>CM066201.1:9725378-10975378 GCA_033675215.1 Rhodiola kirilowii
CAAATTGCTCAACAAGCCGAGGCATCTACAAGGGCACCGGGCAAGCTACCGGCTAGACCCGACCAAATAAATAGAGAGCATTGCAATGCAGTGAATTTGAGGAGCGGGAAAGAGCTAGAGAGCGAGCTACCGAAAAGGAAGAAAGTTACCTTTGATCTTGGAGGCCAAGCTAGTGCCGAAATTGAAGAGTTGGATGAAGAGGTTCCTAGCCCTCAAGTTGAGAAAGAGAGTGAGGTGGAAAAGGAGAAAGACGAACCTAGAGTATACACTCATCCTATTCCATTTCCCCAAAGGCTAAAGAAGAAGAGCAATGATAAGCAATTCTCCAAGTTTGCCGAGATGATGAGGAAGCTCTATGTCACAATGCCCTTCACCGAGGTGATAACTCAAGCTCCTTCTTATGCTAGATTTCTAAAGGATGTTATTACTTGCAGGAGAACAATCGAGGATGTCGATACGGTGTCCCTCAATGGCGAATGTAGTGCCATACTCCAACCTCGCATGCCCCCAAAGCTTGAGGATCCCGGTAGCTTTTCCATTTCATGCTTTATTAATGATATTAAGATTGAACGTGCTATGTGTGATTTGGGTGCAAGTATATCGTTGATGCCTTATTCTTTGTGTAAAAAGCTAAATATGGGTGAGCCTAAACCAACTAGCATGATTTTAAGGCTCGCGGACCGCTCCTCGAGATTTCCTAAGGGAGTTCTTAAGGATGTCCCGGTTAGAGTAGGGAATTTCTATATTCCGGGGGATTTCGTGGTGTTAGAAATGGAGGAGGACAATGAAATTCCCATTCTATTGGGAAGGCCATTCCTCTACACCGCGGGGGCTATTTTTGATACAACTAAGGGGTCGATCACCATGAGAGTAGGAGATGAGGAGATTGAGTTTAATCTTGAAAAAGCACAACGAGGTCCTAATTCTACAATGACTTGTAATTATCTTGACCTAGTTGATACTTATGAATTGTATGATGTGCCTAACCTTCTCATGAGTGCTATTGACCTTGATAATGAGCTTCCCGACATTGCCGATTGTTGGGCTATCTTGGAGGAAGAACGTGAAGAGGAGTCTCTAAGCGACAAAGGTAAGGAGTCTTGTTCGGTAGAGCTAAAAGCTCTACCAACAAGCCTAAGGTACGAGTTTTTAGGCCCAAACTCTAGCTTGCCTATCATTGTGAATGCTTCTTTGAATGATGTTGAAACCTCAAAATTGCTTGATGTGGTTAGAGAACATAAGGATGCTATTGGCTACTCTATTGATGACTTAAGGGGAATAAGCCCAAATTTATGCATGCATGAAATCAATTTAGAGAGTGATAGTATGCCATCTAGGGAGAGAGCTAGGAGGTTGAATCCTATTGTTGGTGAAGTAGTGAAAAAGGAAGTTCTTAAATTGCTCGATGCGGGAATCATTTTCCCCGTTGCGGACTCTAAATGGGTGAGCCCCATTCATGTAGTGCCAAAAAAGGGGGGGATGACCGTAATTAAAAATGAGAAGAATGAATTGATTCCCACGAGAACCGTGACCGGTTGGCGTATGTGTGTGGACTATAGAAAACTAAATCAAGCCACTAAGAAAGATCACTTTCCACTTCCTTTTATTGATCAAATGTTGGAAAGATTAGCCAAGCATGATTATTTTTGCTATCTTGATGGATATAGTGGATTTTTCCAAATCCCTATCCATCCACAAGATCAAGAAAAAACCACCTTTACATGACCCTATGGAACATTTGCCTACCGGCGAATGCCCTTTGGTCTTTGTAATGCGCCGGGTACCTTTCAAAGATGCATGATGGCTATATTTTCTGAATTTATTGAAAAGATTATGGAAGTATTCATGGATGACTTTTCTGTTTATGGTTCGTCTTTTGATGATTGCTTAGCTAATTTGGCTAAAGTGTTGAAAAGATGTATTTAGACGAACCTTGTTCTTAATTGGGAAAAATGTCATTTTATGGTGCATGAAGGAATAGTGCTTGGTCACTATGTCTCTAAGAGAGGAATTGAGGTGGACAAGGCTAAAATTGAAGTCATGGAAAAATTGCCACCTCCCAAGGATGTCAAGGGTATAAGGAGTTTTCTCGGTCATGCTGGGGTTTATAGGAGATTCATTAAGGATTTATCGAAGATTGCAAAGCCTTTAACAAACTTATTGTGCAATGACACCAAGTTTCGGTTTGATGAAGATTGCTTGGTGGCCTTCGAGAAATTGAAAGAGGCATTGATTTCGGCTCCAATTATTCAACCTCCAAGGTGGGATTTGCCCTTTGAGCTCATGTGCGACGCTAGTGATTATGCTATTGGGGCGGTCCTTGGACAAAGGGTGGACAGGAAACTTCATGCCATCCACTACACAAGCAAAGTTCTCAATGGGGCCCAATTGAATTATACCACTACCGAGAAAGAACTTCTTGCTATTGTGTACGCTTTTGATAAGTTTCGTCCATACCTAGTGGCATCAAAGGTTATAGTATTCACCGATCATGCGGCGATCAAGTACCTCTTAGCAAAGAAAGACTCTAAGCCAAGATTGATAAGATGGATTCTATTGCTCCAAGAATTTGATATAGAGATCAAAGATAAAAAGGGGGTGGAAAATGTGGTAGCCGACCACCTATCAAGGCTAGAGGAAAATGAAGAGATTGAAGAGGATACTAGACCCGTGAATGACTCATTTATTGGAGAGCAACTAATGAGAGTTGAGGCGGAGGCCCTCCCATGGTACGCGGACTTCGTAAACTTCGTGGTTTGTGGGATCATTCCTCACGATATGAACCACCATCAAAAGAGGAAGTTCTTGTCCGAGACGAAGAGATACTATTGGGATGAGCCCTATTTGTATAGGCTATGCGCGGACGGTTTATATAGAACTTGTGTCGCCGAAGAAGAAATGAGGGACATTCTTTACCATTGTCACTCTTCTCAATATGGAGGACATGGTAGTGGACCAAAGACTGCATCGAAGGTTCTACAAAGTGGCTTTTATTGGCCTACTCTCTTCGGCGATGCTTATGAATTCGTGAAAGCTTGTGATCAATGCCAAAGAACGGGAAACATCTCAAAGAGGCATGAAATGCCCCAACAAAGCATCCTACCGGTCGAAATATTTAATGTATGGGGCATTGACGACATGGGCCCTTTCCCTTCTTCATATGGGAACCAATACATATTGGTCGCGGTTGATTACGTCTCCAAATGGGCTGAGGCCGTCTCCTCCCCTAATTGTGATGCCAAGGTGGTCACCAAGCTCTTTAAGAAGATTATTTTTCCTAGATTTGGAGTGCCAAGGACCGTCATAAGTGACGGCGGTTCACATTTCAAGGAGAAACATTTTGAGGCCTTGCTTCACAAATACGGAGTTAGTCACAAGGTTGCCACACCTTATCACCCACAAACTAGTGGGCAAGTGGAAATTTCAAATAGAGAAATCAAGGCAATCTTGGAGAAAACCGTGGGGAGCTCGAGGAAGGATTGGTCATCGAAGCTAGATGACGCTTTATGGGCCTATCGTACGGCATTCAAGACCCCTATTGGAATGTCTCCCTATCGCCTTATTTATGGAAAGCCGTGCCACTTGCCGGTAGAATTGGAGTACAAGGCGACGTGGGCAATTAAAATGTTGAATATGGACTTACAAATGGCGGGAGACCTTAGGTTTCTTCAACTCCATGAGTTGGAGGAGATAAGGAATGAAGCCTACGAAAGTGCTAGGATCTATAAAGAGAAGACCAAGAAATGGCACGACAAGAGAATATTTTGTCGTGAATTCAAGAAGGGAGAGAAGGTCTTACTCTTTAATTCTAGGCTCAAGTTATTCCCGGGAAAATTGAGAAGCCGGTGGAGTGGTCCATTTATTGTCCACAAGCCTCACGAGGATGGACACGTAGAATTGCTCAACAATGATGGGACTACCTTCACGGCAAATGGGCAAAGGCTAAAGCATTATAGAGAAGGCGTTCGGGATGAGAAAAATGTGACTTACCATTTGACCGACCCTTAGAGAGCCTCTATCCGCTTGAGGAGGGATCCTAGCTATGGACTCCTCAAGTGAGTTTCTTAGTAAGAAGAGGATCGGCTCGGTCTTTGCCAAGACGTTAAACTAGGCACCTCACGGGAGGTACCCCGGTTTGTGAGTTATCTATCTATGCACAAGTAACTTTTATATATGTGTAGCATGCATTTTGTGAACTTATCATGTGGCTTGGTGATTGGGATGATTCTAAATGCATGATTAAGTGTGTGTGACGTGATATAAGGCTTGCATGAATTTTCTTGATGATGGTGGCATTCTAAGTGTGGAGTGGTAATCCTAGCTCATTTGTTTGAAAATCGTATGTTTATGTGCTAGTGATTGCTTAGGAGAGGGTGCCTTGATTATATGTGATATTTTGAGTGCTACCTATTCTTGATTATGAGTAAAAATTCTGAGTGTGGAGTCGGGATTCGTCGGAAAAAGGAAAATTTTTTCAAGCCGGAATTTGGGTCCAGTCGATCGACTGGGAGGCAAGCAATATGCCAGTCGATCGACTTAATGATGTTTCAGGAGCTCCTGTATTTTGGGCTTCCTCAGTCGATCGACTGGGCTTCCAGTCGATCGACTGGGTTTTGCCTATCCAAATCACAAATCTCCCTCATTTTCCTCATTCGTTCGAACATTCAAACCCTAGCCTCCAAATCCGATCCGACTCCCACTGATTTTCAACCCAAGCTTCGCCGCTCGTCCCCCATCACCTCGCCGCCACCTCGCCACCTCCCCGCCGTTAAACCGCCACACCGATTCAACCTCCGCCGCTCCAGAAATTATTTCAAATCGGAAACGCCCAAAGCCTCCGATCTCTGCCGTCCTCCGCCCGATTCCTCCGATTCCACCACCAATCTACTCCCCTCCCATCCGCCTAAAAACCCCATCGGTTAATTTCAGTCGAAAAACCCTCCGGCGAAAATCCCCAAAATTGCCCTAATCCCGTCGGATTTCAGTCCCCAGTCGATCGACTGGGGCATCAGTAGTCAGCCAGTCGATCGACTCGATCACAGTTTGGTGCAGTTTCTAAGTTTTTGCTCAGTTTGACTTGGCTTTCCATTTCCAGTGCATCATGGGTCTCGCCGGTACCTTGTCCAGTTCAAAATCGAAAGGCAAGGGGGTTGCTCAAGAGCCCTCGCTCGATGAGCAAATCGAAGACTTTACCCTAGAGGACGAGGATAATAGACCTCTGGTTTCCCGCAAGAGAAGGTTATTGAGGGGTTCGCTAGCTGACATTAGCTCGGGGTCAGATGCTGAGATTGAGGCCGTGCCGGTTTCCCCAGCGCCTCCAAAGAAGAAAAAGCCTCAACCGAGGAAACCGGCACCGAAGAGGAGAGAGACCGTGCCTCCCGCCCCTGGAGCTCCTTCGCCCCCAGTGCCCAGACAGCCCTATCCAGCTGCAACACCTCCTTCCACGGCCATTGTACCGATCGAGCCTCAGGAGGGACCTTATGAGGGACCGATGCCCATTCTGGTCCCGTATCCATTCTCGGCCCCTTGGTATTTAGGGACGAGAAGCACCGGACTCATCATGCTACCATCACGTCAAAGAAGAAGACGGCCATCCCGACACTTTACTTGGACATGGGATTGCTTCGTGGTATCGATGAAGCGGTCACCGATGAGGTACATTCTCGCCTCACTCAGCATGGTTTGTCTTTTCTTTTCATGGATGATCCGGGGACCTACCAGAGGGTAGTTGAGGAGTTCACATGCTCTTTTGAGTGGTTGAAGGAGAAGGAGGGGGAGGATTTTGGTTATTATTGGACGTTTACGTTGGGAGGCCGGGATTTCTGGATTAGGGAGAGTTTGATCCGAGAGTGGTTAGGATTCCCAGAGCCTGAGGCGTCGCCCCGGAAATTCAATGAGCACGACCAGACCCGATTTTGGAAGAGGATTTCCAGGAGGAATGAGTGGTTCATATCGTCGTATAATTCTTCCGCCATCACTGATCCGGTTTGGAAGATTATACACCACGTCATAACGATTGGGATTAATACGAGGACGGCGAGGGCTAGGTCGTTTACTCTCCCAGATATGGACCTCATGCTTGCTATGGAGCACGGGCAGACAGTTGATTGGCTAGCTAGTCTTGTCGACCGGTTTGAGACTATTGTGAAGCCGGCCACGAGGAACCGGGGCATGGGAGGAGGCTCCTTGATTACGTTGATAGCCCAGAGGTGTAACTTCACCTTTGGCCACGAGGGATGCGAGACCCCGACCAGGAGCGTGATTGACGTAGGTCTTATGAAGAACATGCACATCGTCAAGCGAGACGGGAAGACTTGGGATTGTGACACGACACCCCATCAGGAGGGGCTTGTGACTGCTGCCGCGCTGAAGCGGAAAATGTTCAAGCAGCAGAACCCGCTCTATTACCTTACCCACCTCACCCCCTCACCTTCTCCATCGCCTCCTACCTCACCTCCTCCACCCCCTCAGGCAGATGAGGGCCTACCACCAGTTGTTGAGGAGTTTCCACCAGCAGAGCCCGACGTAGAGATCCCCCCTCCAGTCATAGATGACCCAGCGGAGTGGAGGCAGAGAGTCACGTCAGATATTTCTACGTTATCGACCGGCGTGGCAGACTTGAGGAGTGGACTGACTCGCCTCGAGGACTTCGTCCGAGAGTCTGACGCGAGAGCCAGCCAAGAGTGGGATTGGCTCCGTTCTACGGTACAGTCCTTCATCAGTGGATCCAGCACCCCCGTCGTCCCTCCTTTAGCCCCAGAGTTCTCCGCTCCCCGTGGCGCCTCCCCATTGCCTACCACGCCAGCTTCTTTGGTAGGGGAGGCGGGCACGCCACTTCCAGGAGGGACGCTCCCTTGTGTGAGTTCAGGTCGCGGCGATAGCCCACTATTCCCGGGCTCCACGGCGCCACCTGATGATGAGGGTGTGGTCGATTCAGCTAGACCCGGAGATGATGAGGCAACATCATGATTCCTTGCTCCATTTAGTATTACACTTGTGTATCTTTCATTTTGCTTGTTGCATTGGATGATTGTTTTGGATGTTTAGTCGCCTTTGGCGCAATTTTGATGATGTATGCCATTTTGATGCTTATACTCTTGACTTTCCTTTGGTTGAATGCTCATTACTCCTATGATATTGAAGGTGTTTACCATTCATGTTGTTCACTCTACA
Source organism: Rhodiola kirilowii (assembly GCA_033675215.1). Classification (NCBI taxonomy): domain Eukaryota; kingdom Viridiplantae; phylum Streptophyta; class Magnoliopsida; order Saxifragales; family Crassulaceae; genus Rhodiola; species Rhodiola kirilowii. The sequence goes on from CM066201.1 coordinate 9,732,552, forward strand.
GGATATCCATTTTCATACTCTCATCATGTCCAAAAACACCTCTTTATCTACATTTGCAACCAAAAGGTTATTTCTCACTCCCATGGGTTAAATCACCGGGTCTACAAACGAGGGGAGTTCCTATGCGCCTTTGCCTTTATTTTCATCATTCTTTGCGCTTAGGGACTAAGCTTGAATTAAGTGTGGAGTGGTTTGATGCGCATAGTTCACATGTTCGCATGCCATACATATCATTTTGAGATGGACACTTGCATACTTGCACCTTATCCCTACATAAGGAGTGTTCTTACCATATAGGCTTGTGACTATCGATTCTTAATTCCTATAAATCACATCTAGCCTATTTGCCACATTTATTCGATCTCGAATTTAGAACCGACCTAGTCCATTGAATGTGTATTCTTGAAAGCCAATATCATTGCTATCCTTCGTCTATCCAATCCGCTAAATATTTTCATTGAAATACCTTGGATCAAGTTATAGCAAGCACCTTTGAAATCTTCGTGAAAATCTTAGACCTTTGATAGCTCCTTGGTGACTTGAGTTTTCTAATTTAGTGCCACACTTATGTTTGATTCCCGCACATTCCATACACTTTTTAAACATATTGTCAAGTTTTAAGTGTGGAGTCGGAAAAAAAAATATACTACAAATGCCGGGGGTTAGGGAGGTAAGTCCCCCCTCGAAAGCATTTGTAAGCCAAAGGCCGTATCAAAAAGAAAATAAGAAGCACTTAAAACTTGACTCTATGTTTTCCTCCATTCATCACTTGTGCGGGATTCATCATTTGCATTGTGTGCTTATTAGAACGACTCTTGGACGATCCATGTGTTTACACGGGAATTATCATTTGATCTATGCATGTTTATTAAAAACTCTAGTGTCGAGCTCCTCTTCCCTTATAGATTACGGCTTAAGCACCTAAAACTTGGGAATGAGTTCCATGTCGCAAGCCCGTGGACTAGCCCTAGCTAGCATAGGCAAGCGATTGACAATTTTTGTGCAAACTAAAAGCTTCACTTCTATTGTATTGCCTTGAAGATGAATAGACTTTTGGATGAGACGATTGATAGCTCTAGTATTGATGACCTTGAATGCACAACCTCAAAGGTACTCAAAGTGGTTCAAAAGTTCTTTTGATGATATTGTGATAATGGACCTAGCGTGGGGTGAGGGATTTGTTTCGAGAAATCATAGCCTCGGTTGAACATTCTTGAATTCAATCTCATGGGATAGGTGCATTCGGGATTTGTGAGTATTCCCTCTCCTGAAAACTCTCACGAGACTACAACTCGTCCACTAGGGTAGCCTAGGGGTTTAAAGGCTTAATGCATGCGCTACATGCATTCGTAACGCCTACGAAAAGGAGCTAGGTAGATTGTACATACTTGCCATTTACTTTTCAATAACAGGTTTAGAAATAAGGATCGAGACCTTGTGAAATCTAGTGAGGCAAATGCACGAAAAACATAGCACCACTAGCATTTCGACATTTGCACTTCCTTGGCATATTTGCATACTTTGTTCGGGACGAGCAAAGCTTAAGTGTGGAGTGTTGATGAGTCGAGTTTTCGACTCATTAATGCCCATTTTCACTATAGCTTTAGTTCGTTTCCGACGATTATTTGATGTCATTTGATCCCCTTTTCATGCGTTTCAGGTGCGAATCCAGATGACTCAGTGTCAAAAGCCCATAGAAGGAAACTCGGAGAAAATCGGAGTCTAGAGCAAAAGTTGGCAGAATTTGGCCTCCAGTCGATCGACTGGGAAGCTCCTCTGCTCCAGTCGATCGACTCAATGGACTCTCAGGAGGTGCTGCAAATCAAGTTACCGCAGTCGATCGATTGGATCCTCAGTCGATCGACTGGCGAGTTCTCCAGCTGAGCGTGCAAGCCACGTGCCTTCAATCGATCGATTGGGACTCCAGTCGATTGACTCAATGGAGTCTCAGGAGGGCCTGTTTTCTACATTACCGCAGTCGATCGACTGGGAGACTACCCTGTCTCAGTCGATCGACTGAGAATCTGCTTTCCAAGCACCTTATCTCCCTCCAGTCGATCGACTGGGCAAACAGCCCAACGCCAGTTGATCGACTGGACCTGCTACAGTACCGAAAATTGCCCGAGGCTATAAATAGAAAGAGGCAAGTTTGACCTAGCATCGGGGATTTTTCTGGAGAAAAGACAAAAGGAAGTGAGCCAAATCAAGGGTGAAATTATATCTCCTGTTCAAGCAAGTGTTTACGGTAGAGTTCGGACAGACCTTGAACTCTCTTCACAACAGTTCAAGGTGCAGTTTAAGACAGGTCTTGAACACTAACACAACAGTTCAGTAAACAGAAGAAAGGACAGGAGCACGCACAGATTGATAACCCAGTTCGGCTTCACTTACTCTGGGGGGTTTCCCACACCCGAAAAAGGGACAACAAATCTTATTACGAGTTTAGGGTAACATGAGGTCTTACTCTTACACAACACCTTGTTTGTAATGGCCTCACCACTAACACTCCGTCTCTCAGATTTGCAACCGAAGTTTGTAGCAACTCCCCTCGATCCCCTTCGTCCAGACCTACCGTCCGAACGTGCTCGACCTTCACTTGAAGCTCGGATGCTTTCCTTCGAAAGCTTGTTTGCCTTGGTTGTGTGCGCTTGTACGATTGCTTCCAGGTAGTCTGAGTTGCACTTGCTAAGACTACTCTTACACCGATGAGTTTCCAGTAGGGAAAGCTCAATCGGCTGTCGCTCCTCCTCCAATCAGTAGGATTTTCTCGTGTTTATTTTCTCAGCAGGAGCGAAGCTTAATCTGGACGCCCTAGCCTCCTTTTTATAGGCTTTGGAGAAGACAGATCCGGATCTGAATATCCTGATAATAAATCGGAGATACTTCAGAATATTTGCAGAATATCCAACCAAAACCAATCTCCGAAGATGACTTCTACGCCAAGCCACCCGACAACTTCTCAACCAATCAAGTACTCTCATCGAAATCTTCGGGGGATCCATATCCTTATTCAAATATTCTAGAGATATTCTCTTTTTGAAGGATGATCCGATGGGCTTTAAATCTGGTAAGATAATCTTTGAATGATATCCTGAGTATCTGTTTCTTCATTGACCGACTTCAAACGAAAAGATCCTCAATCCCAGATCCTCAATCTTCAGAATCTTCTGAATCCAGATCATGCGTCTTATGCACGCTGTACTTCTGTTCCAGTGCGTGATTGAACTCTTCTTCAACTCTAGCTCGAACTGTCTAAAGCCGTTTTGCCAGAGCCATGCCATTCATGGGAACATCAATCTCCCCCTTGGCATTTTGGCAAAACAAATCAATACTTTAGACAGAACTTGAGGAACCAAAACAGTTACCTCAAAACACTCCCCCTTTTTGCCACAAACTGGCAAGGGGTCCAATTGAGCCACCTGGTCGCTTCTGGAATCTTGTCAACGCCCCCTCGAACATAGCCTGGGACAGTGACACATGCTGTGAGTCTGTCGGACCATGGTGTTTCAGCAGCTGTTCGACCACGGGTCAGCAACTGATAGGTTCCTGATTTGCTCCAATCAGTGTAGCCAATGCCTCTACATCCTCCAATCAATCTCTGGGACTTCAAAAATGTATCTAGGTCTTTTGATCCAGAGATTATCATCTTCACTGATTGCTTGAAATGATTCAGCTCGTCCTGTACTGTCGCGTGGTAGTCCATCTCCAGACATATCTCTCTTTGGCTCATGGCAGCATGTCTTTTCTTCAATCAGGACATCAACTCTCACTGTCTTCTTTATCATCACTGGGCTGTTGTAGAGCGCGCATCAATTGATCGATTCTTGTCCTCTACGCCTGTATGACCTCAAGTAGTTGTCCGCGTTCAGCTCGGGACAACTTCTCACTAGCAGTACTCCTAATGGAAGACTTAGGTGCGTTCTTCCTGTTTAACCCGGGGTCCTCCAGATCCTTCTTATGACGACCCTTGAATAGCTTGTGATCAACAACCAACTATACCGAAACGCCTGATAGTCTGTCCTGGTCTGTCTTCAAAACTGGATGCTGATTGATGTTCAGCTTGTAAAAGCGATGGGAAGATTATCTGGTGCAGAGACTTGGTAGATATGGCGTGTTCTTTGTACTTCTTCTCATCAAGCATCCTTTCAGTAAGGATCTTTCTGTTCTGCCCTGCTTTCCACTTGGCTGCTGTGACTGTACTGGCAAACCATACTTCATGCTTAGTCACTCCAGTTGGAACACTGGTCGGAATAGACCTTGGAACACTTCTCTTCCTTTTCATTGATGCACTTGCTCCCCCTGCATCTGTTCTCTTACCATCCGTCTTGGAGTTACTTCAGTCGAGCATGCTTGGATGACCACTTTCTTCATTGGTCTCATCTTTTCGGACTTCTTGAGCTCAGCCAATGAGACTAAGTCCTGATTGACCTCACAATCTCCATTATCTGGTGTCTCCAGAACAGCTTCTTGCATCTTCATATCCGGGTTAGCTGGCTGTTCAAGATCTATCAGAACAGACACTTTCTCAGCAGCCTTGTCGATCTCTAAATTCTCTACAGACTCAACAGGCTCATCTTTGTCGTGAGTGATAGTCCGTTCCTTCTGCAAATCCTGGATGACCTCATCAATGTCCTTGTTCATTGCACCAAGCTTGACATCGTCCTCCTCAGATGGATCTGAGACTCGTGCGCCATCAACCTCTTCCTGATCAGAAAATTGCATCTCTACATCTGTATTAGCTGGATGTTCCAACACGGCCGGCACAGCTGGTGCAACAGATCCTTTTTCTTCAACCTGTTCATTTTCTGATAGTGTTGCAGACCTAGTAAGCACATCTCCTCAAGATTACTGTCTTCTTCAGATGGGTCTGACTTATCAGTGACAACATCTTCAGACTCTTGATGCTCCTCTCTGTCATCTTCTCTTCATCGACTACCTCAGCAGTCTTTTCTGCAAAAACATTCATCCAACTCTTCATCAAGAACCAGACTTCTCTTGCTAGTAGGTTCAACAACCTGCTCAATTTCAGAGTCTGACAAATCAAGATTTCTCCTCCTCACAGCACTGATTTATGTAGCGTATTTCCGGGGAGTCCCACTCCTTCTAGGTACGACTTTCCTGCGAAACTATCTGTTCCAGCCTTTTCACTTAAAATGGTCAGTCCAACTGTTTAGCTGGAGTTCCGTCTGTGACTAACCACATACTGGAGAACTTAGTTCGAGATGACACACAGACCCAAGGAGGATCTGAGCGTTTCATGCTGAGCTGCATCTAGTGGTTTGGTGAAGATGTCAGCCAATTGCTTGTCCATTGTCACATGCGTTAGAGTTACCACCTTCTGTTCAACCAATTCTCTGATGAAATGGTGCCTGATATCTATGTGTTTCGTCCTGGAGTGCTGTACTGGATTTTTTGAGATGCTGATTGCGCTCATATTGTCACAGTACAAGGTCATCTCCTTCTGTGTAATTCCGTATTCAGACAGCATTTGTTTCATCCATAGAAGTTGAGTGCAGCTGCTTCCTGCAGCAATGTATTCCGCTTCAGCCGTAGATAGTGAGATGATGTTTTGCTTTTTGCTGAACCAAGAAACTAGGTTATTTCCCAGGAATAAGCATCCTCCAGATGTGCTCTTCCGATCCTCAGCATTTCCTGCCCAGTCAGCAGCGCAGTAGCCAACCAGATGTGAGTTGGTGTCCTTGGTGTACCAGATTCCAAACTCAACAGTCCCGCACACATATTTTATGATTCTCTTAACTTGTAGGAGATGACTTTCTTTCGGATCCGCCTGGTACCTTGCACAAACCTCTACAGCATACGTAATGTCCGGTCTGCTGGCTGTCAAGTAGAGGAGGCTTCCAATCATACTCCTGTACAGCGTCTGATCGACCTTTGTTCCTGCCTCGTCTTTAGTTATCTTTATGTGGGTAGCAGCCGGAGTTCGTTTGTGACTTGCCTTCTCAAGATCAAATTTCTTTATCAGATTCTTGGCATACTTGCTTTGCGAGATAAAAATGCCATCTTCCTTTTGAGTCACCTGAAGACCTAGAAAGTAATTCATCTCCCCGACCATGCTCATTTTGAACTCCTTCTGCATCTGTTCTACGAACTGATCTACTAGTTTCTGGGTGTTGGATCCGAACACAATATCGTCAACATAGATTTGTGCGATAATAAAATCTGACCTTATGTGTTTAACGAAAAGGGTCTTGTCCACTCCCCCTCGCACATATCCATGATCGACGAGGAAGACCGTGAGGCGTTCATACCAAGCTCTGGGCGCTTGTTTGAGACCATACAAGGCTTTCTTCAGGTGATACACCGAATCAGGATGATGAGGATCCTCAAATCCTTTCGGCTGAGCCACATAAACTTCCTCATTCAGAAACCCGTTTAGGAACGCACTTTTCACGTCCATCTGGAACAGTCGAAACTTTAAGTGGCATGCCAGAGCAAGAAGTAAGCGAATGGCTTCAAGGCGTGCTACCGGAGCAAAAGTTTCCTCAAAGTCAATTCCTTCTATTTGTGTGTAGCCTTGTGCAACCAGACGAGCTTTGTTTCTGGTGATGTTTCCTGACGCGTCGGATTTATTTTTGAAAATCCATTTTGTCCCAATGACGTTGATCCCATCAGGCCTTGGAACCAGATCCCAAACATCATTCCGAGCAAATTCTTCCAATTCCTCCTGCATGGCAAAGACCCAATACTCATCAAGTAATGCTTCCTTTACGTTTTTCGGCTCAATTGAGGAGAGGAAACACGAGCAGGCAGCCAATTCTCGAAAGTTGATCTGTTTACTGCGAGTTTGTATTCCATCACGTGGTGATCCAATGACCTCAGAGATCGGGTGATCCCTGGCAATTCGTCGGGAGGGTTGCAAGGTTGAGACATCCTCTTGAGTGTTACTGATATCGGCTTCAGCAGATGAGGAACTTCCAGGGACGATGTCAGTGGATGGTGAGTCACCGTTAGTGTTGTTGGAAGTGTTAGGTTCTCCTTTAGTGTGCTGGGAAGATGGTTGTGTCTCAGGTGTTGTGCAGGAACTATCGTCACTGTCGTCAGAGACAGCCTGTACAACCACTTCATCCTTGACTTTGACATTAATTGATTCCATGACTGAACCTGTCCGCTTGTTGAACACCCGGTATGCACGGCTGTTTGAGGAATACCCCAGAAAAAATCCTTCATCACTCTTTGGGTCCAGCTTCTGTCGGTACTCCCTGTCATTCAGAATATAGCACTCACTTCCAAATATGTGAAAGTATTTGACAGTGGGCTTCTTTCCTTTCCAGAGTTCATAGCACGTCTTTTCCGTTCCAGTGCGAATAGAAACTCGATTTAAAATGTGACATGCCGTGTTCATGGCTTCGGACCAAAACTTCAGAGGAATATTCTTGGCATGGATCATCACCCGGGCCATCTCTTGAATGGTACGATTTTTCCGTTCCACAACTCCATTTTGCTGAGGCGTGATTGCCGAAGCAAACTAATGAGCTATTCCATGTTCCATACAGTAGTTTCTCATAGTAGCATTCTTGAATTCGGTGCCGTTATCACTCCTGATGGACACCAGTTTTTCTCCTCTGTCGTCCCTCTCTCGTTGGATCAAGGTAGCGAGTTCGATGAATTGTTGAGCAGATTCAGTCTTGTCTCGAAGAAACCTTGTCCAAGTGAATCTGGTGAAGTCATCGACACATACCAGCACATACTTCTTCCCTCCATAGCTCTCAGTTTGCATTGGTCCCATTAAGTCCATATGGATCAGTTCCAGTGGTCGGCTGGTACTGATTTGTGAGACCTTAGGATGAGAGGCTTTGGTTTGTTTCCCGATCTGGCATTCTCCACACACAACATCCGGATTTCCTTTTACATTTGGCATTCCTCGGATGAGTTCAGATGAGCCGAGTTTCTTCAGTGTCTTGAGGTTTAGATGACCCAAACGTCTGTGCCAAAGAGACATCTCATCTGCTTGGCTGGACAAGCAAGCTGTTGAAGAATCTGTTCCAGTTAAGCCGATGAGATAACAGTTGTTGGCTGCTCTGCTTCCCTTCATCAGGATCCCTCCATCTTTATCGAGAACATGGCATGAGTTGTGAGTGAATTTGACATGATATCCCCCGTCGCAGAGTTGACTAATGCTGATAAGGTTCACTTTTAGTCCTTCCACTAGAAGAGTGTCTTTGAGGACAGGTAAATCCGGAACCTTCAATGTCCCACAGCCGATCACCTGTCCCTTTCCACCATCTCCAAATGTGACGAACTATTTTGTACCAACAGGTCGAATCTTTGCAAGGAACTTGGAGTCTCCCGTCATATGTGCAGAGCATCCGCTGTCGAAGTACCAGCAATCCTTCTCCATGTTACTTGAGGAGCTGAATGCAACCATGCACACATTATTAATTCTGTAATCTCTTATACAGCCATGGACGGTGCTTGATGGTGGCTTTCCCTGTTTTTCAGTAATCTTGAACAGTTCCAGGATCCCACTCAGTGTGTCGAGTGTTTGCTCTGATACCATTTGAAATTATATCTCCTGTTCAAGCAAGTGTTTACGGTAGAGTTCGGACAGACCTTGAACTCTCTTCACAACAGTTCAAGGTGCAGTTTAAGACAGGTCTTGAACACTAACACAACAGTTCAGTAAACAGAATAAAGGACAGGAGCACGCACAGATTGATAACCCAGTTCGGCTTCGCCTACTCTGGGGGGTTTCCCACACCCGAAAAAGGGACAACAAATCTTATTACGAGTTTAGGGTAACAGGAGGTCTTACTCTTACACAACACCTTGTTTGTAATGGCCTCACCACTAACACTCCGTCTCTCAGATTTGCAACCGAGGTTTGTAGCAACTCCCCTCGATCCCCTTCGTCCAGACCTACCGTCCGAACGTGCTCGACCTTCACTTGAAGCTCGGATGCTTTCCTTCGAAAGCTTGTTTGCCTTGGTTGTGTGCGCTTGTACGATTGCTTCCAGGTAGTCTGAGTTGCACTTGCTAAGACTACTCTTACACCGATGAGTTTCCAGTAGGGAAAGCTCAATCGGCTGTCGCTCCTCCTCCAATCAGTAGGATTTTCTCGTGTTTATTTTCTCAGCAGGAGCGAAGCTTAATCTGGACGCCCTAGCCTCCTTTTTATAGGCTTTGGAGAAGACAGATCCGGATCTGAATATCCTGATAATAAATCGGAGATACTTCAGAATATTTGCAGAATATCCAACCAAAACCAATCTCCGAAGATGACTTCTACGCCAAGCCACCCGACAACTTCTCAACCAATCAAGTACTCTCATCGAAATCTTCGGGGGATCCATATCCTTATTCAAATATTCAAGAGATATTCTCTTTTTGAAGGATGATCCGATGGGCTTTAAATCTGGTAAGATAATCTTCGAATGATATCCTGAGTATCTGTTTCTTCATTGACCGACTTCAAACGAAAAGATCCTCAATCCCAGATCCTCAATCTTCAGAATCTTCTGAATCCAGATCATGCGTCTTCTGCACGCTGTACTTCTGTTCCAGTGCGTGATTGAACTCTTCTTCAACTCTAGCTCGAACTGTCTAAAGCCGTTTTGCCAGAGCCATGCCATTCATGGGAACATCAAAGGGTTTCATCATCATCTAATCAAGGAGGATTGAAGATCAAGGGAGTTTATTAGGATCATCAATCCTATTCTTTTCCCTCTTCCTTTCTCTTAGATTTTTGTTAAAAACACACACATCATGTTGTCTTACATGATGTGTGAGTACTCCCCCTTGTGTTTTGAGGGTTCTATGAACCTCCTTGGTACTCAATGATCATTGTAAACACATCTATTTGGATTTATGGAAGTTGATTTCATTTTACTATGATCTTCATGTTAGACATGCCTCTAAGTGTTTGATAAAATGCCTAAGTGACATGTTTGTGTTAGAACTTTGACCTAAGTCTTGAGAAAGCTTAGTGATGGTTTGGATATAGTAAAATTGAACTTAACCTACATTTATGAGAGTAAATGCATGGTGAGAGGTGAACTAGAACTTTATGCATATAGTATTTATGAGAGTAAATGCTATATAGTGGATCAACACTCTTTAATTAGTGAGATCCTAACTAAGATGGCTTGACTAGGATTAGACATGCATGGTTTGTCTACTTTTAGTCTAAGCTAGGTTTAAAACCTATCACTCATAATTAATTAAACTCTTGTATGCATGATCATTGGGAAATTGCCAAGGAGGGGATTAATCCCTCGAAACTCGCTTTTAATCCCTTAAAAACCGTTTCATTCTTATTTTGAATCATTGATAACTCAATCACACTTGAATTTTAGGAATTAGCCGAGTAAGAAAATTTGATAGAACTAGCGTGTAATCCGTTTGCTCCTTTGGGTTCGACACCGGTCTTACCGGTTGATTACAAATTGTTTTTGACCGTATCCCAAAAATACACACGTCAGGAAGCTTCTAGAAGACTTGTTGGCTAAGTAAACTTGCTAGCCAAGTAAACTTACAAGCCAAGCAAAGTCGGTTTTAGGACATGTTTCCTAAAACCGTTTATGGACCGACTTCAACATGGAAACTTCGAGGCCCTTGTGTACTCTATAAATACAACCTCATATCAAGGGTTTCAATCATCCCTCACTCGAAGAAGCATCTCATTCTCAGAGCTTCTCTCTCCTCTCGGTCCCAAGTCATCCTTGCCGATCATCATTCCGGCTCCGGTCTTCCTTCGTTCGGCAATAGAGAAGAAATCTCTCCTTTTTATTATTGTATTTGTTCCCATGGCCATGTCTAGCTAAACTCATTATTCGGTTTAGGGTTTAATACATTGTGACGTTGTTTTTGAGACTTGTTGCTTAATGCTATTTTCTTTGTTCTACTAGTCATTGTGCTTAATTATCTCGGTTTGAATTGCAAGGCTAAGTTGATACTCGGAACGGTTAGGCTTAGCCGAGCAATTCATTCCCCTTATTTGCTGTTTGTTTGATACTAGACCGTTGAGAACAAATAGTGCACTAATCTGATATATATTGGATTGGAGTATTAGATTGCTAGGATTAGAATTCTATAACCCGGAAAGGAAGTAGATTGTGGTGTAGGCGCTCGGAAAGGCCCTACTTTAGGTTATAACTTGGAATGGGAGTAACCACACTTAAGAACTAGAAAATAGATAATTAGAAGTCGATGATAAAACAAGTCACAATTAAAAACCCTAGATCGAATATTCTCTCTGATTGATATCGACTCGTTTGTTTCCTATTTTTTGCACTGTTTCCTAATTACTTACAACCCAACTATTTTTCTTTTTACAGAACAATAAGTAACCGCTCTAGCTCTCTAGGGTTCGACCCCATGCTTGCCGCTTTACTAGCTAAGAGTAAGTGGAGATTATAAATTTTAATTTGCAGGTACCGACGATGCCTGTCAAATTTTGGCGCCGTTGCCGGGGAGCTACGCACGGTGAAATTGTTCTTTCCTAATTTAGTTTTTCTATTTTCTGTTTCTCTTTCTTTCAGATTTTTTCAATTTTTGTCTTAATTTAGCAGTTTTTGAGCTGAAAAAGCGAAATAGCCAGATTCGAGTTACAGGTGTCCGATTTCAGCCCATAATACCTTATTCTGAGCGGAACGACGAGCAGATCAGAAATCACCGCTATGCCGTGACATAGGGTGTTTTTTGGCCATCCGAGATTATTTACTATTTTATTTTGAATTTTTAGTGTTTTTAGAAGTTTTTCATTTTTTAGAAATTTCCAAATTAGGGATTTTCTTTTGCTTTCTATTACCATGGCACATGCAGGTAATGAGTTTGACGACAACAATGAGATCTACGAGGATGATCCAGGCCTTCCCAACAACGAAGAGGTACCACCACCAGTGATCTATGAAGACCTGGAGCGGATGTTCCGGGCTAGGATTCGAGCCACCCGAGAGGCGGCCCAACAAGACCAAGGGGCACCCGGAGCACAGCAAGGGGCTGGCTCAAGGCAACCGGTTCAGCAGCAAGTCCCAGTCCGACAACAATCTCCACCTCTACAACCGAGACGCTAACCACCGGTGGCTCTACGACCTCAACTCCGACCACCCAGATAGCCGGTCTTCGACGACGAGTATGACGAGGATTATGATGATCAAGAGCCGACCATGGGAGAGCTATCCGCACCAAACTTCAGGAATCAATCATGGTGCATTTACGAAGGGCTGGACCTAGAAGCCATAGCCATCAACACGACGGTCGTGCACCACCTACCTAAGTTCTCAGGAACCAAGGGGGAATCAGCCACAGCTCATCTGCAGCGCTATCATGGGATATGCCAAAACCTCAGGCCATATGGAGTCGAAGTCGAGGACTTCAAGTTAAAAGCTTTCTATTTTTCACTCATAGACTCTGCTAATGATTGGTTTCTATCTTTGCCTTCAGGTAGCATCCATACATGGGACCAGATGCAAAAGAAATTTCTCAACAAAAACTATCCAGCTGGCAGAGCAATGCAGGTCTGAAGGCAACTGCAAGAACTCCGACAAGGGCCAAACGAGATAATGTACGAGTACGTGGAGAAGTTCAACGCCCTAGAGCAGAGCTGCTGCAACCTTAGACTCCCTGAGAAGCTAATCGTGGAGTACATGCTAGATGGACCGAGGAGACTCGACTGAAAGCTGCTAGATGCCTCAGCTAGAGGAACGATCATGAACCTATCCCCAGCTAGAGTACGGAGGAAGATCATGGAAGTGGCCGAGAACGCAAGATTCAGGACGAATCCAACAAGGAGGAAGAGTTCAGCCGGTTAAGGAATGTATCAAAGGCCGACGCCCCATCAAGCTCAATGGCCGAGGAGATCAAGCAACTCAAGGAGATGATGATCCAGGTCATCAGAAGGCACCCAGCCCAGGTGAAGGCGTGCGGGTTCCGTGATGCAACCGACCACAAGACAGACACCTGCCCGATAATAGTGGAGGACGACCAAGGAGAGGTGAACGCTGTGGGCGAATACCAGAGGTATGGTAACCGAAACGGACCAACACGACAGTATGAACCAGCCGCAACTAAGCAAGGGTCCAATGGGTAGTATTGGAGGAACGACAGCCAGCACAACCACGCCCAGAGGGAGCCAGCTCAGCATGCCACACCTCAGCAGAACCAGCAGCATTACCAGCCGCCACATCATCAATATCAGTAGAATGCACCTGGCCAATATCAACAACGAGGGTCGAATCCGAACTAGGCAGGCCCAAGCAACCAAGGACCCAACAAGTCCTTAGAAGACATAGTGAAGGAGCTGGCAGCTAGCACCCAGCAATTGGCCACGTTAGTCCATCACAATCAGGCCAAGACCGACAAGGCAATAGCCGACTTATCACGACAGATGTCTCAGATTGCCACCACGGTCTCGGAGCTCAAGAACGACCCAGGACGACTCCCATCACAGATGATTCAAAATTCAAGGGGGAACGTCAGCGCAGTGACACTCAGGGCGGGAAGAACACGACAGCAGTGTCCACCAAACCAGCAGAGAACAACAGCCCGCCAATGACTGAAGAAGAACCGGTCAAGCCAGAAATTCTCGGAACCAGTGGACCGGACATGCTCGGCACATCCAGACCGGGCTCGACACCAGCGACCGAGACTTCTCGACCAGATCTGGTACTACTGTCCGGTAATACTAATAGTGCTCCTCTACCTTTTCTAGTGCAGGTTCGAGCTCCTAAGCAATACGTCATGGATAAGGAAGTCTGGGAACTATTCAGCAAAGTGGAAATCAACATTCCCCTTCTCGAGACCATCAAGCAGATCCCCAGATATTCGAAGTTCCTGAAGGAGCTCTGCACCAACCGAAGAATAGGCACTAAGAACGACCAGGAGTTGATGAGCCGAAACGTCTCTGCTGTCATCCAGCGTAAGGTTCCTCCTAAGTGCGGTGATCCAGGCACCTACACTATCCCTTGCACAATTGGCAATATTATAATATAGAATTGCATGCTTAACCTCGGTGCATCTATTAATGACTTGCCATATTCTATATACTCTTGTTTACGCATTGGTCCTCTAGATACTGCAGGACTAACCATACAATTGGTGGACCGATCATGCAAGCAACCCGAGGGCAAGATTGAGGATGTGCTCGTGCAAGTAGGAGAGCTTGTGTTCCCCGCTGATTTCTATGTGCTCAAGATGGAGAACTGCGGCCCGACCGACCATGCCCCTATCCTACTAGGCTGACCGTTCCTGAAGACATCAAAGATGAAGATAGACTGCGGAAGTGGCACTCTCTCCATGGAAGTCAAAGGGGAAGTATTCAGCTTCGACATCTTCCAGGCCATGAAGCATCCAGCAGAGTACGAAGCAGTCCACGCCCTAGATACATTGGACGACCTTATCCAGGAGGTTCAACCCGAGAGAGGAGCAGACCCGCTCGAGCTCACACTCGAGAGAGCCGAGTACTCACTCGAGGACTCGTACAAGATCACCGGGACCATCCTCGATGCCCTAGCCCAGTTGGAGATTGCACGACCACTCACACCGAGGTATGAGGTTAATGAAGTTTGACTATTTAAATCTAAAGTGTGTTTGCCATCTGTTGTGCAGGCACCTACTGTGGAATTGAAGCCTCTACCCGGACACTTGAAGTATGCGTTCTTGGGAGAGAACGACACACTGCCAGTCATCATAAAGAACGGTCAGGAGCAGACAAGGAGCAACGGTTGATCGAGGTGCTGAATCGTCACAAGCTTGCCATCGGATGGACCTTGGCGGACATCAAGGGAATTAGCCCGGCAGTTTGTATGCACCGGATCTTGCTGGAGGATGGAGCCAAACTGTCAAGAGAGCCTCAGAGGAGACTGAACACGATCATGATGGATGTCGTTCAGAAGGAGATCCAGAAGCTGTTGGACACCGACGTAAAATACCCTATCTCGGACAGCCAATAGGTCAGCCCGGTTCATGTCGTCCCGAAGAAGACCGGGCTCACGGTGGAAAAGAATGCCGAAGGCGAGATGGTCATGACTCGAGTGAAGAATGGATGTAGGATGTGCAAAGATTACAGGAAGCTGAACGCCGTCACACGCAAGGACCACTTCCCACTTCCATTCATTGATCAGATGCTCGACCGCTTGGCAGGTAAGCCTTATTTCTGCTTTCTAGATGGATTTTCGGGCTATAACCAGATTCCCATAGCACCAAAGGATCAGGAGAAAATGACCTTCACATGTCCATTCGGTACATTTGCTTTTCGCCGAATGTCGTTTGGTTTGTGTAACGCACCCTGTACTTTCTAACGGGTCGTTACTAGTATTTTCTCTGACATGATAGGTTTGTTCATAGAGGTGTTTATGGATGATTTAACTGTGCACAGTCACACTTTTGATGCATGCTTAGATAACTTGAGTACTGTTTTAGCACGTTGTGTTTCTATGAATTTAGTACTCAATTATGAAAAGTGTCACTTTATGGTTACTCATGGTGTAGTTCTCGGTCACATAGTCTCACATGAAGGTATAGAGGTTGATAAGGCCAAAATAGACTTGATTGTCACTCTGCCTTATCCTTCCACAGTCCGTGATATTAAGTCGTTTCTAGGGCATGTTGCTTTCTATCGTAGATTTATAAAGGATTTCTCTAAAAAGGCACTGCCTTTATCTAATCTTTTGCAAAAAGATGCTCATTTTAAGTTTACAAATCAGTGCAGGGCCGCCTTTGACGAGCTAAAACAGGCTCTCTCCAGCACGCCTATCATCTGAGCCCCGGACTGGGAACAACCGTTCGAGATTATGTGCCATGCGAGCGACTATGCAGTAGGAGCGGTCCTCAGCCAGAGAGTGGACAAAAAGCCCATAGTGATCTACTACGCTTCGAGGACTCTGGACGTGGCCCAAAGGAACTACTCAACCACCGAGAAAGAATTGCTAGCCGTCGTCTTTGCCTTAGAGAAATTCAGATCTTATTTGCTTGGTACCAAAGTTGTTGTTTACTCTGACCATGCAGCTATTAGGTACCTGATGACGAAGAAGGAGGCAAAACCGAGGCTCATTAGATGGATTCTGCTCCTACAAGAATTTGACTTGGAGAACAAGGACAAGAAGGGCATAGAGAACACTGTAGCCGATCACTTGAGCCGACTTGTCCGAGAGGAGGATACCGGGCAGATTACCGAGACCTTCCTAGATGAGCACTTGTATGCTCTCACAGGTAAGTCGCCATGGTATGCTTGGTGAACTACCTGGTCGGAGGTAAGTTCCCGCCCTCCTATTCTAAAGCTCAATGTTTAAAACTGAAGCATGATTCTAAATACTATGTGTGGGATGATCCGTACTTGTGGAAAATTGGTGTAGATCAAATTCTTAGACGGTGTATTCCTGATAATGAGATTTCTTCGGTTATTAGCTTTTGTCATGAGCATGCGTGTGGTGGCCACTTTGGCCCTAGGAGAATGGCTAGGAAGATATTAGATAGTGGATTCTTTTGGCCGCATGTTTTTAGAGATGCCTACAATCATTGCAAGAGATGTGATAAATGTCAACGTGTAGGTAATATTTCGGCTAGGAATGAGATGCCCCAAGTGCCTATTTTAGTGAATGACGTTTTTGATATATGGGGCATTGATTTCATGGGTCCTTTCCCTGTGTCGTGTGGGTACACTTATAGTCTTGTAGCTGTGGACTATGTATCTAAATGGGTAGAGGCAAAGGCCATTAGGTGTGATGATGCTAAAATGGTTATAGATTTTCTGCGCACTAACATCTTTTACAGATACGGAGTGCCAAAGGCTATAATCAGCGACCAAGGAATGCACTTCTGCAATAGGATGATGGTCGCGACCCTAAAGCACTACCATGTTCATCACAGGACGTCCACAGCCTATCACCCCCAAACGAACGGACAAGCGGAGATCTCCAATCGCAAGATTAAGGGGATACTGGAGAAGATAGTGAACCCAAACAGGAAGGACTGGAGCCAGCGGCTAGATGAGGCACTATGGGATTACAGGACGGCATACAAGACACCGATAGGCACCTCGTCGTTTTGGTTGGTGTACGGGAAGGCTTGTCATCTACCGGTCGAACTAGAGCACAAGGCGTACTGGGCGTTGAAGAAGTGCAACCCCAACTTTATTGCAGCAAGGCTGGACAGGAAGATGAAGTTATGCGAGCTTGAGGAGCTGTGCCTGGAGGCTTACGAGAGCCAAACAGACTACAAGGCGCGGACCAAGCTCTACCACGACAAGTTCATCCTTAGGCGCACATTTGAGGTCGGACAACAGGTCCTAGTCTTCTCATCACTGCTACGACTGATCCCCGGGAAGTTGAGATCCAGATGGATAGGGCCCTACACGGTCACACAAGTTTTCAACCATGGAGCCCTCGAGCTCAAATGCCCAACGGACGGGCATCATTTCAAGGTCAATGGGCAGTGGGTAAAGCACTACCAAGGCGAGATCATAGCACCTACACAAGAGTTTGACCTAGCCGAGCCTCCCAACGACGCTTAGATGAGGTACCATCGAGCCAACGACGTAAAACAAAGGCGCTCGTAGGGAGGCAGCCCGGCACTTTTGTTTTTCAGTTTTTATCTTATTTACTTATGTCGTTTATATTTACTATGTTTGAGTCACATTCGTCACATTGTACTTGGGAAAGGAACGATTTTCATGCAGGGAACAGTACACCTCATGCGTTCGCATGGTCTCCTGCAGGCTGAGAAAATCGACCAAGTGCGAGCACGCAAGGCCAATATGCGAACGCACGACATTTCATGCGACGGGTTGGGTTTGTGCGAGCGCATGCCCTTGAGAAATCTGCGCCGAGGCCTTCCAACTTGAGTTTCGCCAGACCATGTCCAAATCTGACTGGGCCAGGCCCTGTCGTTTGCTCAGCCAGCAATGACGTGCAACGACACCATCAGGGGAGTACTGTTCGCACTTTTATTCTCTATGTCGTTTCCTATCTGCTAGTATTTGCATGCATTGTGTGTCTAGAGTCTAAGCCGTGCCGTGAGGACACGGCTGGATTCAAAAGTGTGGGGTGGGAGAGTCAGTCGTTGTGTCAGCACATTTACTTTCCTGCACCTTGCATAGAGTCAGCACGTTTCCTTAAAATTTTAAAATTTTTGTACACGTTTCTCTCTATTTTCCTAGAATTGCGGTATTGAATTTTGATGATATGAAATAGATAGAGCCGAGTACATGCATGTCTCTTGTGAAAATTGAATTGTGTAATGACATGTGAACTTAACCCATTACGTGCCTTTGTAAGTTGAGATAAACAGGGATGTGGAGTTGATAGAAACGTCCTAGAGAGACTTGACAGAACATTCAAAGGACCGAATTCGAGTTATATGGTTATGTGGATTTCGTGGAGGCTAGCACTTCGAGACGACATGGTTAAGAGTCTGCTCCGCCACTGCAGTGCTTATGCGGTCAGGTGGGATGGGAAAACAACACGCCGTCCAATCTCTAGTCCAAGTAGCTGGGAAAACAGACGAGCGATCCTCGGCTTGACTCGCGTCGAAAGGACGAGGATGAGTGAGAGCATGAAGGTATTTCCATATGCTTGCGGCGGGCGATGATTGGACCTTCATCAAAGAAGAGGAACCACGGACGAGCAGTGCACAAGAGAAAAATCAATCAATTGTGAAGTTCTACACGCCACAAAAGTGAAAGTACACCATTGTTACATCAAAAGCCAACTCACTACAAAAGCTGTCCTAAAAGAACTCAAGCACCTTGAAGCTCGAATCAATCACGTGCAAGAAAAAGCAATGAAGTATAATGATGGACCATAATTGTATGAATCATAAACACAATTAAACCCACCAAATTAGACTCTTTGTCTATTTAACTTTTGCTTGTTAGTTCCGATATTTATTTACAGGGTATTTTGAAGTCTAGAGAGAATACAGGCTAAGGAGGAGTTTCAAAGCTGAAAATGAATTACGAGTCATTCCAAGTCACGACCAAATTCTGACTTTCAAGAACCGGACATGGAATCACTCAAAACAAGTCCAACCAAAGAGCAACCAGAGTCAGTCCGGAGCTGAAAGAGAGCCGATGGCTTTTGGAAAAGATCACAAAACACACTCACCCACTCCCTTGCCACCTATGGCCGGCGGCTAAGCTCTCCACCTCTCCCTTCATGCCACATGGGCGGCGACTAAGGAGGAAGACACCTCACTCCGATGGCTTTTGGCTTCTCCTCCCCCCATTTGACAAGTGTCATGCCTCTCCTCCACATCTCTTCCTCCCCTTAGCCTATAAATAGACATCTTCCCCTCCTTTGTAAATCATCCCACAATCACTAGTTCTTTAGAGAGAAAGAGGGCTTAATGATCGATCAAGTTCTTGACCTATTATTCACCTCATTCGATGATGGATTATGTTTGTTTTCCGAACACTTTGTTATCATTTAACCTCTTTTCCTAGTGTTTCAGGTTTGAATTACACGATGACTCGATATGGACCTGAATGCACGAAAAGATGAAGAAATCAGTCAAAATCCAGTATAAGGGCCATAGGCCCGTGACGAACCTCCTGGTCACGGGCGTTACGGGTGTCCTGAGCTTGGTCAGGAGATGCTGAAAACAAAGACTGTCAACTGCCCGTGACGAACCTCCTGGTCACGGGCGTTACGGGCAGCTCGAGCCAACTCAGGAGAGGTGAGGATTTTTAACCGCCCTTGACGAGACGTTCTGGCCCGTGACGAGGTCGGGTCACGGGACCGTCAATGGATTTCGACTGGTTTCCTAATTCAACTTTTGGGCTTATTTTGGAAATACCGAGTATTTTCTATAAATAGAGGGCTCGACCAGATCTAAAAGGTTGTTGATACTTTGGAGAAAAACCCTAACTTGGGAGAGAAGACAAGCTTTCAATCGTGAGGATCAACGAGGATAATCTCTACGGTTTATTCATTTCTTCCTTTCATATTACACTGTTTTTGGTTAATCGCCATGAATAGCGAGTAGTCTTCTCTATTCCGGGATCCTATGGATCCCGTGCTATGTAACCCTAACTCTCATGTGATCAATTAAAGTTTTTGTTTATGCGAATCGATTATTCAATTTCAATGTGTGCTTAATATTATCGTTCTATGCATGTATTTACATCAAAAGGTATGTTTGCATTGGTAGAACGTATTTAGGTTATATGCTGAAAGGTGGATGGGCCTTAGGGATTAACCGGAATGCATGAAATTGATATTAGGTCATGTCTACATGATTTAATAGGAAAACCATTAATTTAATAAATCGAAATCGTTGATAATCCGTGGATGGGCGGCGTTCAACGATGGAGATTAATCTAGACAATGATCCGTGGATGGGCGGCTTGTCTAGTGTTATTTCGGTTATATTCCATATCCGATAGCATAAATAATTAACTTGCCATGATTGCATGATTAGTGGGGTTAACACGGGTGAAGTACGGATTCTGGGATTCTTTCTCTGATAAAAACACAACATTTAATTTTCTGCAATTTAATTTCTGCACTTTTCACAACAAACCAAACAATTGTCATTCGGAATAGCTAAATAGGTCGCTTGTTACCTAGTACTCACACGCACTGCTCCTAGGATCGACCCTTGGCTTACCAAGGATTATAAATTTTGTTTGACTACAATTTGACCCTTAAAACTAATAATTTGACATCTATAAAGGGTTAAAAATATGCTTGTCAAAATGGCGCCGTTGCCGGGGAGCAACGTTTAGTGTGATATTAGATCTAACTCGTGTAGTTTAGACTATTCCACCTTACATAATTTCTGATTTTTTTCTGTTTAGATTTCTTCGCTCCTAGTTCATGCCAAGGAAAGCGTTCAAGCAGAAAAAGCAGATTCAGATTTCAGACGAAGAAACACCGGTCCAACGAAAGTTCAATCGTCAGGCCCAGAATGAAGCTCGGCAGCTACGAGCACTGAACAGAAATTTCGCAGCAATAGCCATGAATCAAAACTTGTTGAATGGAGGGGTCGAAGATGGACAGCCGCCCCGAGTGCAACAACCAGTGCGCAGAACTCTTGGTGATTACACCACTCCACGCGTCACTGGATTTCAGTCCGCTATTGCACCGCCCGGAATAGAAGCCAACACTTGGGAGCTGAAAACCGGTCTCATTCAGATGGTGCAAAATAGTCAATTCTCAGGAAGGATTAACGAAGACCCTCACCAGCACCTCAAGCGTTTTGTTCAGATGTGCAATACAGTGAAGACCAATGGGGTTCTTTCAGAATCTTACTATCTCAGGCTGTTCCCGTTCTCACTGTCTGACAAGGCTAGCAGATGGCTAGATAGCCACGCAGAGGGTACTTTCACCACATGGAACAGGCTGGCCGAAGCTTTTCTCCAGCAGTACTTCCCACCATCTAAGACATCTCATTTTAGGAATAAGATTATATCATTTCGGTCTATTGATGGTGAGACTCTGTACGACGCTTGGGAGAGATACAAGGAGCTGACAAGGATCTGCCCACATCACAATCTAGAGCAGTGGCAAATTATTGACACCTTCTTTCTGGGGATCGATCAGGGGATGCGTACCATAATCAATCAAGCAGCAGGTGGGGGACTGAACCAAGTCCCACTAGAAGACACCTATGAAATTATAGAAAGGGCAGCTCAAGACTACCACCTCTGGACGAGTGACCGCGGTAATCCTAGAGACAGGAAAGGGGTGCAAGATTTATGCCAAGCTGAAAGCTCTAATGACATCGCTAAGTTGACTGACACTGTGAAGCTGCTTGCAAATGAAATTCAGAATATGAAGCTGGCCAACAACATGAAACCCTCAGACGTCGCTAACATAGGAGTGTATTGTCATATTTGTGGCTCCCCTTCTCACTACGCAGATGGCTGCCCAATGATCGGATCAGATAATGGCAGCGGGAACCAGGAGGATGCCAATTTTATTGGGCAGAATAATCAAGGGACTGGTTTCGGAAACGGATCAGCCGGTAACAGGTGGGACAATCCCAACCAAAATCATCCCAACCTATCTTACAAGCTGACGGAGCCCACTGCACTGTCGTTAAGGTGCAATGTTCTCTGTACAAATAAATTTATATTTTCCGCTACTCGCGACTTCACTACTGGGTAGTAAGTGGTAAGTAGGGGTCGAACCCAAGGGAATTAGGGGGATACGTTGTTCTTTTAAGGGATTTGTACAGCGAGGGAGCGTTTTTTAGGTTTGATTTAGATTTTAGCGGTTATGACTAAGTGACTTTTTTTGTTGTTTTTGGTTTTGAGTGCTGAAAAGTAATTACAGAAAGTAAATACTGAATTTAAAGGAAGAAGACTTACAGTGGGTGATGCGTGATTTGCGAGTCCTCCGGTAGATGAGCGGTTGGTGATTGCAGATGATCGAGCAATTTATAAAAGTAAATACATGAGGGTTTTGTAATTCAAGAAAAACATTCGGTTTCAGGGGCCTTGTATCATAGCCTGTTTATTATTTTAGTAACCCTTCTAAGTATTCAAACGTGAATCAAGGCCATTCCAAGCACTTGACTTGCAACACTGTCTAGCCTTTTGCAAAAGTGTTCGAAAGTGAATCGAGGCCATTCCAAGCACTCAACTTGCAACACCGTCTAGTCTTTTGCAAAAGTCGTAGAGCACTTGTTCTACTTAGACGAATACCCCATTCCAAGGTATATTAACATGTGTGCATCCATTTGGTCTTTCATTCCGAGCAACCAAATGGTGTTTTAGAAAGGTCAAACTCCTCAGATAAGCTTTGCCATTCCAAGCATCCACTTATCCGAGTATGTTTACGAACCCCACGGATGAGCTTTGCCATTCCAAGCATCCACTCAACCTTGGAAGTTCTAACCTAATATATGGCACATAGAACAAGTTTTGAATACAGAGAAAAGAAACTAAAAGAATTAAAACATTTTATAATACAAGTACGCCCCTTTAACCGAATAAAGAGTTTAGCTACGAATATCCATAGAGGTGGATACCATAGCTAAATACTCGGGGGTTTTTGAAAACAGTAAGAGGAGAAGGGGTGGAATACTCAAGAACCAACAGGAGTATTCTCAATTCCTACTGAATACTCAAGAACCAACAGGAGTATTCTCTAAAGTATAATACTCAAGAACCAACAGGAGTATTATTTCAAAAACCAAACTTACAAAGTAACATAAACTTAGAGAGAGAAGTGAATTGTTGATTGTGGGATGTTACAAATGAGGAGGAGGAGCTCTCCTTTTATAGCCACAAGGGGAGGAGAATGGAGGGTGGAGATGGTGGCATGTGGTTTTGCATCCAAGGGTGGAGGAGGAGGGGAGGAGCATGTGGAGGAGAAGGCCACCTATGTCAACTTCTCATGGCTCACAAAAGCCGTCGGTTGCAATGGGAGGGGAGGGAGGAAGCCGCTGGTTGCAAGGAGGAGGGGAGGAGGAAGGAGGGGGTGAGTCACCCCATGACTCACCTCTTCCTTAAAGTCGCCGGTCACCTTGGTCCATGGATGAGTTTTGACAGTTTTGTGCAGTCTTTTCACAAAACTATCAATCCAATTTTGCTCCGGTCTGACTTTGGTTGTTCCTCGGTTGAATTTGAATTGAGTAATTCAATGTCAGGATCTTGAGATTTCTTCGTTCAGTGTCTGATCTTGACCTTGGAATGACTCGTAATATCTTTTCAGCGTAAAATCTTCTCCTTAGCGTGTTTTCTCTCTAAGCGCCAAAATACCCTGTAGAAATATATCGGGACTAACAAGTAGAAGTTAGATAGACAAACAGTCTAATTTGGTGGGTTTTACTATGTTTTTGATTCGTATAATTATGGTCCATCAGATCACCCCACACTTTTAGTTGTTCGTCCCGAACAATGCTATTAAAGGGCGGCACACTAAGTAAGTTTGTTGAAATATGAAAATTAGACTGTGGTACTAGATTTATCCTAATTCATGCATTGCTTACTTATTACTAAATTGAACTGTGTAAATAAATAGAAGAAACTTGATACTTGTACCTCCGTGCTAAGATGCAAATTATTCTGGATGTTTCGGGAGATAGCCCTTTTTAGGCTCCTGGACTGCAACCTCGGGACCGTCTCGCACTGTATGATTTCCTTGTAGCTTTCTCTAGCACGTGATTCGGTTCGGGTTTCACTGGTTTGAGTACTTTGATTTTTCTTTTGGTGAGGGACTGCTTTTGCAGTGAATCGGCCTTTGTAACTTCCGGCCGTGAACAGTACTTCCGGCCGTGAACAGTGTTTTTGGGTAGTGAACAGTATTTTTGGGCCATGAACAGTACTCCGGCCGTGAACAGTAATTTCGGCCCAAATCAATGTCATATTAGGGCAAAATTCACAAGCTAGGGTTTTGGAATATTCTGGAAGGTTCTAGATGACTTAATTCCCAAGCAAAGAGATAGCTTGAAGATAAAGCAAGAAGATATGGAAATATTGCCTAATTATCTCTTGGCTTATTTTGGGAACTTTAGGTCTTCTCAAAACCCTATATATAGAGGAGCTCACAAGACCAAATAAGCATCCCTCAACTCACACGAGTCTCTCTCTCTACACTCACGGCCGAAGCCTTGCTCCTCCGCCTTCCACCGCCTTGCTCCGCCACCGCTCACGGTTGCTCAGCCCTTGTCCGCCCTAGCTCAGCCGCCCACGGCCAGCGCTCCTCCATCCTCGGTTTTGTGAAGTATTTTCGTTCTCTTTTAGTTCTTGCATTATTTCCCATGACTATGTGTAACTAAACCGATTATTCGGGTTAGGGTTTCGAATATTGTGACGTATGTTTTTGAGACTTGAATCGTAATGCTTATTTCTTTATTCCACTAGACCTTGTGCTTATTATCTCGATTTATATTGTGAAACTAAGTTGATACTCAGAAAGGTTAGACTTAGTCGAATAATATAAATCCCCTATTTACTGTTTGTTTGATACTAGACCGTTGAAAACAAATAGCGCACTAATTTAATATATCTTGGAATGGAGTATTAAATTACTAGGTTTAGTTTGTGGTGTAGGCGTCCGGAAAGACACTACTTTAGGTTATAACTTGGAATGGAAGTAACCACACTTAGGAATTAGAAATACGATATTTAGAAGTCAAGGATAAAACAAGTCACAATTAAGAAACCCTAACCTGAATATTCTCATCATATTATTCCACACGTCACTTTTTCTTATTGCTTATTTCGGCTATTTCGGTTTTACACTAACCTTTACTCTCACAAATCGTTTCTTATTTCTTTCCTTTTCCAGAACAAAGTAGTAACCAATCTAGCTCCCTTGGGTTTGACCCTTGCTTGCCATTGTGCTAACCCACAGTCTACAGCTAGGAAATTATAAATTTAAATTTGCAGGTCAAACGACGCCTGTCAAATTTTGGCGCCGTTGCCGGGGAGCTACGCAAAGGTGAAATTTGTTCTCTCTTAGTTTTTCATTTATTTGCTTGTTTCTTATTTCGAACTCTGCTATTCGGTGATTCCTTATTCAACTGCCTCGATTTCGTTTTCCGATTCTCTCGATTTCCAATTTCTAGCTTTTAGAGGGTTCTGTCACCAAGACTTACGAGTCTAAGGAGGTTGGGTTTTAAGTGAGACCGCTGTGACTCCTCCAATCTCCTGGGGACCCTTTATTGCTAGTCTGTTCTTGTTATTTCGGCGTTTGCTATTCCGGTGTTTGGTATTCTTGCACCATGTCTCGTGCAGGTAGTATAATTAACGATGAAGAAGAAAACATCAACAACCAAGAAGACCTAGAAGAAGACCAGTTCGAACTACACAACCTTGAAAACCCCCCAATAATCGACAACAACAACAGCAACGAAGAACAGGTGATCTATGATAATCCGGAGCAGCTAATCCGTGATCATAGATGTGCACAACGAGATGCAGCTCGACAGAACCAAGGGGCGGCTGCAGATCCACAAAGAGGAGGACCGATCCAAGGGCAGGTCCCAGCTCGACAACAACAAGCCCCAGTCCGACAACAGGTTGCAGCTAGACAACCAGTCCGAAATCCAGTTCAGGGCAGACAACCAGTTCGAAATCCATTCCAGGGCCAGCAACAAGTCCGACAATAGGCCCCAGTAAGACAACAGATTCAGTATCAGGTACATCCCCAACCGCCCCTCAGGCGACTCAGACAGCCGGTATACGAAGAGGAAGCCTACTATCACGATGAGGAGCCATCTATGGGAGAGCTCTCAGTCCCAGACTTCAAAGATCAAACATGGCCAATCTATGAAGGACCAGAACTCGAAGAAATCGCAATCAGCACCTCAATCGTCCATCACCTTCCCAAATTCGCAGGATCGAAGGGAGAATCAGCTACAGGGCATCTGAAGCGTTACCATGGCAGTTGCCATAATTATAGGCCCTACGGAGCTTCAGTGGATGACTTCAAACTCAAAGCATTCTACTTCTCACTCACTGACTCCGCCAAAAACTGGTTCCTGTCCTTGCCCGCAGACAGCATTTATACATGGGAAGAGATGCAGCGCCAGTTCCTCTCGAAATACTACCCAGCTGGACGAGCCATGAAGGTCCGTAGACAGTTGCAAGAGCTCAAGCAAGGACCCAATGAGACCCTATCCGAGTACGTAGAGAAGTTCCTTGCCTTGGAGAAAAGCTGTTGCAACCTTGAGCTTCCAGAGAAGCTACTGGTGGAATACTTGCTAGATGGAATTTGCAGACTAGAGAGAAAGCTCCTAGATGCCTCAGCTGGAGGCAACCTGATGAACCTCAGCCCTGCCAAAGTCAAACAGATGATCATATCAGTGGCAGAAAGTGAGCGGTTCCAGGATGAAGCTACAAAGGAGGATGACTATGCCCGAACTCGGAATGTATCACGAGTTGAGCCCTCAATCAGTGCTATGGCCACAGAAATGAAGGAGATGAGGGAGCTAATGAAGCATGTCGTCCGAAGGCAACCAATCCAGATCAGACCATGCGAGTTCTGTGCAGCTACAGACCATAAGACAGACGAGTGCCCTACTATAGTGGAGGATGACCAAGCTGAGGTCAATGCAGTGGGAAACTACCAGAGTTATGGCAATCAGCCAGGGCCAGTCAGACAATATGGCGCAGCAGCACCAAACCAAGGAACCAATGGACAGCCCTGGAGGAACAACAATCAACAGAATCAGGCCCAGAGACAGAATGCACCTCAACAGACCCAGCAGCCCTACAGACATCCGAACCATCAGTACCAGCAGAGTACGCAGGGCCAGTATCAGCAGAAGGGGCCGAACAATAATCAGCCAGGCCCGAGCAACTATAACTCCAACAAACCTCTCGAAAATGTAGTAGAAGAGCTGGCAGCCTCGACCAAGAGTGACATTGCAGACCTAAAGAAGCAGATGTCCCATCTCACTACGCTAATCTCAGACCTCACCACCAGTGTGCACGCAAGACGACTTCCCTCACAGACAGTTCAAAATCCGAAAGGGAATGTCAGTGCAGTGACATTAAGGAGTGGACGCAGAGCAACAGGACCAGCAGAGCCCAATGATGAGGAAACCGAGCCTAGTACCTTAGGCCAGGACGAGACCAGACCTGACTCGGTCCCATCAGTAGAGGCCCCTCGGCCAGTTCAAGTACCCATCATCGAAAATTCTAATGTTCAGGTACCTTTACCTTTTCCTGTGCAGGTACGAACTCCGAAGAAGTATGTGATGGACAAGGAAGTATGGGAGCTATTCAGCAAGGTGGAAATCAACATCCCCCTCCTTGAGGCCATCAAGCAGATCCCGAGGTACTCCAAATTTCTGAAGGAGTTGTGCACAAACAGACGGAAAGGGACCCAGCCAGACGAGGAGCTATTAAGCAGGAATGTCTCAGCGGTAATTCAGCGCAAGGTGCCACCAAAATGCGGTGATCCAGGCACATACACCATTCCCTGCACGATCGGTAACTTTAGATTAGAGAATTGCATGCTTGATCTTGGTGCCTCTATTAATGTTTTACCATATTTTATATACTCCTGTTTGCGCATTGGTCCTCTAGAACCTGCAGGTCTTACCATACAGCTGGCGGACAGGTCATGCAAGCAGCCCGAGGGCAAGATTGAGGACGTGCTAGTACAGGTGGGCGAGCTAGTATTCCCAGCAGACTTTTATGTGCTCAAGATGGAGCATTCTAGCCCGACAGACCATGCACCGATTCTACTCGGTCGGCCGTTCCTCAAGACGTCAAAGATGAAGATAGACTGTGACACTGGGACGTTGACCATGGAGGATGAGGACGAGAGGATCAGCTTTGACATCTTCAGAGCCATGAAGCATCCTACAGAGTACGAGGTGGTCCATGCCTTAGACACCTTGGACGACCTTGTCCAGGAGGTACATCCGAAGAGACGGACCGACCCACTAGAGCAGGTAATTGAGGAGGCAGTATACTCGCCCGAGAACTCTTATGAGCATACAGAGGCGATCATGGACGTACTAGACCAGCTCGAGATTGCCCAGCCACTCACCCCAAGGTACGAGGTTAATGCAGTTCGTTTATTCAAATCACAAGTGTGTTTGCCTTTTGTTGTGCAGGCACCTACAGTAGAATTGAAGCCTCTACCTAGTCACTTGAAGTATGCATTCTTAGGGGAGGATAGCACGCTGCCAGTCATCATTAAGAGTGGGCTCGAGGCAGATCAGGAGCGTAGGTTGATTGGAGTGCTCACCGAGCACAAACTGGCCATTGGATGGACGCTAGCCGACATCAAGGGAATCAGCCCGGCAGTTTGTATGCATCGGATATTGTTGGAGGATGGAGCTAGACCTTCGAGGGAGCCTCAGCGCAGATTGAACCCAATTATGATGGAGGTTGTCCAGAAGGAGATTCAGAAGCTGTTGGATGCAGACGTGATCTACCCAATCTCAGATAGTCAGTGGGTAAGTCCGGTACATGTTGTGCCGAAGAAGACAGGGATCACGCTGGAGAAGAATGCCGAGGGCGAGATGGTCACAACATGAGTCAAGAATGGATGGCGCATGTGCATAGACTACAGGAAGCTGAATGCAGTTACGCGCAAGGATCACTTTCCTCTTCCATTCATTGACCAGATGCTCGACCGCTTGGCAGGTAAGCCTTATTTTTGTTTTCTAGATGGTTTTTCAGGCTATAACCAGATTCCCATATCACCCGAGGATTAGGAGAAGACGACCTTCACATGTCCATTCGGCACGTTTTCTTTTCGCCGGATGTCCTTTGGCTTGTGTAACGCACCCGGCACCTTTCAGCGGGTAGTTACTAGTATATTCTCTGACATGATAGGTTCGTTTATAGAGGTGTTTATGGATGACTTCACTGTGCATGGTGACACTTTTGATGCATGTTTAGATAATTTGAGCACGGTATTAGCACGTTGTGTTTCTATGAATTTGGTGCTCAATTATGAAAAGTGTCATTTTATGGTTACTCATGGAGTGGTACTCGGTCACATAGTCTCACATGAGGGTATAGAGGTAGACAAAGCTAAGATAGATTTGATTATTACTCTGCCATATCCCTCCACAGTCCGTGATATTAAGTCATTTTTGGGGCATGCTGGTTTCTATCGTAGATTCATTAAGGATTTTTCTAAAAAGGCGCTGCCTTTATCTAACCTCTTGCAGAAAGATGTTCCTTTTGAGTTTACAGATCAGTGCACGGTAGCATTTGACGAGCTGAAGGAGGCCCTCACCAGCACGCCCATCATTAGAGCTCCGGACTGGACACAGCCCTTTGAGATTATGTGTGACGCGAGTGATTATGCTGTAGGAGCAGTTCTCGGTCAAAAGGTGGACAAGAAGCCCGTGGTGATCTACTACGCTTCGAGGACACTAAACGTGGCCTAGAAGAACTATTCGACCACAGAAAAGGAGCTTCTAGCCGTGGTCTTTGCCTTGGAGAAATTCAGGTCTTATTTGCTATGTACTAAAGTTGTTGTCTATTCTGACCATGCAGCTATTAGGTACTTGATGACGAAGAAGGAGGCAAAGCCGAGGCTCATTAGGTTGATCCTGCTCCTACAGGAGTTTGACGTGGAGATCAGGGACAAGAAGGGCATAGAGAACACAGTGGCCGACCACTTGAGCCGTCTTGTCAGAGAAGAGGATACCGGGCAGATTACCGAGACATTTCCAGATGAGCACTTGTATGCTATTTCGGGTAAGATGCCATGGTTCGCTCCTCTAGTGAACTACCTGGTCAGACGTAAGTTCCCGCCCTCATATTCTAGGGCTCAGTGTTTGAAATTGAAGCATGATGCTAAATACTATGTGTGGGATGATCCGTACTTGTGGAAAATAGGTTTAGATCAGATTCTTAGACGGTGCATTCCCGATGATGAGATTGCTTCAGTTATTAGTTTTTGCCATGAGTTAGAGTGTGGTGGCCATTTCGGCCCTAGGAGGACAGCTAGGAAGATTTTAGATAGTGGTTTCTTTTGGCCGCATGTTTTTAGAGAT
The DNA here is from genome assembly GCA_033675215.1 of Rhodiola kirilowii. Lineage (NCBI taxonomy): Eukaryota > Viridiplantae > Streptophyta > Magnoliopsida > Saxifragales > Crassulaceae > Rhodiola > Rhodiola kirilowii. The sequence continues at coordinate 9,762,930 of CM066201.1, forward strand.
GCCTACGATCATTGTAAGAGATGTGATAAATGCCAAAGAGTAGGTAATATTTCGGCCAGACAGGAGATGCCACAGGTCCCCATACTAGTGAATGATGTGTTTGACATTTGGGGGATAGATTTTATGGGTCCTTTTCCTCCTTCATATGGATTTTCTTACATCTTAGTTGCAGTTGACTATGTGTCCAAGTGGGTAGAGTCCAAGGCCACTAGGTGTGATGATGCTAAAACTGTCGTAGACTTTTTGCGCACTAACATCTTTTGCAGGTACGGAGTACCTAAGGCCATTATCAGTGATCAGGGGACACACTTCTGCAACCGTATGATGGCATCCACACTGAAGCACTACCATGTTCACCACCGGACTTCCACAGCATATCACCCCCAGACGAATGGGCAAGCGGAGATCTCTAACCGCGAAATTAAGGGAATTCTGGAGAAGATGGTAGGACCGACCAGGAAGGATTGGAGCCAGCGGTTAGATGAGGCACTATGGGCATACAGGACAGCTTACAAGACCCCGATCGGCACCTCGCCTTTTCGGTTGGTCTATGGGAAGGCGTGCCACTTACCAGTCGAGCTCGAGCATAAGGCATATTGGGCACTGAAGAAGTGCAATCCAGATTTATAGACAGCCGGGCTAGACAGGAAACTACAGTTGTGCAAGTTGGAGGAGTTGCGCCTCGAGGCTTACGAGAGCCAAACAGACTACAAGGCGCGGACCAAGCTCTACCACGACAAGTTTATACTCAGGCGCACGTTTGAAGTTGGGCAACAGGTCCTGGTCTTTTCATCACGCCTACGATTGATGCCAGGCAAGTTGCGGTCCAGATGGACAGGCCCATATTCAGTGACTCACGTTTATAACCATGGAGCGCTCGAGCTAGAGTGCCCTACAGATGGGCGGAGCTTTAAGGTCAATGGGCAGAGGGTGAAGCACTACCACGGAGAGATCGAGATACCAGCCCAGGAGTTTGACCTAGCCGAGCCCCTTGCCACCACCGCTAATGAGATTCCCCTTGCTAAGCCTCCTGACACTTAGAGGAGGTACTGTCGAGCCAACAACGTTAAACAAAGGCGCTCGCAGGGAGGCAGCTCTGCACTATCTGCATTTTCGTTTCCATCATTTACTTACTATGTTTATTTATGAGTCATTATTGTCACATTGTACTTGGGAAAGAAGATGATCTTCATGCAGGGACAGAGCCGAACGTATCAGGGATGTTAGCAAAAGATTGTATCTAGCATGAGTAGTTCACACCTTGAATAAGTTGTGTCAAGAAACATGAGCGATTAAAGATTCTGTCACAAAGACTTACGAGTCTAAGGAGGTTGGGTTTTAAGTGAGACCGCTGTGACTCCTCCAACCTCCTGGGAATCTTTTATTCGTCTTAATGTCATTGACGCAGACCTTTCGGTGTGCAACGAACTCACGTAGCGATACAAGCTCGATTGGTGCTCTTCGAGGACTCATAGGAGAATAATCAGTTGTTTCTGATCGTCACGCACGCACGCACGAGGGAAGTGTCTGTCCTTACTCCTGTCTTATTTCCCTTTGTTTTATTGCATGCATTGTGAGTCTAGATTTGAGTCGTGCCGTGAGGACACGGCTCATTTCAAAAGTGTGGGGTGGGAGAGTCAGTCCTTGAGTCAGCACGTTTATTTACTGCACCCTGCACAGAGTCAACACGTTTCCCATGATTTTTAAAATTTTTGTACATAATACTTCACTACTTCCTAGACTTGCAATATTGGATAATGATATGGTGAAATAGATAGAGCCGATTACATGCATGTCTTTGGTGAAAATTGACTTGTGCGACTAACATGTGATTTTAAAATTTTTGCGTGCCTTTGTTAGTTGAGATAAACAGGGATGTGGAGTTGATAGAAACGCCCTAGAGAGACTTGACAGATCATTCAAAGACCGGACTCAGGATATATGGTTATGTGGAGCTCGTGGAGGCTAGCACTTCGAGGCAACATAGTATGAGTCTGCTCCGCCACTGCGGTACTTTTGCGGTTAGGCGGGACGGTGGCACACATCGTCCAATCTCTAGTCCAAGTAGCCAAGAAAATAGGCAAGCGACCCTTGACTTGACTCGTGTCAAAAGGACGATGATGAGTGAGAGCAGGAAGGTTTCTAATCCGAGTAACCGGGAAAATAAACGAGCGACCCTCGGCTTGACTCGCGTCAAAAGGAGAAGGAACCACGGTTCGAGCAAGTCACAATCCGCACTTCAAGGCAACAAATCCACCACCATTGTGATAGTCCACACATTTCTCATGTGAAAGCACCATTGAAACATCAAAACAGAGACACCTATAGCTGGCCAAAAAGCATTCAACACTTTGAAGCTCGAATCAATCACGTGCAAGAAAAAGCGGCAAAGCATAACCATATAGCAGTGAGTTCGAGTCCGAGAATGAGGTTCATGGGTCTAAAAAGGACTATCTCCCGATACATCCAAATTGATTTGCATCTCGGCCCAAAGGTAACACGTATCTTTAACCCATGTTTTTGCACAAGGATATTAGTAACGAGCATGCATAGAGGGCAGGATCTAGAGTAACCGATTCATGTCCATGTAGCACGTCTAGGATGACCGAAGCATTGTGGTGTTTACATTATTCGTTCCTCTTATGACCTAGTTCTTGTTCGGGACGAACAAGTTTAAGTGTGGAGTGGTTTGATGAGCCGTATTTAAACGACTCATCGAGTCAACAATTCCTATCAATTCCAGCACTTTATTATGCAAACAGTTACTTCTTAGTGTTGTTATGCATTTCAGGTGTTTCGGAAGCTCTAGGGGGAAACGTGCATTAAAGACGGCATTTTATGCCAAAAACACCACAATGGCAGATCAGACCTTTGGACGCTCGACGGAGCGCTGGGAATGGACCTTCGATCAGAAAAATACGAGCTACATGGCGTTGCGTAGCTGACTCAATTCCCTACAACTCTCTAGTTCACACCGAGAGCATCCGAGGTCGTTTGGAAGGTCAAATCGAGAGCCGAAGTCAAAACAGATGCGCAGAATGGATGAACAGTGTCCGTGGATGAACAGTACTTCCTGCATGAACAGTAACTTCCGGCATGAACAGTACTCCCGGCGTGAACAGTAACTTCCGGCCGTGAACAGTGTTTTTTTTGCAGTGAACAGTATTTTTGGGCCGTGAACAGTAATTTCGGCCCAAATCAATGTCATATTAGGGCAAAATTCACAAGCTAGGGTTTTGGAATATTCTGGAAGGTTCTAGATGACTTAATTCCCAAGCAAAGAGATAGCTTGAAGATAAAGCAAGAAGATATGGAAATATTGCCTAATTATCTCTTGGCTTATTTTGGGAACTTTAGGTCTTCTCAAAACCCTATATATAGAGGAGCTCACAAGACCAAATAAGCATCCCTCAACTCACACGAGTCTCTCTCTCTACACTCACGGCCGAAGCCTTGCTCCTCCCCCTTCCACCGCCTTGCTCCGCCACCGCTCACGGTTGCTCAGCCCTTGTCCGCCCTAGCTCAGCCGCCCACGGCCAGCGCTCCTCCATCCTCGGTTTTGTGAAGTATTTTCGTTCTCTTTTAATTCTTGCATTATTTCCCATGACTATGTGTAACTAAACCGATTATTCGGGTTAGGGTTTCGAATATTGTGACGTATGTTTTTGAGACTTGAATCGTAATGCTTATTTCTTTATTCCACTAGACCTTGTGCTTATTATCTCGATTTATATTGTGAAACTAAGTTGATACTCAGAAAGGTTAGACTTAGTCGAATAATATAAATCCCCTATTTACTGTTTGTTTGATACTAGACCGTTGAAAACAAATAGCGCACTAATTTAATATATCTTGGAATGGAGTATTAAATTACTAGGTTTAGTTTGTGGTGTAGGCGTCCGGAAAGACACTACTTTAGGTTATAACTTGGAATGGAAGTAACCACACTTAGGAATTAGAAATACGATATTTAGAAGTCAAGGATAAAACAAGTCACAATTAAGAAACCCTAACCTGAATATTCTCATCATATTATTCCACACGTCACTTTTTCTTATTGCTTATTTCGGCTATTTCGGTTTTACACTAACCTTTACTCTCACAAATCGTTTCTTATTTCTTTCCTTTTCCAAACAAAGTAGTAACCAATCTAGCTCCATTGGGTTCGACCCTTGCTTGCCATTGTGCTAACCCACAGTCTACAGCCAGGAAATTATAAATTTAAATTTGCAGGTCAAACGACGCCTGTCAAGGGCCTTGTATCATAGCCTGTTTATTATTTTAGTAACCCTTCTAAGTATTCAAACGTGAATCAAGGCCATTCCAAGCACGCGACTTGCAACACTGTCTAGCCTTTTGCAAAAGTGTTCGAAAGTGAATCGAGGCCATTCCAAGCACTCAACTTGCAACACCGTCTAGTCTTTTGCAAAAGTCGTAGAGCACTTGTTCTACTTAGACTAATACCCCATTCCAAGGTATATTAGCATGTGTGCATCCATTTGGTCTTTCATTCCCGAGCAACCAAATGGTGTTTTAGAAAGGTCAAACTCCTCAGATAAGCTTTGTCATTCAAAGCATCCACTTATCCGAGTATGTTTACGAACCCCACGGAAGAGCTTTGCCATTCCAAGCATCCACTCAACCTTGGAAGTTCTAACCTAATATATGGCACATAGAACAAGTTTTGAATACAGAGAAAAGAAACTAAAAGAATTAAAACATTTTATAATACAAGTACGCCCCTTTAACCGAATAAAGAGTTTAGCTACGAATATCCATAGAGGTGGATACCATAGCTAAATACTCGGGGGTTTTTGAAAACAGTAAGAGGAGAAGGGGTGGAATACTCAAGAACCAACAGGAGTATTCCCAATTCCTACTGAATACTCAAGAACCAACAGGAGTATTCTCTAAAGTATAATACTCAAGAACCAACAGGAGTATTATTTCAAACCGTTATAATACTCAAGAACCAACAGGAGTATTAATTCAAAAACCAAACTTACAAAGTAACATAAACTTAGAGAGAGAAGTGAATTGTTGATTGTGGGATGTTACAAATGAGGAGGAGGAGCTCTCCTTTTATAGCCACATGGGGAGGAGAATGGAGGGTGGAGATGGTGGCATGTGGTTTTGCATCCAAGGGTGGAGGAGGAGGGGAGGAGCATGTGGAGGAGAAGGCCACACATGTCAACTTCTCATGGCTCACAAAAGCCGCCGGTTGCAATGGGAGGGGAGGGAGGAAGCCGCCGGTTGCAAGGAGGAGGGGAGGAGGAAGGAGGGGGTGAGTCACCCCATGACTCACCTCTTCCTTAAAGCCGCCGGTCACCTTGGTCCATGGATGAGTTTTGACAGTTTTGTGCAGTCTTTTCACAAAACTATCAACCCAATTTTGCTCCGGTCTGACTTTGGTTGTTCCTCGGTTGAATTTGAATTGAGTAATTCAATGTCAGGATCTTGAGATTTCTTCGTTCAGCGTCTGATCTTGACCTTGGAATGACTCGTAATATCTTTTCAGCGTAAAATCCTCTCCTTAGCGTGTTTTCTCTCTAAGCGCCAAAATACCCTGTAGAAATTTATCGGGACTAATAAGTAGAAGTTAGATAGACAAACAGTCTAATTTGGTGGGTTTTACTGTGTTTTTGATTCGTATAATTATGGTCCATCACAAGCCCCAGAATCAGGCAGCTCCGAATCCCCCATACAAACAGCAGCAAGGAAATGTATCATACCAGCCACGAGGGCAATATAACGTCCGAGCTCAGGAGCAGAACAACAATTCCTACCAGCCAAGGACTCAGTACAATAACCAGTATCAAAATCAGTCGCAAGGGCAGCAAAATCTGAACCAAGGGAATTATTCATACAGGCCGCAGCAGCTCAAGCAGTAGGAGTCCGGTAGCTCATCTAGCATGGAAGCCATGATGGCTAATTTTATGGCCGAGCAGGACAAGAAAGTGCATGAACTCCAGAAGACGATCGACCAGCTGGTCACTCAGAATAGAATGCTAGAAACTCAGGTGGCTCAGGAAGCAAATTCAGCAACAAGGGAACATGGGAAGCTCCCTTCCAAACCAGAGCATAATCATAGGGAATCAGTGAATGCCATCACAGTCCGAGGTGGAAAGCAACTCGAGATGATACCAGCTCAAACTACTCGAAATTCTGCAGGAAAATCAGCACTAAATTCTGACATTGATGAAGGAGAAACATCGAAAGAAGCTGAAAACCGAGAGGAAAATTCTGCACAGACAGTGGAGCCAGCTCCTTACAAGCCTCCAGTCCCATACCCTCAGCATCTCAAGGGTGCTAGGTGAGACAAAGAGTTCATGAAATTCGTGGACACGATTCGTACTCTCTACATCACTATGCCCTTCACTGATGCAATCACGCAGATTCCTACGTACGCTAAATTCATGAAAAAGATTATGACCGGGAAGCAAAAAATGGATGGTACCGAGATAGTAGCTCTAAGTGAGGAGTGTAGTGCTGCCATGCACATTCCCATGCCACCTAAGCTTAAGGACTCAGGGAGTTTTTCTATTCCTTGTGATATTGGTGGTCTCACTATTCGTCGTGCTTTGTGTGATTTAGGTGCTAGTGTGTCTATCATGCCCTATTCTCTATATGCTAAACTGAATTTGGGTGATCTTTGTCCTACGAACATCTCTATTCACCTTGCGGACCATTTTTGCAGACTCCCGAAAGGGATTCTGAAGGATGTACCCGTCAGGGTGAAGAATATTTAAATACCAGTTGATTTTATTGTGCTAGAGATTTCAGAGGACACTGACATTCCCATTATACTTGGTAGACCATTCCTATACACTGCTAGAGTAGTCATTGACATGGATAGGGGCTCTATAGCATTGCGTGTGGGCAGCGAGCGTGTGTCTTTTATTTGCCTGACATGTGCCGGACTCCTAGTCTTTTAGCTGATTGTGACGTTTTTGACTCTGTTGATGTTGATCAGCCCATATCACTAACGTCTATTGAATCTTACAAGGTTTTTCCAGGCTGCCCAATACCGATGGATGTCTACGCTATAAGCATAGAGGGCGCATACACAGCTGATGCTGCAGGAGACACAGGTAAGGGATCTTGCAATGTAGAGCTGAAACCTCTACCTGCAGGTCTCAGGTATGAATTTCTGAGCCCTAACTCCACTTACTCGGTGATTGTTAATGCATCCTTGACTGATGTAGAGACCCAGAAGTTGTTTGATGTCTTGCAAAAATATAGGCCTGCCCTAGGCTATTCCATAGACGACCTCAAAGGGATTAGCCCGGATTTATGCATGCATAGAATTACCCTTGAGGACGATACTAGACCTAGTAGGGATGCTTTGAGACGTTTGAACCCCAAATTGAATGATGTGGTTAAGAAAGAAATTCTAAAATTATTAGATGCCGGCATCATTTATTCTGTTGCAGATAGTAAGTGGGTTAGTCCTGTGCACGTTGTCCCTAAGAAGGGAGGCTTAACTGTTGTACGAAATGAACAGAATGAATTAATTCCTACTCGTACTGTGACTGGTTGGCGTATGTGCATTGACTATAGGAAATTGAATAAGGCTACTCTTAAAGACCATTTTCCTTTGCCTTTTATTGATAAAATGTTAGAACGTCTAGCAAAGCATAAATTTTTCTGCTACCTCGACGGTTATAGTGGATTTTTCTAGATCCCTATACACCCAGAGGACCAGGAGAAAACTACATTTACATGCCCTTTTGGCACATTTGCATATAGACGTATGCCCTTTGGTCTTTGCAATGCACCAGCCATATTTCAACGTTGCATGATGGCCATATTTTCTGATTTTCTGGAACGCACCATGGAAGTATTTATGGATGATTTTTCGGTGTATGGTTCCTCATTTGATTCGTGCCTTTCTAACCTTGCTGATGTTCTTAGTCGTTGTGTTGACACCAATCTGGTTTTGAACTGGGAGAAGTATCACTTTATGGTGCAGGAAGGTATAGTGCTCGGACACATGGTCTCTCACAGAGGCATAGAGGTGGATCGCGCAAAGGTTGAGGTGATTGAAAAGCTGCCACCACCAAAAGATGTGAAAGGGATCAGGAGTTTTCTCGGGCACGCTGGATTTTACAGACGTTTTATCAAGGACTTCTCGAAGACAGCAAAGCCACTCACTGATCTACTTTTCCAGGAAGCTGAATTTAATTTTTCTGATTCATGTTTGAATGCTTTCAATAATCTGAAAACTGCTCTTACTTGCGCTCCGATAGTGCAGCCTCCCAATTGGGAGCTGCCATTTGAACTAATGTGTGATGCGAGTGATTTTGTAGTAGGAACAGTCCTGGGGCAGCGCATCGATAAGAAGTTGCACGAAGTTTACTACGCCAGCAAAGACCTCGCCGGAGCAGCAATTAATTACACTACGATCGAGAAAGAGATGTTGGCCATAGTCTATGCTTTTGAGAAATTCATGCAGTATCTAATTTGTTCAAAGACCACAGTGTACACCGATCATGCCGCGATCAAATACCTACTGTCAAAGAAGGACTCAAAACCTCGTCTAATCCGATGGGTCCTCCTCCTCCAGGAATTTGACATAGACATCAGAGACAAGAAGGGAACAGAAAATCTGGTTGCAGATCATCTGTCACGCCTCGAGCTTAGAGAGCTCGATCGCGAAGAGGACCAACTCCCTATGACTGACTCTCTTGCAGGAGAGCAACTTATGCTCATTGATGAGGAGCACCTCCCGTGGTACGCAGATTTTGTCAACTTCTTGGCCTGCGGAATCATCCCACCCGACCTCTGATAGACCATAATTGTATGAATCATAAACACAGTTAAACCCACCAAATTAGACTCTTTGTCTATTTAACTTTTGCTTGTTAGTTCCGATATTTATCTGCAGGGTATTTTGAAGTCTAGAGAGAATATAGGATAAGGAGGAGTTTTTAAGCTGAAAATGGATTACAAGACAAATCAGGCCAAGGGACCGAGTTCTAGGCCATCCTAAGGAACGACCATGCTACACTCAAAATCAGCCTTAACATCCTTCTTGGAACCGACTTGGAATCACTCAAAATATGCTAGAACAGTCGGCATTTGGACAAGAACGCAATGCAAAGGCACCGAGCCCGGTAAAGGTCAAACAAGGGCAATTTCAGCCGATTTGGGATTTCGACCATGTTCCAAGAAGAATTTGGCTTAGGTTCCTTCTTAAGATCATCTTAGAACGACATTTTCATTCAGAATACACTCTCCAAAATCCAAGAAGCTCCGGTCAAATTCCGGTCAAACCGATGGCTTTTGAAATAAATATCTTCCGATGGCTTTGGGAGAAGAAGACAAGGGGGGAGCGGCTAATTGAACTCACCATGGGAATGTGACATGTGTTGGCTTCCTCTCCACATCCTTGCTCCTCCAATCATCTTGTGCCAAGTGTCATCTTCTCCTCCATCCTCCATGCCTATAAAAGGGACCTCTCCTTCTTTGTAATCTCCATCCCAAAAATGTGGAGAGCTTCTCTCTCTACAAATTCCAAAATCACAAGTCACTTATCTCTCTAGATTAAGAGCACAATCATGTAAGCACTTTACTTTGGAATCGAAGCTTTAGCATTTTCAACGGTTTTTGTAAGAGCACAAATCTCTTGGGTTCGACCCCTACTTACCACTTGCTACCCAGTAGTGAAGTCGCGAGTAGCGGACTTATAAATGTATTTGTACACAATGCCTCGCGACAAGGCAGTGCTGTCAAATTGGCGCCGTTGCCGGGGAGTTGTGCATCGGAATAGTTGTTCTTTTTATTTTTGTTTTTTGTTCTTGCAATCCACCATGTCGTTGTACTATGAAAACGAGCCTTGGAATGATGAAGAATTTTCCCCACCACCCTTCGAACTTGAAGTCCGCGAGAAGATCAACAACATAGAGCTATCCCGGGACGAAACATTGGACGAGTACTTATGGTACTTCGATTCCCTTGTAACGAGCTGCCCGCACCATGGATTCACCAACCACGATCTTCTTTAAAGGTTTCTCAACGGGATGATGCCATATGAGTGGAATTGGCTTAATGACGCGGCAGGAGGCTCGGTAAATAACTTAAACATGGATGATCTTTGGAAATTGATAAACGATTTGGCCGCGAGGTCAAGAGAAGATCAGGCCATGCGGCGCGAAGAACTGGCCAACATGGTCCACCAAAACCAGGCCGAAGCTGAGAAATCTTGGGCAGAGACAATGGCGACTATAAAAAAATTGGGAGATCAGGTCAACGAAATGCTCAACGCAAAGCTAAGGATTAGCGAAGAGGAGCCTAGATCAGATTGCACTGGGCCAACAAAAGGAAACGGCCCACTAGAGCCTGAAGAAGAGCCAGCCAAGCCACTTGAACCGGATCTCATTGCCGAGCCAGTCGAGGCATACCCGATCCTAACTGCCGAGCCAACAGAAGTCCCGAACCTCACTGCCGAAGTGGCTGAAGAAATCAAGCCAGGCCCGGTCCTTGCGCTCGGAGCACCCGAGGAAGTCCCGGACCTCATTGCCGAACTGTCCGAGAAAGACCTGGTCCTCACTGTCGGAGCACCTGAAACAGACCCAGTCCTCATGGTCGAAGTGCCTCAACTTAACCCTTTGTGTTTTATGCCGATCATAGCCACCGAAGATCATATAATCAATAATGATGAGGTGCAAGGGGAGTTAGAGGCGGAGCATGAGCCAAAAAAGCCGACAAAGGAACTCTCACTCGTCATAAGCCAGGGGAAATCGCCTGAAAACTCACTCGTTCCAAGACAACCATCCATCACTGCCACAATGAAGAGGATTGGCAGAGGCGCATGCTTAATGTCGCATACATTTAATGGCACAAAACCAAACTTCCAAACTCGCAAAGGTGCCAACTATTCAAACATGAAGAAGCGGCAAAGACATGGGCCGAAAGAATGGAAACCCGGAAGGAGTAACAAGCAAGCACGACTCATTGGACCAGCAGCTATGGTCAATAAAGCCTCACCCTCTCAAATCAAAAGAGCTACCAAGAAGAAGTTCGACCTCAAGCACCCATGGGATCCCTACTTATGATCTAGGAATGAGGTATCGTTGAGCTAACGACGTTAAACAAATGCACTGGTCGGGAGGTAACCCGACACCTATCTTACTTTCAGTCATTTAATTTCTGTCATTTAGTTTTTTCATTCTCACCTTTCCTGTATATATTTGCTTGCATGACTTTTGAACTAATCCGTGCTGAAAGGCACGCCTTCGTTCAAAAGTGTGGGGTGAGAACCGTCTGTGTACATAGTTAACATGTTTTTCTTTTTCCTTTTCCCTTAATATCATCTTTTTGAAAATATGAACTTGAGAATGTGAAAAAGATAGATCTAAATTCATGCATTTACCTTGTGAAAATTCAACTGTCTAAAAACTTAGAATGTAACTTCTCATTTGTCCCTTTGTGCTGAGATAAACTAGGGATGTGGAGTTGACATAAACTGTCCTAGAGAGGCTTGGCAAGCAATCGAAGGACTGAATTTCGCTATATGGTTTTCGAAGTCAGTGGAGGCTGCACTTCGGGTTTCAGTGAAGATTGAAGTCATCTCCGCCATGCAGTGTTTATGCAAAAAAGAAAAAAAGGCGAGGAAGGGAATCAGACCGTCCTATCTCTAGTCAAAGTAGCCGAGAAAATAGATGAGCGACCCTCATCTTGACCCGCGCGAAACGGCAAGGATGAGAGGAGCGGGAAGGTATTTCCATATGCTCGCGGGCAATGACTGGACCTCCCAAAAAGGCTTGAGAAAATGGACTAGCAAGCCACAAAAAGGCAAAAGCTCGAAGAAGCAAATCAAGAGGCCAAAGGCCCAAAATTGTGAAGGTTTTAACCGAACAAAAAGTGAAGTACTCAAAGAGTCAAATCAAAGGCCAAAGGCCGATTCACTACAAAAGCTGTCCCTCGCCAAAAGAAAATCAAAGACCAAACCATTGAAACCCGAACCGAAGCACGTGCTAGAGAAAGCTACAAGGAAACCATATAGTGCGAGACGGTCCCAAGGTTGCAATCCAGAAGCCTGAAAAGGGCTATCTCCCGAAACATCCAAAATAATTTGCATCTCAGCACGAAGGTACAAGTATCAAGTTTCTTCTATTTATTTACACGGTTTAATTTGGTAATAAGTAGTAATGCATGAATTAAGATAAATCGAGTCCCACAGTCTAACTTTCATATTTAAAAGTTTTTACTTGATTGTGTGCCGCCCTTTAATAGCATTGTTCAGGACGAATGATGGACCATAATTATACGAATCAAAAACACAGTAAAACCCACTAAATTAGACTGTTTGTCTATTTAACTTTTGCTTGTTAGTTCCGATATATTTCTACAGGGTATTTTGGCGCTTAGAGAGAACACGCTAAGGAGAGGATTTTACGCTGAAAAGATATTACGAGTCATTCCAAGGTCAAGATCAGACGCTGAACGAAGAAATCTCAAGATCCTGACATTGAATTACTCAATACAAATCCAACCGAGGAACAACCAAAGTCAGACCAGAGCAAAATTGGATTGATAGTTTTGTGAAAAGACTGCACAAAACTATCAAAACTCATCCATGGACCAAGTGCCGGCGGCTTTGGTGAAGAAGATGACTCATGGGTGGCCTTCCTCCTCCTCCTCCTCCTCCTTATGACCGGTGGCTTTTGCTTGGAGGTGGCAAAGCCACCAAAACTCCCCTCCATGAAGACTTGCTACCGGCGGCTAAGGGGAGAAGCCACAAAAGCTTGCCATGTGGTGGCTCCTCCACCACATCTTCATCTCCTCCTCCTCCACCCTTGGATGCAAAACCACATGCCACCATCTCCACCATCCATCTCCTCCCCTTGTGGCTATAAAAGGAGCCATCCTCCTCCTCATTTGTATCATCCAAAAATTGTAAACACTTATCTCTCTAAAAGTTTTGGTTACTTTGTAAGTTTGGTTTATGAAATAATACTCTTGTTGGTTCTTGAGTATTATAACGGTTTGAAATTATAATACTCATGTTGGTTCTTGAGTATTATAATACTGTAGAGAATACTCTTGTTGGTTCTTGAGTATTCAGTAGGAATTAGGAATACTCCTGTTGATTCTTGAGTATTCCACCCCCTCTCCTCTTACTGTCTTTCAAAAAACCCTCCGAGTATTTAGCTATGATATCCTCTTCCGTGGATATTCGTAGCTAAACTCTTTATTCGGTTTAGGGTGTGTACTTGTATCATAAAATGTTTTAATTCTTTTAGTTTCTTTTCTCTGTATTCAAAACTTGTTCTATGTGCCATATATTAGGTTAGAACTTCCAAGGTTGAGTGGATGCTTGGAATGGCAAAGCTCTTCCGTGGGGTTCGTAAACATACTCGGATAAGTGGATGCTTGGAATGGCAAACCTTATCTGAGGAGTTTGACCTTTCTAAGACACCATTTGGTTGCTCGGGAATGAAAGACCAAATGGATGCACACAGGCTAATATACCTTGGAATGGGGTATTAGTCTAAGTAGAACAAGTGCTCTACGACTTTTGCAAAAGACTAGACGGTGTTGCAAGTTGAGTGCTTGGAATGGCCTCGATTCACTTTCGAACACTTTAGGCTAGACAGTGTTGCAAGTCGAGTGCTTGGAATGGCCTTGATTCAGGTTTGAATACTTAGAAGGGTTACTAAAATAATAAACAGGCTATGATACAAGGCCCCTGAAACCGAATGCTTTCCTGAGATTCAAAACCCCCTGTATTTACTTTTATAAATTTCTCGATCATCTGCAATCACCAACCGCTCATCTACCGGAGGACTCACCAATCACGCATCACCCACTGTAAGTCTTCTTCCTTTAAATTCAGTATTTACTTTCTGTAATTTACTTTTCCGCACTCAAAACCAAAAACAACCAAAAAAGTCACTTAGTCATAACCGCTAAAATCTCAATCAAACCTAAAAAACGCTCCCATCCTGTACAAATCCCACAAAGAACAACGTATCCTCCTAATTCCCTTGGGTTCGACCCCTACTTACCACTTGCTACCCAGTAGTGTAGTTGCGAGTAGCGGAAAATATAAATTTATTTGCACAGAGAACATTGCACCTTAACGACAGCACAGTGGGCTTCGTCAAATTGGCGCCGTTACCGGGGAATTAGCCGTCAGATTAGTTGTTTTCTTTCCTTCTCTCTTAAATTCTCAAACGCGCTCGAAACAACCATGTCTCGCGAAGGAAGCCACCATGACTATCAGGATGATGACGAGATAAACCTGTACGAGCGAAATGATGAGGTGCCACTTCCATTTGTGGACGATCCGGAACAACTCATCAGAAACAGAAGAGCTCGTGATAGGGAGCCAATCAGAAGAAATCAAGAACCACCCGAGGACCGAAATGCAGCTGGTCCAGTACAACCCCCTAGATATCCACCACCCCCTCAACCTCGACAAATGCCGAGACGAGAACCCACTTTCGATGACTACTACGGAGATAACAACAACTACCGTGAACCTACATTGGGAGAGCTCTCGGCACCAGATTTCAGAATTCAGCCGTGGTGCATTCACGAAGGCCCTGAACTGGAAAATATCGCCATCAACACTTCAGTAGCCCACAACTTACCGAAATTCTCAGGAACGCGTGGAGAATCAGCAATGATTCATCTCCAACGCTTACATGGTATTTGCCAAAACTTAAAACCGAATGGCGTGAACGTAGACGACTTCAAGTTAAAGGCGTTCTACTTTTCCCTCATTGATGCGGCAAACGACTGGTTCCTTTCATTGCCTTCCGGAAGCATCAGAACATGGGCTCAGATGCAGAAGAAGTTCTTAGACAAATATTACCCAGCAGGAAGAGCGATGCAAGTAAGGAGGCAACTGCAGGACATCAGGCAAGGACCAAATGAAACCATGTACGATTACCTGGAAAAATTCAACCGCCTGGAGAGAAGCTGCTATACCCTTGGACTACCCGAGAAACTCACCGTCGAGTATCTCATTAACGGATTAAGACCCTTAGACAAAATGCTCTTGGATGCCTCAGCTGGAGGGTCCATGATGAATCTATCATGAAGTGGCATAAGGGATCTTATCACCAACGTTGCTGAGAATGCCCGATTCAGAGAAGAGACAACTCAGCAGGAAGAATTCTCCCGGACAAAAAATGTGGCAAAAGCTGAAGCATCGATGAGCTCTATGCCTGAAGAGATGAAGCAGCTAAAGGAGATGATGATTCAAATCCTACGAAGGCAGCCAGTTCCGGTAAAACCTTGCGAGTTCTGTGGTTCTACAGACCACAAAACTGACGCATGTCCGACATTAATAGAAGAGGAACCGGCTGAAGTGAATGCAGTGGGAGGATACCAAGGATACAACAACAACAGCAATGACAGAGCCAGGCAAAACAGACAGTATGGTCAAGCAACCAACCCAAGCTGGCGTAACAACAACTATTCTCAGAAGGAAGCACAACCAGCTGTTACTCAACCAGCTCAGTCATTCTACCAACCCCCCCACCGGCACTATAACCAGAACGCTCCATCAGCAGGCCAATATCAGCAAAGAGGACCAAATCAGTACCAAACTGGCCCACAGAATCAGCAAGAACCAACCAAATCGCTTGATGAAACGATGAAGGAGCTCGCAGGAAGCATAAATCAGTTAGGTACTTCGCTACACCAATACCAGGCGAAAACTGACGGGACAATTTCAGAATTGACCAAACAAATGTCCCAGCTCGCCACCGCAATGTCAACAATCACTAATGAACCTGGCAGACTTCCTTCACAGACCATCCAGAATCCAAAGGCAAATCTTAGCATGATAAAAAGGTCAAACGTAAAGGCGACACTTGGAGAAGTAACACGATCCCCAACTTACAAACTTACAAACAAGCACTTCATTCGTAGGCGTCGCCCTGACTGGAATCAAGAGGAAGACCGACCCAATGATGGCAAAACATGGGTTACACATGCCGACAATGGACGGTACGCATTCACCGTTTGTATAACACCACCACCGATCATACACTCTGACATGCCAGCATCTGGATGGGATGACAGTAACAATTTAAGGTGGGACTCCCCAACTAATATTTATGCTGCGAAGCGAAATATTAAGGGATCCGATTATACAAATCCTAAGCCAAGGAATGGGAAGAATGGCCCGACAATAGAAAGAGCCCTCACTTCAAATCACGAGCCACAATCGGAAAGAGATAAAGACCCAGGGGCCTTCACAGTCACCTGCAGTATTGGTGAAGCACAGATTCATAAGTGCTTAGTTGATCTTGGAGCTGCTGTCAACGCCATGCCCTCCTCCTTATATTACTTATTAGGACTTGGTCCGTTAAAACCACCCAGGTCAAATATCGAGCTAGGAGATAAATCGTGCATCCGTCCGGTTGGAGTTCTAGAAGATGTAATACTCCATGTGGGAGAGCTCGTCGTTGCTGTAGACTTCTATGTGATACAAACGGAAGAGACCAGCGAAGACGACCCTCCAACAATAATCTTGGGACGACCATTCCTCTACGCTACTAAAGCAAGGATCGATGTGGGCAAGGGCTCATTATCGCTTAAGTTCGGAGGCAAAATCGTACATTTCTACATTGATAATAGCCGCGCGGATACAAAGAAACCGCCAGACATTATACCTATCTCAGATCACGGTACACAGATTTCTGACCTGCCGAAGGAGACCGAAAGAGTAACAAGACCAGCAGCTACGGTCAAAGGTCCCCCGCCTTCTCAGAAACAATGGAAAGAAAAAACACCAAAACCATGGAGCTCTAACCCAAGCACATCTGCTCACAAGAAATCAGGTAAAGGCAAGGCAAAAACCAACACAGGAACAGTGGCGAAATTCGACCTAAGCCACCCATGGGACCCCAACCAGTGATCCAGGAATAAGGTACTGTCGAGCCAACGACGTTAAACAAGTGCACTGGTCGGGAGGTAACCCGACACTATCTTACTTTCTGTCTTTTTATTTTTATTTTTCTATCTTTTAGTTTTTATCAATAAGTCGCTCTCACCCACTTGGTGCATAGAATGATTTGACTATTTAGGAATTGGTTTTTGGAGCACGGTCGGATCAGCCAGGCAGCTTCCGTGAATTTACCGAGCCTGCGCTGAGAGTTCAAGGCCCTAGCCGAACTCCCTCGATTATACAGCCTCATGCCATGTCATTCGACACAAAAAGGGAGTTCTGATCTTACCTTTCCTTAATATCATTTCCTTCTCGTAATTGTCTGCTTGCATGGCTTTTGAACTAAGTAGTGCTGAAAGGCACGCCTTCGTTCAAAAGTGTGGGGTGAGATCCGCATGACACGCGTATTTTTAACCCTTTATAGTTGTCCAAGTGTGAGTTTTAGGGGTCAAATTGCAGTCAAACAATATTTATAATCCTTGGTAAGCCAAGGGTCGATCCAAAGAGCAGTGCGTATGAGTACTAGGTAACAAGCGACCTATTTAGCTATTCCTAATGAAAATTGTTTGGTTTGTTGTGAAAAGTGCAGAAATTAAATTGCAGAAAATTAAATGTTGTGTTTTTATCAGAGAAAGAATCCCAGAATCCGTACTTCACCCGTGCTAACCCCACTAATCATGCAATCATTCTACGTTAATTATTCATGCTATCGAATATGGAATATAACCGAAATAACACTAGACAAGCCGCCCATCCACGGATCATTGTCTAGATTAATCTCCATCGTTGAACGCCGCCCATCCACGGATTATCAATGATTTCGATTTATTAAATTAATGGCTTTCCTATTAAATCATGTAAACATGACCTAACATCAATTTCATGCAATCCGGTTGATCCCTAGGGCCCATCCACCTTTCGGCATATAACCTAAATACGTTCTACCAATGCAAACATACCCTTTGATGTAAATACATGCATAGAACGATAAAATTAAGCACGCAATGAAATTGAATATTCAAATTGCATAAATAATAAACTTCAATTGATCACATGAGAGTTAGGGTTACATAGCACGGGATCCGTAGGATCCCGGAATAGAGAGGACTACTCACTATTCATGGTGATTAACCAAAAACAGCGTAAATTAAAGGAAGAAACGAATAAACCGTAGACGATTCGCTCGTTGATCCTTACGATGAAAGCTTGTCTTCTCTCCCAAGTTAGGGTTTTTCTCCAAAGAATCAACAACCAGTCTATTCTGCTTTGTGTTTCCTTATATAGACCGTCTAAAAAGCCCGAAAAGCCCAAAAATTGAATTTAGAAACGACTTGTAGTTTTTGCCAGCCGACGGTCCCGTTACAGCCGAGCCTGTAACGGTTGTAACGGCTGTAACGGGCGAGGTTGAAATCTCTGAGAAAATTGGTCCCGTTACACCCGTTACAGTCCCCAGCTGTAACGGTTGATGAGCCTTGTAACGGGACTGCCCGGAATCTCTGACATATTGAGGACCGTTACACCCGTTACAGCCTAAGGTGTAACGGGCACTGAGGCCTGTAACGGGCTGTTCCAGCATAACTTCGATTTTTGGCTTTTTTCGATCGATCTTTCGTTCTTCTCAACACTTTGGCTCCAAGGAGCGAAGATATGTCGATTTTACCTGAAACACTAGAGAAAGACATCAAATATAGACAATTTGCCGGGAGAATGAACGTAATCCTTCCTCGAATGTAGTGAATAATTAGTCGAAATATCGACTGATCAAAACACTCCACACTTAGGATTTGTTCGTCCCGAACAAATGTCGAACATATGGCAGAATAAACACATGAGAGTATGCAACGCTCAATGACCATAGACTACCTACTCAAGTGACATGTGATCAATTCCAACTAGACATAAAAATAAAGAGATAACTCACTGTCGTAGAGGACACGAATGCATTTAGCATATGCATCAAGCCTTTAAACCTATAGGCTGCCCTAGTAGGACGAGTATAGTCTCGTGAAGGTTTTCAGGAATGGGACTACCTACAAATCCCCTATACAACTAACGTGCATGCATGCATGATGCTCAACAAGTCATAGTAAAGTCATGTCATACCTCGGATTCATCGTGTTACCTCGACTTCAAGACAAACATCTTCATCAAAGTTTCAGACAATCATAGATTAAACAAGTTTGCATTCAAACGGTCAGTACACACGACAAACAAATGCCTCATCAGAAGTTCTAAATAGTTCTATAGCAACGGGATAAGTATGAAGAGTTGCACAAAACATGCTCGCCATTCACCTATGCTATCTAGGGATAGTCCAAGGGCTCTTGGCGCAAAGCTCATTCTCAAGTGCCAAGGACTAGGCAATGACCCGTAAGAGAAGAGGAGCCTGGCTTAATAGTTTTTCTGAAAAATAGTGCGAAAAATTGCATAGGAAATTTCAGTGCAAGCACGAGGATCGTCCCTTAGACTATAGTATATGAATTCTCAAGGTAAGCTATGATTTGCATGCGGCGAGAAGGTGGATTCACACTATATCAAGCGGAAGGGAGCAGAAATTGTTTCAAGAGTGTTTTCCATATACCAGGGGTGACTTTTCTCACCGAGTCCTTGTTATTTTCTGCTTTCGCAGAATTCAACAAAAACAATTTTTTTTTTCAAACTGGTTTTCTTTCAAAAACAACTATGCTTGGCGCCGATGTTTCACCCACTTTCCAGAATTTAGAACTTTGCTTTTGAGGGGAAAACTTGAAGGTCAATTGTCTAACTCCACACTTAAAGCTTGACATAGTGTATGAATAAAGGCGGGTGCATGCAAATCACGACGAGGGTAGAGAACCATATACTAGTACCAAGGTCACCTAGAAAAAGGTATGCAATTTTTAAGCTTTTGAAAGTTTTTGAAACGGTGCCTACTAGTATCAAGTCTTAAACATGCCTTAGGAAATACGTAGAACATGTGATAGGCGAGGGTTAGAAATGATACTGACTCAAGAGAATGCACGTACGAGTAAAACTATTTCAAGTCCTAGATTTTGAATCTAAAAGAATGTCAATCAGTCAAGGAGTATCGTAGAAAACGAGAATTTCAATCGCAATACATAGACAGTTGAGCATATGCAATATATGTGAATGTGTGACATGCGATGAATGTGACTATGTGCTACCCACTCCACACTTAAAAATGAGCTTAGTCCCTAAGCGCAGAAATAAAAGACAAGAAAAAGTGCATAGGAACTTCACTCGTGCGTGGTGACGCGATGTCTATAGAGATTAAGCGATGACTGGTGAGTGAAACACGACTTGTGAGCTGGTGGATATAAAGATAAAAACACAGAGCTTCACAAGTGATAAGTTAGCATCGAAAATCGTGGAGGGGCTGGTGCACTCCACACTTAGAACCTTGAAATGTCCACACACAATGCAAATGAAAAATGAAAAATAACTAATACTTACAGCGCGGGTTACTCCCCGAAGAGACCTAGTTTAACGTCTTGGCGAGACTTAGCAAGGGAGGTAGTGTCAGTCCACCTTCAAATCCCATTTGAATTTACGTCCATCAAGAATGACATGGACGTTAAGTAGAGCACGCAGTCCCTTCAAAAATTCAAGTCCCTTAAGAATCAAGGAACTGCAGAAGCTCCCTAATAACAGTTTCAAGACGTAAGGCAAGAACTGTCGAAACTTGTCTGGAGGCTGTGCATCAAGATATATATTTTCAGAGCTGGCTCCAACAAGCACACTTCCTGTACACTCTTTAGCTAGGAACTCACGTTCCCATACTTCGAAATTTCCCTTCACTATCACATCTAGGCGTATGCGAGGGTCCTCTTTGATTGAACTCAGGTACACATCAACAAAGTCTTCGTACTTATGATCCCTTGATGGCTCTTCAACGTCCAGAAAAACTGATGGAATGAAACTCTCTTCTGTCTGCTCAGCTAAATGACCTTTTGAAGCACTCATAGTGGATGGAGATGTATCTTCATATTCTGAGACGTCATCAGTGCAAAGCTCATCATCCTCCAACTCAGTGTAAACCTTGGCAACCATTCTAAACGCCTCAAAATCATCCTCACAACCAGGTTGTTCTGGTTTAGAAAGCATTCTCTTATCCCGATCATCTTCCACATGGATTCGAAATAAAGCTGAAGATGAATATGCTTCATAGACTTGAACGTCTTGATGATTTTCCATTGTCATCCTGATGTCCTCGTCTTTGCATGCATTGGCGGCTGCAATGGCTTGTTGTTCTAAATTATCTTTCAGTATTCTTTGCTTAATTGGGAGTTGCTCCACCGTCCCTATAATATTATCGAGTCTGGCTTGTCGCTCTTTAGCTCGCCTATCTTGCTCCACTGATCTCCTCTCTTGCTCCACTAAGTAGCTAGCCAATATAGACTCTAAATTCGATGATTCACCAGTCTTTTGAGGTTGTTGCTGCGACGGATAGTTGTATTGCCATGAATTCTGATTTTGTTGCTGTTGGGGCTGGTTGTTGTACTGATTACCTTGATTGGTGCGCCCTACAAAGTTGGCGTCCTCCTGATTTCTGTTGTTGATTTCTCGTCTTATCACCGGACAGTCATCTGCGAAATGAGAAGGAGAACCACATACTTCACAGTAAACAATCACATCGGCGACTACAGATGACTTCACAGAGGAGTCTATCTTCAAATTTTTTATTTCAGCAGCAAGAATCTTTACTGCGTTGGTTAACTCAGCGATATCCTTTGTTCTATCAGCGAGGTAGGGATCATGCACACTCCTCTTGTCCTTAGGATTACCTCGATCACTCTTCAGAGGTGGTGGTCGTGAGACTGTTGCTGCTGCGAGTAATTCTGGTAGTCCTCATAATAATGATCATCTTGATATGGCTGTGAATCATAAAACTGATGCTGCTGCGACTGGTCTTGGTAATTCTAAGTGGTGGTCATCTTGATAATATGGTTGATCATAGAACTGATTTTGATTTCCTTCCCAATTTGCATCATACGAATATGTCTGACAATAAGGCTCTTCCCTTGGGTAGGCGTCTTGATGACCAAAAGAGAACATCCTCGCAACATTCAAAATAAGAGTGATTAGTGAAGGTCAGAAGTATATAGAGTATGTACAAGGAAGTATATACAAAAAAAAATGGAATAGTCTAAACTACACAAGTTAATCTAATATCACACTAAACGCTGCTCCCCGGCAACGGCGCCATTTTGACACGCGTATTTTTAACCCTTTATAGTTGTCAAAGTGTGAGTTTTAGGGGTCAAATTGCAGTCAAACAATATTTATAATCCTTGGTAAGCCAAGGGTCGATCCAAAGAGCAGTGCATATGAGTACTAGGTAACAAGCGACCTATTTAGCTATTCCTAATGAAAATCGTTTGGTTTGTTGTGAAAAGTGCAGAAATTAAATTGCAGAAAATTAAATGTTGTGTTTTTATCAGAGAAAGAATCCCAGAATCCGTACTTCACCCGTGCTAACCCCACTAATCATGCAATCATTCTACGTTAATTATTCATGCTATCGAATATGGAATATAACCGAAATAACACTAGACAAGCCGCCCATCCACGGATCATTGTCTAGATTAATCTCCATCGTTGAACGCCGCCCATCCACGGATTATCAAAGATTTCAATTTATTAAATTAATGGCTTTCCTATTAAATCATGTAAACATGACCTAACATCAATTTCATGCAATCCGGTTGATCCCTAGGGCCCATCCACCTTTCGGCATATAACCTAAATACGTTCTACCAATGCAAACATACCCTTTGATGTAAATACATGCATAGAACGATAAAATTAAGCACGCAATGAAATTGAATATTCAAATCGCATAAATAATAAACTTCAATTGATCACATGAGAGTTAGGGTTACATAGCACGGGATCCGTAGGATCCCGGAATAGACAGGACTACTCACTATTCATGGTGATTAACCAAAAACAGTGTAAATTAAAGGAAGAAACGAATAAACCGTAGACGATTCGCTCGTTGATCCTCACGATGAAAGCTTGTCTTCTCTCCCAAGTTAGGGTTTTTCTCCAAAGAATCAACAACCAGTCTATTCTGCTTTGTGTTTCCTTATATAGACCGTCTAAAAAGCCCGAAAAGCCCAAAAATTGAATTTAGAAACGACTTGTAGTTTTTGCCAGCCGACGGTCCCGTTACAGCCGAGCCTGTAACGGGCTGTAATGGGCGAGGCTAAAATCTCTGAGAAAATTGGTCCCGTTACACCTGTTATAGTCCCAGCTGTAACGGTTGATGAGCCTTGTAACGGGACTGCCCGGAATCTCTGACATATTGAGGACCGTTACACCCGTTACAGCCTAAGGTGTAACGAGCACTGAGGCCTGTAACGGGCTGTTCCGGAATAACTTCGATTTTTGGCTTTTTTCGATCGATCTTTCGTTCTTCTCAACACTTTGGCTCCAAGGAGCGAAGATATGTCGATTTTACCTGAAACACTAGAGAAACACATCAAATATAGACAATTTGCCGGGAGAATGAACGTAATCCTTCCTCGAATGTAGTGAATAATTAGTCGAAATATCGACTGATCAATCCGCATGTGTACATAAATAAATAACATGTTTTTCTTTTTTAGTGTTATCTTTTTGAAAATATGAACTTAAGAATGTGAAAAAGATTCATGCATTTACCTTGTGAAAATTCAACTGTCTAAAAACTTAGAACGTAACTTCTCATTTGTCCCTTTGTGCTGAGATAAACTAGGGATGTGGAGTTGATAGAAATGCCCTAGAGAGGCTTGGCAAGCAATCGAAGGATCGAATCAAACTATATGGTTTTCGAAGTCAGTGGAGGCTGCACTTCGGGTTTCAGTGAAGATTGAAGTCATCTTCGCCATGCAGTGTTTATGCAAAAAGAAAAAAAAAGGCGAGGACGGGAATCAGACCGTCCTCTCTCTAGTCAAAGTAGCCGAGAAAATAGATGAGCGACCCTCATCTTGACCCGCGCGAAACGACAAGGATGAGAGGAGCGGGGAGGTATTTCCATAGGCTTGCGGGCGATGATTGGACCTCCCAAAAAGGCTTGAGAAAATGGACTAGCAAGTCACAAAGATGCAAAAAGCTCAAAGAAGCAAATCAAGAGGCCAAAGGCCCAAAATTGTGAAGGTTTTAACCAAACAAAAAGTGAAGTACTCAAAGAGTCAAATCAAAGGCCAAAGGCCGATTCACTACAAAAGCAGTCCCTCGCCAAAAGAAAATCAAAGTACTCAAACCATTGAAACCCGAACCGAATCACGTGCTAGAGAAAGCTACAAGGAAACCATATAGTGCGAGACGGTCCCGAGGTTGCAGTCCAGGAGCCTAAAAAGGGCTATCTCCCGAAACATCCAGAATAATTTGCATCTCAGTACGGAGGTACAAGTATCAAGTTTCTTCTATTTATTTACACAGTTCAATTTGGTAATAAGTAAGCAATGCATGAATTAGGATAAATCGAGTCCCACAGTCTAATTTTCATATTTTAACAAACTTACTTAGTGTGCCGCCCTTTAATAGCATTGTTCGGGACGAACAACTAAAAGTGTGGGGTGATCTGATGGACCATAATTATACGAATCAAAAACACAGTAAAACCCACTAAATTAGACTGTTTGTCTATTTAACTTTTGCTTGTTAGTTCCGATATATTTCTACAGGGTATTTTGGTGCTTAGAGAGAAAACACGCTAAGGAGAGGATTTTACGCTGAAAAGATTATTACGAGTCATTCTAAGGTCAAGATCAGACACTGAACGAAGAAATCTCAAGATCCTGACATTGAATTACTCAATACAAATCCAACCGAGGAACAACCAAAGTCAGACCGGAGCAAAATTGGATTGATAGTTTTGTGAAAAGACTGCACAAAACTATCAAAACTCATCCATGGACCAAGTGACAGGTGGCTTTGGTGAAGAAGATGACTCATGGGTGTCCTTCCTCCTCCTCCTCCTCCTCCTTATGACCGGTGGCTTTTGCTTGGAGGTGGCAAAGCCACCAAAACTCCCCTCCATGAAGACTTGCTACCGGCGGCTAAGGGGAGAAGCCACAAAAGCTTGCCATGTGGTGGCTCCTCCACCACATCTTCATCTCCTCCTCCTCCACCCTTGGATGCAAAACCACATGCCACCATCTCCACCATCCATTTCCTCCCCTTGTGTCTATAAAAGGAGCCATCCTCCTCCTCATTTGTATCATCCAAAAATTGTAAACACTTATCTCTCTAAAAGTTTTGGTTACTTTGTAAGTTTGGTTTATGAAATAATACTCTTGTTAGTTCTTGAGTATCATAACGATTTGAAATTATAATACTCCTGTTGGTTCTTGAGTATTATAATACTGTAGAGAATACTCCTGTTGGTTCTTGAGTATTCCACCCCCTCTCCTCTTACTGTCTTTCAAAAACCCCCGAGTATTTAGCTATGATATCCTCTTCCATGGATATTCGTAGCTAAACTCTTTATTCGGTTTAGGGTGTGTACTTGTATCATAAAATGTTTTAATTCTTTTAGTTTCTTTTCTCTGTATTCAAAACTTGTTCTATGTGCCATATATTAGGTTAGAACTTCCAAGGTTGAGTGGATGCTTGGAATGGCAAAGCTCTTCCGTGGGGTTCGTAAACATACTCGGATAAGTGGATGCTTGGAATGGAAAAACTTATCTGAGGAGTTTGACCTTTCTAAAACACCATTTGGTTGCTCGGGAATGAAAGACCAAATGGATGCACACAGGCTAATATACCTTGGAATGGGGTATTAGTCTAAGTAGAACAAGTGCTCTACGACTTTTGCAAAAGACTAGACGGTGTTGCAAGTTGAGTGCTTGGAATGGCCTCGATTCACTTTCGAACACTTTTGCAAAAGGCTAGACAGTGTTGCAAGTCGAGTGCTTGGAATGGCCTTGATTCACGTTTGAATACTTAAAAGGGTTACTAAAATAATAAACAGGCTATGATACAAGGCCCCTGAAACCGAATGCTTTCCTGAGATTCAAAACCCCCTGTATTTACTTTTATAAATTGCTCGATCATCTGCAATCACCAACCGCTCATCTACCGGAGGACTCACCAATCACGCATCACCCACTGTAAGTCTTCTTCCTTTAAATTCAGTATTTACTTTCTGTAATTTACTTTTCCGCACTCAAAACCAAAAACAACCAAAAAAGTCACTTAGTCATAACCGCTAAAATCTCAATCAAACCTAAAAAACGCTCCCATCCTGTACAAATCCCACAAAGAATAACGTATCCTCCTAATTCCCTTGGGTTCGACCCCTACTTACCACTTGCTACCCAGTAGTGTAGTTGCGAGTAGCGGAAAATATAAATTTATTTCCACAGAGAACATTGCACCTTAACGACAGTGCAGTGGGCTTCGTCAACGAACAACTAAAAGTGTGGGGTGATCTGATGGACCATAATTGTATGAATCATAAACACAGTTAAACCCACCAAATTAGACTCTTTGTCTATTTAACTTTTGCTTGTTAGTTCCGATATTTATCTGCAGGGTATTTTGAAGTCTAGAGAGAATACAGGCTAAGGAGGAGTTTTTAAGTTGAAAATGGATTACAAGACAAATCAGGCCAAGGGACCGAGTTCTAGGCCATCCTAAGGAACGACCATGCTACACTCAAAATTAGCCTTAACATCCTTCGTGGAACCGACTTGGAATCACTCAAATATGCTAGAACAGTCGGCATTTGGACAAGAACGCAATGCAAAGGCACCGAGCCCGGTAAAGGCCAAACAAGGGCAATTTCGACCATGTTCCAAGAAGAATTTGGCTTAGGTTCCTTCTTGAGATCATCTTAGAATGACATTTTCATTCAGAATACACTCTTCAAAATCCAAGAAGCTCCGGTCAAATTCCGGTCAAACCGATGGCTTTTGAAATAAATATCTTCCGATGGCTTTGGGAGAAGAAGACAAGGGGGGCGGCTACTTGAACTCACCATGGGAATGTGACATGTGTTGGCTTCCTCTCCACATCCTTGCTCCTCCAATCATCTTGTGCCAAGTGTCATCTTCTCCTCCATCCTCCATGCCTATAAAAGGGACCTCTCCTCCTTTGTAATCTCCATCCCAAAAATGTGGAGAGCTTCTCTCTCTACAAATTCCAAAATCACAAATCACTTATCTCTCTAGATTAAGAGCACAATCATGTAAGCACTTTACTTTGGAATCGAAGCTTTAGCATTTTCAACGGTTTTTGTAAGTCCTCTCTTTTTTTACTTTACTGTCTTTCAAAGTACTTTACTTTCCTGTCTTTACTTTCGAAACTTTACTTTACTGTCTTTTCAATTCAGCAACTTTACTTTCCTGTCTTTACTTTCGAAAACTTTATTTTACTGTCTTTCAAAAACCTTTACTTTTCAACGCACTTAGATATAATGTCCTGTTCCATGAATAGTCGTAGCTAAACCATTCATTCGGTTGAAGGGGTGTACTTGTATAATACAATGTTTTAGACCCTGCACCTAGTGCCTCTTTGTGTTCAACTTGTTCTAGGTGCCATATATTAGGTCAGAATTCCATTGGTTGAGTGGATGCTCGGAAGAGCAAAGCTCTGCCATGGGTTCGTGATCTTCCGTGGATAAGTGGAGGCTCGGAAGAGCACAGCTTATCTGTGGAAGTCAACCTCTTTAAAACACCATTTGGTTTATCAGGAATGATGATCAAATGGATGCACATACTAGAACAAGAGTTCTTTGTCTTACAAAAGACTAGACTGTGTGGCAAGTCATGTGCTAGGAATAGCCTTGATTCACTTTTGAACACTTAGTATGATCATTAGAGGTGAATGATAAACAGAAGATGATACAAGGCCCCTAAAACCGAATCTTTCCTTTAATTGTAATATCAATATTCCTTTACTTTTAGTTTTCAAAGCACACTCAAACCCAACCCCAATCGCACTTTAATTTATGTGTAAGCTTCATTAAAGAACAACTAATCCACACAGACTCTCTTGGGTTCGACCCCTACTTACCACTTGCTACCCAGTAGTGAAGTCGCGAGTAGCGGACTTATAAATTTATTTGTACACATTGCCTCGCGACAAGGCAGTGCTGTCAACCTCTCGCACAACCAGAAGAGGAAATTTCTTTCCGACGTTAAAAGGTACTTCTGGGATGACCCTTTCTTGTATCGTTTATGTGCTGACGGTCTCTACAGGACTTGTGTCGACGAAGATCAGATCCCACATATTCTGGAGCGTTGCCACTCTTCACAGTACGGTGGACATGGGGCTGGTTCGAAAACAGCAACAAAGGTTCTACAGTCCGGCTTTTTCTGGCCCTCTCTATTCAAGGACGCGCATGAATTTGTCAAAGCGTGTGATCAGTGCCAGCGAACTGGTAATATTGGAAAGCAGCAAGAGATGCCCCAGCAGAGCATTCTCGCAGTGGATCTCTTCGATGTTTGGGGGATTGATTTCATGGGACCATTCCCATCTTCTTATGGTAATCAGTATATCTTGGTAGCAGTCGACTACGTTTCTAAGTGGGTTGAAGCAGTTGCTACTCCTACTTGCGACGCCAAGGTAGTTATAAAAATGTTTCAGAAGGTGATCTTCCCTAGGTTCGGAGTGCCCAGAACAGTTATCAGTGACGGTGGTTCTCACTTCAAAGAAAGGAATTTCGAAACTCTATTGAAGAAGTATGGTGTCTACCACAAAATTGGCACTCCTTATCATCCTCAGATTAGTGGACAGGTTGAGATCTCTAAAGAGAGATCAAAAGCATTCTTGGAAAGACAGTTTCGAGCCACATGAAAGATTGGGCGTCCAAGCTAGATGACGCGCTGTGGGCATACAGGACTGCATACAAAACGCCTATCGGTATGAATCCATTCAGACTAGTCTATGGAGAAACCTTCCACCTGCCGGTCGAATTAGAATACAAGGCATTATGGGCTATTAGAGAGCTGAATATGGATATGACGGCAGCCTGTGAGAAGAGAATACTACAACTGCACGAGCTCGATGAAATCAGACTAGACTCTTATGAGAATGCTCGAATTTACAAGGAGAGAACAAAGAAATGGCATGACAAGAGAATTGTGCGCAGAGAATTCAACGAAGGCGAGCGAGTTCTTCTCTACAACTCCCGCCTTAGACTATTTCCTGGTAAATTGCGCACCAAATGGAGTGGCCCATACCAAGTAGAAAGAGCACATCCAGACAGGCATGTGGAAATCAGCGTCGAAGGAGGAAAAACAATGGTAGTCAATGGGCAACGCCTCAAGCACTACCACGTTCTGAAGCATCTAGCACCTCCTGACGGGATTGACGACAACCTACTTCTCGGGAAGGGATCTCAGCAAGGGACTTCCCGAGAATGCTCCTAGTCCTACGCTCCATACCTGCGTCCTGCCCAAGACGTTAAACTCGGTCTCTTCGGGGAGTAACCCGCGCTGTAAGTTTTCTTTCGTTGCCTTTGCATTGTATATTATGTGTGTGACCATTGCAGGACCGTTCAGAAAGATCTTCATCGCCAAAGGCGCAGCCATCGTGAAACAGAGTTTGAAAAGTCAGGTTTTATCTGGTCCGCCCGTTCAGCCCGTGACCAAAGGACTCGTCACGGGCGTTACGGGTTTTCTTCGTGCATTCAGTGAGTTCGCTCATATTGGACAGCCCGTTCAGCCCGTGACCAAGAGGCTCGTCACGGGCGTTATGGGTCTTCGTGCACATTCAGAAGGTTTGCCTAATTATGCAGCCCGTTCACCCCGTGACCAAAAGGCTCGTCACGGGCGAAACGGGCTTCTGCTACTTACATCAGTTCGAAGAGAGAGAAAAACAAAAAGGGGAAAAAAATTTTGTGAAATTGAAATCGACGAAGTCCCTTCTCCTCCCATCGATCCGAAACAGCCAAGCCTCCGTCCGCCAGCCTCCTCCGCTCGTCCGTCCTCCGTCCGCCAGCAGCCATCCACCATCTCCTCCTCTCATCCACAATCTCCTCTCATCCGCCAGCCTCCTCCTCTCGTCCGCCAATCCCCTCATCCCAAAACCTAGGGTTTTCTCTAAACCCTAACTTCACCAAACCCTAAATTCAGAAATCCATATCCTCTTATGGCTCCAACGAAAGGCAGGCGGGCCACCAGGACATCAACCGCTGCTTCCAATCTCCCTACTCTTCCAGCACCTCCGGCGGCCCCTACTCGTCGGATTTTCGACCACGAAGGCAGTCCCACCTTTGCTGATGCTGAGATGAAGCAGGTATATGTGGACTTTCAAATTTTGCAGACCCACCTTAGTTCCACATTTTAAGTCGTTAAGAGATCTTCGTGTCTTGGACCCAGTGCGGGATATATTTATTGCCTCTGGATTGGATATAATATTTTCTCGTCAGGCTGCTACGCACCAAAAAGCTTTATTTGAATTTGTGGCCTCTTTTGATCCCGTTCGGGACGACTCGGGCGTTACCGGATGGAACTTTCAGTTGGATGGCACCCCATTCTCATTGGACAAATCCGAGGTGTGTCGTATATTGGGTTTCCCTATGGAAGGACACAATGAGCATTATTCTGAGGCCGAGCACAATGATTTCTGGCAGTATATCTCAGGGTTCGATGAACCATACTTGGCCACGCATCCAGCAGCCTGCATTCAGCGTGGAGAGTGGAAAGTTGTTCACCATTTGGATGCCATGGCTATCAATGTCCGAAAAGAGGGAGGCACTGTGTGCAATGAGAAGGACATCAACATTATGATCAGTATGGGCTCTAGCCTCCCCGTTGATTGGTTTGCTATCTTGTTCGATCATTTCCTGGATTGGCACCGACTCACTGGAGTTAATGTGAATGGAGCCGTTAGCGGTGGCCTCTTTATCACTATATTGGGCGAAGAGTTGGGTTTTGATTTTGGCTCCCCTGAGAGCACTCGTGTCTGGGAATTAGACACCAAAAAGATGCTTACTTGTCATATGCTTAAGAAAGATTTGACATGGGATCACAAGCCCATTCCAGTCACCGGTGTCAAGGGCAAGCGTCTTGAGAAGAAGAGGCAGCGCATGGAGCAAGGGCCGAGCAATGCTCCCTTTCCAGAGCCTGATTTCGAGGAGCATGCCGGGAATGAGCCCGAGGTCGCCGCTCAGCCTCCACTTGTGGATGCTTCTATGGACGGGGCGCGCTCGCCTCCAGCAGCTAGCCACATCCCTCCCCCTCCTCAGCCCTTTCCTGCTGCCGATCAGTTGCCTTTCTCGCTCGAAGAGCGTTTCACACGCTTGGAGACCTCTCATCAGCAGCTCATCGACACCCAGCAGCAGATCATCGCCACACAGCATGAGTTTCGAGATGAGCTGAGGGCTATGATGGCCTATCAGCGCCAGATTTTGGCGAACCAGGCCCCCATGATTTCCACTCAGAGCCGGCTTTCCGTCTCCCATAATCAGCTCAGAGATGAGTTCGCAGCACTCAGTATGCAGGCAGCGCAGCATTGGTCACAGAACCCCGGGGCTGGCCCTTCTGCTCCTGCTCCTCCTGCAGACTCAGACAGCATTGAGCGGTTGTTTGGCCCCAATGGGGATACTTTTGACGATGGGGCTAGCTAGTTCCCCTTTCGGATTTTATTATGCTGGTTTTCTTTTTGCCATATTGTCAGTATTTGCTGCATTTCACATCATTGTACACTGACTTTTGGATATTATTCACTGCTTTCTTCTTATTCGATGTTTGAGTTATTCCATTATTGTTGTTCATCTTTACTCACATCGTTCGTTTATCTATTCATCTCACGATTATCGAGTGTATCAGCTCACAGGTCGTATTTCACTGTTTAGCTCTATATTTTTATTCTCACTGTATCAGCTCACAGGTCGTATTTCACTCATCAGTCATCGTTTAATCTCTCTGACTTCGCGCCCCCACGCACTAGTAAAGTTCCTATGCGCTTTCTCTTATTTTATATTTTTTTCGCTTAGGGACTAAGCTCGATTTTAAGTGTGGAGTGGGTAGCGCATAGTCACATGCATTGCATATCATATTCACCTATTGTACATGCTCAACTGTCTATGTATTGCGATTGAAATCCTCATTTTCTACGATACTCCCTGACTGATTGACATTCTTTTGGATTCAAAATGTAGGACTTGAAATAGTTTTACTCGCGTGCATTCTCTTGAGTCAGTATCATTGCTAACCCTCGCCTATCACATGTTCTACGTATTTCTTGAAGCATGTTTAAGATTTGATACTAGTAGGCACCGTTTCAAAACTTTCAAAAGCTTAAAATTGCATATCTTTTTCTAGGTGACCTTAGTACTAGTATATGATTCTCTACCCTTGTCGTGATTTGCATGCATCCGCCTTTATTCATACACTATGTCAAGCTTTAAGTGTGGAGTTAGACAATTGACCTTCAAGTTTTCCCCTCAAAAGCAAAGTTCTAAATTCTGGAAAATGGGTGCAACATTGGCCCCGAGCATAGTTGTTTATGAAAGAAAAAGCCAGTTTGAAAAAAATATATATGCTTTTGTTGATTCTGCGAAAGCAGAAAATACCAAGGACCCGGTGAGAAAAGTCACCCCTGGTATATGGAAAACACTCTTGAAACAATTTCTGCTCCCTTCTGCTTGACGTAGTGTAAATCCACCTTTTCATTGCGTGCAAATCATAGCATATCTTGAGAATTCATATACTATAGTCTATAAGACGATCCTCGTGCTTGCACTGAAATTTCCTACGCAATTTTTCATTCTATTTTTCAGAAAAATTATTAAGCCAGGCTCCTCTTCTCTTACGGGTCATTGCCTAGTCCTTGGCACTTGAGAATGAGCTTTGCGCCAAGAGCCCGTGGACTATCCCTAGATAGCATAGGTGAATGGCGAGCATGTTTTGTGCAACTCTTCATACTTATCCCGTTGCTATAGAACTATATAGAACTTGTGATGAGGCGTTTGTTAGTCGTGTGTATTGACCGTTTGAATGCATAACTCGTTTAATCTATGATTGTCCAAAACTTTGATGAAGATGTTTGTCTTGAAGTTGAGGTAACACGATGAATCTGAGGTATGACATGACTTTACTATGACTTGTTGAGCACCATTTCATGCATATAGGTTAGTTAGTTGTATAGGGGATTTGTAGGTAGTCCCATTACTGAAAACCTTCACGAGACTATACTCGTCCTACTAGGGCAGCCTAGGGGTTTAAAGGCTTGATGCATACGCTAAATGCATTCGTGTCCTCTACGACAGTGAGTTATCTTTTTTGTTTCTGTTTTAGTTAGGATTGATCACGTGTCGCTTGAGTAGGTAGTCCAAGTCCTCTTTGACTGCTCGAACCTCATATTGACTTGTATTTTTCTGCCTCTTGTTCTAACTTTGTTCGGGACGAACAAATCCTAAGTGTGGAGTGTTTTGATCGGTCAAGTTCTTGACCTATTATTCACCTCATTCGATGATGGATTATGTTTGTTTTCCGAACACTTTGTTATCATTTAACCTCTTTTCCTAGTGTTTCAGGTTTGAATTACACGATGACTCGATATAGACCTGAATGCACAAAAAGACGAAGAAATCAGTCAAAATCCAGTATAAGGACCATAGGCCCGTGACGAACCTCCTGGTCACGGGCGTTACGGGTGTCCTGAGCTTGGTCAGGAGATGCTGAAAATAAAGACTGTCAACTGCCCGTGACGAACCTCCTGGTCACGGGCGTTACGGGCAGCTCGAGCCAACTCAGGAGAGGCGAGGATTTTTAGCCGCCCGTGACGAGACGTTCTGGCCCGTGACGAGACGTTCTGGCCCGTGACGAGGTCGGGTCACGGGACCGTCAATGGATTTCGACTGGTTTCCTAATTCAACTTTTGGGCTTATTTTGGAAATACCGAGTATTTTCTATAAATAGAGGGCTCGACCAGATCTAAAAGGTTGTTGATACTTTGAAGAAAAACCCTAACTTGGGAGAGAAGACAAGCTTTCAATCGTGAGGATCAACGAGGATAATCTCTACGGTTTATTCGTTTCTTCCTTTCATATTACACTGTTTTTTGTTAATCGCCATGAATAGCGAGTAGTCTTCTCTATTCCGGGATCCTACGGATCCCGTGATATGTAACCCTAACTCTCATGTGATCAATTAAAGTTTTTGTTTATGCGAATCGATTATTCAGTTTCAATGTGTGCTTAATATTATCGTTCTATGCATGTATTTACATCAAAGGGTATGTTTGCATTGGTAGAACGTATTTAGGTTATATGCCGAAAGGTAGATGGGCCTTAGGGATTAACCGGAATGCATGAAATTGATATTAGGTCATGTTTACATGATTTAATAGGAAAACCATTAATTTAATAAATCGAAATCGTTGATAATCCGTGGATGGGCGGCGTTCAACGATGGAGATTAATCTAGACAATGATCCATGGATGGGCGGCTTGTCTAGTGTTATTTCGGTTATATTCCATATCCGATAGCATAAATAATTAACTTGCCATGATTGCATGATTAGTGGGGTTAGCACGGGTGAAGTACGGATTCTGGGATTCTTTCTCTGATAAAAACACAACATTTAATTTTCTGCAATTTAATTTCTGCACTTTTCACAACAAACCAAACAATTGTCATTCGGAATAGCTAAATAGGTCGCTTGTTACCTAGTACTCACACGCACTGCTCCTAGGATCGACCCTTGGCTTACCAAGGATTATAAATTTTGTTTGACTGCAATTTGACCCCTAAAACTAATAATTTGAAATCTATAAAGGGTTAAAAATACGCTTGTCACATAACCCTCTTCTCTTCACTTTCAATACACATTTTGTTCTTCATTTTGGAGCTACTTTTCCTTGCTTGGATCTTGCTTAGGAGTTGACGGGTGTCGTTGTACCCGTCAAAAATAGAATTTATATTTCCGACTAGCTAGTGGCAAATCGGGTCGTGTCCACAGAGATCGTGTAAGAATCTGTTTACTAAGTATAAAAGTAACAACGTAAATATCGAACAAGTCAAATAAAACACAAGTACGCAACAAAGATCAATTATCACGGAATCAATTGTCACACAAATTCGTAAATCAATTATCAAGAGAAGTGCAAGCTAGAACTTTTAATTGTGATGCAAGATTAAATCATTAACCCAACTGTTTTGATCTCTAACGTTTTACAACTTACAGCTCCCCGCTAGGTTGCACTACAAGTTGTCCTAGGGTGTCAATCCTAGTGGTCTATTACTTGTGTCCTAGTTTACTATCCCCGCTAGGTTGCTAGTAAACTTTGATACTAGGAATCAACACACACACAAAAGCTCCCCGCTAGGTTGCACTCGTGCTAGCATATCAAATCCATAAGCAATGCGAAGTAATATGACACAAAACGTAGAATATCAATATGAGTCTCAAATCAAGGCATCACAATATCAAGTCCTAGCCTACACCAATGAGTTTAGCTACTCATGTTAATAGAATACATCATGAAGTTTTGAATAAACTGAAATAGAGAGTACTAATGATGATTGGAACAATAGGACGTGTGTGTCTCCCCTCTTGTGATGAATCTGCTGCTGGAATAATGATGTTGACAATTGACTCACAGGACCAATCTCCTCTCCCCCAAGTCGTACGGCTAAAAGAGAAGACCTCGATTTCTTCTCTTCTCTTTTTCTTTTTCTCCTTCCTATTTCCCACTCTTCGAATTCCCCCAATGCGGCCCTTCGGAACTAGCTTTTTTTCGTTTTATCAATTGGCTCCTCGATTGGCGAGATATGCAAAATGGATTTCAGTAAACTTGGGCTCGAAATTCCGCACGGACCCCTCTAGCATTTTGTGATCCGCGGATGTCTTGATAATTATGTTAAAGCTTTAGACGTCCGCGCCCCTTTAATCCACAAGACCTCCGCGGAATTCCTTGACTCAGACTCCAAAGCTTCGGTCTCCATTTCTTTTTGCGCCAAACTTCTTCTAGTAAGCTCTCCTTAGCCAGTATTCCTTCCATGGTCTCCGAATGTACCTGAGAATGAAAACTACACACAGGTAGTGAAATAATATACAGATAAACATTAAGAGACGGGGTTTTAACATATAAAATAGTCGTACAATTACGACTTATCAAACTACCCCACACTTGAACTTGTTCGTCCCGAACAAGAACAAAGCCACAGAACGAATTACAATGCACTATCATGCTAATCATTACATCTCAATCTCAAATCCAGCAATTCATCTTATCATGCTTAAAATTCTAATAATGCGACTAAAGATAGGTTTTTCGATACTCGTTACCTCGCGAGCTGCAATTCAAACGATCTTGGATGTTTGGGAGATAGTCCTTTATAGGTACCACGGACACTGCATTCTTTTCTGAGTTTTGGTCTTTAGATTGAGTCGGCGGCTTTCTCTGACACGTGATTAATTCACTGCTTTCATTCCGTTGAGCCTTGAATTCCTTAACTTGTATGGACTTTGATAAACTATACATCTTTGCTTGAATCAATCAAATTTTGATTTTCTTCTTGCTTGATGGTTTGCCTTTGGCTTTTGAAGTTTTTTCTTATCCACATAATCATTTGCGCCCTTGAACCACTCCAATCATAGCCTCCGAATAAAAGCATAGGAGTGCGTCCCGCTCTTTTCTCATCCTCGTCGTTTCTGCATGAGGCAAGATAGGGGTTACCCACCTATTCCCAGCTACTCCGACTAGAGATGGATAGTTCGTTTTCTCTGTCCCGCCACCACTGCGAACGCATGAATATACTTGAAATACTTGGTGACGGAGCTACTCTCAGGACTAGGCTAGTGAAGCGTCAACCTCCACCGCTTTTCTCAATCATCAAAACCAAAAACTCAGAACTTCCTGCAGTTTGCCGTACCCTTCTAGGACATTTCTGTCAACTCCACATCCCTGCATATCACAACTCACAAGAACAAAGCATCGAAAATTTTTTAAATTTCGCATTTTTAGTCAAATGAGCACAATAGTCGTAAAAAAACTGGAAATGAGATTTTTGACATATGAGAAAAACATAGCAGTGCATCATCAGTTCATCACGACACACAACATGTGACATAAAAAAAATTAAAAACAGACACGACACACAACTGACTCTATAACATCCCACCCCACACTTAGATGGATCCGTGTCCTCACGGTATAATTCACGAGATGAGATGTGTACAAACAGACTCAAATAAAAATAAATAAAAAAAGAAGTGAACTGGTACTCCCCTGATAGTCTGGTGGCGGTAGTTTCAGATCTTGAAAATGAGCCTGATGCACTATTCCGCGGACGCCTTCTCAATTGATTCCCGCGGACGTCTCTTGTTTTGTGCGTTAATGCTTTAGACGTCCGCGCACCTTAATGTTGAGACGTGCGCGAATCACACTGAGGAAAATCCCTTTCTTCAATCTTTCACCTGAAACCACCAGAAATAAAACATGCACTCGAGGCGCATTATCAGCTTCCCAATTCCACTATAACATGTGTAAAATCAAAAATAAAACACACCGGGTTGCCTCCCGGTAAGCGCCTTTGTTTTACGTCCTTGGCTGGACATTACCTCTACGGGATCACAAGTTAGGATCCCATGACCTCTCCAAGTCAAACTTCTTTATTTTCTTGTGATAGTCATAGCCCTCAACGAGTGGTGCTCTCGTGTCTCTCCATCCCGGTTTCCATCCAAATGTGCCATGTCTCGATCTCTTCCTCATGTATGGACGGTCAAAATTCTCGTGAACATGGAGGTTTGATGTCTTTCCAGCAAACGCAAGCGATGACATTTTTGTTACCATGTCATTCTTGGTCCTTTTGGCGAAGAGGAGTGATTGTCCCGAAATTAGTGCAAGTGGACCGTTATCGCTGGCATCTCCCATCTGTATGATATATGAGTCTACGGGAGCAACAAGATCTTCAACATGGGGCGTTAGATTCGCAAGTAAACCAACAGGATGAACACGTGATGTATTTCCAAACTCTACCAATAGTTTAGGAATTTTCGATGGTCCCAAATTCAAAGAGCAAGATAAGGAGTATGGCATGGCATTAACATAAGCACCCAAATCGATCAAGCAATGGTGTATGAGGGTCTTACCAACACCACGGGTGATTGTGAAGGTACCTAGGTCCTTACACTTTTCGAGCGGCGCTTGTAGACTCGTGGCGAGTGAGTGTTCCATCGTTGGCTTTTCCGGCTCATGCTTCACCTCCAACTCATCTTTTAGCTCGTCATTATCGATCACCTGGTCTTTAGGAGCTATCACCTGCATTGGGAATGGTACAGAGGGGTCAGAAATTAGAATTTCTTTACCTGAATTATTGGAGCCCGCGGACGTCTCCTGAATATTTCCCGCGGATGTCTCTTGAATTTCTGGTAATGCTTCAGACGTCCGCGCCTTAATGGTTGAGGCGTCCGCGTCCTGCACTGAGGTAGAATCTTCGTTCAGCGCTTCTTCCTGCATTTCGTAAAAATCGCTGGTAATTTACTTTCAGTTCTCAAAGCACACTCAAACCCAACCCCAATCGCATTTAATTTATGCATAAGCTTCTTTAAAGAACAACTAAACCACCAATTCCCTTGGGTTCGACCCCTACTTACCACTTGCTACCCAGTAGTGAAGTCGCGATTAGCGGAGATATAAATTTATTTTTGCACAGAGAACATCGCACCTTAACGACAGTGCGGTGGGCTCCGTCAAAATTGGCGCCGTTACCGGGGAATTGGATTTATAAATCGGAGTAGTTGTTCTTTTTACAAACCACCATGTCAATGTACTATCAAAACGAGCCTTGGAATGAGGAGTTTTTCCCACCATCCTTCGAATTTGAAATCCGCGAGAAGATCAACCACCTTGAGCAATCCCGGGACGAAACATTAGACGAGTACTTGTGGTACTTCGATTCCATTGTAACGAGCTGCCCGCACCATGGATTCAGCAACTCAGATCTTCTTCAAAGGTTTCTCGATGGGATGATGCCATATGAGTGGAATTGGCTTAATGACGCGGCAGGAGGCTCGGTAAATAACTTAAACATGGATGATCTTTGGAAATTGATAAACGATTTGGCCGCAAGGTCAAGACCAAGAGAAGATCAGGCCGAGCCACTCGAGGACGTTACAACGGAGCTGGCATCTAGCAACCAGCAGTTGGCCAACATGGTACACCAAATCCTGGTCGAAAGCGACGAATCATGGGTGGCTCAAAAAGAAGCATTAAACCAGCTCTGGGACCTCATTAACAAGCTGTCCAAATCAGTACCGGCACACATTTCCGAAATGCCCAAGGAAGCCCAGGTCCACATTGCCGAGCCACTCAAGGACAAGGAGGAAGAATTGGCAGCTAGCATCCAGCAAATGAGTGCCCCGATACACCAAGATGAGGTCGAAAATGAGGAATTCTGGGCGGTTACACAATTGATCAGGGACCGCATTGCCAAACTGCCCAAATCAATTTCGGTCCTAACTGAAGAGTTGCCCAAAACAAACCCGGACCTCAGTATGATTACCCCCGGAGACCATATGAATGACGAGGATGAGGACCCATGGTTGCCTGAAGAAGAGCTCCATTCAGATTATCCCTGGGAGTTAGAAGCAGAACTGTCCAAATCAGGCCCGGTCCTTATCACCAATCCATCCAAGGAAATCACAGTCCTAACTGCCGAGCCAACAGAAGTCCCGAACCTCACTACCGAAGCGGCCGAAGAAATCAAGCCAGGCCCGGTCTTTGCGCTCGGAGCACCCGAGGAAGTCCCGGACCTCATTGCTGAACTGTCCGAGAAAGACCTGGTCCTCACTGTCGGAGCACCTGAAACAGACCCAGTCCTCATGGTCGAAGTGCCCCAACTTAACCCTTCGTGTTTTATGCCGATCATAGCCACCAAAGATCATATAATCAATAATGATGAGGTGCAAGGGGAGTTAGAGGAGGAGCATGAGCCAAAAAAGCCGACAAAGGAACTCTCACTCGTCACAAGCCAAGGAAAACCGCCTGAAAACTCACTCGTTCCAAGACAACCATCCATCACTGCCACAATGAAGAGGATTGGCAGAGGCGCATGCTTAATGTCGCCTACATTCAATGGCACAAAACCAAACTTCCAAACTCGCAAAGGTGCCAACTATTCAAACATGAAGAAGCGGCAAAGACATGGGCCGAAAGAATGGAAACCCGGAAGGAGTAACAAGCGAGCATGACTCATTGGATCAGCAGCTATGGTCAATGAAGCCTCACCCTCTCGGAGCAAAAGGGCAGCCAAGAAGAAATTCAACCTCACACGCCCATGGGACCCAACCTTATGATCCGGGAATGAGGTACTGTCGAGCTAACGACGTTAAACAAATGCACTGGTCGAGAGGTAACCCGACACCTATCTTACTTTCAGTAATTTTATTTAGTTTTTACCGCAAGTCGCTCTCACCCATTTTTTTTATAGAAGGAATGACTCCTTGTAGGAATCGGTTTTCGAAGCAAGATCAGATCAGCCAGGCAGCTTCCGAGAATTACCGGGCCTGCGCTGAGAGTTCAAGGCCCCAGCCGAACTCCCTCGATTATCCAGCTCCGAGACATGTCGTCCCACGACATGTGACAACACGGTAAAAGGGAGTTCAGTTCTTCTCTTCTCCTTAATGTCATTTCCTTCTCTTGTATATATTTGCATGACTTTTGAACTACGTCGTGCTGAAAGGCACGCCTTCGTTCAAAAGTGTGGGGTGAGAACCGCCTGTGTACATAGTTAATTAACATGTTTTTCTTTTTCCTTTTCCCTTGATATTATCTTTTTGTAAATATGAACTTGAGAATGTGAAAAAGATAGATCTAAATTCATGCATTTACCTTGTGAAAATTCAACTGTTTAAAAACTTAGAATGTAACTTCTCATTTGTCCCTTTGTGCTGAGATATACAGGGGATGTGGAGTTGACATAAACTGCCCTAGAGATGCTTGGCAAGCACTCGAAGGATCGAATCTAACTATATGGTTTACGAAGTCAGTGGAGGCTGCACTTCGGGTTTCAGAGAAGATTGAAGTCATCTCCGCCATGCAGTGTTTATGCAAGAGGCGGGACGGGAATCAAACTGTCCTATCTCTAGTCAGAGTAGCCGGGAAAATAAATGAGCAACCCTCATTTTGACCCGCGCGAAATAGAAAGGATGAGAAAGAGCGGGGAGGTATTTCCATATGCTTGCGGGCGACGATTGGACCTCCCAAAAAGGCTGAGAAAATGGACTAGCAAGTCACAAAGAAGCAAAAGCTCAAAGAAGCTAATCAAAGGCCAAAGGCCAAAATTGTGAAGGTTTTAACCGAAACAAAAGTGAAGAAACTCCAATTCAACATCAAAGGCCAAAGGCCAAAGGCCGATTCACTACAGAAGCTGTCCCTCGCTAAAAAGAAATCAAAGTGCTCAACTCAGTGAGACCCGAACCGAATCACGTGCTAGAGAAAGCTACAAGGAAACCATATAGTACGAGTCGATCCCGAGAATGCAGTCCAGGAGCCTGAAAAGGGCTATCTCCCGAAACTTCCGAATTAATTTTCATTTCGGCACGAAGGTACAAGTATCAAGTTTCTTCTAAGTATTTACACGGTTTAGTTTGGTAATAAGTAAGTAATGCATGAATTAAGATAAATCTAGTCCCACAGTCTCACTTTCATATTTAAAAGTTTACT
Source organism: Rhodiola kirilowii (assembly GCA_033675215.1). Taxonomy (NCBI): domain Eukaryota; kingdom Viridiplantae; phylum Streptophyta; class Magnoliopsida; order Saxifragales; family Crassulaceae; genus Rhodiola; species Rhodiola kirilowii. The sequence continues at coordinate 9,804,449 of CM066201.1, forward strand.
TAGATTGTGTTCCGCCCTTAAATAGCATTGTTCGGGACGAACAACTAAAAGTGTGGGGTGATCTGATGAACCATAATTGTATGAATCATAAACACAGTTAAACGCACCAAATTAGACTCTTTGTCTATTTAACTTTTGCTTGTTAGTTCCGATATTTATCTACAGGGTATTTTGAAGTCTAGAGAGAATACAGGCTAAGGAGGAGTTTTAAAGCTGAAAATGAATTACGAGTCATTCCAGGTCACGACCAAATTCTAACTTTCAAGAACCGGACATGGAATCACTCAAAACAAGTCCAACCGAAGAGCAACCAGAGTCAGTCCAGAGCTGAAAGAGAGCCGATGGCTTTTGGAAAAGATCACAAAACACACTCACCCACTCCCTTGCCACCTATGGCCGGCGGCTAAGCTCTCCACCTCTCCCTTCATGCCACATGGGCGGTGGCTGATGGACCATAATTATACGAATCAAAAACATAGTAAAACCCACTAAATTAGACTGTTGGTCTATTTAACTTTTGCTTGTTAGTTCCGATATATTTCTACAGGGTATTTTGGACTCTAGAGAGAAAACACGCTAAGGAGAGGATTTTACGCTGAAAAGATATTACGAGTCAGTCCAATGTCACGATCAGACGCTGAATGCAGAAATCTCAAGATCCTGACATGGAATCACTCAAAACAAATCCAACCGAGGAACAACCAAAGTCAGACCGGAGTGAAATTGGACTGATAGTTTTGTGAAAACGTCACAAAACCTCACAAAACTCATCCTTATTCCCCATGTGACCGGTGGCTTTTGGAGGAGGTGACCAAAGGAGGAAGCTCCCCACCTCCCATGACCTCCAACCGGCGGCTCTTCCCCTCTCCTCCCATGGCAACCGGCGGCTTTGAGCTCTCCATGGAGAGCTTGCCATGTGTTGGCTTCTCCACCACATCTTCATCTCCTCCTCCTCCTCCCTTGGATCAAAATCATCTCCACCCTCCATTTCCTCCTCCTTAGCCTATAAATACCACTCTTCACTTCATTTGTAAAACATCCACAATCCATAATTCACTTCTCTCTCTAAGTTTGGCTTTTGTAAGTTTGGTTTTTGAAATAATACTCCTGTTGGTTCTTGAGTATTATAACAGTTTGAAATAATACTCCTGTTGGTTCTTGAGTATTATAACAGTTTGAAATAATACTCCTGTTGGTTCTTGAGTATTATAACAGTTTGAAATAATACTCATGTTGGTTCTTGAGTATTATAACAGTTTGAAATAATACTCCTGTTGGTTCTTGAGTATTATAACAGTTTGAAATAATACTCCTGTTGGTTCTTGAGTATTATAACAGTTTTAGAGAATACTCCTGTTGGTTCTTGAGTATTCAAGTAGGATTTGGGAATACTCCTGTTGGTTCTTGAGTATTCCCCTTTACTTACTGTCTTTCAAAAACCCCCGAGTATTTAGCTATGATATCCTCTTCCATGGATAATCGTAGCTAAACTCTTTATTTGGTTGAAGGGGCGTACTTGTATTATAAAATGTTTTAGACTATTTTAGTGTTTTTTCTCTGTATTCAAAACTTGTTCTATGTGCCATATATTAGATCAGAATTTCCAAGGTTGAGTGGATGCTTGAAATGGCAAAGCTCTTCCATGGAAGTTCGTGAACATACTCGGGTAAGTGGATGCTTGAAATGGCAAAGCTTATCTGAGGAGTTCGATCTCTCTCAAACACCATTTGGATAAATCGGAAAAGACAATCCAAATGGATGCACATAGACTAGTATACCTTGAAATGGGGTGCTAGTCTGAGTAGAACAAGGGCTCTACGTTTTTTGCAAAAGATTAGACAGTGTTGCAAGTCGAGTGCTTGAAATGGCCTTGATTCACTTTCGAACACTTTTGCAAAAGACTAGACAGTGTGGCAAATCGACCACTTGAAATGGCCTTGATGCACGTTTGAATACTTAGAAGGATTACTAAAATGATAAAACAGGCTATAATGCAATGCCCCCGAAACCGAATGCTTCCCTTGAATTACAAAAGCCCCTTGTATTTACTTTTCTAGTATAACTGCCTTAATCAACTGCACTCACCTTCCAGAGGACTCGCAAATCACGCATCACCCACTGTAAGTCTTCCTTTTTACTTTTTAGTATTTATTTTTCTGTAATTTACTTTTCCGCACTCAAAACCAAAAACAACCAAAAAAAGTCACTTAGTCATAACCGCTAAAATCTCAATCAACCTTAAAACACGCTCCCTCGCTGTACAAATCCCTTAAAGAACAACGTATCCCCCTAATTCCCTTGGGTTCGACCCCTACTTACCACTTGCTACCCAGTAGTAAAGTCGCGAGTAGCGGATTTATAAATTTATTCTTGACATTTGCACACGATGACTGTGCGTCCGTCAGCGGCTAAGGAGGAAGACACCTCACTCCGATGGCTTTTGGCTTCTCCTCCCCCCATTTGACAAGTGTCATGCCTGTCCTCCACATCTCTTCCTCCCCTTAGCCTATAAATAGACATCTTCCCCTCCTTTGTAAATCATCCCACAATCGCAAGTTCTTTAGAGAGATAGAGGGCTTAGCCCTCTTCTCTTCACTTTCAATACACATTTTGTTCTTCATTTTGGAGCTACTTTTCCTTGCTTGGATCTTGCTTAGGAGCTCCTCTCCTCCACTTATTGTAGGTACAAAAGCCACGGCTTGTCCTTTACTTTCTGTATATATTGTTCTTACTTTAAAGTTATTCTCCTTATCGGTATCCTTGTTCAAAGCCATGGTTTGCTTGTATTCCTTGACATGAATACAAGTAGCTAAAGTTGTATTCGGTAGAGGGAGTATTTATATCATAAACCATTCTAGACTCTATGCTTAATGCTACTTAGTGTTTCAAAACTTGTTCTATGTGCCACATATTAGGTTAGAACTTCCAAGGTTGAGTGGATGCTTGAAATGGCAAAACTCTTCCGTGGGGTTCGTGAACATACTCGGGTAAGTGGATGCTTGAAATGGCAAAGCTTATCTGAGGAGTTCGACCTCTTTAAAACACCATTTGGATTGATTGGAAATGATTGATCAAATGGATGCACATAGGCTAGTATACCTTGAAATGGGGTGCTAGTCTAAATAGAACAAGTGCTCTATGACCTTGAAATGGGCTAGACAGTGTGGCAAATCAAGTGCTTGAAATGGCCTTGATACACTTTTGAACACTTAGTATGATCATTAGAGGTCAATGATGAACGATGATATGATATGAAACCCCTAACCCAAATCCTTTCCTTACAGTCCATTATCAACTGTTGTAATTTACTTTCAGTTCTCAAAGCACACTCAAACCCAACCCCAATCGCATTTAATTTATGCATAAGCTTCATTAAAGAACAACTAATCCACCAATTCCCTTGGGTTCGACCCCTACTTACCACTTGCTACCCAGTAGTGAAGTCGCGAGTAGCGGAGATATAAATTTATTTTTGCACAGAGAACATCGCACCTTAACGACAGTGCGGTGGGCTCCGTCATATAACCATATAGCAAGAGTTCGGAACCGAGAGTGCAGTTCAAGGGTTTAAAAAGGACTATCTCCCAGACATCCGAATTGATTTGCATCTCGGCCCAAAGGTAACACGTATCAATTACTTCCATGTTTGAGCATAAGACTTTTAGTAACGAGATATGCATGGAAAAGTGAAGTCTAGATTAGCGAGTCATATTCATGTAGCAATATCTAGGATGTCGAAGTAATTGTGATGTTTCAGTTTATTTTCCTCTTATGACCTAGTCCTTGTTCGGGACGAACAAGTTTAAGTGTGGGTGGTTTGATGAGCCGTATTTATACAACTCATCGAGTCAACAAATCCCACCAATTCCGACACTTTATTATGCAAACAGTTACTTCTTAGTGTTGTTTTGCATTTCAGGTGTTTCGGAAGCTCTAGGAGGAAACGCGCTTAAAGACTGGCATTTTAGGCCAAAAACATCACAGTTTCAAATTAGACCTTTGGACAGTCGATGGAGTGCTGGGAAAGGACCGCTAATCAAAAAAATACAAGCCACATTCCATTGCAAAGGTGACTCAATTCCCTACAACTCTCTAGTTCACACCGAGAGCAGCCGAGATCGTTTGGATGGTCGAAACGAGAGTTGAACTTAAGACATACAATCTGGCCGAGAGTTCCACATGCACTTTACACTTTAGGTGCACGCCGAGTCGGCCCGATCCAAACCGAGTGAAGTCCGGCCCAAGTCGAGTTCGAAGTCACAAATCTCGGCCCGTCTTCTCCTCCATGCGTGGCGGTTTAGGAAGCTTCTAGAAGACTTGTTGGCCAAGTAAACTTGCTAGCCAAGTAAACTTACAAGCCAAGCAAAGTCGGTTTTAGGACATGTTTCCTAAAACCGTTTATGGACCGACTTCAACTTGGAGACTTTGAGGCCCTTGTCTACTCTATAAATACAACCTCATATCAAGGGTTTCAATCATCCATCAACACTCGAGCTCTCTCCTCGGTCCAAAGCTCTCCTCGGCGGTTCTTCAACATTCCGGCTCCGATCCTCCTTCGTTCGGCAATAGAGAAGAAATCTCTCCTTTTTATTATTGTATTTGTTCCCATGGCCATGTCTAGCTAAACTCATTATTCGGTTTAGGGTTTAATACATTGTGACGTTGTTTTTTAGACTTGTTGCTTAATGCTATTTTCTTTGTTCTACTAGTCCTTGTGCTTAATTATCTCGGTTTGAATTGCAAGGCTAAGTTGATACTCGGAACGGTTAGGCTTAGCCGAGCAATTCATTCCTCTTATTTGCTGTTTGTTTGATACTAGACCGTTGAGAATAAATAGTGCACTAATCTGATATATCTTGGAATGGAGTATTAGATTGCTAGGATTAGAATTCTATAACCCGGAAAGGAAGTAGATTGTGGTGTAGGTGCTCGGAAAGGCCCTACTTTAGGTTATAACTTGGAATGGGAGTAACCACACTTAGGAACTAGAAAATAGATAATTAGAAGTCGATGATAAAACAAGTCACAATTAAAAACCCTAGACCGAATATTCTCTCTGATTGATATCAACTCGTTTGTTTCCTATTTTCTGCACTGTTTGCTAATTACTCACAACCCAACTGTCTTTCTTTTTACAGGACAATAAGTAACCGCTCTAGCTCTCTAGGGTTCGACCCTTTGCTTGCCGCTATACTAGCTAAGAGTAAGTGGAGATTATAAATTTAAATTTGCAGGTATCGACGACGCCTGTCAAATTTTGTGGTAAGAATTCCACGTTTTGTGTCTAGAGTCTAAGCCGTGCCGTGAGGACACGGCTGGATTCAAAAGTGTGGGGTGGGAGAGTCAGTCGTTGTGTCAGCGCGTTTACTTTCCTGCACCTTGCATAGAGTCAGCACGTTTCCTTGAAATTTTAAAAAATTTGTACACGTTTCTCTCTATTTTCCTAGAATTGCGGTATTGAATTTTGATGATGTGAAATAGATAGAGCCGAGTACATGCATGTCTCTTGTGAAAATTGAATTGTGCAATGACATGTGAACTTAACCCATTACGTGCCTTTGTAAGTTGAGATAAACAGGGATGTGGAGTTGATAGAAACGTCCTAGAGAGACTTGACAGAACATTCAAAGGACCGAATTCGAGTTATATGGTTATGTGGATTTCGTGGAGGCTAGCACTTCGAGACGACATGGTTAAGAGTCTGCTCCACCACTGCAGTGCTTATGCGGTCAGGTGGGACGGGAAAATAACACATCGTCCAATCTCTAGTCCAAGTAGCCGGGAAAACAGCCGAGCAACCCTCAGCTTGACTCGCATCAAAAGGACGAGGATGAGTGATAGCATGAAGGTATTTCCATATGCTTGCGGGCGATGATTGGACCTTCATCAAAGAAGAGGAACCACGGACGAGCAGTGCACAAGAGAAAAATCAATCAATTGTGAAGTTCTACACGCAACAAAAGTGAAAGTACACCACTGTTACATCAAAAGCCAAGTCACTACAAAAGCTGTCCTAAAAGAACTCAAGCACCTTGAAGCTCGAATCAATCACGTGCAAGAAAAAGCAATGAAGTATAATCATATAGCAAGAGTTCGGAACCGAGAGTGCAGTTCATGTGTTTAAAAAGGACTATCTCCCAGGCATCCGAATTGATTTGCATCTCGGCCCAAAGGTAACCCGTACCAATTACTTCCCTTTTAGTAACGAGATATGTATGGAAAGGTGAAGTCTAGATTAGCGAGTCATATTCATGTAGCAATATCTAGGATGTCGAAGTAATTGTGATGTTTCAGATTTTTTTTCCTCTTATGACCTAGTCCTTTTTCGAGACGAACAAGTTTAAGTGTGGGGTGGTTTGATGATCCGTATTTATACGACTCATCGAGTCAACAAATCCCATCAATTCCGACACTTTATCATACAAACAGTTACTTCTTAGTGTTGTTTTGCATTTCAGGTGTTTCAGAAGCTCTAGGAGGAAACGCGCCTAAAGACTGACATTTTAGGCCAAAAACATCACAGTTTCAGATTATACCTTTGGACAGTCGACGGAGTGCTGTGAACGGAACGCTGATCAGAAAAATACGAGCCACATGCCATTGCAAAGGTGACTCAATTCCCTACAACTCTCTAGTTCACACTGAGAGCAGCCGAGATCGTTTGGATGGTCGGAACGAGAGTTTAACTGAAGACAGACAATCTGGCCAAGAGTTCCACATGCACTTTACACCTTAGGTGCACGTCGAGTCGGCCCGATCCAAACCGAGTGAAGTCCGGCCCAAGCCAAGTTCGAAGTCACAAATCTCGGTCCGTCTTCTCCTCCATGTGTGGCGGTTTAGGAAGCTTCTAGAAGACTTGTTGGCCAAGTAAACTTGCTAGCCAAGTAAACTTACAAGCCAAGCAAAGTCGGTTTTAGGACATGTTTCATAAAACCGTTTATGGACCGACTTTTACTTGGAAACTTCGAGGCCCTTGTCTACTCTATAAATACAACCTCATATCAAGGGTTTCAATCATCCCTCACTCGAAGAAGCATCTCATTCTCAGAGCTTCTCTCTCCTCTCGGTCCCAAGTCATCCTCGCCGATCATCATTCCGGCTCCGGTCCTCCTTCGTTCGGCAATAGAGAAGAAATCTCTCCTTTTTATTATTGTATTTGTTCCCATGGCCATGTCTAGCTAAACTCATTATTTGGTTTAGGGTTTAATACATTGTGACGTTGTTTTTTAGACTTGTTGCTTAATGCTATTTTCTTTGTTCTACTAGTCCTTGTGCTTAATTATCTCGGTTTGAATTGCAAGGCTAAGTTGATACTCGGAACGGTTAGGCTTAGCCGAGCAATTCATTACCCTTATTTGCTGTTTGTTTGATACTAGACCGTTGAGAACAAATAGTGCACTGATGGACCATAATTGTATGAATCATAAACACAGTTAAACCCACAAAATTAGACTCTTTGTCTATTTAACTTTTGCTTGTTAGTCCCCTTATTTATCTACAGGGTATTTTGAAGTCTAGAGAGAAAACAAGCTAAGAAGGAGTTCTTAAAGGCAAAAATGGATTACAAGACACTCCAGGCCACAATCAGATTCCGACTGTACAACTTTCATAAACCTGACATGGAATCACTCAAAACAAGTCCAACCGAAGGGCAACCAGAGTCAGACCGGAGCTGAAAGGACCGATGGCTTTTGTGAAAGATCACAAACACATCTCATTTCAAAACATCATCCATCACAAAGCTCTAGCTTCTCTCTAGATTTTGGGCACAATCATGTAAGCACTTTACTTTGGAATCTAAGCTTGAACTTTAGCACTCTTAACGGTACTTGTAAGTACTCTCTTCTTTACTTTACTGTCTTTTCAATTCAACAAGTTTACTTTCCTGTCTTTACTTTTGAAAACTTTACTTTACTGTCTTTCAAAAACCTTTACTTTTCAACGCACTTAGCTATGATGTCCTATTCCATGAATATTCGTAGCTAAACCCTTCATTCGGTTGAAGGGGTGTGCTTGTATCATACAATGTTTTAGGCCCTACTCTTAGTGCCTCTATGTGTTCAAAACTTGTTCTATGTGCCACATATTAGGTTAGAACTTCCAAGGTTGAGTGGATGCTTTAACGGGCAAAGCTCTTCTGTGGGGTTCGTGAACATACTCGGGTAAGTGGATGCTTTAACGGGCAAAGCTTATCTGAGGAGTTCGACCTCTTTCAAAAACCATTTGGTTGATCGTAACTGAAGATCAAATGGATGCACATAAGGCTAAGATACTTCGAAAGGAGGAATTAGTCTAAATAGAACAAGTGTTCTAGATGATGTGGCAAGTCATGTGCTAGAAATAGCCTTGATTCATCTTTGAACACATAGTATGATCATTAGAGGTCGATGATAAACAGACTATGATTCAAGGCCCCCTAAAACCGAATACTTTCCTTTAATTGTAATATCAACTGTTACTTGACTTTCAATACCATATCAATTGTTTATTTTCTGTCAAGACTCGTCCATCAAGCACTTTACTTTTCAGTACTAAAACCAAAACCAACCCCCCAACTGCTTAATTTAACTCCCCCTTTTAGAAAGAACAACTATCACCTAATTCCCTTGGGTTCGACCCGTACTTACCACTGACTACCAAAAATAGTTAAGTCGCGAGTATCGGAGATTGACGAACTGTTCTTTTTCACCTCTAAATAGTATCAATGAAGAGAGGATCGAATATAGTGTCAAAACATTTATATTGACCGGTAAGTACCGGGTCGAACCCAAGGGAGCAAGCCAAGCGCATGCACTATTTAAGATTGTGTTTCTATTCGGCTATTCTAAACAAAAATGTATAAAGAGTGAATATATCTAAATCCTATGTGGTTAGTAATTGGGGAAAAACGTTAAGTAAGAGGTGTTTCGAGGACTTACTCCTCTCCTTGGCAAATTCTCAATGATCATGCATACAAGAGTTCAATTAAGTATGAGTTGATAGGTTTTAAACCTAGCTTAGACTAAGAATTAGGCAATCACGCATATCTAATCCTAGTCAAGCCATCTTAGTTAGGATCTCACTAATTAAAGGGTGTTGATCCACTATATAGCATTTACTCTCATAAATGCTATATGCATAAAGTTCTAGTTCACCTCTCACCATGCATTTACTCTCATAAATGTAGGTTAAGTTCAATTTTACTATATACAAACCATCACTAAGATCTCTCAATACTTAGATCATAATTCTAACATAAACATGTCACTTAGGCATTTTATCAAACACTTAGAGACATGTCAATCATGAAGATCATAGTAAAATGAAATCAACTTTCTAAGGTTCATATACATGATTCAAGATATAGATCATTTTCTCCATCCTAGAACTATCCCCAAGGGTTTCCAAGTCCTAGGTTCGAGTTTTAGGTCCAAATTGTCACTTAGGCATTTTGTCGAACACCTAGAGTGCATAACATTCATAACACAAGAGAAAAATGAAATCAACAATCATCTATATGAATATCAATGTATATACATGATCAAGAGTACCAAGGAGAGTCATAAGACCCTCTAAACACAAGATCCACTACTCACACATCATGTAAGACAACATGGTGTGAGTAGGGTTTTTACACAACAAGTAGAGTAGAAGAGGGATAGAAATAGGATGATTAATCCTTGAACTCCCTTGATCTTCACTTCTCCTTGGTTGGATGATGTTGAATGACCTTGTATGAGCCTCTTTTCCAATGTTCTTTTCCCCAAAAACCTCCACACTTGGTCCAAAACCCTTACTTTCCCTTTATAGATTCGGCTGAAATTTGGGCATCAAATCTGACTTTTCCCTCCAGTCGATCGACTGGGGATAGGCTTGACTGGCCTTGACTCCCAGTCGATCGACTTAATGAAGTTTCAGAGCCCCCCACATTCTTCGTTTTTCCAGTCGACCGACTGGAGTTTCAGTCGATCGACTGGGGCCTTTTTGGTTGCCTTCCCGGCTGAATTTGGTCTTGAAGTCTCTTAGGGAGTTGTAGCCCTTTGAGTTAGCTTTCCAACAAGCTTTGAATCAACCAATTCGGAGGTCGGACGAGCCCTCTAGGTCCAAAACAAGATGCAATGGTCAATATGCTCGGTATTGCCCCGAAACTCCATATTTTGCGCCGAAACTCCTGTTTTTCAACCAATCTTCATATATAGGCCTTGACCATGGGGGAAACTTGTTTTCTACCTAAAATGTAGACATAGAGGTCAAATGACATCAAAATAAAGTCGGAAACGACCCAAAACTATAGTGAAGAATGACCATAAATGAGTCGAAAACTCGACTCATCAACACTCCACACTTAAGTTTTGTTCGTCCCGAACAAAGTATGAAAATATGTCAAGGTCATGCAAATTTCGAAATGCTAGTGGTGCTATGTTTTTCATAATTTGCCTCACTAGATTTCACAAGGTCTCGATCATTATTTCTAAACATGTTATTGAAAGGAAAATGACAAGTATGTACAATCTAACTAGCTCCTTTTCGTAGGCGTTACGAATGCATTTAGCGTATGCATTAAGCCTTTAAACCCCTAGGCTACCCTAGTGGACGAGTTATAGTCTCGTGAGAGTTTTCAGAAAAGGGAATACTCACAAATCCCATATGTATGCACCTATCCCATGAGAATGAATACAAGAGTGCCCAACCAAGGCGATGATTTCTCAAAACAAATCACTCACCCCAAGCTAGGTTCATTATCACAATATCATCAAAAGAACTTTTGAACCACTTTGAGTACCCTTGAGGTTGTGCATTCAAGGTCATCAATACTAGAGCAATCAAATGCCTCATCCAAATGTCTATTCATTTTCAAAGTAATACAATAGAAGTAAAGCTCATAGTTTGCACAAAAATTGTCAATCACTCACCTATGCTAGCTAGGGCTAGTCCATGGGTTTGCGACATGGAACTCATTCCCAAGTTTTAGGCGCTTAAGCCGTAATCCATAAGGGAAGAGGAGTTCGACACAAGAGTTTCGTAATAAACATGCATAGACCAAATGGATACTCCCGTGCAAGCACATGGGTCGTCCAAAAGTCATTCTAACAAGCACACAATGCAAATGATGAATCCCGCACAAATGAATAATAATGGAAGAACACAAAGTCAAGTTTTAAGTGCTTTTTACTTTCTTTTCTTTTCCCTTTTTTTTTCTCTTTTTTCTGTTTTTTTTTTCTTTCCCTTTTTTTTTTGAAATAGCCTTTGGCCTACAAATGCTTTCGAGGGGGGACTTACCTCCCTAACCCCCGGCATTTGTATCATTTTTTTTTGAATGGGGCTTCGCCCTCTTTTATTTTTGACTCCACACTTAAAACTTGACAATATGTTCGAAAAGTGTATGGAATGTGCGGGACACAAACATAAGCAAGGCACAATGTAAGAGCACTCAAGTCACCAAAGAGCATACACAAGGTCTAAGTTTTTTGTGAAATGTTCAAAAAGTGCTTGCTATAACTTGTTCCAAGGTATTTCAACGAAAATACTTAGAGAATTAGATAGGCAAGGGATAGCAATGATATTGGTTCACAAGAATGCACATTCATAGGACTAGGTCGGTTCTAAGCTCAAAATCCAATAAATGTGACAAATAGGCTAGATGTGATTTTTAGGAATTTTGAATCGATAGTCAATAGCCTTTGTGGTTAAGAACACTCTCATGTTAGGGATAGAATACATGAATGCAAGTGCTCATTCAAACATGGTATGTATGGCATGAAAAGAGTGAACTATGCAACTAAACCACTCCACACTTAAAGCATCGCTTAGTCCCTAAGCGCAAACAATGAATAAACTAATGATAAAGGCGCATAGGAACTCCCCTCGTTTGTAGATGTGCCCCGCCAAAAGAAAAGACGTCATTGTGCAAGGCTTGATAACATATGATGAGAATAATTTCCTTGATGACAAGCACACATGAGAGGTTAAAAGCAACAAGTGACATACAAGGTTATGCAACGCAAGTATGAGCAAGTTAGCTTCACTAGTTACATAATAACATCATGGCATAAGATTTACAGAATACAAGCAAGGAAAGTAATCTACATCCTCTAAAACATGCACAAGAGCACGACGGGCAACATCAATATTCATATAAAGTTCAAGGGAAAGTTGGAGGTGTGAAGTAGAATTGGAGTGAGTAGACCTCACTCCACACTTAAAATTGGACAAACTAAAAGCACATATCACACTCCACACTTTAGGAGCCTTAGCTCCTCAAAATCATGCCAAACATTTAAAACATAATAAAGAACGAGAATGAAACACTTACAAACCGGGTTACCTCCCGCGAGGGCCTAGATTTTCCCGTCTTGGCAAAGACGTAGCAAAGCGCCCCAAAGAATCACTCGTCGAGAAGTCCTTTGCTAGGATCCCTTCTCGCGGGGCCTTGGACTTGATCATGTCAATCCACCTTCAAATCCCATTTGAATTTCCTCCCATCAAGTCTACAATGGACTTTCCTTTGGGATTTTGACCCCTTCAAATATGAAGATCCCTTAAGAAATAAGGGGTCATGGGAGCTTTTTCCGATTGGTCTTTGAAAATAGGGCAAGAAGCTCCAAAACTTGTCTCGAGACAAAGTAGTGAAGAAAGGGTCTTCATAACTCGTCTCAAGCTTGATAAGCATCCCCTCCTCGAGTTTATCAATGATGTCCTTGGGTGCCCACTCCTCAATATCCCTTAATAAACTTATGTTTTCTTGTGCGCGAGGTGGTTCCTTGGTTTCCTCCATGAAAACCTCAACGAAGTTTCTATACCCTTGAAGACTTTTGATCTCTATACTCTCTTCCTCAATCTTGTCCTCATCAAGGAATTGGGATTCACATTCAAGCTCACTTGTAGCGGGAGGGAGCAATTCTTCTTCATTGACCAAAAGTGTTTCCTCAATACATGAGGCATCATCGTTAAAGAATTCCTCATCGGAGAGCGTCAATGGGATGGCTTGATCCCATTCGTTGCAATGAGCTTCGGGTGCGGCTCTCCAAAATTCATCCTCCTTTTCTTGATCCCATTCTTCCCTTGAGGCATTAGATTCTAGGACTTCTTCTTCAAAAACCTCCACTTCCCCATCCAAGTTTTCGTTTTCCATTGCTTGTTGCGCCAATTGGCTTTCCAAAACTTGGCTTTGAGCCTCCAATCTACTCAATTGAGCTTGCATCTTCTCTTGACTTGCTAGAAGTCTAGCAAGCATGGATTCCAAATTGGAGGGCTCACTTGAGGGTTGAGGAGGTTGAGGGTACGGAGGGTAGGAGTCTTCAACTTCAAAGCCTTGGCTATCATCCTCATTCGAATTATAATAACTAGTTTGATAGCCAAGTTCTTGGAAATAGGAATATGGTTGCTCCTCCTCTTGGTAGCATCCCTCATTAGAGTAGACTTGTTGGTGGTAGGGGTCCATCCTCGCAAAACAAGGTAAACAAAAGCTAGTAAGTGATATGAGTGAGAAAGAAGAATATACAAGTATAAGAAAAAGGAAAAATATTCACAAGAATAGACGGAACTTTCACACAATCTAATCTAGGGATGTGCTAACTAGTTGCTCCCCGGCAACGGCGCCATTTGACGAACTGTTCTTTTTCACCTCTAAATAGTATCAATGAAGAGAGGATCGAATATAGTGTCAAAACATTTATATTGACCGGTAAGTACCGGGTCGAACCCAAGGGAGCAAGCCAAGCGCATGCACTATTTAAGATTGTGTTTCTATTCGGCTATTCTAAACAAAAATGTATAAAGAGTGAATATATCTAAATCCTATGTGGTTAGTAATTGGGGAAAAACGTTAAGTAAGAGGTGTTTCGAGGACTTACTCCTCTCCTTGGCAAATTCTCAATGATCATGCATACAAGAGTTCAATTAAGTATGAGTTGATAGGTTTTAAACCTAGCTTAGACTAAGAATTAGGCAATCACGCATATCTAATCCTAGCCAAGCCATCTTAGTTAGGATCTCACTAATTAAAGGGTGTTGATCCACTATATAGCATTTACTCTCATAAATGCTATATGCATAAAGTTCTAGTTCACCTCTCACCATGCATTTACTCTCATAAATGTAGGTTAAGTTCAATTTTACTATATCCAAACCATCACTAAGATCTCTCAATACTTAGATCATAATTCTAACATAAACATGTCACTTAGGCATTTTATCAAACACTTAGAGACATGTCAATCATGAAGATCATAGTAAAATGAAATCAACTTTCTAAGGTTCATATACATGATTCAAGATATAGATCATTTTCTCCATCCTAGAACTATCCCCAAGGGTTTCCAAGTCCTAGGTTCGAGTTTTAGGTCCAAATTGTCACTTAGGCATTTTGTCGAACACCTAGAGTGCATAACATTCATAACACAAGAGAAAAATGAAATCAACAATCATCTATATGAATATCAATGTATATACATGATCAAGAGTACCAAGGAGAGTCATAAGACCCTCTAAACACAAGATCCACTACTCACACATCATGTAAGACAACATGGTGTGAGTAGGGTTTTTACACAACAAGTAGAGTAGAAGAGGGATAGAAATAGGATGATTAATCCTTGAACTCCCTTGATCTTCACTTCTCCTTGGTTGGATGATGTTGAATGACCTTGTATGAGCCTCTTTTCCAATGTTCTTTTCCCCAAAAACCTCCACACTTGGTCCAAAACCCTTACTTTCCCTTTATAGATTCGGCTGAAATTTGGGCATCAAATCTGACTTTTCCCTCCAGTCGATCGACTGGGGATAGGCTTGACTGGCCTTGACTCCCAGTCGATCGACTTAATGAAGTTTCAGAGCCCCCCACATTCTTCATTTTTCCAGTCGACCGACTGGAGTTTCAGTCGATCGACTGGGGCCTTTTTGGTTGCCTTCCCGGCTGAATTTGGTCTTGAATTCTCTTAGGGAGTTGTAGCCCTTTGAGTTAGCTTTCCAACAAGCTTTGAATCAACCAATTCGGAGGTCGGACGAGCCCTCTAGGTCCAAAACAAGATGCAATGGTCAATATGCTCGGTATTGCCCCGAAACTCCATATTTTGCGCCGAAACTCCTGTTTTTCAACCAATCTTCATATATAGGCCTTGACCATGGGGGAAACTTGTTTTCTACCTAAAATGTAGACATAGAGGTCAAATGACATCAAAATAAAGTCGGAAACGACCCAAAACTATAGTGAAGAATGACCATAAATGAGTCGAAAACTCGACTCATCAACACTCCACACTTAAGTTTTGTTCGTCCCGAACAAAGTATGAAAATATGTCAAGGTCATGCAAATTTCGAAATGCTAGTGGTGCTATGTTTTTCGTAATTTGCCTCACTAGATTTCACAAGGTCTCGATCATTATTTCTAAACATGTTATTGAAAGGAAAATGACAAGTATGTACAATCTAACTAGCTCCTTTTCGTAGGCGTTACGAATGCATTTAGCGTATGCATTAAGCCTTTAAACCCCTAGGCTACCCTAGTGGACGAGTTATAGTCTCGTGAGAGTTTTCAGAAAAGGGAATACTCACAAATCCCATATGTATGCACCTATCCCATGAGAATGAATACAAGAGTGCCCAACCAAGGCGATGATTTCTCAAAACAAATCACTCACCCCAAGCTAGGTTCATTATCACAATATCATCAAAAGAACTTTTGAACCACTTCGAGTACCCTTGAGGTTGTGCATTCAAGGTCATCAATACTAGAGCAATCAAATGCCTCATCCAAATGTCTATTCATTTTCAAAGTAATACAATAGAAGTAAAGCTCATAGTTTGCACAAAAATTGTCAATCACTCACCTATGCTAGCTAGGGCTAGTCCATGGGTTTGCGACATGGAACTCATTCCCAAGTTTTAGGCGCTTAAGCCGTAATCCATAAGGGAAGAGGAGTTCGACACAAGAGTTTCGTAATAAACATGCATAGACCAAATGGATACTCCCGTGCAAGCACATGGGTCGTCCAAAAGTCATTCTAACAAGCACACAATGCAAATGATGAATCCCGCACAAATGAATAATAATGGAAGAACACAAAGTCAAGTTTTAAGTGCTTTTTACTTTCTTTTCTTTTCCCTTTTTTTTTCTCTTTTTTCTGTTTTTTTTTTCTTTCCCTTTTTTTTTTGAAATAGCCTTTGGCCTACAAATGCTTTCGAGGGGGGACTTACCTCCCTAACCCCCGGCATTTGTATCATTTTTTTTTGAATGGGGCTTCGCCCTCTTTTATTTTTGACTCCACACTTAAAACTTGACAATATGTTCGAAAAGTGTATGGAATGTGCGGGACACAAACATAAGCAAGGCACAATGTAAGAGCACTCAAGTCACCAAAGAGCATACACAAGGTCTAAGTTTTTTGTGAAATGTTCAAAAAGTGCTTGCTATAACTTGTTCCAAGGTATTTCAACGAAAATACTTAGAGAATTAGATAGGCAAGGGATAGCAATGATATTGGTTCACAAGAATGCACATTCATAGGACTAGGTCGGTTCTAAGCTCAAAATCCAATAAATGTGACAAATAGGCTAGATGTGATTTTTAGGAATTTTGAATCGATAGTCAATAGCCTTTGTGGTTAAGAACACTCTCATGTTAGGGATAGAATACATGAATGCAAGTGCTCATTCAAACATGGTATGTATGGCATGAAAAGAGTGAACTATGCAACTAAACCACTCCACACTTAAAGCATCGCTTAGTCCCTAAGCGCAAACAATGAATAAACTAATGATAAAGGCGCATAGGAACTCCCCTCGTTTGTAGATGTGCCCCGCCAAAAGAAAAGACGTCATTGTGCAAGGCTTGATAACATATGATGAGAATAATTTCCTTGATGACAAGCACACATGAGAGGTTAAAAGCAACAAGTGACATACAAGGTTATGCAACGCAAGTATGAGCAAGTTAGCTTCACTAGTTACATAATAACATCATGGCATAAGATTTACAGAATACAAGCAAGGAAAGTAATCTACATCCTCTAAAACATGCACAAGAGCACGACGGGCAACATCAATATTCATATAAAGTTCAAGGGAAAGTTGGAGGTGTGAAGTAGAATTGGAGTGAGTAGACCTCACTCCACACTTAAAATTGGACAAACTAAAAGCACATATCACACTCCACACTTTAGGAGCCTTAGCTCCTCAAAATCATGCCAAACATTTAAAACATAATAAAGAACGAGAATGAAACACTTACAAACCGGGTTACCTCCCGCGAGGGCCTAGATTTTCCCGTCTTGGCAAAGACGTAGCAAAGCGCCCCAAAGAATCACTCGTCGAGAAGTCCTTTGCTAGGATCCCTTCTCGCGGGGCCTTGGACTTGATCATGTCAATCCACCTTCAAATCCCATTTGAATTTCCTCCCATCAAGTCTACAATGGACTTTCCTTTGGGATTTTGACCCCTTCAAATATGAAGATCCCTTAAGAAATAAGGGGTCATGGGAGCTTTTTCCGATTGGTCTTTGAAAATAGGGCAAGAAGCTCCAAAACTTGTCTCGAGACAAAGTAGTGAAGAAAGGGTCTTCATAACTCGTCTCAAGCTTGATAAGCATCCCCTCCTCGAGTTTATCAATGATGTCCTTGGGTGCCCACTCCTCAATATCCCTTAATAAACTTATGTTTTCTTGTGCGCGAGGTGGTTCCTTGGTTTCCTCCATGAAAACCTCAACGAAGTTTCTATACCCTTGAAGACTTTTGATCTCTATACTCTCTTCCTCAATCTTGTCCTCATCAAGGAATTGGGATTCACATTCAAGCTCACTTGTAGCGGGAGGGAGCAATTCTTCTTCATTGACCAAAAGTGTTTCCTCAATACATGAGGCATCATCGTTAAAGAATTCCTCATCGGAGAGCGTCAATGGGATGGCTTGATCCCATTCGTTGCAATGAGCTTCGGGTGCGGCTCTCCAAAATTCATCCTCCTTTTCTTGATCCCATTCTTCCCTTGAGGCATTAGATTCTAGGACTTCTTCTTCAAAAACCTCCACTTCCCCATCCAAGTTTTCGTTTTCCATTGCTTGTTGCGCCAATTGGCTTTCCAAAACTTGGCTTTGAGCCTCCAATCTACTCAATTGAGCTTGCATCTTCTCTTGACTTGCTAGAAGTCTAGCAAGCATGGATTCCAAATTGGAGGGCTCACTTGAGGGTTGAGGAGGTTGAGGGTACGGAGGGTAGGAGTCTTCAACTTCAAAGCCTTGGCTATCATCCTCATTCGAATTATAATAACTAGTTTGATAGCCAAGTTCTTGGAAATAGGAATATGGTTGCTCCTCCTCTTGGTAGCATCCCTCATTAGAGTAGACTTGTTGGTGGTAGGGGTCCATCCTCGCAAAACAAGGTAAACAAAAGCTAGTAAGTGATATGAGTGAGAAAGAAGAATATACAAGTATAAGAAAAAGGAAAAATATTCACAAGAATAGACGGAACTTTCACACAATCTAATCTAGGGATGTGCTAACTAGTTGCTCCCCGGCAACGGCGCCATTTGACGAACTGTTCTTTTTCACCTCTAAATAGTATCAATGAAGAGAGGATCGAATATAGTGTCAAAACATTTATATTGACCGGTAAGTACCGGGTCGAACCCAAGGGAGCAAGCCAAGCGCATGCACTATTTAAGATTGTGTTTCTATTCGGCTATTCTAAACAAAAATGTATAAAGAGTGAATATATCTAAATCCTATGTGGTTAGTAATTGGGGAAAAACGTTAAGTAAGAGGTGTTTCGAGGACTTACTCCTCTCCTTGGCAAATTCTCAATGATCATGCATACAAGAGTTCAATTAAGTATGAGTTGATAGGTTTTAAACCTAGCTTAGACTAAGAATTAGGCAATCACGCATATCTAATCCTAGCCAAGCCATCTTAGTTAGGATCTCACTAATTAAAGGGTGTTGATCCACTATATAGCATTTACTCTCATAAATGCTATATGCATAAAGTTCTAGTTCACCTCTCACCATGCATTTACTCTCATAAATGTAGGTTAAGTTCAATTTTACTATATCCAAACCATCACTAAGATCTCTCAATACTTAGATCATAATTCTAACATAAACATGTCACTTAGGCATTTTATCAAACACTTAGAGACATGTCAATCATGAAGATCATAGTAAAATGAAATCAACTTTCTAAGGTTCATATACATGATTCAAGATATAGATCATTTTCTCCATCCTAGAACTATCCCCAAGGGTTTCCAAGTCCTAGGTTCGAGTTTTAGGTCCAAATTGTCACTTAGGCATTTTGTCGAACACCTAGAGTGCATAACATTCATAACACAAGAGAAAAATGAAATCAACAATCATCTATATGAATATCAATGTATATACATGATCAAGAGTACCAAGGAGAGTCATAAGACCCTCTAAACACAAGATCCACTACTCACACATCATGTAAGACAACATGGTGTGAGTAGGGTTTTTACACAACAAGTAGAGTAGAAGAGGGATAGAAATAGGATGATTAATCCTTGAACTCCCTTGATCTTCACTTCTCCTTGGTTGGATGATGTTGAATGACCTTGTATGAGCCTCTTTTCCAATGTTCTTTTCCCCAAAAACCTCCACACTTGGTCCAAAACCCTTACTTTCCCTTTATAGATTCGGCTGAAATTTGGGCATCAAATCTGACTTTTCCCTCCAGTCGATCGACTGGGGATAGGCTTGACTGGCCTTGACTCCCAGTCGATCGACTTAATGAAGTTTCAGAGCCCCCCACATTCTTCATTTTTCCAGTCGACCGACTGGAGTTTCAGTCGATCGACTGGGGCCTTTTTGGTTGCCTTCCCGGCTGAATTTGGTCTTGAATTCTCTTAGGGAGTTGTAGCCCTTTGAGTTAGCTTTCCAACAAGCTTTGAATCAACCAATTCGGAGGTCGGACGAGCCCTCTAGGTCCAAAACAAGATGCAATGGTCAATATGCTCGGTATTGCCCCGAAACTCCATATTTTGCGCCGAAACTCCTGTTTTTCAACCAATCTTCATATATAGGCCTTGACCATGGGGGAAACTTGTTTTCTACCTAAAATGTAGACATAGAGGTCAAATGACATCAAAATAAAGTCGGAAACGACCCAAAACTATAGTGAAGAATGACCATAAATGAGTCGAAAACTCGACTCATCAACACTCCACACTTAAGTTTTGTTCGTCCCGAACAAAGTATGAAAATATGTCAAGGTCATGCAAATTTCGAAATGCTAGTGGTGCTATGTTTTTCGTAATTTGCCTCACTAGATTTCACAAGGTCTCGATCATTATTTCTAAACATGTTATTGAAAGGAAAATGACAAGTATGTACAATCTAACTAGCTCCTTTTCGTAGGCGTTACGAATGCATTTAGCGTATGCATTAAGCCTTTAAACCCCTAGGCTACCCTAGTGGACGAGTTATAGTCTCGTGAGAGTTTTCAGAAAAGGGAATACTCACAAATCCCATATGTATGCACCTATCCCATGAGAATGAATACAAGAGTGCCCAACCAAGGCGATGATTTCTCAAAACAAATCACTCACCCCAAGCTAGGTTCATTATCACAATATCATCAAAAGAACTTTTGAACCACTTCGAGTACCCTTGAGGTTGTGCATTCAAGGTCATCAATACTAGAGCAATCAAATGCCTCATCCAAATGTCTATTCATTTTCAAAGTAATACAATAGAAGTAAAGCTCATAGTTTGCACAAAAATTGTCAATCACTCACCTATGCTAGCTAGGGCTAGTCCATGGGTTTGCGACATGGAACTCATTCCCAAGTTTTAGGCGCTTAAGCCGTAATCCATAAGGGAAGAGGAGTTCGACACAAGAGTTTCGTAATAAACATGCATAGACCAAATGGATACTCCCGTGCAAGCACATGGGTCGTCCAAAAGTCATTCTAACAAGCACACAATGCAAATGATGAATCCCGCACAAATGAATAATAATGGAAGAACACAAAGTCAAGTTTTAAGTGCTTTTTACTTTCTTTTCTTTTCCCTTTTTTTTTCTCTTTTTTCTGTTTTTTTTTTCTTTCCCTTTTTTTTTGAAATAGCCTTTGGCCTACAAATGCTTTCGAGGGGGGACTTACCTCCCTAACCCCCGGCATTTGTATCATTTTTTTTTGAATGGGGCTTCGCCCTCTTTTATTTTTGACTCCACACTTAAAACTTGACAATATGTTCGAAAAGTGTATGGAATGTGCGGGACACAAACATAAGCAAGGCACAATGTAAGAGCACTCAAGTCACCAAAGAGCATACACAAGGTCTAAGTTTTTTGTGAAATGTTCAAAAAGTGCTTGCTATAACTTGTTCCAAGGTATTTCAACGAAAATACTTAGAGAATTAGATAGGCAAGGGATAGCAATGATATTGGTTCACAAGAATGCACATTCATAGGACTAGGTCGGTTCTAAGCTCAAAATCCAATAAATGTGACAAATAGGCTAGATGTGATTTTTAGGAATTTTGAATCGATAGTCAATAGCCTTTGTGGTTAAGAACACTCTCATGTTAGGGATAGAATACATGAATGCAAGTGCTCATTCAAACATGGTATGTATGGCATGAAAAGAGTGAACTATGCAACTAAACCACTCCACACTTAAAGCATCGCTTAGTCCCTAAGCGCAAACAATGAATAAACTAATGATAAAGGCGCATAGGAACTCCCCTCGTTTGTAGATGTGCCCCGCCAAAAGAAAAGACGTCATTGTGCAAGGCTTGATAACATATGATGAGAATAATTTCCTTGATGACAAGCACACATGAGAGGTTAAAAGCAACAAGTGACATACAAGGTTATGCAACGCAAGTATGAGCAAGTTAGCTTCACTAGTTACATAATAACATCATGGCATAAGATTTACAGAATACAAGCAAGGAAAGTAATCTACATCCTCTAAAACATGCACAAGAGCACGACGGGCAACATCAATATTCATATAAAGTTCAAGGGAAAGTTGGAGGTGTGAAGTAGAATTGGAGTGAGTAGACCTCACTCCACACTTAAAATTGGACAAACTAAAAGCACATATCACACTCCACACTTTAGGAGCCTTAGCTCCTCAAAATCATGCCAAACATTTAAAACATAATAAAGAACGAGAATGAAACACTTACAAACCGGGTTACCTCCCGCGAGGGCCTAGATTTTCCCGTCTTGGCAAAGACGTAGCAAAGCGCCCCAAAGAATCACTCGTCGAGAAGTCCTTTGCTAGGATCCCTTCTCGCGGGGCTTTGGACTTGATCGTGTCAATCCACCTTCAAATCCCATTTGAATTTCCTCCCATCAAGTCTACAATGGACTTTCCTTTGGGATTTTGACCCCTTCAAATATGAAGATCCCTTAAGAAATAAGGGGTCATGGGAGCTTTTTCCGATTGGTCTTTGAAAATAGGGCAAGAAGCTCCAAAACTTGTCTCGAGACAAAGTAGTGAAGAAAGGGTCTTCATAACTCGTCTCAAGCTTGATAAGCATCCCCTCCTCGAGTTTATCAATGATGTCCTTGGGTGCCCACTCCTCAATATCCCTTAATAAACTTATGTTTTCTTGTGCGCGAGGTGGTTCCTTGGTTTCCTCCATGAAAACCTCAACGAAGTTTCTATACCCTTGAAGACTTTTGATCTCTATACTCTCTTCCTCAATCTTGTCCTCATCAAGGAATAGGGATTCACATTCAAGCTCACTTGTAGCGGGAGGGAGCAATTCTTCTTCATTGACCAAAAGTGTTTCCTCAATACATGAGGCATCTTCGTTAAAGAATTCCTCATCGGAGAGCGTCAATGGGATGGCTTGATCCCATTCATTGCAATGAGCTTCGGGTGCGGCTCTCCAAAATTCATCCTCCTTTTCTTGATCCCATTCTTCCCTTGAGGCATTAGATTCTAGGACTTCTTCTTCAAAAACCTCCACTTCCCCATCCAAGTTTTCGTTTTCCATTGCTTGTTGCGCCAATTGGCTTTCCAAAACTTGGCTTTGAGCCTCCAATCTACTCAATTGAGCTTGCATCTTCTCTTGACTTGCTAGAAGTCTAGCAAGCATGGATTCCAAATTGGAGGGCTCACTTGAGGGTTGAGGAGGTTGAGGGTACGGAGGGTAGGAGTCTTCAACTTCAAAGCCTTGGCTATCATCCTCATTCGAATTATAATAACTAGTTTGATAGCCAAGTTCTTGGAAATAGGAATATGGTTGCTCCTCCTCTTGGTAGCATCCCTCATTAGAGTAGACTTGTTGGTGGTAGGGGTCCATCCTCGCAAAACAAGGTAAACAAAAGCTAGTAAGTGATATGAGTGAGAAAGAAGAATATACAAGTATAAGAAAAAGGAAAAATATTCACAAGAATAGACGGAACTTTCACACAATCTAATCTAGGGATGTGCTAACTAGTTGCTCCCCGGCAACGGCGCCATTTGACGAACTGTTCTTTTTCACCTCTAAATAGTATCAATGAAGAGAGGATCGAATATAGTGTCAAAACATTTATATTGACCGGTAAGTACCGGGTCGAACCCAAGGGAGCAAGTCAAGCGCATGCACTATTTAAGATTGTGTTTCTATTCGGCTATTCTAAACAAAAATGTATAAAGAGTGAATATATCTAAATCCTATGTGGTTAGTAATTGGGGAAAAACGTTAAGTAAGAGGTGTTTCGAGGACTTACTCCTCTCCTTGGCAAATTCTCAATGATCATGCATACAAGAGTTCAATTAAGTATGAGTTGATAGGTTTTAAACCTAGCTTAGACTAAGAATTAGGCAATCACGCATATCTAATCCTAGCCAAGCCATCTTAGTTAGGATCTCACTAATTAAAGGGTGTTGATCCACTATATAGCATTTACTCTCATAAATGCTATATGCATAAAGTTCTAGTTCACCTCTCACCATGCATTTACTCTCATAAATGTAGGTTAAGTTCAATTTTACTATATCCAAACCATCACTAAGATCTCTCAATACTTAGATCATAATTCTAACATAAACATGTCACTTAGGCATTTTATCAAACACTTAGAGACATGTCAATCATGAAGATCATAGTAAAATGAAATCAACTTTCTAAGGTTCATATACATGATTCAAGATATAGATCATTTTCTCCATCCTAGAACTATCCCCAAGGGTTTCCAAGTCCTAGGTTCGAGTTTTAGGTCCAAATTGTCACTTAGGCATTTTGTCGAACACCTAGAGTGCATAACATTCATAACACAAGAGAAAAATGAAATCAACAATCATCTATATGAATATCAATGTATATACATGATCAAGAGTACCAAGGAGAGTCATAAGACCCTCTAAACACAAGATCCACTACTCACACATCATGTAAGACAACATGGTGTGAGTAGGGTTTTTACACAACAAGTAGAGTAGAAGAGGGATAGAAATAG
The DNA here is from genome assembly GCA_033675215.1 of Rhodiola kirilowii. Classification (NCBI taxonomy): domain Eukaryota; kingdom Viridiplantae; phylum Streptophyta; class Magnoliopsida; order Saxifragales; family Crassulaceae; genus Rhodiola; species Rhodiola kirilowii. The sequence continues at coordinate 9,828,837 of CM066201.1, forward strand.
GATGATTAATCCTTGAACTCCCTTGATCTTCACTTCTCCTTGGTTGGATGATGTTGAATGACCTTGTATGAGCCTCTTTTCCAATGTTCTTTTCCCCAAAAACCTCCACACTTGGTCCAAAACCCTTACTTTCCCTTTATAGATTCGGCTGAAATTTGGGCATCAAATCTGACTTTTCCCTCCAGTCGATCGACTGGGGATAGGCTTGACTGGCCTTGACTCCCAGTCGATCGACTTAATGAAGTTTCAGAGCCCCCCACATTCTTCGTTTTTCCAGTCGACCGACTGGAGTTTCAGTCGATCGACTGGGGCCTTTTTGGTTGCCTTCCCGGCTGAATTTGGTCTTGAAGTCTCTTAGGGAGTTGTAGCCCTTTGAGTTAGCTTTCCAACAAGCTTTGAATCAACCAATTCGGAGGTCGGACGAGCCCTCTAGGTCCAAAACAAGATGCAATGGTCAATATGCTCGGTATTGCCCCGAAACTCCATATTTTGCGCCGAAACTCCTTTTTTTCAACCAATCTTCATATATAGGCCTTGACCATGGGGGAAACTTGTTTTCTACCTAAAATGTAAACATAGAGGTCAAATGACATCAAAATAAAGTCGGAAACGACCCAAAACTATAGTGAAGAATGACCATAAATGAGTCGAAAACTCGACTCATCAGAGATATAAATTTATTTTTGCACAGAGAACATCGCACCTTAATGACAGTGCGGTGGGCTCCGTCAAAATTGGCGCCGTTGCCGGGGAATTAGCTTCAGATTAGTTGTTCTTTTCCTTCCCTTTCATTTCTTCGTCACACTTTCCACCATGTATGGATGGATGGCTCAGCATCTTCCTCAGTTTGGAGGTACCACCGGAGAAGACCCAGTAATACACTGCCAACATTTCCACCATATAAGTCGTCACATGAAACCTGAAAATATAATGTTAGAAGAGTTTCAATTAAAATGCTTTGGACACTCTTTAACTGACCATGCGACGGTATGGTATTACACGTCAACTGCTAGTTGTGCAAAATATTACGTGGACCTTCGCGCTCAATTCCTGAAAAAATTCTCCCCTCCATCCTTAAGGCATGACACCCGCGAGAAGATCGTCTGCCTTCAACAATCCCGGGATGAGACTTTAGATGAATACTACACGTACTATGACACCATCGTCTCACGCTGCCCGCACCATGGATTCACGGAGGTATTTCTTCTTCAAAGATTTCTTTGTGGGATGAGGGCCGATGAGCAGACAAGGATTAACAACGCAGTGGGAGGATCCGCAAGGAACTTATCCCTGACAGAAATATGGAACCTCATAGACGACATGGCCGTGCCCACAAAACGAAGACCAATGCCCCGAGCTAATAGAGGAATACAGATAGTGGAGGCTGGTCCAGAGACGAAAAAAGAAGATACTCCTGAGCCATCAGAAGAAACTCCCGAGCCATCAGAAGAATTAGATACAGAAAGCACCGGAAGCAACGAGGAAGAACCTTCATGGGAACTCAAGACCGTGCCAGCAAAAGAAGAAGTCCAGAATACCATTGGCAAGCTGCCCGAGTCATACCCGACTATCATTACCCAAGCAGCCGAGACCATCCGAGACCGGATCCTCACAGACGGACATGATGAGACAGAACCAAGCCATAAGATGCAAGCTTCCAAACTTTTCCCCTTGATCAATAGGCAAATTGCAGAAAACTATGTGATCAATGAAGAGACTAAAAGGAGGATGGGAAAAGGGCCTATGCAGAACGACTCCTCGATGGAGCATTTTTGCACCACAACTAGACAAGGCAGCCCTAAACATAAGAAAACCCGATTCAAGAGGCTAGTAGTGAAAGGTTGATGGACCATAATTATACGAATCAAAAACACAGTAAAACCCACCAAATTAGACTGTTGGTCTATTTAACTTCTGCTTGTTAGTCCCGATTTATTTCTACAGGGTATTTTGGCGCTTAGAGAGAAAACACGCTAAGGAGAGGATTTTACGCTGAAAAGATATTACGAGCCAGTCCAAGGTCACGATCAGACACTGAATGAAGAATCTCAAGATCCTGACGTAGGAATTACTCAATTCAAATTCAACCGAGGAACAACCAAAGTCAGACCGGAGCGAAATTGGACTGATAGTTTTGTGAAAACTACACAAAACATCAAACAAACTCATCCTTATCCAAACACAACCGGCGGCTTTTGGAGGAGGTGATCTAAGTCACCTCCCCTCCTCCTCCCACAACCTCCTACCGGCGGCTTTTGTGCCACCACAAGGTGGTGACATGTGGTGGACTTCTCCTCCACAAGTTTAAACCCTCCTCCACCCTTGGATGCAAAACCACATGCAGCCATCTCTTCTATTGACGGAGCCCACTGCACTATCGTTAAGGTGCAATGTTCTCTGTACAAATAAATTTATATTTTCCGCTACTCGCAACTACACTACTGGGTAGTAAGTGGTAAGTAGGGGTTGACCCCAAGAGAATTAGAGGGATACGCTGTTCTTTAAGGGATTTGTACAGCGAGGGAGCGTGTTTTAGGTTGATTGAGATTTTAGCGCGATGGTTTTTTTGGTTTTTTTGGTTTTGAGTGCGGAAAAGTAAATTACAGAAATTAAATACAGAAATTAAATTACTGAAAGTAAAAGAGTTAAGGGAATAATACTTACAGTGGGTGATGCGTGATTGCGATTCCTCCGGTAGATGAGTGGTTGATGGTTGTAGTTGATCGAGCAGTTTATAAAAGTAAGTACAGGGGGGTTTTTTTGTAATTCAAGGGAAAGTATTCGGTTTCAGGTACCTTGTATTATAATATGTTTATTAATAACAGTTAGTAACCTTTCTAAGTATTCAAAGATGAATCAACGCCCTTTCGTAGCGCAAGACTTGCAACATCGTTTAAAGCAACACTTGTTCTACTTCAGACTAATTCCTCCTTTCGAAGTATCTTAGCCTTTTGTGCATCCATTTGAATTCTTTGGTCCAGTTTCCAAATGGTTTTTTAAGATAAGCCGAACTCCTCGATAAGTTTTTCTTGTTACAGCTTCCACTTACCGAGTATGATCACGAATTCCCACGGAAGAGCTTTGCTTGTTACAGCTTCCACTCAACCTTGGAAACTCTGACTATAAATGGCACATAGAACAAGTTTTGAATACAGAGAAATGAAACTAAAAGAAATTAAAACATTATATAATATAAGAAAGTACCTTCGGCCGAATGAGGAGTTTAGCTACGACTATCCATGGAAAAAGACATCATAACTAAATACTCAGGGGTTTTCGAAAACAGTAAGAGGGAAAGGGGTGGAATACTCAAGAACCAACAGGAGTATTCCCAATTTCCTACTGAATACTCAAGAACCAACAGGAGTATTCTCTACAGTATTATAATACTCAAGAACCGACAGGAGTATTATAATTTCAAACCAAACTTGCAAAGTAACAAAATGTAGAGAGATAAGTGTTTATTGATTTTGGAATGATTTTTTACAAAGGTTTTGGCTTGTATTTATAGTTAAAGTTGAGAGAAATGGAGGGTGGAGATGGGGGGCAAGTGTTTTTCATCCAAGGGAGGAGAAGGGAGGAGGAAGGAGGAGATGACACATGGGGGAAGAAAAGCCGCCGGTTGGGGGGAGCTTGAGCCGCCGGTTGCCGGTGGCAAGGGGAGGAGAAGGGTGGCTTTGGCCACCTCCAAGCAAGGTGGCCGGTCACCTTGGTCCATGGGTGCATTTTGACAGTTTTGTGCAGTCTTTTCACAAAACTATCAATCCAATTTCGCTCCGTCTGACTTTGATTGTTCCTCGGTTGAATTTAATTTGAGTAATTCCTACGTCAGGAATTTGAGATTTCTTCATTCGGCGTCTGATCTTGACCTTGGATTGACTCTTAATATCTTTTCAGCGTAAAATCCTCTCCTTAGCGTGTTTTCTCTCTAAGCGCCAAAATACCCTGTAGAAATAAATCGGGACTAACAAGTAGAAGTTAAATAGACCAACAGTCTAATTTGGTGGGTTTTACTGTGTTTTTGATTCGTATAATTTTGGTCCATCAGATCACCCCACACTTTTAGTTGTTCGTCCCGAACAATGCTATTAAAGGGCGGCACTCTAAGTTTGGTTTTAAAATATGAAAATTAGACTGTGGGACTCGATTTATCCTAATTCATGCATTACTTACTTATTACCAAATTGAACTGTATAAATAAATAGAAGAAACTTGATACGTGTACCTTCGTGCTGAGATGCAAATTATATTGGATGTTTCGGGAGATAGCCCTTTTTAGGCTCCTGGACTGCAACCTCGGGATCATCTCGCACTATATAGTTTCCTTGTAGCTTTCTCATGCACGTGATTTGGTTCAGGTTTCACTGGTTTGAGTACTTTGATTTTTCTTTTGGTGAGGGACTGCTTTTGTAGTGAATCGGCCTTTGGCCTTTGATTTGACTCTTTGAGTACTTCACTTTTTGTTCGGTTAAAACCTTCACAATTGTGGGCCTTTGGCCTCTTGATTTGCTTCTTCAAGCTTTTTCCCTTTTTGTGGCTTGCTAGTCCATTTTCTCAAGCCTTTTTGGGAGGTCCAATCATCGCCCGCAAGCCTATGGAAATACCTCCCCGCTCCTCTCATCCTTGTCGTTTCGCGCGGGTCAAAATGAGGGTCGCTCATCTTTTTTCTCGGCTACTTTGACTAGAGAGAGGACGGTCTGATTCCCGTCCTCGCCTTTTTCTTTTTTGCATAAACACTGCATGGCGGAGATGACTTCAATCTTCACTGAAACCCGAAGTGCAGCCTCCACTGACTTCGAAAACCATATAGTTTGATTCGATCCTTCGATTGCTTGCCAAGCCTCTCTAGGGCATTTCTATCAACTCCACATCCCTAGTTTATCTCAGCACAAAGGGACAAATGAGAAGTTACGTTCTAAGTTTTTAGACAGTTGAATTTTCACAAGGTAAATGCATGAATTTCGGTCTATCTTTTTCACATTCTTAAGTTCATACTTTCAAAAAGATACATTAAAAAAGGAAAAGTTTTTATTTATGTACACATGCGGTTCTCACCCCACACTTTTGAACGAAGTCGTGCCTTTCAGCACTACTTAGTTCAAAAGCCATGCAAGCAGATGTTATACGAGAAGGAAATGACTTAAGGAAAGGTAAGATCAGAACTCCCTTATTGTGTCGAATGGCATGAGGCTGGATAATCGAGGGAGTTCGACTGGGCCTTGAACTCTCAGCGCAGGCCCGGTAGTTCACGGAAGCTGCCTGGCTGATCCGATCGTGCTCCAAAAACTAATTCCTAAATAGTCAAATCATTCTATGCACCAAGTGGGCGAGAGAGACTTATTGATGAAAACTAAAAGACAGAAAATAAAAAGACAGAAATTTGAAGTGCGGAAAGTAAGATAGTGTCGGGTTACCTCCCGACCAGTGCACTTATTTAACGTCGTTGGCTCGACAGTACCTTATTCCTGGATCACTGGTTGGGATCCAATGGGTGGCTTAGGTCGAATTTCGCCACTGTTCCTGTGTTGACTTTTGCCTTGCCTTTACCCGATTTCTTGCGAGATGATGTGCTTGGGTCAAGTTCTCCTTGTTCTGATTGTGTCTCCTTCCAACGTCTTTGAGAAGGTGAGGGACCTTTGACCACTACCCTCTTGAACTGGGTTTTCTGGTGTTCAGGGCTGCCTTGTCCAGTCATGGCGAAAGCATGCTCCATCGAGGAGTCGTTTTGCTCAGGCACTTTTCCCATCCTCCTTTCAGCCTCTTCATTGATCACATAGTTTTCAGCGATTTGTCTATTGATCGAGGGGAAAAGTCGGGAAGCTTGCATCTTAAGGCTCGGTTCTACCTCGTCGTGTCTGTTTGTGAGGAACTGGTCATAGATGGTTTCGGCTGCTTGGTTGATGATAGCTGGGTATGGTATTGGCAGCATGTCGGTGGTATTCTGGACTTCTTCCATTGCTAACAGTTCCTCGTTACTCCCGACACTTTCTATATCCCAGTCTTCTGATGGCTCGGGAGTTTCTTCTCTTTAGGTCTGCATTTCTCCGTCAGCCTCGGGTATTCGTTTTGTGGCTGCGGCCAGGTCATTTATGAGGTACCACATGTCTGCTATGGAATAGTTCCTAGTTGATCTCCTCATTGCCTCGTTAATCCTTGCTAGATCAGCGGCCTTTATCCCACGAAGAAATTTTTGAAGCAGAGTTTTCTTCGTGAATCCATGGTGCGGGCAGTTTGAGACGATGGTGTCAAAGCTCGTGTAGTATTCGTCCAAAGTCTCATCCCGGGATTGTTGCAGGCACATGATCTTCTCACGGGTTTGTTGTCGTAAGGATGGAGGGGAGAATTCTTTCAGAAATGGAACGCATAGGTCCACAAAATGTGCTGCACTGCTAGCGGTTGACGTGTAATACCAGATCGTTGCGAAATCAGTTAGAGAGAATTTGAAGCATTTAAGCTTAAATTCCTCTAACATTTCATTTGCAGGTTTAATGAGGTGGCAGGCGTGGTGAAAGTTTCGGCAGTGTTGTACTGGGTCTTCTCCATCCGTACCTCCGAACAGTGGCAGATGTCGTGTTGTCCATGCATATGAAGTGGGTTGCGTCATGAGGACATAGGAGGGAAAGAACAACTAATCCGATGGCTAATTCCCCAGCAACGGCGCCAATTTGACGGAGCCCACTGCACTGTCGTTAAGGTGCAATGTTCTCTGTACAAATAAATTTATATTTTCCGCTACTCGCAACTACACTACTGGGTAGTAAGTGGTAAGTAGGGGTCGAACCCAAGGGAATTAGAGGGATACGTTGTTCTTTAAGGGATTTGTACAGCGAGGGAGTGTGTTTTAGGTTGATTGAGATTTTAGCGCGATTAACTAAACTACTGTTTTTGGTTTTTTTGGTTTTGAGTGCGGAAAAGTAAATTACAGAAAATAAATACAGAAATTAAATTACTGAAAGTAAAAGAGTTAAGGGAAGAATACTTACAGTGTGTGATGCGTGATTGCGATTCCTCCGGTAGATGAGTGGTTGATGGTTGTAGTTGATCGAGCAGTTTATAAAAGTAAGTACAGGGGGTTTTTTTGTAATTCAAGGGAAAGTATTCGGTTTCAGGTACCTTGTATTATAATATGTTTATTAATAACCGCTAGTAACCTTTCTAAGTATTCAAAGATGAATCGAGGCCCTTTTGTAGCGCAAGACTTGGAACATCGTTTAAAGCAACACTTGTTCTACTTCAGACTAATTCCTCCTTTCGAAGTATCTTAGCCTTTTGTGCATCCATTTGAATTCTTTGGTCCAGTTTCCAAATGGTTTTTTAAGATAAGCCGAACTCCTCGATAAGTTTTTCTTGTTACAGCTTCCACTTACCGAGTATGATCACGAATTCCCACAGAAGAGCTTTGCTTGTTACAGCTTCCACTCAACCTTGGAAACTCTGACTATAAATGGCACATAGAACAAGTTTTGAATACAGCAAAATGAAACTAAAAGAAATTAAAACATTATATAATACAAGAAAGTACCTTCGACCGAATGAGGAGTTTAGCTACGACTATCCATGGAAAAGGACATCATAACTAAATACTCAGGGGTTTTCGAAAACAGTAAGAGGGAAAGGGGTGGAATACTCAAGAACCAACAGGAGTATTCCCAATTTCCTACTGAATACTCAAGAACCAACAGGAGTATTCTCTACAGTATTATAATACTCAAGAACCGACAGGAGTATTATAATTTCAAACCAAACTTGCAAAGTAACAAAATGTAGAGAGATAAGTGTTTATTGATTTTGCAATGATTTTTTACAAAGGTTTTGGCTTGTATTTATAGCCAAAGTTGAGAGAAATGGAGGGTGGAGATTGGGGGCAAGTGTTTTTCATCCAAGGGAGGAGAAGGGAGGAGGAAGGAGGAGATGACACATGGGGGGAAGAAAAGCCGCCGGTTGGGGGGAGCTTGAGCCGCCGATTGCCGGTGGCAAGGGGAGGAGAAGGGTGGCTTTGGCCACCTCCAAGCAAGGTGGCCGGTCACCTTGGTCCATGGGTGCATTTTGACAGTTTTGTGCAGTCTTTTCACAAAACTATCAATCCAATTTCGCTCCGTCTGATTTTGATTGTTCCTCGGTTGAATTTAATTTGAGTAATTCCTACGTCAGGATCTTGAGATTTCTTCGTTCGGCATCTGATCTTGACCTTGGATTGACTCTTAATATCTTTTCAGCGTAAAATCCTCTCCTTAGCGTGTTTTCTCTCTAAGCGCCAAAATACCCAGTAGAAATAAATCGGGACTAACAAGTAGAAGTTAAATAGACCAACAGTCTAATTTGGTGGGTTTTACTGTGTTTTTGATTCGTATAATTTTGGTCCATCATCCATCCATTCCTACCTTCTCCTCCCTATAAAAGGAGAGCTCCTCCTCTCATTTGTATCATCCACAAATTTGTAAACACTTCTCTCTCTAAATTACTTTGTAAGTTTGGTTTGGTTTTGAAATAATACTCATGTTTGTTCTTGAGTATTATACTGATTGGAAATAATACTCCTGTTTGTTCTTGAGTATTATACTTTAGAGAATACTCCTGTTGGTTCTTGAGTATTCAGTAGGAAATTGGGAATACTCATGTTGGTTCTTGAGCATTCCACCCCTTTCCCTCTTACTGTTTTCAAAAACCCCCGAGTATTTAGTTATGATGTCCTTTCCCATGGATATTCGTAGCTAAACTCCTCATTCGGTCGAAGGTATTTTCTTGTATTATATAATGTTTTAATTTCTTTTAGTTTCATTTCTTTGTATTCAAAACTTGTTCTATGTGCCATTTATAGTCAGAGTTTCCAAGGTTGAGTGGAAGCTGTAACAAGCAAAGCTCTTCCGTGGGAATTCGTGATCATACTCGGTAAGTGGAAGCTGTAACAAGCAAAACTTATCGAGGAGTTCGACTTATCTAAAACACCACTTGGTCGATCGTAACTGAGAGATCAGGTGGATGCATAAAAGGCTAAGATACTTCGAAAGGAGGAATTAGTTTGAAGTAGAACAAGTGTTGCTTTAAACGATGTTGCAAGTCTTGCGCTGCGAAAGGGCCTCGATTCATCTTTGAATACTTAGAAAGGTTACTAACGGTTATTAATAAACATGTTATAATACAAGGTACCTGAAACCGAATACTTTTCCTTGAATTACAAAAAAACCCCTGTATTTACTTTTATAAACTGCTCGATCAACTACAACCATCAACCGCTCATCTACCGGAGGAATCGCAATCACGCATCACCCACTGTAAGTCTTCTTCCTTTAACTCCTTTATTTTCAGTATTTATTTTCTGTAATTTACTTTTCCGCACTCAAAACCAAAAAAACCAAAAAAAACCAAAAACAGTAGCTTAGTCAATCGCGCTAAAATCTCAATCAACCTAAAACACGTTCCCCGCCAGTATAAAGAACAACGTATCCCTCTAATTCCCTTGGGTTTGACCCCAACTTACCACTTACTACCCAGTAGTGTAGTCGCGAGTAGCGGAAAATATAAATTTATTTGTACAGAGAACATTGCACTTTAACGACAGTGCAGTGCGCTCCGTCAAATTGGCGCCGTTGTCGGGGAATTAGCCATCGGATTAGTTGTTCTTTCCCTCCTATGTCCTCATGACGCAACCCCCTTCATATGCATGGACAACACGACATCTGCCACTGTTCGGAGGTACGGATGGAGAAGACCCAGTACAACACTGCCGAAACTTTCACCACGTCTGCCACCTCATTAAACCTGCAAATGAAATGTTAGAGGAATTTAAGCTTAAATGCTTCAAATTCTCTCTAACTGATTTCGCAACGATCTGGTATTACACGTCAACCGCTAGCAGTGCAGTGCGCTCCGTCAAATTGGCGCCGTTGCCGAGGAATTAGCCATCGGATAAGTTCTTTAAATCAATACGCGCTCGAAACAACCATGTCTCGCGAAGGAAGCCACCATGACTACCAAGATGACGACGAGATGAACCTGTACGATCGAAACAATGAGGTGCCACTTCCATTTATGGATGATCCGGAGCAACTCATCCGAAGCAGACGAGCTCGTGATAGGGAAGCCATTAGAAGAAACCAAGAACCACCCGAGGATCGGAATGCAGCTGGTCCAGTACGACAACCCCCTAGATATCCACCACCCCCGCAACCTAGACAAGTGTCGAGACGAGAACCCGCTTTCGATGACTACTACGGAGATAACAACAACTACCGCGAACCTACATTGGGAGAGCTCTCTGCACCAGATTTCAGAGTTCAGCCGTGGTGTATCTATGAAGGTCCGGAGCTAGAAAACATCGTCATCAACACTTCAGTGGCCCACAACTTGCCAAAATTCTCAGGAACTCGTGGAGAATCAGCAATGACTCATCTCCAGCGCTTACATGGGATTTGCCAAAACCTCAAACCAAATGGTGTAAACGTAGACGACTTTAAGTTAAAGGCGTTCTATTTTTCCCTCATTGACGCGGCAAATGACTGGTTCCTTTCATTACCTTCCAGAAGCATCAGAACATGGGCTCAGATGCAGAAAAAGTTCTTAGACAAATATTACCCAGCAGGAAGAGCGATGCAAATAAGGAGGCAACTGCAGGACATCAGGCAAGGACCCAACGAAACCATGTACGATTACCTGGAAAAATTCAACCGCCTGGAGAGAAGCGGTTGTACCCTTGGACTGCCCGAGAAACTCACCGTCGAGTATCTCATTAACGGATTAAGACTCTTAGACAAAATGCTCCTGGATGCCTCAGCCGGAGGGTCCATGATGAATCTATCATTAAGTGGCATAAGGGATCTTATCACCAACGTTGCTGAGAATGCCCGATTCAGAGAAGAGACAACTCAGCAGGAAGAATTCTCCCGGACAAAAAATGTGGCAAAAGTGGAAACGTCGATGAGCTCTATGCCTGAAGAGATGAAGCAGCTAAAGGAGATGATGATTCAAATCCTACGAAGGCAGCCAGTTCCGGTAAAACCTTGCGAGTTCTGTGGTTCTACAGACCACAAAACTGACGCATGTCCAACATTAATAAAAGAGGAACTGGCAGAAGTAAATGCAGTGGGAGGATACCAAGGATACAATAACAATAGTAATGACAGAGCTGGACAAAACAAACAGTATGGCCAAGCAACCAACCCGAGCTGGCGTAATAATAACTATTCTCAGAAGGATGCACAACCAGCTGTCCCTCAACTAGCTCAGTCATTCTACCAACCCCCCCCCCCCCCCACCGGCAGTATAACCAGAACGCTCCACCAGCAGGCCAATATCAGCAAAGAGGACCAAATCAGTACCAAACTGGCCCGCATAATCAGTAAGAACCAACCAAGTCGCTTGATGACATGATGAAGGAGCTCGCAGGAAGCATAAGTCAATTGGGTACTTCGCTACACCAATACCGGGCGAAAACTGACGGGGCAATTTCAGAACTAACCAAACAAATGTCCCAGCTCGCCACCACAATATCAACACTCGCTAATGAACCTGGCAGACTTCCTTCACAAACCATCCAAAACCCAAAGGCGAATGTTAGCATGATTAAAAGGTCAAACGTAACGAAGACACTAGGAGAAGTTGCACGATCCCCAACTTACAAACTTACAAACAAGCACTTCACCCGAAGGCGTCGCTCTGACTGGAATCAAGAGAAAGACCGACCCAATGATGACAAAACATGGGTCACGCATGCTGACAATGGACGATATGCATTTACCGTTTGCATAACACCACCACCAGTCATACACTCTGACATACCAGCATCTGGATGGGATGACACTGACAATTTAAGGTGGAACTCTCCAACTAATATTTATGCTGCTGAGCAAAATATTAAGGGATCCAGTTATACTAATCCTAAGTCAAGAAGTGGGCAGAGTGACCCGACAATTAAAAAAGCCCTCACTTCAGATCATGAGTCTCAACCGGAAAGAGATAAAGACTCAGGGGCCTTCACAGTCACCTGCGGTATTGGTGAAACTCAGATTCATAAGTGCCTGGTCGATCTTGGAGCTGCTGTCAACGCCATGCCCTCCTCCTTATATTACTTGTTAGGACTTGGTCCATTAAAATCACCCAGGTCAAATATCGAGCTAGGAGATAAATCGTGCATCCGTCCGATTGGAGTACTAGAAGATGTAATACTCCATGTGGGAGAGCTTGTCGTTGCTGCAGACTTCTATGTAATACAAGCAGAAGAGACCAGGAAAGACGACCCTCCAACAATAATCTTGGGACGACCATTCCTCTACGCTACTAAAGCAAGGATCGATGTGGGCAAGGGCTCATTATCGCTTAAGTTCGGCGGCAAAATCACAAATTTCTACATTGATAATAGCCGCACGGATACAAAGAAACCGCCAGACATTATACCTATCTCAGATCACGGTACGCAGATTTCTGACCTGCCAAAAGAGACCGAAAAAGTAACAAGACCAGCAGCTATGGTCAAAGTTCCCTCACCTTCTCAGAAGCAATGGAGAGAAAAAATACCAAAACCATGGGGTTCTAACACACACAACAAATCGGGTAAAGGCAAGGCAAAAAGCAACACAGGAACGGTGGCAAAATTCGACCTAAGCCACCCATGGGATCCAAACCAGTGACCCAGGAATGAGGTACTATCGAGCCAACGACGTTAAACAAGTGCACTGGTCGGGAGGTAACCCGACACTATCTTACTTTCCGCACTTTAATTTTCTGTCTTTTATTTTTTGTATTTTACTTTTTCAATAAGTCGCTCTCACCCACTTGGTGCATAGAAGATTTGACTATTTAGGAATCGGACTTGGGTGCAACATTAAGCATGTCAGGGCTATGCTAAGAGTTCAAGGCCCCAGCCGAACTCCCTCGATTATCCAGCCTCGTGCCATGTCGTTCACTCGACACCTTAAAGGGAGTTCTGTCCTTCCCTTTTCCTTAATATCATTTCCTTCTCGTAATTGTCTGCTTGCATGGCTTTTGAACTAAGTAGTGCTGAAAGGCACGACCTCGTTCAAAAGTGTGGGGTGAGAACCACCTGTGTACATAATATGTTTTTCTTTTTTAATATTATCTTTTTGAAAATATGAACTTAAGAATGTGAAAAAGATAGACCGAAATTCATGCATTTACCTTGTGAAAATTCAACTGTCTAAAAACTTAGAACGTAACTTCTCATTTGTCCCTTTGTGCTGAGATAAACTAGGGATGTGGAGTTGATAGAAATGCCCTAGAGAGGCTTGGCAAGCAATCGAAGGATCGAATCAAACTATATGGTTTTCGAAGTCAGTGGAGACTGCACTTCGGGTTTCAGTGAAGATTGAAGTCATCTCCGCCATGCAGTGTTTATGCAAAAGGCGAGGACGGGAATCAGACCGTCCTATCTCCGGTCAAAGTAGCCGAGAAAATAGATGAGGGACCCTCATCTTGACCCGCGCGAAATGACAGTCAAAGTAGCCGAGAAAATAGATGAGCGACCATCACCTTGACCCGCGCAAAACGGCAAAAACGAGAGGAGCGGGGAGGTATTTCCATAGGCTTGCAGGCGATGATTGGACCTCCCAAAAAGGCTTGAGAAATGGACTAGCAAGTCACAAAGACGCAAAAAGCTCAAAGAAGCAAATCAAGAGGCCAAAGGCCCAAAATTGTGAAGGTTTTAACCAAACAAAAAGTGAAGTACTCAAAGAGTCAAATCAAAGGCCAAAAGCCGATTCACTACAAAAGCAGTCCCTCGCCAAAAGAAAATCAAAGTACTCAAACCATTGAAACCCGAACCGAATCACGTGCTAGAGAAAGCTACAAGGAAACCATATAGTACGAGACGATCCCGAGGTTGCAGTCCAGGAGCCTAAAAAGGGCTATCTCCCGAAACATCCAAAATAATTTGCATCTCGGCACGGAGGTACAAGTATCAAGTTACTTCTATTTATTTACACAGTTCAATTTGGTAATAAGTAAGTAATGCATGAATTTGGATAGATCGAGTCCCATCGTCTAATTTTCATATTTTAAAACCAAACATAGAGTGCCGCCCTTTAATAGCATTGTTCGGGACGAACAACTAAAAGTGTGGGGTGATCTGATAGACCATAATTATACGAATCAAAAACACAGTAAAACCCACCAAATTAGACTGTTGGTCTATTTAACTTCTGCTTGTTAGTCCCGATTTATTTCTACAGGGTATTTTGGCGCTTAGAGAGAAAACACGCTAAGGAGAGGATTTTACGCTGAAAAGATATTACGAGCCAGTCCAAGGTCACGATCAGACGCTGAATGAAGAATCTCAAGATCCTGACATAGGAATTACTCAATTCAAATTCAACCGAGGAACAACCAAAGTCAGACCGGGGCGAAATTGGACTGATAGTTTTGTGAAAACTACACAAAACATCAAACAAACTCATCCTTATCCAAACACAACCGGCGGCTTTTGGAGGAGGTGATCTAAGTCACCTCCCCTCCTCCTCCCACAACCTCCTACCGGCGGCTTTTGTGCCACCACAAGGTGGTGACATGTGGTGGCCTTCTCCTCCACAAGTTTAAACCTTCCTCCTCCACCCTTGGATGCAAAACCACATGGAGCCATCTCCTCCATCCATTCCTCCCTTCTCCTCCCTATAAAAGGAGAGCTCCTCCTCTCATTTGTATCATCCACAAATTTGTAAACACTTCTCTCTCTAAGTTACTTTGTAAGTTTGGTTTGGTTTTGAAATAATACTCCTGTTTGTTCTTGAGTATTATACTGTTTAGAAATAATACTCTTGTTTGTTCTTGAGTATTATACTTTAGAGAATACTCATGTTGGTTCTTGAGTATTCAGTAGGAAATTGGGAATACTCCTGTTGGTTCTTGAGTATTCCACCCCTTTCCCTCTTACTATTTTCAAAAACCCCCGAGTATTTAGTTATGATGTCCTTTCCCATGGATATTCGTAGCTAAACTCCTCATTCGGTCGAAGGTATTTTCTTGTATTATATAATGTTTTAATTTCTTTTAGTTTCATTTCTTTGTATTCAAAACTTGTTCTATGTGCCATTTATAGTCAGAGTTTCCAAGGTTGAGTGGAAGCTGTAACAAGCAAAGCTCTTCCGTAGGAATTCGTGATCATACTCGGTAAGTGGAAGCTGTAACAAGCAAAACTTATCGAGGAGTTCGACTTATCTAAAACACCACTTGGTCGATCGTAACTGAGAGATCAGGTGGATGCACAAAAGGCTAAGATACTTCGAAAGGAGGAATTAGTCTGAAGTAGAACAAGTGTTGCTTTAAACGATGTTGCAAGTCTTGCACTGCGAAAGGGCCTCGATTCATCTTTGAGTACTTAGAAAGGTTACTAACGGTTATTAATAAACATGTTATAATACAAGGTACCTGAAACCGAATACTTTTCCTTGAATTACAAAAAAAAACCCTGTATTTACTTTTATAAACTGCTCGATCAACTACAACCATCAACCGCTCATCTACCGGAGGAATCGCAATCACGCATCACCCACTGTAAGTCTTCTTCCTTTAACTTCTTTATTTTCAGTATTTATTTTCTGTAATTTACTTTTCCGCACTCAAAACCAAAAAAAACCAAAAATAGTAGTTAGTCAATCGCGCTAAAATCTCAATCAACCTAAAACACGTTCCCCGCCAGTATAAAGAACAACGTATCCCTCTAATTCCCTTGGGTTCGACCCCCACTTACCACTTACTACCCAGTAGTGTAGTCGCGAGTAGCGGAAAATATAAATTTATTTGTACAGAGAACATTGCACCTTAACGACAGTGCAGTGCGCTCCATCAAAGGTCCCTCGCCTTCTCAGAGACGTTGGAAAGAGAAACCACCAGAACAATGGGAACAGGACCCAAGCACATCATCTCACAAGAAATCGGGGAAAGGCAAGGCAAAAATGAAAGTAGGCACTCCGCAACACTATGACCTGAGCTGCCCATGGGATCCCAACTGGTGATCCCAACTATCGAGCCAACGACGTTAAACAAAGGCACTGGTCGGGAGGTAACCCGACACCTATCTTAATTTCAGTAATTTTCTTTTCTGTCATTTAGTTTTTACCGTAAGTCGCTCTCACCCATTTTTTGTATAGAAGGAATGACTCCTTGTAGGAATCGGTTTTTGGAGCAAGATCAGAACAGCCAGGCAGCTTCCGAGAATTACCGGGCCTGCGCTGAGAGTTCAAGGCCCCAGCCGAACTCCCTCGATTATCCAGCTCGAGCTATGACGTTCCACGACACAGTAAAAGGGAGTTCAGTTCTTCCCTTTTCCTTAATGTCATTTCCTTCTCTTGTATATATTTGCATGACTTTTGAACTAAGTCTTGCTGAAAGGCACGCCTTCGTTCAAAAGTGTGGGGTGAGAACCACCTGTGTACATAGTTAATTAACATGCTTTTTCTTTTCCTTTTCCCTTAATATTATCTTTTTGAAAACATGAACTTGAGAATGTGAAAAAGATAGATCATAATTCATGCATTTACCTTGTGAAAATTCAACTGTTTAAAAACTTAGGATGTAACTTCTCATTTGTCCCTTTGTGCTGAGATATACAGGGGATGTGGAGTTGACATAAACTGCCCTAGAGAGGCTTGGCAAGCACTCGAAGGACTAAATTTCACTATATGGTTTACGAAGTCAGTGGAGGCTGCACTTTGGGTTTCAGTTGAGTCAGAGTCATCTCCGCCATGCAGCGTTTATGCAAAGAGGCGGGACGGGAATCAAACCGTCCTATCTCTAGTCAGAGTAGCCGGGAAAACAAATGAGCGACCCTCATTTTGACCCGCGCGAAATGGTGAGGATGAGAAAGAGCGGGGAGGTATTTCCATATGCTTGCGGGCGAAGATTGGACCTCCCAAAAAGGCTGAGAAAATGGATTAGCAAGTCACAAAGAAGCAAAAAGCTCGAAGAAGCTAATCAAAGGCTGAAAGCCAGAATTGTGAAGGTTTTAACCGAACAAAAGTGAAGAAACTCCAACTCAATATCAAAGGCCAAAGGCCGATTCACTACAGAAGCTGTCCCTCGCCAAAAAGAAATCAAAATGCTCAACTCAGTGAAACCCGAATCAAGTCACGTGCCAGAAAAAGCTACAAGTTAAACCATATAGTGCGAGTCGGTCCCGAGAATGCAGTCCAGGAGCCTGAAAAGGGCTATCTCCCTAAACATCCAAATTAAATTGCATCTCGGCTCGAAGGTACAAGTATCAAGTTACTTCTAAGTATTTACACGGTTTAGTTTGGTAATAAGTAAGTAATGCATGAATTAAGATAAATTTAGTCCCACAGTCTCACTTTCATATTTAAAAGTTTACTTAGATTGTGTTCCGCCCTTAAATAGCATTGTTCGGGACGAACAACTAAAAGTGTGGGGTGATCTGATGGACCATAATTGTATGAATCATAAATACAGTTAAACCCACAAAATTAGACTCTTTGTCTATTTAACTTTTGCTTGTTAGTCCCCTTATTTATCTACAGGGTATTTTGAAGTCTAGAGAGAAAACAAGCTAAGAAGGAGTTCTTAAAGGCAAAAATGGATTACAAGACACTCCAGGCCACAATCAGATTCCGACTGTACAACTTTCATAAACCTGACATGGAATCACTCAAAACAAGTCCAACCGAAGGGCAACCAGAGTCAGACCGGAGCTGAAAGGACTGATGGCTTTTGTGAAAGATCACAAACACATCTCATTTCAAAACATCATCCATCACAAAGCTCTAGCTTCTCTCTAGATTTTGGGCACAATCATGTAAGCACTTTACTTTGGAATCGAAGCTTGATCTTTAGCACTCTTAACGGTTCTTGTAAGTACTCTCTTCTTTACTTTATTGTCTTTTCAATTCAACAAGTTTACTTTCCTGTCTTTACTTTTGAAAACTTTACTTTACTGTCTTTCAAAAACCTTTACTTTTCAACGCACTTAGCTATGATGTCCTATTCCATGAATATTCGTAGCTAAACCCTTCATTCGGTTGAAGGGGTGTGCTTGTATCATACAATGTTTTAGGCCCTACTCTTAGTGCCTCTATGTGTTCAAAACTTGTTCTATGTGCCACATATTAGGTTAGAACTTCCAAGGTTGAGTGGATGCTTTAACGGGCAAAGCTCTTCTGTGGGGTTCGTGAACATACTCGGGTAAGTGGATGCTTCAAGGGGCAACGCTTATCTGAGGAGTTCGACCTCTTTCAAAAACCATTTGGTTGATCGTAACTGAAGATCAAATGGATGCACATAAGGCTAAGATACTTCGAAAGGAGGAATTAGTCTAAATAGAACAAGTGTTCTAAATGATGTGGCAAGTCATGTGCTAGAAATAGCCTTGATGATAAACAGACTATGTTTAGAGGTCGATGATAAACAGACTATGATTCAAGGCCCCGTAAAACCGAATACTTTCCTTTAATTGTAATATCAACTGTTACTTTACTTTCAGTACCATATCAACTGTTTATTTTCTGTCAAGACTCATCCATCAAGCACTTTACTTTTCAGTACTAAAACCAAAACCAACCCCCCAACTGCTTAATTTAACTCCCACTTTTAGAAAGAACAACTATCACCTAATTCCCTTGGGTTCGACCCGTACTTACCACTGACTACCAAAAATAGTTAAGTCGCGAGTATCGGAGATATAAATTTATTTTTGCACAGAGAACATCGCACCTTAACGACAGTGCGGTGGGCTCCGTCATGCACTAATCTGATATATCTTGGAATGGAGTATTAGATTGCTAGAATTAGAATTCTATAACCCGGAAAGGAAGTAGATTGCGGTGTAGGCGCTCGAAAAGGCCCTACTTTAGGTTATAACTTGGAATGAGAGTAACCATACTTAGGAACTAGAAAATAGATAATTAGAAGTCGATGATAAAACAAGTCACAATTAAAAACCCTAGACCAAATATTCTCTCTAATTCATATCAACTCGTTTGTTTCCTATTTTCTGCACTGTTTCCTAATTACTCACAACCCAACTGTCTTTCTTTTTACAGAACAATAAGTAACCGCTCTCGCTCTCTAGGGTTCGACCCCTTGCTTGCTGCTATACTAGCTAAGAGTAAGTGGAGATTATAAATTTAAATTTGCAGGTACCGACGACGCCTGTCTGTCCGCCTCCAGCCGTATAGACAGAACTCCTTGCATAGCCGTGGCACCAACAAGCTGGCTCACCAATTTTATGGTCTATTTTGGTTCTGGAATGCATCGGACCAGTTGCATACCGCCTGAAGTTGCCCCCTACTGCCCGCATACACAATGTTTTCCACATTGCCCTCCTGCGTCGCTTTGTGGGCGATCCGACGACCATCAATCCACACTTTCCAGCCCAGGTCTAAGATCTTCGTCCCATCCTAACTCCAAACACAATCTTGAGTTCCCGCCAGATCAAAGTTACCAACGGCTAGAAGACTCAATGGCTCGTTAAGTGGCAAGACCTGCCCACCGCGGATGCTACTTGGGAATTCAAAGATGCCCTCCTCAAGGACTTTCCAACACTCAACCTTGAGTACAAGGTTGCTTCCGATGGGGGAGGCATTAATGGAGATCACCATGGACATGCAGGTGCATGAGACAATGCAGTGCATGGCGAGGGTGCACGCGGTTCTTCTGGAGTGTTGCGCAGAGGATTGAGGCACAGGGAACCTTCCAGAATGATACCAGCTGGCATATATGAGTTGCATAATTAGTTAGAGCTCTGACGAGCTGCAGAATAATTTGTTAGGGCTCTGACGTGGAGGAGGATTTGAGTATAAATGTTGCAGTGGGTGTAATCAGTCTGGCAAGAAAATAATAACAATCTACTCTCTCTCATCTACATTCCTTTCTCTCCTCATCCCTTCCCTTATTCGTCATCCATCAAAATGGATGACTAAATAATTAATAAATTTTGTACGAATATGTTGATCTTTTAGCAGAGAGTCAATAATCATTTATCACTTCACTTCAATTGCACTCATTCAGAGTGTCGTTAAATCGTGGAGATAGTTGTGCTTGAATTGTAAGCTTTATCACTTTTTAAACGCAATTGCTATTAGGTTGGACAACGTGGAATATGATGGATGTGAAAAAACACATTTGTTTGTGTCAAGAATATCCTTTAATCAAAGCATATACAATTTTAAATCGGGCTCGTATTTCGGATTGGACCTAATAACCGAAGTCTTAACTCGACCATAGATCATTCGTAATTTCGTGTTGGCCATAATAGAGTCTCATAAGTCTAAGGCCGAGATTGGACTAGGGCTTGGCCCGTCCTAGAACTTATTGGGCCAAATGCTAACCACTTTTGTGTCAAGAATGTCCTCAATCTTATGTCTCAAATGCAAAAAACTGCTGTATGCATACATATCTCTATCTGCTCTGCTGTGTGCAACAGGGTCAACGATGCGGTCAAACCTTTGCGAGGAAGAAAAATCCAAAACGAGAGCTGAGCAACCACTTTTGTCTTTTGTGTCAAGAATGTCCTCAATTTGCTCACTTGTGTTTGGGTAAGCTTTGACAATTTTTGGTTGTTAATTTGTTATTGAATTTGGCCCTGTTATGAAGTCTCATTCCGAAATGCCAATAACCAAGCCCATACATTTCGGTTTGGCCCACTTGATGTCAACCGCAGCCCAAATCAACCTACCGAGCTCGTGATCGTGGATGCATTATGCATATATATACATGAGCGCTCAATTGAGGACACCCAAAATAGTAAGGATGTGGGGATAAATCTCAGCTATACATTTAAACTTTCGTAGTTTATGGGCGCGCCACGTGTCCCACTATCAAATTCCACTACTAACACTAAAAAGCAAACAGTGAAATCCCACTACCTTTAAATTGAGATTTGTCCCTAAGTCTTTGCATTATTCACGTATACTCAACCGAGCGCACCCCATATATATATAGGGGGCATTCAAATGTTATATGTCCTTAGAGTGTTATGTTTTTAAAGTGTTATATCGATTTTGATTGGTTGATGAAAAGAAGGAACCAATCAGAAGCGAGGAACACGGGGCTTACGGTGCACCTCCAAAGCATGGGGGGTTGTGTGGGTGAGGGTGCACCGTAGTTACGGTGTTCCTCGCTTCTGATTGGTTCCTTGTTTTTCATTAACCAATCAGAATCGACATAACACATAACACAATAAGAAGCACATAACATTTGAACGTCCGTCTATATATATATATGTATATATGAGTGTTCTTTTGAGGACACTCAAATTTGGTGAGGTCGTGGGGACAAATCTCATCCATTATATCATCATCCATCTAACCCCGTGCTTTGTGGGTGCGCCACGTGTCCCACTACCAAAATCTTGCACTATTCAAAAAGCAAACAGTAAAACTCACTACCATATTCTGCATACGTGACGCGTTGTGATTGATTGTACTCACGTCCTCACACTTAGAGCCGTCCTCAAAAGAACGCCCCCAATATATATATATATATATATATATATATATATATATATAGGGAGCAGATCAAACGAGAACCATCATTTAAGTTACAAACTAAGAACCATCCTACACCGTTAAATCATTTCATCTTATGGCCTATTTTAATTGTTATTTATTAAATAAGATATTGCCATATAAATCCAATCGAGGGTATTCTCGTACTCAGATTGATCAATCTAACTACCTTAATCGAAATCATATCTTGATTTCTTAATTATACCAAACAAATCTGTATTACCTATTTTAAAATCGTCAAATTATTCATTAGTATTGGTTTTTAAAATCCGATCTTCATCCTGGTCTCTACTATCGGCAACGACTGCTACACCAACCCTCACAATCTTCACCTCATCCCCATTCGGTCTGCCGCTGACTAGAAATGAAAGTCCTTCCGCCCAATTTTTCCTGATCTAGGGTTTGTGGAAAATCACAGTAGAGTGATTTGCGTGTCAACTGGACCGGCCTATGGCGTTGAGGGATCTGGGTGTCATGGATGTGACGAGGGATGAGCGTCACTGCTGTATTCGTTTATTTCGCCGACGAGGTAAGAACAATCTGTGCTTCTGATGTTTAATTTGTAATTGATAGATTAGGTTGTCGATTTGATGAAGAACATCCGCCGTCTCCATATCTCGCTGCTTTCTTCATTCATCTTTGTTGCTTGTGTCCGATTTTGATGCACTTTTACTGTTCTGGTTGAAAGGTGTGATCTTTTGCGACAGTTCACACTTCACATTAGAATAACTTTTGAAGCTTTTCAGATTTAAAATTGGATTCTTAGAGATGGATGTGAATCGGAACTGGTTTGGTGTATTTTGGTAGTACTCTCATCAAGATGAAGATCAGATTTGTTGGTGTGTCATAGTAGACCTGCACTGATGTTAAAAAAATTGTGAGATGGAGATGCAAAAAGAAAAAGGTGCTTCTGCACACAAGTTGGAGGGCTCTGATGTTATGGCATCTGAATGACTGAATCCATTGTGCGGTGAAGTTGGTTTGTCAAATTGAGTTCGTTACGTTTTAGTAGAAAGTTCATGGCATTTCTATGTAAAGTTCGCGGATTTCAGTATAAAGTTCGTGGATTTCAGTATAAAGTTATTGGATTTGCAATAAAATATTTGGTCTTTGTACTATTTTAGACGAACTTTGTACACTCTTAGACGAACTTCATGGCAATTTGTGTACCCTTTTAGACGAACTTTGGTCCGTTTTAGATGAACTTTATGGCTCGTATTTTGTACCCTTTTAGACGAACTTTGAAGACTCGGACTTTCAAAATTCATGGACGAACTTTCAAAGTTTGTGGACGAACTTTGAAAGTTTGTATATGAACTTTCGAAATTCGTTGATATAAAACATGGGTATAAATAAACAAATTAAATTATTATTTTTAATTTTGTATAATTATAGAGATAAAAGACGAGAACTAAATTAAGAATCAAATCAAATAACAAATCAAATAATAAATCTGATTTCCATCAATTTCGGAAACTAACAGATATATCTAATGATTTAATCAATTAATAAAATTTAATTGCTTCCAATTTTACCCTTAATCTGTATTTTTTAATTATTTAAATGAGATAATGTCTACTTATTTCCATTATTAGCTATTAATCTTATCCATCAAAGTTTTCGAATCAATGAACCACATTGGTTCTCAGTTCTTAACTTTAAGGGTGGTTCTCACCCGAACCTGACCCTATATATATATATATATATATAGAGGAGCGCTCAAATGTTACACCCAAATTAATGTGTTATGTGTTACACCAATCTTAGCCACACATCCAACCCCCCGTGCTTTGTGGGTGCGCCACGTGTCCAAATAGTAAACCCACTATCAACAGTAAAAAGCAAACAGTGAAATCCCACTACCAAAACACTATTCCGGCACTATTCCTGCCACTATCAACCAATCAAAACCTTCATAACACATAACACATTAACAACCCATAACATTTGAGCGCGCCCCTATATATATAAATGACAACTTTTCTCACCTGACACAATTTCTCTCTCCTCATTTTTTCTTCCCGTTCCAGATTTCTCTCCAAACCGAAACCGATCCAGATCCAGATCAGACGTCAAACGACTACCGGATTCCTGCCAGTTTGTTCGATTTCTGGCCGAACGAAACCCAGACGATGGGAGAACACGCGATTGAAATCCGCAGTGCCTCTTTTCAAGCCGTCCGCATCGTTTTCCGAGTCGTTTTCGTTCGTCAAAGGCACCGAGTTTTACAAACCGCCACCGCCTCCTCCGCCGACTGCGGCGTTGATGTCTCCGCCTTCGAAAGCAGTGGTTTACGAGCACCATGGAGCTCCGGATTCCGTGACCAGGTCATCTTCGTCGTCTATTACAATCTGATGCGGCTGTTTTAGTTGAGCTGTTTATACAATTTCATTTCTGATTTTTGTAGAATTATTGATCGTTTACCGGAAGAGATTAAGGAGAATGATGTGTGTGTGTGTCAAAATGCTTGGTGCTCCCATCAATCCGTCTGATATCAACAGGATTGAAGGTCAGACTATGCTAGAGTTTTTATCTTTCATTTTTGAACAACCAATCCGTCAGAAGTCTCACTTACTGATGTTAAACTATTGAATCAGTGATTTATTATTAGTTAAATTTTCTAAGATTTGCTTAATGAGGTTTTAGAGTGGATTTAGTTAGAGTTGATAACCAACTTTTCCCATCCTGAATCCCTGATGCATCTTCTATAGGTGTATATCCTGTCCGGCCTCAAGTTCCTGCAGTGGGTGGATATGAGGGAGTTGGAGAAGTATATGTTGTAGGCTCTGCAGTTAAGAACTTGACTCCTGGTGATTGGGTAATCCCATCACCTCCTTCCTCAGGTATGATGTTCTTTAATCTAATTACATCTTTTCATCGATGTTTCAGTTCAAGAATATGTTTTTCAGATTCTTGGTTGAACACCTTAATCTATTTGTATCTGAAATTGGGTGATGATAAAATAGATAGGTTTTGAAGTTGTTGTTTTGATGCTGTGGAGTTGTGCTACTTGAGTTGTATTATGATCTCATTCCGACTTACTTGGACCACTTGTGTATGCATATACTTGCTCCACTGGGAAACTGAAACGATTAGTTTATTTGGTTTGGAATAAGATTAACAGCTTTGTTGATTTTTTGGGTTGTGTCTTGTTAGAGGATATTTAGTGCTGAGGAGTTGAGCTTGTACAATGGAACTGATGAGAAATTGCCGATATTGTTAGCAATTATTGGGTAAATTGATTTCTCTAAGTTTTGACAAAAATTTGTTGAACAAGGTTATCTAGTGACACTTCACTATGACCAGAGTAAAACAATTGTTTGGGCAGGGGTTTCTTACTTCACTTGTTTGCTTGAATTTTGTGTCCTTGTGTTGCTAATTTGGTTTTTATTCCCATCCATGTATGACCAGATTAAATCGATCTGTTTGGATGTTTTTTGTTGTGCCTAACACAAGAAAAATTGCTTGGGTTGCTCGGTGAATGTCTTATTGAAATCATATTTTCTATGTTGTTATTTTATCTTAGGAAGGAAAGCTTGTTTGTGTGGCATTTTATCTTGTAATGTACTTGTCCTGTGACATTTTATTTTTTGGGTAAATTGTCATAATTTAAGTATTATTTGCTTTCTCTTGCAGCAGCTTATGCATGGCACCATATTAGAAGCCTTTGGGACGAGAAGAGCAGATTTGATTGAAGCCATGAAGCAAAGTAGAGAGTGTTAACCCAATGCCATTTGTTTTTGAAACAATTTTTTTGTAATATTTTTTGATAAAGAAATTAAGGTGTAATGAAATAAAGAAATAAATTACAATTTATTATGAAATAAATGTGCAAATGTGTTATCAAAAAGAGTGTAATGTCATATAAAATAAGGGGTGTAATGTAATTTATTAAATAAAAGGTGTAATGCAATTTATTAAATAAAGAGTAATGCTATTTATTAAATAAAGAAATAAGGGTGTGATGAAATAAATTGCAATTTATCAAATTGCATTACAAAGGGTGTAATGCAATTTATTAAATAAAGAAATAAGGATGTAATGAATATGAAATAAGGGTGTAATGTCATATGAAATAAGGGTGTAATGGAATATGAAATAAGGGTGTAATGACATATGAAATAAGGTGTAATGACATATAAAATAAGGGTGTAATGACATATGAAATAAAGGTGTAATGGCATATGAAATAAGGGTGTAATGACTTATTAAATAAGGGTGTAATGACATATGAAATAATGGTGTAATGACATATGAAATAAGGGTGTATTGGAATATGAAATAAGGGTGTAATGACATATGAAATAAGGGTGTAATGACATATGAAATAAGGGTGTACTGACATATGAAATAAGGTGTAACATCATATGAAATAAGAGTGTACTGGCATATGAAATAAGGGTGTACTGGCATATGAAATAAGAGTGTAACAGCATATGAAATAAGGGTGTACTGGCATATGAAATAAGGGTGTACTAGCATATGAAATAGGGGTGTAATGCCATATGAAATAAGGGTGTAATGGAATATGAAATAAGGGTGTAATGACATATGAAATAAGGGTGTAATGACATATGAAATAAGGGTGTATTCGTATATGAAATAAGGGTGTAATGACATATGAAATAAGGGTGTAATGACATATGAAATAAGAGTGTACTGACATATGAAATAAGGTGTAACATCATATGAAATAAGAGTGTACTGGCATATGAAATAAGGGTGTACTGGCATATGAAATAAGAGTGTAACAGCATATGAAATAAGGGTGTACTGGCATATGAAATAAGGGTGTACTAGCATATGAAATAAGGGTGTAATGGCATGTAATGACATATGAAATAAGGGTGTAATATCATATGAAATAAGGGTGTAATAGCATATGAAATAAGGGTGTAATAAAAATTAACAAAAAAGGTAACAAAACACTTATACAAAATAGTAATAAAAATTTGAACTTGGAGAGAGATGGTATAAAGTAGAAGTGATGTGTATTGGAGAGAGAGAGAGTATAAAGTAGAAGTGATGTGTATTGGAGAGAGAGGGTATAAAGTAGAAGTGATGTGTATTGGAGAGAGAGGATATAAAGTAGAAGTAATGTGTACAAATACTAGAATGCCCTCCAATTTATAAAAACAATTTGTTTTATGAATATCTAAAATTAATAAAGGGAAGTTAGTGGAAGACACGTGTCACGCTGAGATGATTTTGACGACTGAGATGAGTGGGTGGGATGGTGCCTGACAGTTTCATTCTAATTTGGCTGCCTTATTTGAACGCTCCTCTGTATATATATATATATAGGATTTAGATCAGGTACAAACCTGCTAAGTATATACAAACTACAAACCAATGGGTACTATTGGATTATGTTATCTAATGGATGAAATTTAATCATAATTAAAACTGAATTTTTATATTAATTAAATAGATTAGGGATTTAATTGTCATTATACTATCTAATCAAACACCGTTAACCATCCTCCTCGACAAATCATTAAACCCTAATTCCTTTCGACCGCAGTCCGCTGATCCTCTCAAGTCGGGAGGTGAGATCAATCGATTGATTGCTCGCTGGTAGCGGGAGATTAACCATCACGTTCGAGGTCGAGTTGTCGGACACGACCGACAATGTCAAAGCCAATATCCAGGACAAGGAGGCATCCCGCCGGACCAGCAGCGGCATCAGTATGCGGCAATGTCAGGCGGAGGAATTCCGACGAAGGAGAAAAGCGATTATCGCAACGACGTCCAATCTGTCGTCGATTCAGCAGTGGCTTTGGCTTCATCTTTTGTGCCTGCAGGCTGCAGCACCGGACTACACATTCGCGTTCAACGTCAGAAGAGGAGTGGCGTGGAGATGAGAGTGTTTTGATTCCAGAGGGGCTGAATCCGCTCAGGACTGCCAGAAAGAAGAGATGGTAATTGAGTTGTTGGAGTTGCCGCTTACAATTCTTTAAATAAAGATTTTAATCTATTTGAGATGTTTGTGCAGGGGATTGTCAGTTTGTTTACCATCTTGGTTCTTGTGTAAGGGCAGGTTCTTTTGGTATGTCGACTCCAGTAACTGGACGTGAGAATGCAGTGATGGGGGAAGGGACTTTGACGAGGAGCAAACAGACGGGCAATGTATGAGAATGAGAATGGGAATGAGGATGTACATTCTTTATCATCAATTGTAAACGGCCATGTAAGATCTTCAATAACTACTTTTATTACCGTAAGAGCTGCCTGGTGTTTGGGAAGTCATTAATAATTCTGAAAAGTCAATGCAGATGGCAAAACTGCAGAATGATTATTGTCTAACAAATTAGTATGCTTGTGATATGAGTAGAACTGCATAACATTTTAAGAAATGCTTTTGTGTCTGCGAGTTGAATTGCATAGTTTTATCGGGTATATGATAATGAAAACATTACACGATTGGGTGTAGGTTGTAAATGGAGACGTTCAGAGCGCGATTGTCAGTTATGTTACCAAAGAAACAAGTGATATTCATGATAAACTGATGTTTATGCTGTGCTTTGTCTCTGGTATATGTTACTACTTACTAGATTCACTTCATATTTTATCTGATATATAAGCTTTTTTCTAATGGGATATGCTCTATAAGTTTAATTGTTATTTTTTTGAGTATGGTATTTTTTTAGCCGAGTTGATTCCAACTGTTATGTACTTTGAAAGGAGCATTGTGTTAGGTTTTGCAATCAAACTTTGTGTTTTGAGATTCTTATATGAACTGCAATATATTGAGAAGGTAGTTGTGGCGATATGGTCTGTTTAGCTAATACTAGGTCTGAAGATAGCCTTTCATAATTGGTGTATGTCATTTTTTAATCTGTGTGCTCTGTGATGTCTAGTTTTAGCTTGTATCTGATAGGATGCATTAGGACGGATGTGAAGCTCGAATGTGATAAATTCATCTACAGGTGCAAACGTTATTGTAAAGCGCATTCTGGTTGTTGCGACCATGATAATGGAGGGCATCATCATCAGCCAACTGAACCATAAGTGTTGTTCTGATTTCGGAACGCAGATACCAGCTTTGGAAGATCCCAGTTCCGAGCATCTTGATATTTTTAACTGCAAGTTACCTGCTTCAAGCAGACTAATTGGAGCTTTTAATCTATTTAGAATTAGAAGTGGTATGTAAAGGAGATTTCAAGTCGACAGGGTGATATATATATGTAAAAGAGATTCAAGTTGATCTATTTATAGTTGTATTGTCAACATTTGATGAACTCTATATTTATATTGTGAACTTCGAATGGGCTAATGAACTTTATATGCTTATTGTGAACATTATGCTAGTTCAATTGTTTGGATTCATTTACATACATAAAATAGTTCATTATATTGTAAACAGATCCCATACAAACACTTAATTTATGTAAGAATTGTATAGTGAACTTTATATTTGTATTGTCACAATTTGATGAACTTTACATTTGTATTGTGAACTTTATATGGCCAGGTGATATTTATCTGCTTATTGTAAACACTATGCTAGCTCACTTATTTGCATTTACTTATTTACATGAAAACAGTTTCGTATATTGTCAATATTACCAAACATATCTCATCCAAACACTTAATGTGTTGTGGTCGTATTTGATTTGTTAACATCTGATGAACTCTCATTTGTATTGTGAACTTCATATGGGCTAAGTGAATTTTATCTGTTTATTGTGAACATTATGCTAACTCACTTGTTTTGTTTCATTTACATACATGAAAACATTTCAGCTAATTGTCAACATTACAAAACAGATATCATGCAAACACTAACTGAACTTAAGAAGTGTATAGTGAACTTTATAGTAGTATGGTCAACATTAGATGAATTATACATTTGTATTATGAACTTTATATGGCCTAGGTGAATTTTATCTCATACAAGTCGAACTCAAAACAGCATACATGATTTTCAGATTTGTTGTGTGTTTTTTGTGAATACTGTGTCACTTTACAAATAAGCAAATATTAACACTTAGTGAACTTCAAAAGTTTATAGTGAACTTTATAATTTTCTTGCCAAAATTTGATGAACTGTATATTTGTATTGTGAACTTCACATGGGCTAGGTGAACTTTATCTACTTACTTTGAACTTTATAAGGCAATGTTCACAAAATAAGCGCAATATTTACGATTTAAATATCAACCAGCAATCTTTAAAAAGAAAGCAAAATACAGTTTTGACAAAATAAAGTAAACTTCACAAAATAACATCAGCATTCAGAACATTACAATGTTCCTAGGATCACTAATTTACAAAATAAAAGCGATCTTTACAAAACAAATATAGCGTTCCCAATACTATAACAATATCTACATGACAAACGCATTATTCGAAACAATAATTTCTTGTTGAGATTGCACTGCAGCCACCTGCGTACTTTTGAGACCTCATGAATCAGTTCCCTGTGCTTCACTGACTTATCATGGATTTTATCCATATATGCTTTTGCATCTTCCAACCTTGATGTTGCTTGCCCAGAAAATTATGACAGCATCTATAAAATAAATGAAAGGGATATACGCATAAGACCAATATTCACACAGCAAAGATAATGTTTACAAAATGAATACAATGTCCACGACATTAACCAATATTCACAAGATAATCATCATCTTTTTAATCAAAACCTTTTTCAGATTTTTGTTCCTAATCAATCTGAATTACAAGTTTCAAACTTACAAACATAACTGCTTCTATCTTTTGAGATCAGAGAAAATATGCATTTGTAAAAGAATAAAAAAGCAATGGTAATACTTGAGAAAGTTGCAGCACATCGGTAACCAATGGTCCAACACTGACTCAATCCTTTGAGATCAACATGACTTCATTTATAAAGTCAGGTTGCAATTATGAATAATAGTTCGTGTTCGAGTAACTTTATGTGAGCCCAACATTTACAAAATATGCACAGAGTTCACGAAGTGAAACTACTGAATAAACTTATCTGATGCATCGTGTGCCCAGAATTCACAAAATATGGCCACAGTTCACATTACTTGACAAAAATCACATCTTACAAAAGTATGTGAAGTTTGCGGGATCTGAATTGTAATCTTATAAAAATCGCAATTACAAAAATCACATCTTACAGAGTTCACATTAATAGTAATCTTACCAGGAGTGACAATCGAGTTCAAATTTTCCATCACTGTGTGTGAAGTTTGCAGATCTAAGAAAACAAACCTAACATGTTGTAACATCACTGCGAACTGAAACTCCGATCTAGTGTGTTGCTGTATTCTCGACAAATAGAACATATCTTTAAAATACACAACATCTGACAGTTAATCGAGCGATATGAATTCTGGTAATCTGACAGTTCATCCAGCGATATGAAAAAGCCAACAAAACAAGAAATTGAAGAACCAAACCTGTATAATAAGCTGATGGGGAGTCAGCGAAGCAGGGGCGACGAAGGCTAGTCAATCTCCACTCATG
The DNA here is from genome assembly GCA_033675215.1 of Rhodiola kirilowii. Taxonomy (NCBI): domain Eukaryota; kingdom Viridiplantae; phylum Streptophyta; class Magnoliopsida; order Saxifragales; family Crassulaceae; genus Rhodiola; species Rhodiola kirilowii. The sequence goes on from CM066201.1 coordinate 9,859,757, forward strand.
ATTTTTCACCAATAGTCAAATCGCCAGTACATACAATTCTAGGGTTTCTATAATCGGCGCTTGTGAAGCTCAAAAACGAAGATGGGTTTGGCTGATATGTTTTTCGTTCGCAAGTGACGCAATTGAGTTGTTTGTTTTATGTCTTATTTACCCTTATTAGCGTTTGAAATTAACGGAGACTTAACTTCTGTTAAACTATTACGTTAAATCTCAGCCATCCAACTAAAATAATCAACCATCCAGATTTGTTTGTAGTTTGTATATACTTAGGCGTTTGTATCTGAACCGCCCTATATATATATATATTGACGGTTCAGGTACAAACAGCTATATATATACAAACTACAAACCTCTAATCTTCGTTGATTAATTGAAATCCATGATTAATATTCACCGTCTAAACTAACGGTACTTCCTATTCTGTTACAATCGAACCTCACGCAAGGGCATAAACGTCATACACTTTCATCGTTTACTTTTCCACATATTTCAAAACCCTATCAAGGTGTTGCCTTGTTCCATCGAGAGAGAGAAAAAACCCTATCGAGGTGCGACGGTGACCAAATCAAAACCCTAGAAGCGGTGAAAGTTCACATCTTGTCGATTGAGGATCAGCCATCATCGGAAGTCTTTTTTGTAGGAACTCGGCTGCGACTACTTGCGGAAGGATGGATCAGCCATCAAAACATGTCATGGATTCAAAACAATTGAAGGATGGACGGAACTCGGCTGCGACTACTTGCGGAAGCTTTCCGTTTGACGATAGACATGAAAATACGAAATCGAGTTCTTCCGCAGGTAAGATTTAACCAACCTTAAAATCGTGTATTAGATGTTTAAAGGTTTGATTTTGGTTGATTTCTCTAATCGTACAACCGATCGATTGTGCTCGAAGCTGAAACGCGTAAATGCTGTAATAAACAATATGATTTATATCGGCTGAACCCAACTCTAAGCTTTGTGTGGACGAGAGTCGATGCAGTTCCAAGGTTGGACTACCAAAAGCCTTGGAGTGAAAAGAGTGACCTCAGGAGGGTTGGTTCTCCGTCTTGATGAATTATCTGATCATGGAGTTAGATGCATTGGGTGCTGATGGTGGATTTGGAGCTGCGTGGAGCTGTAACAATGATCTGAAGGCTTTTGTTGTTTTTTTTTGGTGTCAATCAATGTTGTATTCCCCTTGAGTCTGCACATTGTAGTTTGAGGACGTTGTGTATATTCTACAGGTTTTGTGTGGTGTGGCCTAATGCGGACAAGTCATGTCTGTTTGGTCTCTGATTGCTGTGTATTTGTAGGTCTTTTAGTTTGTGTCCCCCTTCAGGTCTGTAGCTCTATGTTTTATCGACAAAAAATAAACTCTTTAAGCTTTATGTGGTATAGTTTTTTATTTTGTATATGATGCAGATCGTTCAAGATACAGGGCATTTGAATAAACTTAGCCAATCACATTCAGGCAGGCAGGATTGTCAAGACACACTCGACTTCTTACTTTACAGAAACACTTTCATCCATCTTTACTATACACTGGTTTAGTTAGCAAGTTCTGAAATTTGGTAAAATTCATAATATGGTTTTCATGTATATATGAAGCAAAACAAGTATGTATTTTGTGAACTTATCCTTTATTATGTGAACTTTATTTTATTTTGTGAACACAACTACTATTCCGTGACCCGCACAACACATGTATGTACTAGGCACTGTACTGCACACAATTGTAATATGGAAACCTCTAAACCCACTTCCAGCATTCACCTGATACCAACTACACTAACTTATTTGACATTAAGCAACTAAAACAATATATCTTTTTAATATGAGATTTATAAACCCCAAATGACTACAATTCAACACAAATGGCCTTGCTCGGTCAAGAGTTCGGGCCAAGAGCACGTAAAGTGGAGCTGCAATTATATTCATCTTCACAGGGCAATCGTCAGTGGCAACCTCTAGAGCTCTCCTCATTGCGTCCTATATAATGAAAATAAGAACCAATCGTCAGAAAAACTATCACATACTACCAGGCCGCTGCCTGATGGAGATTACCAAACTACATGTATTTATGCATACGATTACGTTCATTCCAACCAAACCTAATTCATGGCAAATGCAACAACTATTTGTAAAACATTGATTAATTTCAAATAGAAAAATAAAAATGAGTTGTGAAAGCAGCAACTATTTGATGAACAATATTTTCATTAGCACAATGATTACTAAAAACTAAACATGGACCAAACATTCATCCGATGTTGAAACTTGAAAGCAGCTGATATTTGGGCAACACAGGATTATTAAGAAGCAAGCATATTAGAACGATCGGTGAAGCATGGACAAAACATCCATTGAAGTGTTAATATTCAAAGCATAAGAATGCCTCTATATGTGATCAATGAAATTACAGCTCCTCCCACGCGGCATTTACATATATTTTTTCTAATCAGAATTGCAATGACACATCCATTGGGTACATTTGAAAAATATGGTAGCAATAATAAAGGCCTGTGATAAATCCGTAAGTGCACAAACACAACAACCAATATCACAGAAAATCCATATGTACACAAACACAATACAACCAATATCACAGATTACTCTCATCAAAACGTCACAATCTAAACACAAATTGTCACACACAAAATCCTAATCCGATTTCAAGCAACACAAAAACTACAATCGGGAAATCAAATCCGCTAACATAACCTCTGATCAGATTTCTAATCAGGAAATCGCAGGCAAAGGAGATCGATTTGACTTTTTGGTATCAACCGAATGGATGTTTCCAGAGATCAAGGCGGAAGAAGTCGGCTGCGGAGATCTCCATGAACGAGATGAGTGCCTCCTCGCTGCAACCCTCAACATCTTGAGATTACCTTCTAACCAAATGGTCTTCTCTGTTATGACGGATACACATCTGCTCATCTTTGGTCCATCTATGGTCTTCTCTGTTCCTGGTATTTGAAAAAACATGGTAATAAAATCAAGAAGACCATGAACTAGAGAATGGTAGGACAACAAATACCGCACTACAATCGTCACCCACTTAAAGCAACTGCAATATCTAAATCACCTTCTAGCTCAAATGCCTCACCAATCAACACCACCTGAACATCAAAAAATTAATCTATTTCAACTGCCGAAAACAATCACCATACAAAGCAATCCAATAACCTTGCCCTTCCGAACCTAAATCCACTAATCCTACCATCAGATCTGTACATTACCACCACGCAATCACGCAATTATACAAGAATACAAGCCACTCACCACGGATCTGATCAGTACGAAGCTAAATGAAGGTCGCCGGTCACGAACCACCGCTGGTTACATGAACTCTGGGTCACGGGGTTCGTTTCTAGGGTTTGTAGAATTTCGTGACTTCTCTTGAATACAAGGCGTGGTTCGGATTAATTGCAGTGAATGAGAACTGAAAACACCTAACGTATCTGCGTTGACACTTTGAGCCAAGGTTGGTCGGCGAGGTGAAGTTCAATCCTGTTGATGGAAGGTTTACGGAGGATTCTTTCCATAATTATTTAGGAAATATACTTTTATTTTTAGTTAACGATTGATTAACGGTGTTTATTAACGAGTATATTTACAATCATATCCCTAAGATTTGCTAATTAATTCAATAATGAATAATTAATTAGAATAATCATGGGCCTTGATCCAAAGGTTTGTAGTTTGTATATCTGATCCAAATCCTATATATATATATATATATATATATATATCTGCTTTAATGTATGCAACAAGGTCAACGCTGCGGTCAAACCTTAGCGAGGAAGAAAAATCCAAATCGAGAGCTGAGCAGAACGCTTTGATTCGCGCCATTAGTGTTCGATCGGAAGCGGTTGTCGATGACGATGGGGGAAGATCAAGGGAAGAGCACACGAATTTATGCTGATCAGCAGAGCCAATTTCATTACGGAACTTTTCAAGGGGTTGCGAATTATCATCCGCCTCCGACGACTACGACGACTAATTCCGTTCAGCCTCAGTATAATCCTACGGCGCCTGTCATCGGTTTCCCTCAGCCTGTTCCTCCTGATGGTTCATCCGCCTACTCTTATGGATACCAGTCTGTTCCAGGTTATTGTTTTTTCCGCAATTTTGTGTTTTGATGCATCTTGAGGTGTCTGATTGAGCTACATGTGTATCTGTTGGATATAACGGTATTTTGAAACGATGGTTGAATTGGTAGGCAGGGTTGATTTGATGATTTCTGATAAAATGATGTTAGTGGTTGGAGAGGGCTTGCTTGATGGAGATTTGTTTAGAAGACTTTTGTAGCAGTGTTGTAGCCCATGCTTTAGGATTTTTTAAGCTGTAGTTGCTTGTGAATATAAAAAAAATAGTGTTAAACAATCAAGAAGGATAGTCAGGTCCATCTTAATTTTATTTTGATGAAATGGAACCACAATCAGTGTATGAATCTTTATTAGGCTTAATATTTATTTTTTCATGTATTGTTTAGTTGTATTTTGTGGTTATTGTGATTTTAAAAGATTGGCTGTTGTGTTATTATTTGGGGTTACTTATCGCTATTGATGGTACTTCATTTCAGTTCAAGGATATAGTGCGGTGGCTGAAGGAAGAACCATGAGGGGTCGCCTTCCTTGTTGTGGCCTTGGTTTTGGATGGTTCATGTAAGTCCATATTCACGCATTCGCCCTCTTTTATTTTTTACCTTCAAATAGTCTTATGTGCAATCTTGTCCATGGACTATGAAGAAGCATCGAATGAAAACATAGGCTGAAACTGATCTCATTGTTGTTGGCTAAGCTCATATTAGTAAATACCATATGTTGAAGCCTTGTGTAATGCTATTAGGAAATAAGTTATATATGATAGATTTTGGCGCTGCTTATATTGTTGTTGTTTGAAGCTCCAAAATGCTCTGTTCTTGTAGAGTGTGCATTTTTATTGTCTTACTGTTGAATGTTCTCTATGTTTGCAAGGTTTATTGCGGGCTTCTTCCTTGGTGGAATTCCATGGTACATTGCAACATTTTTTCTGCTCTTTGTTCGCCTTGATCCCAGAGAAAAACCTGGATATGTTGCTTGCTTGATTGCGGTAATCATCTATTTTTCATTTTTTTCTCATTTGAATGCCTGTCTATCACTTCAAGCAATTTCATGTTTCTTTCAGCGTGTAATAATGTTCTGTGATTGTAGCTTTTCGGTTCTCGGCGAGTCAGGCGTTCAAATCTTGATTGTATAAAACTAGTTACTATTTAGAGGCGGTATAAAGTTAATTGTGCATAACACTAACAGCACTACATGACCAATTTCTTGACATTAATCTTTGCAGCAAGATTCATAACTCGCCTTGTTCACATGCTATACCAATCCGGACACTTAAGATTTTACTTTGTCCTAATGCAGGCTGCTCTAGGGTTGATAGCAGTCGCCTTTGGGCTTACTAGTAGACATCATCATCATCATCACTGGTGAGACCGGATGGCCTGTTTTCATTCTACTGGTGTGTATCTTCCTAACATCAAACCTTCAAGATCCCAATGATTGGATATGCATGTGTGATTCTACCTATTTGCTGTCTTCAGATGAACAGACGTGTATCTATGTGAATCAACTTTTTTTTAAGTGAATGATGCTACATTGTGTATAAATTAATTATATTTACGATTGTGAAAATAGCTGCAAGCCTGCAGACTGTGTATTCTTTATTTTTGATTTTTTTGTAGAGAGAGGAAATCAAAAATAAAAAACTAAATAAGGTTGTTGGATTATTTTTGAGATATTGAAATTAAGGCCCTGTTTTGTTGGCTTTAAATTTGTATTATATAAACCATTTTAACACCACATAACATAAATTAACATAAATTAACATAACATAACATAAATTAACATAAATTAACATAACATAACATAAATTAACATAAATTAACATAAATTAACATAAATTAACATAACATAACATAACATAAATTAACATAACATAAATTACCACCATCAGCATATCATCATCATATTACCACCACCATCATCATCATGTCATCATCATCATCATCATCATGTGATGATGATGGTGAATAGTAATATGATGATGATGGTGAATAGTAATATGATGATGAATAGTAATATGATGATGATGGTGAATAGTAATGTGATGATGATGGTGAATAGTAATATGATGATGATGAATAGTAATATGATGATGATGGTGAATAGTAATATGATAATGATGGTGAATAGTAATGTGATGATGATCGTGTCACCATCATCATCAGCATATTACTATTTATCATATTACTATTCATCACCATCATGATCACCATATTACTATTCACCATATTCATGATCATCATATTACTATTCACCATATTACTATTCATCATATTACTATTCATCACCATCATGATCATCATATTACTATTCACCATATTCATGATCATCATATTACTATTCATCATATTACTATTCATCATATTACTATTCATCACCATCATGATCACCATATTACTATTCACCATATTCATAATCATCATATTACTATTCATCATATTACTATTCATCATATTACTATTCATCACCATCATGATCACCATATTACTATTCACCATATTCATGATCATCATATTACTATTCATCATATTACTATTCATCATATTACTATTCATCATATTACTATTCATCACCATCATGATCACCATATTACTATTCACCATATTCATGATCATCATATTACTATTCACCATATTACTATTCATTACTATTGATCATCATGATGATCACCATATTGACATGATGATGATGATGATGATGATGATGATGTTGATGGTGATGATGTTGATGGTGATGACATGATGATGATGGTGATGACATGATGATCATGATGATGGTGATGACATGATGATGGTATGATGATAATGTAATGTTAGGTTGGTATAAACTAAAATAAAATAAAATAAATTAACATAACATAAATTAACATAAAATAAAATAAATTAACATAACATAAATTTAAGCTCAATCAAACAGCCCCTAAAACGACTCTGCTGGGGATCGAACCCAGAATCTCTGGTTTCGTAGACCAGCGCCTTATCCATTGGGCCACAGAGTCTCTTTTGAAAATCAAGCTCACTAAGATTTTTACCTTGTTGAGCTGAATTGCACAGAAATTATTTGAAATTTTAAGTTTAAGAATCTGAAATATTTCTGACACAATCTTATTCTTTACCTGAATAGAGTTTGATAAAAGAAGATACTCCCTCCGTCCTCATTTGTTTGTCCAAAAGGACACTAGACACGTAATTAAGAAAAGCAAATAATGGACAATGATGAGAAAAAGTGGAGGAGAGTGTATGTGAATGTGGGTCCCGTACAGTAAATAAATGATAATAAGAGAGAGAAAGTGGAGGAAAGTACAATTTTCTTAATTAAAATAATTTTTTTGGTAGGAAAGAGAAGATTGATTTGATTATTGAGTTATGTATATAAAAGGAAAATGAACAAACATCAGGGGACACCAAAAAAGGAAAGTGGACAAACAAATGGGGACAGAGGGAGTAGTACAAAACTTCAAGCAACTACATTGAATGAAATAAATAGCCGTTACAATACATGAAGATGAAAACAGAGCTCAAAAATGGCATCCGAAGCAGAGGAAGAAGAAACAAGCAGTGAAAACCAGAAAAACCCCTTCACAGACCGACACGATTTTGAACACAACATTATCAAAGAAAGAGTGATTAATGTCCTTGACCTTCTTCCATCTGAAAGATGAGCTGCTGCTCAGTATAACCTGCAGAGACCTCCATGGATGAAGATCCATCCTCTTCTTCTTATTCTTCAACGTCATCATCAGCTTCTTCAACGACCACATCTTCTTGCTCATCCCTCCGCCCTTCATCGTGGCTTTCTTCTGGCGATTTGATTCACAGAGGCCGGTTGGACTTGGAACAAAATTAGACTGTTCTGGTATTTTTCTTATACTGGTGAAAAAGCAGAGCAGCCTTGATTGAATGATTCCTTGACACGGTTTGAGGGAGGTTTTTGTCGGTTCGTGAAAGATGAAGGACTGAAATGAAAACTCGATGAGGGGACGTGGGGTACTTTGGATTTACGGTCAAAATTTGTCCTCCACGAAATACTGAATCTCTCTGCTGTTTCCAGATCAGATGTTGGTAGTGACAGAATTACGAGCCTTTTCATGAAAACTGCAGCTGCCAAACTTGAGAGAGAATCTTTTAGTTTGGAGGTGTGTAGAGAGAGAGCCTTTAAATGAGAAGAGACTTGTGACGGAGTATAGCATTTGATTGTTGCTTCTGGTAGATGGTCAAATAGTGCTTGGTGTGACGTGGCGATTTTTGATGGCCACCAGTTGCTGAAATGAGAAGAGACTTTCTTTTTTTTTTGATACAGAAATTAGAAGAGACTTGAAGCATAAGTTTAAGTACAAAATGTTTTGTTCAAAAAAAAAAGTACAAAATGTTGTATTCAGATTGATGCATGTCAATTGATACACAATGAGCTGAAAAGGTTTGAAGCAAAAGGGATTCCTGAAAGTGCCCAATGATGTGATTTGAGCTGTATGTGTCACTTTACACAAGGTGTGGATTATTCAAGAGCATAATCAGAATCTCAGACCAACTTTTTTACCTTCTTTTTTTTAATAAAAAAAAGGGATATTAAGTCCTTCGTTCGCTGCAAATTTGGGTTCATACCCATATGTCACAAAACCGCAAGCTTGAACGGTGAAATCCCAAAATTTTTGAGCTCCAAGGGCTCCCCTGAACCCTAGCTAGCCAACATTTTTTATATACTTTGCATGCTTACACGAGCTATCCATTACAAAGCAATCCGGCCGGTCCATACTTCGCTATATATATAGCGTCATAGCATAACTTAACTTTTTTTCATAACGAACTTAGGACGATATTTGAAGCCACAATATTGTCATGACTTAGCGCTACCAGAAGAAAAAACATGCATAACAAATGGTGATATATTTATTATGATTGAGAATCTTTTTTAACTCGATAACCTAATAACAAAAATCCTATCATTTGAATCAAAAGACATCTTTTAATATAGAGCCTTCATTTCCTTCATAATGCATTTTCAAACTTTTTTTTCTTCTTCTTTTGCTTAGATGCAGTTTTGAATGGAAAAAAAAAAGTGCATATATAGCTCGAAACTTAATCACAAAAGAAATAAAGTTAATGGGATATCATCTTTTTGTTTGATGGATCAGATGAGATGAATGGTGGGATTCTAGGTTTCAGGTTAAGAGTGGTTTTAAAAATCCAATTAATAAATATATACTTTGAACATAAACTGCATTATTATATATATAACATAAAACCCCGGTTTCTTATATCCAAAGAAGGATACAAATTCGAACTATGAAACGGGTTCTCTACTCAAAATGACCATTACAAGCAAAAACAGCCATTCGAGATGATAACTAAGCATAAATAATTAGAAGGTAGTACTTCCAGTGTATCTACAATATGATATACTACATGCAGTAGATATATGTTAACGGTACGTAGTAGTGTTCTTGCTATCATTATAATGTAGTAAGTGATGATAAGAATCATGATTGCTCTTGTTTGTGATCACCCAATGAAGTCGTTGGGTTGACCATGTCTTGCAACAGCCCATAATCTGCTTGAATTTGTGGATGCTGCTGTCTCCGCTGCTCAAGCTGTTGATGCAACGAACTAAGCGAGTAATTAGTATCGTACCCCATTGTCGAACCATGAACGAGACTATTGTTGTTACTGTAGTGATGAGGCATGCGGAGAAGAAGGTCATGAGGATTGATGAAAGAAGCGGTACTTCCTTGTCCTGCTCCTCCCCCGATGTTAAACACCGCTGAGGATAGAGGGCTTGCTGGGGAAAACATGAGGCCCGGCGCATTGTAGCTCCCTCTGAGGGTTGTGGGTATTGGATGGTTGTGCTGGCCTTCGTACGTAGTGATCACAATCGAAGGGTCTTGGAATGATCTCTCTACGCGCTTCTTCACGTTGCATTTCTGCGTCGTGCATCGGTAATAGCTCCTGCAAGATCAAAATATATCCGCGTAACTTTAATTAATTATTACCACTACACTTGTACTGATTCATCAATCGGCTGCCTTTTTCTTAAAATTTTTTTTATCATGAAAGTGAAGGATTGAACAATTTTCAAACTCATATCTTTAATTAGATGCATTTAGAGGGGTTTGAATTGCCGACATCCTGATCATTTGATCAAAACTATAACCGCTACACCACTATTGCTTCTTTAATTGATTGCCCCTCAATCAAACTAGTTGCGTATGAAACCTATGTGATGGGATTGATGCTGGTAGCAAGTTGAAGTTTGTATAGTGTTCATCCCCTAACTATATATATAGACACGCGCTTTTAGTTTTAGGTAAAATACAATGTTTGATTTTTGGTTTGTTTCTAGATGGGGGACTACAAAGAATCCAAGTCAGGCACGCATCATTAACTACACAAATTCCATCCTAAAATGAACTAGTCAATGACATGCTTTCACATTGACACAATAAGTAGAGTAATATATGGTAGAGTGGAACTATATATTTGATGCACCAATTCATATATGGACTAGTACTTCAGAAAATGATCAAATACTAGGATTCATATATGCTTAATTACCTAGGATAAGGGCTGTTCTTGACAGCCTTCTGTCCATACTTCCTCCATCTATAGCCGTCTTCAAGATGATCAACTTCACTCTTAGTCATGAATGCAAACCTAGGCTCTCTCTGCCTCTTCTCTCCCTTCTTGTTGATTTGCTTGTTCCTAAAACATCATCCACATTATATATAGCCATGAAAAACACAGTCTCAACAAAACCCTATCTAGCTATATTAGCAATACCCTAATAATATAGATAATTAGATATACTGTGTCCAGTATTACATATATAGATAGATCTTACTGTTTCTTGGAGCTATCTGCATCTTCATCCTCATGAGATCCTTTAGCAACCTTGTGCTCCTTCTTGCTACAATCCTCCTCATCACCACCGCTCGCCTCACCCGAAGACGACGATATGGAGGAGTTAGGCCCGGGGCTGGCTAAGATCTCACCGCCACCAGTGCCAGTAGTGCTCCCACTGCCAGCTCTCTGATCATTCCCAACTTCTTGTGTTATTTGACCTCCTGCAGCCTGCTGCTGCACCTTGTTATAACCTAGACTACCATTGACCACCGATGAAAACAGCTCCTCGGAAGTGGATGATGACAAGCCGAACGCTCTCGCCAGTGTATTGTAGTCCACAGATCCATCCAATGACTCACTGAAACTCATGCCGGTTATGGCACTAGTAGTGTAGTATGAGCTGTTGTCATACAGAGATGTTGCAGCTGAAGAGGGCGTTGTTGTTATTGCTGCTGATTGACTCAACAAGTTGTATTGATAGGTAGTGAAAGGGTCATGGAAGTTGTAGAAGTCTGTTGGCTGATGATCAGACATGCTGAACGGGATTGATTCGATTCGATGAGAAGAGATCGGCTTTGTTAGATCAAGTTTGATGGTGGAGGAAAAGATTTCTATGGTTGAATTTGAATGAGTTTATATAAACAAATAGTTGAGATAATAGTAGAGATAGAGAGATGATTGAATAGGTTTGAATGAGTAAGTATTGATTTACTTAGTGCAAGAGTTTATAAAGGGAAGGTCCACAAACACATACCATCTCCAATCAGAACATGAAAATATGCACCTGTCTCATTCCATGGACTTTGGGCGTTGCAGCTTAATTATATATTTAGATTAAATATTCATTATTAATTTTTTCTATCAATATAATTAATACCTTTACATCACCCATCCATATTTATAATGCACACTTATGATGGAAGAAAAAAAAAAGTAAGTAAAGGTGTATGAAAATCAGTTAATATATACATGTATAATAACTTTTTGGACTTGATCAAAAGTTTATAGAAACACATTGCGACGACCAAAATGCTTGAATTATTATTTATATAAAAAATTTAATCTAAGGGGCATAGACTGTAAATTAAATTTATACGCACATCTTTGCCTTTTGAACAATAATCATTAATTTGTACTTTCGTCAATTAGATATTTTATTAGAATTTTATCAAATGAAACCTCTCTCTAAAAATAAAACCATATGGGAAAAATGATCCAAATAAATTTCTGGAAGATACTGTATTATTTTTATATTATGTAGGTGTTCGAGTTTGACTGAAAAAACAAATAAATACATAAATGAGATTTAAAAAATAAAATAAAATTCTACTATGATAAGTAAGGAATTGACAAGCCCCAAATTCATGCCGGTGCATCCAAGAGGGTTCGAATAGTCGATCTCTTGATCATTCGACCAAGACTATGATCGCTAGACCACTAATCATGGTGCACATAAATGGGATATCAATGTGACAGAAAATGACACAAAGCATCATTAACAATGTCTAAAAACATTTACTAAAATGTCAAAAGAGCAGGCCTTAATTTAATGGACTATACAAATATGATATAATCGTATGTCATTAATATAATAGTAATGGTTTTTCTTCAAAAAAAAAAAAAATATATATATATATATATATATAATAGTAATGGTTGACAGAATGACCACATGCGGTGCAGAATAATTAGAGACTCTATTCAACTTTAAAATAAAAAATTATATTTTGATATCAAAAATTATTTTGAATAATAATTAGTCAACGTCGACTGTAGGAGGATACCGCGCGCGGCTCAATTATGAGTCAAACAGTCAGCGTTTCTCCGACATTGTTTTATTTCTTCTTCTTCTTTATTTTTTTTAAAATTAAATAAAAACAAGGAGCAGTAGTCAATATTTCAAACTCCGAGACTTTACACGTGTCCGTATGACCACCGTCATTTGACCGTAGTCGACACGTGATAACGCCACGTGAGAATCCTTCTACGGCCTCTTTCCTTTGACCTATTCAAATCCATCCTAGATTATTCCACGTCATCTTCCTCCTATATTTCTGCATCCCTTCTTACTTCCTCCCACCTTAAAACACAACCATATTTTTCCTGTCCGTATTTCCCATCACGCATTTAATTTCAAATCCCATTTAGTTCCTCAAACTACACTTTTTATTTATAATTTCTTAAAACATTTTTCCTATATAATCTCTCACTCACCAAAACTCCGACTTTCGATTCAGTAGAGCATATTGTAACTTTGAGCATATCTGACAGTAGCTATCGCTAAGAAATGATATAAATTGAAGTCACACAGCAGGATGGCGAGGTCCTGTTTTGCACCCAACGCTGCATGCACAACATGCTCTTATTACTCAAAATCGCATGGTCTTAAGTTTTTGATTCATCTAACTTTCTCTGATGATTACAATCCACTCATGCCTCCATGGACTCTGATTTGCCTAAGATACATTCTACATAGCTAGTAGTAATTAAAATTTTGGTGCAATGTGAGCATGAATGGCGGAAGGGCTAATGCAAATTTCAAGGCACAAACAGACCTTGTAGTAATCGAGTTACAACGCATGTTTGCGCTCTTAATGCATAGTAGATAAAAGGTATATATGCTAATGTTAGGGTAGGAAAATAGTTGGTGAACTAGCTATTGAGGTATGCTAATTAAAGAGGGCATCAAAAATTGATCATTACTTGTTCATATCAATCGAGATTCTTAGCAAATGCTTTGGATCCACGTTCAAACATGTTGCATTTAATGCAACAATGTTTTTAGATATAGAGTTGTTCGTATTAGTTGGCTAGTATTTGTCTCATTTGATGTCCACATATTTTTTTTTTCATGTACATACTAAAAAAACTTGCATGATATGACGCAGTTGATGACGCCGCATGGAACAAAATGGCTCAAATTATAATTTTTATGTCGATAAGAAAGCACACAATTATTGTTTAGGCTAGTAATAGTGATAGAACTACTCTAGTTAAGTGACCTTGCATAGTTATTTAATTAAGCTCTAATCTAGGTTTGACCAATGTACTGAAGCCTGAAGGAGTTTAGCTAGAATGTTTAATTTGATTAGTTACACAATTACACGTCATAGTGTTTCAGTAAGTGGTTTTTCAAATATTACAATTAATTAAGTTAAGATAGCCATAATGCACGGAATTGTCTATTCACAATTGCATGCAATGCAAACTAGTTCCAAATTCACACACGAGATTAAGCTTCATTTAATTTAAGTGAGATAAAAAAATTTATATCATTTAAGCACTAAATTTACAAAAAATTCTTTTTATTTACATGTTTACAAAAATACATGTTTTTAATCTGATAGAGAAAGATGATCTAGTTTATATATATTCGTACCACCCATTTATCACATCTGCCAAGAGATTAATCAGTTGATTCACAGTCAGCATATATTGTAGTGGTCTAGTAGTGTGAGCACTTCATTTGTAGTTATCAAGTCAAAGATTCGAGCCCTATAGTATGAATTTGAGATTGTCCGGTCTTTATCAATTTATTTAAAAACGAATCGAAGTTGATCGTCCACAAAGCCTATCAACCAATTTTATAAAACAGTTAATTAATGTGGGATTAGTATAAAAATGCATATGTTTATAAATAATGATGTTAACATAATTTTTAAAATGCAAGCATTTAGCATGCATGACATTTGTGAGTTTTTTTCTCAAAATGATCCGTTTGAGTTTCAACATATTCAAAATGACAAAGTGAGTTTGCTATTTCATTTTTGACTTGTTTTTAACAAAACTGAATTCCCAGGATATGGTTTTGTGCATTTTTAATAAAACCGGATACTAGGGATCCGGTATTGTGCGTTTTTAACAAAACCGGATCCTCAGGATCCGATTTTATGTGCAAACGAGAATACGTGGAGTTCTCTCATTCGCACACCTCTCGTTTGCACATAAAACCGGATCCTGGGATACGATTTTGTTAAAAACGCACAAATCGGATCCACAGTATCTGATTTTATTAAAAATAAGTCAAAACCGAAATGCCAAACTCACTCGAGTCATTTTGGATATGTTAAAACTCAAACATGCATGTCATTTTGAGAAGAAAAAAAACTCTCCTCTTATTTTGATTCTTTTAAGAAAAAGAACTAGTCTCCACGAATAAGTAAACTACTTAAGGTATCATAATGCTAATAATTTCGCAATTTTATTTATATTAGAATGAATGAATAAATAAGTAATTAAGTGGCGTGATTAGCGAGTAGTGTAATTATGTTACCTTAACTGAGTTGTAGAACTCATTGTTCTAGTCAACCTTAGCACATGAAAAGTTAGAGAGATAATTTTTTATTAACTTTTCTTGGTCCACAACTCCACATACATGTGTTATCTTTTGTATGTGTATGCTATTATTGGTGACACATAATTGACACAATACCCACTTTTCATTTTATAGTTCAACAAAATGGGAAAAAATCACAATAAAATACCTCTTATTCATTCCAGTTGAATAATTGAATGTTGATGTTGTTGGAATCGTCCCCACGTCAACCATAACCTAAGATCATGTTAGTTGTTGTGTAACTAAGTTAGGCGACTGAACATGTATTTTAATATCCATACAAGTGCTGTGCTGACACATCATCTCATCTCATCTCATCTTGTCACTTCATCTCATTTTCAACTCAAGAGTTCCATCAAGACTTGGTCAAATGGTAGTTTGATATGACACTCACGACTCACCAATCCTTAATTTTTACCAGAAGGTAAAACCCTAGAAAACTTTTTTAAAGCATCATGACCTGAAACGAATCCTAACCCTAAATTTTTTAAAAGCATTTGCTATTCTATCAAAAGTTAATTAACCTTTAATTGCGGCTTTGGTTTTTTTCATAACACTAAAAAGGTAAAACTTGAAATTTATAATTTTATACTACGTACCATTTGTTCACACTCACATTATGTTTATATGCTTCTTACGGGTTCATAGAAATGTATATATATATATAAGCTAGTAACCCAAACCCAATGCCATTGAAATTAGGGTTTAGCATATTAATACATAAGGCTTTAACTAAAAAACCAAACCTTAGCTGATCAACAACAAAAAAACCAAAACAAACCCTAGAGGCGTTCAAAATGCTTTTCATTTAGGTCAGAAAGCTTTGTGTGAATCCACCCCACTTAATGCAATAGTAGCAATACCACTTGTAGATTCTATCAAGGTTCCACTTTAGTCTTATACGACTACTCAGCTTGTTTGTCAAATATTTATTCTTAATATACTTCCTATGGCTCGTTCAACCAAATGATCATTAATTTATAGATACTTGTCCTTTTCAACTAGTAGTGCCCTAAATATATAACATACATACATATGTCTGTTAGAAGACTTGGTCAAATAATGAATCTTCCAAATAAGGTAGATTTATTATGAGTTTTTTTGTAAATCATTTGATCTAATGACTCACAAAATGTCACATGATATATTTTTCTCTCTTTAGGAATTTGGAAGGATATGTTGTAAATTTTGTGCTAGATTTTGTTTTTGAGGTTCCATAAAAATATATCACAATAGTTAAGAGTAATTTGTATGGAAATGCATGCATTGCAATAAATGAGTCATATATGAATGAAAATGCGCTGAACTTTGATGAGTTTGTATGAATATGTATTTTAATATATGAGCTATGTATGAATTAACCTTTACTTATATTACAGTGCATTTTCATGAGAAAATCAGATCACGTTTCAGAGCACTCTTATATAAACAAAAACGTCATATATAGTGCAGTGCACACTTTCTTTAATTGCTTTGTTATCGCTCTGGAGTTTTTAGATGAATTGAGATATGGTTTTGAAAATGCATATAAAGTAATGTTTTATAATAGAAAATCCTAGTAAAAGAGTCATTAATTTGTATAAGTATGAAATGTAATTAAAAAAATTATGAAAGATTATTTTATTCAATGCGATAAAACATTACGAAATATAAAAGATCAAACAAAGTTGGTATTTTTATTCTTAGTACATGATAGAGCTGAAGAACGACTCACCTTTTTAGATTCATTGAAAAAGACTCTTTATTGATATGAACATAGTTAAGTGAGACATGTAACCTAATTAATGGGGTGCATATTTGTGTGATTAAAAAATGAATTATATTAGCTCATGTGGACGCGTTAAGATCCCCAAATAACAATAATGGGAGAATGTGAAACGAAATGGTAGTGATGACATTAGTTTATTGTCATAATAGACTGACAAATATATTTTTAACCTTTTATAGTTGTCAACTTTTAATTTCAGGAGTGATGAAATTGTTGTTTAATCTATTGCTAAATTCCTAATTCATAATTAGGCTAAATTTAGAAGATTTATTTTTGTTTGATCAGAGAATAATAAGTCACAAGATCAAACTTCGCCCGCCTCTACCATACAATTCATGCGACAATAGTGAGATCCAAACAACAACTAAATAGAAGTGGATCCAATCAAGTCATCCCAATATCTCATATAATGTTTTATACTAATAGAAAATCCTAATAAAAATAGACAGATAGTTGTTAATTATTATACTCATGAAGTTGTAATAATTTAAGATGTAGCGTTTTTGTATATACATATATATATATATATTTATAAAACAAGTTGCGGTTGGTTATTGTCAGTCATTGTCAGTTTGGAGGAGGGCAGGTATTTTGATATGTGTGCTGCTGACTGCAGACTGGAAGAAAGGAATCTGGCAGATGTTGATGCCATACCTTTTATACTAAAATAACAAATCAGTCACGCATTCAAACCTATGATAATTTCTGGTTTATTGATTTAAGTAGTAACTCTCACTCCACTCAATATCCAGTTTAAGATAATCATGAACCCACTATTGTCTTTTGTCCTGTGTACATCATGATGTAGTTTGAGATATGTCCAACTTAGCTATAGATGAAAACACATGCCTTGTCTTGTTGTTCTTGCTTGCATCTAAATTGACATCATGGATTATTCGATCATTAAGCGTTTTTAAAAGTGAAAGGATAGAGCATATTGTTTAGCGGTGCGTACTCATTGTGGCAGCATTTCCGTTGTTGACTAACATGCTGCTGAAGGTCTTATAAGTGTGTATTTATAATTATGTTTATGTGTATTCACAAATTTATAGCAATTAAGATCATCAGAAACCCTAACATGGTATTTTAACATTATTTGAGAATCGAAAGGAGGGAGAAGATCAGTGATTGCATTGAAGGTACCATTCAATGTATGACTTGCTGGACTGCGGCTGCGGGCCGGGATGTGATTATCGGATGATCAAAGTCATTGCAACTTTTAAAGAGAGAGAGAGAGAGAGACATGTTGTTACATTATAAAGACTTGACTTTTCTCGTTCGTATGTTTGTCACAATATTGACTTGAAATGTACAACTTTTCACAATCTGTCATTATAGGGATGTTTGAATCTACAGCTACCACGAGGACAATAAGACATGTTCAAAACTGACTTTATAGCTTCCCTTAAGGTCAAAAGAAACCAACTATACTATCCGTCTTTTTTTTTGATACAGGGGGTTAGTAGTTAGTTGTGTTAGTGAGGATTCGAACCCTGATCATCCGGGAACACAGGGGAAGAGTCACTACTGTGCCACTATCCGTCTCTTGGAGTTTGATAATAATGTTAAAATACTTTCTTTTTTTTCTATATAACTACCTTCTTAATATAAATATATAATGGGAGCGACTTCGGTTAATAACTTCTAATAATTCAAAAATTTGAGAAATCAAATTTGACTATATTAAATCTAACTTGATCATTTCTTTCGTGATAAATTTTGAACTTTACATTTGCCTTAATGTAGTTTTTGAAAGTGCATATAGACAAAAATGTTGTCTGCATCAAGGAAGAAACAAAGTTAGTGGGATATGTGGAAGCTTGTGGTTAATGAATCAAATAAGATAGACGGTGTGATTTGAGCAAGTCTCAAATTCTGGAATTATAGACGAGTTCTTAATAGAGTGCTCATATTTGTTCGATTTATGTTTGTAGGGAATGGATCAAATGAGAATCATATTTTAAAATGAGAACTACCAACCAATAAATAATAAATATATTCGAATGAACAATAAAAATACAAAATAACACTACAATATACTCATGAACAAGAAAATGATGAGTACAATATCCTCATGAACTATAAAATGATGAAATATTTGGTGATACCTCTATAACTTGACGGTCTACGTATTAAACCTACCGTTACATCCATTTTTTCAAGTCATGTTGAATGACGCGCGTCGTCTGACGCGTCAAACTTAAATTTATAATCTCCTGCGTGAAACTAGTAAGTGGCAAGCAGGGTCAAACCCAAGAGAGCTGGTTTGTAAAGTTGTAACTGTAACAAATAAAAAGGAGGTTTTGTGAGCAATTATTGTAACGCACTAGAGAAAAGATTAACGAAGACAATCAGAGAAAATATTATGCTTAGGGTTCCTATTGTGACACGTTTATCATAGCTATCTAATGATCAATTTTATATTTTAAAGTGTGGTTGTTCCGACAAAGGTAACAGCCCGAGTATCCCGACAAAGGTGATACGCCACAATCTAACCCGACAAAGGTGTTAGACTTCTAGTTCTTTCCTAAACTAAATAATCCAACAAAGGTATTATTTAGCTTAGGTGTTACTATCTACCTTTACGACAAAGTATCTAGTAGATGTTAACGATAAGAATCAGTTGCTCGACTAAGCTTTGCGACAAAGCTTCCACTTATCTAACAATTTAATTCATAAGAATAAGCACAAGAACTAGTAAAATATAAAATAGCATTAAGAACGAAAATCTCAAAACGTGTTCACAACATACGAAACCCTAAACCGAAAGAGAAATTTAGCTACTCATTGTCATGGAAATAAACACAAATATTTTTGATGAAAAAGAAGTAGAAAATCTCTATATCATCGAAAGCTTTGCGTTCTTTGTCTTCTCCAGAGCCGTCTCAGTCTTCGTTATGTGATGAGATATGAAAACCCTAACCCAAGCTTCTTATTTATAATAAGCTGGGTTTCCAAATCTGTTTTGGGCTAGAATTATCAAATCTCGGACTTGCTGACGTCATCAAACGGAATGCTGACATCATCTCCTCGTCGGCTCGTCGCGTTCGGCAGTAACATTAGAGCCGCGTTCGGCTTCGACATTAGCATTAACGCTAATGTCTCTACCGGACGCGATCCACACTGAGTCCGGATCCCTTCTCTGCGCGCCAGCTCCGACTTCAACTCTGGATTTGACTTTTTATACGCCCTCGGATGCTCTCAGTGTAAACTAGAGAGTCGTAGGGAATCGAGTCAGCTACACAACTCCATGTAGCTCGTATTTTTCTGATCAACGGTCAATTTCCAGCTCTTCGTCGAGCGTCCAAAGGTCTGATCTGGCACTGTGATGTTTTCGGCGCTTAACGCCGTCTTTAATGCGTGTTTCCTCCTAGAGCTTCCGAAACACCTGAAATGCAAAACAACACTAAAAAGTAACTGCTCGCATAATAAAGTGTCGAAATAAACGGGTTTAATTGATTCGATAAGTCGTATAAATACGACTCATCAGACCACCCCACACTTAAACTTGTTCGTCCCGAACATGAACTAAGTCATAGAAGGAAATCAAATATAACACCACAATTTCTTCGACGTCGTGGATAATACTACTTGAACACAAGTTGCTAGTCTAAATCCCTCCTTTCCATGCAAAGTTTAATCGTTACTCAAATCATCATGCTCAACACAGAATTAACTTGATACATGTTACCTTTTGAGCTGAGATTCAAATCAATTTGAATGAATGGGAGATAGTCCTCTTTAGACCCATGATCTGCATTCGATGTCCCTAATTCTGGTTATATGGTTACACTTCATTGCTTTTTCTTGCACGTGATTAATCATTCGAGCTTCAAGGCTTTTGAGTTGTTCTTGTCTTTTTTTGGACAGCTTTTGTAGTGACTTTCTTTGGCCTTTGGCTCATGATGTACTTCACTTTTTGTTGTATGAAACTTCACAAGTGGCTGATTTTTTTCTTGAGCTTTGCTCCTTGTGAATAGCTTGTCCTTTCTTCTTTTCTTTTGAGAGGTCCAATCATCGCCCGCATGCATATGGAAATACCTCCCCGCTCTTTCAAATCCTCGCCCTTTTTGACGCGAGTCAAGATGAGGGTCACCCGCCTTTTTTCCCGGTTACTTCGGACTAGAGATAGGATGGTTTGTTTTACCGTCCCGCCTACTCACATAAATGCTGCGGTGGCGGAGCTAACTCTGAACCATATTGTCTCGAAGTGCTAGCCTCCACAAAGTCCATATAACCATATAATTCGAATTTTGGTCATTTTAATGCTTCGTCAAGTCTCTCTAGGACATTGCTATCAACTCCACATCCTTGTTTATCTCAATTCAAAAGGACACATAGTGGGTTAAATTCACATGTAGACACATAATTCAGATTTCATGAGAAAAAATACATGTAATCGGTATCATAAATTTCACATACTCATAATTCAATTCTGCATATCCAAGAAATAGAGAAATTTCATACTTCATTTTTTTTAAAGAAAACGTGCAGACACAACAATATGCAGGAAAATAAACGTGCAGACACAACAAACTGACTCTCCCACCCCACACTTTTGAACCAAGCCGTTTCCTCACGGTATGACTTTAGTTCAAAGACAACAGACAATGCAGACATAACAAACTGACTGACTCTGACAAAGAAAAAAAAAGAAACAAAGAAAAGGAAAGGAAGATAGGCACTCCCCTAGTCAGAATCTGACGATGAAGTAGGATGAGGAATAGCAAACTCCAGAGGAACTGGATCTTCGAACTCCCATCCGGGCGGGGTAGGTACCGACTGTGTCCCTAGTGGCAGAATAAACTGTAACGCTCTAGCCAAATTGAAGGCCATGTCCAGCTGCTGCTTAAAAGGAATAGCTGCTGGTGGCTCTAGTGCTCTGGCACGTCAATGTCGAGCTGTGGAGGACTCTCCTATCTCCCGAGTCCGGTGTCGGTGAGCAGTGGCTGATGAGGACTCAGGTCTGTCCCTAAGTGCAGAAGCGCGGCGCCGATCATTGGGCATAACGGGTCATCACGGTCTGTCCCTGTGTGATATATCGGGTCATCATGGTACGTTGATCATCCCTCCACATGTTATAGGTCCTGCCGACAAGCGGTGCTCCCAGAAATGGCACGCTAGGTGGAAGAAGTCAATCGGCCGCCCTCAGTCAAAGGCATCCAAGCATATCATATCGGGGAAGGTCACCTTGTCGCCCCCGCTATCTCTGGCGAATAGCGTGCCTCCCATCACCCTCTGTAAATAGTACAACACTGGGTCCAGAATACATTTTGCCCTAGAATTAGATAGCCGAAATGTATCTTCGCCCTCCACCTTGATTCTGTTCCAAGCATCAAACAATCGGACTTCATTACGAACAAACTCCCCACGTGCTGGCCAACCAAATATATCCTTCACCTGGGCAGGGAGAGTATGGTGAAACTCACTCGGAGCCTATAGCGAATACCCTCATGGTCCTGTCTCCCCACGTAGTTGAAGGATGCTAAGAATACGCATGTGTCCTCGACGTTTGTCTCATGGCTGAGTGTGAGAAGACATGGCCATCCACTCACCCGAAGTATCTCTCGGACCCGCTCTTCAAACCCACTGTTACTCAAAAATTCAGCCTCCACAAATGTGCTGGGTACGTGCCGTCGGGCCATAAATTTAGCATACAACTCCTCGAACGGTACCTCTCGTGGTGGCATATCGAATCACGGCTCAAAACTGAAAAAAAAACTGCACTTGGTCAACGATGGTCAACGACCATCGCGTCCTCTTTAGACATTAAGTTTTCCGCGTTCGCTTCAGACTTTAAGAGTAATGTTAAGGTCAAACGCAGCGAGCTAATGTTGCCTGCGAACGCGCGGAACCTGCAACTCTTTCTCTCCGACTGGTGATGCTCTGCAACTCCGAAACCCAATCGTTAAACACCATTGCTTCATCAAAGCCCCACTGAATACCCCTCTACTACTCCTTTCAACAAACCAATAGACAAATCCCAACTTCGACAACCAAATCTTGTAAAAAATTGAACGGAGGTTTACCTTGATTTTGGTCTCGCAACGATCCGAATTGAAAGAATAGCTCTGGAAATGATTGTGGTTGTTGATCTGAGCAATCCTACTGCGAAATCCTTGAACACTATGCCAACTTTGGATGGGCGATTTGAGAGCGGCTGGGCGAGAGCGTTTGATGTTTGGGTGGAATGGATGAGAGAAGCTCGAATTAGGGTTTTTACTCTGGTCAACGATCTGTCGCGTTCGTTGGAGACATTATAACGTGGTCAATGCGCTAATGTTTACTCCGGACACGGCAATAATGTTCCCACCGGATGCGGTATTAATGTAGCCATCGAACGCGATCTGCACTGTCTGGCACCTGTATTTCATCTGCAAAACAACTTCCTTCCACAAAAAACAAAGTCAAAGTAGACCGGTTAGACAACGAAAACTAAATAAGACTCAAACTAACACAAAAACACATGAAAAAAGAGAAAAACAAAAATTTGTCGGGCTACCTCCCTGCGAGCGCCTTTGTTTTATGTCATTGGCTTGACGGTACCTCGTTTATGATTCAGTGGGAGGTTCAGTGAGCTCAAAATCCTACACAGGTGTTTCGATTTCGCCTTGGTAGTGCTTCCCTGTTGTCCATTAACCTTGAAATGGTCTCCATTCCACGGGTTCTCCAGCTCAAGTGCTCCGTGGTTAAAAACCTTCATCACCATGTAGGGACCTGTCCATCTAGAACGCAATTTGACAGGCATTAGTCGTAAACGTGAAGAAAATAAAAGTACCTGCTGGCCAATCTCAAATGTGTATCGTAGAATGAACTTGTCATGGTACAGCTTGGTCCGCGCCTTGTAGTCTGACTGGCTCTCATAAGCCTCTAGGCGCAGCTCCTCAAGCTCACAGAGCTGTAGCTTCCTCTCCAATCCTGCTTTCTTTAAATCGAAATTACACGTCTTAAGTGCCCAAAAAGCCTTGTGCTCTAGCTCGACTGGGAGGTGACATGCCTTCTCATACACCAACCAAAAAGGCGAAGTGCCTATCGGTGTCTTGTAGGCTGTCCTGTACACCCAAAGTGCATCATCTAACCTCTGACTCCAGTCCTTCCTAGTCGGCTTCACCATCTTTTCTAGGATCCCCTTAATTTCTTAGTTTGAGATTTCTGCTTGTCCGTTCGTCTGTGGATGATAAGCTGTGGACGTACAATGGCGAATATGGTACTGTCTCATAGTAGCTGCCATCAGTTTATTGCAGAAATGTGTCCCCTGATCACTGATTATGACTTTAGGCACTCCGTATCTGCAAAATATGTTAGTGCGAAGAAAATCCACAATAGTTTTAGCATCATTGCATCTAGTAGCCTTAGCCTCTACCCATTTAGACACATAATCCACTGCAACAAGAATATACAGGTAACCAAACGATGAAGGAAGAGGACCCATAAAATCAATCCCCATATGTCAAAGACGTCATCAACTACAATAGGCATTTGTGGCATTTCATTCCTAGCAGAAATATTACCTACTCTCTGGCATCTATCACACTTCTTACAATGATTATAGGCATCTTTGAACACATGTGGCCATTAAAAACCACTATCCAAAATTTTTCTGCTAGTCCTCTTGGGGCCAAAATGACCACCACATGCATGCTCATGACAGAAACTAAGCACATAAGCAATTTCATCATCAGGAATGCACCGCCTAAGTATTTGGTCTATGCCTATTTTCCACAAATACGGGTCATCCCACACATAGTATTTCGAATCATGCTTAAGTTTCAGGCATTGAGCTTTTAAGTAAGAGGGTGGAAATTTACCTCCGACCAGGTAGTTCACAATGGGAGCATACCATGGTACTTTACCTGTGAGAGTATACAAGTGCTCATCTGGGAAGGTCTCTGTGATCTGTCCGGCGTCCTCTTCTCAAGCTAATCAGCTCAGGTGGTCAGCTACGGTGTTTTCTATCCCCTTCTTGTCCTTGATTTCCAGATCAAACTCCTGTAGCAGTAGAATCCATCTGATCAGTCGTGGCTTGGCCTTCTTCTTCGTCATCAGGTACCTGATAGCCGCATGGACAGAAAAAACAACTACTTTAGTACCAAGAAAATAAGGCCAAAATTTCTCCACGGTGAAAACTACTGCTAATAATTCTTTCTCAGTGGTCGAGTAGTTTCACTGAGCTGCATCTAGAGTTCTTGAAGTGTAGTAAATCACTACTAGCTTTTTGTCCACTCTCTGGCCTAGTACAGCTCCCACAGCATAGTCACTGGCATCACACATGATCTCAAATGGCTGGTCCTAAGCTGGTGCTTGAATAATGGGCGCACTGGTGAGGGCCTGTTTCAGCTCGTCGAAGGCCTCCCTACATGAATCTGTAAACTCAAAAGGAACATCCTTCAGCAAAAGGTTAGATAGAGGCATAGCCTTCTTCGAGAAATCCTTAATGAATCTACGATAAAAACCAGCATGTCCAAGAAAAGATTTAATGTCACGCACCGTGGAAGGATAAGGAAGAGTAAGAATTAAATCAAATTTTGCCTTGTCAACCATACCTTCATGTGAAACAATATGACCCAGAACCACACCATGAGTAACCATAAAGTGACACTTTTCATAGTTGAGCACCAAATTCATAGAAACACATCATTCTAGTACTCTACTCAAATTATCGAACCATGCATCGAAAGTGTCACCATAAACAGTAAACTCGTCCATGAACACCTCTATAAATGTACCTATCATGTCAAAAAATATGTTGGTAACCACCCGCTGAAAGGTGTCGGGTGCGTTACACAGTCCAAAAGACATACGTCGAAAAGCAAACGTACCGAAGGGACATGTGAAGGTAGTCTTTTCCTGGTCCTCGGGTGCAATGGGAATTTGATTATAACCAGAAAACCCATTAAGAAAACAAAAATAAGGCTTACCTGTCAAGCATCTGGTCAATAAACGGAAGAGGAAAGTGATCCTTACGCGTGACGGCATTCAGCTTCCTGTAATCGATGCACATGCGCCATCCGTTCTTGACCCTAGTAGTCACCATCTCACCTGCAGCATTCTTCTCAACTGTAATCCCTGTCTTCTTCGGGACTACGTGCACTGGACTCACCCACTGACTGTCTGAAATCGGGTAAATCACGTCAGCATCCAGTAACTTTCGCATTTCCTTCTGTACTACCTCCATCATGATTAGGTTCAGCCTCCTCTGAGGCTCTCTTGAGGTCTTAGCTCCATCCTCCAATAAGATACAGTGCATGCACACAGCTGGGCTGATTCCTCTAATGTCTGCAAGTGTCCATCCAATAGCGAGCTTGTGGCTACTTAGCACCTCGATCAATCATCTTTCCTGGTCTGTTTCTAGCCCGTTTTTGATGATTACTGGCATCATGTTATTCTCCCCCAGAAATGCATATTTCAAGTGCTCAGGTAGAGGTTTCTGTTCTAGTTTAGGTGCCTGCATAGTAGAAGGAAGAAACACATTAGATTTAAATAAACGAACTTCATTAACTTCATACCTGGGTGTGAGTGGCCTCGCGATCTCCAGTTGAGATAGCACATCAGAATTGTCTCAGCGAACTTGTATGAGTCCTCATGTGAGTAGACTACTCTCTCGAGTGCGAGCTCGAGTGGGTCTGCTCCCCTCTCCGGTCTCGCTTCCTGGACAAGATCGTCCAGTGCATCTAGAGCGTGCACCGATGCAAAATCTGGTGGGTGCTTCATGGCCTGGAAAATATTGAAGCGAATCACTTCGCCCTCCACCTCCATAGAAAGTGTGCCACTGTCACAGTCGATCTTCATCTTTGAAGTCTTTAAGAATGGACGACCTAGTAAAATAAGAGCGTGATCCGTCGGGTCGCCGCTGTCCATCTTAAGCACGTAAAAATTAGCGGGGAACACCAGTTCCCCCACCTGCACTAGGACATCCTCAATTTTGCTTCCGGCTGCTTACACAATCTGTCTACTAGCTGTATGGTTAGACCTACAGGTTCTAACGGACCAATACGAAGATAAGAATAGATAGAATATGGGAGGACATTAATCGAAGCACTAAGGTCAAGCATGTTGTTCTCAATTTGAATGTTATCGATAGTGCAAGGAATAGTATAAGTACCAGGATCACCACATTTAGGAGGTACCTTGCACTGAATGACAGCGGAGACATTCTTACTGAGCAGTTCTTAGTCGTCGCGAGTGGAGCGCCTCTTGTTTGTGCATAGGTCCTTAAGAAACCTCGCATAGCGCAAAATTTGCTTAATCACCTCGAGGAGTGGAATGTTGATCTCCACCTTGCTAAATAGCTCCCACACATCCTTA
This sequence comes from Rhodiola kirilowii, assembly GCA_033675215.1. Taxonomy (NCBI): domain Eukaryota; kingdom Viridiplantae; phylum Streptophyta; class Magnoliopsida; order Saxifragales; family Crassulaceae; genus Rhodiola; species Rhodiola kirilowii. The sequence goes on from CM066201.1 coordinate 9,887,093, forward strand.
TCGATCATATGTTTCTTTGGAGCCTTGACCTCCATGGGAAATGGAGGAGAAAAGTCAGTTTTGGAATTCTCGGCAGTGTGGATCGCGTCCGATCTCGACATTATGGGCGCGTCCGCTTCGGACATTAGCGTCACGCTAATGTCTCTTGCGGGCACGGTCCGCACTTATTCAGCCTCTTTTTCGCTGTCGTTCAATTCTTTGCCGCTTTTGAGTGTTACTACATTGGCATTGCCTTTCAGGTTTGGAATGGTCTGCGATGGTAGCCTTCCCAGATCATTCTTTAGCTCAGAAACTGTAGTGGCTACCTGGGACATTTGCTTAGATAGCTCGGAAATTGCTCCATCGGTCTTGGCCTGATTCTGTTGTACCGTAGTGGCTAGCTCTTTCACAATGTCCTCCAGAGACTTGCTCGGGTTTCGGTTGTGGGGGCCACCTTGGTTGTGGTTCTGTCCTCGCTGTTGATATTGGTTTTGACTGTAGTAACCTCCCTGCTGCTGACGGTATGGTGGGCGGTAGTAATTGTACTGTTGAGTCTGTTGAGGAGTAGCCTGCTGAGTCTGTTGGGAGGCAGCCTGATGAGCTGGCTCCCTCGGGGCATTATTATCATTCCTCTAGCTCTGCCCATTGGCAGTTTGCCCATATTGTCTCTCAGGTGCACGGTTACTATAATTTTGGAACCCATTCAGCGCATTGACATCGCCCTGTTCTTCTTCTACCACTGTTGGGCAAGCATCTGTCTTGTGGTCTGTTGCACCACAAAACTCACACGGCCTCATCTGGACTACCTGATTCATTACGAGCTTTTACATCATCTCTTTCATCTGCTTCAGCTCTCCGGCCATCGGGTTCGCTAGGGTTTCGGCCTTTGAAACATTTCGGGTTCTGCTAAATTCTTCCTGTCAAATGGTTTCCTCTCTGAATCTTACGTTCTCATCCATTTCCGCGATCAAGTTCCTTACTCCAGCTGGGGATAAGTTCATGATCGTGTCTCCAGCCGAGGCATCAAGCAGCATCCTATCGAGTGGCCTCAGCCCATCAAGCAAGTACTCGATTATCAGCTTCTCTAGCACTCCCAAGTTACAGAAGCTCTGTTCTAGGGCATTGAACTTCTCCAAATAGTCATACATCAACTCATTAGGCCCCTTCCTGATGTCCTGTAGCTGCTTGTAAACCTGCATCGCCCTGGCAGCTGGATAGTATTTGGCCAGGAACTTCTTCGACATCTGGTCCCATGTCCTGATGCTACCTAGAGGAAGAGACAAAAACTAAGCATTAGCAGCGTCAGTTAATGAAAAGTGAAAAGCCTTTAATTTAAAGTCCTATACTGAGACTCCGTATGGTCGGAGCGTCTGACAGATGCCATGAAAACTCTGCAGATGCTTTGTGGCTGACTCTCCTTGTCGTCCTGAGAACTTAGGCAGATGGTGCACTACTGCAGTCTTGATTTCTATTTCAGCTAATTCTGGCCCTTCGTCGATACACCACGGATGATTTTGAAAGTCAGGAGCAGACAGCTCCTTCATGGTGGGCTCGTAGTAATGTTCTTCATCGTCTTCCTTTCTCCTGTAGATTGGCAGCTGTGACGGTGGCGGCAGCCTCGCACCAGCACCATTTCCAACGTTATGTGCAATTGGTGCCCTCTGATTCAGCTGTCGAGCCTGCCTGACTGCACGGTTGCGAGCACAGACAAGCTGCTCCGGATCCTCATAGAATGGAGGTATCACCTCGTTTTCATTAACTTGAGTGATCTCGTTGTTGTTGTCATTATTACCAACCTCACTACCTGCACAAGACATGATGAAACGAGTAGCAAGCACAAAAATAGCCTAACAAGATAAATAAAATAGAAATTAAAATAAATCGAAACAACTTCACCAAAGCGCAACTCCCCGGCAACGGCGCCAAAATTTGACAAGCGTCTTCTGACGCGTCAAACTTAAATTTATAATCTCCTGCGTGAAACTAGTAAGTGGCGAGCAGGGTCAAACCCAAGAGAGCTGGTTTGTAAAGTTGTAACTGTAATAAATAAAAAGGGGTTTTTGTGAGCAATTATTGTAACGCACTAGAGAAAAGATTAACGAAGACAATCAGAGAAAATATTCAGCTTAGGGTTCCTATTGTGACACGTTTATCATAGATATCTGATGATCAATTTTATATTCTAAAGTGTGGTTGTTCCGACAAAGGTAACAACCCGAGTATCTCGACAAAGGTGATACGCCACAATCTAACCCGACAAAGGTGTTAGACTTCTAGTTCTTTCCTAAACTAAATAATCCGACAAATGTATTATTTAGCTTAGGTGTTACTATCTACCTTTACGACAAAGTATCCAGTAGATGTTAAAGATAAGAATCAGTTGCTCAACTAAGCTTTGCGACAAAGCTTCCACTTAGTCTAACAATTTAATTCATAAGAATAAGCACAAGAACTAGTAAAATATAAAATAGCATTAAGAACAAAAATCATAAAACGTGTTCACAACATACGAAACCCTAAACCGAAAGAGAAATTTAGCTACTCATTGTCATGGACATAAACACAAATATTTTTGATGAAAAAGAAGTAGAAAATCTCTGTATCGTCGAAAGCTCTGCATTCTTCGTCTTCTCCAGAGCCGTCTCAGTCTTCGTTATGTGATGAGATATGAAAATCCTAACCCAAGCTTCTTATTTATAATAAGCTGGGTTACCAAATCTATTTTGGGCTAGAATTATCAAATCTCGAACTTGCTGACATCATCAAATGAACTGCTGATGTCATCACCTCGTCAGCTCGTCGCGTCCGGCTTCGACATTAGCGCCGGACGTGATCCACACTGAGTCCGGATCCCTTTTCTGCGCGCCAGCTTCGACTTCAACTCTGGATTTGACTTCCTATATGCCCTCGGATGCTCTCGGTGTGAACTAGAGAGTCGTAGGGAATCGAGTCAGATACGCAACGCCATGTAGCTCGTATTTTTCTGATCAATGGTCAATTCCCAGCTCTTCGTCGAGCGTCCAAAGGTCTGAACTGGCACTGTGATGTTTTCGACGCGAAACACCGTCTTTAATGCATGTCGAAATAAACGAGTTTAGTTTATTCGACGAGTCGTATAAATACGACTCATCATTGAATTATTAGGATAGCCCTACATGAATGAAGCAATTCGTGATATATATGGTTGAGGTATGTAATTCATCATATTTGAGAATCGTGTGATCTTTCACTTAACAAATAAAGTTTTAGTATTTTATTGGAAAATAATACGCGCGTTGTATAGTTCAAATTATTAAAAGACGCTACATCAACGAAACACAGTCTTAATAAAAAAAAACGAAACACAGTCAAACCTATTTATTTGTGTTGTAATACAATAGGTAAGAAACAAGAGATAATGGATATGTGTAAAGAGATTTGTATTTCTTTTTATCCATCATACTTTACAATGTCATGTATTTATAGGTTACATGAAGGCTAGTGAAAGGACATGACCTTTAACAAGAATAAATGGAGATATAATGGAGTGATCTAAATAAGTCTAACCAAAGGTTAGACAACCAAATGTTAAGTGTGCATTCACAATGCCATAATATCATAACACTCCCCCTTGAATGTACACTCCTTATTCTGTGAACTGCCTCGTTAAAACCTTGACCTGAACAAATCCAAAAAGGGATAAAAAAACCCAAGTTAAGGAAAAAGAGTACAGTTATAAAACTCCCCCTCAAACCGACAAGTCCTTAAGACTGCTGACGGATCCCACTGCACTGTCGTTAAGGTGCAATGTTCTCTGTACAAATAAATTTATATTTTCTGCTACTCACGACTACACTACTGGGTAGTAAGTGGTAAGTAGGGGTCGAACCCAAGGGAATTAGAGGGATACGTTGTTCTTTAAGGGATTTGTACAGCGAGGGAGCGTGTTTTAGGTTGATTGAGATTTTAGCGCGATTGACTAGACTACTATTTTTGGTTTTTTTTGGTTTTGAGTGCGGAAAAGTAAATTACAGAAATTAAAATACTGAAAATAAAGAGTTAAGGGAAGAAGACATACAGTGGGTGATGCGTGATTGCGATTCCTCCGGTAGATGAGTGGTTGATGGTTGTAGTTGATCGAGAAGTTTATAAAAGTAAGTACAGGGGGGTTTTTTATAATTCAAGAGAAAGTATTCGGTTTCAGGTACCTTGTATTATAATATGTTTATTAATAACCGCTAGTAACCTTTCTAAGTATTCAAAGATGAATCGAGGCCCTTTCGTAGCGCAAGACTTGCAACATCGTTTAAAGCAACACTTGTTCTACTTCAGACTAATTCCTCCTTTCGAAGTATCTTAGCCTTTTGTGCATCCATTTGAATTCTTTGGTCCAGTTTCCAAATGGTTTTTTTAAGATAAGCCGAACTCCTCGATAAGTTTTGCTTGTTACAGCTTCCACTTACCGAGTATGATCACGAATTCCCACGGAAGAGCTTTGCTTGTTACAGCTTCCACTCAACCTTGGAAACTCTGACTATAAATGGCACATAGAACAAGTTTTGAATACAGAGAAATGAAACTAAAATAAATTAAAACATTATATAATACAAGAAAGTACCTTCGACCGAATGAGGAGTTTAGCTACGACTATCCATGGAAAAGGACATCATAACTAAATACTCATGGGTTTTTGAAAACAGTAAGAGGGAAAGGGGTGGAATACTCAAGAACCAACAGGAGTATTCCCAATTTCCTACTGAATACTCAAGAACCAACATGAGTATTCTCTACAGTATTATAATACTCAAGAACCGACAGGAGTATTAAAATTTCAAACCAAACTTGCAAAGTAACAAAATGTAGAGAGATAAGTGTTTATTGATTTTGGAATGAATTTTTACAAAGGATTTGGCTTGTATTTATAGCCATGGGAGGAGAATGAGAGCCATACACTAGTCACATGGGGAGAGGAGGAGCAAGGAGGAGAAGCCACATGGGGGGGGAGCCAAAAGCCGCCGGTCACCTTGTGGGGAGGAGGAGAAGCCACCGGTGGCCGGTTGTCCAAGGAGGAGAGGAGGTGGTCTTGGCCACCTCTTGCACAAGGTGGCCGGTCACCTTGGTCCATGGGTGCAATTTGACAGTTTTGTGCAGTCTTTTCACAAAACTATCAATCCAATTTCACTCCGTCTGACTTTGATTGTTCCTCGGTTGAATTTAATTTGAGTAATTCCTACGTCAGGATCTTGAGATTTCTTCGTTCGGCGTCTGATCTTGACCTTGGATTGACTCTTAATATCTTTTCAGCGTAAAATCCTCTCCTTAGCGTGTTTTCTCTCTAAGCGCCAAAATACCCTGTAGAAATAAATCGGGACTAACAAGTAGAAGTTAAATAGACCAACAGTCTAATTTGGTGGGTTTTACTGTGTTTTTGATTCGTATAATTTTGGTCCATCAACTGCACATCCCAATGTCATTTACAAGTTTCTTAAAAACTTGTGTCGGTAATGACTTAGTGAACAAGTCTGCCAAATTTGTACTGGATTGTATTTGGCAAACGTTGATCTTCCCTTCCACTTGAAGCTCAAGAGTGGAGAAGAATTTTGGAGATATGTGCTTTGTTCTATCAGCTTTAATGTATCCCTCTTTGATTTGGGCGATGCAAGCATCATTATCTTCATATATACTGTCAGGCTTTGTTTGCCTGATACTAATCCACAAGAGGCTTTGACATGGTTGATAAATGATTTAAGCCAAACACATTCTTGCCCAGCTTCGTATAGTGCAATCAGTTCTGCATGGTTTGATGATGTGGCTACCAATGTCTGTTTTGTCGAACGCCATGAAATGGCAGTTCCTCCATACATGAATAAGTACCCCGTTTGTGAGATAGCTTTGTGTGGGTCAGACAAATAACCCGCATCAGCATGACCAACCAATTCACTATTTTGTACTCCATTTGTTTCTTTGAAAAATAAACCCATATCACTTGTTCCACGTAAATAACGTAGGATGTGCTTAACACCGCTCCAATGTCTTTTAGTGGGCGATGAACTATATCTTGCAAGTAAATTAATTGCAAATGATATGTCTGGTCGGGTATTATTGGCAAGGTACATTAAAGCCCCAATTGCACTAAGATAAGGTACTTCCGGACCTAAAATCTCTTCATCGTTTGACCGGGTACGAAAAGGGTCCTTTTCGATGTTGAGTGATCTTACTACCATCGGCGTACTTAATGGATGTGCTTTATCCATATTAAAATGATTTAGAACCTTCTCGGTATAATTTGATTGATGGATAAAGATTTCATTATTTGTATGCTCGAACTGGAGGCCGAGACTAAACTTAGTAGTTCCTAGATCTTTCATCTCTAATTCCCTTTTCAAATAGTTTGCTGCCAATTGGATCTCTTCTGGAGTTCCAATTATATTTAAATCATCGACGTACACTGCTATGATTACATAACCCGATTCTGTACGTTTTATAAAACACATGGACATATTTGGTTATTAGTAAACCCTTGCGCTAGTAAATATTCACTGAGGCGATTATACCACATTCGACCAGATTGTTTCAGCACATACAATGATCTTTTCAATTTGATGGAGTACATATGATGAGGCTTTGCTTGTAATGCTTCGGGCATTTTTTACCTTCTGGGATTTTCATGTATATATCTTTATCTAATAACCCATATAGGTATGCAGTTACCACATTCATCAGTTGCATTTTGAGTCGTTCAACAACGGCCAAAGCAACTAGAAACTGTTGCATCCACTACAGGTGAGTACGTTTCCAAATAGTCAACTCCAGGTTTTTGTGTAAAACCTTGTCCAACCAATCTAGCTTTGTATCTTACAATTTCATTACACTCGTTACGTTTTCGTACGAACACCCACTTATAGCTAACTGGTTTCACACCTTCGGGTGTTGGAGCTACAGGTCCAAAAACACCACGTTTATTCAAAGAGTTCAACTCTGCTTGGATTGCTTCTTTCCAGCTCTCCCAGTTGTCTCGATGTCGACATTCATCTATTGTTTGGAGATCATTGTCATCTTCTCCAATGAATTGTAAGTCAACTGAATAAGCAAAGATATCGTTGAGATCTACATCATCTCGAAACCAACCTACACCAGTGTTGGCATAGTTAATTGACATTTCAAAATTGTCATCAATATCTTTGTCTTTATTCTCAAATTCCTTAGATAACGGCTCTTCAAGAGTCTTTACTTCATTAATGTTCGTATTTGACATCTCGACATCTGTTTTACATCTTGCGTGTTCTTTCGTCTTCTGGAGAACTGTATCCTTAGACCCTAATGGTCTCCCACGCTTTCGATGTATTTGACAATCACTTGTAATATTTTTGTTTGGAGTTACTACAGGAATCTCCAGACGAGCTGGTGCATTTTCAGCAGGTATATGTGACTTCGTCACTTTCTTGTCATCAATAAACGCATCTGGTAGCCTATTTTCTATATTTTGCAAGTGTAAAATTCGTTGAACTTCAAGTTCACTTTCATTTGTTCTTTGATCTATGAACGACAAAGAAGGTGTATTCCACACAACCTCCTTATTAATCTCATTTTCTTCTCCCCCTAAAGTTGGGAATTTTGATTCATCAAAATGACAATCAGAATATCGAGCTCTAAATAAATCACCAGTTAATGGCTCTAGATATTTGATAATTGATGGGGACTCAAACCCCCACATATATTCCCAACCTCCTTTGTGGCCCCATTTTTGTTCGTTGTGGAGGAGAAATAGGGACATACATCGCGCAACCAAAAAATTTCAATATGAGATATCAGGCTCTCTTCCAGAGATAAGTTGCAGTGGAGAATACTTATTATAAGCGGTCGGTCGAAGTCTTATCAAAGCCTCCGCATGTAAAATTGCATGTCCCCAAGCAGAGGCGGGTAATTTTGACTTCATTAGCAATGCTCTTGCTATTAATTGCAACCGTTTTATCAACGACTCTGCTAGGCCGTTTTGTGTACGAACATGAGCTACTGGATGTTCAACTACTATGCCAATTGATGTACAATAGTCGTTGAAAGACTTTGGTGTAAATTCTCCTGCATTATCTAGCCTGATTCTTTTGATCGGTTTATCAAAAAATGAGCCCTTAACTTGATTATTTGGGCTAAAAGCCTTGCAAAAGCAAAATATCTCGTTGAGAGTAGGCTTACATGTGACCATCATGTTGAAGCATCTATCAACACCATAAAATATCTAAATGGTCCACACGGCGGTGTTATTGGTCCACATATGTCACCTTGAATTCTTTCAATAAACATAGGAGATTCTGCGTTTACTTTTGTTACAGACGGCCTTGTTATAAGTTTGCCAAGTGAACAAGCCGTGCATGTCAGGTCACCCCTTGGGAGGATCTTCAGGTCCTTAAGTGGGCGTCCGTGTGACCTTTCAATGATTCTCCGGATCATTGATTCATCAGGATGACCGAATCTATCATGCCACAAAGAAAATAATTCTTTATCAACTAACTTCAGGTTAGTGACTTTATACACTTCAATGGGGTAGAATTTTGTGCCATATAAACCAGATGCATGTGCTCTCATTTTCTCTAAGACTTGCTTCCGGCCAGTCTTATAAGATATAAGAAATATGTATTCAATACCATCTTCACACATGGTTTCTACATGAAAATCATTTCTTCGAATATCTTTGAAACTGAGTAAGTTCCTTTGTGATTCACTGGAGTACAATGCATATTTAATATTTATTCTCGTTTCTTCGGGTAACAAGATAGAAGCTTCTTCCGGAGTCTTCTATAATACTACTCATTCCAGAGATACTATTTAAACTTCGGGTTTTCAATATAGTATGAGTAGTGGTACTATCAACGAGACATAACTCCCCACCATTGATAATTCTGTTGGAACATGTACTACTGCTGGAGTACAAGATTGATTCAATCAAATAAAGAAATATAAACAAAATATATAATCAGTTGAAATATAATTTAACTCATGACAAATTCGTAATAAACAAAATGACTTCAGTTACGGAAATTAGATCTATATCATTAACACTGAATTTAAAAAGTAACTACGAACAGGAAAAATAATCATGTTCCCATGTACTACTGCTGGAGTACAAGGTTGATAACATGAGAGACGAATATTCTTTTCTCTAATTTATCTCCGTCTTCATTAGTCTCTTCACATAGTCTCAAGATTGAAACAATACAATATAGTTCAAAATTATAATATGAGACCTAATTAAAAACTCATATCCTCAAGTGCATCCATTCATATATTGCACGAGGTACAATGACTGTCCTCTAATGATTAAAATAATCATTTAAGCTCTTCCAGAGTATGAGGGGTCATTGATTGTAAAGTTTTGAGCTTCAGGCTCTTGTGAAGATGATGACAAATTAAGCACAATCCTGCTGGGATGCGCTGGAGTTTTATTTTACAGAATCTCTCAATTTATTGCTTGATAACTATTGTTCAAGCATTCATTTACCCATGTAAGATAGTTTCTTCAGGAAACATTAAGGCAGTGAACTAAAGTCTTGCAACGTAGACATGTATAGAATAGTTAAAGTGTGAAATCAAAACAAATAAATCACTAAGTATTGATCACACATATCCAACACATTTGATAAGAAATTTCATGGATTTATCACTTACAACGGGAAGTGATCTTATAATCATCTACTACTTCGGGAGAGTTATGATCTAAATAAAAACAATTTCTCGGACCTTTATTTTTCTTTCACTTAGATCAAAAGAAAATGGTACATTACTCTCTTCTAGGAGTAAAATGAAATATCCTCTTCGGGAGATGAAGATAAAGAAGAAGAATAATATACATGTATCCACTTCGGGTGATATATGTATATGACTCCACTTCGGGTGATACATGTATATGATTCTACTTCATAACAACAAAAAACAAAGAATATATTATACATGTATCTACTTCAGGAGATATATGTATATGATTCCACTTCAGGGGAATTAAATAAAACATAAACTAGACATGTATCCACTTCAAGTGATACATGTATATGATTCCACTTCGGGGGAATAAAATAAAACATGAACTATACATGTATCCACTTTAAGTGATACATGTATATGATTCCACTTCGGGGGAATCAAAATTATATACTACACATTTATACATCATGTGAATATAGAACCAATTACATGAAGAAGATTATTGAGTTTTCGAATGCTAGGCTATTTTGAGATTCTCTGCAAAGAGGACTCAAGGTTGCCATCATTGCATTGTGAACAAGAATAGAAGAGATGATTAGGGAGGGATGATCACTACCTTTGAGCAACTCGTGCTGATAACGTGTTGTAATACAATAGGTAAGAAACAAGAGATAATGGAAATATGTAAAGAGATTTGTATTTCTTCTTATCCATCATACTTTACAATGCTATGTATTTATAGGTTACATGAAGGCTAATGAAATGACATGGCCTTTAACAAGAATAAATGGAGATATAATGGAGTGATCTAAATAAGTCTAACCAAAGGTTAGACAACCAAAGATTAAGTGTGCATTCACAATGCCATAATATCATAACAATTTGAAGCTTTTTTACTCATGAATTTTATAAGAATTTTTTTTCTCATAAAAATTGAGAAATTGATATTTATATATTCTTAAGCCAATCTTTAAAATTCAAAGACAGTTCACAAAGGCGTGTGAAGGCAACTTGGGCTATAGTCCAAGCTGTTTTTTTCCAAAGAGAATTTTTATTTATTTATAATTTCAGGTACATAATATTACATTTTGTTAAAACTTTATATTGGGATCGTTAGTTAGTTATATCGACTAGGTATCGATACTCAGCAGGTATATGGTCAGTGATAATCAAGGATAGGAACACAAGTACGTATGACACAGTGATATATAGTGGAAACCTAGCTACTGAATCAGCAACTAGGAAAAACCACTACCTTTTAGTTTCCACTAGAAGGATTTTGGAACACGACACTTTTATTAATGTGTACTTGGTTACATTGATTTGTATTGCTCACCCAACCACACATGAAGTGTCTGTTCACTTCTGGCACAGATTGCGGTATGGCTCCTTCCGAGTTATACTGCTGATTGTTTTGAACCGCTGCTTCCTCAAAACCACAATCTTCGGTCATTCTACTTTTGCGAGTACGTAGCCAATGATATCCTATCAGAACCACACCTCAAAAGGGCAGTCGTAGCATCCTTTATATAGGGGTATTTGTTCCGGATAGCCCTAGATTTTCTAAGCAAAAATCTCTTATCTTGATCACCAAGTTTGCACGAGATAATCTAACCAACTTATCCATCCTATACTGGCATCATCGGTACTCCAATAAAATCGTCCCATTCCGATCAAATTGAATCTTCGTTTGAGATATAGTTTCCTAAAATATCTCACAAGTTCTTCCCAAATATTGGATTGTTTCCTTATTAGATATTGAAGTAACCGAACCAAACTTTGAACCATCCAGCAGATATCAGCTAGATAAGAATCTTGGGAGCCGAAGATCCTCCGAGAATATCTCTGTAGATATTCTTGATAGTGACAGTAACGATACCATCCAAGTACCTATTCCCTCACCTGCACACTGAAGTACCATGTCAGCAGGATGTTTGTCTCATCAAAACACATCGGAGTACACGTCCTCCAGACGTACTCCTACTCAAGGGTAATCGTACTCCAACAATTTCCCCCATTTTGATGATGACAAACATCCTCTTCACAAGGGATAATAATAGCATGAATACACATGTACATATTAACCTCTTCTCAGATCTTAAGCTAACGAATCTTTGATGAGGGAGATTTCAAACTCCCAACCTAGTCTAATAAAGCAACTACTCCAAGATTACCTTTGGTGTGTGTGTGTTCCCCCTTACACGTGTTCACCAGAGAAGACCGAGTCCACGCTTCCTCATCAGCATGAACAACTTTCATACCACTGCATCCTTGTTCTCTTCGAATATACACTTCATCGTTCTCTCCGTACCCTAATCCCCTTTTTTGGGATCTGGGTACGGGTGACAACATACCTCAATGGAGCCATTATAATCTGAAATTATGTCCCCTGTTCAAGCTTGTGTCCAAGGTAGTGTTGCGACAGACCTGGGACTCTTTGCACAACATTTCAACACACAGAGGTTGAACTCTTATCACAACAGTTCAGCAAACAGATAAAGGCAGTAGAGACACACAGACTGATAACCCAGTTCGGCTCCGCCTACTCTGGGGAGTTTCCCACACCCGAAAAAGGGACAGCAAATCTTTATTACGAGTATAGGGTTTCCACAGGGACTTACACTTACACCTTGTAATAGCCTAACCTCAATACTCCGTCTCTCAGATTTGCAATCGAGGTTCACCGCAATTCCCCTCGACCCCCTTCGTTCAGAACCTACAGTCTGAACATTCTCGACCTTCTCCAGAAGCTCGGATGCTTTCTCTCGAAAGCTTGTTCACCTTTGTTGTGTGCGGCAGTTGATACGCTTCAGACAGTCTGTGTTGCACTTGAACAGACTGCACTTGCACCGGTGTATTCTCAATGAGGAAACACAACCGGCCGTCGCTTTCTTCTTCTCCAATCAGCAGGATATGCTCGTGTATATTTGATCTTTGAAAGCGACAAGAATTAGGTTTGCCCTTGCATTGTATTTATATGCTCGAGCGAAACCCTAATTCGCACAAGATAATCCCATCAAATATTTCGGAATTGATTCCTAAATATTTGATGTATATCTTTCATAAATCGATCGGAAGAATATACGAAGTCTTCTTTCCAAGTAAGTCGCGCCATCTTCAATGTAGATATTCATTCGAATATTTAATGCTCGAATAAGTCGCAGGCCGACTTCCACTTGTCGAAATCTTCGTTGCCAATATCTTCCGGAAAATATCCTCGCGTATATCCTCGCGTCTTGATCACGCTGTACAGGAGTACCAGGATATTGTTCGAACTCCCCCTGAACACCTGCTCGAACTGTCTAAGCTACGTTTTGCCAAATACATGCCACTCAAGGGAACATCAATCTCCCCCTTGGCATTTTGGCAAAACCAGATCTACTAGATAACCAAGTCTATCTAACTATCTAGACAGTAGACAACTTTGAGGGAAACAAGAATTGTCTCCTCCAAAATACTCCCCCTTTTTGCCACAAACTGGCAAGGGGTGCGATCCGAGTTCGAACAGACAATCAAAATGTGCCAGAACAAGCACTAAGAACGATAGTTTTAAACAAATTGTTCAGGGAGAAAGTTTGAAGAGGACCTTCAATCAGAAGCTTCTTCAATGGAATCATCTTCAGAGGCAGTAGCTTCTGATTCGTCATCACTGGGGAAGCTGAGAGCTCGAGCAAGCCTGTTGATTCGGTGGCGCTGTTCCTTGTCCGCAGCAATGATAACATGGAGGTCCTTCAGTAGTTTGCTCCTCTCATCCACGCCCATTCTGGCTCCCCCTCGACTGGATTCCCCAATTTCTTTACCTGGCTTGCTCCCCCCTTTCAGATCATTCACATGCCGCCCTTTGTATAACTTGTGGTCCACTGTGAATTTGCTGGGAGCTTTAGTAAGAAGATCTGACGAGGCTGTCAAATCAGGGGCTTGATGAATAATCAGCTCATAGATCAGAGATGGAAAGCAGATCTGGTGCAGGGTTCTCATCGATGTAGCATGGTCAGCAATCTGTTTGAACATTATTCTACCCAGGTTAAACTTCAGCTTGTTCCCTATCTGATAAATCAGTTGGGCCATGTCCTTGTTGATAGTAGAGCGATGAGTAGACGGCCTCCAGTTAAACACTGCTATGAAAAATAGAATTGAATAGAACGTGGACAGATCCGCCGTATGCACAAGTGACTCAGGCCTCCACTGAACAGAGCCTGCAGTGATGGTGCTTACTATCTTCTCGAGGCTGGATTCTTCTTCATCAACAGCTGGGTCGTCCATGGAGAAGTATACATTGATCAGTTCTGGATCAATCTTGATCCTTCTTCCTCTTACATAGAAGACCCCATACTCAGCCTCTCCAATGACCCTAAACTTTAGAGGCAAGTTTGCCATGGCCTCACGCACCAGCTGTTCGTTGAATGGCTTGCATCTGTCTAACGTCCAGAATAGATCCGACTCTTTGAGCACCTCAATCACTTCTTTCCCTTTGTAACTCGATGCATCCAGTAGTCTCTCCGGTATGATTTTCCTCTTCTGCACACATCCCCATTTCAACGCAGCTTCTTTGTTCACGAACCACACACCTTTCTTGACCTTACTGACTGGGACAGCCTCAGATTCAGGGGCTGGGACTTCACATCTCCCAGCATCTTCAGAGATGGGAACTGCAGCAACGCGCTTTCTTTTCTTTGAAGAGCCAGCTCCCCCTGCACCACTGCTGACCTCAGCAACCTTCTGAGCTGGTTCCTTTGTAGACGTAGCAAAGGCAACCTTTTTCTTTTCCTTCCCCTTCGTTGTCCTCTTGAGGTTGACAAGGGGAACACTGTCTTGGTCATCTTCTGAAAGAGTAACACCTTCTGCTGCTGATGTATGGGCATCCTTACGAATGGATGGTTCATCCTTCTTCAAATAATCCTGACGACGATCATCTTGAACTGTCATTATTTCTTCACTCACTGCTTTCTCTGGTACTTCTCCAGTCTTATCTTCGGTTTGAACACTCTGTTCCACTGTTGGAGTACTTGCAACTTTCTCTGTAGCTCTTCCAGTCTCAACACCAGACTGAACACTTGGTTCCATAGGTGGATCACTTGTAGCTTTTTCTATATCAACTTCTTTTGCCCTAACAGCCTGAGCTTCTTCCAGACTTGCCACTCCCTGATCCTTCTCCTTTTCCAGGTCTTCCATGACATCATCAATGTCTTTGTATAACTTCTCCAATTCATCATCCTTTTCTGCTGGGTTAATCTCCTCTGCCACAGCCTCATCATGCAAACCGAAACCTTCTTCAGTGATTCCTCCTTGGTTTTCAGACGGATCAGGATCACTCATCACCACATTCCTCTTCCCGGAGGACTCGATGAACTTCTCTGTTTCTTCATCGGACATTGCAATCTTCCTTCCTCGAGCTGCATAGATCTGGGCGAGATATTTTCTGGGAGAGTCACTGGCCCGCTTCACCTTCTTCCTACGACCAGCCTTCGGAGGAATGTATCCTATGGCGAAGATCTTTTCCCTCCATGATGTTGAGCCACCAACCGTTTTGCTGGGCTCGCCGCTTTCCATAATCTTGACAGGAATATTTTTAGGAACGGTTTTGTCATCAACAACAGCCCTAACACTAATAACCTTCTTGCCATTATCATCACCAAACTCAGCCCTACTGGCTGCAATCCCCACAGCCCTACTGGCTTCACTATCCATACTCACAACTCCGTCCACCACAATCTTTTCTACCACAGTAATATTTGCAGAAACCAAGGGAACGGACTGAGAATTCGGAGTTACCTCAGATTGGGGATGAACTCGGTTTGAACCAGCGACGAAGGACGAGTCTATCGTGACTGGCTGAGGAATTATTTCTTCGGTAGACTTCTTTGCTTGGGCCAAGGAATCGGTGTCGGAGCGTAAAGGCGACGCCTTTTGCACCTTCGAAGCTTTCGATTTCGGATTTTTGGATTTCGCCGCCAGAGCTTTTGCGGCCTGCATGCCTTCCCTCTTCTTTTCAGCAGATTTGACGCCGGACTTCGCTGATTTCCTCATGTTTACCATCTCCGTTGAGCGTATGAGCGGTTGAGAGAGAGAAGATGTCGTTCTAGGGTTTTGGGGACGAGAGAGAGAAGAAATTGAACACACTCAACTGTTTTGTGTTTTAAAAAATATCCTCCGGCCCTTTCAACTTCCCAAATTAGACAACCCTTGATTCAAATAACGGCAGGAAAAATCTTCGAGAATATTCAAAAAATTGATTTTCATGCGCTGTGCCTTCTGTTCCAGCTCTATATATTAGGTGGTCAGTCCAACTGTTTCAGCTGGAGATTCGACTATGACTGACCACCGTTGGATGCTTTTAGTGGTTGACACCACATAGACCCCCTGAGGATCTGGGTGTTCCACTCCGCGACCTGCCATATGGTTTGACACAAGTATGCTGCCTCAGAGTTACCATCTTTCGTGAGCATTCATATTTCCTTGTACGGGGCCAGGCACATTTCTGTGGGTAGTGTACGAACTCCTGTTGCAACTGTACCACCGACTGATTCAACAGCTTCCTGGGACACTCGGCAACCTTGATTTGTGCGCATCGACAATAAGATATTGTGTGCAAGGTCTTCTTATCCACTCCCCCTCGCAGAAAACTAGGTTGTTCGTTTGCACATGGGAGAGCAACCGGTTGCTGGCCATGATTCTCATTTTTCATTGACTCCGTCAGACCCATCCTAATAGTATAGCAGTTGTTGGCATCCCTTTTTCCTTTCATCAGTGTATCGCCATTCTGGTCTAGTACAAGACATGAGTAGCTAGAGAATGACACATAGTGTCCATCGTCGCATAGTTGACTGATGCTGATAAGATTCCTGGTCAGTCCCTTAACAAGGAGGGTGTTCTTGAGTGCAGGGAGATCCGGAACCATCAATGTCCCACAGCCGATCACCTGACCCTTTCCACCATCCCCGAAGGTGACAAACCACATGTACTCAATAGGTCTAATATGGGTAAGATATTGAGAGTTACCTGTCATGTGTGCGAAGCATCCGCTGTCGAAGAGCCAACTGTCATGCGATAAGTAATTTGAGGTGTAACAGGCTACCATGCAAACGGTTCGGTCTGCCTTTTGAACCCAGGCCGATTTCTGTTGGAATGTGGTTCGTTGCTGGAAAACACATCGTTCAGCTAAAAACAGGCGACACTTTAGTTTAATGTGTCCTATCTGATTGCAATACCAGTAAGTGCGCCATTCTTTCCTTTGCGCTGAATGAGAGCCAACGTGCATCGTACCATCCCTTCTTTGACCACTGTTGGGTTGTTCTTGTTGCAGGTCTATTTTCTGTCTGGGATGTTGTCTTACCTTCTGTTCTGTCTTCTGTTTCGACACCGGTCTGGTTTTAACAAGCGTCGTACCTTTTGAGCTGCCTTCTCCTGTGAACCCCAATCCTCTGTGTCCGGACTCCATTCTCTGGGATCTAAGAATATCATTTAAGTTTTTAGTGCCAGAGTTAAGCATTCTTACCGACTGTTTGAGGTGATTGAGTTCCTCTCTAGTGTCAGAGTGTTCCATCTTCTCGGATTCTAGCTGAAGTTCCAGCTGTTCCACCCTCCTTAGTTGGAACATTTCTTTCCGCTGTAGATCAATGATGGTTTTTCCCAGCCCCGCCATGCCTACAGGATGAGTGTCCCAATCCTTCTCTATTTCGACTTTTAGGGAGGAGACAGTACCCAGGAGTTCCGTTTTCTGAACAAGAAGATCCAGCCTTTCCTGTTTTACCTCAGCTAGTTGAGAAGTCAGTGAGTTAATTGTACCTTCCAGTTCTGCCTTCAGTGTCAGTAGTATCTCAACCTCCTGCCATACCTTGTCCTTTTCCATAGTGACGCTTGCCACTGTGTCATTTAGCTTTTTGTTCATCTTGATCAGAAGCAGCCACTTCTCATATAGATCTTTATAAGTCTGAGCCAGAGAGTCCTGTGTGAGTTCTTCATTGTCACTGTCTGAGGGGTCTTCACCTGGGAGTTCCAACTGAGGTGGAACAGTTTCACTTGTGCTGCTGCATTCATCCAGAGTTGTGACGAAGGCCACAAAGTTTGTGGTTTCACCTTTTTCTTTGTCTGACTCACTGTCGCTGAAGCTCGCCACCATCGCCTTTTTCTTCATGAGAGTGTTTGCACACTGTGATGCAATGTGACCGAAACCCTTGCATTCATGACACTGAATCTCTTCTTTTCCTTTGTCAGACAAGTCTTGCCTCGAATCAGTAGACCTTGGCCTGCTGGATTTCCAGTTTTGGTAACCAGTTGATGAAGACTGACCTTGTTCTGGACCATGTCTGTTGATTTTCCGCACCATTCTTCCAAAGTTTTGTGCCATCATGGCTAGTTGCTCAGTGGTGCACCCAGAATCCAGTTTGTCTTCCGTTTTATCTGCTTTAAGAGCGATTCCCTTCTCTTCTCCGGTTTGGAAGTCATGATTGATCTCGTAAGTTCTGAGAGAACCCATTAGCTCGTCTAGCTTCAGTGTGGTGATATCATGCATTTCCTCAATGGCCGTGACTTTCATGGCAAATCTCGGAGGAAGAGACCTTAGGACCTTGCTGGCCAATCTTTCTTCATCGATGGGTTTCCCTAGTGCAGATGCCTCGTTGGACAGTTCCAGGACTCTGGTGTTGTACTCAGTGATGGTTTCACTCTCCTTCATTTTCATCTCTTCAAACCTGGTTGTGACAGCTTGCATGCGGGAGTTGCGAACTTTGTCTGTTCCTTCAAACGCTGTTTGGAGGATATCCCATGCTTCCTTGGCCACTTCACAGTTGATGATTAGCTTCATGACGTTTTCATCTACTGCCGAGAAAATTGCGTTCATTGCCTTTGAGTTGCCCATGGAAGCTTTGTCCTCCTCTTCTGTCCACAGAGCTTCTGGTTTGGCGATCGGTTCTCCAGTGAGATTGTTCATTATGGGTTCCGTCCACCCTTTCAGAACAGCCTTCCATGCCTTTTCGTCTAGTGATTTCAGAAAAGATCTCATCACAGGCTTTCATGTGGCATAGTTCGATCCTTCGAGCAGCGGGGGTCTGGTTATGCTTTGTCCTTCCTTCAGAGTCATCTTGAATAGTTCAGGATCCCACTCAGTGTGTCGAGTGATCTGCTTTGATACCAATTGAAATTATGTCCCATGTTCAAGCTTGTGTCCAAGGTAGTGTTGCGACAGACCTGGGACTCTTTGCACAACAGTTCAACACACAGAGGTTGAACTCTTATCACAACAGTTCAGCAAACAGATAAAGGCAGTAGAGACACACAGACTGATAACCCAGTTCGGCTCTGCCTACTCTGGGGGGTTTCCCACACCCGAAAAAGGGACAGCAAATCTTTATTACGAGTATAGGGTTTCCACAGGGACTTACACTTACACCTTGTAATAGCCTAACCTCAATACTCCGTCTCTCAGATTTGCAACCGAGGTTCACCGCAATTCCCCTCGATCCCCTTCGTTCAGAACCTGCAGTCTAAACGTTCTCGACCTTCTCCAGAAGCTCGGATGCTTTCTCTCGAAAGCTTGTTCACCTTTGTTGTGTGCGGCAGTTGATACGCTTCAGACAGTCTGTGTTGGACTTGAACAGACTGCACTTGCACCGGTGTATTCTCAATGAGGAAACACAACCGGCCGTCGCTTTCTTCTTCTCCAATCAGCAGGATATGCTCGTGTATATTTGATCTTTGAAAGCGACAAGAATTAGGTTTGCCCTTGCATTGTATTTATATGCTCGAGCGAAACCCTAATTCGCACAAGATAATCCCATCAAATATTTCGGAATTGATTCCTAAATATTTGATGTATATCTTTCATAAATCGATCGGAAGAATATACGAAGTCTTCTTTCCAAGTAAGTCGCGCCATCTTCAATGTAGATATTCATTCGAATATCTAATGCTCGAATAAGTCGCAGGCCGACTTCCACTTGTCGAAATCTTCGTTGCCAATATCTTCCGAAAAATATCCTCGCGTATATCCTCGCGTCTTGATCACGCTGTACAGGAGTACCAGGATATTGTTCGAACTCCCCCTGAACACATGATCGAACTGTCTAAGCTACGTTTTGCCAAATACATGCCACTTAAGGGAACATCATAATCCATATGCTAAATCACTGTTGTGGGTATGTTAAGCAGCTCTCTCTTAATTGACATGTTTAGCAGGATGCAGTCCCTGATGATTTTTCCCACTTGTTCAACACTCCTTACCAAATAGGCGTGGATCAATCAAATTTGACGGTTGAGATATCCTTCGTTGATTCTCTGTATTTGGTGTATGGCTTTTGTGCTTCAATATAATTTCTTTGCTGCTACTATTCCCATCCTTCTAGTATCCCACCTATCCTGGTACATAGTGTCATCGTTCTCAGTAGTCCTTCATCACATCTGTTCATCATTAATGACTTCCTCCGTACAGTTGCCCAAGTACATAGTCCCACGTCCTTTTCCCATGATATAGATTTCCTTCGTAAATCCCCGTGATCTTTCAAGGGGTGGTGTGATACGGTAGATTTACCCGAGTGGTATGAGACAAGGCATCACACACGAAGGCAACCAGCTACATATGTGAAAAGAATAAATTGTACCTCATGGGGATCACATCCAGTATATGGAGAATAACAAGGGGCTCATAGGAGTGATCCACCACGAGTAGGCTAGGGACGGTTGTAGATACCTTCCATCATATAGGCTTGTAATGAGGGATCGAAACATCCGGAAGGTTCTTTTGGGCAAGAAAACAAAAGGTTTTTCATCCGTATGTTAGTGTATCATAGGTCACACAATCAATCAGCTTATAAAGTGCATGTTCACGAATATATTTCTAGGTGAGACTCAATAAGACCAAGCCAATACCTTAACATAATCATGCACTTAAACACAGGTCAAATATTTCTCACCAATCATCGGGGGTCTTTCGAGGAGGTAGTGTCAGTTGAGAGAAATCATCCCCAGCTCCATACGAAGCTTTTCGAAGGGTTCCCTGTCAAGTGCCTTTGTAAATATGTCAGCGATCTGATCTTTTGTCCTGTAAAACTCCATGCATACCATACCCTTTTCTACACAGTATCTTAGGAAGTGATGTTTAATTTCTATATGCTTTGTCCTAGAGTGTTGTACTGGGTTCTTAGATATATTTATTACACTAGTATTGCCGCATAGAATAGGTATTGAATCAAATGAAATACCATAGTCACTTAGCTGTTGTTTGATCCATAGTAGTTGAGAGCAACATGCGGCTGCTGCAACGTACTCTGCCTCTGCGGTAGACAGTGCCACTGAATTTTGCTTCTTTGACGCACATGATACTAGACATGATCCTAGAAACTGAGCCATTCCTGAGGTTGACTTTTGATCCATTTGATTTCTTGCAAAGTCAGCATCGGTGTATCCAACCAATCGAAGATCTCCATTTCTTGGGTACCATAGGCATAGAGTATCAGTACCCTTTAAGTACCATAGGATTCGTTTTACAGCTTTGAGATGTGTCTCCCTTGGATCTGCCTAAAAACGTGCACACAAGCATACACAGTACATAATATCAGGTCTACTTGCAGTGAGATAAAGGAGTGAACCTATCATGCCTCGATAGAGAGTTTGATCAACTCTCTGTGCACTTTCATCCTTCCCATGGGACTCATTCGGGGATATGGGTGTGAACATAGTGCTGGAGTCTTTCATCCCAAACTTAGAAATTATCTCTCGAAGATACTTCTGTTGGTGAATTCTGGTACCATCCTCATCTTGAGCGACTTGGAGTCCTAGAAAAAATTTAAGCTCTCCCACCATACTCATCTCAAATTCGCTTTCCATGAGCTTGGTGAATTTCCTAACAAGAGAGTTGTTAGAAGAACCAAAAATGATATCATCTACGTATACCTGTACCACGAGAGTATCGTTTCCCTCTCTAAGGAGAAATAGTGTTCTATCCACCTGTCCACGTACGTATCCATGTGATAGTAGGACCTGAGAGAGCTTGTCATACCAGGCTCGAGGCGCTTGCTTCAGGCCGTATAGTGCTTTGTCAAGTATGTATACGTGGTCCGGATGGGAAGAGTCCTCGAATCCTGGTGTCTGACTCACGTATACCTCCTCTTTGAGCACTCCGTTAAGGAATGATGTCTTTACATCCATCTATTGCAGTGTAAAGCCATGGTAAGCAGAATACGCAATTAACAATCTGATGGCTTCTAACCTTGCAACTGGAGCGAAAGTCTTATCATAGTCGATCCCCTCTTGCTGATTGTATCCTTTGACCACCAGTCGAGCTTTATTCCTCATTACTTGTCCCTTATCATCTAGCTTATTCTTGAACACCCACTTAGTCCCGATGATGGTTCTTTCTGTTGGATGAGGGACTAGTCTCCATACTTTGTTCCTTTCAAACTGATGGAGTTCTTCATGCATGGCTTTTACCCACTCTGGGTCCTTCAGGGCTTCTTGGACAGTCCTGGGTTCAATAAGTCACACACATGCAGTAGATGCATGACTTTTGAGTGGTAAAGGTAAGGTAGAGAGCACTGAGTCATCTTTCTCTTGACCGATGCTTTTATAACATTGAAAGTCTTATTGCCATGCATGCTTGGTATGACTTCTGGTACTGTGTCTGGTAGGTGCCATCTGGTCATGTTCTTCAACTGGTTCTTATGTAATCAGACGTTGGGTTTCTTCTTAACCTCTCTCCACATCATCATCATGTGCTTGAACGGGATCATGTACTGGATCAACATTCTGAGTTTCCCCTAAGGATTCATGTGTGTCTGAGGCCAAGAGTTGTGATCCGTGTTTAAAAGGAACTCGTCTTCTTGAGAGAAAGGAGGTGTTCCATCTTCTCGAGTTGTTTCCCACCCCATTGTTTCTTCATCAAACACCACATGGATGCTCTCCTCTGTCTTCCTGTGTTGGCGGTTGTACACTTTATACGCTTTACTGTGACTGGAGTATCCTATGAGCACACCCTCCTTGCTTATCGCATCGAATTTTCCCAGATTTGTTTTACCATTGTTGTGGATATAGCACTTGCATCCAAACACTCTGAAGTACGACACGTTCAGTTTTCTTTCCATCAATAGCTCATATGGGGTTTTGTTTAGTATTGGTCTGAGGTATGCTCCATTAAGGATGTGACACGCTGTGTTGAGGGCCTCTCCCCAGAAGCTACCAGGAAGACCACTTGCTAGTAGTAGGGTTCTTGTCATGTCTTCCAAGGTTCTGTTCTTTCTTTCCACCACCCCGTTCTGTTAGGGTGTCCTAGGAGCGGAAAAATTGTGGTTCATCCCCTTCTTCCTGCACAGGTTGATAAATAGTGAGTTATCGAATTCCGTTCCATGATCGGTACGTATACTTGACAAGGATTGGTTCAGCTTTCTTTCTGTTTCCTTCATCCCTATTTTGAATTCTGCGAACACCTCATCTTTGGATGTTAGAAATATAGTCCAAGTGAATCTTGAATAATCATCAACAATAACGAACACATATTTGTTACCTCCGAGACTCCTAGTTCGCATAGGTCCACACAAGTCCATGCAAACTAATTCCAGGGGTCGAGTGGTGCTTACCTCAGTTTTTGATTTAAATGAGGATCTTACTTGCTTGCCTCTCACACACGCATCACATAGGCTGTCTAGCTCACTATCTACATGTGGGAGACCTCTTACCAGTTCTTGATGGTGTAGCTTTGAGAGGAGATGTGTACTGGCGTGTCCAAACCATTTGTGCCACAGTCCAGTTTCCTCTGACTTGGTTGCAAGACACAGTTCTGTCTCGGGAATGAATGTGGGGTCCACTCTGTAGATCTTCCCTGAGCGCTTTCCTTTCAGTAGAGTCTTTCCTGTGCTTACACACTCAACATAGCATTAGTTAGCAGCAAATAGTACTTGGTTCTTCCCTTTTTGACATAATTGAGAAACACTTAGAAGATCAAATCTAATCCCTTTTACAAGACTGGCATCATTGATTCGAATTTTTTCAGTGAGTTTAACCTTACCTATCCCAATGATCGCACCTCTACTGTTGTTTCCAAAAGTAACACCTCCTCCGGAGTGTGAGGAAGGGAGGTGTACCACTTCGGGTTTTCTATCATCTGTATGGAGCATGCGCTATCTATGTACCAGGAGCTGCTCTCGCCACCACCCTGCAACTACAAGAAGGTTAGTTCTTACGTACCCAAACAAGATTAGGCTTGCTTGATCTATGTTTCATCTAGGTTTCATCTGATTTTGGCTCTTTAGCCGCCTTTATCTCGGCTCCCCTAGTAGTCTGAGTTGTTGGTTTGCGTGTTTGCTTCGGAAGACTGGTTGTGGTGTTTCTTCTATTTGGGTAGTATTTCCTGGAGTGACCTTCTTGTCTGCAGTGCCAGCAGATTATTGGCGGTGTTCCATACTTGACTCGAATTTTCTGATCTTCCTGTTTTCAACGTATACAGTCCCGCTGGAGGTGTCCATCTTGTCTGCAATACGAACACACCCTGTGATGCTTAAGATCTACGTATTTTCTATGTCCTGGAGGAAGAGATGTGTTTGCTTTCCTTGAAGTGAAGTCTATGTGGGATGGTTTTGTATTCTTGCACTGTTTAAGCCATAATGAGTGAGCCTTCTTTCCGTCGAAGGGTATTGTATCCTTACATTCTGAGGCTAATATCTTCATGGATTGACAGGTGCATTTAGTTGTCCTTTTGACATTCGTCATTAGACCTCTCGATTTAGAGACTTGGGTGACATTCTCTATGGTGTATCCTAGACCTGGTCTGGATACAAATCTCTTTCAAAAGTCTTCTTTTATCTCCCATAGTCTAGACCGCATGCTCTCTTTCACCATTGTTTCCTTTTCCCTTTCATTGGTAGTCTTTGTCTGTTCTAAGTCAGACATCAATGTGACATTTATGGACTCAAGTTCCATTACTTTTTCTTCTAGATTCCTGATTGTCTCATCTTGAAGTGGTGTTTTCTCAATTTTCGTCATATCCAGGGACAGGATCCCCTCCTGGGTGTGTATCCTCCCTCTCAACTTAGCTTATGTTCTGTATAACTCTTCCTCAAGCTTCATCGCCTTGGCTGGCCATTGATTCTCATTGTGTGTTAGTCCTTTAATGTGTTCTTCTTGTTAATCAAGACTTGCATTCAGCTCCGCATTTTTCTTGGTCAGTTTTGAAATAATGTTATCTGTTCAAGTCACTCTTCGAGGTAGTGTTCCGATAGACGTGGAACACCTTTGCAAATAATACCGCAAACAGAACAAAACAGGAGCACACACAATATGATACCCAGTTCGGCTTCGCCTACTCTGGGGGGTTTCCCACACCCTAAAGGGTCACAAATATTTATTACGAGTTTAGAGCTACAAGTGGACTTACGCTTACACAACTCCTCATTTGTAATTTCCTAGCCTCTAACACTCCATCTCTCAGATTTGCAATCTCGGTTCACCGTGGTTCACCTTGATCCCCTTTGTCCGAACCTCCCGTCCGCACGTGGTCGATCTTCTCCCGAAGGTCGGATGCTTTCTCTTGAAAGTCAGCAGTGGTCACTGTTGTGTGCAGCGGTACGATCAATCACAGACAGTCTGAACAGCACACTGAATAGACTGTATCAGCACCGATGTTTTTCCAGTGGGTAAAGATAGTCGGCCGTCGCTCTCTTCTTCTTCGATCAGCAATATGCACTAGTGTATTTTTCTCGTTGAAATCAATACAGATATGGACGCCCTAGCATTCTATGTATAGGCATTGGCGGTTCCCAAATCTGTTCCAGATACTTTGTCAAATAGGAAATATTCCTAAATATTCGATGAGTATCTACATTCCAATCTTTTAGGAAGATCACGAGATTACTTCCTCGACAAGTCAGCCAAGCCACCTTCAACCTGATGAGAAGATATTCATTTGAATATCTGAATCTCTAAATATTCACTGGCCAACTTTAACCGAAAAGATCCTCGATCTTTTAGAACCTTCCGGTTTGCATTCTTGCCCCTGCTCCACGATGTACCTTAATTCCAGAATGCGTTCGAACTTCCCTTGAACTCCTACTCGAACTGTCTAAAGATGTTTTTCCAAATACATGCCATTCATGGGAACATCAATCTCCCCCTTAGCATTTTAGCAAAACCAAATCTACTAGATCTATCTATCTAGACTTTAGACACACTTGAGGGAACATAAATTAGTCACCTCAAAATACTCCCCCTTTTTGCCACAAACTGGCAAGGGGTCCAATCAAGCTCAAACAGTAAAACCGAAATGTGCCAGAACAAGCACTAAATAGTATGAAAGTTCAACCAAAAACATAGTTCAGAGAGTTTGAAGTCATGAACCTTTAAGCAGACGACCCATCATCAGAATCACCATCAGACTCTGCATCATCATCTTCATCTTCGCTCGAGTAGCGGAGTGCACGAGCCAGCTTGTTGATGCGCTTGTGTTGCTCCTTCTCAGCTGCAATGATGGTATCTAGTTCCTTTATCAGCTTGTTCCTCTCATTACGACCCATCCTAGCTCCCCCTCTCCTTGAAGACTCTGGGACATCCTTCCCTTTCTGTCCCGGTTCTTTGAGATCGTTCACATGACGGCCTTTGAAGAGCTTATGATCTACGCTGAACGTCTATAGGGTCTTGGTAAGACGATCATTTGGAGTCTTCAATTCTGGAGCTTGATAGATGATCAGTTCATATATCAGAGATGGGAAACAAATCTGGTGGAGAGATCGTTTTGAGGTAGCGTGCTCAGTAATCTGTTTGAACATGACTCTTCTCAGATTGAACAACATCTTGTTCCCAATCTGATATATCAGTTGAGCCACATCTCTGCTGACCGTAGAGCAGTGAGAGGAAGGCTTCCAGTTGAACACAGCAATGAAGAACAGCATTGAGTAGAACGTTGACAGGTCAGCTGTAGGCACGACAGTCTCAGACCATCATGGGACCAAACCCGTAGTTATAGTGTCCACAATCTTATCATAATCTTGTTCCTCCTCATCTACGACAGGGTCATCCATATGGAGAAATAAACATTGATGAGCTCAGGGTCAATTTTAACCCTTCTTCCTCGAATGTAGAACACGCCATATTAAGTGTCCCCGACAACACCAAACTGAGGGGGAAGGTTTGCAATCGCATCTTGAACTAGCTGTTCGTTGAATGGTCTGCTCCTTGTTAAGGTCCAGATCAGACATGATTGTTTCAGGACATGGAAAACCTCCTTCCCCTTGTATCGCGACTCCTCAAGAATTCTTTCTGGGATTATTTGTTTTTTCTGAACATACCTCCACTTCCTTGCAGCATCCTTGTTCACAAACCAGATTCCTTTCTTTATGTACCCGGCTGGGGGATCTTCTGTAACGGGTGAAGGGATTTCATGCTTTCTCTTTTTGGCTCCAGCTCCCCCTGCGGCCTGACTCGCCTCTGCATCCCTGGCAGAGTCCTTCTTGGCAAGGCTTTCAATAGAGACCTTCTTCTTTCCTTTGTCCTTCTTGGCCTTTTTGAGCTCCGCAAGGGGGCGGAATCTTGAGCATCCTTTGAAAGGGTGTCTGGCAAGAGAACAACCTGAGCAGCATTCTCCATCACTGCATCAGAAATAGCTGGTAGCTCCTCCTCCACACGGGCATCCTCCACATGATCATCATCATGTAACCCACCTTGCACATTGACTGGAACTTCAACTGACTCCTCCACAGATACTGCCTCTGAGGCAGGGGTCTCTTGGGGTAGGACTGTCTCACCTTCCTGGCAACCTGACATAACTTCTGCTGGTACACTTGCTTCCTCCGCAGCTTGTGAATTATTAGCAGAAGCAGATTCTTCAACCCCTGCAGCCCGGGCTTCTGAAGACTGATCTTGTCTCACCACAACAGGTACTGAAACCTCCTCCTTTTGCAAGGCTTTAACGACATCATCAATGTCCTTGTAAATATCATCCATTTCTTCATCCTTCTCGGATGGTTCAGACTCTTCAGCCACATCATCAGATTGCTTTGTATGCTGCTCACCACCTGAACCCTCATGCTTTTCTCTAGAACCATCCTCATATCCTTCATCAATAACCACCTTCCTCTTGTCTGAAGATTCAAGAAGCTGTTCAGTCTCTAAACCTGACATTGCAGCAAGACGACCTCTAACCGCACTAATCTTGGCAAGATACTTCCTTGGAGAATCTATTCGACGACTAACAACTTTCCTGCGAAGACCGGATGGACGCACATATCCATAAGCATGAATCTTCTCCCTCCATACTTTTAAAATAGCAGCGACCTTAGACACAGGCATGCTAGGTTCCCCTTCCTTTACAACTCCAACAACATCATTACCAATCACAGCCCTACTGGCTTCACCACTCTTACCAACCACACCTTTCATTCCCTTTTCAACCTTCTTATTTCCAACAACCGCATCATTCACAGGCAAGGAAATAACAACCGGAGCATTAGGGGTTGAGATTACCTCAGATTGGGGTATAGCCGGTGGAAGAATGTGACTTGTTGATGTCGAACTAGCATCGATTTGTTTAGGAGTCCCCACCGCTGCTTGCGAGGGCACCACCTTCTGCTTTGCAGCAGGTTCTGGTCCTTTCTTCTCCACCACCCCGGCTTTAGGGTTTGCTAGAACCGCTCCTCCGTGTGTTACTTTGACAGTAGATATCAACCAATTGCTTGTCTGTTGTCACATGCTTTAGGGTCACAACCTTCTGTTCAACTAGCTCTCTGATAAAATGATGTCTGATGTCAATATGCTTCGTCTTGGAGTGCTGTATTGGATTTTTGGATATGCTGATCGCGCTCATATTGTCACAGTACAAGGTCATCTCCTTTTGTTCCACTCCGTATTCAGATAGCATTTGTTTCATCCACAGCAGTTGAGTGCAGCAACTTCCTGCAGCAATATACTCCGCTTCGGCCATCGAGAGCGAGATGCTATTTTGCTTTTTGCTGAACCAGGAGACCAAGTTGTTTCCCAAGAAGAAACAACCTCCAGAGGTGCTCTTCCGATCTTCAGCGTTTCCTGCCCAGTCGGCGTCGCAGTAACCAACCAGATATGGGTTGGTGTTCTTGGTGTACCAGATACCAAAGTCAACACTTCCGCATACGTAGATTTGTGCGATAATAATATCTGACCTTATGTGCTTCACGAATAGGGTCTTGTCTACTCCCACTCGCACATATCCGTGGTCGACGAGAAACACGGTGAGACGCGCATACCATGTTTAGAGCGCCTACTTGAGACCGTATAGAGCATTCTTCAGGCAATACACATGAACAGGGTGATGTGGATCCTCAAATCCCTTCGGCTGAGCAACGTAGACTTCCTCATGCAGAAAGCCGTTTAGGAACGCACTCTTAACATCCATCTGGAACAGCCGAAACTTTAAGTGACATGCCAGAGAAAGGAGAAGGTGGATGGCTTCAAGACGAGCCACATGGGCAAATGTCTCATCAAAGTTGATCCCCTCTATCTGGGTATATCCCTGTGCCACTAAGCGAGCCTTGTTTCTTGTGATATTTCCTGTGGCGTCTGACTTGTTCTTGAATATCCATTTTGTGCCGATGACATTCACACCATGAGGCTTTGGAACCAAGTCCCATACGTCATTGCGAGCAAACTCTTCCAGTTCTTCATGCATGGCTAGGACCCAGTACTCATCAAGCAGTGCTTCCTTTATGTTCTTCGGTTCTATAGTGGACAGAAAGCACGAGCAAGCAGCTAGTTCTCTGAAGTTAATCTCCTTGCCACGAGTCCTTATGCCTGCACTTGGAGTTCCAATAACCTCAGTGATTGGATGGTCCTTGGTAATTCGTCGAGAGGGTTGTAGCACAGTAATGTCCTCTTGGCAACTGACGTCGTCAACCTCGTCTGATGAAGTGATGGCGTTGGGGTTGTCCGCTGATGGTACTTTGCCGGACTAAACTATGTCTGTTGGATGAAACAACGGTGGTGTGTCAGGTGTTGTTCCAACTCTTTCATTAGCATCGTCTGAGATACTCTTCTCAATCACTTCATCCTTCACTTTGACATTGACTGACTCCATGACAGATCCTGTGCATTTGTTGAACACTCGATATGCTCGACTGTTCGAGGAATATCTTAGAAAGAAACCCTCATCACTCTTTGGGTCCAGCTTTTGTCTGTAGTCACGATCATTCAGAATGTTGCACTCCCTCCCAAAGATGTGGAAGTACTGGACAGTGGGCTTCTTCCCTTTCCACAGTTCATATCAGGTCATCTCCGTTCCAGTGCGAATTGTCACTCGATTTATGATGTGACATGCCGTATTCATAGCTTCTGACCAGAACTTCAGAGGAATCTTCTTGGCATGTATCATCACCCGAGCCATCTCTTGAATTGTGTGATTTTTGCGTTCCACAACTCCATTCTGCTGGGGTGTGATGGCAGATGCGAACTGATGTGCTATTCCGTGTTCTGCACAGTAGGTGGCCATAGAGGTATTCTTAAACTCTGTGTCGTTGTCACTCCTGATACTCACCAGGTGTTCTACCTTGTCCTCCCTCTCTCTTTGAAGTAAGGTAGCAAGTTGTATGAACTGTTGAGCAGCTTCAGTCTTGTCTCGAAGAAATCTAGTCCAGGTAAATCTGGTGTAGTCGTTCACACATACTAGAACATATTTCTTCCCGCCATAGCTCTCAACTTGCATCGGACGCATCAGATCCATGTGAATCAGTTCCAACAGTCTGCTAGTACTGATCTGCGAGTTGTTGGGGTGTGAAGCCTTCGTCTATTTCCCAATTTGGCACTCCCCACGGATTACCTCTATATTACCTGTCACAGTGGGCATTCCTTGGATGAGACCAGTTGAGGAGAGCTTCTTCAAGGTCTTCAGATTCAGATGAGCCAAGCGCCTATGCCACAATGCCATCTCGTCCGCTTGACTCGTTAGACAGGCTGATGCAGCAACTATGCCAGCAGAACCTATGAGGTAGCAATTGTTGGCTGCCATGTTGCCTTTCATCAGTGTGCCTCCTTCCTTATCCATCACTTGACATGAGTCATGATTAAATTTAACATGGTGTCCGCCATCACACAGTTGACTGATACTGATAAGTTCACCTTCAATCCTTCAACTATGAGAGTATTATTGAGTACAGGGAGATCCGGAACCTAGCCGATCACCTGACCCTTTCCTCCATCTCTGAAAGTGACAAACTGTTTTTTCACAACAGGTCGAATATGTGTAAGATAATTAGAGTTACCTGTCATATGGGTGGAGCATCCACTGTCGAAGTACCAACAATCTTTCTCCATGTGACTTGATGAGCTGAAAGCAACCATGCACACAGTCTCGCTTGACTTTGGTACCCAGACCTGTTTCAGTCGAGGTTTAGACCTTCGTTGAAAGGCCCTTCGTTCTGCAAGGAACAGGCGACACTTAGGTTTGATGTGTCCAATCTGGTAGCAGTACCAGTATGTGCGAGAGTCCTTCTCCCGTTTTGAGTAAGGACTAATGTGAGCATTGTGAATCTTTCTCTGACCAGCAAGGGTTTTTCCTTGGTACTGATTTACCTTCTGTCCAGAAAGTTGATTCATCTTCTATCCATGGTGCAGTTCAGCCTCTGGTTTCGCTTTCACAAAGGTTGTACCTTTTGAGCTGCCTTCTTCTGTGAACCCCAATCCTCGATGTCCGGACTCCATCCTCTGAGACCTGAGAATCTCGGTTAAATTCTTAGAACCGGAGTTTAACATCTTTACCGACTGTTTGAGTTGATTGAGCTCCTTCACGGTGGTTGAGTGATCCATTCTTTCAGATTCTAGCTAAAGTTCCAGCGACTCTACTTGCTTTAAGAGGAACACCTCCTTGCGTATCAGATCAGTAATAGTTTTCCTTAGGCTCGCCATGCCTACTGGATGAGTCTCACGATCTTTCTCCATGTCAACTTTCAGTGAAGAGACAGTACCCAGGAGTTCTGTTTTCTGAGCAAGCAGACATGACCTTTCCTGTTTTATTTCAGTCAGTTGAGTATTCAATAAATCGACCTTACCTTGGAGTTCCACCTTCTGTGTAACCAAGATCTCGACCTCCTGCCACACTTTGTCTTTTTCGATAGTCATGCTGGCAACTGTGTCATTGAGCTTCTTGTTGAGTTTGATCACCAGCAGCCACTTCTCATATAAGTCTTTGTAAGTTTCGGCCAGAGTCTCCTGCGTGAGTTCTTCATCATCACTGTCTGAGGAGTCATTAGCGAGGTGTTCCAACTGAGGTGGCATGCTTTCACTGGTTTTACTGCATTCTCCTATAGTTGCGACAAACGCGACAAAGTTGGTAGTTTCGTCGACTTCCTCCTCATCATCTGACTCACTATCACTGAGATTTGCAACCATTGCCTTTTTCTTCTTGAGGGCGTTAGCACATTATGCCTGGATGTGACCGAAGTCCCTACATTCATGGCATTGAATCTCTTTCCCTTTTCAGAAGAATCCTACCTCTTTTCACTGGTCCTTGTCTTGCCTATTTTCTAGTTACGGAAGTTGCTCGAGGATGACTGACCTTGCCCAGGGCCACGTCTGTTGATTTTTCGGATCATCCTGCCAAAATTCTGAGCCATCATCGCCAGCTGCTCAGTGGTGCAATCAGATTCAAGCATGTCTTCAGACACCTCAACTTTGAGAGTAATTCCTTTCACCTCTCTGGATTGGGCCTCGTAATTCATCTCATAAGTTCTGAGTGAACCCATGAGTTCATCCAGTTTTAGATTGGAGATATCATGCATCCCCTCAATGGCAGTGACTTTCATAGCAAATCTCGGAGGGAGCGATCTTAACACTTTACTGGCCATTCTTTCTCCGTCAATGGGTTTTCCCAGTGCAGCAGCCTCGTTGGATAGATCTAGAACTCTTGCATTGAACTCTGGTATGGTTTCATTGTCCTTCATCTTCATATCCTCGAACTTTGTTGTCACAATCTACATTCGCGAATTGCGAACTTTGTCGGTGCCTTCATAAGCTGTTTGGAGAATATCCCAAGCTTCCTTCGCAACTTCACAGTTTATGATTAGTTTTAGCACGTTTTCATCCACTCCAGAAAAGATTGCATTCATAGCCTTTGAGTTTTCGATAGACGCTTTTTCATCTGCATCATCCCATAGAGCTTCTAGTTTCGGGACAACTTCTCCCGTAAGGCTTTCCATCATGGGTTGAGTCCATCCAATTAAGACTGCCTTCCAAGCTTTTTCATCGAGAGATTTCAGAAAATATTTCATCTTGGGCTTCCAGGAGGCATTATTTGATCCTTCAAGAAGCGAGGGTCTGGTTGTGCTTTGTCCTTCCTTCAGAGTAATCTTGAACAGTTCTAGGATCCCACTCAGTGTGTCGAGTGTCTGCTCTAATACCAATTGAAATATTATTATCTGTTCAAGTTAGTCTTCGAGGTAGTGTTCCGACAGACGTGGAACACCTTTGCAAACAACACCGCAAACAGAACAAAACAGGAGCACACACAATATGATACCCAGTTTGGCTTCGCATACTCTGGGGGGTTTCCCACACACTAAAGGGTCACAAATCTTTATTACGAGTTTAGAGCTACAAGTGGACTTACGCTTACACAACTCCTCGTTTGTAATTGCCTAGCCTCTAACACTCCGTCTCTCAGATTTGCAATCTCGATTCACCGCGGTTCACCTTGATCCCCTTTGTCCGAACCTCCCATCCGAACGTGCTCGATCTTCTCCCGAAGGTCGAATGCTTTCTCTTGAAAGCCAGCAGTGGTCACTGTTGTGTGCAATGGTACGATCAATCACAGACAGTCTGAACAGCACACTAAACAGACTGTATCAACGTCGATGTTTTTCCAGTGGGGAAAGACAGTCGGTCATCGCTCTCTTCTTTTCCAATCAGCAATATGCACTCGTGTATTTTTCTCGTTGAAAGCGATACACATATGGACGCCCTAGCATTCTATTTATATGCATTGGCAGTTCCCAAATCTGTTTCAGATACTTTGTCAAATATTTAGGAAATATTCCTAAATATTCGATGAGTATCTACATTCCAATCTTTTAGGAAGATCACAAGATTACTTCATCGACAAGTCAGCCAAGCCGGCTTTAACCTGATGAGAAGATATTCATTTGAATCTCTAAATCTTCGCTGGCCGACTTCAACCGAAAAGATCCTTGATCTTTTAGAACCTTCCGGTTTGCATTCTTGCGTCTACTCCACGATGTACCTTAGTTCCAGAATGCGTTTGAACTCCCCTTGAACTCCTGCTTGAACTGTCTAAAGATGTTTTGCCAATTACATGCCATTCATGGGAACATCAAGTTTCTTCAGCAGTATCATTATCTGTTTATGTGAAATGTTAGATAGATCAGACATAGTATCTAGATTTATTACCTCATCATTTGCCATTATGCATACGGTGTCTCAGGGATCCTCTCCCTCACTCTCTCCTTCAGATTCTCCCCAGGCAGCTAGCATGGCCTTTGTGTCCTTTTGGGCAGGTGGGTTCCCTGCCCTTTTACTGAAGCAGTCTTTGCCATGTGTCCCTTCTTCTGACAGTGATAGCAGATCATATCCTTCAGAGGTTTCTTCCCTTGAAAGGACCCCATTCGTCCAGCTCCAGTCATCCTGATGGTATGGGTCATGAGCGCAGTGTCTTCATCGTTGCAGTCTTCGGTGTGGTTAATCTAGGCCAGCTCAAAGGCCCTTTCCAATTTTAGTGCTATGGAGTGTTCCTTGACAGGAGTTCGTCGAGCTGCTTTCCTTTGTTGTATTCCATCATTGCTTGAAGTCAAGCTACTAATTCTTCAAGGGTGACTTCCTTGATATCTTTCCAAGCCTGAAGAGCCAAGGTTACTACATCCCACTAAGAATTTAACGCTTGGAGAAAATGATGCGTAATTTTCCAGTCAGGGATGCTTTCCCCGAGAAATTCCATTTGTTCGACGTATCCTTGGAAATGGGAGTGAAAGTCCTCCAGTGTTTCATTCTTTTCTTGTAGAACATTATCGTAATCTTTCATAGCGGCTAGGATGCGATTCTTTTTAACATCCTCACTACTAGAATAAAGCCTTTTGAGTGCATCGAAGCATCTTCTTGAGGTCTCCCGGCCCCAGTGCCGTGTGTATTACCTTCTTTTCTTTGCTGTTTTTCTCAAGAACTTTGTAGTCATTGTCAGTGTAGTTGTCTATACTCTTCTCCTTGGTCGGATCCACTATGTCTTTGATGAGTATATGTCCTTTCTCTATGATTCTCCACAGTTGTCCATCCAGGAAACAAGTGTGTGACTCAAATTGTTCTGCCCACCAATTATACTCACCGGGTTTCAGCTGGGGAGGTTTCCAGAAGGTGTCGTTGATTGTTGTTATTTCACCCGCACTACTAACTAAGAATCTAGAGCATGTCTCTGATACCAATTATTAGGATCGTTAGTTAGTTATATCGACTAGGTATCGATACTCAGCAGGTATATGGTCAGTGATAATCAAGGATAGGAACACAAGTACATATGACACAGTGATATATAGTGGAAACTTAGTTATTGAACTAGTAACTAGGACAAACCATTACCTTCTACTTTCCACTAGAAGGATTTTGGAACACGGCACTTTTATTAATGTGTACTTGGTTACAATGATTTGTATTACTCACCCAACCACACATGAAGTGTCTCTTCGCTTCTGGCACAAATTGCGATATGGCTCCTTCCGAGTTGTGCTGCTGATTGTTTTGAACTGCTGCTTCCTTGAAACCACAATCTTAGGTCGTTCTGCTTTCACGAGTACGCAGCCAAGGATATCCGATCAGAACCACACCTCAAAAGGGTAGCCGTAGCATCCTTTATATAGGGGTATTGGTTCCGGATAGTTCTAGATTTTCTAGGTGAAAATCTCTTGTCTTGATCACCAAGTTTGCACGAGATAATCCAACCGACTTATCCATCCCATACTGGTTTCATCGGTACTCCAATAAAATTGTCCCATTCCGATCAAATTGAATCTTCGTTTGAGATATAGTTTCCTAAAATGTCTCACAACTTCTTCCCAAATATTGGATTGTTTCCTTATTAGATCTTGAAGTAACTGAACCGAACTTTGGGCCATCCAGCAGATATCAGCTAGATAAGGATCTTGGGAGCCGAAGATCCTCCGAGAATATCTATAGATATATTCTCGATAGTGACAGTAACGATACCATCCAAGTATCTGTTCCCTCACCTGCACACTCAAGTACCATATCAGCAGGATGTTTATCTCATCAAAACACACCGGAGTACACGTCCTCCAGACGTACTCCTACTCCAGGGTAATCGTACTCCAACACTTTAGTTCATAGCCCAAGTAATCGTAGTTGCAATGTCAAAAAAGTATTTAGCATTAGATAAGTTTTAATCCTGGCTTCGTCCCGTGTAACTTCCGTAGGAAACTGTTCGCAAGATGAGCGTGAGAAATTGAATGAGTTCGACTCTTTTTCCTATTACCTTTTTTCTCCATTAGATTTTTCAGACCAGGTATAAAATCTTAGTTGTGAAAATTATGATAATTAGAT
Organism: Rhodiola kirilowii; assembly: GCA_033675215.1. Lineage (NCBI taxonomy): Eukaryota > Viridiplantae > Streptophyta > Magnoliopsida > Saxifragales > Crassulaceae > Rhodiola > Rhodiola kirilowii. Next base: position 9,923,240 of record CM066201.1, read on the forward strand.
ATTTATTTTCCATCCGATACGAATATACAGTGAGAGATTTTTCTATGACAAATGTTTTATTCAAGTAAGCAAACTACGTGCCAACATGGGTAGTGGCATGTTGGTTAAGGAATTCATCATGTATCCTTACATTCCGGATTCAAATCTTGGGGTCACCAATTTTCCTCACAGTTTTGTGAGATTTTCTTCTTTTTCCTCTTCCTTTCGCTATTTCTCGTCTCGCCCCGCGCGTGGATGTCTTTCTACGGATCCATGGTTAGAATGTCGAACCTGGTATGCGCTTTAGAAGTAGAAACATGTACCAGATGATTTCAGATCCGATCAAGATGTCTTGCTAGAGCTTCAAAGTTCAATATATATGTTTATTAGATACTAACACAGTCATATGCATTGTGATGTTCTGAAATTGCTGTAACAGTATTCCAGAAATCGGCCGCACCGATCGATTAATCGGGGATTAATCGGCATTTTTCTTGAATTCGGTAAAATCGGATGAAAAAATCGGGGTGGCGCCTGGGCGCCGATTAATCAAACAAGGCGGCGATTAATCACCGATTAATCGGACAAGGCGGCGATTAATCACTGATTAATCGGACCAAGCGGCGATTAATCGGTCCGGACAGCTAAATGTTAAAGATTAAACTTGGAGGACTTTATTGTAATAATTAAGATTTTTTAGATGAAATTTGATTGTTTAGTTTGTTCATGATGTAGTATCAAGTATGTATGGACTATGCATGATGTAGTTTGAATTTCTATATAGATTACTAGCAATAGTTTAGCATGTTTAGTACTCATTGAGAGTAGTTTTGGCATGCACCTTGTTTTCTTTTAGGTCAACTAATGCATATATAGATAACATTTATATAACTATTTTTCAATTATAAATATAAAAATAAAATAAAAATAAAAAACCGATTAATCTCAATTAATCCGTGATTAATCATTCAGCACCTTGTACGCACGATTAGCGATTAGCGATTTCTGTAACCTTGGCTGTAACTCATTATCAAAAGAAAAAGAAAAAAAAGTAAGCAAACTACGTCGTTAACGTTTGTCCATTTTATTTTTACCTCCGTTAATTTTCAAAACCAGATTTAGCTCGTCGTCTAGTGTTGTAATTAGACCTGTACAAATCCAGGGCGGCCCGCCCGGTCCGACCCGTTCGCCCGGTCAAATGGGCGGGCTTGGACATATATTATAGTCCGACGGGCCAGCCCGACCCGGACCGTATTTCTATTAGGGCCGGGCCTGGACACCTAATTTAGCCCGACCGGGTTAAAAAGTCCGCCCATATGACCCGATATAAATTACACTTATTATATTATTTTTACCTAAAATAGAAAACAAAAAAATAAAAAGCAACAGAAACTAAATACACAAAGTCACAAACAGCAGAATTTCTTATTGTCGGTATATCTTGTTTTATTGATGTTTCTTTTGCTACGTGTGTCGATTTTGATGGTTTTCTTTTGAGGTGAGTTGGGAGGACAATTCAGGTTCTTTGTTTTTCTTTCTTTGATAACATCTGTTGCCAAGGTATGATTTTTGTATTGGGACTGGGACTGACTATCATTTTATATAAATTTACATTTCTTCATAGCAAGGCTTGCTGTTGATGTTGGGAAATGGGCGGGTTGGCCCGTGGGTAATCCGGCCCAGTGAATGGGCGGGCTTGGACATAAATTTCAGCCCGAATTGAACCGACGGATTTAACCCGGCCCGATTGTATGGGCTATAAAATATCAAACAGTCCGGCCCGAACCCGGTCCGAACCCGCATTTGTGCAGGTCTAGTTGTAATGAGAAAAATGGTACCAAATCGATTCTGCTTTTCCAATCCGTCAGTTAAGTCAATCAATCTAGGGTTTGTGATTTCTTGGGCTCTTGGCTGACGATGCTCCCGCGCCCGCTCATATTTCTGATTTGTGATTCCTCCCTCCGTCTATCTACAAAAGATTAGGGCTTGATGAAAATGGTCGATTTTCGATTCTAGTTGTGAAATGCTATTTTTTTGGGATCAATTGTCGATTCTTCCTAGTTTCGAGTGATGGTCATTTATGGTTTTAGTTTTTTTTTTTTTATGAATTCTATTAGGGGCCTTTTTCTTTCTTTATGTTGTTATGCCTATGGATTTGGGAGTTTGACTTTTGCTCTGTATGTAATTGATAGGTTTAGAATTAAATTTGTAAAAGTGATATTTGTAATAATAATCTGCTTTGTGATACAGGAGTTGACTCCCTCTGTGAAGAATATTCTGATTTTGGATTCAAAAGGTCGCCGTGTAGCTGTCAAGTATTTTACAAATGAATGGCCAACAATCAGCGATCAGAAAGATTTTGAGAAATTGGTTTTTAAGGAAGCACGATACGCAAAGCCAAGAGGAAGGCCTTATGGTAATTGATAAATCTCATAATTGGTAATCCGGATGCTTGTTATCTCTATGGTTTTGAACAATTAAATGACTTTTGTTTTCTATTTCATTGGCAGATCAGACGTCTGTTCGTATTGGAAACAAGATTGTCCTTTATTATTTTTCTGGAGATCTTCAGTTTATTGTTACTGGGAGTGAAAAAGAAAATGACCTGATCTTGGCTGTTATTCTCAAGGGATTTTATGATGTTGTGGAAGAGCTTACAGGGTTGTTGCTTCTACTCTACCATTTACTAGTTTTAGTTATTATTATGTTTTCGAATTTCCTGATATATATTTTCTGGATACAGAAATATGTTTTCGAGGAAAGTGAACAAGAAGTCTGTACATGAGCACTTTGACGAGGTTTTTCTATGTCTTGATGGATTTGTTGATCGTGGGTAAGTTATACGATCCCCTTTCATTTACTTTCTTCTGCTCCATTAGTACACAGAGGATGAGTAATTGTTTGATGACTGAATGCAAATTTTGTTATGAATTGGGATGTTGTGCCGCTTAGTTTGCAACCTGATAGTTAACTGTAAGATTGGATGGTTAGTGCTTGTATAGCGAGCGCGAGGATTCAAGTTGACAAAATTGATTGTGAAAGTATCAATTGGCACTGCCTTTAGGGGCATTTGCTTTGGGTGTTGTATGAAACCACACTGTTTCTTAGGTCATAACCCCTCCCATGAGCCCATTGATGTGTTTTTGCAGGCTGATTTTAGAAACTGAAGGCGATATTATTTTATATGGCTGTGGCTGAATATTGGCTACAATAGACAGGAATGCTTTCAAGGTACCTGAGATACTTCTTCCCCAGGTAAATGAGAATCTAGTGCCCTTTTTTCCATGTAAACATTGATACTGGTGCACTGTCTTTTATTTCTTTGATAAGCAAAAGCTTCTATGTATGCAATGAACATTACATAGCCCTATGTCTGGTACTACAAAATGACATGAGCCTTCGATTTAATGTGAAAGTATGAGAAATTATTGTAACTACATCCTCAGCTCAAATTGCACCAGGATTCATTCAATTTATCCAATGAGTTACCTTTCAGTTCTTGCAGATGTATGGTTCACTGGCAAGTTAGCAACTAGAGAGAAATACCTTCAAGCTTCAACAATCTGCCTGTTTTTAAGAGCATAGTGCTTCAGAGGTTTTTACAAAATGAGACCTGGTCCACAAACAGCTGCTGTGTGAATTTTGAAGGCCAGTTTGCCATGATCATATTTTCTTCTACAGAGGACTTGAAGCATCTTACAATTCATTGTTAGGTCTTTCATCTCGTGTAATATGGTTACAATACATGATGTTCAGACACAACAGTGACAGGAAAAAACATTATATTGAAATTTGTTCCCTGACATGTGAGCTGCTTCATCAAAATGTCCTCTCACTGGATGATAAGATAATCGGGCTCGCCTTGAATTCCATCTCCAGCAGTAGGAGGCAAGCTATTTCGATGAATAGGCTTACGAACTTGTGCATGGGTCTCTGCTTCATGCTGGAACATTTTGACCAGCTCCTGTAGCTCCAACTTTCTAACCTCAACCAGTTCTTCACTGACAGGCTTCTTCAACCCCAAGTAAAGCAGTCCAATCACTATGAGAACTGCCCCTAGGAGTACAAGTAGGCCAGTAAACAAGCCAAAAGCATATGGGGTATTTGTCGCTCCAGGGATCCCATCCACATTAATTCCAAACAGTCCAGTGATAATAGTGAGAACTAGGCCACATCCACCGAACACGCCCAAATTATGTGTGACTCGGAGACTTTGATCCTGAATCAAGGCTTTCAAAAGCAAAAATGATTGAAGAATTCAAAAATAATTGTTTTAGCATCATTTGAACGTACCATGATTATGGTAAGAGCTCGAAATCACTAGGGAGCAGTCACAAATATCAAGTTATTATTTATTAAAAATCCAGGACACTTTGAAAGTGTTGAAATATATGGCCAACGGTAAGTTTTTGCCAATATGCAGTGTCTTATTATCTGAAATCTATTATATACTATGCAATCATGAAGCATGTAAACAGAATATCTACTACAATAGCATATGTCACTTAAGGAAAGGCGGAAACCTAACCTGTAGCCATGCTCGGACAGTGCTTTGCGTTACATCTTGGATGGTGAACAAGCGACCACGAACTGCTTCTTGCTCCTCAAGCATCTCTCTTGTGCTCTTCCTTATCCCTTCCAATAGGAGTCTACTTGTGTTACCCTTAAGATGTTGAAGAAGCTCGAATACAATTTCCTCCCTTGCATGAAGTGACCACTTCACTCTAATAACCTGCAATGAGTAAAAATTCTAAAAGATGAAAATACTAAGATTGTAAGTAGACCTAGTAATACGAACAACACAAACAATTTGCTCCCAGCCAAGATTCTACTTTGCCAACTTTTGCAGTATTTCTACCGTTTGATTATCAGTTATAACATGCCAATTTACTTATGAGGAAATGCGGCCTCATTAATTAGCAGATATTGAAAATTTTCCTACATTTTCCACATGTTTAGAATCAATATCGTTTCAATAAATGTAGGGTTCCAGTTCCAATACCTGTGTTGATAACCTTCTGATTTCCTGGTTTAGAATTACACTGAAGAGGTTCATATCTTCTTGATTTCGCCTATAATAAGAAGGACAATCACCATCACAAATACAATACAGATCAGAATATGAACATTAGCATGAGAAGGATGACAACAGAGACTACCTGTTCATAAACTTCAACTCAATCTCATCTGCTTCCCCGAATATTGATTTCCGAAATAATCTACAATAAGAAGTTTCTTTAGCTGGGTTGGGTAATCACTATGTAATTTTGAAATGTAGCTTTTTGACGTAAAGTGGGGAGACATTAGCTGATAACCTATCATCCCATCTACTGAGGCGACAGGCAAGATGCGCAATGACTTCATGAACTGTCTTTGGGGCACTATCACCTCCAGCAGAAAGTAGCTCCTGTAGCAGAACCAATGTATAAAATTGTCAGCAGAAGTGGTGACATGAATCCTTGTTAGGCTATATTATAGGGGGAAAAGTCCACAGTTTTTTGTAAGCATACCTGAACTTCAGTAATACCCAAAACATTTAAGTTTGAAGGAGATCCCTTAACATGCAATGAAGTTACCAAAAAATTCTGTGCTTGCCATGATCGAAGGACAATGGGAATGTCATCCTCGTTCACGTTTGGATCACCAGCTGACTGCCCCAAGAGCTCAAATAAAATTCCACCAGCAACTCTGACAGGGACCTAGATGCGCAAACAAGATGAAAGGAAAATCAACAAGTCTGCGCAAATAAGTTACCTCATCCGTGGATATTAAACTGATTATACCTCATAAAGAAGGTGTTTCATCTTCTCACTTATGAGTTTACTTTCATCTCTCAGTGCTACTCTTATAGCAGGATGTAACCATTGGGCACCATTAAGCCATTCGTTGATGCATTTATGAGCTGCATCCACATGGCACCACCAAACAGGCCCTGCGGGTCTTTCCCAGTACGGGGCTGCCAAATCAGCAACTGAGCGATCATACTCATCCTCCATGAAGTCAAATTGTTCTGCGGACCAGTCAGGATTTACTTGAACGGCCTGTACGAGCTCAGAAATCCTAGTCCAACCAATCGGTTTCCACTTGCTTCCTATATAAGTATCCATGGAGTCAATTTGGTCTGGTGGATAGGCTATGAAATCGATGGGGTTATCTGAAGATGCAGCAGGATCAGCCATGTACTCTATTGATGATGTTTCAATTAGTTTCTCTCCAACCCTTACATTTAATTTCTCAGTTGACCTAGATCCACTGACACCCCTCTTAATCTTTTGGCCATCTCTGTGAATAGACCTACCACGTACAGTTTTTCTCCTACCCCGAACAAATTCAAATGCACAAATCAGTCCATCCTTCCAGAGATCAATCCCTGGCAATGAATCTTTCATGGTAGTGGTCTTACCATTTTCAAGTTTCCACATTTTATTGCCTCGAGTGGACGAGTTGTCCTCGCTATTCCCCAACAAAGGATAAAACAAAAGAAGATACAGTCCCGCAACAACTCAGTCCACCATCTATGATAACAGCTTAGATCTCCAACGACTGCCTAGGCAAAATTATCACTCCAATATATCCTTCATGCCACATTCCCTAACAAAACCCCCCACCCACACTTGAATCCAAAAAGCAAGGACCGAACAACTTTCCAATCCAGCCAGGTCTCTTTTGCAATCCGGCTCTCCACACCTGACCGCATAAAACTCGTTCATCAATCCAAACCCTTGATTTCATTAATGAACAACAAACCCAATAATACAATTCACGGAATACCCATTCCACATCCTCCAATCTCTAAACCACCACAAAAATCAGTTGCAACTCAGAAAGAACAAAATTAATGTACAGAAGCAGCAACAACCACCAATTCTCAAAAGACAAAAAACAATGACAAAAAATAATGTTGTCTATAAAGCAGCAACCTTTATTCATTCATGAACTCCATCAAAATCATTCTGGAAAATAGGGTTTTCCGACTTTTAACCACAACAATCAACCGAAAACACTAACAAGCCGAAACCTTAATCAACCAACAAAACTACAAAAGTAATCTTAGCCGCAAAACAAGCAGAATTCCGACATGCATCTCAATCCAGAATCAACATAAATTCGAAGATTAATAACACATACCAACAGATGATTGATAGCTCAAGTTGCTGGAGCAAACTGGAACTCTTATGGATTCTCCAATCAGCAAAACGCACACTCTCAGTCTCGCCCCAGAAAAATTCGCAAATCGTAACTTTACAGATACGTTATTCTCATGGTATTGGCTGTCCAACTCTAACGAGCCGGATCGACCGGACCGGGTGCATTTGGGCCGACCCGTTCAAACGGTTTATATAACTGTTTCCGATTTGTTATTGGAACTATCAAAAGTAAAGAAAATGCGTGTAAACAAAGATAAGTCACTTAATTTTAAAAGTATAAATTGATATTACGGTCTACAAAATGGATTCGGCACAAAGAGTATAATTTTGTAAAAGTATAAATCAATTATAGTTCTTGATTTGATCATTTGAATATGTGAGATTAAATCATATTTACAGTTAATTTTTCGTTGACGAATTATAAATTATTTATGACGAACTATATCATATTTTTGGTTTTTTTGAAACGAATTATAATCCAATTTTGACGAACTTTACATTTTGCACGCAAAAAAATATACTTTGTATCTAATCTTTACTCTACGTCTATCTAATCTATCAAAACTTTCAATCACATTAGAAAAGTCCGAAAACTGAACACAATTTTTGCATTGTGATTGAATCGTTTAAACTCCAGCAAAAATGATCAGCCATTCCCATCAAACTCTCGAACATACTAAAAATGGATATTTTTCTCTAACATCCTATGGACACTTTTAATGAATATAAAGTTCACATGATTTATAGTGTTTGGCCGGCAAGTCAGCTTCCATCACCATTACGTGTTTAACCCACAACGACATTGGCTGGTTTGCTGGCAATTTTTGTCCGCAGAAACTCTGAACATGTCTTTGAGTTGCACTGATAATGCTTATGGAGAGAAATTCTTGCACAACCCTTTCAACGGAATGGTCAGCAGACCCATCTAAATTCAAAGAGAATATTTAATCTGAAACTGAAGAATTTACACAGACAATTGTCTGAAAAAACCTTCAAAAGTAGTTGCATGAATGCAGATAAATTACACACACAACAGTTTCCACAGTTTCAGGAGCTCCATGATCACCTGGCATGTGAAGCTACACAAGAATGTTAACGCGTACCCTGCAAGGCCTCTTGTTAGTTTGTAAGCTACTACAGTCAAGTCAGATTCAGTCATGGTCAGTAGAATAATACACAATATCAAGGTCAGTTAGCCTGTGAAAAAATTGATTAGGTTGTGTGAAAATGGCATAGGATTTTATTTTATGGTGCGAAGATGATGTACATGGGCTTACAGAGTAGTCTGTTAATTTAACTGTACAAACCTGGAACCACACCGTGACTCAATGAGGATTTGAGGTATGTCTTACAATCATAATAAATCAAGTCTCGAATATTAGAAATCAAATAGAGAAAAGAGCGCAAAAAAGACAGCTGAAACGAGGAAGGGAGCCATTGTGGCTATATCATGGCATGAAAAAGATGCGCTAGGTACTTAAGTGTTCTTTAGTTTCCGTTACCGAATTTCTTGGCAATGATAGGACGCACATCTTCTGCATCAACAATTGTCTCCAGAAGAGGAAGTAGAGTTATGAGTTCTCTGTCTGATGGATCATTGAACCAACTCTTTATCGGGATTCCATTATTTACTTGCAACTGGAAAACCTGAAATCAAAGCAAATGATTGCACGTCGCTTAAGTATTATCTGAATTCAATCTTGCTATTGCTATTTCAGGGTCAATTATCACCTCAGGAGTATTATCAATGATTGCAACCTTTGCGAGATCAACTCCAAGAATGGTCAAGTCTTTGGTGTAGCAGCCATCGGAAAAGTTACAGGACTCACGGTAAAATCGCCGAGAAATAATATTTCCAACAGGATCGAGAATATCAAGAAGTTGCTTTGCGTAGATGCTTTGACTCGCTGTGAAGACAACAATCTCAAACATTTTTGAAACTTTTTCCAGAAATACACTGAGGTAAGGCCTCTGCCTCACATATACAGTATGCTCTTTCATGTCAAAGAACACGGGAAATGTGAAGTCCGCATCATCACAATGCTCAAATGAAGAATGAATCAGTGTTTCTGCACGGCAACATAACAATTTCAAATTGAGCAAATGGAATATACCAACACAAAACAAGTTAAATGAAGGAGTAAACCCTGGGGAGGAAAAAAATAAATCCATAACTTACCATCCAAGTCAAGTACAAGTGTAACCGATTTTCTTTTCTGCACCACTTTTGGATATGTAGTTGATAGACCGCTGAATAACGAATCCGGGAAGCTTGCTAAATTCCAATGAGGAGTCGTACACCGGTCTTGATCATAGTTTGTGTATGGACTTGAATTAGATTCCTGGCTGCAGGATCGTAACTGATCCATAGACACGTACATAGATGATTTATCTGTATTACTGAAGACGTCATGAGAGGACTGACCATCATGACTACTGCTTGGCTCTTCTGTATCACCTATCATATCAAAAAGTATACTCGTGTTCACACAGTTGTCAGCAGAAGGATCGCCGTCAGCAAATAGTGTATCCCCCTCGAAAGACAACCCCGTGACAATCATATCAGATATGAGATAATCTGATATGGTGCAAGTTTGATTTTCCCGTGCCTGATCGTTGCAGTTATCACTATCATCTGTAGTTGGCATGGAAGTAAACTCCGCCCACATTGCACCTGCAAACATAGAAAGATAAGAAACAATAACAATACAGTCACTCTTCATTCAGAAATAAGTAAATAACTAGCAAGTAGCATCGCATTGTCTGAAACAACAGTAGTTCAGGCCAATAGATCAGATCATCTCAATGTAAACAACTTATACACCACGAACAATTTGGACGGTGTTATCTGAAAGTGTATTACAAGAATGTTCAACAACAGGAGTCTGAGTTTGTATACCTACCTGCATCCCAACGAATCGTGGACTCACAAGGCACCTCACTTGCTTCTATGTTAGGAGAAAACATCGACTGTAAATTTGATTGAACAATCGGGGATACTTCCTACAGTTAATTGGCCACTATGAGATGAGTCATCAGGGAAGGAAGTCTGAAAGTAACAGTAAAGATAATAGCAACCGAAACACACCATTTTCTCTGCTTTTAGCGAATAGGGAGCAAGTGTTCTCTGCTCTTCAAGCTTGCTCTCCTCTGCTACCAGTTAGAGGACTCCCGTAACAGGGGGGATTTACACAGGCTGCAAAAGAAATGATACAACAGGGTATGATAAACAAAAAAACAGTAGCTCGGTGTCCTATTTTTAACCAAAACCGGAAAGACTTCAGGTCATTATAAGCACCATAGTATCTCAGGACATTCCTTTTAGCACCCACTGCGCATTCAATCAAGTACAACTGCTAACCATCTGAACTAAGTTGGACAAGAGTATATCCAGCCCTGCTACCTGAGACTGAAATTTATGGAAGGGTGGTACTGCATGTTTTTGGATATAACAGACTTTTGAGACACATGTAAAACACTATTGTCACTCTTCATTATTAACCAAGGAATTTGAATTGTATTCAGTCACATGATATGAACCGAAACTAAAATCTTCAGGACAAAAACACTCGTAAAAAAGTGTCAGTTACGTCCTCCACAGCATCAGCATCTACTGTTTAGAGTCACTGTGTTGAATCTCTCAATCAGCTCACAGGAGATGAGTACTCTCTACTGGTAATTCTACAAAAACTTTCCTCAAAAATGCACATCAGGAGTCAGGACCTAACCCTAAAAGGCTAAAACTGATCAACAGACCCAAATTACCGTAGTCAAACAAGCTACTTTTACGAAAAGAACCAAGTTACAAAACACAACAAACGACGCAGAGACAACCGAATCCCAATTCAAACACAATCAAATCAATAAAAATAAAAAAATTGATAAACCAAGCTCCACTATCTGAATGATTAAATTCAGTCAGGTACCTGTGAATCCTGATCAGTTCAATTCTGGTTATCTTCTTCCTCTTCCGCTACTTCTTCTTCGATACCAACCATATGAGGAGGAGGATTGTGGATCAGAATTTCGGTCGATAATGATTGCAAAAAGTGTAAGGAGTCGCAGAAATAGCAGAAGAGAAAGAAGTAGAGAGAGACTAGCATTGAAATGGAGAGAGAGAGAGATAGATCGAACGGACACTATTGGTGGGATCTCCCCGTACACCAGTCTTACTCAGTAATCTACCGACACGTGTAATCTATGACAGCTCAGCATGACGCACTCTGCAAATTTTTAGGTGCACTTGCTCCTAATCCAAAAATGATTTTAATAAAGAAATGGATAAGATTTGACCCGACCCGAGCCCAATTTCGACCTAGAGCCCGGAAACGCAAATCGGCCCAAACCCAATTTGCGGAACCCTAGTTATGTGCTTTGCGCTATATAGCCTTCAGTGAAGCACGTCTTTCAGGCTGAAGCTCGGCCGCCGAGAATCCACAATCGCTGGTGAGTATTTTACGACCTGTTCGAATTTGGTGGACGGATGTCAATGAGACGGTTTTAAATTGGTTAGATTTTGATAGAGATTTTCTCTGTTGAGATATGAATTTTTATTTTTTTTGGATTTGTAGAAGGTAGGAGTTTGAAAGAGTAGAGATGGCGGTTCCGCTTTTGACTAAGAAGATTGTCAAGAAGAGGGTGAAGAAGTTCAAGAGGCCCCAATGGGATCGCAGGATCTGTGTTAAGGTAATTTTGCGACTTTTTGGTTTTAGTTGTTTGTGATATATTTTAAGCTGATGATTTATTTAGGGGGTGAAAAATAATGAATTTTTTGGATGCAGTATGGTGATTGACACTCATAGCTGATTTAGGGTCTGTTCTTTTGAGCTTAGAAAATTAGCTTAGAGCTGAGCTTAGTTTAACTTATCTGAGTTTGATTTAGATTAGCTAAATGATATTAACTTAGCTAAGCTTAGATTTTCATAACTTAGCTTAGTTTAGTTTTATGAAAACTATAATGTATTTCAAACTCATTTTGAGCATCTCACACATACATGGATTTGTGCACTTTGTTCTATATTTTATCTCTGCAATCTTTGACGAGTTATGTCCATAATTTCAGATCTGCAATGATTATCCTACAACGTTACACCATCTTTTGGCTGAGATTAAAGATTATGCCTCTTTTTGAATTTTATGTTCTTTTAATTCACACACGTTTCCTGAATTTGAACCACATTTATCTGGTATGAAACCTTTCTTCCAGATTGTACTAGTACCCAGTATATGGCATTAGTTTTACAAGCTGCTGCTGACCTGTTCACACTAAGTGTGCTCGCTTAGTTGATAGTACTATAGTTTATAATGCAACTATAATCCTAGCAGTTATTACAATCTAATTTTTTTCTTAACCTATTGAAGTAGACAATTCTCTAACAATGTCTTTGTAGGTAAACTGGCGCAGGCCCAAGGGTATTGACTCTAGGGTCCGTAGAAAGTTCAAGGGTGTTACCCTTATGCCCAACATTGGTTATGGGTCAGACAAGAAAACCCGTCACTACCTCCCCAACGGCTTTAAGAAATTTGTTGTGCACAATGTCAAGGAGCTGGAAGTCCTCATGATGCACAACAGGTAATAGAATTTCGCGCCTCATGGTTTATGGTTAGAGATCATTGCCTTGATTTTATACTTTTGCTTTTATCATTGTTACAGACACTTCTCATGATAATGCAGGACTTATTGTGCTGAGATTGCACACAATCTATCCACTAAGAAAAGAAAGGAAATTGTGGAGCGTGCTGCTCAGCTTGATATTGTGGTAACCAACAAACTTGCCAGGCTCAGAAGCCAGGAGGATGAATAAGTTATCTGCACTAGAATTTTCAGATTTTTGTAATCTCTCCAAACATCTTCAAGTTATGATCCAATGAAGTACATTTTGATGTTGAATGAATTCTGTTTTTTTTTGGGTTTGTTTTATATGACAAGTAGATCATGTAGTTTTCGAGTAGAATATTTTAGATTGGTTGAAGTATTGTTTTTTATTATGAACCAAATAATAAAAATTGTCACAAAAAAAATTGTAACTAACAAATAGTGTCACCGTGAACGACAACGACCCTCGTCTTCTACTGTCGATTCCAAGCCCCCTCGCCCTCTCTTCCATCGATCTGACTATAAGTAGGGCTGCAAACGAGTCGAGTTGAGTCGAGTATTAGGTTGTTCGAGCTTGGTTCGTTTAATTTTCACGAGTTTCGAGCCGAGTTCGAGCTTATACGAGTATTTAAAATAACTTAAATCAATGTAATTATTTAATATTAAAGAGCTTTAATCGAGTATTTCACGAGTTGGAACAAACTTTAGTTGAGCTTTTCACGAGTTTTAACGAACTTTAGTCGAACTTTTCAAGAGTCGAAACGAGCTTTCACTGAAAAAATATTTTAAAGTGTGAAAAATTACTTTAATCGAGCTCGTTAACGAGTTTCAAACAATATAAATGAGTTTTAATCGAGTATATAAACTAGTTTTAATCGAGTATGTTAACGAGCACATAAACGAGCTGTTCGCGAACATAAACGAGTCGAATCGAGTCGAGTTTTGACCGAGTTCGATCACGAGTAGCTCGCGATCGTCTCGTATCGTTTGCACCCCTAACTATAAGTATTTATTTTCACAAGTGATGAGAGTTAATGTAAATCTTCAGTGCCAGCCTAGTTAGAAATCTTCATTGCCCATTCTTGCGGCGCCGGCTTCTCCAAATCCTCCATTTTATGTTGTCAGATGTATACGTACGCACCGATAACAAGACGTCTCTTCATTTGAGTTTATTTATGTAGTTAAATCAATTTTATTTCAACAAACAGAAACCTATAGAATCATATTAAACAATTGTGAATGGAGATGGTGAAATTCTAAAGTAGTAGCGGGAGGAGGAAGATGCCACTGATTAGATCGCGCTGAATTCAACATTAAATAATGCAACATGAGTTACAAGTAATCACCACTTAACACACGCAAATGAAAGTACAGAAAAGTAAAAAAAATAAGTCGGCATAGAAACTTCAAGGGAGGAATTTGGAGTTCTGTATCATTGATTTCTTACTTGCGCGCGCAAATGATCTAGAATACGACTTCTTTTATAGGTGATTATTGACATCTTGAAGAAACTAAAGGTCGTAATCATTAAGACAAACCTTTAAGTTCTCTTCTACCAAGGGCAACCATTGGTGCTTACCAAGTGTCTTGAAAAATACAACCTAGAATTTATGTTGATTATTTCTAAGGATGAGTTAAAGTCTCTATGCAACCCCCTTCGAACATCCAATGTGCCATGGAAACTGAACTATTTCAGTCCATTAAGTGTGACCACTTAAATTTGCTCGTTGCCTTGAGGTTTGTTACACCCTCAAAGTTAGATCATCAATGATGTTCATCGTCATTTTCTTCACCAATTAATACACATTTTTCAACATTACGTTCACACCAAGGAGGAGCGAATAAAAGCTTCTACAAGGGATTAATAACGCGTTTCAGACTGGAGTACTTCATGACCCAAACAGAGTGGAAATTATAGTATTCCTGGCTCACAACTACGAATTGAAACACAGTGTGTTTGTTGACGGAGATATCTTATTTCTATCTTTTGTGCTTCTTTATTTAATCTATTCATCTTATGGCAGGGCGTTCAGTTGAGAACCCCTTAAAATTTAAGAACTTAAGGATCACAATCACCCTCGATTAGATCAAGAAGCATCTTCGAATGTGAATCTTACACGTGTCCCACAAGCATAGTGAAACTCGACGATTTTGACTTTTCATTAAAAGCACATTTGAATATGCACATTGAATACGTGTCAGTACTAAACAATTTGATGACGTATTTTCAAATGTGCGAATGAATTCTTGAATTTTTAAAATTTAAAGAGATTCTTATTTGAGCGTACCATTCTCCTTACAATCTCCAAAGAACACTTGCCCTGTTCAAATTTCCAATCAAAGAGTTTAGACAGAGTAGGAAGAATAAGTAGGAGTAGAATTAAAATATATATTAAAGAATGCGTACTGTATTTGTATACAACAATGCTTAATAAATACGTATAAACAAAACAATGCTTAACAAATGCATAGTGCAGGGCGCAATAAGAGTAGCCTGGTGGATAAGCGCTCTCACCCGGTGCCAAAGAGCTCGGGTTCAAAGTACCTCTAACTCCTCATATCCATCAAAAAAAACAAATGCATAATGCATAAAAAGAATAAAAAAAGATCAACACAAATTATCTTTTTTTCATTGATGCCGCAAAACATCCTGAATTTTAATACTATCTTACATTCGACTATTGGAATTTTTTTTCTAAATTTTCTCAATTTCAATGAATTACCCTTGTACTCAATTTGACTGTTAATCTGTATTTCTCTTAGGGGTTAAGATCAGGTACAAAGTCAAATTTTGGTACAAAGTCAAATTTCGGTACAAAATACAAAATTCGTAAAAATTATTTTATAATTCGTCAGTTTATTTTATAGTTCATCAAAATTATTTTATAGTTCGTCACTTTCGAACCGAAAAATGAAAAAGACGAGCCAAAAATGAAAATACGAAATAGTTCGTCAGTTTCATTTTATAATTCGTCACCAAGAAAAACACCAAAAAATTAAGATTTAATCTCATCCATTCAAATCACAAGATCAAGGGCTATGATTAGTTTGTATTTTGTACCAAAAAATTAACTTTGCACCGGATCATTTTCCTTTCTCTTAGGGTATTGTTTGTAAGAATTTTTTTAAGCGTTTAGACTTCGTAGTTCATACTAATGGGCCAACTAATATCCAATCATTACATATGTGGCATAATTAATCTTGAACGTTGTTATTAGGGCGAAGTGAGTGACCCCAGTGGAAGGGCATTCCCCCGGTTTCAAAGCACCCGGATTCAAGTCCCTGCTCTAACAGATACTAACTCCTAACATTAACACCCTATAAAAAAATATAAATAAACTTGAACCTCGTTGTTATTAACAGAGCAATTGCTAATTCAAATGGTCTGTGGTTCATGATCATGATTAGAATCTGAAAACCTACGCCCATTTGAACAAGAGAAGAATCAGACATGAACCAAATTTTAAACTCATCGGAGTATCTGATTTCCTGAAAACCATGACTTGAGTTGCAAGTCATCACCAATCTTTACAACCCAGCAGAGCCCTTTTAGCACAAACAGCCTTACAAGAAAAGAACCTAGTAAGGTAACCCTCTCTCCAAGATTGCAGACCCTCTTCTTCTATAAATTTGTCTTTCTCAAAACTAAACCACTCATCAATATAGCCATTGAGGTTTGCTATTACAACATTCTCAGAAATGGCCGGAGAGCAAATGAAATCTGCTGCAAGTCTCCTCCTGCTACTTAACTTCTGCATGTATGCCATTGTCTTAGGCATTGGTGCATGGTCTATAAACAAAGCAATCGATCACAGCTTTATCATAGGTAGCATTTGTCACAGTAGCTGAACCTGAACACTTATTTTATGAGATTTCGGTCTTTGTACTGACAATGATATCCTCCTAAACAGGTCCAGGGTTTGATCTTCCTGCACATTTCTCACCAATATACTTTCCTATGGGTAATGCTGCTACTGGATTCTTTGTAACCTTTTCATTGATCGCTGGAGTCGTTGGTGTAGCCTCGGTCATTGCTGGACTCAGCCATGTTCGAATATGGAGCTTCGATAGTCTACCTGGTGCCGCTTCTGCTGCTACTATAGCCTGGAGTCTCACCCTCCTCGCCATGGGGTAATATTTCTTACACCTGCGTAGTCACAAAAATACATCTTCAGATTACAAATCGAAATTTTATAACATATCTTTCATGAACAGCTTTGCTTGGAAAGAGATTCAGCTCGAGTACAGGAATGCTCGCCTGGTAAGCAAAATAATACCCTCTTCAGCTTTCCATCGCAATTCTATGAAGTCTGAACAACTTACAAACATGTTGCTCTTGCAATGCAGAAAACAATGGAGGCCTTCCTTATAATACTGTCTGTCACACAGCTTCTGTACATTGCAGTCATACATGGAGCCATATCTCCCAGAAGATGAACCTGAATGTTGAGTTACAACAGATGGTTGCGTGCTTTCCATACCTTTTTTTTTCCTATCATCACCTCTCACCGGTTTAAGACTTGTACCTATTTATTCGATTGGTTTATTTTGTTCCATCTTTTCTATCATCTCCCTTTGGAAAAAATAAAGGCTTGTGCGTGTGTCTTCAAGTATGTAAAGAGAACATTACTAAATTGTGAGAGCTGCGTGTTTACTACTGATTCTCATAACGGAAATTGAACTTATAAATCAAATGCTTTCCAACTGATTTATCCAAGAATCACAAGCCAATAATCTTTCATTTAAAAGAGTCACAAAACCGATACAACTATAAACATCAAAGGTACTAAAATGACTGGTAACTTGGTAAGAGACTCAACATGGGATTAAAAACACAGTGCACACACAGTAAATCGTAAACATGAACACTATGACCATATCAACCAAAATAGGTGACATCTTCCAAATTTAGGCATCCCTGTAATTTCAGGAATGCTCGCTTATTTTTCTCCACAAATGAGACCATGTACACAACGAAAGCCAAGTGCCGCACAAACCTTCAAATGATCAAAGCTCTTATCTAAGGAGAGGGTCAGACGACTTCCTTTCGATTTCCTGAGACACTGAAAGCTAATTCAAATTTCTTACAGCAATAAGAAGAACTGCATACTGCGTGAATACATTTAATTTTGATGAGAAACTGAAAATTTCTAAGTTTGAAATGCTAGCCCATTTTACTAGTCTGAAATAAAAACTAAAAATATGATATAGACGCCAACTGATATTGCAATTAATAAAAAAAAAAGGCAATTATCAATCAATTTGATTAACTAAGAATACAGCGTTCGTTGTTTACTTTGTGGCTGCAGACAGACAATTAGATGAAATACCCACGCTGCATTGAGATGAAACTCAAGAGTCAAAATTAATGTTTCATCAATATTCAGGTAGCTTCCTTCAGTATAGAACTAACAAGTAGTATTGCTGTCAGTGAAAACTTGTACCAAATGAAAATGCTAATCAATAAACAAATGGATTCAGTTACTTAACATTTTTTTTTGATAGGACAGTTACTTAACATTAAACATCAAAAGACTACTTGACACTATTTATTCTTAGTCACTACAATATAAGATATGATGTGAATATCGAAGGACAAGGGACTGAAACGTACTCACCCACAGTAATCTATCGTGATCCCGCAAAGACCTCAAATAGTCCACAACAACCCTTCCAAGAAGAAGTTCTCTGGACAGACAATGGTGCTTGTGGAACTGGAGTCTGCATTATTCATAAGCAACAAAACAAAATCAAACGTGCACTTTGTAGAAAATGTACGTATTGAATTCAAAAATAAACAAACCTGGTTCTCAAACGAGCCTTGAATCTCTGGATCTTTAAGATGGCCCACACCATTACGGGTTGCAGCAATGGGGGAGTCAGATGGCGGAAGTGCCTTATCTTCTTCATCCTTTATAGTATATGATACAACATTTGATGATTCCCCGTGACTCTCATTTGGAATGAGAACTGCGTCATCTGTGAATGCCCTTATCTCGGAGTGGGACTCGGAGACTACTGGTTTATCCAGATATTCGAATGTCTCCTCAATGGAAGGAACTTCGCACACATAAACCACCTCTTCAACAACCATAGCTGGCAGCGGTTCATCCTCAGCAACTTCCACCGCCTCATTGACTTCCTCAGCTTTAGCCGAATTTAGAACCACTTCTGCCTTCTCAACATGAATCTTTTCATCATCTGAACTGCTACTGATCGAGCTACCATCCGAAGACCCTTCAGCCATATTATGAACCTCAACGGTAAGATCTCTACTTTCCAAAACCTCATCAGATTTCAACTCTCTTGTAATTTCAACTCTACCCTCATCTTCTTCCTCCACTTTCTCAATGCCAACCTCCTCAGTCCCAACTTTCTCCACAGCACCTCCTTCCTCAGCGTCAATCAGTCGAACAGGTGAACTCTCCGTCTCCACAGCACCACCTTCTTCGGTAAAAGACTGGCCACCGCTCCGAATCGGATCCTGAGAAGCAGGAGAGCTGATCTCATCCCCATCACTTTCCTGCTCTTTCAATTCATCTCCTCCTACCATAATTCCACAAATTAACTCTAAAAGAAATCTCTTTTAACACCACAAAACCCTAAATCACAACACTTGTCCACAAATCCACTCAATTACAACTATAACTTCCAAAGCAAGGGAAACTTTAGTAAATTATTCTACCAAAAATGCCTAAACAAAGCTTTCTCTTGCTGATGATTAGACCACAGACCGGTAACCACTCGCACAAATTCACATCCAGCTAAATAATCCAAACACTACTTTTAAGCAAAACCAGCGAAAGAACAGATAGAAAAAGTGCAACGAACTGGACCCAATACTCATAATCAATTGAGAAGAAACTATAAAGAAAAAGGACCAACCATTAAAGTTTGTTGCTTCAGACCCACTAGGCGCCTCCTGCTCCTTCTTCTTCTTAGCTGCTGCTTTCCTCCGCTTGGAACCAGAAGGCATAGCTGCTCGCTGCTGCTCGAAGAAACTTCTGGCGAGGATTGGGAAGTGGGGGAATCCGAAATGGGGTCGAGGCTATCCGACACCACTTGCACTCGCGTCTGAAATTTACAGGTAGGAAGTGATGACGATCGCGCTGTTGTGTCTGTCTCTACCTGTCCCTCGAAACCTCTGTTTTTATTATTTATTTTTTGATACGAAAAATGTGTTAAAATAAATTTACACTTGCACAATACCTATTGATATTGGTCAATATTTTGAGCAAATGAAGAACACATTTTGTCTGCATCAATTTTGTGTCGATGCTTAACAATATTTTGTTATAATAATTGGATGGTTAACATATTTTAAGGCTTAGTTTTTTTTTTGAGATCATTTTATTTTAACTATTTGATGTTTATGTTATAAGTCTATTTTTGGGATCAATTTGAATTATCATATGCACCCCAATCAATATTTAATATCAGATTTGAATTGAGCTAAATTATGGGATCATTATTCCAGGTCTAATCGGATTACAATGCATCCTAACCCGTCCGATCACCCCTATTTCCCATAGACTGAGAACTTTCATGTGTTATTTGAGGCCTCAATTGGCACAAAATTGATGACTAAATTTAAGCCGGTCTTCATAACAACGTCCAAAGTTCTTTAAGGCATTTTTTTCTTCCAAAATTGTAATTCATTAGATATTTAATTACGTGAACTTCATTGCTTCTTATTTTGCTTCGGATGCGCTCATGTGAAGAGCCACCAAGGACGCATAAGCCCCATCCGCCATCTTCATCAATGTCTCATGCCTTCCCTTCTCCGCAATCACTCCATTCTTCACCACAGCAATCACATCAGCATTCTTGATCGTTCCCAGCCTATGCGCAACCACAATCGTAGTCCTATACACCATCACATTGTCCAGCGCATCCTGCACCACACGCTCTGACTCCGCATCCAACGCGCTCGTCGCTTCGTCTAGCAACAATATCTTCGGGTCCTTCAGAATGGCCCGAGCAATGGCTATCCGCTGCTTCTGTCCGCCAGATAGCTGCACACCACGCTCCCCAACGCTCGTATCATATGCCTGAGGCAGCGAGGATATGAAGTTGTGTGCATTTGCTGCTTTGGCAGCTTCAATGATTTCCTCTTCAGTTGCCACTTGCTTGTCCTCCAAGTCTTCCGTAAGCTATGTTGTCGCGAATCATCTCGTTGAAGAGAATAGGTTCCTGGCTCACTAAACCCATCTGCTGTCTTAGCCAGCTTAATTTGAGTGTCTGGATTTCTACCCCATCCAAATAAATGCGGCCCGAGTCAGGATTATAAAATCTCTCTATCATACTGATCACTGTAGACTTTCCGCTCCCGCTCTGATAAGAACAGGGAATGAGATGGGAATAGAGAGGAGCAAGGGTGAGAAAGGTTAGGAAATGTTTGATAAATCTTTTCATATCCTTTCTGTTGCACAGCACAATGGATATAAAGGACTGACTCATAACAGACTCATAACAACTTATTTTGTCTTTATCTTCCAGCTCATCATTCTTGCATCTTCTAGATCCTTCTTGCTTGAGGCTTAAGTTGCCACAAAGTCCTTGAGCCAAGCTGGTTTTGGGGCCTTTCGAGTGGGTCTAGCTTTAGGCTCCATGGTTGGTTGCTGCAGAATGGACTCAACTCCTTTCCAGCCCGTAACAATACCCCGGAGATCAAAAATGACCTTGTCCTCAAGGTCGATAGATGGAAAGGCCTTCACGAATTCTGTAGCCGGCTCCCATGAAGCATCCTCTAATGGTAAATGGTTCCATTGCACCAAGAACTTCGGAGACGGTTTCTTGCGATGTAAAATAGTGCGGAATCCTAATATCTTGTGCGGAGTGATAATAGGGTGGTGGCCTTCAAATAAATCCGGGAAAGGGGCTGGTTTTGTTGGTGGCTCTCCTTTATGCCTCTTAAGGAGCGAAACGTGAAATACCTTGTGAATATGAGCATTGGCAGGTAGCTGGAGCCTGTAGGCCACTTTTCCTATTTTTTCCAAGATTTGAAAAGGTCCGTAGAACCTCTTAGAAAGTTTGGAGCAAGGTTGATTGCGTAATGAATGTTGCCGATAAGGTTGGAGCTTAAGATAGACCCAATCCTGTGCTTGGAATTCCCTATCACTGCGGTGCTGATCCGCTTGATGTTTCATTCGTAACTGAGCGCGTAAGATGTTCTGTTTCAGTTCGGAAAGTAGGCGCTTGTGGTGGGCTAGATGTTCATCAACGCCAGCCACCGTTGCGGAGCCTGGAACGTAATCCAAAACAGTAGGGGGTGGTCTGCCATAAACTGCTTCAAATGGTGACATTTGAATTGTTGAATGCCAAGCCGTATTGTAACTCCATTCTGCCCAAGGGAGAAATTTTGCCCATAAACTTGGCTTATCCGACACAAAGCATCGAAGATAGTCTTCTAGGCAGCGATTGACGACCTCTGTCTGACCATCCGTTTGCGGATGATAAGCCGTACTAGTCGCCAATGTGGTTCCTTGAAGGCGAAATAGCTCTTGCCAAAAGCGGCTCATGAATAAAGGGTCACGATCAGAAATAATCGAAGTAGGAGTCCCATGAAGACGACAAATCTCAGCTGCAAAAACATTCGCCAGTGCAGGGGCAGTAATCCCCTCTGATAAGGCCACAAAATGAGCATATTTTGTGAGGCGGTCCACAACTACAAGAATAGTTGATTTACCGGTCGAAGGTGGCAAATGCGTAATAAAGTCCATAGAGATGGACTCCCAAATACGATCCGGGATAGATAGAGGCTGGAGAAGTCCTGCCGGTGATGATGTGGAGGCCTTAACTTGTTGACAAGTGGGGCATTGGCTAACAAATTCCTTAACATCTTTGCGCAGGGATGGCCAATAAAAAGCAGATGCAATACGTGCCAAGGTTCTTTGTATGCCTCCATGTCCCCCGATTGGAGTGGCATGGAATTCATGTAAAATCAGACTCTGCAGTGCTGTTTCAGACGGAACCAGAAGGCGTTGGCGGACCAAAATGAGTCCATCTCTGATAATGTGATCATAGTAAGAAGTTGGGTCCTTTACTATAGCTTCGACCAATGCCTTGCCCACTGTATTAGTGGCAAAGAAATTTCGTAATGCTCTGAGAATGCCCAATGTTGGTTTGGAAACCACTTGTAGGTTGTGACTAGAGGCTTCTGGTAATCGTGATAAGGCATCGGCAGGGCCATTATCTTTGCCCGGCGTATATACTACTTCGAAGTCATAGCCTAACAGTTTCGCGACCCATTTCTGCTGGTCGAGAGTTTGAATAGTTTGGGTTAACAGAGACTTCAATGGTTGATGATCCGTACAAATCTTAAATCTTGATCCCAACAGATACTGGCGCCACTTAAGGACAGCATGAACGACCGCACAAAGCTCCCTATTGTATGTCGAAGTCGCTTTGATACGCTGTGGGAGTTGTTTACTGAAAAAAGAAATAGGTCGTCCTTGCTGAGAAAGTACTGCACCCATACCATAGTCTGAGGCATCAGTGTGAATATCAAATGGCGATGTGAAATCTGGTAATGCCAAGACTGGAGTTGCCGAGAGGGCCGCTTTGAGGTGTATAAAAGCCAAGGACACATCAGTAGACCATATAAAGGCATTTTTACGAAGGAGTTGCGTGAGAGGCACAATTAAAGTAGCATAGCTTTTGACAAATCTACGGTAATATCCGGTGAGCCCAAGAAAGCCGCGAAGTTGTTTGATGGAAGTCGGTTGAGGCCATTGTTGAATGCCTTGTATTTTTTCCGGGTCCACAGCCACTCCATTCACAGAAATGATATGCCCCAAATAAGTTATGGTTGTCCTGCCAATGTCGCATTTCGAAGGTTTAGCATAAAAGCAATTTGTATGTAGAATGTGAAATACCTCAGCCAGGTGGGTGAGATGTTGCTCCCAGTTCCTGCTATATATCAGAATATCGTCAAAGAAGACAAGGACGAATTTGCAAAGCAATGGCCGAAATAGTGTATTCATCTCTGACTGGAAAGAAGCCGGTGCATTGGTTAAGCCAAATGGCATCACCAAGAACTCATAATGGCCTTCATGAGTTCGAAAGGCCGTTTTGTAAATGTCGTCCTGATGCATTCGCAGCTGGTGATACCCTAAACGAAGATCCAATTTAGAAAATATTGTTGCACCATGTAGCTCATCGAGAAGCTCATCAACAGTTGGGATTGGGAATCGGTTTTTGATAGTTACAGCATTGAGCGCTCTGTAATCGACACAAAATCGCCAGGAGCCTTCCTTCTTTTTGACCAGGAGAACCGGCGAAGAGAATGGACTGGAGCTGGGCTTGATGATCCCGTCAGCTATCATTTCCGAGATCAAACGTTCGATTTCAGTTTTGTGGTGATGTGGGTATCTATATGGTCGAACATTAACTGGAGTAGTACCCGGGAGGAGAGGAATTTTGTGGTCGGTGAGGCGTTGGGGTGGGAGACCTTTAGGTTTTTGGAAGATTAGGGCAAACTGATGAAGGAGATTAGTGAGGAATGGGCGAAGGTTTTGGTCAAGGTGATTCGGAATCGAAGGGAGTTCTATGGTGGATGAGGTGGGTTGATTGTGTGTTGCAGGTGCAGGACATGTGGCGATGATTTGGAAAAAAGAGGCTGCGGCATCTGTGCTAGTGAGGCGGTGGACTTGTTTTAGAGTGAGTTGAGACATGGTGGCAGGCTTTAATCCATGGAGGGTGAGCTGAGATCCATGGTGATCAAATCGGAGCCATAGAGCTTTATAATCAAAAAGGACCGGCCCAATTTGTGCAAGCCACTGTACACCCAAAACTAAATCAGCACCATAAATGGGTAGTACATGAAGGTCCACCGGGAATAAGTGCTGGCCCAATTCAACAGGTACGTTAGGGCAAAATCCTTCACATGAAAGAGAGTCACCATTGCCCACCGTGACCGACAGATGCTGCGACGGCTCAATCGGAAGTCGAAGATGCTTCGCGATTCGACCCTGTACAAAATTGTGGGTTGAGCCTCCGTCGATCAGTACTGTCATCTTCTTCCCATGAATGGTAGCTTCAAGGCGGAGTGTGGAGGGAACAGAGTGACCTTCAAGAGCATGTAGAGAAATGGTTGGGACGTCCTGTGGTGTGGGTTCGGGTGGTTCGTCAGGGTCCGGCAAGGGAAGTGGATCTGGTGTGTTGTCAACAGCCATGGTATGTTCCTCGATCAATAGGCAGAGAAATTTAGGTCGACAAACATGACCCGGGGTGAATTGATCATCGCAGTTAAAGCACAAACCGCGTTCGCGACGGGTGGCCATTTTAGATGGTGTGAGGCGCTTAACGGGTAGCTTGGTAGTGTTTGGTGTTGTTTGGGGTGGTGGTAGAGGGCGGCTGAAGGAGGTAGGCGGTCTGGTATAGTGTGAACGGTTCCATGAGCGACGATCTTCATCTACTTTTTCTTCAACAAGTTTGGCCATACCAATCGCATCATGGATGTTGTATGGACGAAGGAGGAATACCTCCCTGCGAATATCAGCTCGGAGCCCTGAGATGAAGCAGTTGCGGAGACTGTTAGGTGTGAGTTCGGGGGCTCGAGTTGCCAAGGCCTCAAACTCGGATAGATACTGGGTAACCGAGGTAGTTTGTTTGAGTTTGAATAAGGCCGCCTCCGGGTTTTGGAAGGATGATGGTCCAAAACGAAGCTCAAGGGCTGTCACAAATCGGTCCCAGGTGGAGAGTTGGTGAGATAGTTCCATCCAATGGAACCACTGAAGTGCAGGGCCAGTCAAGTAAAAAGAGGAAAAATGGATCCGATGTTCCGGTGGTATGAAGTGGATGGAGAAGAAACGGTCGGCCTGACAAAGCCAAGCAGCAACATGTTCCCCCGAAAAGGATTGCATCTCAAGCTTTGGTGGTCTAGGTGTATGTGCTTCAGGAATAATTTGGTTATGCTCGATGGGTGGGTTGTAAGGAAGGGCTGAGGAAGTTTGTTGGAATGGTGGTGGAGGTGAAGTCATGGTTGGGTTGTAAAGGAAGGGTGATGAATGGTATTGGTGTGGTGGTGGAGGTGAAATCATGGTTGGGTTTGTGGGGAATGTGGTATGGTTGCTGGAAAATTGGGTAGATGGGATAGGGAGAGCGTTGGTTGGAATGGGAGATGGGAGGAGGGCAGGTTGCTTTTCTATTTTAGCCATTGAAAGCTCAAGGTTTTTGATCGATTGCTGCATAGCTTCTAGGATGGTAGTATGTTGGGTGAATGAGTCTGAGTGTTGATGGACAATGTCTGTCAAGGCAGCCATGGATTCACTCTGAGAACGGGTGGTAGGTCCTTCCGGCATGGTGGCCTAAGTTGCAATTCAATGAAGAAAGCACCAGATGATAAGAACAGGGAATGAGATGGGAATAGAGAGGAGCAAGGGTGAGAAAGGTTAGGAAATGTTTGATAAATCTTTTCATATCCTTTCTGTTGCACAGCACAATGGATATAAAGGACTGACTCATAACAGACTCATAACAACTTATTTTGTCTTTATCTTCCAGCTCATCATTCTTGCATCTTCTAGATCCTTCTTGCTTGAGGCTTAAGTTGCCACAAAGTCCTTGAGCCAAGCTGGTTTTGGGGCCTTTCGAGTGGGTCTAGCTTTAGGCTCCATGGTTGGTTGCTGCAGAATGGACTCAACACCTTTCCAGCCCGTAACACGCTCTCTCCGACAAGTGCAACAGTCTGATCGAAAATATTCAACACTGATCAGAATCCGAATAATTTTTTGAAGATTGATGAATTTAAACATAGTAGTTAGTTAGTACCTTTCCAGCAGGAATGTACAGACAAAGATCCTTGAAAATTTGAATATCAGGCCTTTTTGGGTATTTAAAGCTGACATTGTTAAGTATAAGCACTTGACAAGTTATCCCACATCGCCCGTTTCAAAGAAGAATGACTACCATATATTGGGTTACACCACCACAACTCACAAGCCAAGGCTTTTGAGTTGAATGAGGGTGTAAGTCGGCATATGCTAGCATTTCCACATGGTATCAGAGCTGAAGGCACACGACCTAGGCCTTGTACGTGATGCGAGGGATGTGCCTATGTGCGCCAAGTGCATGACGAGACGCCCGTTTGTCAGCCATGTTGGTCAAGGGGAGTTGCAAGTTGCACACCCGCCACACGAGCTTATGCGTAGGTTAACAAGTCGCATATGCGCGCCTACTGCTTTCCGCTACAATAGTTAGCGAGATTTCACGGAGCACGTCCAACTTCCCAAGTGAGGGGGAGTGTTAAGTATAAGCACTTGACAAGTCATCCCACATCGCCCGTTTCTAAGAAGAATGACTACCATATATTGGGTTACACCACCACAACTCACAAGCCAAGGCTTTTGAGTTGAATGAGGATGTAAGTCGGCATATGCTAGCATTTCCACAGACATGTTGAAAATCAATATTGCCGGTGACCTTGTCTAATGTAGTACCCTCGTCGCTACTAGAATCGATCGCCGGTTTACTGTCTAGGATCTTATAGATAGAAGTCGCAGAGTCTTTAGCCTTATTGGTGTCTGGTGCAAGACTGACACTTTGCGAAACCCCCGCTGCAGCCATTGTCAGTGCAACGAAAACCTACAAAGCGATCGTAAGGGGGTTAAGTACTTGACGCTGTTGCTCGATTTCAATGAAATAGGCTGAGATTCGTAAACGTTTTACTACCTTGAACACTTAAGCAAACTTCTGTATAAATGTGTACATTAAAAATTGGCTATGTTTAAAAATTCTGTATTTAGAATTTCTTTGTCGTGAAGAAATAGTTACTGTCTTTTTCTTGAAAAAAAAAATCCAATTTAGCCAAAATCTGAATTCCATTTTCCCATGTACTCAATTTTCGAGTTCGATTTCCAAAATATACACATTCTTTTAGATGTTGTTGTCAACAGCGCCTAAGACTTAAGGCGTTGTTGGCAGTGTCCTTAAGACTTGAAGCGCTATTGGCAACGATCCTTAAGACTTGAAACGCAGTTGACAACATCACTTCAAGCTACGCGACATTTTTTACCTCATAAGTAATGGGGAGTCAGCATAACACTGCCACATAAGCATAAGGTGATGTTGCCATATTAGCCATAATAACCACATAAGCGCCTTAGGCTTACCTTTTAAGTAATGCCGACTCAGCATAATATTGCCACGCAGCCTAAGATGATGTTGATAAAAGCTTCTTAGGCTTATGTGGCAATATCATGCTAAAGCTGCATGACATTTGTACCTCATAAGTGATGCTGAGTCAGCAATTTTTATGAGTTAAAAATGTCACGTAGCCTAAAGCGTTGTTGCCCACGACATCGTAACTACTAGTGCCGTGACAACAATGCCTAAGGGAATGTGTCTATTTTGAAAAATGAATTTAGAAATTGAGTACAAAATGAAATTCAAATTTTGATTAAATTGGAAATTTTTTCCCATGACTAATGCTCAACAATAGGCCCACTGTTCTCGGCCCAGATAAATTCAACAGTTATCTATTATTGAAATTTTTATTTACACAATTTTATAATTTTAATTGAAATTATGATAATCTACTTTAATTAGGCTGACCAAATCACGTGCCTATTTATTTTCAAATAAATAGAGAGTAAAAGATACGAAGAAGTTTCTAGTAAAACCAAAATGTTTTTCAATTTGATTTACAAGTAAAAACAGTCCACAATATGTTCTCTCCCGATAAAAATACATTAATTGAAGGTTTTTAAAGTAGCTTGGAGTTGAAAAGCCTCGGGCATCCGATCGGGCACCTGAGCAAGCCTCCGAGCGGGCATCCATCCGAGCGTCCGAGCTGTTGGCTGTCGTTGCTGAAGACTGAAGCCTCGTTGCTGTTGCTCCTGGAGTTCAAAGCAAAGGCAGTCCGTTGCTAAATATCCGAAGGCCGTTGCTGATGTGCTAGAGGTAGTTACAAGTCGTTGAAGATCGGCGAATGAGAGCGTGACACGTCGGCTCAATCCGTGGCACGAGTTTGTTTCGAATTGGACGGTCAAGATTAGACGCGATGGACGGCTGTGATTGGATCTGGGCAAATCGTATTTAAGCTGGGTTTTGAACTCAGTTAGGGTTCATCGGATAGAAAGCACAAATCACGTTCGTTCGAAGTCCAGGAGAGATTCGTTCAAGAAATTGGTTGAGGGCTTTCAGTCGCAAGGTGTTTCCGCTCAGTTTGGCGTTCGATCAAGGCTGGTGAATCGGTCCACAGAGAGATCGCAGTTCATAGTTTTCATTCGAAGCTTGTAATCCCAGATTTGTACTCCGGTGACGTTTTGGTCGATTCCGACGTCTTTTCATAGTGAAACCGGCAGAGCTAGTGAGCTCAAGTGGAGTACCTTCTCACCTAGAAGGGAACCACTATAAATCTGGTGTGTCACTTTACTTTCCGTAAATTATCAATTCTCTAATTGAATTTAGGGTTCGATAATTGAACAACAACAACATAATTGGATTAAGTATTTAGTCCTGAATTACAACAATCTCGGGACGGTTTCATTTTGTGGTCCAAACTGTGAGTGACATAGCTGGAACTGGTTACTGGTTTTCGTAACATGTATGAATTAAATCATTAAGTTATTTATTGTGAACAAAAGATAAGATAGAAAAAGAAAACACATGTCATCAGAGATAACTGATCAAGCTACATGATCAATCTTCAACACGTGGTTTCTTTTGTGTGTTTATCCATCCAGCTAACAATACAATCCTCAATCAGACCAACCTCCAAAACTGTAACAAAACACACAACTCATCACTCAAACATATGCAGAAATTATTCTTATGAAATCAATCATAGCTAGCTGCTCATACAGAGATTAAAAGAACCAAATATTTAAAATCTATCCGAATTCAAATTATTATCGAGTCAGATTGAAACTGAAATCGTAGTAGACGAAGAATGATAGAGTGTCCTTTCGAAAGTAAAATAAAAAACGAAATCAAACATATTTGCTTGAAACTGAAATCCAATTTCATCTTGATAATTTTGAGTACATATATCCGAGCTAACAGAATGTGAAATATGTTACAATGACGAGCTTTCCAATAACTTAACCAGCAAAGCCACAAACAAACCTAAACAATTAACATCTTCAATGTTCCAATCCGACCCCAAAAATTTTCTATATAGCACCCAAGCAATCAATTAGTAAATTAGCCTCCTGTTGTTAATCTTATTTGTTGATCCTTTGATTGAATCCATCTAAGTCTCGAGGAAGCCCGTCATTCGAAGAATCGAATTCCGAACCTCGCTGAGCTCCCGCCCCTTCAAAGCCGGCCTCCCGTACCCAGCTCGTACCGAAAACGCCATTCTCTCCTCGAACCTTCTCGCTACGATCAAATGCGGTGGCAGGACTTGGTCCTCCTCGTCCTCTTCCGAGTCAGTCGAAGAACAATTGGACATATTGCTCGGGATCCGTATTGGGACCGAGATTGATACATTCTTCTGCTTCTTCCTCTGCTTCCTTGCCCGGACCTTACTCTGGCCCAGACTATTGAAATTGTACACGTTGCTACCGCTGCTGCTCGAATCGTATTCGTCGGAGAAGATCACATCAGATTCTTGAAACTCCTCCGCCATCATCATCATTTTCGAAATCGAGATTAGTGATTGAAACTGGAAGAGATTTGGTGTGTTTGGAGAGATTGTGAAATGAATAAATTGAAAATTGGGGAAAGCATGTATTTATAAGCCTTTTTTGCTTCCATGTTCAAATAATTGGACAGAAATTGATAACACAACGAGTCGTAGTGAGTACACTATGATATGTCAATGTCGTCATATGATGTCATAACAGACCATTGAGTGCGGTAACCGCAACGAGGCCGACACTTCTCATAAAACCTCCGTTTCAAGTTACTCGGCTCACCCCCCAACAGTCCAAATCAACTGATTTTTTTCTTTTTTCTTTAAAAAAAAACTCACTTGCGTGCACCTCACGGCATCCCAACTAGCCTCTCAAGCTTGCTGATCTCCAAGCAATGATTGGAAGAGCTGGAAATGTAAAATTCGGAACTGGAATTGTTTCGGTTCTAAACAACGTAGGTCTGAAGCCAGCGCTGGCGCGACGCGCGCTGCTCGGCGCATCCAGCGGCTCGTGCGCTCCTGGCCCACTTTCATTTTCTTTTCAAGCGACAAAATCTTTTAATAGCGAATACGGGTATGACACGTGTAACGTGGCATATTCGGAGCGTGAGGCCACGTAGCTGCGCGGTTATTGTCGTTATTTTATACGATGGTGTTGTGTTGGGATAAGACACTTCATTCGTTGTTGTTTGTGTTATGCACACGTGACGCGTCTGGAAAAGTCTTTGCATGATGACGTGGACCAATCAGGAGAGTCTGGTTACTTGTCTTCTTGTTGATTAGTTTAACTTTAATTTAAGATTAAAATTAAACTAATTAGTGTAATCTACAAGATGTGGGATATAAGAGCTTTTTGGAGATCGGAGAGAAAGAGACGTCATCTGAAGTAATAAAACACTTGTTAAATTTCTATTCGCTTATGCGTAAACAATGCTTTGGATTTTAGTTTGGGATTAATTAATTAATTAATTATCTGAATTGTTTATTAAAAATTTCAAAATGAGATTATGTAGAGAGATGTGGTGATTACACATCTGATCTAATTCATAATCATGCTTTGTTTTAAGTTTCTTTTATCTTAATTAGTTAATTTAGTTTTGTCGTTGGTGGTACGTGTCCAAGGTAAATGAAATTTAAATTTGACCCAACTCTTTTTAATTTTTTTTTTCATCTCTGCCAATTGTAGAAAAGAAGGTCATGGAAGGAAGTTTCTGGAAAGGTCGAGACAACATGAAAAAAAACAACACCATTATTTAGTCATGACTAAACAATAGTCTTACAATAGTGCATGTTAACGGCGCCGTTTAGCGTTAGTACGACGTCGTAACAAAGTAGCTTCCTAATCTAGCCAATTCTGATGCATGTGTAGAGTTTTCAAGTGGAAGCAGAGCAATGGCAAACTAAGCCATGGCAACAGCAATGGGGCTTCTCACATCATGAACCTTATCAGACCAAGTAAACCACCCAAATGCATACTCTCTGCTCGGCTGTGGCGCCGCAGCGTGTTTCGGTTTGACGGTTATGGTGAAGCTCTTGGTCTCTTCCATATCCTTGAACACCAAGAAACTAGGAGAGATTTTGATTTGAAACCCCTTGGCCTGCTTGATGCTCACAAAGTAGACGCTCTTGCCTCGGCCACCGACATTTGTTACAGTTCGGGTGACGGTTGTTGTGCCGTTGAGGTTGGGGATGGCTACGGACGGGTAGTTGAGATTGTTGGCTGAAGGGATTGTTTCAGGACATTGGAAAGATGAGCCGGAGATTGATCTATCAATGCTGCATAGGTAGAGGAGGTAGTCCTCTGTCGAAGCGTTGTAGACTAAGCCAGGATCCGCAGCCCTCGTCGGGACTAAATGGCCTGATCCGAACTGGAATGGCGTCGCTGGCTTCCCGTAAGGATCTAGCAGCTCCGTTCCCTTGTTGTTCACTAGGCCAGCTGGTTGCCAAAAGAGAGCACGATTTACATTCAGTTAGTCAAGTCAAGTTGAAAACTAAATCGACGATGAGTACGGATGCCACCAAGTTTGAAACAGGGCAAAAAACAGAACATGTGAGACTTTGTACAGGACACAGACCTGAAGTCATCAAGGCGGATCTGATCGCTGCGCTACTCCAAGTTGGATGAATGGCCTTGACAAGTGCAGCTGCGGCCCCAACGTGAGGGCAAGACATAGATGTTCCTGAAAGAATGTTGTACTTGACAGTTCGAGGATCATCCTCGAACTTTGTCGGAGAGATTCCTTCACTCCAAGCTGCAAGTATGTTAACTCCCGGAGCTGTTATATCAGGCTGTAGACATTACAAAATAATCAGCAAAACAAATCTTAACATTTGGAGTACATGTTACAACTTACAATTTAGTTATAATCATAACCTAACCTTCAAAATGTTGGGGTCTATGATGTTCGGACCACGGCTAGTGAACGCAGCCATAGAAGGCGCAGGCTTCGTGTGCAGAACGGTTTTCGCCAACCCAATGGTGGCTACTGGATTCTTAGTAGAATCGATGTAACTTCTGACCTTGATCGCGTCGTCTGATGAGATCGCGGTGGCTGGAAGAACATGAGGATCCACGGGTATCTCCGCCCCGTTCGCAGGGCTGTTGCCCAAGATGTATCCAGCTCCACCAGCTCTCTTCACTTCCATGCCTTTCGCAATCCGCGTCCCGTTTCCCCTCATGCACAGGATTATCTTGCCTTTCGCCAAGGCAGGTGACAATGAGTTGGGAAGACATTGCCCTGAGACGTCCTTTGCGACTGTAGGCAGAGCAATGTCCCCTGCATACACAAGAGGGTACATCTTTTTTCCAAGCTTGTAGGGAGTCACAGTTTGGCCCTATGATCATAAAAGGTACACATTATTAACAAAATACGATTGTGTAGTCTTTTTCTGATGCAGATAGGGTTGTGGTCTAGCGGTACACATTGTTAACAAATTACTACGACTGTGTAATCTTTTGCTGATTCAAAAGCTCTGAATTATCTTTCTATAAACTAACATGTACCTCAATTTTCTGGCCATTTCCGAGGAGGACTGGCGCGATGAACGCACGGTCCACCGTGCTGGCTCCGACCGTGATGATCCATGGTGCAGTATTCGACAAAGTGGAAGCAGCCGGCCCAGAGTTCCCAGCGCTACACGATACAACCACGTTCTTCAAAAACGCATGTAACGATCCGATAGCCAAGCTATCCATTCGATACGGATACGGCTTAGAAGTCCCAATGGAGATACTCACAACATGCACTCCATCCGCAACCGCATCATCAAGCGCAGCCAGCATATCCTCGCCCAAGCAAGTATTGCCATTGACCTTAGGCTGGTTTGGAATGGGCCAGCACACTTTATAAATGGCTAGACGAGACAGCGGAGCTCCACCGGATGCAGTACCGCTTGCGAACCCGCCTAGGGCTGATGCTTGGGGAACTGCACGGCCACCTACGGTTGAGGTTGTGTGCGTCCCGTGGCCGTCTTTGTCCCTTGGGGACCTGTAGTCTGTTGTGGTGTTCAATGGACCGTAGGCTCGCTCATACCCCTTTATGTAGTACCGCGCTCCTATCAGTTTCCTGCAAATCTCATTTTCGTCACAAATTGAACTTTAACAATGGATCGATCATAATAGACAAGTTTTTCTATATTAAGATATGTGCCGAGTCAGCAACTTCGATTTCAGATTTCAACAACTGCTGTAAGTTGTATTTTATATCCAATTTTGAATAAAATAACTGTTTAAAATTGGGCATAAAATTTAACTTACTGTAGCAGGTTACTGCACATACTATAAAAGTGACTTGACTATATTTTCACATATTATTCGTAAGGACGTATAATTTTATAGAACTGTAACTCCCAAGTTTTGAACTTTTAAATTAGAATGAAGTTATAACCATGTGTTGAAATTCAACATTTATATCCATAGGTGGTCAAAATGAAGTGACAAGAGGCCTAGAAATGTTTACTAAAACCTGACTCAGATATGTTGAAGCACATATCATAAGACAAAGATGTTGGGGCCAGAACGTATGGACATGTTGAGCTAACGACCAATTTAAAGAGCTCGATCAACTTGATGTAAGTAGCTGCCAAATCTGGTTATTAAGCAGGCCCTACACATCTTCATCACGGGTTCTGTTTAGGAGTCTAATGTGTACGAACTTAGCATTTCTCCTGCGCCATAGGTGTAACATGGCTTTTGTAACAGACCCAAAACATGTAACTATATAAAGACAACATAGTATACATAAAAACCATTCTTGAGGTTATAGAGAGAGAAAAATGGACAAAGGGTACAATTATTGGTTTGAAATGTAGAGAGAGAGAGACCTGTTGCAGTTAGCTGAGGTGAAGCTATCTCCAGTTTGGCAGATTCCTTTCCATGAAGATGGCACAGGTCCCATTCCTTCATCACTGAAGCTTTTTGACTCAGGCCACACACCTATATACCGCAACAGCCACTGATTAAGGTCTCTGAAGCTGCTTCAAGATTATTAGGAAGAAGAGTGTGATTATTGAATGATTTGATGATGATGATGCTCACCACTGTCTAGCACTCCAATAATGACATCACTACCATATCTGGCTTTGAGCAGCAAGTCACCACCACCTTCATTTCCAGGGACTCTTTGGTTCAATCGCTCCGATCCTGATTCTTCTAACCCCATCAACTCCCAAGTCCTCGTTGTTTGCGCGCTGTATTGCATCTTTTCGCTAGGAAACACCGAGACAACTCCCTCCATTTCTGCCAAAAAACCATGTCATGTTAGCAATGTGTCCTAGTAACAAAACCAAGTCATGTAGGTTTTTTTGGAACCTACTTGATAGCCGGGACGCCTCTTCCGGTGTCATGACGGCTGCAAAGCCGTTGAAGCTGTGCTTGTAGCTGTACAGGAGAGAGGAGGTGGCTTCTTCTTCCTCTTGGGAGTCTTTTACAGATGCTAAGAGAGATTGATGGCTGGCTTCAATCTCATGTAGTGCCTTATCTCCATTGTGATTGCCAAAGTAAGCTATGTACACCTGAAAGTTCACAAATCCAAATTTGAATCAACACTACTATAGAATAGTAATTATGCAACGGTTTTCCTAGAATCACCGAATAATATCTGAAATTATTCAACGCAGTGAAATCGAAAACACTACATGATGTCAAAAAAAAAGGATACATAATATCAGATCAGTAATAATAGTCCATTTATCTACAATATTAATATTTAGGGTTCATATTTTAGACACATACCTGTCTCTCCATACATGAGGCTAAGAGTGGAAGTAGAAGAAGGAGAGACAGGATGTGGAGTGTCTTCATGTGGCCTAGCTGCTGTTATATGTTAGAGTGATGATGGTCATGAGCATAAGATTTGTACATGTAGGGTATTTATAGGAATACTGGCCGAATCTAGTCACTTGCATTGGGATTCTCTTGCACTTGCCACTATACAAGATTCTTTTAGGATAGTAAAGATCAAATTGATCTCAAAAACTGAGATGGAGGTTACGTTGTTATGTCAACTGTTAAGTGACCTATCAATTTTACACTGCATTATTTGGCTAGCTAGTAGCAGTTTAGTCTTTTTCGCGGATGAGAATCTTTTTTTTGTAGAGTTACTTTTTTCTTCTCATAATTGTTTTTAAGAAAAAGTATAAATTGGGTGTCGAACTATTCTTATTTTTCTAACTATCTTAACTAATAGTTAGTAGTCAGTAACTATTACAATCTGTGACACAAAAAATTGAGAATTTGCTCCGAAAAGAAATCAATGAACAATATATTAGAATTTGCCTTCATTAGTTTGATTGATGAAATTAATTTTAGTTTACTATGTTCTCATTGATCAAAATTTGACAATTTATTTTTCTATTAAAGATCAAGGTACAAATCATATTTTTGGTACAAAATGCAAAGTAAGTCAAAACTGGGTTACAATTCATCACCGAAAAATCAATAGTAAGATATAGTTTGTCACAAATAATTTATAATTCGTCACCATAAACACGATTTAATACAAAATTTAATAACATCTATTCAAATGGCCAACTCAAGGACTGTCATTGATTTGTATATTTTTTATAAAAATATATTATTTGCATTGGATCCTTTTTCTTGCCTCCAAATTGAAATTTTTGATAATTTTTAGAATAGTAAAAAAAACACCAACAACTTGAAGCCTATTTTATACCTTTTCCTGTTCTTTCTTCTTCTGTACGTACGTGTAAACCTTAAATGATAATTGTACCATTTTAGCTTTGCATTTCTAATTCGGCTACTCGATGCGATTAAATAAAAAGTATGTAGCACAAAATTCGAGGATCCATTTACATATATAGGTAATCAGGTATGGGGGGGGGAGGTGATAGTTGGCCCTAGGACAAAATGTTATCCTGCAATCCATTTGAAGGACCGAGCACCATTGGTTGATCAGGAATAATTGTTGGAAATTGGCATACACTTATTTTTAGTAACAAAAATCCAAAATCCATATTATTAGCTCTGTATAATTTACACAACAATTGCTCTGATCTGACATCATTTCAATTATCAAGTTGTTGATTTTCACAATCACAATAATTGTCTTCTAGATTCTTCAAAATTAGGAAAGCTTTTCTTTTCATCATTCTAATCATCTTTCATATCCAAAGCAAAATGAGAATGTGCTCTTCTCATATTTATTAACAAATTCTACAGGCTCCTCCATAAATAAATAAAAAACAAATTCTACAGGCACTCAATTGAGAATCCTCTTGAATTCGAGAATATCTCATCACCATCGAAAATGTATGATCAAGACATGCTGATGCTGTCACTTATCCTAACGGTATATTTAAAGGTGCAAAAAATTCAAAATTTATATTTTTGAAAATCAAGTGGGACATGAGGCAACATCACAATTTTTTTTTTGGGAAAAAAACATCACAATATCTTGATCATATACTGTTAATGATACAAATGTGATTCTCAGATTTCGAACTTGTTGCACCACTTTTCATATCTAATTAATTATTCTATAAATTTTTAAAATTTTAACCTAAATAAATTGAACACTGTGTTTTGAAGAAAAATATGTGAACTTGTACACCATGTAAATAATTCTGGATTTTTAATACACTTACCATGTATAGTATTATTTGCTCCACTAGAAAACACTAAACAAATGGAATTTATTAATTGATCAAAAAAAATGGAATGTATTAAAAAACAAACGACAGTGTCAGGCGCCGTTAGTACGTACAAAAGCCTAGTGGGCTTACAACGTACAAAAGCCTAGTGGGCTTACAACTGGACTACTGAAATCAGAGTAAGCCCATCAAAAAGATTAATAAAACAACGTAGTTTTCCATGATCCAGCTAAACCTAAATAATTTCGGAATTGATTTCATTAATCAATTTATTGAACACACAATGACACAACGCTATTTTGCTGCGCGTCATGGAATATGAATCCCTATTCCCTACACCTAAATCTCTCGGAATGAGATTCCATGCGGCCAAGTTATTAACAGTAATTTGAGAAAACGATATAGTTTAATGTATTTTAAAATAAAACTATAGTTTTAAGTCAAAACTGTGTAGTTTTAAAAAGACTTCAATTATCAATTTAAGAACTATATAAATGAAACTACGTAATTTTGATACTGTTTTATTAAAACTACTTAATTTACAAATGACTGTAAATAACTTAACTACACAAGATATGAATCCCATCATTTTTCAGTTCAAATTCAAAACGTGCGTACAACTATTCAAATGGTCAATATTCTAATTCAAAATTTCCATATTTGAATAATTATATTTAAGGAGAGTGCTCGGTAGAAACACTTCAAATATTCGTATGCATATTTAAATATGGATGTGACACAGTCCAAAAAGCAAAGTCACCGTCGGTGGTTTTGACTTCGCATTGAATGCAACTTAGAAAATGCACACGGGACACATGTCGCCACCATAATAACTTAACTTAATAATGCATTTTAGAAAGTGAAAATTGAGATCTAAGTTCTCAAAAAAAAAGAAAAGAATTTTCATTTGATCGCTCCTCTCATGGGAGCGCTCGGTTGAGACCCCTTAAAAATATAAACTAATGGACCATCTATTGTCACTCATCTTTAGGGACACCACGGCCATGGTCTCCTCTACTTCACTCAACGTTTGACTTCAGTATAAACACCAAGTACACAAAACCTTGTTTAGGTCCACATTCTGTTTTTCCTTTTCTTTCCGCAATCTTTTGACTCACTTTGGTGTGCCTGTCTTCTTCATGAAATCGAGATCAGATCGATCTAAGACGGGCATGATTGAGAATTTGAAATGTCCATCTATGCGCAGCGGAGACTAAGAATCAGGGCGGCTGCATTGTATTAGCTGGCTAGCTGCTTTATGAAGGCCACAACCTCATCAGTTGACCCTAGGAGGTACCTAGCCTGGGAGAGTTTGCGGCCAACAGTGCATGAGAAGTAGTTGTCACCTTTGAGATCGAGTACAGATGAGCCCTCGTGGAGTAAAAGCCTGTCGTATGCCATGGGCTGCCATGTAGTCAGCTGTGCGTGATTGGCTGTTCTTTTCTCCAGTGATAAGAGTGGCCTGTTGTTCTTGCTGCTGCGACAGGTCCTTGAGCCATTGCTGAGAGTTGACATCCTTAGCGCATTTGATTGCACTGCGTCAGCTGTGTTGGTTCTAGAAGCCAACGACGGATCAGATGGGAGCTCTGGTTCAAAGAATGTGTATATGTCTTCGTCCTGTTTCATTAAAAGGGACATTTTTTTTAGTAAAATTCGATTTCATATTTTAGTAGCATCTGAATCTGAATTACAACAACACATGCCTTCCCCATAAAGTGGCCAACGCATAAGACATAATCGATAGGCTCCCTCATCATTTTCTGATGCACTATTTCCCCTAATATGCAATCAATAGCTGCACCCTGCACACCAATCAATGAGTTGAAAGATACATACATCTGTGTTTCTTGTTTTC
Organism: Rhodiola kirilowii; assembly: GCA_033675215.1. Lineage (NCBI taxonomy): Eukaryota > Viridiplantae > Streptophyta > Magnoliopsida > Saxifragales > Crassulaceae > Rhodiola > Rhodiola kirilowii. The sequence continues at coordinate 9,962,509 of CM066201.1, forward strand.
TTTACTCACACGTTATGTTGTAATATGTAATTAGAAATTGACACTGGTTCGGTACCTTTGTAACCCCAACTGCTCGGACCTCAACAGAACGGCTACCTGGGAACACATCCAGATAAGCATTGGAAATAGGACCTGTCCATAAATGCTGCAACATGTCTTTGGCTTGAATTCTCCCAAAATCAACATCTATGGACATGGTTACTCAACAGTCATCAAAACGAAGTCTCAAGTAAACTGAGATAGTCGCAACTCGCAAATGATAAAGAACAAAAGAATGTCAAAAATAGTTATACTACCTGCATACTTGTAGTTCCAAACAACTGATGTTTCCCGTAGCTCAAAATGAGAGCGAGGAGTTCTTTCAGTGAAATACTCAAAGACATGCTGCGTTATGCGCCGAAAAATTATATCCATGAAATTTTAAGCACAGCATTTTGAATATTTAGATTGTAGTATATACCTTGACACTGTCGACCCAATCCATATTAAGATGTTCAGGCATGGTGGTCATCCATTTACCTCTCGTGGAGCGCAGAAACATTCCATTTTCAGCTGCCAGATACATGTCAAATTCCCCAAAGTTCTGCAGAGCAACATGTCCCATTATTTCATTACTTTTCAACAAATCGATAAAATAAGATGGTAGATTTGTATAATAGTCTACATCATCGAGAACACTTCTCGTGCTTCCACTGAGGATGACCACTGTCGTATATGGATCATCACAGAGCTTCTTTAATGGCTCCTTTAAATCAGGGTGCAGTTTGGCCTCCATTTCTCTAATTTGGTCACCTCTTCTCTCTGGGTTGTCGACGGGTTCAGTTAATGCTGCATTGAATCCCTGCAAGAAAATAATCAGAATCAGATACATCTACCAAAATATACACTTCCACTAGTAGATGGTGATGCCAAATATCACTGTTGAATAATTCTAATCCAGCAACTCAGATGTGTAGAGTAAGAATAGGGTCACTTGGTCGATTTCTCAGGTTGATGTTTCATTTTAAGCCCCCAGTGGTGGGAAAATCGTCTCAAGTTGTAAGTGTGCATTTACATGTAGGGATCATATGTACTTTTGGTGGTTTTTTACCACTTATGAATAAAAAAAAAACTCAGATGTGTAAACTTTTGCAACATACCCTTCTTAACAGAACAAAACATCACATTTTCAAGTAAATGATATCGATTTGTATTAAACCATTGTCTCATATATGAAAAGTAATACCAGTATAATCAATCGATTGCCAGCTCTCTTGTAGCGATCCAGTGCAAGTTCAGTTGGCAACGACGGTGGTACTTGTTTTGTTCGGAGTTGAGCCTCCACAATGGTGTCATTGAGTTCGCTGGAATTAACACGTTTAGTTATAATCTAAATGTCAAAGAAGTTATATTCCAACCGATCCATGATATTATTGCAGATACTAGGGAGCATGCAAATGCTCACCTGACGAAAGTTTCAGCCCATACTTGAGAAGTGTGCGTAGTCACATGGTTGGAGTTGTGCATGTGCCGCTTTTCTCTTTCTTCGGCAGGCATCTCCAAGGCGTAACAAATAGATGAAGCAACTTCCGTTATATTCCATGGGTTCACAAGAAGAGCTCCAGCACCAAGGGACTGTGCAGCGCCTGCAAACTGAAAATGTGGAAATAATAAATAGAAATCAGTTTGTGAGAATAAGTATGCTACAAGTAGAGTTGGACATATTTCAAGATATTCATCGACATTTTAGAGAGAAAAACTGATTTAATCTTGAAAATCATGACATAAATGATAATATAAAGTTGATTCACCTCACTTAAAATGAGAACCCCTTTCTTTTCAGCCTGACAGGCTACAAACTCGTAGCTCACAAGATTCATTCCATCTCGCAGGGAAGTAATAAGAGCCACATCTGAAAAAGAAAAGAAGCAAAAGTAATAATGCAGCAGAATGAGATAGAATAATTGCAAGGATATCGTGAGAAAGTACCAGTAACTGCATAGAGAGCACATAATGCGTAGAAGTCAAGAGACCGATCCTGCATTTCAAAAAGTTGCGCATTGTTGTAACAGGTAAAAGACACCAGAACTCATTGATTGGATATCAATTATCAAGTTTGTCAGATCAACAAAATACAAGCTTAAATGAATCTTCAGAAAATAGACTGAGGACGCACCAAGTGGTGTATTGGTACAGCTGTAAGAGTTCCAAATCTTCCATTGATGCAGCCAACAATTTCGTGAACTTGACTTGTTAGTTTTTGGTCTGTAGATGAAATAACCTCAGCCAACTCATTTGTTACAACTTACAAGTTTCTATAAATGTTATCTGTAGTAACAGGATTATGCAAGATCGAGGTGACTCAAAAATATATTTTACGGAAAACATAAGAGCAAATGCACTTACATTCTGGAACATCAGTCCTTGTAGGAACAGCAATTTGCAGCAATACAACTTTATTGTGCCATTGTGGATTATCTTCAAGAAATTTCTCAAATGCTAGTATCTTTTGCGGAATCCCCTTTATCATATCCAGCCGATCAACACCTAACATGAGCTATTCATGAATAAAAGAAGGTTAATGACAAGTAAAACCATGATCAGCTTTCAACACCAAGTTTTGATCACGATATATTAATCTTCAACACAGACGTCTGCAGATCAAAAGTTGCTAGTGTAATGAACACATCACCTCCATAATATCTAAGGTTGCGAGGGTGTTGCATGTGTCATACCTTCTTTCCAGCAAATCTTTCTCGTAGTTCTCTCATGTGCTCCTGGACTTGAGGAAGTTCCAGAGCACGAGTGAACCGACCAGCATCAATGCCAATTGGGAACTGCAAAGAGCAACTCGAAGCGATTAAGGAATCCATCAAGTATTTCAATAGCAAATAATGTCGGCTAATCTGATTGCTGCTTGTCTCATGCAAAATGATAAACGCTAATACATTTAAATCTCACCGCTGCAACACGAGTTAGCTTTCCTTGATCTTCCACACCTTCTGGGGTACCTTCAAGGCCTAATATGCGAGTACAAGCACTGACAAAATGCCTTGCATAGTCATAGGTATGAAAGCTGAAAAGAAAGTCAATATGCAACTTATAAAAATGGAAACTTTATCATCAAAACCCCACAACACGATAAAGTATCATATCAGGGACAATATTTTTAATGCCTTACCCAACTAGATCAGCAGCGAGAACAGAACGCAAAAGCTCTGATCTTGATGGCAGAGTCCTGTGAATTTCAGAAGAAGGAAACGGTGTGTGGAGAAACCAGCCTACTTTTATCTCAGTATTATGTTCTTTGAGATATTTCGGAAGGAACATAAGATGATAGTCATGACACCAAACTATATCGCCTTCTTCATAATGTTGAGCGACCACATCAGCAAACATTTGATTTGCCTTCTTGTATGCATTAAACTGAGACTGAAAACTACGGGTAGTTGCTAGGCGGTCTACTTGTGGAAGTCCAAGGTAATGGAAGAGAGGCCACAGAATGTTGTTACAGTAACCGTTGTAGTACTGGTGAACAATCTCTTCATCAAGAAAAACCGGTATGCATCTCTGGTCAAGAATTAACAAACCACGTAAGAAACATGTATTCAAAACTAAAAAAGATATATGCAAGGTATATGCGAGAGCAAACCTTTTCAGCCAAGGCCCTTGAAAGAGCTCTCTGTCCAACTTCATCTGGCACATTTACGCCAGCCCAACCAATCCATCTAGCCTCAAAATCTTTGACACCTACACATGATATATAGAACGTAATGTTATAACATATAACTGCCTTTTAGAACTTGCATTATAAATGAAAGAAATGCAGAAAGTTTGACGTTAGTTAAGTATATACCGAGAAGTGCGCTGACAAGCCCTCCAACGCTCACTTCCAATTGCCATGACTCTTCCCCCTTCCTAACAGCAGAAACTGGAAGCCTATTAGCTACAACCAGCAAACGCTGTTTGGGTCGCACTTCCTTTTCACCTTCATCTGTAGCTATGCCATCCATAAATCCATCCTCGTTGAAGTAGCTTGAATTTTCACTGTGATTTGATAATGGTGAGAGGTCCTCCTCCCTATTAGCCCCATTGCTTATTTCCTCAACCGAACCAAACCTGTTAAGTCTCCTCAACTCCCTATCCCGAATAAGTCTCTCCAACCTAGTTCTTGGTGTGCCAGGAATATAATTGTATCTGCTCCCTTGCATGTTCATTGCTTCTGACATAACCTTAAAAGCAGCAATTGAGAAGTTATAACTAGTGTTAATATATAAAGTTACAATTTGCAGCAGTCACAAACTAAATTTCGTTCAAAAGATCACTTCTTTACAAAAATGAGGATGGAACTACTTCAACAACCTTCTTAAAAAAGAATGGCAGCCATAGCAGGTCATAGAAGGAGTCGCACTAAATGCCGACCATACCAAACACACATTTTTAACCTACATATGGTTTTTTAAGTACTAGAATCCATTCAAACTCATTGGAAAAGGCAAAACACCCAAAACCAACATGCACAACACTCAATATTGTGAACTAGAAAAACAACATTTTGACAGAGATAAGTAAAAGCACCAAAAGGCAACGAACCAACACAGAGCTGTATCCGAAACGACCTCTTCAGTCCTCTTAAGCATTAAAAAAAACAGACATTAAAATGTCACAATGGTAAGAAAAATTCTGTGCAACCTCACTCAAGACAAAGCAGAAATTCAAATTTTACTGAGAAGTTAGAACCACCCTCGGCTCCAAAATCGATCATCATCTACGAACCTCCTAGAATCATCATGCACAAAGAACACTCAGTAACATGAAACAGAACTTCTCAATCACTCAAAAAAACCAACAAAAGCAAATAGATTGCCATTTTTTTCAGTGATGCAACACATCAAACACTAAGCCTGCGATCTTCACGGCCCAATAAAAAAGTTACCAACTTTTCGAAATCAAAACAAGAATAAAAAGAAATAGAATCAAAACAAGGACTCTACCGGAATGCACCGATCCTTTGATGAACTCGAATTCATCTTCAGTTGGAACAACACCGCAAAATTAAAACTTGCTACTCTCACACACACGAATTATCATGTCAGAGGCAAAGTGATCAGGCAAGACCAGACAGTAGATAAAGAAGATGAGTTGGAATCGATTCTCGGCGCTCCTTGGAAACTACGAAACTCCAAAATCGAGGACGGGGGCGCAGCGCAACGACACAGAGAGTGACGAACGTGACTCGATGAATCTGGATACAGCTATCATCCATGCAGGTGTCCTGTCCACCTCCACTGCGCTCTCCTCTCTACCTTTTTGGAAATTTTTGGTTTTTTTTCTTCCAAATTTGGTACTTTTAATGGGTAGCTTTTAGCAATGTTCTAAAAAACGCTAGGCGGGCATCGGGCGGAAAGGGTCTCCAAAAATTAATCGGGAATTAATCGAGGCAAGGCGGGGATTAATCGGTTTTGAAGTTTTAATATTTTTAATTATATAATTATATATACATTATTTAATATACAAATTTCTTTCTCAATATTCTCCAGAATGTAAACTTTTAATCAATTCATGGGTTCAAGCACATTGCAAAGAAATATGAACATTTAATCAAATCCAAATTATGAAAAATAAGAAACATGCAGCAGAAACAATACAAATTGAAGCATTGAAATCTAAATCCCTAGTTTCAATAAGTTAATTTTTAAAAATTAACAAATAAGCCCTTCAAGTTTGACTATTGACATGTAGTTGACCATTCCGCCTAGAAATCGATTTAGATCGCCTAGAAGCCGAATTAACCGCACAGGACCGCCCAGACGCCGCCTAGACCGCCTAGGCGCCGCCCAGGACCGTCCAGGACTGCCCATCCGCCTAATTGCATAAAACGGAACGAGTTCTAAAAAAGGCCGCCTAGGCGCCGCCTAGGTGGCCTAGGCGGCCGTTTTTTAGAACACTGGCTTTTAGTAATATATCAAAATGAAAAGATGATATGAAAAATAATATTTTGTGAGAATGAAAAGTAATTAAAATTCGTAGCTTACAGAATAAAATTAGTAATGTAAATAAAATTTAAAGAATCAAAATTTGTAGACATAAAAGAATAAAATTCGTAATGTAAAAATATTAAAACTTAAATATCAAAATTTGTAAGCTTAAAAAACAAAATTTATAACACCAGTAATTAAATGAATACAAATTTATAATAATACACTTACAAACATATAATATATATATATATATATATTAAAATTAAAAAATTCGAAAATGAGAATTAAAAAATTGAATGATTGTGAATACTTCTTATTTCTCATCAAATTTATTACTTCTCATGGATCCCAACGCATATATCAAATAAACATAATATGAACTGTTTTTTTACTCATATTGGGCTTTATGGGCCGAGGATGGTTTGTAAGCACGAATTTTATGAAGGGCCGAGTTAATAGTAATAGTTGACAAGCCCAACCCAACTCGCGCAACACCGTAATATTTTAATGCTGTCAAGTGTCAAACTTGTTTACGGATAAAAAAAAAAGTGTCAGCTTTATCTATAAAAAAACGAAAACTTTGCTTACATGGATGGTATGGCCCAGCGAAAAGCAGTCAAATAGCAAACGATGTCGTTTTTAATACTAGTATTGTTCAAAACGCCGTCATTTAGGTGTTAGATTATTTTATATAATCTAATGTTGGAATCACAATGTAAATATTATATGATGTGTATATTATCATTATTTATAAGTCATATATTAAAGTGATTTATTTTATAATTGAATTTAGAGTATAATTAAAGTCATGATTATGGAAATGTAATATGTATAGATATCGGTTTGATAATTACACTTCTTTTGAGGGAAGGATTTGTAATTATCGGAAATATAACATTTATGTATAACGCTATATATGGTAGTGGTCACCGATCTTACACACTTAACTTCAATATCATTATTCTCTCGAAATCATACTGGCGAAGAGTTGTGCGGAAAGGTTGAAAGATCCACTACGGTGATCAGTGAAGAGTTCAGAGTCATCAACGGAAGTTTGATCTTTTACTGTAATTTTCTTATGTGCTTGATTAACATAAAATTGAGGTTCACGATCTTCGGGTATATGAAATTTATTCTAACATTAGGGGTTATCTTTGGGTTTTGTTTTATGTATGTCTTATATAAAACGACATAGTTTTATAATGAATTATGTAAAACCATGTCATCTTAAATTTGGTTATTTTTAACTTGGTTGTATTAATATTTCAACCCACATTTGATTGTGTGCGTGCTTATAGTAAAAAAATTGACCGACAATTTAGGTCAATTTCAATCAAGAACAATCATGAATTGTTCGTTTTCGATCACTAATAATTTGCCCGACAACTAAATTTAAGTGTTGATTATGATAGTAAGACTTGTAAGTGTTGATTTGTACGGAATTGAACCAAGCAATTGAATTAAGTTAGGAGAAAAATCTAATCTCATTTAGAACAAACAACAGTAGGCAGGACCACTAATTAGCTGAGCTGAATGAGCAATAATGAGTCAATAAAATGTGATAAATATGTACTCTTCATTTTCCAACCACTACTGCATGTGGGGTTGTAGTTGAGTTGACTCAACTCCCACAATGCACCATTCACATCTAATTTATATGAGGAGTTTTCTCCCCCACCTAGCAATAGGTGTGTCAAGTGTTTTCTCCCCATCTAGCAATATGTGGGTGGAGTGTTTTTCTCCCTTCGCAGGAGATGTTGAAGTTTTATTGGTCCCGAGCAAGCAAAGACTCGAGGACGGTTTTCCTCCCTTTCGCAGAAGGTGTTTAGGCGTTGCAACTGTTGAAGATTTGCATCAAAAATGGGATGAGATGAGACGCCACATTGGCTCGTGCTTCAGTTAGATATAATGTACAAGATAGTGCCATTGAAAGATGTTGTATTGTTCTTGTATAACTTGTAATCCCTATCCAAAAAAAAATTCCAACCACTACGATTTTTTAGGGTTATTTTCCAAAATGAAATTGAAGATTGAGTATTCATTGTAATCAATCTCATAGATTGGTTTCCCAATTTACTCTTCTAAGACGTCGTTGCCAAGGGTGTTTTAACATTAAAATGTTCCAGCCAACAGGCTTAACCCTCGTGGCGTATATATGAGTGTCAGAGGGCTGATGTGGATTGTTTGAATTTATTTTCTACTTAAACGCCGTCCGAGAAAAGCAGCTTAAGTGTATCTAAGTTTCGAGCCCAAGTTTTTCTCTTCATCGTTTTATTCCAACAAATCTCTTAAAATCGCCCAAAATCCGACCTCCGTATTCTCCCATTCGCAGCTCCACAACGCTGCGCGCGTCCGTCCGCCGCCCCATCTCCGTTCCCCGTGATGTCATCTCACGCCTGTACCGCCATCATCCCAATGAGTTATTGATTGCTATTAAAACGCTCCTACGATGAGCGGCTTGTGTTTTGCCGATGTTTGTTATGGCAGCTTAGCTAGTTTGACAATATTATATCACATAACTGGAATTTTTTGCGCAAAAATGCGGCTTAAGCCACTGTTGCTTGGAGCGTTTTACAATTAGACCGCCGTTAGGAACGACGCTGACGGAGCCCACCGCACTGTCGTTAAGGTGCGATGTTCTCTGTGCAAAAGCTAATTTATATCTCCGATACTCGCGACTTAACTATTTTTGGTAGTCAGTGGTAAGTACGGGTCGAACCCAAGAGAGTCAGGTGAATAGTTGTTCTTTCGAAGAGGAGGGATTAAATAAAGCAGTTTAGGGGGTTGTTTTTGGTTTTTTTGGTTACTGAAAAGTAAGGTGTTTGATGGACAAGACTTGACAGAAAGTAAGCAGTTGATAAGGTACTGAAAGTAAAGGAACAGTTGATATAACAATTAAAGGAAAGATTCGGTTTCAGGGGCCTTGTATCATATTCTGTTTATCATTGACCTCTAATGATCATACTAAGTGTTCAAAAATGTATCAAGGCCATTTCAAACACTTGATTTGCCACACTGTCTAGCCCATTTCAAGGTCATAGAGCACTTTGTTCTATTTAGACTAGCACCCCATTTCAAGGTATACTAGCCTATGTGCATCCATTTGATCAATCATTTCCGATCAATCCAAATGGTGTTTTAAAGAGGTCGAACTCCTCAGATAAGCTTTGCCATTTCAAGCATCCACTTACCAGAGTATGTTCACGAACCCCACGGAAGAATTTTGCCATTTCAAGCATCCACTCAACCTTGGAAGTTCTGACCTAATATGTGTCACATAGAACAAGTTTTGAACACATAGAGGCACTAAGAGAAGGGTCTAAAACATTGTATGATACAAGTACACCCCTTCAATCGAATGAAGGGTTTAGCTACGAATACTCATGGAACAGGACATCATAACTAAGTACGTTGAAAAGTAAAGGTTTTTGAAAGTAAAGACAGGAAAGTAAAGTACTTTGAAAGACAGTAAAGTAAAGTTTTCGAAAGTAAAGAACTTTGAAAGACAGTAAAGTAAAAAAGAGAGTACTTACAAAAACCGTTGAGAGTGCTAAAGATCAAGCTTTGATTCCAAAGTAAAGTGATTACAAGATTGTGCTCATAAGCTAGAGAGATAAGTGATTTGTGACTTGTGCTTCTTGCACACAAAATGGGATGATTATTACATGAGGGCATGGCCTCTATTTATAGGGAAATGGATACTTGGGATCTAAGTTTTGGGGATGAAATATCTATGGGGGAACCATTGGATTGGAGCACACTTGCATTCATCCAAGCCATCCATTTCTCCTCCAACCACAAGCCTCCACACACATGCATCTTCCTCAGCCGCCCCCCTAGGTGGCACTTCCCAAAAGCCATCGGAAGATATTTGTTTCTCAAAAGCCATCGGTTTGACCAGAATCTGACCGGAGCTTTGTCCGGAGCTTCTTGGATTTTGGAGAGTGTATTCTAAACGACAAAGTCATTCTAAGATGATCTCAAGAAGGAACCTAAGCCAAATTTTGCTTGGAACATGGTCGAAATCCCAAAACGGTCGAAATTGCCCTAGTTTGGCTTTTACCGGGCTTGGTGCCTTTGCATCGCGTTCTTGTCCAAACACCGACTGTTCTAGCATATTTGAGTGATTCCAAGTCGGTTCCATAAAAGTTGTACAGTCGGAATCTGATTGTGGCCTCGAGTGTCTTGTAATCCATTTTCAGCTTTAAAAGTCCTTTTTAGCTCGTATCCTCTCTAGACTTCAAAATACCCTGTGGATAAATATCGGAACTAACAAGCAAAAGTTAAATAAACAAAGAGTCTAATTTGGTGGGTTTAACTGTGTTTCGGGAGATAGCCCTTTTCAGGCTCCTGGACTGCATTCTCGGGACCGTCTCGCACTATATGGTTTCCTTGTAGCTTTCTCTAGCACGTGATTCGGTTCGGGTTTCACTGAGTTGAGCCTTTTTGATTTCTTTTTGGCGAGGGACAGCTTTTTTTTGTAGTGAATCGGCCTTTGGCCTTTGATTTGACTCTTTGAGTACTTCACTTTTGTTCGGTTAAAACCTTCACAACTTTGGCCTTTGGCCTTTGATTAGCTTCTTTGAGCTTTTGTCTTTTTGTGGCTTGCTAGTCCATTTTCTCAAGCCTTTTTGGGAGGTCCAATCATCGCCCGCGAGCATATGGAAATACCTCCCCGCTCTCTCTCATCCTCGCCGTTTCGCGCGGGTCAAAATGAGGGTCGCTCATTTATTTTCCCGGCTACTAGGACTAGAGATAGGACGCTTTGATTCCCGTCCCGCCTCTTGCATAAACGCTGCACGGCGGAGATGACTTCAATCTTCACTGAAACCCGAAGTGCAGCCTCCACTGACTTCGAAAACCATATAGTTAGATTCGATCCTTCGATTGCTTGCCAAGCCTCTCTAGGGCATTTTCTATCAACTTCACATCCCCTGTTTATCTCAGCACAAAGGGACAAATGAGAAGTTACATTCTAAGTTTTTAAACAGTTGAATTTTCACAAGGTAAATGCATGAATTTAGATCTATCTTTTTCACATTCTCAAGTTCATATTTTCAAAAAGATAATATTAAGGGAAAAGGAAAAAGAAAAACATATGTGCAACGGCAGTTCTCACCCCACACTTTTGAACGAAGGCGTGCCTCACAACATGACTTAGTTCAAAAGTTTATGCAAGTAAATATATACAGGAAAGGTGAGAATGTTTTAAGGCAAAAAACTAAATGACTAAAATTAAATGACTGAAAGTAAGATAGATGTCGGGTTACCTCCCGACCTGTGCATTTGTTTAACGTCGTTAGCTCGACAGTACCTCATTCCTGGATCATAAGTAGGGATCCCATGGGTGCTTGAGGTCAAATTTCTTCTCGGCTGCCCTTTTGCTCTGAGAGGGTGAGGCTTTATTGACCATAGCTGCTGGTCCAATGAGTCGTGCTCGATTGTTACTCCTTCCGGGTTTCCATTCTTTGGGCCCATGTCTTTGCCGCTTCTTCATGTATGGTCGGTTGGCATCTTTGCAGTTTCAGAAGTTCAGTCTTTTGCCAAGCGACCTCAAGCATGCGCCCTTGCTAACCCTCTTCTTCGTGGCAGAGATGATTGGCCGTCCTTGATCCTTACACCTTTCAGGAGGCTCTTCTTGGCTTGTGACGAGTGGGAGCTCCTTCGTTGGCTGTTTTGGCTCATGCTTCTCCTCCAACTCGCCTTGCACCTCATCATTATCCAGTATATGATCTTCGGTGGCTATGATCGGCATAAAACACGAAGGGTTAAGTTGAGGCACTTCGACCATGAGGACTGGGTCTGTTTCAGGTGCTCCGACAGTGAGGACCAAGTCTTTCTCGGACAGTTCGGCAATGAGGTACGGGAATTCCTCGGGTGCTCCGAGCGCAAGGGCTGGGCCTGGCTTGATTTCTTCGGCCGCTTCGGCAGTGAGGTTTGGGACTTCTGTTGGCTCGGCAGTTAGGACTGTGATTTCCTCGGATGGATTGGTGATAAGGACCGGGCCTGATTTGGGCAGTTCTTCTTTTAACTCCCAGGGATAATCTGAATAGAGCTCTTCTTCAGGCAACCATGGGTCCTCATCCTCGTCATTCATATGGTCTCCGGGGGCAATCATACTGAGGTCTGGGTCTGTTTTGGGCAGTTCGGCATTGAGGTCTGGGTATGTCTCGGGCAACTCTTTAGTTAGGACCGAAATTGATTTGGGCAGTTTGGTAATGCGGTCCCAGATCAGTTGTGTAGCCGCCAAGAATTCCTCATCCTCTGCCGGCTCCTCGGGTTCAGGCGTCTTTTCTATTGCCCATGATTCGGTTTCGGCCGTGAATTGGTGCATCGAGGCACTCAATTGCTGTATGTCTGCGGCCAATTGCTGGGTGCTAGCTGCCAGCTCGTTTTCTGCTGCCCATAATTCAGTTTTGGCCCTGATTTGGTGCATCATGTTGTCCAGTTCTTCGCGCCACATGGCCTGATCTTGTCTTGGTCTTGACCTCGCGGCCAAATCGTTTATCAATTTCCAAAGATCATCCATGTTTAAGTTATTTACCGAGCCTCCTGCCGCGTCATTAAACCAATTCCACTCATATGGCATCATCCCATTGAGAAACCTTTGAAGAAGATCGTGGTTGGTGACTCCATGGTGCGGGCAGCTCGTTACAAGGGAAGCAAAGTACGCCAAGTACTCGTCCAAAGTTTCATCCCGGAATTGCTCAAGATTGAGAATCTTCTCGCGGGTTTCAAGACGGAGAGATGGCGGGCAAAACTCCTCTAGAAATTGGGTTTGTAGATCCCTATAATCACATTTATCCTCTGCACATGAGTAATACCAATCTAGTGCGGAGTCTGTTAAAGAAAATTTGAAGCATCTCAGCTTAAACTCCTCTAACGTCTCGTTCTCAGGTTTCATGTGGCGGCAGATGTGGTGAACATGTTGGCAATGTATCACAGGGTCCTCTTCAATGGTACCTCCGAATTGGGGGAGACGTCTAATCATTTCAAACATGAGGTTGCTGCCCCCAACTTTCCAAGGTTCTATGTCGTAGTATGAAGACATGGCGAATTATGTATAATAGAAAAAAGAACAACTAATCGAAGGCTAACTCCCCGGCAACGGCGCCAGTTTTGACGGAGCCCACCGCACTGTCGTTAAGGTGCGATGTTCTCTGTGCAAAAGCTAATTTATATCTCCGATACTCGCGACTTAACTATTTTTGGTAGTCAGTGGTAAGTACGGGTCGAACCCAAGGGAGTCAGGTGAATAGTTGTTCTTTCGAAGAGGGGGGATTAAATAAAGCAGTTTGGGGGGTTGTTTTTGGTTTTTTTGGTTACTGAAAAGTAAGGTGTTTGATGGACAAGACTTGACAGAAAGTAAGCAGTTGATAAGGTACTGAAAGTAAAGGAACAGTTGATATAACAATTAAAGGAAAGATTCGGTTTCAGGGGCCTTGTATCATATTCTGTTTATCATTGACCTCTAATGATCATACTAAGTGTTCAAAAGTGTATCAAGGCCATTTCAAGCACTTGATTTGCCACACTGTCTAGCCCATTTCAAGGTCATAGAGCACTTTGTTCTATTTAGACTAGCACCCCATTTCAAGGTATACTAGCCTATGTGCATCCATTTTTGATCAATCATTTCCGATCAATCCAAATGGTGTTTTAAAGAGGTCGAACTCGTCAGATAAGCTTTGCCATTTCAAGCATCCACTTACCCGAGTATGTTCACGAACCCCACGGAAGAGTTTTGCCATTTCAAGCATCCACTCAACCTTGGAAGTTCTGATCTAATATGTGGCACATAGAACAAGTTTTGAACACATAGAGGCACTAAGAGAAGGGTCTAAAACATTGTATGATACAAGTACACCCCTTCAACCGAATGAAGGGTTTAGCTACGAATACTCATGGAACAGGACATCATAACTAAGTGCGTTGAAAAGTAAAGGTTTTTGAAAGTAAAGACAGGAAAGTAAAGTACTTTGAAAGACAGTAAAGTAAAGTTTTCGAAAGTAAAGACAGGAAAGTAAAGAACTTTGAAAGACAGTAAAGTAAAAAAGAGAGTACTTACAAAAACCGTTGAGAGTGCTAAAGATCAAGCTTTGATTCCAAAGTAAAGTGATTACAAGATTGTGCTCATAAGCTAGAGAGATAAGTGATTTGTGACTTGTGCTTCTTGCACACAAAATGGGATGATTATTACATGAGGGCATGGCCTCTATTTATAGGGAAATGGATACTTGGGAGCTAAGTTTTGGGGATGAAATATCTATGGGGGAACCATTGGATTGGAGCACACTTGCATTCATCCAAGCCATCCATTTCTCCTCCAACCACAAGCCTCCACACTCCTCCACACACATGCATCTTCCTCAGCCGCCCCCTAGGTGGCACTTCCCAAAAGCCATCGGAAGATATTTGTTTCTCAAAAGCCATCGGTTTGACCGGAATCTGACCGGAGCTTTGGCCGGAGCTTCTTGGATTTTGGAGAGTGTATTCTGAACGATAAAGTCATTCTAAGATGATCTCAAGAAGGAACCTAAGCCAAATTTTGCTTGGAACATGGTCGAAATCCCAAAACGGTCGAAATTGCCCTAGTTTGGCTTTTACCGGGCTTGGTGCCTTTGCATTGCGTTCTTGTCCAAACGCCGACTGTTCTAGCATATTTGAGTGATTCCAAGTCGGTTCCATGAAAGTTGTACAGTCGGAATCTGATTGTGGCCTCGAGTGTCTTGTAATCCATTTTCAGCTTTAAAAGTCCTTTTTAGCTCGTATCCTCTCTAGACTTCAAAATACCTTGTGGATAAATATCGGAACTAACAAGCAAAAGTTAAATAGACAAAAAGTCTAATTTGGTGGGTTTAACTGTGTTTATGATTCATACAATTATGGTCCATCAGACGCCTTACAAAATATGAGTAAATTAGGAACCAATCTGACAGATTAAGTACAATTAAAACCCAATCTTCAATTTTAAGCATTTTGAAAAATCGCCCGATTTTTGAAGACCATTTCCTGCTTAGAGCAGCCTCTATTATTTATTTCTTGCAAGTGTTAAGTTAAGCTAATTAAAGTGGCTTGCGGACTTTTCAAATGTCTCTACAACTGCCTATATATGGCCACTCATAATTTCTACCATCTTAATCATATGGAGGGCACGTCAACTCATGTTTATTATAATTGTAATTGTAGTAAATTATACTCTCCTCGTCCGGCTCCGTTTGTCCAATTTTCTTTTCTAACGTCCTCTAATTATGTCTTCATTCTAATCCGTCTTCTTTATATACTAAATTTCGATTGGCTGTAGTAAACTAAGTTGTACTCTTATATTGTTGTTTGGACAATAAATGGAATTTTTTTCCAATATACTCAAAATCGGAAATTGACTTCCTTTTCTACTCAATCTCTCAAATTGGTTTCCCTTTTTACTCATTTTTTCTAAGATGTTGTTGCCAATAGCGTAAGACACCGTTGGCAAGAACACCTTCGGCCTCGTCTCTCTTTCGCGCATAAGAATTAATGAGTCAGCAAAATATAACCGCATACGCCTTATCATACGCCTTAAACACTGTTATGAACAACGCTTTATATTAAAATAACCTTCAATCCGACCGACGTATTCCGCGCTCAGCTAGGGCAACTTCCATTCGTGGCCAAAGAACTTCCTGCAAACAGCCTGTTGAAATCCAATCTCAATTTCCATTAAGCATCCCTATCAACACGATATGCCTCACAACCCCCTCCGAATGAGGCAACCTCTGGCTAATCTCACTCGGACTAGGACCAATCCTTCTAGCCGCAAATCTCACTACTTTTGATCTCTCCCAAATTGTTCTTCAACAAATTTATAGTTCACTTCAACCTCTCAATTGCGCCATCATCAGATAGCTCACCAATCCAAACGGTACGCAATTCCAACTAATAAACTAACCACAACTGTGATTTCCAGAACCAAAAAATTAATCCAAGCAACTATCTGAAATTCAAATTGAAGGTTATTTGACCTAAGGCGCTATTCGTAACAACGACTTAAGTATATGTGACTATATTTTGATGACTCAACAATTTTTTTTTGCGTAAAAGGGACACGAGGCCTAAACCGATGTTGACAGGAGCGGCTTACATTTAAGACGACATTGACAACAACGTCTTAAAAGAGTGAGTAAAAAGGGAAACAATTTGATAGTGGAGTAGAAAAGGAAATCAATTTTCAATTTTGAGTAAAGTGGAATTTTTTTCCAATAAATGCACCGTTGTACTTTTTTTCTCCTTAATTATTGTGTCAATTGTACTTTTGAACAAACAAATAGAGATGAAAGGAGTAGGTAATTGTAAAATAAATGTCGTTTACATTTTACAGTCTTCAAACGACATCTGTTTACATTTGACTGCAAATTCTCCGTGATGCACACCGTTAACAACAAATTTTGCGCTTCACTAAATATGAATTTCAATAGTACTACCATCTCTTGGTAATATTATTAAATTAAGTGTTTTTTATACTAGGTACAACAACTTTTACGATGTATATAACATATTTTTATCTAGTACATATATATTGATTTCATTGGAAGGATGTAGGAAGCATCACGCGTGCGCGTGAAGAGGAAAGCATCCACGCGCGAGGCGTGAAGAAGAAGCATCCATGAGGGATGTAGGAAGCATCACGCGTGCGTATGAGGAGGAAGTCATATCCACGAGGGATGTAGGAAGCATTCACGTACGTGCGAGGCGGAACGAGAGAGAGGAAGGAAGAAGGAAGAAGAACAAGAAGAGAAATCTAACAAAATTGTGAGAAAAATGCCACGGGTGGGGCTTGAACCCGCAACCTTATGAAAGCAAGGTTGAAATTCTTCCACTACACCACACCCTTATTAGTTATTCAATTAAGCGTTTTAAATACCATATTTTGAATTTCTTTTTTAATAAAAATTACCATATTTGAATTGGCACCTACAAAATTAGCAAATCTCAAGCATTATTTTTTAATTAACTTTCTCGATAATAGTACATATTTTAGACGATAGTTTCCTACAAATGTTGTCTGACCCTCCTTCACCGTGACAAAAATACATATCATCCCCCTCTCTTATTCATTTTCTCTCTCGTCTTCAAAACATTTATCATGCCTCATGACTATTTTGATCAAGTGCACCACAGTCATAATCAAACAAAAAATTCATCATCATTCTCTCTTATCGTTACATAAATTCTAGCACATAAAGATAAAAATTATTTAAAATATATCAAAACGTATATCGTTTTATATATCTCAAAAAATTATGAGTATTATTATTTTAATTTGTTTAACTTTCTAATATATGAGATATATTCGTTGAAAGAACAAAATCTAAACTGAAAATATTCTTACGCATGACACGTATGCAATTTATTCACGTCTCATTGCCAAATCCAATTTTTGATCATGAGAAGATTTTTTTTCAAGTGGATCATCACATGACCTTTTCTATGATGAGTTAAGTCATGATGGGCATGTTTTATCTTATCATCTCTCAAGATCTTTTCTTGTGAGTCGTGGCTCAAAAAATCATAATAGAGATGCTCTTATATATCACATTGTGTGTGGTGTCATGATGTATGAGCGTTTAGGGCTTCGAAATAGTATTTTAGCTTTATTTCTTTGTTTTTAGATTTTAGCAGCGTATCATTATCTTTTAGCAGCGTAACATTATCTTTTAGATTTTATTTCATAATTTTGTTTTTAGGTTTTCCTATTTAAACCCACCTTAGGGTTTTAGTTATTCATCTTTTATCGTATCAATAAACACTCATTTTCCATTTTTGGTGGATTCGAAAACTTTCTTGGTAAATTTCAAGCTATCCACAAATTCATTGCTGGTGAATTCGTTTATCCCGATTGTCACGCTGCGTCAGTTGGTATCAAAAGCATGTCTTTCCCTGTCTCTTTTCTAACTTGATGAGATGGCAGATCAACCCGTACCCAGAGTAGATTGCGAGAGGGTCAATGCAAACATAGCCGCAACCCTGACTGCTTTGGCAACACAGATGGCTGCTATGTCAACCCAGTTGGCGGAAGTGGCGGCGAGAGTTAATCAGAATGGTGGAGAGGAGAGAGCCCAGAGGGAAGCATCAGTTAGAGTTCCTCGTGTAGAGCATTTGCATGCAGTATTCGCTGAGGACTCAAGCTCGGGTGAAGAGGATCCTGTGGATGATCATAAAGAGAAAGAGGAAACAATTTCGGAAGAAGATGATAAATATGCAAGAGTTGAGTTTGCAGAGGAGGAGTCATCTGAGATGAATAGTGTGAAGCAAGAGCTTCCGAAGCAAAATCCGAAGAATGAAGAGGTTATTGTTACGGGGGAGGCGTTGGAGGAGATTGATGAGCTGGCGATGCTGAGGATTTTGTCTGCTAATTTTGAGGAGAAAGATGAGAAGGTTAAGATTAGTGGAGCTCAATATGATTTGCAGTTGGTGAATTCAGGCGACTTGAAGAGTATTGTGAAGGAGGAGGAGAGTATAGCAGTCAAAAAAGAGGTTAAGGCTAGATTGAAGACTACGAGGAAGAAGAACAAGGTTGACGCTGACAAGCGAGAGAGAGTCAAAGTTTTAAAGGTAGGTGATGATGTGATACAGCTTCACAAGCATGGTCCATTCAAGGCATATGAGGTCATTGACAGAGCCTTGTCGTGAGGCAATGTGCAAAATTAATTTATAAGTCCACTACTTGTGACTTCACTATTGGGTAGTAAAGCGGTAAGTAGGGGTCAAACCTAAGGGAGTCAGTGTGGAATGGTTGTTCTTTAAAAAGAAAGAAAAAGAAAGTAAATACAGATTGGGTTTTATGGGTTTTTAGACAGAAAGTAAATTGCGTAAAAGTAAAGGTACTGAAAGTAAAGTGCGAGAAATTAAAGTGTTGAAAGTAAAGACTGAAAGTAAGTGCTGAAAAGTAAATTGCTGGAACAGTCGAGTTCAATATCAACCAAACAACATACTTTTGGTTTGTCGCACGCTGTATTTCAAGCGCAATCCGTACCAAATGTATGTTGGATTGATATTGAAAGCGTCTGTAGTAAGCGGAAAGTAAAGACTGAAAGTAAATGTGCGGAAAGTAATTGACTGAAAAGTAAAGTGCGGAAAGTAAATTGCTGGAACAGTCGAGTTCAATATCAACCAAGCAACATACTTTTGGTTTGTCGCACGCTGTATCTCAAGCGCAATACGTGCCAAATTTATGTTGGATTGATGTTGAACAAGTCTGTAATAAGCGGAAATGTAAAGACTGAAATTAAAGTGCTGAAAAGTAAAGTACTAAAAGTAAAGTGCGTAAAATAAAGTGCGTAAAGTAAAGTGCGTAAAAGTAAAGACAGAAACTAAAGTGCTGAAAAGTAAAGTACTGAAAGTAAACAGTTGATATTGAGACTGAAAGTAAAGTGACTAGTTGTGTTTTAATTAAGGGAAATGATTCGGTTTTTAAGGGCCTTGTATCATAGTTCCGTTCATCATTGACCTCTAATGATCATACTAAGTGTTCAAAGATGTATCAAGGCCATTTCTAGCACTCGACTTGCCACACCGTCTAGTCCTTTTCAAGACATAGAGCACTTGTTCTAGTTTCGAAGTATCTTAGCCTATGTGCATCCACTTGATCAATCATTTCCGATCAACCAAGTGGTGTTTTAAAGAGGTTGAACTCCATGGAAAAGCTTTGCTCTTTCGAGCCTCCACTTCACCATGTATGTTCACGAACCCCATGGAAGAGTTTTGCTCTTTCGAGCCTCCACTCAACCATGAATGTTCTAACCTAGTATATGGCACATAGAACAAGTTTGAACACAAAGAAGCACTAAGAAAAAGGGTCTAAAACGGTTTTATGATACAAGCACACCTCTTCAACCGAATGAAGGATTTAGCTACGAGTATCCATGGAAGTGGATATCATAGCTAAGTGCACTAAAAGTAAAGGGTTTTGGAAATCAAAGACAAGGAACGTAAAGAGGGCTCTCGGTTTTGGACAAGAAAATAAAGACAAGAATACTCAAGAACAAACAAGAGTAAACTCAAGAACACTGAAGAATACTCAAGAACAAATAAGAGTATTCAAGAACACTCAAGAACAAGAGAGATGTTGGAGCTTTTGGTATTGAAGTGGAAGAGAAGAGAGATAAGCTCTCAACTCTCTAAGTATGTACATGAGGATTTCTAAGGCTAAGGTGTCTATTTATAGACAAAGGAAACTTGGGGATTAAGTTTGGCTTGAAAAATATCCCAAAAGGCAAGCCATTTGATTGGTTCCTCATATGACACCCCACATGGGTTGTGGAAGAGGATAAGATCCTCCTCACTTATCTTTGCACTTGACTCCTCCATGAGCCACGAATTGTCCACTTGCCTTGGCATCATCCAAATCCAACCATCTTGTTGAGAAAGAACCAACCGACTTGGTTTTAGTTTCCACCACAACCACAATCGGATTCCAAAACGAAACCTAAGTGAATAGTAAGTAACCAGAATATTTGGGACTTGGTTGGATTTTGGTCGGAACTTGGTTGGAGCATGGTTGAACTTGGTTGTGCTTGGCCGGAGCTTGATTGGAGCTTGATCGGAGGTTGGCCGGAATTCACCGAAATATGGTCGGAATCTGACCGGAGCTTCTTGGATTTTGGAGAGTTTATTCTGAACGACAAAGTCATTCTAAGATGATCTCAAGAAGGAAGTTTGGCCAGATTCTGCTTGGAACATAGTCGAAATCCCAAATCGGCCGAAATTGCCCTTGTTTGGCCTTTAACGGGCTCGGGCCCTTGGTAGTGCGTTCTTGTCCATTTGCCGACGGTTCTAGCATGTTGAGGTGATTTTAAGCCGGGTCCATGAAAGATGTTAAGGTTGAATCTGATTGTAGCATGGTCGTTCCTTAGGATGGCCTAGAACTCGGTCTCTTGGCCTAGGATGACTTGAATTTTGGACCGTTCGTTCCTAGCCTTTTGAGTGCTGATTTGGAACGACATTCTTCATGGAAATTGAATGGCCAAAGTGGTTTGGTTGGAACGCCGCCGGAGATAGGTTGTGGCCTAATTTCTTCATGTCGGGTCTGGGCGCTCTCGGACGCGGACGCAAGCGTCTGGACGTGTCCTGCGTTTTCTCAGTTGCGGCCAAGCGTTCTCGGCACTCCCGGCACTCGGTCTCGGAACTCCCGGCACTTGGCCTTGGCACTCTCGGCACTCGGCCAAAAATGACTTGGCATGCTTTTGGGCGCAAATCTCCCTTTTAGGCGTGATTCCTCTTTAGACTCCAAAATGGCCTGAAATGAAAATACACACTAACAAGCACATGTTTGTGCACTCAAAGTGCCTAATTTGGTGGGTTTAGCGTACTCAATGAATCGTAGAAATACGCTCCATCAAATACCCCCACACTTATTCTTGTTCGTCCCGAACAAGTCTAGTCAAGAGGAACGACAACACCCTAAGTCCTAAATGTGAATGTAAGATGCAAAACTAGATTTCACCTAAGCATGCATAAGTTACTTGCTTCCAAACGAAATTATGCTCAAACATGTAAGTAACTAGATACTTGTTACCTTTGAGCCGAGTGATGGACCATAATTGTATGAATCATAAACACAGTTAAACCCACCAAATTAGACTCTTTGTCTATTTAACTTTTGCTTGTTAGTTCCGATATTTATCTACAGGGTATTTTGAAGTCTAGAGAGAATACAGGCTAAGGAGGAGTTTTAAAGCTAAAAATGAATTACGAGTCATTCCAGGTCACGACCAAATTCTGACTTTCAAGAACCTGACATGGAATCACTCAAAACAAGTCCAACCGAAGGGCAACCAGAGTCAGTCCGGAGCTGAAAGAACCGATGGCTTTTTGGGATGAGCTCACAAAACTCACAAACTCTCTTCTCTCCTCCACCTAGCCGGCGGCTAAGCCACTCCACCTCTCCCCTTCCTCCATGTGGCCGACGGCTTTTGGGAGTGATGACTCACTCCGATGGCTTTTGAAGCCTCCTCTCCCCTTGAGCCAAGTGTCACCTTCTCCTCACTCCCTTAGCCTATAAATAGAGCTCCTCCTTCCCTTTGTAAACACATTCCAAAATCAACAATCATCTCATATCACAAGTTACTTATCTCTCTAGCTTTTGTGGGCACAATCATGTAATCACTTTACTTTGGAATCGAAGCTTGCTCTTTAGCACTCTTAACGGTTCTTGTAAGTACTCTCTTCTTTACTTTACTGTCTTTAATTTCGAAAACTTTACTTTACTGTCTTTACTTTAAAAAACCTTTACTTTCTGTCTTTCAAAAACCTTTACTTTTTAAAGCACTTAGCTATGATGTCCTGTTCCATGGATATTCGTAGCTAAACCCTTCATTCGGTTGAAGGGGTGTGCTTGTATCATACAATGTTTTAGGCCCTACTCTTAGTGCCTCTATGTGTTCAAAACTTGTTCTATGTGCCACATATTAGGTTAGAACTTCCAAGGTTGAGTGGATGCTTGACAGAGCAAAAATCTTCCGTGGGGTTCGTGAACATACTCGGGTAAGTGGATGCTTGAAATGGCAAAGCTTATCTGAGGAGTTTGACCTGTTTAAAACACCATTTGGATTGATCGGAAATGATTGATCAAATGGATGCACATAGGCTAGTATACCTTGAAATGGGGTGCTAGTCTAAATAGAACAAGTGCTCTATGACCTTGAAATGGGCTAGACAGTGTGGCAAGTCGAGTGCTTGAAATGGCCTTGATATACTTTTGAACACTTAGTATGATCATTAGAGGTCAATGATAAACAGACTATGATACAAGGCCCCTAAAATCGAATACTTTCCTTTAATTGTAATATCAACTGTTATTTACTTTCAGTACCTTATCAACTGCTTACTTTCCTGCAAGACTTGTCCATCAAGCACTTTACTTTTCAGTACTAAAAACTAAAACCAACCCCCCAACTGTTTTATTTAATCCCCCCTTTTCGAAAGAACAACTATCACCTAATTCCCTTGGGTTCGACCCGTACTTACCACTGACTACCAAAAATAGTTAAGTCGCGAGTATCGGAGATATATATTTATTTTTGCATACAGAACATCGCACCTTAACGACAGTGCGGTGGGCTCCGTCATCGAGATGCAAATTAATTTGGATGATTGGGAGATAGCCACTTTTTAGGCCTTTGAACTGCACTCTCGGATCCGATCTTACTATATGGTTATGCTACTTGCTTCTTCTAGCACGTGATTGATTTGGGCAACTTGGGTTGAGATCTTTTTCTTTGTTTGTGTGGTTGGACAGCTTTTGTAGTGAGGTTTGGCCTTCGGCCTTTGATTTGACTCTTTGAGTACTTCACTTTTGCTTCGGTTTTGTTTTCACCATATTGGCTGATTTCTTTCTTTTCTTCTTTGAGCTTTGCTCCTTTGATGATTGCTCGTCCATTTATTCACTTTTGGGAGGTCCAATCATCGCCCGAGAGCATACGGAAATACCTCCCCGCTCTTTCTCATCCTTGCCTTTTTCGCGCGGGTCAAGATGAGGGTCGCTCATCTATTTTCCCGGCTACTTTGGACTAGAGAATGGACGGTTTGATTCCCGTCCCGCCTCTTGTATAAACGCTGCATGGCGGAGTCCACTCTTCGCCAAGAGGCCCGAAGTGCAGCCTCCACAATTTTTACATAACCGTATAGTAAGGATCCGGTCCCTTGAGTGCTTGTCAAGCCTCTCTAGGGCATTTCTTTCAACTCCACATCCTACTTTTATCTCAGCACACAAAGACAAGTAAAGAGTTAAATTCGCATGTTCTTACACAATTTAGATTTCACAAGGAAATGCATGAATCAGGTCTATCTATTTTCACATCATGGAAGTGTATATTTTCAAAACATGCTGTCTACTATGTACAACTATTACTTCAATACCCCCACACTTTTGAACGAAGCCGTTCCTCACGGAACGACTTAGTTCAAAACATAAAAAGCTAGTTAACTAAGAAAAGGAAATGACATAAGAGAATAAAAACTGAAAAAAAACTAGATATGCCGGGTTACCCCGGCAAGTGCCTTTGTTTAACGTCATTGGCTCGACGGTTCCTCACTCATGGATCATAAGTAGGGATCCCATGGGTGCTTGAGGTTGAACTTCTTCTCGGCAGCTCTTTTGATTTTCCCAAAGAACACATATGGCAGCGGGCTCAGTTCTGCTCTCCCTTGATCCGGAGGCTTCTTTTTCACATATCCCCGAGAAGGCGAGGATTCCTTGATCATAGCTGCTGGTCCATCAAGTCGAGCTCTCTTGCTTCTCCTTCTGGGTTTCCATTCCTTTGGCCCATGTCTTGGCCGTTCTTCATATTTGAATGGGTGGCACCTTTGCAATTCTGGAAGTTTAGTATTGTGCCATTGAACACGAGCGACCTTGAGCTTGTTCCCATGACAAGCCTCTCCTTTGTGGCAGAGATGATTGGCCATCCTAGAACGAGTGAGTTTTCAGCCGGCTTTTCTTGGTTCATGATGAGTGAGTGCTCCATCGGATCTTCTGGCCCTTGATTTGCCTCCAACTCCCCTTGCACATCATCATCATTGGTCACATGATCTTCGGTGGATGTGATCTGCATTAAACATGAAGGGTTAGGTAGGGGCTTCTCGGTCGGTTTGGAAGTGAAGTCTGGGACTTCTGTTGGCTCGGCGGTGAGGACTGTGTTAGACTCGGCTGGTTCGACAATGAGGTCCGGGACTGGCGTGATTTCCTCGGGTAGATTGGTAATGTGGACCGGGCCTGAATTGGGTAGTTTTTCTTCTAACTCCCAGGGGTAATCTGAGTGGAGCTCTTCTTCAGGCAACCATGGGTCCTCATCCTCGTCATTTATATGGTCTCCAGGGGCAATCACACTGAGGTTCAGGTCTGATTTGGGCAGCTCATCAATTAGGACCGGGACTTCCTCTGGTGCTTCGAACGCAAGGACCGGGCCTTGCTTGATTTCTTCGGCATTGAGGATCGCGTATGACTCGGCTGGCTCGGCTATGAGGAACGGGCTCGGGCGCTGGTCGGCCGGCTCGGTATTGAGGACCGGGTATGACTCGGCTGGCTCGGCTATGAGGAACGGGCTCGGGCGCTGGTCGGCCGGCTCGGTAATGAGGACCGGGCTTGTCTCGGGCATTTCTTCTTCGGCCATCCGAGAGTCCTCATCCCTTGCAGGCTCCTCGGGCTCCATTGCAAGCTCTTCCTCGCTAACCTTTGGCTTGAGTTCGGCCTGAATTTGGTGCAATATGTCGGTCAGTTCTTCGAGCTGCATGGCCTGATCTTGTTTTGTGCTTCTTGCCATATCTTCTATTAAGTTCCACAGATCATCCATGCTTAAGTTATCCAACGAGCCTCCTGCCGCATCATTAAGCCTATTCCACTCTTGTGGCATCCTTCCACCGAGAAACCTTTGAAGAAGATCGAAGTTGGTGAATCCATGGTGCGGGCAGCTCGTCACAAGGGAGTCAAAGTACGACAAGTACTCATCCAATGTTTCATCCCGGGATTGCTCAATGTTGATGATCTCCTTGCGGGCTCCAAGTCGGAGAGATGGCGGGCAAAACTCCTCTAGGAATTTGGTTTGTAGATCCCCATAATCACTTTCATAAGCTGCACATGAGTAATACCATTCTATTGCGGAGTTAATTAAAGAAAATTTAAAGCATTTAAGTTTAAATCCCTCTAGCGATTCATTTTTAGGCCTCATGTGGCTGCATATGGAGTGAAACGTATGTGTATGCCTCACGGGATCTTCTCCAATGGCACCTCCGAATTTGGGGAGACGGTTAAGCATCTCAAACATAAGGTTGCTGCCCTCATAATTCCAAGGTTCTCTGCCGTAGTATGAGGACATGGTGAACTGAAAAACAAAAAACAAAAAAAACAAAATAGAACAACTATTCCGATGCACAACTCCCCGGCAACGGCACCAAAATTGACAGAGCCTTGTCGTGAGGCAATGTGCAAAATTAATTTATAAGTCCACTACTTGTGACTTCACTATTGGGTAGTAAAGCGGTAAGTAGGGGTCAAACCCAAGGGAGTCAGTGTGGAATGGTTGTTCTTTAAAAAGAAAGAAAAAGAAAGTAAATACAGATTGGGTTTTATGGGTTTTTAGACAGAAAGTAAATTGCGTAAAAGTAAAGGTACTGAAAGTAAAGTGCGAGAAATTAAAGTGTTGAAAGTAAAGACTGAAAGTAAGTGTTGAAAAGTAAATTGCTGGAACAGTCGAGTTCAATATCAACCAAACAACATACTTTTGGTTTGTCGCACGCTGTATTTCAAGCGCAATCCGTACCAAATGTATGTTGGATTGATATTGAAAGCGTCTGTAGTAAGCGGAAAGTAAAGACTGAAAGTAAATGTGCGGAAAGTAATTGAATGAAAAGTAAAGTGCGGAAAGTAAATTGCTGGAACAGTCGAGTTCAATATCAACCAAGCAACATACTTTTGGTTTGTCGCACGCTGTATCTCAAGCGCAATACGTGCCAAATTTATGTTGGATTGATGTTGAACAAGTCTGTAATAAGCGGAAATGTAAAGACTGAAATTAAAGTGCTGAAAAGTAAAGTACTAAAAGTAAAGTGCGTAAAGTAAAGTGCGTAAAAGTAAAGATAGAAATTAAAGTGCTGAAAAGTAAAGTACTGAAAGTAAACAGTTGATATTGAGACTGAAAGTAAAGTGACAAGTTGTGTTTTAATTAAGGGAAATGATTCGGTTTTTAGGGGCCTTATATCATAGTTCCGTTCATCATTGACCTCTAATGATCATACTAAGTGTTCAAAGATGTATCAAGGCCATTTCTAGCACTCGACTTGCCACACCGTCTAGTCCTTTTCAAGACATAGAGCACTTGTTCTAGTTAGGCTAATTCCTCCTTTCAAAGTATCTTAGCCTATGTGCATCCACTTGATCAATCATTTCCGATCAACCAAGTGGTGTTTTAAAGAGGTTGAACTCCATGGAAAAGCTTTGCTCTTTCGAGCCTCCACTTAACCATGTATGTTCACGAACCCCATGGAAGAGTTTTGCTCTTTCGAGCCTCCACTCAACCATGAATGTTCTAACCTAGTATATGGCACATAGAACAAGTTTGAACACAAAGAAGCACTAAGAAAACGGGTCTAAAATGGTTTTATGATACAAGCACACCCCTTCAACCGAATGAAGGGTTTAGCTACGAGTATCCATGGAAGTGGATATCATAGCTAAGTGCACTAAAAGTAAAGGGGTTTGGAAATCAAAGACAAGGAAAGTAAAGAGGGCTCTCGGTTTTGGACAAGAAAATAAAGACAAGAATACTCAAGAACAAACAAGAGTAAACTCATGAACACTCAAGAATACTCAAGAACCAACAAGAGTATTCAAGAACACTCAAGAACAAGAGAGATGTTGGAGCTTTTGGTATTGAAGTGGAAGAGAAGAGAGATAAGCTCTCAACTCTCTAAGTATGTACATGAGGATTTTTAAGGCTAAGGTGTCTATTTATAGACAAAGGAAACTTGGGGACTAAGTTTGGCTTGAAAAATATCCCAAAAGGTAAGCCATTTGATTGGTTCCTCATATGACACCCCACATGGGTTGTGGAAGAGGATAAGATCCTCCTCACTTATCTTTGCACTTGACTCCTCCATGAGCCACGAATTGTCCACTTGCCTTGGCATCATCCAAAGCCAACCATCTTGTTGAGAAGGAACCAACCGACTTGGTTTTAGTTGAAGCCCAACCGGATTCCAAAACGAAACCGAAGTGAATAGTAAGTAACCAGAATATTTGGGACTTGGTTGGATTTTGGTCGGAACTTGGTTGGAGCATGGTTGAACTTGGTTGTGCTTGGCCGGAGCTTGATCGGAGGTTGGCCGGAGTTCGCCAGAATATGGCCAGAATCTGACCGGAGCTTTGGCCGGAGCTTCTTGGATTTTGGAGAGTGTATTATGAACGACAAAGTCATTCTAAGATGATCTCAAGAAGGAAGTTTGGCCAGATTCTGCTTGGAACATAGTCGAAATCCCAAATCGGCCGAAATTGCCCTTGTTTGGCCTTTATCGGGCTCGGGCCCTTGGTAGTGCGTTCTTGTCCATTTGCTGACGGTTCTAGCATGTTGAGGTGATTTTAAGCCGGGTCCATGAAGGATGTTAAGGTTGAATCTGATCGTAGCATGGTCGTTCCTTAGGATGGCCTAGAACTCGGTCTCTTGGCCTAGGATGGCTTGAATTTTGGACCGTGCGTTCCTAGCCTTTTGAGTGCTGATTTGGAACGACATTCTTCATGGAAATTGAATGGCCGAATTGGTTTGGTCGGAACGCCGCCAGAGATAGGTCGTGGCCTAATTTCATCATGTCGAGTCTGGGCGCTCTCGGACGCGGACGCAAGCATCCGGACGCGTCCTGCATTTTCTCGGTTGCGGCCAGGCTTTCTCGGCACTCCCGGCACTCGGTCTCGGCACTCTCGGCACTCGGCCTCGGCACTCGGCCAAAAATGACTTGGCATGCTTTTGGGCGCAAATCTCCCCTTTTAGGCGTGATTCCTCTTTAGACTCCAAAATGGCCTGAAATGCAAATACACATTAACAAGCACATGTTCGTGCACTCAAAGTGCCTAATTTGGTGTGTTTAGCGTACTCAATGAATCGTAGAAATACGCTCCATCAGTGATACATCTAGAAGAGAACTCGGGGTCGAGTTCTTTGGAAGTGGAGGAGACTGATGTAGGAGCGTTTAGGACTCCGAAATAGTATTTTAGTTTTATTTCTTTGTTTTTAGATTTTAGCAGCTGACGGACGCACAGTCGTCGTGTGCAAACGTCAAGAATAAATTTATAAGTCCGCTACTCGCGACTTTACTACTGGGTAGCAAGTGGTAAGTAGGGGTCGAACCCAAGGGAATTAGGGGGATACGTTGTTCTTTAAGGGATTTGTACAGCGAGGGAGCGTGTTTTAAAGTTGATTGAGATTTTAGCGGTTATGACTAAGTGACTTTTTTTGGTTGTTTTTGGTTTTGAGTGCGGAAAAGTAAATTGCAGAAAAATAAATACTGAAAAGTAAAACGAAAGACTTACAGTGGGTGATGCGTGATTTGCGAGTCCTCCGGAAGGTGAGTGCAGTTGATTAAGGCAGTTATACTAGAAAAGTAAATACAAGGGGTTTCGTAATTCAAGGGAAGCATTCGGTTTCGGGGGCATTGCATCATAGCCTGTTTTATCATTTTAGTAATCCTTCTAAGTATTCAAACGTGCATCAAGGCCATTTCAAGCGCTCGATTTGCCACACTGTCTAGTCTTTTGCAAAAGTGTTCGAAAGTGAATCAAGGCCATTTCAAGCACTCGACTTGCAACACTGTCTAATCTTTTGCAAAAAACGTAAAGCCCTTGTTCTACTCAGACTAGCACCCCATTTCAAGGTATACTAGCCTATGTGCATCCATTTGGATTGTCTTTTCTGATTTATCCAAATGGTGTTTGAGAGAGATCGAACTCCTCAGATAAGCTTTGCCATTTCAAGCATCCACTTACCCGAGTATGTTCACGAACTTCCACGGAAGAGCTTTGCCATTTCAAGCATCCACTCAACCTTGCAAATTCTGATCTAATATATGGCACATAGAACAAGTTTTGAATACAGAGAAAAAACACTAAAATAGTCTAAAACATTTTATAATACAAGTACGCCCCTTCAACCGAATAAAGAGTTTAGCTACGATTATCCATGGAAGATGATATCATAGCTAAATACTCGGGGGTTTTTGAAAGACAGTAAGAAGAGAGGGGGTGGAATACTCAAGAACCAACAGGAGTATTCCCAATCCTACTGAATACTCAAGAACCAACAGGAGTATTCTCTAAACTGTTATAATACTCAAGAACCAACAGGAGTATTATTTCAAACCGTTATAATACTCAAGAACCAACAGGAGTATTATTTCAAAAACCAAACTTTACAAATGCCAAACTTTCTAGAGAGAGAAGTGAATTGTGGATTGTGGGATGTTACAAATGAGGAGGGGAGGGCTCATATTTATAGCCTTGGATGAGCCATGAGGAGCCAACACTTGGCAAGATGGGAGAGGAGGAGATGGATTTGGAGGAGAGGAGCTCCACATGACAAGCTCCCATGGAAGCTTGGAAAGCAGCCGGCGGCTTTGGGAGGAGGAGGAGGAGCCGCCCCCCATGTGGCACAAGGGGAGTGGTTTATGTGAGTTTTGTGATGTTTTCACAAAACTATCAGTCCAATTTCGCTCCGATCTGACTTTGGTTGTTCCTCAGTTGGATTTGTTTTGAGTGATTCCATGTCAGGATCTTGAGATTTCTGCATTCAGCGTCTGATCGTGACCTTGGACTGACTCGTAATATCTTTTTAGCGTAAAATCCTCTCCTTAGCGTGTTTTCTCTCTAGAGTCCAAAATACCATGTAGATATAAATCGGAACTAACAAGCAAAATTTAAATAGACCAACAGTCTAATTTAGTGGGTTTTACTGTGTTTTTGATTCGTATAATTATAGTCCATCAGCAGCGTATCATTATCTTTTAGTAGCGTATCTTTACCTTTTAGCAACGTAGCATTATCTTTTAGATTTTATTTCGTAATTTTGTTTTTAGGTTTTCCTATTTAAACCCACCTTAGGGTTTTAGTTATTCATCTTTTATCGTATCAATAAATACTCGTTTTTCATTTTTGGTGGATTCTAAAACTTTCTTGGTGGATTCCAAGCTATCCACGAATTCATTCTTGGTGAATTCGTTTATCCCGATTGTCACGCTGCGTCATGTCATGTGATCATTTCAAGTTTCATGCCTTACAGCATCCCCGCATGATCTTTTTTATCATAGGAAAGAGTCATGAGAGATGATTGAAAAAAGCATGCTCTTCCATAATGACCAAATGAGTTATAGAAAAGGCAATGGGATGACCAAGTAGAAAAAAAGATCATCTCATGATCAAAAATTGGATTTGGTCATGAGAGTCGGGTCCCACAAAACGATCTATCTTCCAATACAAATCGAACATGTTGCAGTTTTTAGATATAAATTTTAATTTTGTAAAGATTATATCTTTAAAAATAAAAGTAATAAAATATAAAAAAATATCAAAATTTATAATTTCTTTAGATCTATGAATTGATACCCATATTCTTATATTTTCATACACTTTTTCAAAATAAATATTTCTCTCCTCTAAAAGAAACAAAGTTTGAATTTTTTAAATTATCTAATGAATTTAAATATTGCGTTATTTATTATTTATTTAATTGTAATATTGTATGTTAAGTAAAACTTTAAATATATAGTTGTATATGGATGAAAATTATGATAAATGTATGTGAAAAAAGCATGAGAGAGAGGGATGATTAAGCAAATTTTAGTCATGAGTGAGATGCATTTGATTAATTTAGTCATGAGTAATGACTAAAGTTGATATGATGAAAGAGAAAATGGATGAAATAGATGAATGACAAGTTTTTTTTTGTCATAATGGGAATGCATATACATCAGTGAAGAGAGTAGCACCTCCTCCCCTCATTCTCAAAATCAAGCACAATGTAGTTGGTGGGAGGTGCTATCACAAGTGCTGAAGTAGCATTTGTGATAGTACCTTCCACCAACTTTTGTGCTTGATTTTGAGGATTTGTGCTTGATTTGGAAGATGAAGGAAGGAGGTGCTGCCCTCCTCACCGATGTACATGCCCTTACATGTGATGATTGACCAGCAAACTCAGAGTCAACGGATATAGCCAAATCGTTGACATTGAAACTTGCAGTGAACTAAAACTCATCCTACTCTCCATGTCCTATTGACCCTGGTATTATGGTCAAATTAGTTTTTCTTTCAAAAGTACGTGATTAAATTTCATAGGTATTCGACAAAAAAGGAAAGTACTGTGAAATTATGTCCCCTGTTCAAGCTTGTGTCCAAGGTAGTGTTGCGACAGACCTGGAACTCTTTGCACAACAGTTCAACACACAGAGGTTGAACTCTTATCACAACAGTTCAGCAAACAGATAAAGGCAGTAGAGACACACAGACTTATAACCCAGTTCGGCTCCGCCTACTCTGGGGGGTTTCCCACACCCAAAAAAGGGATATCAAATCTTTATTACGAGTATAGGGTTTCCACAGGGACTTACACTTACACCTTGTAATAGCCTAACCTCAATACTCCGTCTCTCAGATTTGCAACCGAGGTTCACCGCAATTCCCCTCGATCCCCTTCGTTCAGAACCTGCAGTCTGAACGTTCTCGACCTTCTCCAGAAGCTCGGATGCTTTCTCTCGAAAGCTTGTTCACCTTTGTTGTGTGCGGCAGTTGATACGCTTCAGACAGTCTGTGTTGCACTTGAAACGATTGCACTTGCACCGGTGTATTCTCAATGAGAAAACACAACCGGCCGTCGCTTTCTTCTTCTCCAATCAGCAGGATATGCTCGTGTATATTTGATCTTTGAAAGCGATGAGAATTAGGGTTGCCCTTGCATTGTATTTATATGCTCGAGCGAAACCCTAATTCGCACAAGATAATCCCATCAAATATTTCGGAATTGATTCCTAAATATTTGATGTATATCTTTCATAAATCGATCGGAAGAATATACGAAGTCTTCTTTCCAAGTAAGTCGCGCCATCTTCAATGTAGATATTCATTCGAATATCTAATGCTCGAAAAAGTTGCAGGCCGACTTCCACTTGTCGAAATCTTCGTTGCCAATATCTTCCGGAAAATATCCTCGCGTCTTGATCACGCTGTACAGGAGTACCAGGATATTGTTCGAACTCCCCCTGAACACCTGCTCGAACTGTCTAAGCTACGTTTTGCCAAATACATGCCACTTAAGGGAACATCAATCTCCCCCTTGGCATTTTGGCAAAACCTGATCTACTAAATAACTAAGTCTATCTAACTATCTAGACAGTAGACAACTTTGAGGGAAACAAGAATTGTCTCCTCCAAAATACTCCCCCTTTTTGCCACAAACTGGCAAGGGGTGCGATCCGAGTTCGAACAGACAATCAAAATGTGCCAGAACAAGCACTAAGAACGATAGTTTTAAACAACTAGTTCAGGGAGAAAGTTTGAAGAGGACCTTCAATCAGAAGCTTCTTCAATGGAATCATCTTCAGAGGCAGTAGCTTCTGATTCATCATCACTGGGGTAGCTGAGAGCTCGAGCAAGCCTGTTGATTCGGCGGCGCTGTTCCTTGTCCGCAGCAATGATAACATGGAGGTCCTTCAGTAGTTTGCTCCTCTCATCCACGCCCATTCTGGCTCCCCCTCGACTGGATTCCCCAATTTCTTTACCTGGCTTGCTCCCCCTTTCAGATCATTCACATGCCGCCCTTTGTATAACTTGTGGTCCACTATGAATTTGCTGGGAGTTTTAGTAAGAAGATCAGATGAGGCTGTCAAATCAGGGGCTTGATGAATAATCAGCTCATAAATCAGAGATGGAAAGCAGATCTGGTGCAGGGTTCTCATCGATGTAGCATGGTCAGCAATCTGTTTGAACATTATTCTGCCCAGGTTAAACTTCAGCTTGCTCCCTATCTGATAAATCAGTTGGGCCATGTCCTTGTTGACAGTAGAGCGATGAGTAGACGGCCTCCAGTTAAACACCGCTATGAAAAACAACATTGAATAGAACGTGGATAGATCCGCCGTATGCACAACTGACTCAGGCCTCCACTGAACAGAGCCTGCAGTGATGGTGCTTACTATCTTCTCGAGGCTGGATTCTTCTTCATCAACAGCTGGGTCGTCCATGGAGAAGTATACATTGATCAGTTCTGGATCAATCTTGATCCTTCTTCCTCTTACATAGAAGACCCCATACTCAGCCTCTCCAATGACCCCAAACTTTGGAGGCAAGTTTGCCATGGCCTCACGCACCAGCTGATCGTTGAATGGCTTGCATCTGTCTAACGTCCAGAATAGATCCGACTCTTTGAGCACCTCAATCACTTCTTTCCCTTTGTAACTCGATGCATCCAGTAGTCTCTCCGGTATGATTTTCCTCTTCTGCACACATCCCCATTTCAACGCAGCTTCTTTGTTCACGAACCACACACCTTTCTTGACCTTACCGACTGGGACAGCCTCAGATTCAGGGGATGGGAATTCACATCTCCCAGCATCTTCAGAGATGGGAACTGCAGCAACGCGCTTTCTTTTCTTTGAAGAGCCAGCTCCCCCTGCACCACTGCTGACCTCAGCAACCTTCTGAGCTGGTTCCTTTGTAGACGTAGCAAAGGCAACCTTTTTCTTTTCCTTCCCCTTCGTTGTCCTCTTGAGGTTGACAAGGGGAACACTGTCTTAGTCATCTTCTGAAAGAGTAACACCTTCTACTGCTGATGTAGGGGCATCCTTACGAATGGATGGTTCATCCTCCTTCAAATAATCCCGACGACGATCATCTTGAACTGTCATTGTTTCTTCACTCACTGTTTTCTCTGGTACTACTCCAGTCTTATCTTCAGTTTGAACACTCTGTTCCACTGTTGGAGCACTTGAGACCTTTCTAGTACCAGACTCTTCTGCTTCAACACCCAGGTTACGCAGACCTTCCTCTGGAACTGGTGCTATTTGAGCTTCAGTCTGAACAGAGGGTTCCACTGTTGAACCGCTTGCAGTTTTCTCTGTAGCTCTTCCAGTCTCAACACCAGACTGAACACTTGGTTCCATAGGTGGATCACTTGTAGCTTTTTCTACATCAACTTCTTTTGCCCTAACAGCCTGAGCTTCTTCCAGACTTGCCACTCCCTGATCCTTCTCCTTTTCCAGGTCTTTCATGACATCATCAATGTCTTTGTATAACTTCTCCAATTCATCATCCTTTTCTGCTGGGTTAATCTTCTCTGCCACAGTCTCATCATGCAAACCAGAACCTTCTTCAGTGATTCCTCCTTGATTTTTAGACGGATCAGCATCACTCATCACCACATTCCTCTTCCCCGAGGACTCGATGAACTTCTCTGTTTCTTCATCGGACATTGCAATCTTCCTTCCTCGAGCTGCATAGATCTGGGCGAGATATTTTCTGGGAGAGTCACTGGCCCGCTTCACCTTCTTCCTGCGACCAGCCTTCGGAGGAATGTATCCTGTGGCGAAAATCTTTTCTCTCCACGTTCCTGAGCCTCCAGCCCCCTTGCTGGGTTCCTCTTTTTCCACACTCTTGACAGACTTCTTCTTAGAAATCCCACTACCGGCTTTGTCAACCGTCATAGCCCTACCACTCTCATTATCTCCACCAAGAATCTCCCTACTGGTTTCAACACCATCAGCTTTAACACCACTAACAGCCTTACCACCATTATCGCCAATTACAGCCCTTCTGGCTTTAACACCGTCAATCAACTCAACAACCTTCTCACCCTCCACACTTGTTTCTTCATTCAGCACAGATTTAACAACGGGGATATTCGCAGAGACAGACTGAATATTGGGATTTACCTGAATCTGTGGAGTTGAGTCCACTGTGCCCGACTAAGGGATTCCAGCAGTAACTCCTTCAACAGACTTCTCTTTGGCCAAAGATTCGGTGACTGAGTGTAAAGGCGACGCCTTTTTCATCTTCACAGCTTTTGATTTCGGAATCTTTGATTTCGCCGCCAACGCCTTTGAGGTCTGCATGCTTTCTTTGATTTTCTCCGCAGATTTAGCACTTGATTTTGCTGACTTCCTGGTGTTCACCATTGTCGGTTGAGGAAAGAGCAGTTGAGAGGGTAGTTCCGTTCTAGGGTTTTCGAGAGAGAGAAGACGATACTCAGGGAATGAATTTGATTTTTTTTTTTCAAAAATCAAATTTGTCTATATGACTCTTCAGCTTTCCAAAACCGTCAACCGAAAAAATCTTCAAGGATATTTCAAAAAAATATTTTGTTGAGACTTCTGTTCTAGCTCTCTTTATTAGATGGTCAGTCCAACTGTTTCAGCTGGAGATTCGACTATGACTGACCACCGTCGGATGCTCTTAGTGGTTGACACCACATAGACCCCCTGGGGATCTGGGTGTTCCATTCCGTGACCTGCCATATGGTTTGACACAAGTATGGCTCCTCAGAGTTACCATCTTTCGTGAGCATTCATATTTTCTTGTACGGCTCCAGGCACATTTCTCTGGGCAGTGTACGAACTCCAGTTGCAACTGTACCACCGTCTGATTCGACAGCTTCCTGGGACACCCGGCAACCTTGATTTGTGCACATCGATAATCAGATCTTGTGTGCAAGGTGTTATCCACTCCCCCTCACAGAAAACTAGGTTGTGCGTTTGCACATGGGAGAGCAACGGGTTGCTGGCCATGATTCTCATTGTTCATTGACTCCGTCAGACCCATCCTAATAGTATAGCAGTTGTTGGCATCCCTTTTTCCTTTCATTAGTGTATTGCCATTCTGGTCTAGTACAAGACATGAGTAGCTGGAGAATGACACATAGTGTCCATCGTCGCATAGTTGACTGATGCTGATAAGATTCCTGGTCAGTCCCTTAATAAGGAGGGTGTTCTTGAGTGCAGGGAGATCCGGAACCATCAATGTCCCACAACCGATCACCTGACCCTTTTCACCATCCCCGAAGGTGACAAACCACATATGCTCAACAAGTCTAATATGGGTAAGATATTGAGAGTTACCTGTCATGTGTGCGGAGCATCTGCTGTCGAAGAGCCAACTATCATGCGATGAGTAGTTTGAGGTGTAACAGGCTACCATGCAAACGGTTTGGTCTGCCTTTTGAACTTAGATCTGTTTCTGTTGCGATGTGGTTCGTTGCTAGAAAGCACGTCGTTCGGCTAAAAACGGGCGACACTTTAGTTTAATGTGTCCCATCTGATTGCAATACCAGCAAGTGAACCATTCTTTCCTTTGCGCTGAATGAGATCCGAAGTGCATCGTACCATCCCTTCTTTGACCACTGTTGGGTTGTTCTTGTTGCAGGTCTATTTTCCATCTGGGATGCTGTCTTACCTTCTGTTCTGTCTTCTGTTCCGACACCGGTCTGGTTTTAACAAGCGTCGTACCTTTTGAGCTGCCTTCTCCTATGAACCCCAATCCTCTGTGCCCGGACTCCATTCTCTGGGATCTAAGAATATCATTTAAGTTTTTAGTGCCAGAGTTAAGCATTCTTACCGACTGTTTGAGGTGATTGAGTTCCTCTCTAGTGTCAGAGTGTTCCATCTTCTCGGATTCTAGCTGAAGTTCCAGCTGTTCCACCCTCCTTAGTTGGAACATTTCTTTCCGCTGTAGATCAATGATGGTTTTTCTCAGGCCCGCCATGCCTACATGATGAGTGTCCCGATCCTTTTCTATTTCGACTTTTAGGGAGGAGACAGTACCCAGGAGTTCCGTTTTCTGAACAAGAAGATCCATCCTTTCCTGTTTTACCTCAGCTAGTTGAGAAGTCAGTGAGTTAATTGTACCTTCCAGTTCTGCCTTCAGTGCCAGTAGTATCTAAACTCCTGCCATACCTTGTCCTTTTCCATAGTGATGCTTGCCACTGTGTCATTTAGCTTTTTGTTCATCTTGATCAGAAGCAGCCACTTCTCATATAGATCTTTATAAGTCTGAGCCAGAGAGTCCTGTGTGAGTTCTTCATTGTCACTGTCCGAGGGGTCTTCACCTGGGAGTTCCAACTGAGGTGGAACAGTTTCACTTGTGCTACTGCATTCATCCAGAGTTGTGACGAAGGCCACAAAGTTTGTGGTTTCACCTATTTCTTCGTCTGACTCACTGTCGCTGAAGCTCGCCACCATCGCCTTTTTCTTCATGAGAGTGTTTGCACACTGTGACGCAATGTGACCGAAACCCTTGCATTCATGACACTGAATCTCTTCTTTTCCTTTGTCAGACAAGTCTTGCCTCGAATCAGTAGACCTTGGCCTGCTGGATTTCCAGTTTCGGTAACCAGTTGATGAAGACTGACCTTGTTCTGGACCATGTCTATTGATTTGCCGCACCATTCTTCCAAAGTTTTGTGCCATCATGGCTAGTTGCTCAGTGGTGCACCCAGAATCCAGTTTGTCTTCCGTTATATCTGCTTTAAGAGCGATTCCCTTCTCTTCTCCGGTTTGGAAGTCATGATTAATCTCGTAAGTTCTGAGAGAACCCATTAGCTCGTCTAGCTTCAGTCTGGTGATATCATGCATTTCCTCAATGGCCGTGACTTTCATGGCAAATCTCGGAGGAAGAGACCTTAGGACCTTGCTGGCCAATCTTTCTTCATCGATGGGTTTCCCTAGTGCAGATGCCTCGTTGGACAGTTCCAGGACTCTGGTGTTGTACTCAGTGATGGTTTCACTCTCCTTCATCTTCATCTCTTCAAACCTTGTTGTGACAGCTTGCATGCGGGAGTTGCGAACTTTGTCTGTTCCTTCAAACGCTGTTTGGAGGATATCCCATGCTTCCTTGGCCACTTCACAGTTGATGATTAACTTCATGACGTTTTCATCTACTACCGAGAAAATTGCGTTCATTGCCTTTGAGTTGCCCATGGAAGCTTTGTCCTCCTCTTCTGTCCACAGAGCTTCTGGCTTAGCGATCGGTACTCCAGTGAGATTGTTCATTATGGGTTCCGTCCACCCTTTCAGAACATCCTTCCATGTCTTTTCGTCTAGTGATTTCAGAAAAGATTTCATCACAGGCTTCCATGTGGCATAGTTCGATCCTTTGAGCAGCGGGGGTCTGGTTATGCTTTGTCCTTCCTTCAGAGTCATCTTGAACAGTTCAGGATCCCACTCAGTGTGTCGAGTGATCTACTTTGATACCAATTGAAATTATGTCCCCTGTTCAAGCTTGTGTCCAAGGTAGTGTTGCGACAGACCTGGGACTCTTTGCACAACAGTTCAACACACAGAGGTTGAACTCTTATCACAACAGTTCAGCAAACAGATAAAGGCAGTAGAGACACACAGACTGATAACCCAGTTCGGCTCTGCCTACTCTGGGGGGTTTCACACACCCGAAAAAGGGACAACAAATCTTTATTACGAGTATAGGGTTTCCACAGGGACTTACACTTACACCTTGTAATAGCCTAACCTCAATACTCCGTCTCTCAGATTTGCGACCGAGGTTCACCGCAATTCCCCTCGATCCCCTTCGCTCAGAACCTGCAGTCTGAACGTTCTCGACCTTCTCCAAAAGCTCGGATGCTTTCTCTCGAAAGCTTGTTCACCTTTGTTGTGTGCGGCAGTTGATACGCTTCAGACAGTCTGTGTTGCACTTGAACAGACTGCACTTACACCGGTGTATTCTCAATGAGAAAACACAACCGGCCGTCGCTTTCTTCTTCTCCAATCAGCAGGATATGCTCGTGTATATTTGATCTTTGAAAGCGATGAGAAATAGGGTTGCCCTTGCATTGTATTTATATGCTCGAGCGAAACCCTAATTCGCACAAGATAATCCCATCAAATATTTCGAAATTGATTCCTAAATATTTGATGTATATCTTTCATAAATCGATCGGAAGAATATACGAAGTCTTCTTTCCAAGTAAGTCGCGCCATCTTCAATGTAGATATTCATTCGAATATCTAATGCTCGAAAAAGTCGCAGGCCGACTTTCACTTGTCGAAATCTTCGTTGCCAATATCTTCCGGAAAATATCCTCGCGTCTTGATCACGCTGTACAGGAGTACCAGGATATTGTTCGAACTCCCCCTGAACACCTGCTCGAACTGTCTAAGCTACGTTTTGCCAAATACATGCCACTTAAGGGAACATCATACTGTTAGATTATTTTTACAATGAACTTAAATATATTCTGGTAATTTAAATGCATGATATATGTTGAGTATAAAACAATTGAATAAATATCCCAAATCGTTTGGTAAAATAGACAAGTGCTAGCCTATATAACTATATCGAACTGAAATTCTGTGACCTGTTCAAGCTACTCTTCAAGGTGTTGTTGAGACAGACTTTGAACACCTTTGCAAACAGTACTGAAAGCAGAACAACTAGGAGCACACGTGATATGATACCCTGTTCGGCTTTGCCTACTCTGGGGGGCTCCCCACACCCTAAAAGGGACATAAATCTTATTACGAGTTTAGGGCTACAAGTGGACTTACGCTTACACAACACCTTGTTTGAAATAGCCTAGCCTCTAACACCCTGTCTCTCGGATTTGCAATCTCGGTTCACCGCAGCTCACCTCGATCCCCTCTGGGTAGGATGAGACTCCCTCCCGACCTAGTCTTGGACCTCTCCTGAAGTCCAGAGCCTTCTGCTGAAGGCGTGTCTTGACCACGGTGTGTGTGTGCGCTTGGTGTTCTTTAAGAACAGTCTGAACAACACACTGAACAGACTGCTTCTTCGCCGTTGATATTCCGGTGTGGAATACTTAGCCGGCCGTCGCTCTTCTCCTCTAAACTCACGAATGTACTCGCGTGTATTTTCTTTCAAGAAAAGCAATGCAGATTATGGACGCCCTAGCGTTCTATTTATATGCTTGGGCGATGTCCAAATCTGCTCCAGATATCCTCATCAAATAGTTAGGAAATATTCCTAAATATTCGATGTGTATCTTTAATCCAATCTTTGGGAAGATTATAGAATATCTTCCACGACAAGTCACCCCTTCCAAGCTCCAATCCGATGAGATGATATTCATTCGAATATCTGAATCTCGATTTCTTCGCTGGCCGACTTCAACCGAAAAGATCTTCGAACTCCAGACCCTTCGGTTTGCTTCTTGCGTCTGCTCCACGCTGATCTTTAGTTCCATAAGGTGTTTGAACTCTCCTTGACTTCCTACTCGAACTGTCTAAAGACGTTTTGCCAAATACATGCCATTCATGGGAACATCAATCTCCCCCTTGGCATTTTGGCAAAACCAAATCTACTAGATACTGGATCTATCTATATAGGCTTTACACACTTGAGGGAACAAAAATTGGTCACCTCAAAATACTCCCCCTTTTTGCCACAAAATGGTAAGGGGTCTAATCTAGTACAACCAGTACGAACTACATGTGCCAGAACAAGCACCAAAGCAAAAAGAATAAAAACTAGCAGTGTTCAGAGTTCATAGAGTTTGCAGACAAGGACCTTTATGAAGACGAGGTATCCTCCGAGTCACCATCATCTGTTACGGAAGCATCCTCCTTATCGTCGCTAAGATATCTAAGCGCCCGAGCCAAGCTGTTGATCCACTTCTTCGGCTCTTTCTCTACTGCAAGATAGGTGTCCAACTGCTTCAGTAATTTTGCCCTCTCAGCAGCAGCCATCTTAACACCAGTAGCAGCTCCTTTCATCGACGACTCAGGAATGTCCTTCCTTCTCTGGCCAGGATCCTTGTGATCATTCACATGGCGCCCTTTGAAGAGCTTATGATCCACAACAAACTTCTGTGGGGCTTTGGAGAGATGATCCTGCTGAGTCTTCAGATGCGGATTCTTGTACGTGGTCAGCTCATAGATAAGAGAAGGGAAACATATCTGATGCAGTGACCGGCACAAGGTGGCATGCTCTGCAATCTGTTTGAACATGATCTTGCCCAGATTAAACTTCATCCTATTTCCAACCTAATAAATCAGCTGAGCTATCTCTTTGCTAACAGTGGAGCGATGCGACGTCGGCCTCCAATTGACAACGGCTATGAAAAAGAGCATTGACTAAAAGGTTGTCAAATCTGCAACATGGAGGGAAGTCTCTGCCCAGACCGGATACGAGCCCGCCACAATGCTGTTGGTGATTTTGTCATAGTCTGGTTCCTCCTCGTCCACCGGTGGATCATCCAAAGCATAGGGGGTGTTAATGAGCTTCGGGTCAATTTCCACTCTAGTTCCCCGAACATAAACAACACCATAGTCTTTATCTCCAGCAACTCCAAATTATTGGGGTAAGTTGGCAATAACTTCGCGAACCAATTGTTCATTGTAAGGCTTGCACCCTGACGGAGCCCACCGCACTGTCGTTAAGGTGCGATGTTCTCTGTGCAAAAATAAATTTATATCTCCGATACTTGCGACTTAACTATTTTTGGTAGTCAGTGGTAAGTACGGGTCGAACCCAAGGGAATTAGGTGATAGTTGTTCTTTCGAAAAGGGGGGATTAAATAAAGCAGTTGGGGGGTTGTTTTTGGTTTTAGTTACTGAAAAGTAAGGTGCTTGATGGACAAGACTTGACAGAAAGTAAGCAGTTGATAAGGTCCTGAAAGTAAATAACAGTTGATATTACAATTAAAGGAAAGTATTCGGTTTTAGGGGCCTTGTATCATAGTCTGTTTATCATTGACCTCTAATGATCATACTATGTGTTCAAAGATGAATCAAGGCTATTTCTAGCACATGACTTGCCACATCATTTAGAACACTTGTTCTATTTAGACTAATTCCTCCTTTCGAAGTATCTTAGCCATATGTGCATCCATTTGATCTTCAGTTACGAGCAATCAAATGGTTTTTAAAAGAGGTCAAACTCCTCAGATAAGCTTTGCCCTTTAAAGCATCCACTTACCCGAGTATGTTCACGAACCCCACGGAAGAGCTTTGCCCGTTAAAGCATCCACTCAACCTTGGAAGTTCTAACCTAATATGTGGCACATAGAACAAGTTTTGAACACATAGAGGCACTAAGAGTAGGGCCTAAAACATTGTATGATACAAGCACACCCATTCAACCGAATGAAGGGTTTAGCTACGAATATTCATGGAATAGGACATCATAGCTAAGTGCGTTGAAAAATAAAGGTTTTTGAAAGACAGTAAAGTAAAGTTTTCGAAAGTAAAGACAGGAAAGTAAAGTTATTGAATTGAAAAGACAGTAAAGTAAAGAAGAGAGTACTTATAAGAACCGTTAAGAGTGCTAAAGATCAAGCTTCGATTCCAAAGTAAAGTGCTTACATGATTGTGCCCACAAAAGCTAGAGAGATAAGTGACTTGTGATATGAGATGATTGTTGATTTTGGAATGAGATGTGTTTGTTATATGGATACAAGGAGGTGAAGGCTCTATTTATGGAGAGGCAAGGAGAAGAAGACACTTGGCAAGAGGTGATTGGGGAGCTCAAAACCGCCGGGGTGAGTCATCAAGGCCATAAGCCGCCGGCCACATGTGTCATTTCCTCCTCCAAAGCCGCCGGGGTGAGGTGGAGGGGAGTGGGTGAAGTGCTTTGTGATCTTTTCACAAAAGCCATCGGGTTCTTTCAGCTCCGGACTGACTCTGGTTGCCCTTAGGTTGGACTTGTTTTGAGTGATTCCATGTCAGGTTTATGAAAGTTGTACAGTCGGAATCTGATCGTGGCCTGGAGTGACTTGTAATCCATTTTCAGCTTTAAAACTCCTCCTTAGCTTGTATTCTCTCTAGACTTCAAAATACCCTGTAGATAAATATCGGAACTAACAAGCAAAAGTTAAATAGACAAAGAGTCTAATTTGGTGGGTTTAACTGTGTTTATGATTCATACAATTATGGTCCATCAGATCACCCCACACTTTTAGTTGTTCGTCCCGAACAATGCTATTTAAGGGCGGAACACAATCTAAGTAAAAACTTTTAAATATGAAAGTGAGACTGCGGGACTAGATTTATCCTAATGCATGCATTACTTACTTATTACCAAACTAAACCGTGTAAATACTTAGAAGAAACTTGATACTTGTACCTTCGAGCTGAGATGCAAATTAATTTGGATGTTTCGGGAGATAGCCCTTTTCAGGCTCCTGGACTGCATTCTCGGGACCGACTCGCACTATATGGTTTAACTTGTAGCTTTCTCTGGCACATGATTTGATTCGGGTTTCACTGAGTTGAGCATTTTGATTTCTTTTTGGTGAGGGACAGCTTCTGTAGTGAATCGGCCTTTGGCCTTTGGCCTTTGATATTGAGTTGGAGTTTCTTCACTTTTGTTTCGGTTAAAGCCTTCACAACTTTGGCCTTTGGCCTTTGATTAGCTTCTTCAAGCTTTTGCTTCTTTGTGACTTGCTAGTTCATTTTCTCAACCTTTTTGGGAGGTCCAATCTTCGCCCGCAAGCACATGGAAATGCCTCCCCGCTCTCTCTCATCCTCGCCTTTTCGCGCGGGTCAAAATGAGGGTCCTCATTTGTTTTCCCGGCTACTCTGACTAGAGATAGGACGGTTTGATTCCCGTCCCGCCTCTTGCATAAACGCTGCACGGCGGAGATGACTCTGACTCAACTGAAACCCGAAGTGCAGCCTCCACTGACTTCGTAAACCATATAGTGAAATTCAGTCCTTCGAATGCTTGCCAAGCTTCTCTAGGGCATTTTATGTCAACTCCACATCCCCTGTATATCTCAGCACAAAGGGACAAATGAGAAGTTACATCCTAAGTTTTTAAACAGTTGAATTTTCACAAGGTAAATGCATGAATTATGATCTATCTTTTTCACATTCTTAAGTTCATATTTTCAAAAAGATAATATTAAGGGAAAAGGAAAAGAAAAAGCATGTTAACTAACTATGTACACAGGTGGTTCTCACCCCACACTTTTGAATGAAGGCGTGCCTTTCAGCACGACTTAGTTCAAAAGTCATGCAAATATATACAAGAGAAGGAAATGACATTAAGGAAAAGGGAAGAACTGAACTCCCTTTTACGGTGTCGTTTCATGTTGTGGAAAGATAATCGAGGGAGTTCGGCTGGGGCCTTGAACTCTCAGCGCGGGCTCGGTAATTCTCGGAAGCTGCCTGGCTGATCTGATCTTGCTACAAAAACCAATTCCTACAAGGAGTCATTTCTTCTATACAAAAAATGGGTGAGAGCGACTTACGGTAAAAACTAAATGACAGAAAAGAAAATTACTGAAAGTAAGATAGGTGTCGGGTTACCTCCCGACCAGTGCCTTTGTTTAACGTCGTTGGCTCGACGCATGGGGATCACAGGTTTGGATCCCATGGTTGGCTCAGGTTGTATTTTTGTGTTGTCAAGTTGACCTCGCCATGGTAGTGTTTGACTCGCTGTCCATTCACATTGAATCGGCTCCCATTCTCCATGC
The DNA here is from genome assembly GCA_033675215.1 of Rhodiola kirilowii. Lineage (NCBI taxonomy): Eukaryota > Viridiplantae > Streptophyta > Magnoliopsida > Saxifragales > Crassulaceae > Rhodiola > Rhodiola kirilowii. Next base: position 10,007,411 of record CM066201.1, read on the forward strand.
TTTCCAACTCAAGCATTCCATGGTTGAATACCTTAGTCACGGTATAAGGGCCGGTCCATCTTGATTTTAGTTTGCCAGGCATCAACTTCAACCGTGAGGAGAAGAGTAGAACTTGTTGTCCCTCCTCAAATGAGCGTCGGAGGATGAATTTGTCATGATATAATTTGGTCTGCGCTTTGTTGTCTGTTTGCCCTTCATAGGCCTCAAGCCGCAATTCTTCAAGCTCACATAGATTAAGCTTCCTATCTAGTCCAGCAGCCTTCAAATCTGGATTGCAATGCTTGAGCGCCCAATAGGCTTTATGTTCTAATTCCACCGGAAGGTGGCATGCCTTTCCATAAACAAGTCGAAAGGGGGAGGTTCCAATTGGTGTCTTGTATGCTGTCCGATAAGCCCAAAGAGCTTCATATAGCCTCTGACTCCAATCTTTCCTACCCGGCTTCACCATTTTTTCCAAAATTCCCTTGATTTTGCGGTTGGAGATCTCCGCTTGACCATTGGTCTGGGGATGATATGCCGTGGACGTTCGGTGGTGGACATGGTAGCGTTTTAAGGTGGCAGCCATCATGCGGTTGCAGAAATGAGTTCCTTGGTCGCTTATTATGGCCTTGGGTACCTTGTATCTACAAAACAGGTTAGTGCGCAAAAAATCTATGACAGTCTTTGCATCGTCCCACCTTGTGGCCTTAGCCTCTACCCATTTTGACACATAATCTACAGCGACTAGAATATAAGTATAACCGCATGATACTGGGAATGGTCCCATAAAATCAAGACCCCAAATGTCGAAAACATCGTTGACTAATATGGGTACTTGAGGCATCTCATTTTTAGCTGACACATTTCCTACTCTTTGGCACTTATCGCATTTTTTACACTTCTCATAGGCATCCCTAAACATACTTGGCCAAAAGAAGCCGCTATCAAGGATTTTTCTAGCGGTTCTCCTAGGCCCGAAATGTCCTCCACATGCAAACTCATGGCAGAAGCTAATAATAGAAGCTATTTCATTATCTGGGATGCATCTCCTAAGTATTTGATCTGCTCCTATTTTCCACAAATAAGGATCATCCCACAAGTAATGCCTAGCATCATGCCTAAGTTTCATGCATTGTGCTTTAGTAAAAGAAGGGGGAAATTTACCTCCTACAAGGTAGTTGATGATTGAGGCATACCACGGCACCTTGGTTGAGACTGCATACAGGTGCTCGTCTGAAAATGACTCGGTTATGTGCCCCTTTTCTTCCTTTCGGACAATCCTACTTAGGTGGTCGGCCACAGTATTCTCGATCCCCTTTTTGTCCCTTATTTCCACATCGAATTCTTGCAGTAGTAATATCCACCGAATGAGCCTTGGCTTGGCCTCCTTCTTCTTCATTAGGTAACGGATGGCCGCGTGGTCAGAATAAACTATTACTTTTGCTCCAAGCAAATAGGATCTGAATTTTTCCAGAGCAAAAACCACTCCCAGGAGTTCCTTCTCGGTGGTGGAGTAATTTCGTTGGGCAGAATCTAGGGTTCTTGAGGCGTAGTAGATCACAACCGCCTTCTTATCAACTTTTTGACCGAGGACTGCCCCCACAGCATAATCGCTCGCATCACACATGATTTCGAATGGTAGTTCCCAATTTGGCGTTTGGATGATAGGTGTGCTGGTGAGGGCTTTCTTCAGTTTATCAAAGGCCTCCTTGCATGTATTAGTGAATTCAAAAGGGACTTCTTTCTGGAGCAGAGTGGTTAGAGGCAACGCCGTTTTGGAGAAGTCTTTGATGAATCGTCGATAGAACCCTGCATGGCCAAGGAATGATTGGATGTCTCGGACCGTGGATGGGTATGGTAGCGTCATGATCAGGTCGATTTTTGCTTTGTCCACTTCCATGCCTTCTTGTGAGACGATATGTCCCAAGACTATTCCGTGTGTTACCATAAAGTGGCACTTCTCATAATTGAGCACTAAGTTCATGGACACACATCGTGCCAAAACCGTGCTCAAATTGCTTAAGCAAGCGTCGAATGTGTCTCCATAGATGGTGAAGTCGTCCATGAAGACTTCAATGAATTCCCCGATCATGTCTGAAAAGATGCTAGTTCCCTTTGAAAAGTTCTCGGGGCGTTGCATAGGCCGAACGACATCTTTCTGAAGGCGAATGTGCCAAATGGGCAGGTGAATGTAGTCTTCTCTTGGTCCTCAGGTGCTATGGGGATCTGGTTGTAGCCTGAGAACCCGTCCAGGAAGCAAAAATATGGTTTGCCCGCCAGTCGGTCTAGCATTTGATCGATGAATGGTAGAGGGAAATGGTCTTTTCTTGTGACGTCGTTCAACTTTCTGTAGTCGATGCACATTCTCCAGCCGTTCTTGACTCTTGTTGTTACTATTTTTCCTTCGGCATCTTCCTCGACCGTGATCCCACTTTTCTTCGGGACCACGTGGACAGGACTTACCCATTGGCTATCTGATATGGGATAGATAACGTTCGCATCTAGTAGCTTCAATATTTCCTTTTGGACGATTTCCATCATGATAGGGTTGAGTCGTCGTTGAGGCTCTCTTGATGGCTTTGCTCCATCTTCAAGTAGAATACGGTGCATGCATACAGCCAGGCTGACTCCTCTTAAGTCGGCTAGAGTCCATCCAATAGCCAACTTGTGTTGTTTCAGCACTTTTATCAAACTTCGTTCCTGACCTGCTTTCAAGCCACTCTTGATGATCACTGGAAGTGTGTTATCATCCCCTAGGAAAGTGTACTTCAGATGTCCGGGCAGGGGCTTCAATTCTATTTTGGGAGCTTGCATCACCGAGGGCAGAAAAGTATTTGATTTGAATAATTTTACCTCGTTGACTTCATATTCTGGTGTGAGAGGCTCCGAGATTGTTAAGTGGGCCACCGTTTCATGCAAGTCTTCGGTCAATTCGTATGAGCCTTCAGCTCCATTGAGTATGGCTTCTAAGGGGTTCGCTCTTGGTTCTGGTTGAACTTCTTGGACTAGGTCGTCCAAAGCATCGAGAGCGTGTACTTCCTCGAATTCCATAGGGTGCTTCATTGCTCGGAATATGTCAAAGCTGAAGACCTCTCCTTCTACTTCCATTGAGAGTATTCCACTTCCATAATCTATCTTCATTTTTGATGTTTTGAGAAATGGACGGCCGAGAAGGATGGGTGCATGATCTGTAGGTCCGCCATTCTCCATTTTTAAGACGTAGAAGTCCGCTGGAAACACCAATTCGCCTACTTGAACCAGGACGTCTTCTATTTTCCCCTCGGGCTGTTTGCACGACCGATCTGCCAGTTGAATAGTGAGACCGGTGGGTTCGAGCGGTCCAATCCTAAGGCATGAGTAGATAGAGAAGGGAAGAACGTTGATTGATGCTCCAAGGTCCAGCATGCAGTTCTCGATCCGGATGTTGCCAATTGTGCATGGAATGGTGTAAGTTCCCGGATCACCACATTTTGAGGGCACTTTTTATTGTATGACGGCCGATACGTTCCTACTCAAAACAGCTCTTGATCATATCTAGTACTCCTCCTCCGGTTGGTGCAAAGTTCTTTTAAAAACTTAGCATATCGAGGGATTTGCATGATGGCTTCCAAGAGGGGGATGATTATTTCGACTTTGCTGAACAATTCAAACACGTCCTCATCCATGACATGTTGTTTTGGTACACGGGCTGGCACTGGAAATGGAAGTGCGGCACTGATTTTGGGGGTCTCGGTTCTGGGCACCGGGCGCTCATTGTGCTCTTCAGACACTGGAACCGGGCTGGCCGCTGGTACTGGGCTAGGCCTGTGATCCTTGGATGTGTTCCCTTCTTCTTCGGTCACGTCCTCCTCTTTGTCTTGCTCAAGAGTTTCGAGAGCCTCGAGCCTCACTTGTTCTTCTCCGGGCAACCTCGGACTTTTGTCCTCATCTTGATCTATAGGTTTGATGACAAGTTTTTTCCTACTCCTAAGGGCCACAGCATTAACATTTCCCTTCGGGATTTGGACGGTTTGTGAAGGTAGTCTGCCTGGTTCATTAATGAGTGTGGTCATTGAAGTGGCGAGCTGGGACATTTGTTTGGTCAAGTCAGAAATTGCCCCATCAGTTTTCGCCTGGAATCGGTGTAGCGAAGTCCCCAATTGATTTACGCTTCCTGCGAGCTCCTTCATTGTGTCTTCAAGCGACTTGCTTGGTCCTTGCTGATTGTTTGAGCTGGGTTGGTATTGATTCGTTCCCTTCTGCTGATATTGGCTCGTCGGGTATTGATTTGATCCTCTTTGTTGATATTGGCCAGCTGATGGAGCGTTCTGGTTGTACTGCCGGTGGGGCGGTTGGAAGAATGACTGAGCTAATTGCGGTGCGGCTTGTTGTGTCTCCTTCGGAGGATGGTTGTCGTTCCGCCAGCTTGGATTGGTCGCTTGATTATACTGCCGGATTGGTCCTGCTCTATCGTTGCTGTTGTGGTTGTTGTTGTATCCTTGGTATCCTACCACTGCATTTACTTCTTTCGGTTCCTCTACTATCAGTGTTGGGCATGCGTCAGTCTTGTGGTCCGTAGAACTACAAAACTCACAAGGCTTTATCTGAACTGGCTGCCTTCGTAGGATTTGAATCATCATTTCCTTTATTTATTTCATCTTCTCTGGCATAGAGTTCATCGGTGTATCAGCCCTTGCCACATTCTTCGTTCGGGAAAATTCTTCCTGCCGAGTTGTCTCTTCTCTGAATCGAGCATTTTCAGCAACGTCGGTGATGAGATTCCTTATGCCACTCGGTGATAGATTCATCATGGATCCTCCAGCTGAGGCATCCAGAAGCATTTTGTCCAAGGGCCTTAATCCATCAATGAGGTACTCGATTATGAGTTTCTCGGGCAGTCCAAGGGTACAGCAGCTTCCCTCCAAGCGATTGAACTTTTCCAGGTAGTCGTACATGGTTTCATTGGGCCCTTGCTTGATGTCCTGCAGTTGCCTCCTTACTTGCATTGCTCTTCCTGCCGGGTAGTATTTGTCTAGGGATTTCTTTTGCATCTGAGCCCATGTTCTGATGCTACCAGAAGGCAATGAAAGAAACCAGTCGTTCGCTGAGTCAGTGAGGGAAAAGTGGAACGCTTTTAGCTTAAAATCGTCTACGTTCACGCCATTGGGTTTTAGGTTTTGGCAAGTGCCATGTAAGCGTTGGAGATGAGTCGTTGCTGATTCTCCACGAGCTCCTGAGAACTTTGGCAAGTTGTGGGCCACTGAAGTGTTGATGGTGATGTTTTCTAGCTCAGGGCCTTCGTAAATGCACCACGGCTGATTTCTAAAATCTGGTGCCGACAGTTCTCCCATAGTAGGTTCGTGGAAGTTGTTGTTATCCCCGTAGTAGTCATCAAAGACGGGTTCTCTTCTTGGTTCTCGTCGATATTGCGGGGTGGGGGGGGGGGTGGATGTCTAGGAGGTTGTTGCGCTGGGCCAGCTTCATTTCGGCCTTCGGGTGGTCCTTGGTTTCTTAGGATGGCATTCCTATCACGAGCTCTTTGGTTTCGGAAGAGTTGCTCTGGATCGTCGAGAATTGGAAATTGAGGCGGTGCCTCGTTATTTCGATCGAACAGATTGACCTCGTTGTCATCCTGATAGTCATGGGTGCTTCCTTTGCGAGACATGGTGGTACAGAAGCGAGTTCGAAAGAAAGAAAGAACACTTAATTCTAATTCCCCGGCAACGACGCCAATTTTGACGGAGCCCACCGCACTGTCGTTAAGGTGCGATGTTCTCTGTGCAAAAATAAATTTATATCTCCGATACTTGCGACTTAACTATTTTTGGTAGTCAGTGGTAAGTACGGGTCGAACCCAAGGGAATTAGGTGATAGTTGTTCTTTCGAAAAGGGGGATTAAATAAAGCAGTTGGGGGGTTGTTTTTTGTTTTAGTTACTGAAAAGTAAGGTGCTTGATGGACAAGACTTGACAGAAAGTAAACAGTTGATAAGGTACTGAAAGTAAATAACAGTTGATATTACAATTAAAGGAAAGTATTCAGTTTTAGGGGCCTTGTATCATAGTCTGTTTATCATTGACCTCTAATGATCATACTATGTGTTCAAAGATGAATCAAGGCTATTTCTAGCACATGACTTGCCACATCATTTAGAACACTTGTTCTATTTAGACTAATTCCTCCTTTCGAAGTATCTTAGCCTTATGTGCATCCATTTGATCTTCAGTTACGAGCAATCAAATGGTTTTTAAAAGAGGTCGAACTCCTCAGATAAGCTTTGCCCGTTAAAGCATCCACTTACCCGAGTATGTTCACGAACCCCACGGAAGAGCTTTGCCCGTTAAAGCATCCACTCAACCTTGGAAGTTCTAACCTAATATGTGGCACATAGAACAAGTTTTGAACACATAGAGACACTAAGAGTAGGGCCTAAAACATTGTATGATACAAGCACACCCCTTCAACCGAATGAAGGGTTTAGCTACGAATATTCATGGAATAGGACATCATAGCTAAGTGCGTTGAAAAGTAAAGGTTTTTGAAAGACAGTAAAGTAAAGTTTTCGAAAGTAAAGACAGGAAAGTAAAGTTGTTGAATTGAAAAGACAGTAAAGTAAAGAAGAGAGTACTTACAAGAACCGTTAAGAGTGCTAAAGATCAAGCTTCGATTCCAAAGTAAAGTGCTTACATGATTGTGCCCACAAAAGCTAGAGAGATAAGTGACTTGTGATATGAGATGATTGTTGATTTTGGAATGAGATGTGTTTGTTAAATGGATACAAGGAGGTGAAGGCTCTATTTATGGAGAGGCAAGGAGAAGAAGACACTTGGCAAGAGGTGATTGGGGAGCTCAAAGCCGCCGGGGTGAGTCATCAAGGCCATAAGCCACCGGCCACATGTGTCATTTCCTCCTCCAAAGCCGCCGGGGTGAGGTGGAGGGGAGTGGGTGAAGTGCTTTGTGATCTTTTCACAAAAGCCATCGGGTTCTTTCAGCTCCGGACTGACTCTGGTTGTGAAATTATGTCCCCTGTTCAAGCTTGTGTCCAAGGCAGTGTTGCGATAGACCTGGGATTCTTTGCACAACAGTTCAACACAGAGGTTGAACTCTTATCACAACAGTTCAGCAAACAGATAAAGGCAGTAGAGACACACAGACTGATAACCCAGTTCGGCTCCGCCTACTCTGGGGGGTTTCCCACACCCGAAAAAGGGACAGCAAATTTTTATTACGAGTATAGGGTTTCCACGGGGACTTACACTTACACCTTGTAATAGCCTAACCTCAATATTCTGTCTCTCAGATTTGCAACCGAGGTTCACCGCAATTCCCCTCGATCCCCTTCGTTCAGAACCAGCAGTATGAACGTTCTCGACCTTCTCCAGAAGCTCAGATGCTTTCTCTCGAAAGCTTGTTCACCTTTGTTGTGTGCGGCAGTTGATACGCTTCAGACAGTCTGTGTTGCACTTGAACAAACTGCACTTGCACCGGTGTATTCTCAATGAGAAAACACAACCGGCCGTCGCTTTCCTCTTCTCCAATCAGCAGGATATGCTCGTGTATATTTGATCTTTGAAAGCGATAAGAATTAGGGTTGCCCTTGCATTGTATTTATATGCTCGAGCGAAACCCTAATTCGCACAAGATATTCCCATCAAATATTTCGGAATTGATTCCTAAATATTTTATGTATATCTTTCATAAATCGATCGGAAGAATATACGAAGTCTTCTTTCCAAGTAAGTTGCGCCATCTTCAATGTAGATATTCATTCGAATATCTAATGCTCGAATAAGTCACAGGCCGACTTCCACTTGTCGAAATCTTCGTTGCCAATACCTTCCGAAAAATATCCTCGCGTATATCCTTGCGTCTTGATCACGCTGTACAGGAGTACCAGGATATTGTTCGAACTCCCCCTGAACACCTGCTCGAACTGTCTAAGCTATGTTTTGCCAAATACATGCCACTTAAGGGAACATCAATCTCCCCCTTGGCATTTTGGCAAAACCAGATCTACTAGATAACCAAGTCTATCTAACTATCGAGACAGTAGACAACTTTGAGGGAAACAAGAATTGTCTCCTCCAAAATACTCCCCCTTTTTGCCACAAACTGGCAAGGGGTGCGATCCGAGTTCGAACAGACAATCAAAATGTGCCAGAACAAGCACTAAGAACGATAGTTTTAATCAAATAGTTCAGGGAGAAAGTTTGAAGAGGACCTTCAATCAGAAGCTTCTTCAATGGAATCATCTTCAGAGGCAGTAGCTTCTGAATCATCATCACTGGGGAAGCTGAGAGCTCGAGCAAGCCTGTTGATTCGGCGGCGCTGTTCCTTGTCCGCAGCAATGATAACATGGAGGTCCTTCAGTAGTTTGCTCCTCTCATCCACGCCCATTCTGGCTCCCCCTCGACTGGATTCCCCAATTTCTTTACCTGGCTTGCTCCCCCCTTTCAGATCATTCACATGCCGCCCTTTGTATAACTTGTGGTCCACTATGAATTTGTTGGGAGCTTTAGTAAGACGATCAGACGAGGCTGTCAAATCAGAGGCTTGCTCCCCCCTCTCATCGATGTAGCATGGTCAGCAATCTGTTTGAACATTATTCTACCCAGGTTAAACTTCAGCTTGTTCCCTATCTGATAAATCAGTTGGGCCATGTCCTTATTGACAGTAGAGCGATGAGTAGACGGCCTCCAGTTAAACACTGCTATGAAAAACAGCATTGAATAGAACGTGGACAGATCCGCCGTATGCACAACTGACTCAGGCCTCCACTAAACAGAGCCTGCAGTGATGGTGCTTACTATCTTCTCGAGGCTGGATTCTTCTTCGTCAACAGCTGGGTCGTCCATGGAGAAGTATACATTGATCAGTTCTGGATCAATCTTGATCCTTCTTCCTCTTACATAGAAGACCCCATCTCAGCCTCTCCAATGACCCCAAACTTTGGAGGCAAGTTCACCATGGCCTCACGCACCAGCTGTTCGTTGAATGGCTTGCATCTGTCTAACGTCCAGAATAGATCCGACTCTTTGAGCACCTCAATCACTTCTTTCCCTTTGTAACTCGATGCATCCAGTAGTCTCTCCGGTATGATTTTCCTCTTCTGCACACATCCCCATTTCAACGCAGCTTCTTTGTTCACGAACCACACACCTTTCTTGACCTTACCAACTAGGACAGCCTCAGATTCAGGGGCTGCGACTTCACATCTCCCAGCATCTTCAGAGATGGGAACTGCAGCAACTCGCTTTCTTTTCTTTGAAGAGCCAACTCCCCATGCACCACGGCTGACCTCAGCAACCTTCTGAGCTGGTTCCTTTATAGACGTAGCAAAGGCAGCCTTTTTCTTTTCCTTCCCCTTCGTTGTCCTCTTGAGGTTGACAAGGGGAACACTGTCTTGGTCATCTTCTGAAAGGGTAACACCTTCTGATGCTGATGTAGGGGCATCCTTACGAATGGATGGTTCATCCTCCTTCAAATAATCCCGACGACGATCATCTTGAATTGTCATTGTTTCTTCACTCACTGCTTTCTCTAGTACTACTCCAGTCTTATCTTCAGTTTGAACAGAGGGTTCCACTGTTGAACCGCTTACAGCTTTCTCTGTAGCTCTTCCAGTCTCAACACCAGACTGAACACTTGGTTCCATAGGTGGATCACTTGTAGCTTTTTCTACATCAACCTCTTTTGCCCTAACAGCCTGAGCTTCTTCCAGACTTGCCACTCCCTGATCCTTCTCCTTTTCCAGGTCTTCCATGACATCATCAATGTCTTTGTATAACTTCTCCAATTCATCATCCTTTTCTGCTGGGTTAATCTCCTCTGCCACAGCCTCATCATGCAAACCGAAACCTTCTTCAGTGATTCCTCCTTGATTTTCAGACGGATCAGCATCACTCATCACCACATTCCTCTTCCCCGACGACTCGATGAACTTCTCTGTTTCTTCATCGGACATTGCAATCTTCCTTCCTCGAGCTGCATAGATCTGGGCGAGATATTTTCTGGGAGAGTCACTGGCCCGCTTCACCTTCTTCATGCGACCAGCCTTCGGAGGAATGTATCCTGTGGCGAAAATCTTTTCTCTCCACGTTCCTAAGCCTCCAGCCCCCTTGTTGGGTTCCTCTTTTTCAACACTCTTGACAGACTTCTTCTTAGAAATCCCACTACCGGCTTTGTCAACCGTCACAGCCCTACCACTCTCATTATCTCCACCAAGAATCTCCCTACTGGTTTCAACACCATCGGCTTTAACACCACTAACAGCCTTACCTCCATTATCACCTATTACAGCCCTTCTGGCTTCAACACCGTCAATCAACTCAACAACCTTCTCACCCTCCATACTTGTTTCTTCATTCAGCACAGATTTTTCAACAACGGGGATATTTGCAGTGACAGAAGGAATATTGGGATTTACCTGAATCTGTGGAGTTGAGTCCACTGTGCCCGACTGAGGGATTCCAGTGGTAACTGCTTCAACAGACTTCTCTTTGGCCAAAGATTCGATGACTGAGTGTAAAGGCGACGCCCTTTTCATCTTCGCAGCTTTTGATTTCGGAATCTTTGATTTCGCCGCCAACGCCTTTGAGGTCTGCATGCTTTCTTTGATTTTCTCCGCAGATTTGGCACTGAATTTTGCTGACTTCCTGGTGTTCACCATTGTCGGTTGAGGAAAGGGCAGTTGAGAGGGAAGTTCCGTTCTAGGGTTTTCGAGAGAGAGAAGACGATGCTTAGGGAAGGATTTTCATTTTTCAAAAATCAAATATGTCTATATGACTCTTCAGCTTTCCAAAACCGTCAACCGAAAAAAATCTTCAATGATATTTCAAAAAAATATTTTGTTGAGACTTCTGTTCCAGCTCTCTTTATTAGATGGTCAGTCCAACTGTTTCAGCTGGAGATTCGACTATGACTGACCACCGTCGGATGCTCTCAGTGGTTGACACCACATAGACCCCCTGGGGATCCGGGTGTTCCATTCGTGACCTGCCATATGGTTTGACACAAGTATGGCTTCTCAGAGTTATCATCTTTCATGAGCATTCATATTTTCTTGTACGGCTCCAGGCACATTTCTCTGGGCAGTGTACGGACTCCAGTTGCAACTGTACCACCGTCTGATCTGACAGCTTCCTGGGACACCCGGCAACCTTGATTTGTGCGCATCGACAATCAGATCTTGTGTGCAAGGTCTTATCCACTCCCCCTCGCAGAAAACTAGGTTGTGCGTTTGCACATGGGAGAGCAACCGGTTGCTGGCCATGATTCTCATTGTTCATTGACTCCATCAGACCCATCCTAATAGTATAGCAGTTGTTGGCATCCCTTTTTCCTTTCATCAGTGTATTGCCATTCTGGTCTAGTACAAGACATGAGTAGCTGGAGAATGACACATAGTGTCCATCGTCGCATAGTTGACTGATGCTGATAAGATTCCTTGTCAGTCCCTTAACAAGGAGGGTGTTCTTGAGTGCAGGGAGATCCGGAACCATCAATGTCCCACAGCCGATCACCTGACCCTTTTCACCATCCCCGAAGGTGACAAACCACATATGCTCAACAGGTCTAATATGGGTAAGATATTGAGAGTTACCTGTCATGTGTGCGGAGCATCCGCTGTCGAAGAGCCAACTATCGTGCGATGAGTAGTTTGAGGTGTAACAGGCTACCATGCAAACGGCTTGATCTACCTTTTGAACCCAGAACTGTTTCTGTTGCGATGTGGTTCGTTGTTGGAAACCACGTCGTTCGGCTAGAAACATGCGACATTTTAGTTTAATGTGTCCCATCTGATTGCAATACCAGCAAGTGCGCCATTCTTTCTTTTGCGCTGAATGTGAGCCGAAGTGCATCGTACCATCCCTTCTTTGACCACTGTTGGGTTGTTCTTTTTGCAGGTCTATTTTCCGTCTGGGATGCTGTCTTACCTTCTGTTCTGTCTTCTGTTCCGACACCGGTCTGGTTTTAAAAAGCGTCGTACCTTTTGAGCTGCCTTCTCCTGTGAACCCCAATCCTCTGTGTCCGGACTCCATTCTCTGAGATCTAAGAATATCATTTAAGTTTTTAGTGCCAGAGTTAAGCATTCTTACCGACTGTTTGAGGTGATTGAGCTCCTCTCTAGTGTCAGAGTGTTCCATCTTCTCGGATTCTAACTGAACTTCCAGTTGTTCCACCCTCCTTAGTTGGAACATTTCTTTCCGCTGTAGATCAATGATGGTTTTTCTCAGGCCCGCCATGCCTACAGGATGAGTGTCCCGATCCTTCTCTATTTCGACTTTTAGGGAGGAGACAGTACCCAGGAGTTCCGTTTTCTGAACAAGAAGATCCAGCCTTTCCTGTTTTACCTCAGCTAGTTGAGAAGTCAGTGAGTTAATTGTACCTTCCAGTTCTGCTTTCAGAGTCAGTAGTATCTCAACCTCCTGCCATACCTTGTCCTTTTCCATAGTGACGCTTGCCACTGTGTCATTTAGCTTTTTGTTCATCTTGATCAGAAGCAGCCACTTCTCATATAGATCTTTATAAGTCTGAGCCAGAGAGTCCTGTGTGAGTTCTTCATTGTCACTGTCCGAGGGGTCTTCACCTGGGAGTTCCAACTGAGGTGGAACAGTTTCACTTGTGCTGCTGCATTCATCCAGAGTTGTGACGAAGGTCAAAAAGTTTGTGGTTTCACCTTTATCTTCGTCTGACTTACTGTCACTGAAGCTCGCCACCATCGCCTTTTTCTTCATGAGAGTGTTTGCACACTGTGACGCAATGTGACCGAAACCCTTGCATTCATGACACTGAATCTCTTCTTTTCCTTTGTCAGACAAGTCTTGCCTCAAATCAGTAGACCTTGGCCTGCTGGATTTCCACTTTCGGTAACCAGTTGATGAAGACTGGCCTTGTTCTGGACCATGTCTGTTGATTTTCCGCACCATTCTTCCAAAGTTTTGTGCCATCATGGCTAGTTGCTCAGTGGTGCACCCAGAATCCAGTTTGTCTTCCGTTATATCTGCTTTAAGAGCAATTCCCTTCTCTTCTCCGGTTTGGAAGTCATGGTTGATCTCGTAAGTTCTGAGAGAACCCATTAGCTCGTCTAGCTTCAGTGTGGTGATATCATGCATTTCCTCAATGTCCGTGACTTTCATGGCAAATCTCGGAGGAAGAGACCTTAGGACCTTGCTGGCCAATCTTTCTTCATCGATGGGTTTCCCTAGTGCTGATGCCTCGTTGGACAGTTCCAGGACTCTGGTGTTGTACTCAGTGATGGTTTCATTCTCCTTCATCTTCATCTCTTCAAACCAGGTTGTGACAGCTTGCATGCGAGAGTTGCGAACTTTGTCTGTTCCTTCAAACGCTGTTTGGAGGATATCCCATGCTTCCTTGGCCACTTCACAGTTGATGATTAGCTTCATGACATTTTCATCTACTGCCGAGAAAATTGCGTTCATTGCCTTTGAGTTGCCCATGGAAGCTTTGTCCTCCTCTTCTGTCCACAGAGCTTCTGGTTTGGCGATCGGTTCTCCAGTGAGATTGTTCATTATGGGTTTCGTCCACCCTTTCAGAACAGCCTTCCATGCCTTTTCGTCTAGTGATTTCAGAAAAGATCTCATCACAGGTTTCCATGTGGCATAGTTCGATCCTTCGAGCAGCGGGGGTCTGGTTATGCTTTGTCCTTCCTTTAGAGTCATCTTGAATAGTTCAGGATTCCACTCAGTGTGTCGAGTGATCTGCTCTGATACCAATTGAAATTATGTCCCCTGTTCAAGCTCGTGTCCAAGGCAGTGTTGCGACAGACCTGGGACTCTTTGCACAACAGTTCAACACAGAGGTTGAACTCTTATCACAACAGTTCAGCAAACAGATAAAGGCAGTAGAGACACACAGACTGATAACCCAGTTCGGCTCCGCTTACTCTGGGGGGTTTCCCACACCCGAAAAAGGGACAGCAAATCTTTATTACGAGTATAGGGTTTCCACAGGGACTTACACTTACACCTTGTAATAGCCTAACCTCAATACTCCGTCTCTCAGATTTGCAACCGAGGTTCACCGCAATTCCCCTCGATCCCCTTCGTTCAGAACCTGCAGTCTGAACGTTCTCGACCTTCTCCAGAAGCTCGGATGCTTTCTCTCGAAAGCTTGTTCACCTTTGTTGTGTGCGGCAGTTGATACGCTTCAGACAGTCTGTGTTGCACTTGAAACGATTGCACTTGCACCGGTGTATTCTCAATGAGAAAACACAACCGGCCGTCGCTTTCTTCTTCTCCAATCAGCAGGATATGCTCGTGTATATTTGATCTTTGAAAGCGATGAGAATTAGGGTTGCCCTTGCATTGTATTTATATGCTCGAGCGAAACCCTAATTCGCACAAGATAATCCCATCAAATATTTCGGAATTGATTCCTAAATATTTGATGTATATCTTTCATAAATCGATCGGAAGAATATACGAAGTCTTCTTTCCAAGTAAGTCGCGCCATCTTCAATGTAGATATTCATTCGAATATCTAATGCTCGAATAAGTCGCATGCCGACTTCCACTTGTCGAAATCTTCGTTGCCAATACCTTCCGAAAAATATCCTCGCGTCTTGATCACGCTGTACAGGAGTACCAGGATATTGTTCGAACTCCCCTTGAACACCTGCTCGAACTGTCTAAGCTATGTTTTGCCAAATACATGCCACTTAAGGGAACATCAGGTTGCCCTTCGGTTGGACTTGTTTTGAGTGATTCCATGTCAGGTTTATGAAAGTTGTACAGTCGGAATCTGATCGTGGCCTGGAGTGACTTGTAATCCATTTTCAGCTTTAAAACTCCTCCTTAGCTTGTATTCTCTCTAGACTTCAAAATACCCTGTAGATAAATATCGGAACTAACAAGCAAAAGTTAAATAGACAAAGAGTCTAATTTGGTGGGTTTAAGTGTGTTTATGATTCATACAATTATGGTCCATCACACCCTGTTAACGTCCAGTTCAGACTGGTTTCCTTCAGGAGATGGATCACTTCTTTTCCCTTATAGCGTGTTTCATCCATAAGTTTCTCTGGAATAATTTTCCTCTTTTGTACAGACTTCCACTTCTTCGCTGCATCCTTATCTACGAACCATATGTCATGTTTTATGATGCCAGCAGGAACTTCTCCAGAAGTAGGGGCAGGCACTTCACTCTTCCACTTTTTAGTTGCATTGACTCCCCCTGCAACGTTACTCCCTACTACTTGACTGGTACAGTCCTTTGCAGCTGGATCTTGGAACACGACTTTCTTCTTTCCTTTCACTTTCTCAGCCTTCTTGAGCTTAGACAACGGGATGGAGTCCTGAGCATCATCTGCTTCTTCCATCTCTACGTCAGAGATAACTGGGAGTTCCATCTCCACATGACCTTCCGATTCTTTCCTCACTTGATCATTCTCACGTACACCACCTTGCACATTGTCTGAGACTCCAGCTGACTCTTCCACCGATACTGGCTCAGTGACAGAGACCTCTTGGGACTGGACAGTCTGAACTGCTGGCACATCTTCCTCCCTTGCAGCTTGTGAATCATTGACATGTGCAGATCCTTCAGCCCCTACATCCCGGGCTTCAGAAGACTAATCTGATCTCAACACAACAGGTACTGAAACCTCCTCCTTTCGTAAATCTTTAATGACATCATCAGTGTCCTTGTAAATCTCATCCAGTTCTTCATCCTTCTTGGATGGCTCAGACTCTTCAGACACCGCGTTATTTTGCTTTGCATGCTGCTCACCATCTGCTCCCTCATACTTCTCACCTGAACCATCTTCAGAACCTTCATCAAGTATCACCTTCCTCTTTCTAGAGGACTCAAGGAGTTGTTCAGTTTCTGAATCCGACATTGCAACTAGCCGTCCTCTTCAAGCACGAATCCTAGCAAGATACTTTCTTGGAGAGTCTATTCGCCGACTAACAGTTTTCCTGCAAAGTTCGGATGGCCGCACATATCCAGATGCATGAATCTTCTCCCTTCATACTTTTGAACCAGGGAGAACCTTAGCCACATCCTTGCTGGGTTCTCCTTCTTTCACCACTCCGACATCATCCTTACTAACATCAGCCCTACTGGCTTCTCCATTCTTATCAACCACAATTTTCTCTCCCTTTTCAACCTTCTTAGAAGCAACACCCACATCTTTCACATGCACGAAAAAAATAACCGGAGCTTTAGGGTTTGAGGTTACCTCAGGTTGGGGCATATCCGGTGGAGGAATGTGACTTGTTGATGTTGAACTAGCATCAATTGGTTTAGGAGTCCCCTCCGCTGTTTGCGAGGGCACCACCTTCTGCTTTGCAGCAGGTTCTGGTCCTTTCTTCTCCACTGCCCCGACCTTGGGGTTTGCTAGGACCGCTCCTTTGTCTGTTACTTTGGCAGTGAACATTGTGGTAGATCCGTCAATGAAAGGCGACGCCTTTTTCTCCTTTGTCACCTTTAGTTTCTCTGTCTTGGCGATTTGGGGATTTGACGCAAGAGCTTTGGACGATTTCTTGGTCATCTTCTTTGGTTCCGATGATGACTTGGCAACAGACTTAGATGCTTTCCTTGTGTTCACCATATTCGCCGAGGAGTAGAAGCTTTTAGAAGATTTCGCAGGAGGCAGCAGTTCTAAGGTTTTGGAAGAGAGTGCGAGAATAACAGCAGGCGAGATAATTTGATTTTCAAATCAAGTTTGGCCTTTTCAACTTCCCAATGACGTCTTCGAGAATATCTCTTCTTTCCTGATAACGGCACGAAAAAATCTCCAAAATATTTAAAAAAAATATTCGTCCTTGTGAATTGTACCTTCTGTTCCAGCTCTCTTTCTCAAGTGGTCAGTCCAACTGTTTTGCTAGAGTTTCGCCTATGACTGACCCCTGCCTGGAACACTTAGTGTTTGACGACACATAGACCCAAGGAGGATCTGAGTGTCTCAAACTGTGTAGCATCCAGCGGTTTGGTGAAGATGTCAGCCAATTGCTTGTCCGTTGTCACATGCTTTAGGGCCACCACCTTCTGTTCAACCAGCTCTCTGATAAAATGATGTCTGATGTCAATGTGCTTCATCCTGGAGTGCTGTACTGGTTTTTGGATATGCTGATTGCGCTCATATTGTCACAGTACAGGGTCATCTCCTTCCATTTCACTCCGTATTCAGACAGCATTTGCTTCATCCATAGTAGTTGAGTGCAGGAACTTCCTCCAGCGATATACTCCGCTTCGGCCGTAGAGGGTGAGATGCTATTTTTCTTTTTACTGAACCAGGAAACTAAGTTATTTCCCAAGAAGAAACACCCTCCATAAGTGCTCTTCCGATCTTCAGCGTTTCCTACCCAGTCAGCGTCGCAGTAACCAACCAGGTGTGGGTTGGTGTCCTTGGTGTACCAGATTCCAAAGTCAATAGTTTTGCTTACGTATTTTATGATTCTCTTTACTTGCAGAAGTTGACTTTCTTTCCGATCTGCCTGGTACCTTGCACAAACTCCTACCGCATATGCTATATCAGGTCTGCTAGCTGTGAAGTACAAGAGACTCTCAATCATGCTCCTGTACAGAGTCTGATCGACTGTTGTTCCATCTTCGTCTTTAGTGATCTGTAAGTGCGTAGCAGCTAGCGTTCTTTTGTGACTTACCTTCTCAAGATCAAATTTCTTTATCAGATTCTTGGCATACTTGCTCTGTGAGATGAAGATGCCATCATCCTTCTGTATCACCTGGAGTCCCAGAAAGTAGTTCATCTCTCCAACCATCCTCATCTTGAACTCTTTCTGCATCTGTTCCACGAACTGATCCACTAGCTTCTGGGTGTTGGACCCAAACACTATATCGTCAACATAGATTTGTGCGATAATAAAATCTGACCTTGTGTGCTTCACGAACAGTGTCTTGTCTACCCCCCTCGCACATATCCATGGTCGATGAGAAACACAGTGAGACGCTCATACCATGCTCTGGGAGCCTACTTGAGACCGTACAGTGCCTTCTTCAGGCGGTACACATAAGCAGAGTGATGCGGGTCCTCAAATCCTTTCGACTGAGCAACGTATACTTCCTTATTTAGAAAACCGTTCAAGAACGCACTTTTAACATCCATCTGGAACAACCGAAACTTTAAGTGACATGCCAGAGTAAGAAGCAGACGAATGGCTTCAAGACGTGCGACAGGGGCAAAGGTCTCGTCAAAGTCGATCCCTTCTATCTGGATATAGCCCTGTGCCACAAGGCGAGCCTTGTTTCTTATGATATTTCCTGAGGCGTCTGACTTGTTCTTGAAAATCCATTTTGTGTCGATGACATTCACACCATCAGGTCTTGGAACTAAGTCCCACACATCATTGCGAGCAAACTCTTCCAATTCTTCCTGCATGGCCAGTACCCAATACTCATTAAGCAGTGCCTCCTTTATGTTCTTCGGCTCTATAGCAGACAGAAAGCACGAGCAAGCCTCTAGTTCTCTAAAGTTGATCTGATTCCTGAGAGTTTTTATTCCGTCACTTGGTGCTCCAATGACCTCAGAAATTGGGTGGTCACTAGCAATTCGTCGAGAGGGTTGTAGGGTAGCTATATCCTCCTATGTGTTGACATCATCAGCTTCGTCGGATGAGGAGATTCCAAGATGATTGTCAGCTGTTGGCGCGCTGCCTGTTGGTTCATTCTCAGTCTGCTGGGACGACGATTGTGTCTCAGGTACTGTCCCAGTACTGTCGTCAGCATCGTCTGATCTAGCTTGCTCAATGAATTCATCCTTGACTTTGACATTAACTGACTCCATGACTGAGCCTGTGCGCTTGTTGAACACCCGATATGCTCGACTGTTCAAGGAATATCCTAGAAAGAAACCCTCATCACTCTTCGGATCTAGCTTCTGTTGGTACTCACGGTCATTCAGGATGTAGCACTCACTCCCAAAAATGTGGAAGTACTTGACAGTGGGCTTCTTACCTTTCCAAAGTTCATAGCAGGTCATCTCCGTACCAGTGCGTATCGTCACACGATTTATGATGTGACACGCCGTATTCATAGCTTCTGACCAAAACTTCAGAGGAATCTTCTTGGCATGAATCATCACACGAGCCATCTCCTGAATGATTCGGTTCTTGTGTTCCACTACTCCATTCTGCTGTGGGGTGATAGCGGATGAGAATTGATGAGCTATCTCGTGCTCTACACAGTAAGTGGCCATAGTACTATTCTTAAACTCTGTGCCGTTATCACTTCTGATGGACACCAGACTTTCTCCTTTGTCCTCCCTCTATCTGGAGTAAGATAGCAAGTTCGATGAATTGTTGTGCAGCTTCAGTCTTGTCTCAAAGGAACCTAATCCATGTATATCTGGTGAAGTCATCCACACACACCAGAACATACTTCTTGCCGCCATAGCTCTCAACTTGCATTGGGCCCATCAGATCCATATGGATCAGTTCCAACGGTCTGCTGGTACTGATCTACGAGGTGTTGGGATGTGAAGCCTTTGTCTGTTTCCCGATTTGGCATTCTCTACATATTACATCTTTATCACCTGTCACATTGGGCATTCCTCGGATGAGACCAGTTGAGCAAAGCTTATTCAAGGTCTTGAGATTCAGGTGACCCAAGCGCATGTGCCACAGTGCCATCTCATCCGCTTGACTAGATAAACAAGCTGATGTAGCAACTGTTCCAGCAGAGCCTATGAGGTAACAGTTGTTGGCTGCCCTGCTGCATCAGTGTGCCTCCTTCTTTATCCAAAACTTGACACGAGTCATGAGTGAATTTGACATGGTGTCCGCCATCACACAATTGACTTATACTGATTAGGTTCACCTCCAATCCTTCAACTAGGAGAGTGTCCTTGAGTACAGGGAGATCCGGAACCTTCAATGTCCCACATCCAATCACCTGACCCTTTCCTCCATCTCCGAAAGTGACAAACTGCCTTTTCATAACAGGTCGAATATGTGTAAGAAACTTTGAGTTACCTGTCATTTGGGCGGAGCATCCACTGTCGAAGTAACAGCGATCTTTCTCCATGCGGCTCGATGAGCTGAAAGCAACCATGCATACGATCTTATTTTTGCTGGATTCACTGCATTCTCCTATGGTTGCAATGAATGCGACAAAGTTGGTAGTTTCATCGCCATCCTCCTCTTCATCCGACTCACTGTCGCTGAGATTTGCAACCATCGCCTTTTTCTTCTTGAGGGCGTTGGCACATTTTGCCTGGATGTGACCGAAACCCTACATTCGCGGCATTGAATCTCTTTCCCTTTTTCAGAAGAGTCCTGGTTTTTCTCATTGGTCTTCGTCTTGCCTGTTTTTCAGTTGTGAAAATTACTAGAGGACGACTAACCTTGCTTAGGGCCACGTCTGTTGATTTTTCGAATCATCCTGCCAAAATTCTGAGCCATCATTGCCAGTTGCTCTGTGGTGCAGTCAGTCTCAGACAGGCCTTTGGACACTTCCTCTTTTAGGGCAATTCCTTCCCCCCCTCTGGATTGGGCTTCTTGATTCATCTCGTAAGTTCTGAGTGAACCCATGAGCTCGTCCAATTTTAGTTTAGAGATATCATGCATCTCCTCAATAGTAGTGACCTTTATGGCAAATCTTGGAGGGAGCGATCTTTGCTGGCCATTCTTTCTCCGTCAATGGGCTTTCCCAGTGCAGCCGCCTCGTTGGACAGATCTAGAACTCTCGCATTGAACTCAGGGATGGTTTCACTGTCCTCCATCTTCATATCCTCGAAATTGGTTGTCACAATCTGCATTCGCGAATTGCGAACTTTATCGGTACCTTCATAAGCTATTTGAAGGATATCCCATGCTTCCTTTGCGACTTCAAAGTTGATGATCAGTTTCAGCACGTTCTCGTCCACACCAGAAAAAATTGCGTTCATAGCCTTTGAGTTTCTAACTGATGCTTTTTTCATCGTCCTAAGTCCACAGAGCTTCTGGTTTAGGAACGACTTCTCCCACAAGATTATCCATCGTGGGTTGAGTCCATCCAATCAAAACGGCCTTCCAAGCCTTTTCCTCAAGGGATTTAGAAAAGGATTTCATTTTGGGCTTCCAGCAGGCATAGTTTGATCCTTCAAGTAGCGGGGGTCAGGTTATGCTTTGTCCTTCCTTCAGAGTCATCTTGAACAGTACTAGGATCCCACTCAGTGTGTCGAGTGTCTGCTCTGATACCAATTGAAATTCTGTAACCTGTTCAAGCTAATCTTCAAGGTGCTGTTGAGACAGACCTTGAACACCTTTGCAAACAGTACTGAATGCAGAACAACTAGGAGCACACGTGATATGATACCCAGTTCGGCCTTGCCTACTCTGGGGGCTTCCCACACCCTAAAAGGGACACAAATCTTATTACGAGTTTAGGGCTACAAGTGGACTTACGCTTGCACAACACCTTGTTTGAAATAACATAGCCTCTAACACCCCGTCTCTCGAATTTGCAATCTTGGTTCACCGCAGCACACCTCGATCCCCTCTGGGTAGGACGAGACTCCCTCCCGACCTAGTCTTGGACCTCTCCTGAAGTCCAGAGCATTCTGCCGAAGGCGTGTCTTGACCACAGTGTGTGTGTGCGCTTGGTAGTTCTTCAAGAACAGTCTGAACAGCACACTGAACAGACTGCTTCTTCACCGTTGATATTCCGGTGGGGAATTGATGGATGCACAGTCGTTATGTGCAAACGTCAAGAATAAATTTATAATAGTCCGCTACTCGCGACTTTACTACTGGGTAGCAAGTGGTAAGTAGGGGTCGAACCCAAGGGAATCAGGGGAATAGATGTTCTTTGAGGGGGTTGTCCAGCGAGAGAGCGTGTTTTAGGTCGGTTGGTTGGTTTTAAAGCTACCATCTAAGTGATTGATTGATTGATTGGTTGGTTGGTTGGTTTTAGTACTGGAAAGTAAATTACAATTTATAATTAAAGGAAAGCGTTCGGTTTCAGGGGCCTTGTATTATATCCTGTTTATCATTGACCTTTAGTGACTCTACTAAGTATTCAAACGGTGTATCAAGGCCATTCCAAGCACTCGATTTGCGTACACTATCTAGCCTATTCCAAGGACGTAGAGCACTTATTCTATTTAGACTAATACTCCATTCCCGGTTATATTAGCCTATGTGCATCCATTTGATCAATCATTCCCGATCAACCAAATGGTGTTTAAGATAAGTCAAACTTCTCAGATAAGTTTTTCCATTCCAAGCATCCACTTATCCGTACAAGTTTACGAACCCCGCTGTAGAGTTTTGTCATTCCAAGCATCCACTCTACCTTGGACGTTCTAACCGAATATATGGCACATAGAATAAGTTTTGAATACTAAGGAGAGACGCTAAGTTAATAGTCTAAAGCATTTTATAATACAAGTGCGCCCCTTAGACCGAACTACTAGTTTAGCTACTATTCATCGCGCTAAACATTATAACTAAGGAAATAAAAATAGTTGAATAAATACTAGAAATAATACTTACAACCATTGAAGCGCCAAGGGAGCTATCCTTTATTTCCAAAGCCAAACTTACAATTACAAAACTTAGAGAGAGAAGTGAATATTGATTTTGGGATGATGAAAATGAGGGGAGGAGCTCCTCCTTATATAGCCATGGAAGGAGGAGGAGATGAGGACACTTGTTGCATGGAGATTGGATGAGCAAATCAAGGGAGGAGAAGCCACCACATGGAGGAGGAGGAAAGCCGCCGGTCACCATGTGTGGAGGAGCCACTGGTTGCCGGTGGTGGAGGGAGGAGGAGGGGTGGCTTTGGCCACCTCTTGCCCAAGTGGCCGGTCACTTTGCCCATGTGTGAGTTTTGTACAGTTTTGTGCAGTCTTTTCACAAAACTGTCAATGTGTTTCTTCCCCGGCTGTCTTCATTCCTCTCCTGATTCTTCTGATTAATTTGTTATGAGTGATTCAACGTCAGGATCCTTAATATTTCTTCATTCGGCATATGATCTTGACCTTGGATTGACTCGTAACATCTTTTCTGCTTTAAAAGCTTCTCTTTAATGTGTATTCTCTCTAAGCTCTGAATTACCCTGCAATAATATATCTGAACTAACAAGCAAAAGTTAAATAGACAAAATGTCTAAATAAGGGGGTTATACTGTGTTTATGATTCGTATAATTTTGGTCCATCAGATCACCCCACACTTTTAGTTGTTCGTCCCGAACAATGCTATTAAAGGGCTGTACTATAAGTTGGCTTTGAAATATGAAAATTAGACTGTGGTACTCGATCTATCCTAATTCATGCATTGCTTACTTATTACCAAATTAAACTGCGTAAATAAACTGAAGAAACTTAATACTTGTACCTCCGTGCTGAGATGCAAATTATATTGGATGTCTCGGGAGATAGCCCTTTTTAGGCTCCTGGACTGCAATCTTGGGATCGTCTCGCACTATATGGTTTTCTGGTAGCTTTCTCTAACACGTGATTCGGTTCGGGTTTCAATGGTTTGAGTACTTTGATTTTCTTTTGGCGAGGGACTGCTTTTGTAGTGAATCGGCATTTGGCCTTTGATTTGACTTTTTGAGTTCTTCACTTTTTGTTCGGTTAAAACCTTCACAATTTTGGGCCTTTGGCCTCTTGATTTGCTTCATTGAGCTTTTCGCCTTTTATGGCTGCTAGTCCATTTTCTCAAGCCTTTTTGGGAGGTCCAATCATCGCCCGCAAGCCTATGGAAATACCTCCCCGCTCCTCTCGTTTTTGCCATTTTCGCGCGGGTCAAGGTGAGGGTCGCTCATCTATTTTCTCGGCTACTTTGACTGTCGTTTCGCGCGGGTCAAGATGAGGGTCGCTCATCTATTTTCTCGGCTACGTTGACCAGAGATAGGACGGTCTGATTCCTGTCCTCACCTTTTGCATAAACACTGCATAGCGGAGATGACTTCAATCTTCACTGAAACCCGAAGTGCAGCCTCCACTGACTTCGACAACCATATAGTTTGATCTGAACCTTTGATTGCTTGCCAAGCCTCTCTAGGGCAGTTTATGTCAACTCCACATCCCTAGTTATTTCAGCACAAAGGACAAATGGAAAGTTACATTCTAAGTTTTTAAACAGTTGAATTTTCACAAGGTTAATGCATGAATTATGATTTATCTTTTTCACATTCTTAAGTTCATATTTTCAAAAAGATACTATTACTAAAAAAAGAAAAAATAGCAAGCATGTTATTTATGTACACAGGTGGTTCTCACCCCCCACTTTTGAACGAAGGCGTGCCTTAGTTCAAAAGTCATGCAAGCTTAAAACTAAATGACAGAAATTAAAGTGCGGAAAAGTAAGATAGTGTCGGGTTACCTCCCGACCAGTGCACTTGTTTAACGTCGTTGGCTCGACAGTACCTCGTTGTGGATTACTGGTTTGGGTCCCATGGGTGGCTCAAGTCAAACTTCGCCACCGTTCCAGTGTTGCTTCTTCCTGACTTCTTGCTGGAGTAAGAGCTCCATGGTTTTGGTGTTTTCTCTTTCCATTGTTTCTGAGAAGGTGGGAGACCTTTGACCATAACTGCTGGTCTTGTTACTTTTTTGGTCTCTAATGACAGGTCAGAAAACTGCGCACTGTGATCTGAGATATGTGTTATGTCTGGCGGTTTCTTTGTGTCCGGGCGGCTCTTATTAATGTAGAAATGTGCAATTTTGCCGCCGAACTTAAGTGATAATGAGCCCTTGCCCACATCGATTCTTGCTTTAGTGGCGTAGAGGAATGGTCGTCCCAATATTATTGTTGGTGGGTCGTCTTCGCAGGTTTCTTCTGTTGGTATTACATAGAAGTCTGCAACAACGACAAGTTCTCCCACATGGAGTATTACATCTTCCAGTTCTCCAACCGGGCGGATGCATGATTTATCTCCTAGTTCGATATTTGATCGAGGTGGTTTCAACGGACCAAGTCCTAGTAGGTAATACAAATAGGAAGGTATGGCGTTGACAGCAGCCCCAAGATCGACTAAGCATTTATGGATCTGGGTTTCACCAATACCACAGGTGATTGTAAAGGCCCCAGGGTCTTTATCTCTTTCCGGTTGTGGCTCATGATCTGAAGTGAGGGCTCTTTCTATTGTCGGGCTATTCTGCCCATTCCCTGGCTTGGGATTTGCATACTCGGACCCTTTAATATTTTGCTTCGAAGCATAAATATTTGTTGGGGAGTCCCAACCAGATGCTGGTATGTCAAAGTGTGTGATCGGCAGCGGTGTTATGCAAACAGTAAACGCGTACCATCCATTGTCAGCATGCGTAACCCATGTTTTGCCATCATTGGGTCAGTCTTCTTCTTGATTCCAATCAGGTCGACTCCTACGGTTGAAGTGATTGTTCGTAAGTCTGTAGGTTGGGGACCGTGCTACTTCTCCTAGAGTAACCTTCATGTTTGACCTCCTTATCATGCTTATGTTCTCCTTAGGATTTTGGACGGTCTGTGAAGGAAGTCTGCCAGGTTCAGTAGTGAGTGTTGACATTGCGGTGGCGAGCTGAGACATTTGTTTGGTTAATTCTGAAATTGCCCCGTCAGTTTTTGCCTGGTACTGGTGTAGCGAAGTACCCAATTGATTAATGTTTCCCGTGAGCTCCTTCATCGTGTCATTGAGCGACTTGCTTGGTTCCTGCTGATTGCTCAGGCTGGCTTGGTACTGATTTGGCCCTTTTTGGTGATATTGGCCTGTCGATGGAGCGTTCTGGTTATATTGTCGGTGGGGTGGTTGGTAGAATGACTGCGCTAGTTGAGGGACAGCTGGTTGTGTCTCCGTCTGAGGATAGCTGTTGTTGTTACGCCAGGCTGGGTTGGATGTTTGACCGTACTGTCTGTTTTGTCCAGCTCTGTCGTTGTTATTGTTGTGTCCTTGATATCCTCCCACAATATTCACTTCCGCCGGTTCTTCTTCTATCAATGTTGGGCATGCGTCAGTTTTGTGATCTGTAGAACCACAGAACTCGCAGGGTTTTACCGGAACTGGCTGTCTACGTATGATCTCAATCATCATCTCCTTTAACTGTTTCATCTCTTCAGTTATGGAGTTTACTGATGTCTCGGCTTGTGCTACCTTTTTTGATCGAGAGAATTCATCTTGACGAGTAGTCTCTTCTCTAAATCGGGCATTTTCAGCAACGTTGGCGATGAGATTCCTTATGCCACTTAATGATAGATTCATCATGGATCCTCCCGCTGAGGCATCTAAGAGCATTTTGTCTAAGGGTCTTAATCCATCAATGAGGTACTCGATGACGAGTTTCTCGGGCAATCCAAGGGTACAGCAGCTCCTTTCTAGGTGATTGAACTTTTCCAGGTAATCGTACATGGTTTCATTGGGACCTTGTTTGATTTCCTGTAGTTGCCTCCTTACTTGCATTGCTCTTCCAGCCGGATAGTATTTGTCTAAGAATTTCTTCTGCATCTGAGCCCATGTTCTGATGCTTCCGGAAGGCAATGAAAGGAACCAGTCGCTTGCCGAGTCTATGAGGGAAAAATAGAACGCCTTTAACTTGAAGTCGTCCATATTCACTCGATTGGGCTTTAGATTTTGGCAAATGCCATGTAGGCGTTGGAGGTGAGTTGTGGCAGATTCTCCTTGAGCTCCTGAGAATTTTGGCAGGCTGTGCGCCACTGATGCGTTGATGGTTATGTTGTCTAATTCAGGGCTTTCATAGATGCACCACGGCTGTGTCTCGAAATTAGGGGCATTTAACTCGCCCATAGTTGGTTCACGGTAGTAGTTATCCCTGTAGTAGTCGTCGAAAGCGGGTTCTCTTCTTGGCATGTATCGAGGTGGAGGTTGTGGTCGTGGGGGATGGATAGGAGGTTGTACTGGACCAGATGCATTTCGGTCCTCGGGTAATTCTTGGTTTCTTCTGACTGCTTTCCTATCACGAGCTCTTCTGTTTCTGATGAGTTGTTCCGGATCGTCGACGAATGGAAACGGTACCTCATCATTTTGATCGTACAGGTTTATTTCTTCGTCATCCTGGTAGTCATGGTGACTTTCTTCGCGAGACATGGTTGTTTTGAAGCGCGTAACGATTCAAAGAACTTTATCCGATGGCTGATTCCCCGGCAACGGCGCCAATTTTGATGGATGCACAGTCGTTATGTGCAAACGTTAAGAATAAATTTATAATAGTCCGCTACTCGCGACTTTACTACTGGGTAGCAAGTGGTAAGTAGGGGTCGAACCCAAGGAAATCAGGGGAACAGATGTTCTTTGAGGGGGTTGTCCAGCGAGAGAGCGTGTTTTAGGTCGGTTGGTTGGTTTTAAAGCTACCAGCTAAGTGATTGATTGATTGATTGGTTGGTTGGTTGGTTTTAGTACTGGAAAGTAAATTACAATTTATAATTGAAGGAAAGCGTTCGGTTTCAGGGGCCTTGTATTATATCCTGTTTATCATTGACCTTTAGTGACTCTACTAAGTATTCAAACGGTGTATCAAGGCCATTCCAAGCACTCGATTTGCGTACACTGTCTAGCCTATTCCAAGGACGTAGAGCACTTATTCTATTTAGACTAATACTCCATTCCCGGTTATATTAGCCTATGTGCATCCATTTGATCAATCATTCCCGATCAACCAAATGGTGTTTAAGATAAGTCAAACTTCTCAGATAAGTTTTGCCATTCCAAGCATCCACTTATCCGTACAAGTTTACGAACCCCGCTGTAGAGTTTTGCCATTCCAAGCATCCACTCTACCTTGGACGTTCTAACCGAATATATGGCACATAGAATAAGTTTTGAATACTAAGGAGAGACGCTAAGTTAATAGTCTAAAGCATTTTATAATACAAGTGCGCCCCTTAGACCGAACTACTAGTTTAGCTACTATTCATCGCGCTAAACATTATAACTAAGGAAATAAAAACAGTTGAATAAATACTAGAAATAATACTTACAACCATTGAAGCGCCAAGGGAGCTATCCTTTATTTCCAAAGCCAAACTTACAATTACAAAACTTAGAGAGAGAAGTGAATATTGATTTTGGGATGATGAAAATGAGGGGAGGAGCTCCTCCTTATATAGCCATGGAAGGAGGAGGAGATGAGGACACTTGTTGCATGGAGATTGGATGAGCAAATCAAGGGAGGAGAAGCCACCACATGGAGGAGGAGGAAAGCCGCCGGTCACCATGTGTGGAGGAGCCACCGGTTGCCGGTGGTGGAGGGAGGAGGAGGGGTGGCTTTGGCCACCTCTTGCCCAAGTGGCCGGTCACTTTGCCCATGTGTGAGTTTTGTACAGTTTTGTGCAGTCTTTTCACAAAACTGTCAATGTGTTTCTTCCCCGGCTGTCTTGATTCCTCTCCTGATTCTTCTGATTAATTTGTTATGAGTGATTCAACGTCAGGATCCTTAATATTTCTTCAGTCGGCATATGATCTTGACCTTGGATTGACTCGTAACATCTTTTCTGCTTTAAAAGCTCCTCTTTAATGTGTATTCTCTCTAAGCTCTGAATTACCCTGCAAAAATATATCTGAACTAACAAGCAAAAGTTAAATAGACAAAATGTCTAAATAAGGGGGTTATACTGTGTGTATGATTCGTATAATTTTGGTCCATCAGGAATACTCAGTTGGCCGTCGCTCTTCTCCTCCAAACTCACGAATGTACTCGAGTGTATTTTCTTTCAAGAAAAGTGATGCAGATTCTGGACGCCCTAGCGTTCTGTTTATATGCTTGGGCAATGTCCAAATCTGCTCCAGATATCCTCATCAAATATTTAGGAAATATTCCTAAATATTCAATGTGTATCTTTAATCCAATCTTTGGGAAGATTATAGAATATCTTCCACGACAAGTCAGCCCTTCCGAGCTCCAATCCGATGAGATGATATTCATTCGAATATCTGAATCTTGATTTCTTCGCTGGCCGACTTCAACCGAAAAGATCTTCGAACTCCAGAACCTTCGGTTTGCTTCTTGCGTCTGCTCCACGCTGATCTTTAGTTTCATAAGGTATTTGAACTCTCCTTGACCTCCTGCTCGAACTGTCTAAAGACGTTTTACCAAATATATGTCATTCATGGGAACCTCAAGAATAATAACTCACAATATATATATATAGTGACATGAGACCGTTGAATCATGGAATGTAGTAATAAACAATATTTTTGTTCCTGCCAACCATGCATTAATAAATATGGATGTGTTGGAGCGTTCAGGCAGGTGAGCGTTTCATAACAAGCTAGTAAGAGGACCATCAACAACATCACATATGAATCAATACCGGATGTTCATACTCGGTTCTCACACGGCCAACTCCTCAACCATTCATGTAATGCCACCTATTCATTTACATCAAACACCTCAGTTGATCTAGCACTTGCTAGCTACCCGCCCGACTCATTTTATACTACTAGCTAACATTCAACCCTACAACTTGATTGTTTAGGTTTGTGGCGATATTGAACTTGTCAAAGTTAGAAAAACCTCACTTTTATTACAATCATACTGCACTTTTTCATCTCCGCCGACACATCAATGAACACGTTTTTGTGTGGCTCAGATTTGTCCTCACGTCCTCCCCATTTTGAGATGTTCTCAATGGAGCACTCCTCTATATATATATATGGGGCGCGCTCAAATGTTAAAAGCTCTTAGAGTGTTATGTGTTACTTGAATCGGATTGGTTGGATGAGTTTCATCCAACCAATGAGGACGCACCACCTCAAAAGCACAGGGCCCATTGAACATGTGAGTGGAGGAGTTGGGTGAGTGGGACATGTGGCGCGTTTCTCATTGGTTGGATGTAATTCATCCAATTACTCTGATTCAAGATAACACATAACACTCTAAGAGCTTATAACATTTGAGCGATTCTATATATATATATATATATAGAGGAGTGCTCAATTGAGGACACCCCAAAATGAGGAGAACCTAGGGACAAATCTCATCCATTAGATCATCACACATCTAAACCCCTGTGCTTTGTGGGTGCGTCACGTGTCCCACTACCAAAATCCATCAACAGTAAAAAGCAAACAGTAAAAAGCAAAATACTATTCCCTGCACCTTTAAATCTCAACCATTAGATCAAAATGATCTAATCGATGAGATTTGTCCCTAGGTTCTCCCCATTTTGATTGTCCTCAATTGAGCGCACCCCTATATATATAATATATGCTTCTATTTTTGAACCACATATGGACATTTTGGAAATGGAGTGCAGCAAATCATATTGTCCTGAATTGCATAGTTTAGCATGCATGCCTCAATCACATGCATGCTACTCTCAGTATTATGTTAATGGTGTTAAGTTTGTTGTTTGGGATCGGGACCGAAAGAAGAGGACTCAAAATTCTGGTGTGGTGGTCAAAGACGGTGACTTAACTTATTATGGCATTATAAAGAACATTATTCAGTTACAATACGCAAATAGAATGCCGTTGGTAGTTTTTGATTGCATATGGTTCAACACCAATCCTAAGGAGAGGGGAAGCACAAAGAGGGATTATGGACTTCTTTCTATAGACACATTCACAACTTGGTATGAAGATTAGCCTTATTGTCTAGCCACTACCGCAAGACAAGTTTTTTACTTGGATGATATAAAAGTGGGTGACAATTGGAAGGTTGTAAATGTTGTATCACATAGAGGGGTATATAGTGATAGCTCCCTTGCACGAGAAGATGAAACTGAAATAGCAAATGCCAAAGAAGATGATCCTTATCAAGAGGAAACGCCCAACAGCATTACAAGTGATGTACAACCCGCAAATCAATTTAACTCGAATGACGACTACATTGATAATCAAATTCCCAAAGTGATGAGGCAATTGTACTTGGATGAAGATGACGATACGAGCGAAGCATGGGACGATGATGATGATAGTCTATGTGATGGAGATGATGAAATGTTCATGGAACAGGAAGATGATCAAGTGGAAGAAGGTGATGAAAGTGATGATTCAATGGGGCAGTCCAATTATGCAATGGATCATCAAGACACAACTTCTGATGATGAGAACTTGCGATGCAGATTGTGTTTTATTGGGTGAAATTAACTTGTGTTTTGTTTGATTTGTTCTGTATATTTATGTCACAAATTTAGGTAACATCGTTGCTTAATACTATATGGTTTTGGGGGGCAAAAGCAATTTTCAGATTGGAGGGAATTGAAATTTCGATTTCAATTTTTTTTTCCAGATAGCTTTAAGCGACGTTTTCATGACCAATAGGTCGCATAATAATAAGGCTTGGCCCAAATATCCAAGGCCCAAACTAGAAACCCTAATTTTATGCCTACACTCTCGATCCCCTTCTCTCTTCCATTTCTCTATGTGTCGCCGAAACCCTACCTCGCCATAGCTCTTTCATTTCACCGAAACCCGATCTCCTTCACTCTGTCGCCAATCCATTTTGCGTGCAACCAACATCTCTTCCATTCCGTCCTTCATGGCAAAATCTAAGAAAAATAAACCTACCAGAAGTCCAGACGATGTCAAAGTTAACAGTGGGAGGCCGAAGATGAAACTCCGATCTCTTTCATGCCGTCGCCCATCCACAAAGTTAATGAAGACTCCACCGCTCGAGCTGTTGTCTCCACCTTCATCGCCGGAAAGGGCCAATCTGTTGCATGCGATGGGTCCTGAGGTCAGCGGAGCGGTCCAAAGCCATCCTCCATGCAATGGTGGATGAGTCAAGACGGGTGAAGAAACTACATGCGATTCGTACTCCCCTGCCTCCGACAACCAAAGTCACTCCACCGCGGAAGAAGAAAACTTTCCCTCCTCAAGTTCGTCACACTCCTCAACGCAAATCAAAGAGCTCTCGTCAAAACCCACCACCGCAATCCCAGCCCGAGTCAGAACCACCTATTATTGATCCTGTGAGAAGAAAGAATGTCACCGCCACAGTTGCTCAGAATCCACCAGAAGACCCTCCTACTATTCCAATTAAAAGAAAGAACACCACCACTTCAATTCAGAACCCACCACCGGAGAAACAACGAAAAACCACCACCACAAACAATCATCCTCATGCTACATCTTCTCAGCCTCAAGCTATCATCAATAACCCTCCACCACCAGACAAACATAGAAAAACCACCACCACCACAAACAAGCATCCTCCTCATCGTACATCTGCTCAACCCCAAGCTATCATCAACAACCCTCCACCGCAGACCCAAAAGGAGAATTCATTTGCACCCCGTAGGTATTCTAGGTCTTTACAAAAGTCAGTCGGTCGACCTAATTCCCAATCCCACAACCCTCCTCCACCTCCTCCACAACCACCAGCTACCATATCCCACCCTCTAGAACCTACACTAGTGCATGTTTCAGAACCTCCAGCAGCTCCAGATTTCGAACCAATGCTCTCGTTCGATAACAATGCATCAGATAATGATGATGTCGAAGACAATTTGGCTAACATTCCGAGCATTAGGTGTAAGAGCTCTGGTTTTGTGGAAACAGGTAATAATTTTTGTTATGTTGTTTGTTATTTGATAATTAGGTAGTTAGTTACATTGTTTCTAATTGTTGTTTAGGTAGTTGTAACTACATCGCTTAATTTTTCTATAATAGAGGATTCATTTGGAGGGAAGGGGAAGGTACGTGGCATGGTGAATGGATCAAAGGTGGCCACTTATAAGCAGACCAATAACAAAGAAATGCCGATTAAAGTAGTGTTTTTACCTGACGGTACTGGGCCGGCTTCTCAAGAAGTGGGGAGCCTAATTGTGCATGAGATTGGCAGTGCAGTGAGAGATAAGGTTCTAATGCTAGCCTCTTCGTTTAGGGAGCTTGAGGAACAGGATCGACGTGTTGTGTATGATCACCTAAGAGTGAGTGCTTTGTCTTTTTTAACGTTGCATTTAATTCAATATTTGTCTACAAAATTTTAACCATAATCATTCTCTTCTTTGCGGCCAAACTTTGTTCTTGATTCGAATGACGACCAACTATGGCATTACATATTCAAGAAAGCCGCGGAGAGGTATCATGACTGGAAATCCGACTGTAAAACCTTCTACATGGAGTATGGCTCTGATGTAATGCCTAAGGAGTTTGTGGATAGGGCTGATCAGTGGGAATGGCTTAAGGGTCACTTTAGCGAACCCTGAAATGAGGTTATGCATTCACTTCAATTACCAAATTACATATTATGCTAGTTATTTGCTCCATTTATATCATTTTTAAGTGATGCAGTAGTTTATAAGTACTCTTTAACTTGTATAATTTTTATTATAATAGGAGAAGGGTAAGACGATGTCAGGCGTGCGCAATAAGGTTAATAGAATGAACCACCGCGAGGGGGAATGCCCATTCTACATGAGGGTTGCAACACTCGCTGCAAGGGAGAACATGCGCATTATATAGCCACGTACTCCCAAGTCTACTCTGCTGATCCCGCCGGTGCTGCCCTTGCTGTGAGTTTCTTTCTCTTCCTTCACATGTACTTGCTATTTAAATATGTTCATGTTTGGTTGCACATGTTCACCAAATTTGGCAAATATGTTCATGTGTAGTTCATATAGCTACTGGCTTAAGCTATTTATATATGTTCATGTGTGGTTCTTGTGAAACATGTTGGCAAATAGTATCTGCCATGTTTATATGTTTGTGAAACATTTGCTCTTGTTATGTGAAATGTTTAAGTGTAACAATTAATTGGATCATGTTCATGTTTTATGTCATGTAATTCATGTCCACTTTATCTGGGAACTCTTCATGTTCGCCATTACAATGAACTGTCCTGAACATAAACTATGCGCTGTGTTTTTGTCATTTTATTTACACTTTTCAATGTATACATGCAGGCAAAGATGCAAGAAAGGGTTCGTTAAGTGTTGCAAGGGCAGAATGGTGATGAATCAGAACACAGTGTCCTCGGTGATCAAGAACCTATCACAGTCGCTACTCAACTTGATATCATAACCGAAGTGTTAGGGCAGCGGCGTGGAACTTATGTTTCCGGGACTGGTAAAGCCTTCAGGAGACCACCTCTCCCTAGAGGGGGTGCAAGGAACTCTGGACTGAAAGTTCAACTAGAAAAGCAAAAAGATGAGTTTCAGGAAATGAAGGCCGCATATGAGGCGAGGATACGTATTCTGAAGGACTTGGTGGTTCGAGGTGGATCAGCTAATCGGGCAAGCCAAAATGCTTCTGAAGGCGCGACAAGCTATGGACCTGGTTAGTAATTGATGTTTGGTATAATTATCATATGCAAAACTTTTGTGTTTTTTGAATGGGTACACACCTGGACAACTGGTTGTGTTGTACCCTTATGTAT
The DNA here is from genome assembly GCA_033675215.1 of Rhodiola kirilowii. Taxonomy (NCBI): domain Eukaryota; kingdom Viridiplantae; phylum Streptophyta; class Magnoliopsida; order Saxifragales; family Crassulaceae; genus Rhodiola; species Rhodiola kirilowii. The sequence goes on from CM066201.1 coordinate 10,041,582, forward strand.
GTTTGCTCTGGTTGTGTTTCGTTGGACAGATTGTTGTTGTTGGTTTGCTGGATTCTGTGTTTTGTTAGAATGAAAATAATTTCAGGTTTCGTATTCAGATTTAATCATGTATATGCGACAATATATTGTTTTCAATATTAGTCCAATATGTCAATTTAAACCACAATGTAAGATGTCATATATGCATCGTATACACTATTATACGATAATTGAATGTTCAATATTGGCCACGTAAGCTACTACTACATTTCCAATATTGGTCGCGAATCCACGATTATACGATATATATATATATAGGGGGCGTTCAAATGTTATATGTCCTTATAGTGTTATGTTTTTAAAGTGTTATATCGATTTTGATTGGTTGATGAAAAGAAGGAACCAATCAGAAGCGAGGAACACGGAGCTTACGGTGCACCTCCAAAGCATGGGGGGGTTGTGTGGGTGAGGGTGCACCGTAGTTACGGTGTTCCTCGCTTCTGATTGGTTCCTTGTTTTTCATTAACCAATCAGAATCAACATAACACATAACACAATAAGAAGCACATAACATTTGAACGTCCATCTATATATATATATATGTTTAATATTGGTCGCGTAATCATATATATACGACAATCATATATTCGATATTAGTCGTGAAAGAACGTTTATGCGACATATACGTCGTCAATATTCGTCGCGAAAGACCTTTTATAAGCCACATATATGTTCAACATTAATCGAAAGACTTTTTATACGACAAGTATGTATTACATATTGGTCGGGAATTCCCTGTTATACGACACCTCTATATTCAATATTGGTCACGAAATAAACTTTATACGACACTATCATGTTTGGATTATAAAGCGTATGAAATATGACGCTCATATATAGTGGAACTCGACTCATACATTACGGGACTAAATATAACAATTTCCGCATAAGAGGTTAACTTAACGCGACAGGTGCTTTTTTCGGTTGTCGCGTATACTTTATGCTACTCCGATTTCGTGACCATTTTATCGCGACATCTTGATCGTCGCATAAAGTATATGCGACCTTTTTAGCTATTTATGTGACGCGGAAAAAGTGTGTTCTATGATGTAAATTGGTGTAGTGTACTAAATCCAATTCTAATGTTGAGATTCATTTGAGAACCCTAATTTTAATTCAATTTTGAGAAATAGTAAAAGTAAAAGACATAAGCATTTTTATAGTGGTTCAACTCTAGGTGAAAGGCTTATCCACTCGAGCTCACTAGCTGAGTCCCAATCTACTATGTCAAGCCTTGGAATCGACTAAATCGCCACCGGAGTTGCGGAATCAGATTACAAGCTCAATGAGAGCACAACCCGTATCGATCTAACTGTGAAACAAGACAAACCACTCAATCCGAATGAAAAACAACTCGCAATCGCTCATTGAGTAAAAGCACTCAAACTATTTGAGAATGTAAGCACGTTTCGACGTCGAACGAAATCAAAAACTAATCGGGTGAAGATGAACCCTAAACCCAGATCGAGATGCAGCTTTTATACTTATTTGCCCATATTCGATCTCAGCCGTTCGCTTCGTTTAATCTCGGTCGTCTATTTTAAACGAATCCGCGCCTTCGGATTGAGTTGACGTGCCGTCCTCTGATTGGTCGAGTTTCAACAAACTCGTAACGGCTTGTAACAACTTCACGTGCTTTAGCGACAGAGTAGCTGGCTTTAGCAACGACTTGTATACGCGCCTGATTTCGAGCGAGCTTCAACGACGAGCTCCTTTGTCTTTCAGCGACGACTTCCAACGGCCTTTAGCGACAAACTCCAAATTCCAGTAAAAAATAGCTGCTTTAATTCTTTATGAACCCTATATTTTTTGCGAACCGAAGAACCCAAATCTCACCTTTAAAAAATGCAACGTCAAATCATTATAGTAATGACAAGTGTCTCATGTGCATATTCAAATTTGCATTTAATGTGAAGTCAAAATCATCAAGTTTTGATAGTGTGACAAGTGTTACATATATATATGCATATTTAAAGATTCACCATTATCTAATGGTCACATATGGATTTTAAGAGTCTCCAATTTTTTAGGAGTCTCAAGTGTAAACTGAGCCTCATATGTGTGAATCATGGAGTGTGGAACTAACATGTGAGCTGCTTGCTAGCTGTTTTTTTTTACCCTAAAGTTGGGGAGTTAACCTAGCTTACAGACCAAGAGGTAGACACTGAGTTTTTGACCTATTTCCGCGTCAGATATTTAATGCAGCATCCGATGATCTCCCAACCACAATAGACCATCATGATTGATGATGCCCATTCTCTCTCACTCTCTAGAGCCTAGCTACTTACATTCTTACACATCTATTGATCTATATATATATACATACATGTGCAAGAAACCAAGTAAGCTATTATTCATACATTTAACCCTAATTAATCAAGAAGTCCCCACATTCTTCTTGATTAGTACAAGAGAGAAGAAGAAGAGGTTGAAGAAGCTACTCATGGCTTCTGATATGGTGAAGAAGTTGGTATGTGTAGTGCTGGGGGTGGTGATCGCCTTGTGTTTTGGGGTAGTAGTGTTTGCTGAGCCTCAAGTCCCTGGCTATTTCATTTTTGGTGACTCTTTGGTTGACAATGGGAACAATAATAACATTGCATCTTTGGCTATGGCCAATTACTTGCCTTATGGGATTGATTTCAACCGTGGACCGACCGGGAGGTTCTGCAATGGCAAGACCACAGTCGATGTCATATGTAAGTCCAATCATATGTATATGTAACAACTCCTCTAGCTACACTTGTATGTACATTTCAAGTACGGAGATTTTACGCATTGCTAATATTGTCAAACTTAACTGGTACATAATGTCAGATGTGTAATAGTGATCAGTTCTAAGTTTTTCACTTTTACTAACTTTCATTTCTTTTTTCAAATGTAATAATTAACGCAGCTGAGCTTCTGGGGTTTTCCGATTACATACCGCCTTTCGCCAGAGCTAGGGGAAGGGTTGTGCTCCAAGGCGTCAACTATGCGTCAGCAGCTGCAGGCATTCGAGAAGAAACAGGCGGGCAACTTGTAATAAACACACACCTCAAAACTAGCTAGTTACATATGCTTGAACTTAAAACTAATTAATTATATATTTAGTCACAAAGAATATATTTGTTGAAATTAAATTGACACAAATTTGCAATATTGGATTATTTGTGACTCAGGGTGCAAGGACACCATTCAGCGGACAAGTGAGGAACTTCCAGACCACAGTGTCACAGATTGTGAACATACTAGGAAGTGAAGAGGCTGCAGCTCATCACCTTAGCCGGTGCATCTTCTCAATTGGTTTGGGCAGCAACGACTACCTGAACAACTACTTCATGCCTCTTGTCTATTCCTCCAGCAGCCGCTACTCCCCGGAGCAGTGGGCCGATCTCCTCATCCAGCAGTACTCTCAAAACCTCAGAGTACGTACGCCACTTTCACAACTCAGTTCAGTTCAAGAGAATGCATTCTAATAAATTGTTACATGCATGTTGACTGAAGTTCATCAATCTCTTGTAATTATTGGTATTGTGAGTAGACTATATACAACTATGGAGCCAGGAAGTTCGTGCTGATCGGAGTTGGCCAAGTTGGGTGCAGTCCAAGTGTGTTAGCACAAAGAAGCCGAGATGGGAAGACATGTGTGGCTGAGGTCAACAATGCCAACAAAATCTTCAACTCCAAGCTCAAGTCACTTGTTGACCAGTCAAACGATCAATACAATGATGCAAAGTTCATCTACATTGATGCATATGGCATCTTCAATGACCTCCGCACCAAGGCCGGTTCTTACGGTACATAAACTCGAGCATGTTATGTTGATCACATGACAAGATTTTTAAGGAGAGATGTTCCATTTCTTGTCTTGTGATTTGTGATACAATAATGTTTTTGATCAGTTGGGTTGTTTCTGTAGGTCTGAGGGTGACAAATGCTGGATGCTGTGGAGTGGGGAGGAACAACGGTCAGATCACTTGCTTGCCATTCCAGACACCATGCAGGAACCGCAAGGAGTACTTGTTTTGGGATGCGTTTCATCCCACAGAAGTTGCGAACACTGTGGTTGCGAAAAGGTCTTACAGCGCTCAGAAATCCTCGGATGCGTACCCCATTGATATCCGTCGCCTGGCTCAGCTCTAGTGATCATCAAATTGGCTAGAATTGTGCGAATGTTTTCTTTTTCATGCAATTGTGTGTATTTGTTGCACTCTCGTTAACAGAGAGAAACTCAATGAAAAGAATAACACTTCTTGTTTCCCATTCCCTTTTCTCGCTTGCTTGGTTTTGTATATGCTGCAAGTGTAAAGTGCTGGTTGGGGTTGGTTTCCCATTGGGTCTGGCCCAGTGTATACATTTGGGCTAAAGCTGACTATTATCCGCACCATCAAGGAACATAATGAGAAAGGAAGAATTCATAATTTGATAGCTACCAGCCAAGTTGTAAGAGGGACAACTATCCTTGTCTGACCTCACTTTGAGGATTACACAAAGGGAGTTTTACATTTCCAGTGCCGATAGAAGCATTGGTCGAATCAACACAACAACAGAAGTTTTTGCAAGGATATAAACATCCATTTTCACTATATTGCTGTTGAGATGAGTAAAAAATAGGCACATGCTTTCAACGAGTCGAACGAGAGGAGCGACTGCTTACGCTTCTTGAACTGTCTCTCTTCCAGATTGCCTCCAGGTTCTGGAAGCATCGTAAGTGTCTGACCTGAAAAGGAATTGAAATGGACTGAGGGAACCAGCAAAGTGGAAGCACATGCGTTTAACACAGGAGGAACGGAAGCAACTTTTTATTTTGATCTAGCAACAAGATTGAAATGTTTTATAATTCTCATTTGTCACTCTTCCCAAAAGAATATGGACCAAGTTTATGAAATTGAAAAAGAGACCAACCTTCCAACCCCTCTTGACGCCCATGCAGTTTAGAATACATTCGAGCTTCTCAATAATTTGCCTAAATGTTGGCCTCTTCGATGGATCTTCACTCCAACAAGCCTCAATCAATCTAAAAGTATAAAAACACACCATCAATAATGTAAATTGTGACAACAAGTAAATTAACAAAAGATCCACACAAAGCAACCAAAGTTTGTCAATGAAGGCTTACTCTCTTAGTCCATGTGGATACTGCCTTGGTGGAGCTCTGAAGGGTGGGCGCTTTTTTGTGGTATATACATTGGGAACATCGCTTTCTGGTTTTGCAGTAAATGGCCGGCAACCTTCAATCATCTGAAGTATTTGAAACATGTACTACGATCAACTTCAGCTTCAATACCAATTTACCATGTTAACTTACTGAAAAAACAATACAACAACATAATAATGGAAACAAAATTATTTGGTATTCCATGAAATACAAACATTTTGTTATTCAACTATACTTCAGTATTAAAAATAGTCATGATAGAAATATGAGATGAAATGAAGCACTGTGCTAATAATGGAATATGATCATGGAAGCTTCTTACCTCTTGCAGAATCAAAGCAAATGAAAAAACATCCACTTTAGTGTCATATTCTTCATTACTGAACACCTCTGGGGCAACATATCTGCCTGCGATAGAAAACTGATACTTCAAGGATACTACACTACATGAAGAGATTAAGCACCCCTTGCTTGTAAGGTGACTCAATGTTAAGGATTTTAGTTGATTCATTTAAAGTCATTGGTGTTGGGGTTTTAAAGATTGCACTTTGCAGCATACAGAAAGTTGAAAAACCCATTTTTATATTGACGTACACATGATGGTGTACTTTCAACTCAGTTCAGAACAGCTAAAAGATACAGTGTTCAGAATAGCATACTCACATTGTGTATCTTGGCATGATAGAGGCGTATCATCCTTGACTCTTTTAGTAACTTTCAACAGCTTACTCACTCCGAAGTCTGCAACTTTGAGATGCCCAGTATCATCCCTCAATATGTTTCTGTTATCTTACTCATAAGAGCCACAAGATATTCTCAACAATTCAGCTAAAATAGGCAGAGAAGTCCAGGGTACAGAAATGTCTACAGGCAAATTAGCCAGATTCGAATCGTGAAGCATCATTGTAGGAACACTTACGAAGGCTCAAGATCGCGATGAATAATTGCCTCTGGTTTATGTTCGTGTAAATAGTTCATTCCCCTGAAAGTCCATACACATGTTGAGCATTAATGATGAAGCAATGATGGATGGACCATCAGAAAACTTAATACTGGCAGTATTGAATTGTTAAGTTTTGTATTATAACATTTCATTTCAAGTGAAGTCTCTATTGTTTATATTTGCACATCGCATGACATGGATTATTATTTCCCTTGCCTTAAAATAGATGGATCCCTCTTGCGTGTTTATGAGCAATCCAGTAACAATAACAAGTCACTGTATATGCAATAGAACTTAAGTGATACTCGGGTGCGGTAGTCTACTTGTAAACATTTCTTCAGGCTTAAAAGCGAACGATAATGAATATCACAGTAATGGAATGGACTGACCTGGAAATATCAAGAGCAAATCTTATGGCTGTTGATGGTCTCAGAGCCCCTTTTTTGTCCAAGAATGCTCGGAGGTCTCCCTGCATATAAATAGTGCTAAAAATTTAACATGGATAAAGGTTTTGCAGAGTTATTGGTATCAGGTGGAATGCCGATACAAATGCCCCTGAGAAGGGAAAATATCCTCAGGATTAAAGCTATAAAAGACAATAGTCATTAAACTTTAAATCATATGCTAAACAATTGAATAAGTTCTACTTCACTATCCAACATTGCAGAAACTTGGGGCAATTTTCAGCAAAATCGAAACCAGAAAGGATAAAAGCAAACTAACAAGCTAGGTAAAAACCTTGGGTAGATATTCAGTTACAATCATCATGGGAATACTTTGTGTTACAGCACCGAGAAATTGGACAACATTTGGATGGCGTAGCTTCTGCAGCAGTGCAAGCTCATCCCTGAATGCTCTCCTGTACAAGGCATGATGATTGCGTTACATAAAACTTTGAAAGCAGAATGAATGAGGATTCGAAGTGGAGGTATATGGCTCACAATCTATCCTCTTCGTCACTAAATTCCTCTCCATATTTCTTCACAGCCACTTCTATTCCACGCCATGAAGCCATTTGAAAAGTTCCCTAGAAAATCACATAAACAATATCATCAGAAGAAAACTTAAGCAGGATCCGCTCTAGCGTCTTGCAATCTTGGGGGTAAAGTCAGTATATATGCACAACTTCTTAAGTAGAAGTCAAGAAAAGTTGCATAATAATATTATAACCAATGACTGTCGAAATTACCTTAGATATATCAACACTGTTTGTGAAATCAAGTTCTTTAGGATCAATTTCATATTCAGGGACTTCTCGAGCAGTTTTGACAAGCATAGGGGTCACCTGAAAGAAAAGCTTTGTGAGGAAAAACAAAAAACAGTGCCAGAAATAGGCTCTTAGTAGCTAGTAAATAGAAGAGAGAGGAGAAGAGCTATTGTGTTATCACTTAAAAGCACGAATATAGGCATACCAAAGATTTGGCACCATGCTTCTCCAAAACCTGTATGACTTCACTATTTTTGTAATGTATTGCATCTGCAAGAGGCTGAGTAAGAAACACAAGAGACGAGAGTTATGCTAACTTAAAGATAATACACGTGCAATGCTTGCTTTGTACCCCATGATTCTATCCACGCTTAAGGATCGATGGGATGACGCGGTTATTTGGGAATAAAAAAAACTTGTACTAAGTAATCACACTTGGCATGAAAAAGTCCCATCCATAACCTACATATGTTGAGGTAACAAGTAAAATGCTTTCACTCAACGATGCAACATGTTTCTCTTTTACAAGCATAGGCATAGCAATTCATAGGAAATTAGGCGGGAAACTGAAACCATCGAAAAGGGGACAAGAACCAAACAAGGTTTCATAGCATTTCATCATTTCCTTGAATCAGAGAAAAACAAACACATTATCACATTCACATTTAGCAGACCCAGGACTAATAGTTAGACTACTCAATTCGTAGTTTTACACAGCCAGTGATCATCTTTGGAACTGCAAATCATTAGAAAAAAATAGCAATCTCAGTCAATGCAGCAACACATTTTACAGTGCCCGAACAAGATCCTACAAAGTGATCACTCATAAACCAGTAGAAATCTCTAGCAAAATCCTCAAATTCACAGCATGAGTCTGACCCTGAATCAATCAACACATAGATCTCATAATAACCTGAATGACTGTAATATATAGTTCCTAAACAGCAATCATCATTGTCCAAGTCAAAATAGAGGGATAAATAGGGTTTAACCAAATACTGTCCACAACTCACCGTGCTCCCCCAGCGATCTTTAGGATCAACCTCCGCGCCTCTACTCAACAACAGCTCCACAATCTCCACATATCCCTGACACGCCGCCACATGTAACGGCGTCCGATCATCACCATCCCGAAAATGAACGCTGATCCCTTCATCCAACTGCTCCTTGATCCCTTCCACGTCACCTTCATTTGCCAAATACATCAGCTTAAATCCGGGATCCATCCCTTCCAGCTCCTCCAACGCAGTCGACGCCTGCCGCTCCGGCCCCAGCGACGACTGCTTCCATAGAGTGCCCGCAGCCGCTGCCCGATCACCACTCGCTTCCATCGGCTTGGTTGCTCGACAGCTTGAGCTGGATTCGTGGACTCGATTGCAGGACGGAGAGGCAGGTGAAAGAAGATGACTTTCAAAAGTTCAGAGTGATTTTCTGAAGCGATGAGAGAGAATGAGAGCACGCGCTGACGGGGCGTGAGCAGAAAACAGTGCGAACGATAACGGCTGAGTTGACGCCATTACGATTTACGATTCAATTGAGTTTCTAGCCCGATTACCCTTTTTCCAAACTCAAATTATTCATTTGCATCTGTTGAAACTTAAAACTCAAATAATCAAATTATCCCGTTTTTAAGAATACTGGTTCCTCGGAAATTGTTACTCTTCATTTTGTTTAATCCCGGTCGGAGAGACACTGGTACCATTATTACTGGTATATCAGCTACTGGCATGTTTGAAATTGATGATCTGGGTCGATTTTGGGCCTACGTGGACCAAGTGGAGATGAAGTCGCATACACGTCAATACCGGTTCCAGAGGAACCGATATCATAATGGTACTGATTTTCGGAGAACCGGCATCATTGAAATTAAAAATCGAGGGTTTCTTTCTTCTTCTTCATTTCGCCGATCTCTCTCCAAGTCGCAGCTTCTCCGTCGCCCGCCACCAATCTCGCTCGCGGCCCGCCGCCGTTGATCTCGGTTTGCCATAAACCGGTAATGAGTTGAATTGTATTGTTAGTTGTTAATTTGAGGGTTAATTGTTAGTTGTTAATATAGGTTAAGGTTTTAGAAGAATAGGGTTTGGTTAATTGTTGATTTTGATTGTTAATTGTTGATATGAATAGTTGAATTTGATTGAATTGTTGATTTTAATAACCATTTCGATTGTTAATCGTTGAATTTGGTTATTGATGAAATTGGTGATGAAATGGTGTAATTGTTGAAGTTGTGTTGATATTGAATTTTTTATAATATTAAATTATTGAAATATTTATGAAATTTTGATTCTTGTGATGTAGATATGGATTCACAAAGATCATCATCTTCACAAAGACCATCGCAAGCTATATTGCATCCGAATATGGATGCGGATGACATAATTCATCCTGGTCCGATTGACGACCCAGTCCTCAGTCAGCAGCATACTCATCGTACCAAGGCGATTTGGAACACACAGGTTAGTGTGTTAAATTATGTTAATTATCATTAATAATTTAATATGTCACTAATGATGAATTAAATTGTTGTTTCACAGTTGGATCCGAAAGGGAAGGCCAACATACTCCTTAAGGTTCATAAAGGGGGTGCATTGAGCATTGATGCTCGCATACACCCTTATGTGGTAGCTGCTGGATTTTATCCATGAACTCAAGTGTGCAATGTGAAGGATGATCTGTCCCTATTAACAGTCGTGGTCGAGAGGTGGAGGCCAGAAACACACACCTTTCATTTAGGTGCTGTTCTTTTGAACTTAATTTAACTGGAATTTTATTGTAATGAACTTAATTAAACTGTATTGAACTTTATTAAACTGTACTGAACTTAATTAAACTGTATTGAACTTAATTAAACTGTACTGAACTTAATTTAACTGTATCAAATTTTAGTTAACTTTACTGAACTTAATTTACTGTATCGAATATAATTTAACTTAACTTTACTGAACTTAATTTGTTGAAATTGAAAAATTATATATATGTATAGTATATTTATATATGTGTGTATTTGTCATCATTTTTTCAAAATGATAAAAATATATAATTCATTAATTAACTTGTTCAAAAAAGTTTCATCATTTTTTCTGATAAATATATATATTTTTCATTTTTCTATTTTTTTCAAATTATACTTGCTAAAAAATTGCGTAAAGCCCTAAACGTTTCATTTTTTTAAAATAGTACAACTAAAGAAATCGTGGAAGATACTCAAAGTCATGCCTCAAGTATCTGATGATCGCCAAAGTGATATAATTACAGCTACATTTACCTTGCACAACTTCATTCGCATGCATAATTTTTCAATACCCATTGTAGCTAATGAGACCGTGCTGGGAAGAGCAGATTCAAATTTATTTGATCAACAGCGAAAAGATGAGATGAATCAAGTACGCAACATGATAGCATTTCAAATTAGTGAGGATTGTCCAGATGATGTAGTGGAAATGAACATGGTGAAGATGATGATATGTAAAATTACACTTGAATGACATTGTACGTTTCCATGTAAAAAAAATATTGTATTATGTTTATTTCCACATGTTCTTTAAATTCATATCAAGTGCAACAAAGTTTACTTTCATTTTAAAACGGATGCAATAGTTTCCCAAGAGGTGTGGACACAAACTTGAAAAATCGTTGGATCATATATGTCTTATGCTTTTCTAAAAATTATTTAAAAAATTAAAAATAAATTAAAATTTTGAATAATAAGGTTGGAAACTATAAAAAAATTGGATTGACTTGAAAAAAATTATATTACATTTTTTTAACTTCAATTAATTTAAGTATATTTAACTGTACTGAACTTTATTAAACTGTATTGAACTTAATTTAACTGTACTGAACTTTATTAAACTGTATTGAACTTAATTTAACTGTACTGAACTTTATTGAACTTAATTTAACTGTACTGAACTTTATTGAACTGTATTGAACTTAATTTAACTGTACTAAATTTTATTAAACTGTATTGAATTTAATTTAACTTTACTGAACTTAATAAAACTATATTGAAGTGCAAAAGAACAGAGCCTTAATGATGGAGAGGCGACAATCACGTTATAGGACGTGTCACTACTTACCGGGCTCCCTGTAGATGGACAGTCCATGACGGGCCAGTCACATATGAATTTTGAAGAGGTTTCTGTGAGATTGTTGGGGGTATACCCCGATTGCTACGATAAATCGCCCGCTATGGTGAAGAGAAGTTGGTTCACGAACCATTTGGCGCAGATTCCTGCTGATACATATGAGGAGACGTTGAAAAAATACGCTAGGGCGTATCTCCTCAATCTGATAGGATCGACCTTGTTCGTTGACAAGAGCGGTAAGACGATCCCGCTCTACTTTCTTCCCTTGCTAGAGGATTTGGATAGGGTCAAAAATTATAGTTGGGGGAGTGATGTGTTAGCGTGTCTGTATAGTAACATGTGTAGTGCATGTAAGATCGGACACAGTCAATTGGTCGGAGCACCCTTGATTATTCAGTTTTGGTCATGGGACAGACTATTATGTATCGGTGTGCCGAAGGTCAGAGTTCCAGTCGTGTTACCGTCACCGGATGCGGAGTTTGATCCAGCTTTGCGGAGAGCGTGGTCGTACGTGTAAGTGTTTATGTTTAAAAATAATATTTCATAAAATACTTATATTTTATTGATATTTTACGTTTATGTGTAGGAGATTGATAAGTTGAGTTTTCGACTTATTTATACCCGTTTTCATTATAGCTTTAGTTCATTTCCGGCGATAATTTGATGTCATTTGATCTCTTTCGTACGTTTCAGGTACAAAACAATATATCTCAGTGTTAAAACCCAAATACAAAAACTCGGGGAAAAATCGAAGACTAGAGCAAAATTAGGGCAGAAAAGAGCCCCAGTCGACCGACTGGCGCATGGGAGATATCTAGTCGGTCGACTGGAGGACCAAACAGGAGAGGAGCTCAGCATCGCCCATCGAGTCGGTCGATTGGGACCGCCAGTCGGTCGATTGAGAAAAAGCTTAGAGAGCACAAAATCACGAGTCGGTCGACTGAGACCCTCGAGTCGGTCGACTGGACCAGCACCTCAGGAGGCTCTCCAGGCATGTCTATCGAGTCGGTCGACTGGACCTCCAGTCGGTCGACTGGGTGATCACTTCAACAGGCAGCTAATTCACCACCAGTCGATCGACTGGGCTACCAGCATACGCCAATCGACCGACTGGGACTGCTACAGTGTGAAATTTCTACCGAGGCTATAAATAGAAAGTGGGGTTTTTGACCTAGGGACTTGTCATTTTAGGGGGAAAATTCCAAAAGAGGAGATCAAATCAAGGGCATTCATCATCATCCAACCAAGGAGGAGTGAAGATCAAAGGGAGATATCTAGGATTAATCATCCTATTTCTATTCCTCTTCTCTTCTCATTTGATTGTGTAGAAACCTTACTCACACCATGTTGTCTTACATAATGTGTGAGTAGTTTCCCTTGTGTTTTGAGGGTGTTGTTACCCTCCTTGGTACTCTTTGATAATGTATACTGACAGGCGTCGTTTGACCTGTGACAGCGCGTCGTTGATACGCTGCAAATTTACATTTATAGTTCCACTACTTTAGTGGCTCACTATTGGATTAGTAGAGCGGTAAGTAGGGGTCGAACCCAAGAGAGTCAGTGTGCAGTAGTTGTTCTCGAAAAGAAAAGAAAAATGAAAGTAAATACACGTTGGGTTTGAGTGAGTTTTAGACAGAAAGTAAATGACAGAATTGAAAGTGCTGAAAGTAAAGTGCTGAAAATAAAGTGCTGAAAGTAAAGTGCGTAAAGTAAGTGCGAGAACAACCGAGTTCAATATCAACCATACAACATACGTTTTGGTTTGTCGCACGCTGTGTTTCAAGCGCAATACGTACCAAAATGTTATGTTTGATTGATGTTGAAAACTGCTGTAATGAAAGTAAAAGTGCGGAAAGTAAATGACTGAATGTAAAGTGCGTAAAAGTAAGTGCTAAAAGTAAGTGCTGAAATGTAAAGTGCTGAAAGTAAGTGCTGAAATATAAATGACAAGACAGTAAAGTGCAGATAAGTAAAGACGAAAGATATTCAGTCTAGGGTCTCTACTTGTGAGACAACCATCATAGACGTCAAAGATCTTACTTTGTGTTCATAAGTGTGAGTTTATTCCATTTCAAGACATAAACCGTAAAGTAAGGCCATTTCAAGCACTTACACCACAATCTACTCCAAAATCAAGACATAGACTTCTAGTTCTAAGTGCAGCCACTTGATCTCACATTTTCGATCAACCAAGCGACTTAAAGAGGGTTTGAACCACTCGGAAAAGCTTTGCCATTTCAAGCATCCACTTAACCTTGTTGTTCAAACCGATTGAAGGGCACAAGAACTAGTTGACACACAAAGAAGCATTAAGCTCAAGTCTCAAGATGCATACACAAGTATGAACACCCTTTGACCGAATATGCTTTAGCTACTTGTATTCATGTCAAGGAATACAAGCACCATACTTATGAAAGTAAAGGAAAGGAAAGCCGTGGCTTTGACAACAAAAGTTAGAGAGGAGCTCGAAATCAAGTGCAAGGAAAGTAAAGGGAGAGGAGCTCCAAATGAAGAACAAGACAAGAAAGTAAAGAAGGCTTTTGGATATCAAGAACAAGTAAGAACAAAGTGTGTTTGTATTGAAAATGAAGAGAAGAGAGATAAGCTCTCAACTCTCTAAGAACTTGGGACTTCGAAGCACACTAATTACATGAGGCAAGCCCTCTATTTATAGGCAAAGGAAAACTTAGGGGCTAAGTTTGGAGTGGAAATATCCCAAAAGCTAGCCATTTGATTGGCTCTTCCATATGACACCCCACATGGCTTGGAAGAGGATAAGAACACATCCACTTGCCTCCAACTGACTTGCACTTGCTTGAAGCCAAAGGGCAACCAATTTGAGCCTTAGTTGAGCCACAAGCCAACCGACTTGGCTTGGTTGAGGCAAACCGGATTCCAAAACAAAACTGAAATAAATAGTATAAACCAACCGATTTGAATAGTAAGTACCGGATCTTGACCGGAGTTAGGCTGGAACTGGTCGGAGCTTGGTTGGGCTAGGTCGGAGCTCCATCGGAGCTTGATCGGAGGTCACCGGAGCTCGACGGAGCTCGTCGGAATTTTGGCCGGAATCGGGTCGGAATTTTGGCCGGCGGTCCTTGGCTGTTGGACCATGGATTTGGAATGTTGAGGAGATTCTAAGACTGATCCATGAAGGATGTTTGGCCATATTCTGCTCGGAGCATGGTCAAAATCCCAAAACGGCTAAAATTGCCCTAGTTTGGCTTTGAGCGGGCTCGAGCTGGTTCCACTCGGGCATTTTGTTTGGGAAGTGAGATTGTCCGAGTCATTTGGCATTTAAAATACTTTGGCCGAGCCAGAATTGCCAGATTCCATGGTTTGGTCAAGCGACTTGGTTTCGGTGCCTATGCGCGCGGGGCCTTTGCTTTGGAACTGGGCCAACTGCCAATCTGCCCGAGCATTCTCCTTGGTTGTCTGACATTGTCCACCTTATTTTCCATTTTGATCACTTTGCTCGAGATGGATTCGTCGAATCAGCTCGTTTTCCTGGGCAACTTGAATTCAGTGCTAGACAGCTCGGGCGTGGCCTGGGCGATGCCTGGGCAGGGACCTGGTTTTCTTCGGTACTGGTTCTCGGTCAGGGACCTGAGGTTCTCGGACGCGGGCCTCGGCACATTGGCGAGCGCTACAGTTGCGACGCTCGGGCACATTTGCGGGCCTGGGTACCCGGTTGAGTTTCCTCGGTCCCCGACTGGGTTTCTCGGTCCCTGGTCGAGACCTCTCGGGCCTGGCTGTATTTTCTCGGGCCATGGTCGATTTTCCTCGGGCCCTGGTTGCGACTTCTCATCCAGAAATGCTTGGTGTGCTTTTTGGTCACAAATCTCCCTTTTTAAGCGTGTTTCCTCTTTAGACCCCAAAATGCCTGTATACACAAAATGACATTAACAAGCACTTGTTCGTATGACCAAATGTCTTATTTGGTGGGTTTAGTAGTACTTGATGAATCATATAAATACGCGACATCAACCTGCAAATTTGAATTTATATTTTTCCCTACTATAAGCTAGTTAAGCGGCAAGTAGGGGTCGAACCCAAGGGAGCTGGTGAGGTTACTTGTTGTTCTGTAAAATAAAGCAATTGGGGGTTTGTGAGTGATTTGGAAACAAGTGTAATAAAAGGAAGTAAAGCGAGAGATATCAATCAGAGAGAATATTCGGTCTATGGTTTTTCTATTGTGACTTCGTTTATCATTGATTTCTAAACATCTAATTCTATGTTCTTAAGTGTGGTTACTCCGTTCCAGGTTATAACCTAAGGTAGGGCCGTTCCAAGCACCTACGCCACAATCTACTTCGTTCCAGGTTATAGACTTCTAGTTCTAGCAAACCTAATACTCTGTTCCAGGTTATATTAGATTTAGTGCAACTACTCGTTCTAACGGTCTAGTATCAAACAAGCAGCGAATATGGGAATTGAATTGCTCGGCTAAGCTTTACCATTCCAAGTATCCACTTAGCTTCACAATTCAATCTAAGGTAATTATGCACAAGAACTAGTAGAACATAAAAATAGCATTAAGCATGGAATCTCAAAACTACGTCACAATATATTAAAACCCTAAACCGAATAGAAGGTTTAGCTACACATAATTATGAAAAGACGCATAATTAAAAGTAGAAAGATCTTCTCTCTCGTCGAAAGCTTCATCTTCTCCTCCAGAGCCGTCTTGGTTGATGGAATTGTGTGATGGATTATGAGATGATCATAGAAACCTGCCTCTAGTCTAAATATATAAGCTCTAGGGTTTCTAAATCAGTTTCTGGGCCAAAAATGCAATTAAGAAATAAGCCCGAAATACTGTTCATCCCGGACACTGTTCATCCACGGACACTGTTCACTTTAGCGTCCGCGGTCACTATTCATAAAGTGAACAGTATCCGCGATCTGGTCTGAGTTGCGGTTCTCCTTCTGCGCGCTGATTCCAACTTCGACTCTAGATTAGACCTTCTGTACGACCTCGGATGCTCTCGGTGTAAACTAGAGAGTTGTAGAGAATCGAGTCACTTACGCAACGGCATGCGGCTCATATTTTTCTGATCATCGGTCTATTCCCAGCACTCCGTCGACTGTCCAGAGGTCTGATATGCCATTGTGATGTTTTCGGCATAAAATGCCGTCTTTAATGCGTGTTTCCTCCTAGAGCTTCCAAAACACCTGCGATGCAAAACCATACTAAAAAGTAATTGTTCGCATATAAAAGTATCGAAATAAATGGGATTAGTTGACTCGACGAGTCGTATAAATACGACTCATCATATACTCATTGACATATAATCTATGGAGTTGATTTCATTTTCTCTTGTGCTTATTATATGACATGTTACCAAGTGTTTGATAAAATGCCTAAGTGACAATGTTTAGTCTTAGAATTTGATCTAAGTATCGAGAGAGCTTAGTGATGATTTGGATAAGGAGAAAATGATCACATCTAGTGTGTATGAGAGTAAATGCATGGATGTGAGGTTGACTAAAACTTAATGCCTATAACATTTATTGCCTTAGGAAGAGATTCCAAGGATAGTAGTGCTATAGAGTGAAGCAATAACTCGAGAGAGTGAGGTCCTAACTAAGATAGCTTGACTAGGATAGATTGAAATGAGAGTTTGTTTACCTTGGTCTAAGCTAGGTTTAAACCAATCAACACCTATGAATTACTTAACTCTTGTATACATGATCATTGAGAAATTGCCAAGGAGGGGAGTAACCCCTCGAAACTCTCTTTAATCAAATTAAAACCCCCTTGAAACCATTTCATCGTTTGTTCCAATTTGAAACCATTCTCATAATTAAATTGAAGGACTAGTGATGGACCATATTTATATGATTCGTTAAGATAGTTAAACCCACCAAATTGGATGCTTTATCTGTACAACTTTTACTTGTTAGTTTCACTTTTGTTCTACAGGCTATTTCAAGGAGTAAAGATGAAAACGAGCTAAAATGGAGTTCTTAACACTGAAAGTGGATTACAAGTCAGAACTGGCCATACTCCGACAATACTCCGATCAAGCCACAACTAAGTCCCAATGACTTATTCCAACAAAGATCAAGAACACAAGTGAAATGCCAAGTCTAAGTTCCTCATCTTTTGATGTCAACTAAGGAGCAACCAAAGGAGCAATCAAAGGGCAACCAAAGAGCAACCAAAGGGCAACCGAAGACCAACCAGAGTCACATGCCAACCGATGGCTTTTTGGAGAAAGATCTCATTCCACTCACTTCTCCTCCCCTCCACCTAGCCGGCGGCTTCTCCTCCCTTGCCACCTTGCCCCGCGGCTATTTGCTCCTCCTCTCCCCTTGTGACATGTGTTGAGCTCTCATTCCTCCTCCATGCCTATAAATACCAAGCTCCTCCCCTTGTATCATCATCCTCATTCCATCCCAACATCCCATAGTTCTTGGTTAGTGAGAGAAGCTCTCTAGATTCTACAACACAATCCTTGTAAACATTTACTTTGATCTTGAATACTCTTGTTGGTTCTTGAGTATTCTTATTGTTCTTGAGTTTACTCTTGTCGGTTCTTGAGTATCCTCACCTTTACTTTCCTTGTCTTGATTTCCAAAAACCTTTACTTTTCTGTCTTTCAAAACCTTTACTTTACTCAGTACTTAGCTATGATATCCACCCCTATGGATATTCGTAGCTAAACCCTTCATTCGGTTGAAGGGGTGTACTTGTATCATAAAATGTTTTAGACCCTTCTCTTAGTGCCTCTTTGTGTTCAACTTGTTCTAGGTGCCATATATTAGGTCAGAACTCCATTGGTTGAGTGGATGCTCGGAAGAGCAAAGCTCTGCCATGGATTCGTGATCTTTCGTGGATAAGTGGAGGCTCGGAAGAGCACAGCTTATCTGTGGAAGTCAACCTCTTTTAAACACCATTTGGTTTATCAGGAATGATGATCAAATGGATGCACATACTAGAACAAGAGTTCTTCGTCTTGCAAAAGACTAGACGGTGTGGCAAGTCATATGCTAGGAATAGCCTTGATACACTTTTGAACACTTAGTATGATCATTAGAGGTCAATGATAAACGGACTATGATACAAGGCCCCTGATACCGAATCTTTCCTTTAATTAAAACATCACATGTCACTTTACTTTCAGTACCAATATCAACTGTTTACTTTCAGTACCCATATCAACTGCTTACTTTCCGCATGTCTTGTCCTTCAAGCAATTACTTTCTGCAAGTCTTGTCCTTCAAGCAATTACTTTCCGCAAGTCTTGTCCTTCAAGCACTTTACTTTACGCACTTACTTTCAGCAAGTCTTGTCCTTTAAGCACTTTACTTTCAGTATTACTTTTCAGTACTAAAATCACAACCAACCCCCAACTGTCTTACTTTCATTTTTGAAAGAACAACTATCCACTAATTCCCTTGGGTTCGACCCCTACTTACCGCTTTACTACCCAATAGTAGAGTACGAGTAGCGGACTTATAAATTTATTTTTGCACAGAGCCATCGCACATTAACGACGGTGTGGTGCGCTCCGTCAACTAGCCGAGTAGAAAATTTGATCCACCTAGCGTATAATCCAATTGCTCCCTTGGGTTCGACACCGGTCTTACCGGTCAAAATACAAATTCTTTTGACACTATACGAAAAATACAACTGTCAAAATGGCGTCGTTGTCGGGGAGCTATGGCTAGATTGTCCCTAGGAAGAATCATTTAGTACTCCGACTATTCCATGTTTTTCTTTATTTGTTTCGCTACTTGTGATTCTTGAGCTCATTCCATTATACTCACTTGTCTTATTTGTCTTCCCCTTGTAGGTGCATCTCGTTTATGCCACCTAAGACCAAGAAACTTACAAAGATTGTGGATAGAGATTTGAATCAACCTATAAGAGATATCGTTAATCCTCACCTTACAAGGAGTAAGACAATCAAGGCTAAAGGATCAACCTCAAACGCTCAAGAAACCATTCATCAAACCATGGGAGATAGAGATGGACTTCCTCCTCCCCCTCCTCCTCCTTAACTACCACAAGGCCCTCGTGCTAGAAGGGTCCTTAAAGACTACGCCGCTCCTACGGCTTATGGATATCAATCCCCAATCCTTGTACCGGCGGTGGATAACCGAGACTTCGACTGAAGACCTCAACAATCCAAATGATACAAGCAAACCGATTCGCGGGAAGAGACCACAAGGACCAGAACTCTCATTTGACTACATTCCTTGAAGTTTGTGCCACTTTCAAGATTAATGGGTTCTTCGAAGATGCAAAACTCTTGAGGTTATTCCCTTTCTCCCTCACGGGAAGAGCCACGGATTGGTTAAGGAGCCAAACACCGGATAGATTCACCTCTTGGGAGGAGCTCTCCGTTGCATTTCTCAACAAGTATTTCCCTCCTTCCAAGATGGCCTACTATAGGAACCAAATCACAAATTTTACACAATGGATGGGAAACACTATATGAAGCTTGGGAGAGATACAAGGAGTATCAAAGGCTTTGCCCACATCACAACTTGGATGACCTCCTTGTGTTCCATACTTTCTACCATGGTGTAGATGGTCCCTCGCGGCTTGCACTTGATACCGCCGCGGGAGGAGCTATCATGGAGCTTGAACCTCATGAAGGATATGTGGTAATAGAGAAAATAACAAAGAACTACTTCATGTGGGGAAGTGAAAGAGGGAACCCAAGGAGGAAAGGAGAAAGGCACGAAGTAAAAGTCGTGAGCACAAGCGACTATGAGACTCTAAGGAAAGATTTTGAGAACCTCTCGGATGAAGTGTTTAAGTTGAAACATCCGGAGAAGGACAACTCAAGGAGCCAAGGTTGTGACATTTGCGAGGTCTATGAGCATGAGACCAACTCTTGCCCTTTGGTTCAAAGGGATGGTCCTAGTAATGGTTATGAAGAAGCAAATTTTGTTGGTGGAAACCAAGGTAGAGAGTATGATGCTAGTGGTACTCAAGGGCAAAATTCTCAAGCTAATTATACTACACCAAGGTTTTCCTCGGGATGGAGGAATCACCCAAATTTCTTCTATAAGACAACGAATCCTACTCATCCCAACTTTGGAGCTACGCCTCCCAGATTTGGTCCTAAGCCCACTTTTCCTAATCAAGCTTTCCCACCAAAGAATCAATTCCAACCTAGGAACAAATATCAAAGTCAAGGACCGACTTTGCTTCAAAGGAACCAAAACCAAGGGCAACAATACCAAACTCAAGCTCAAAAGCCCTACCAACAAGTTGACCTTCCTCCACAAGCTTCAAATGAACTCTCCGGTGTGGAAGCAATGTTTGCCAAACTCCTTGCTAACCAAGATAAGATGCAAGCCCAAATAGAAAGGATAGAAACTCACAATAAGATGCTTGAGAACCAAATAGCTCAACAAGCCGGATCATCTACAAGGGCTCAAGGAAAATTGCCGGCTCGACCCGAGCAAGGGCAAAGGGAGCATATTAATGCGATGACGCTAAGGAGTGGTAAAGAGCTAGAGGGGGAGCAACCAAGGAAGAAAAAAATTTCCTTTGATCTTGGAGGTCAAGCTAGTGCCAAAATTGAAGAGTTAGACGAAGAGGTCCCTAATCCTCAAACCAAAAAGGTGAAAGAAGTGGAAAAAGAGAAAGATGAGCTTAAACCGTACACACCTCCTATCCCCTTCCCACAAAGGCTCAAGAAGAAGAACAATGATAAGCAATTCTCTAAGTTCACCGATATGATGAGGAAGCTCTATGTGACATTGCCTTTCACCGAGGTAATTACTCAAGCCCCATCATATGCTTAATTTTTAAAAGACATTGTTACTTGCAGGAGGACAATTGAAGAGGTTGATTCGATATCCCTCAATGAAGAGTGTAGCGCTATTTTCCATCCTAACATGCCACCACAGCTAGGAGACCCGGGTAGTTTTTCTATCTCATGCTATATTGGTGGAGTTAAAATAGAGCGTGCTATGTGTGACTTAGGAGCTAGCATATCTTTGATGCCTTATTCATTATGCAAGAAATTGAACATTGGTGAACCTATGCCCACAGAAATAACCTTGAGGCTCGCAGACCGCTCCTCAAGATATCCTAGGGGGATTCTTAAGGATGTCCCGGTCAAAGTAGGGAACTTTCTCATTCCTAGAGACTTTGTGGTGCTAGAGATGGAGGAAGACACGGAGATCCCTATTCTTTTAGGGAGACCCTTCCTCTACACGGTGGGAGCTATATTTGACACGACTAAAGGTTCAATTACAATGAGAGTAGGTGATGAGGAAATTAAATTCAATTTAGATAGAGCACAAAAAAGTCCTAGTTCTACCATGAGTTGCAATTATATTGACTTTGTTGATGGCTTTGAATTACTTGATATTCCTATATTGCCTACACATGTCATTGACTTTGATAATGAGCTACCTGAGCATGTTGATTGTTGGGCTATCTTAAACGACGAGGGTAAAGGTAAAACTCAAAGCGACAAAGGTAAGGAGTCTTGTTCGGTAGAGCTAAAAGCTCTACCAACAAGCCTAAGGTATGAGTTTCTAGGCCCCAATTCTACTTTGCCCATCATTGTGAATGCCTCCTTGAATGAGAATGAAACTTTGAGATTGCTTGATGTGATTAGAGAGCATAAAGGAGCAATTGGTTATTCTATTGATGATTTGAAGGGGATAAGTCCTAGTTTGTGCATGCATAGAATTAATTTGGAAGATGATAGTTTGCCATCTAGGGAACATGCTAGGAGACTTAATCCCATTGTTGGTGAAGTGGTATAAAAGAAAATTTTGAAAATGCTTGATGCGGGAATTATTTTCCCTATTACGGATTCTAATTGGGTGAGTCCCATACATGTGGTACCCAAAAAGGGGGGCATGACGGTTGTGAAAAATGATAAAAATGAATTGATTCCCACTAGAACCGTCACCGGTTGGCGTATGTGCATAGATTTTCGAAAACTTAACAAGGCCACCAAGAAAGATCATTTTCCACTTCCATTCATTGATCAAATGTTAGAGAGATTAGCCAAGCATGATTACTTTTGCTATCTTGATGGGTATAGTGGATTCTTCCAAATCCCTATTCATCCTCAAGATCAAGAAAAGACTACTTTTACTTGTCCCTATGGAACATTTGCCTATCAGCAAATGCCCTTTGGGCTTTGTAATGCACTGGGTACATTTCAAAGATGCATGATGGCTATATTTTCAGAATTTATTGAGGAAATTATGGAAGTATTTATGTATGATTTTTCTGTTTATGGTTCCTCGTTTGATGATTGCTTAGCCAATTTGGCAAAAGTCTTGAAAAGATGTATTGAGACAAATCTTGTGCTAAATTGGGAAAATGTCATTTTATGGTGCAGGAGGGCATAGTGATTGGACACTTGGTGTCAAAGAGAGGAACTGAGGTGGATAAGGCTAAAGTGGAAGTTATCGAAAAATTGCCACCTCCAAGGGATGTTAAAGGGATAAGGAGCTTTCTTGGCCATGCCGGTTTCTATAGAATATTTATTAAGGACTTCTTGAAGATTGCAAGGCCTTTGAGGAATCTATTATGCAATGACACCAAATTCCATTTTGATGAAGAATGCTCAATGGCCTTTGAGAAGTCAAAGAAGGCATTAGTCTTTGCTCCTATTATTCAACCTCCAAATTGGGATTTGCCTTTTGAGCTCATGTGTGATGCAAGCGATTATGCTATTAGAGCGGTTCTTGGACAAAGGGTGGACAAGAAACTTCATGCCATTCACTACACTAGCAAAGTCCTAAATTGAGCTCAAATGAATTATTCTACAACCGAAAAGGAACTCCTTGCCATTGTGTATGCATTCGGCAAGTTTCGTCCATATCTTGTGGGATCAAAGACAATAGTATTCACCGACCACGCGGCCATCAAATATCTCTTGTCAAAGAAGGACTCAAAGCCAAGATTAATAAGGTGGATCCTCTTTCTCCAAGAATTTGATATTGAGATCATAGATAAGAAAGGAGTGGAAAATCTAGTTGTCGATCACCTATCTAGGCTTGAGGGAAATGAGGAACTCAAAGAGGACACTACCCTTGTAGACGACTATTTCATTGGAGAGCAACTAATGAGAGTAGAAGCGGAGGCCCTCCCTTGGTATGCGGATATGGTAAATTTTGTGGTATGTGGGATCATACCCCATGACATGAATCACCATCAAAAGAGGAAGATCTTATCGGAAGCAAAGAGGTATTATTGGGATGAGCCTTTCTTGTACAAGCTTTGCGCGGACGGGATATATAGGACTTGTGTCGCTGAAGAAGAAATGAGGAATGTCCTACACCATTATCATTCATCCCAATATGGAGGACATGGTAATGGAACCAAAACGGCATCAAAGGTCCTACAAAGTGGATTCTATTGGCCTACCCTCTTTAGAGATGCTTATGAATTCGTCAAGGCTTGTGACCAATGCCAAAGGTCGGGAAATATTTCTAAGAGACATGAAATGCCCCAACAAAACATCCTACCGGTGGAAATATTCGATGTTTGGGGTATAGACTACATGGGCCCTTTCCCGTCTTCATATGGAAATCAATATATATTGGTCGTGGTTGACTATGTCTCTAAATGGGTAGAGGTCGTCGCCTCCCCTACTTGCG
This sequence comes from Rhodiola kirilowii, assembly GCA_033675215.1. Taxonomy (NCBI): domain Eukaryota; kingdom Viridiplantae; phylum Streptophyta; class Magnoliopsida; order Saxifragales; family Crassulaceae; genus Rhodiola; species Rhodiola kirilowii. The sequence goes on from CM066201.1 coordinate 10,065,593, forward strand.
ATGCCAAGGTTGTCACTAAGCTCTTCAAGAAGATAATTTTCCCAAGGTTTGGAGTTCCAAGAACCGTCATTAGTGATGGCGGTTCACACTTTAAGGAAAAACACTTTGAAGCCTTGCATCGCAAGTATGGGGTGAGTCACAAGGTAGCAACGCCGTATCACCCACAAACAAGTGGGCAAGTGGAGATCTCGAATCGGGAAATCAAGGCTATCTTAGAGAAGACGGTGGGAAGCTCAAGAAAAGATTGGTCATCAAAGCTAGATGATGCATTATGGGCCTATCGAACCGCCTATAAGACCCCCATTGGGATGTCTCCATATCGCCTCATATATGGGAAACCATGCCATTTGCCGGTTGAATTGGAATATAAGGCAATGTGGGTAATTAAATTCTTAAACATGGACTTACAAACGGCGGAAGAGAATAGAGTCCTTCAACTTCATGAGCTAGAAGAGATAAGAAATGAAGCATATGAAAGCGCTAGAATTTACAAGGAAAAGACAAAGAAATGGCATGATGATCTTTCGTCGTGAGTTCAAGGAAGGAGATAAGGTGTTGCTATTCAACTCTAGACTCAAACTTTTCCCGGGGAAGCTAAAACGTCGATGGAGTGGTCCATTCGTTGTCCACAAACCCTATGAAGATGAGCAGGTAAAACTCTACAACGAAGATGGATCACTTTTCATTGTGAATGGACAAAGGCTCAAACACTACTACGGGGAAACTAGAGATGAGAGTCATGAGGAGTATCCTTTGACCAACCCATGAAAAAAAGGCTACAAATCCGCTTGAGGAGGGATCCTAGCAAAGGACTCCTCAAGTGTGTTTCTTGAGAAAAGATTCGGCTCGGTCTTTGCCAAGACGTTAAACTAGGCCCTAACGGGAGGTTACCCAGTTGTGAGTTGTCCATCTTTGCACAATCAATTTCATATATGTTTGGCATGTGTACATTGAACTTTGAATGAGAACATGGTGCTAGGGTGGTCTAAAATGCATGATTAGGTGTGCTTGGTGTGGAATTGTGCTTGCATGAATTATCAACGTGATGGTGATGCCTTAAGTGTGGAGTGTATGATCCTAGCTTGCGTTTTGTTGTGAAATATGTTTATGCTAGTGATTTCTTGGTGAAGCATGTCTTTGGTTTGAATTGAATTTGTATGATTATTGTGTGGTGCTTATTCGTGATGCGGAGTAAAAATTCTAAGTGTGGAGTTGGGAGTTCGAACAAGGTGAAAAAGATCATTGATGCTGATATTTACGTCCCAGTCGATCGACTGGAGGGAGGCCAAAATCCCAGTCGACCGACTGGATAGAGGTTCAGGAGGGATGAAATTATCAACCAATCCAATCGACCGACTCGCCTCCTAGTCGACTAACTAGGAAAATCCTATCCAAATACCCCAATTCCTCCTTTCAAACTCCTTTTCACTCAAACTCTTCTCATCCCCTCTCGACCGACTCGACCCCTCACACTTAAACACTCCGACCTTCGCTCGACCTCAACCAATCCATCCGGCCACCTTGTCCTCGTGCTCGTGCTCGCCTGTCGATCCCAACCATAGCCCCGCCCGATCAAACTCACCCAGCCACTCCCCGCATCTCCATCCTGATCGAAAAAGCAAATCCGTCCAGATCTCCTCCGTTCGACACCTCCAGCACTTGCTCAACCTCTCATTCGGCTCAAAATAGCCTCGATAGCAAAACCCTAGCCCCGATTCCGGTCGCCGAAGCCTCCCGAGCAAAACCCCATTTCGACCTAAAAATCACCTCCCAGTCGACCGATTGGAATTCTGCTTGAGGCCAGTCGACCGACTGGATTGAAGTTCAGTGAGTATCCTCAGTTTTTGTCCCCTGTTCAATCATGCCTCGTGCCGGTTCCTCGTCCATTTCCAAATCAAAGGGCAAGGAGGTTGCCCAAGAGCCCTCGAGAAATGATCGAATTGTTGAGCAACACGAGAGCGATGAGGACGATATGCCACTTGTCACGAGGAAGCAAAAACTGCTAAGGAATTCACTGGCGGACTCTAGCTCATCCTCGGAAGAGGAAATGGACGCCCCACTGGTTTCTCCCACACCTCCTCCTAAGAAGAAAAGCACCCAACCGAGGAAATCGTCAGAGAAAAGAGTTCCCGTGCCTCCTATCCCTAGAGTGCCACCACCACCTATGCCTAGGGCGCCCTCGCCCACAGTTGAAGCATCCCTCTCCAGCGCACTCGTCCCCGTAGTGCCTCATGAAGACCTTTGGAGGGCCCCTTGCCGTTCCCGACCCATACCCCTTCTCCATGCCTCTAGAGTTTAATGACGAGGAGCATCGAAAGCGTCATGCCATCATCAAGAAGAAAGGGAAGACGGCCCTTCCTACCCTCTACCTCGACATGGGACTCCTTCGTGGAATTGATAGTGCCGTCACGGATGAGGTACATTCATGACTTACACATAGTGGCTTACATTTCCTGTTTAATGATGATCCGGGGTCCTACCAGAGGGTAGTTGAGGAGTTTGTTTGCTCCTTTGAGTGGATTAGAGAGGAAGAGGAGGAAGGAAGGGAATTCTCTTGGAAGTTTGTTATGGGAGGAAGGGACTTTGAGATTAAGGAGAGTGTGATCCGGGAATGGCTAGGATTCCCTCCTCATGATGTTATAGCCCGGAAATTCACTGAGCATGAGCAGAGTAGATTCTGGAAGAGGATTTCCGGGTGGCAAGAGTGGTTTATTGATCAGTTGTGATATAGTAGGAAATATTCAAATGTAAATTTGAATACTATTTGCTAGTCACGTGATCAAAACATTTATAAAAGCTCGGCAATCCGAGATCGAACCCAGAGGATAGGTGTTAAACTAGTAGTGCTAAAGATCAAGCTAGAATGTCTAAGGTGGGGGGGTTTGTTCCTCTAAGGAGGTCGATAGCAAGAATTTCACTATCCAAAAAGAGGTTTGATTAACAAAAAGGGATTAACAATCAATAAAAGATGACTAGGGATCCAATCCTCCACTAAACAATCATTGTGACGGTAAATTAGGACATTATTGATGAACTTCTCATGCACACACTTAGAATTTAGGCATGCAACATTAATACCAAGTTTAACTCTCGCTCTAACTTAATATTAAGAGGTCACATCTCGCTCAATACCTCAAACTCTCGCTCTATTGGCATTATAAAGTAAGATTACCTAACCTCAAACCCTAGCTCTATTGGCTAGATAATCATACACGTGTAAAAACCATGCCATTCTCATTAGAATTAGAGTGTCGCCATGTAACACAAAAACCCTAATGCTTCTTCATTTAGTTCATTTGAAATCATGCTTTTCAACGCTAGTTACATCAAACATGAAATCAACTAGGGTTCCTATTGAGGACTTCTCACAAACACCTTATAGGCACCCCTTAACATTAAGTTCCAATGAAGAAGAATCATGTGCAAAATCATTCATCAATAACATCTATAGCATTTACAAGGTCACAAACATGTTTAAGGAATTCATGGATCCCCAACCAAGGTCACTACTCACTCATAGTGAGGTTACAATTAAGAACAATAACAAAAGTGTAAAAACCCATATGAGATGTGGAGTTTAGAGCTTCTAAACCAATGGAGGATCAAGAGTAATGGAGAGTATCAATGATTGGTCTTCTTATTCAACTTTCCACCTCAAAATCCATGCAAAAACCTTCTCAAAATCAGTGTCGGCACTTGGGAATCCGTGCAGAACTTCTCTCCAAAAAGCCACACGTGAAACCCTAAAAATTCTGGGTTTTATAACATCTGCCGCCTTATGCGATCGCATACTTGCCATTGTGCGATCGCATAACTTTTCTGGTGGTCGGTGGGATGCGATCGCATATATTTTTGTGCGACTGGATTATCTTATGCGATCGCATACTTGAGCTTGTGCGATCGCACATCTTTCCTTAGCTGCATTTGCGACTTCGGCTTCCGGGTGTGCGATCGCATAATAGTTTATGCGACCGGATTGTCTTATGCGATCGCATAAACCAACTTATGCGAGCGCACAACTGCCCATATTCTGACCGTATGCGATCGTCGTTCCAGGGTGTGCGATTGCATAGAATTTTATGCGACTGGACTAGCATGTGCGACCGCATAGAAGTCCTTGTGCGACCGCACATAAAAGTGAATTCTGCGCTCCGACTCCTATTTTGCTCACTTTAGCACCAGAATGCTCGGTTTCGCTCCAGAATCAACGCTAACTTGTGTTCTCAGCTTAAGCTCTGTAATTGGCCTGAAATGAACCACAAGGTGTTAAATAGCAAGTGAAATCGTGATACAACGAATGAAACAATAAGCATAGAGGCCGCCTAAAATGCGTGTATTCTAGAGCTATCATTTATCTCGTCCTATAATTCTTCGGCGATCACCGACCCGGTTTGGAAGATTATCCACAATCTTATAGCCATTGGGATGAACACCCAGACGGCGAAGGCTAGGTCGTTTACCCTCCCCGATATGGACCTCATGCTAGCTATTGATCGCGGGGAGGTCATTGATTGGCTCGCTGTCCTTGCCACCCATTTTCAAAACATTGTTAAGGAGGGTACGAGGAACCGTGCTTTGGGAGGAGGCTCCTTGATCACTTTGATAGCCTTAAGGTGTAACTTCACCTTTGTCCATGAGGGATGTCCCAAGCCGTCCAAGAGCACACTTGATATGGGTACCATGAAGCATATGCATATCCTCAAGAAGGATGGGAAGACTTGGGATGTCGACAGGAAGCCTCATCAGAAGGAGCTTGTGGAGAATGCCGCGTACAGGAGGAAGGTGTTCAAGAGAGATAACCCGCTCTACTCCATAGCCAACCTTACCCCTTCCCCTCCTTCCTCTCCCATAGCCTCTCCTCTCACAGCTACCGAGCCCGCAGCTCCCATCCTTGAGTAGCCACCCACTGAGGAGCAGGCTGTTGAGAGTGCTCCCCGTGCTACAGATGATTCAGCTGAGTGGAGACAGAGGATCTCCTCTAATATTGCCGACCTGAGGAGTGGCTTGACTCGACTAGAGGATTTTGTTAGAGAGTCAGACGCGAGAGCTCGCCAGGAGTGGGAGTGGCTCCGGTCCACAGTATTATCCATGGTCAGAGGTTCTGATGGCCCATTAGCTCCTCCAGCTGCTCCAGAGTTCTCTGTACCTCATGGTGCCTCCCCCTTGCCTACCACGCCAGTTTCTAGAGTTGGGTAGGCGGGCACGCCACTCACTGGAGGCACGGCGGAGCGAGTTAGTTCTATTCGGGAGGAGAGTCCACTACTCACTGGTGCCACAATAGAGGGAGAGTTTCGATAGAGAGGAAGGTGTTGGAGATTCAGCTAGACAGATCAGTCCAGGCGGCGATGAGGCTACATCTTGAGCGTGTATTGCATTTTGTTCTTACTTTTGTCTATGCTTTGATGCTTTCTTGCTTAGATCATGTACTTGGATGTTAAGTCACCTTTTGGCGCAATTTTGGATGATGTATGCCATTTTGAGTGCTTATACTCTTGACTTGCCTTTGGTTGTATGCTACATTTCCTATGATATTGAAGGTGTTTACCATTTATGTTGTTCACTTTACAAGATATACATCTACATATTATTACCATGTTCCAAATTCACCTTCTTTGTCTACATTTGCAACCAAAAGGTTATTTCTCACTCCCCAAGAGTTACGTTACCAGCTCTACACGAGGGGAGTTCCTATGCGCCTTTGCCTTTATTTTATCATTCTTTGCGCTTAGGGACTAAGCTTGAATTAAGTGTGGAGTGGTTTGATGCGCAGAGTTGACATGTTTTCATGTCGTGCATATCATTTTTAGATGGACACTTGCATATTTTGCACCTTATCCCTACATGAGAGTGTTTTTAACCACATAGGCTTGTGACTATCGATTCTTAATTCCTATAAACCACATCTAGCCTATTTGCCACATTTCTTGGATCTCAAACTTAGAACCGACCTAGTACATTGAATGTGTATTCTTGAGAACCAATATCATTGCTATCTTTCATCTATCCAATTCTCTAAGCATTTTCGTTGAAATACCTTGGATCAAGTTATAGCAAGCACCTTTGATGTTCCCTTGTGTGGCATGTGTTTGGCAAAACGTTGTTAGACAGTTCGAGCAGGAGTTCAGGGGGAGTTCGAACATATCCTAGTACTCCTGTACAGCGTGATCAAGACGCAAAGGATATTTTCTGGAAGATATTGGGAACGAAGATTTCGTCAAGTTAAAGATGGCGTGCGACTTATTCGAACAAGATATTCGAATGAATATTCACAAGTGAAGATGGCGTGACTTGCTTGGGAAAGAAGACGACTTCGTATATTCTTCCAAGGATTTGTGAAAGATATGCATCAAATATTCAGGAGTATCTCCCGAAATATTTGATGGGATTATCTTATGCGAATTAGGGTCTCGTCCGAGCATATAAATACAATGCAAAGGCAACCCTAATTCCCATCGCTTTCAAGATCAAAAATACACGAAGAAATCCTATCGATTGGAAAAGAAGAAAGTGACGGCCGTTGTGTTTTCCCCACTGGAAAAACATCGGTGTGAGCTCAATCTGATACGTGCCATTCAGATTGACCAGAGGTGATCAAGTTCAGAGCACAAACAGAACGACCAGCTTTCAAGTGAAAGCGACCGAGCTTCAGGAAAGGTTCGAGTACGTTCGGACAGAAGGTCTGAACGAAGGGGATCAAGGGGAGTTGCGACGAACCTTGGTTGCAAATCTGAGAGACGGAGTAGTAGAGGCTAGGCAATTACAAGGTGTAAGTGTAAGTCCACTGAAAAGCTCTATACTCGTAATAAAGATTTGTTGTCCCTTTTCCGGGTGTGGGAAACCCCCCAGAGTAGGCGTAGCCGAACTGGGTTATCAATCTGTGCGTACTCGTGTTTTATTGTTCCGTTCGTACTTGTTGTGGAACTGTGGTAGAAAGAGTTCAAGGTCTGTCCAAACACAACCTAGAACACTTGCTTTAACAGGGGATATAATTTCAATTGGTATCAGAGCAAACACTCGACACACTGAGTGGGATCCTGAACTGTTCAAGATGACCCTGAAGGAAGGACAACGCATCACCAGACCTCCGCTGCTCGAAGGCTCGAACTATGCCACCTGGAAGCCCGTGATGAGATCATTTCTGAAAACTCTAGACGAAAAGGCTTGGAGAGCAGTGATGAGAGGTTGGACTGAACCCATGATGAACAATCTCACTGGAGAACCGGTTCCGAAACCAGAAGCTCTGTGGACAGAAGAGGAGGACAAAGCATCTATGGGAAATTCAAAGGCTATGAATGCGATCTTTTCTGCAGTAGATGAGAATGTCATGAAACTGATTATCAACTGTGAAGTAGCCAAGGAAGCTTGGGATATCCTCCAAACTGCCTTTGAAGGAACAGACAAGGTTCGTAATTCTCGGATGCAGGCTGTTACCACCAAGTTCGAAGAGATGAAAATGAAGGAAAGTGAAACTATCGCTGAGTACAACACTCGAGTTCTGGAACTGTCCAACGAGGCATCTGCTCTAGGAAAACCTATCGATGAAGAAAGGTTGGCCAGTAAAGTCCTGAGATCACTACCTCCAAGATTTACAATGAAGGTCACAGCCATTGAGGAAATGCACGACATCTCAAAACTAAAGCTGGACGAATTGATAGGTTCTCTCAGAACTTACGAGATCAATCATGACTTCCAACCCGGAGATGTGAAGGGAATCGCCCTCAAAGCAGACATGACAGAAGACAAACTGGACGGTGGGTGCACCACTGAGCAACTGGCCACGATGGCCCAGAACTTTGGAAGAATGGTGCGGAAAATCAATAGGCGTGGTCCAGAATAGGGGCAGTCCTCATCGACCGGTTTCCGAAACTGGAAAATCGACAGGTCTAGGTCCAGTGACTCAAGGCAAGACTCCTCTGACAGAAGAAAGGAAGAAATTCAGTGTCAAGAATGCAGAGGGTTTGGTCATATTGCTTCACAATGTGCGAACACACTCATGAAGAAGAAGGCAATGGTCGCAAGTCTCAGTGACAGTGAGTCAGATGAAGAAAAAGGAGGCACAACCACAAACTTTGTGGCCTTTGCTTCAACTCTGGAGCAATACGGTAGCACCAGTGAAACTGTTCCACCTCTGTTGGAACTCCCAGCTGAAGACCTCTCAGACAGTGACGGTGAAGAACTGACGCAGGAATCTCTGGCCGAGACATATAAGGATCTATATGAAAAGTGGCTGCTACTGATCAAGGTAAACAAGAAGCTGAATGGCACAGTTGCAAGCATCACTACAGAAAAGGATAAGGTCTGGGAAGAAGTGGAGATTCTGGTCACACAGAAGGCTGAACTTGAAGGCACGGTAACTTCCCGAAACTCTCAACTGGCTGATATGAAACAGGAAAGACTGTGTTTGCTTGCTCAGAAGACGGAGCTCCTGGGCACTATCTCCTCGCTGAAAGTCGACATTGAAAAAGACTGTGAAACTCATCCTGTTGGCATGACTGGGCTAAGAAAGGTTATCTCATATCTAAAACACAAGGAGGTGTTCCAACACAGAAAGATAGAACAGCTGGAACTCCAGCTAGAATCAGAAAAAATGGACCGAGAAGTTGCTGAAAAGGAGCTCACTCACTTCAAACAGTCAGTGAGGATGTTGAACTCTGGCTCAGAAAATTTAGATGAAATCCTCAACGCTCAAAGGATGGAGGCAGGACGTAGAGGATTGGGGTTCGTGGGAAAAAGGAGTTCAAAGGACACTATGTGTGTTAAAGCTAAATCTGTGTCTGAACAGTTGCCTGAACAGAAGGTGAGAAAGCACCCTAGACAGAAAGTGGATCTGTCCCAAGACAAGTCCAGGACTACTTACCTCAGTTCAAATCAGAAGAAAGACTTGCTGACATGTTGGTACTGCTACCAGATGGGACACATCAGACGGCAGTGTCGACTGTTTCTTGCTGAATGTCGAGGACACCAACAGCAACAGATCCAACCTCGACAGAAACAAGTTTGGATTCCGAAGGAACGACAGACAGTATGCATGGTAGCATGCTGCTCATCAGGAGATACAGTGCAAGCCAGTTGGTTCTTCGATAGTGGATGCTCTGCACACATGACAGGTAACTCTGAATATCTCTCTCATATTAGACCTATTGAGCAGATGCGGTTTGTCACCTTCGCCGATGGTCGGAAGAGTCAGGTGATCGGCTGTGGAACATTGAAGGTTCCGGATCTCCCTGCACTCGAGGACACTCTCCTGGTTGAAGGTCTGACTATGAATCTCATTAGCATCAGTGAACTGTGCGACAATAGACACTATGTGTCATTCTCTCGTGACTCATGCCTCGTTCTTAACGAGAATGGTGATTCCGTAATGAAAGGGAGAAGAAGGGCCAATGACTGTTACACCATCAGAATGGGAAACGAGAAGCTAAGGTCTACTCTCAACTGTGTTCAAGCCAAACATCGAGTTCTGCGAGGGGGAGTGAAAAAAAACCTACACAATAGAAGGATCGCACAAATCGATTTTGGAAACTGTACCAGGCGACTGCTGGATCAAAAGGTGTCACAGTTACAGCGAGAGTTTGAACAGAAGATCACACAGTTGCAGAAGGAGTTTGAACTGCTTGCACAGATGAATGCCAGTTCACCAGAAAAGAAATTGAATGAGATTCCTCGGTTTGGAACTCCCAAATCCTCCTTGGGTCTGCGTGGGTTCATGAACTGAGTGTTCCAGGCAGTGGTCAGTCAAAGGCGAATCCCCAGCTATAACAGTTGGACTGACCACCTAAGAAGGGAGCTGGAACATATGGGAAAGTTCTTATGATCAAATATTTTATTCCGAAAGATTCGAATTATGCCGTTTTATTTGGAAAGCGACTGGCGTATATTGAGAAGACGAAAAGGCAGGAGGATATTTTATTTTCAAATCTCAACTGTTGAGCGTGTCTTCTCTTCTCGTCTCCGAAACCCTAGATTGGAAGTCTCTCACTCTCGACTGCTCCGAAATTGACGATGGTGAACACAAGGAAGTCAGCAAAATCCATTGCTATATCCGCGGAGAAAAGGAAGGAAAGCATGCAAATCTCAAAGGCGATGACAGCGAAATCAAAGATTCCAAAATCCAAGGCTGCGAAGATGAAAAAGGCATCGCCTTTACATGAGAAGTCTGCCGAGGAGATAACTGCTGAAACTTCTCAGACAGTCACAGCGGTTTCTACCCCACAAGCGTGTCCACAATCGGAGGTAAATCCCGTCTTTCCTTCGGTTTCTGTAGTCGTTGAAGAATCTGTGGTTGTTGATGAAATTATTATGGGAGTTAAGAATGTTGGGAGTTTGGGTGCTGAAGCTAGGAGGGCTGTTAGTGATGAAGAAGCCGGTAGGGCTGAGTTTTGTGTTGACAAGGACAAGATTGTGGTTGGTGAAAAGGGTGATGAAGTTTCTAAATCTGTTGAAGAAACGGAACCCAGAATGTCAGTGCCAAGAAAGTCTGGTGTTTCAGACGTTTGGAAGGCAAAGATTCAAGCTTCCGGGTACGTTCGCCCAGGAGGTTTTCAAAGAAAGAAGGTGTCTCGCCGAGCTGCCTCTCCCAGACAATGCCTAGCCAGGATCTGTTCTATCAGAGGGAGGGTCCCTGATATTTCTAATGAGGAAAGGAAGAGTATGAGGAATTTGGGTATGAAGGATGCACCTGTTGATAACTTGATTGAGGAGATTGGAGTCTCAGAAGGTGAAGTTGCTGAGACTGTGAGTAAAGGACCAGATTCATCTGTGAAGAGTGTTGGGGAGATTGATGATGTTGCAGAAGAGCCTGAGACTGCTGAAGGGGATGAAGACCTGGAGGATATGCTCAAAGACATAGATGATTTTGTTGAGAATCTACCAAAGGAAGTCCCTGGCGTTCCAGCTGAAGAGGAGTTAATTGATACTCCAGAGAATGTTGTGAGTAAGGAGATGACAACTGTTCCAGATGCTGTTCAGGACAGTCACCATGGTTCTCAGATGGATATTGATGACTCTCAGAAGACTGATGTTGAAGCAGTTCCTCAGATGGGGGATGATGAGGATTTGGTTCCTCTTGTGAAGTTAAAGAAGATGTCAAAAGGGAAGGAAAAGGAAAAAGTGGCATTTGCGAAGTCTACAAAGGATTCTGCCCAGAAGGGTGCTGATGTACGCAGTGGTGCAGGGGGAGCTGGTTCCTCCAAGAAAAGGAAGCGTGTCGCTCCAATGCCTGTTTCAGAAGACGCTGGGGGATGTGAAGTCCCAGGCCCTGATGCTGAGACTGTCCCAGTTGGCTTGGTTAAGAAGGGTGTATGGTTTGTTAACAAAGATGTTGCAAGAAAGTGGCCATGCATCCAGAAGAGGAAAATCATACCTGAAAGATTGCTAGATGAGTCCCGGTATAAGGGAAAGGAGGTGGTTAAGGTTCTGAAAGAATCGGATCTGTTTTGGACGCTGGCTAGGTGCAAACCCTACAGTGAACAGCTTGTGCGTGAGGCAATGGCGAACTTGCCCCCTCACTTTGGGGTAGTTGGAGATCCTGAGTATGGAGTCTTCTTTGTTAGAGGGAGGAGAATTAAGATTGATCAGCTCTCAAAGTCTCCCAGCAAGTTTGTCGTAGACCACAAGCTATTTAAAGGGCGTCATGTTAATGATCTCAAGGAGGACCTCGAAGGGCAAAGATATTGCCGAGCCATCAAGGCGAGGAGGAGCAAGGTTGGTCCGTGATGAAAGGAACAGACTTCTCATGGACCTGCATGACATCATTGAAGCGGACAAGAAGCAGCGCAAGCGTATCAACAAGCTCGCTCGTGCCCTCAGCTTTCCAAGTGACGATGAAGCTGATGATACAGTCTCTGAGGAGGGCACCGATGATGGTTCGTCTTCATGAAGGTCTCCTAATAACTTTTTCTCTGAACTCAGACCGTATTTGAAACTCTAGTTATTATGTGCTTGTTCTGGCACAGTTTGATTTGTTGTTCGAACTCGATCGGCCCCTTGCCAGTTTGTGGCAAAAAGGGGGAGTATTTTGAGGTGGTGACAATTTTTGTTCCCTCAAGGTTTCCTACTGTCTAGATAGTTAGATAGATCTAGTGATTTGGTTTTGCCAAAATGCCAAGGGGGAGATTGATGTTCCCTTGTGTGGCATGTGTTTGGCAAAACGTTGTTAGACAGTTCGAGCAGGAGTTCAGGGGGAGTTCGAACATATCCTAGTACTCCTGTACAGCGTGATCAAGACGCAAAGGATATTTTCCGAAAGATATTGGGAACGAAGATTTCGTCAAGTTAAAGATGGCGTGCGACTTATTCGAACAAGATATTCGAATGAATATTCACAAGTGAAGATGGCGTGACTTGCTTGGGAAAGAAGATGACTTCGTATATTCTTCCAAGGATTTGTGAAAGATATGCATCAAATATTCAGGAGTATCTCCCGAAATATTTGATGGGATTATCTTATGCGAATTAGGGTTTCGTCCGAGCATATAAATACAATGCAAAGGCAACCCTAATTCCCATCGCTTTCAAGATAAAAAATACACGAAGAAATCCTATCGATTGGAAAAGAAGAAAGCGACGGCCGTTGTGTTTTCCCCACTGGAAAAACATCGGTGTGAGCTCAGTCTGATACGTGCCATTCAGATTGACCAGAGGTGATCAAGTTCAGAGCACAAACAGAACGACCAGCTTTCAAGTGAAAGCGACCGAGCTTCAGGAAAGGTTCGAGTACGTTCGGACAGAAGGTCTGAACGAAGGGGATCAAGGGGAGTTGCGACGAACCTTGGTTGCAAATCTGAGAGACGGAGTAGTAGAGGCTAGGCAATTACAAGGTGTAAGTGTAAGTCCACTGAAAAGCTCTATACTCGTAATAAAGATTTGTTGTCCCTTTTCCGGGTGTGGGAAACCCCCCAGAGTAGGCGTAGCCGAACTGGGTTATCAATCTGTGCGTACTCGTGTTTTATTGTTCCGTTCGTACTTGTTGTGGAACTGTGGTAGAAAGAGTTCAAGGTCTGTCCAAACACAACCTAGAACACTTGCTTGAACAGGGGATATAATTTCAATTGGTATCAGAGCAAACACTCGACACACTGAGTGGGATCCTGAACTGTTCAAGATGACCCTGAAAGAAGGACAAAGCATCACCAGACCTCCGCTGCTCGAAGGCTCGAACTATGCCACCTGGAAGCCCGTGATGAGATCATTTCTGAAATCTCTAGATGAAAAGGCTTGGAGAGCAGTGATGAGAGGTTGGACTGAACCCATGATGAACAATCTCACTGGAGAACCGGTTCCGAAACCAGAAGCTCTGTGGACAGAAGAGGAGGACAAAGCATCTATAAGAAATTCAAAGGCTATGAATGCGATCTTTTCTGCAGTAGATGAGAATGTCATGAAACTGATTATCAACTGTGAAGTAGCCAAGGAAGCTTGGGATATCCTCCAAACTGCCTTTGAAGGAACAGACAAGGTTCGTAATTCTCGGATGCAGGCTGTTACCACCAAGTTCGAAGAGATGAAAATGAAGGAAAGTGAAACTATCGCTGAGTACAACACCCGAGTTCTGGAACTGTCCAACGAGGCATCTGCTCTAGGGAAACCTATCGATGAAGAAAGGTTGGCCAGTAAAGTCCTGAGATCACTACCTCCAAGATTTACAATGACGGTCACAGCCATTGAGGAAATGCACGACATCTCAAAACTAAAGCTGGACGAATTGATCGGTTCTCTCAGAACTTACGAGATCAATCATGACTTCCAACCCGGAGATGTGAAGGGAATCGCCCTCAAAGCAGACATGACAGAAGACAAACTGGACGGTGGGTGCACCACTGAGCAACTGGCCATGATGGCCCAGAACTTTGGAAGAATGGTGCGGAAAATCAATAGGCGTGGTCCAGAACAGGGGCAGTCCTCATCGACCGGTTTCCGAAATTGGAAAATCGACAGGTCTAGGTCCAGTGACTCAAGGCAAGACTCCTCTGACAGAAGAAAGGAAGAAATTCAGTGTCAAGAATGCAGAGGGTTTGGTCATATTGCTTCACAATGTGCGAACACACTCATGAAGAAGAAGGCAATGGTCGCAAGTCTCAGTGACAGTGAGTCAGATGAAGAAAAAGGAGGCACAACCACAAACTTTGTGGCCTTTGCTTCAACTCTGGAGCAATACGGTAGCACCAGTGAAACTGTTCCACCTCTGTTGGAACTCCCAGCTGAAGACCTCTCAGACAGTGACGGTGAAGAACTGACGCAGGAATCTCTGGCCGAGACATATAAGGATCTATATGAAAAGTGGCTGCTACTGATCAAGGTAAACAAGAAGCTAAATGGCACAGTTGCAAGCATCACTACAGAAAAGGATAATGTCTGGGAAGAAGTGGAGATTCTAGTCACACAGAAGGCTGAACTTGAAGGCACGGTAACTTCCCTAAACTCTCAACTGGCTGCTATGAAACAGGAAAGACTGTGTTTGCTTGCTCAGAAGATGGAGCTCCTGGGCACTATCTCCTCGCTGAAAGTCGACATTGAAAAAGACCGTGAAACTCATCCTGTTGGCATGACTGGGCTAAGAAAGGTTATCTCAGATCTAAAACACAAGGAGGTGTTCCAACACAGAAAGATAGAAAGCTGGAACTCCAGCTAGAATCAGAAAAAATGGACCGAGAAGTTGCTGAAAAGGAGCTCACTCACTTCAAACAGTCAGTGAGGATGTTGAACTCTGGCTCAGAAAATTTAGATGAAATCCTCAACGCTCAAAGGATGGAGGCAGGACGTAGAGGATTGGGGTTCGTGGGAAAAAGGAGTTCAAAGGACACTATGTGTGTTAAAGCTAAATCTGTGTCTGAACAGTTGCCTGAACAGAAGGTGAGAAAGCACCCTAGACAGAAAGTGGATCTGTCCCAAGACAAGTCCAGATCTACTTACCTCAGTTCAAATCAGAAGAAAGACTTGCTGACATGTTGGTACTGCTACCAGATGGGACACATCAGACGGCAGTGTCGACTATTTCTTGCTGAACGTCGAGGACACCAACAGCAACAGATCCAACCTCAACAGAAACAAGTTTGGATTCCGAAGGAACGACAGACAGTATGCATGGTAGCATGCTGCTCATCAGGAGATACAGTGCAAGCCAGTTGGTTCTTCGATTGTGGATGCTCTGCACACATGACAGGTAACTCTGAATATCTCTCTCATATTAGACCTATTGAGCAGATGCGGTTTGTCACCTTCGCCGATGGTTGGAAGAGTCAGGTGATCGGTTGTGGAACATTGAAGGTTCCGGATCTCCCTGCACTCGAGGACACTCTCCTGGTTGAAGGTCTGACTATGAATCTCATTAGCATCAGTCAACTGTGCGACAATAGACACTATGTGTCATTCTCTCGTGACTCATGCCTCGTTCTTAACGAGAATGGTGATTCCGTAATGAAAGGGAGAAGAAGGGCCAATGACTGTTACACCATCAGAATGGGAAACGAGAAGCTAAGGTCTACTCTCAACTGTGTTCAAGCCAAACATCGAGTTCTGCGAGGGGGAGTGAAAAAAAACCTACACAATAGAAGGATCGCACAAATCGATTTTGGAAACTGTACCAGGCGACTGGTGGATCAAAAGGTGTCACAGTTACAGCGAGAGTTTGAACAGAAGATCACACAGTTGCAGAAGGAGTTTGAACTGCTTGCACAGATGAATGCCAGTTCACCAAAAAAGAAATTGAATGAAATTCCTCGGTTTGGAACTCCCAGATCCTCCTTGGGTCTGCGTGGGTTCATGAACTGAGTGTTCCAGGCAGTGGTCAGTCAAAGGCGAATGCCCAGCTACAACAGTTGGACTGACCACCTAAGAAGGGAGCTGGAACAGATGGGAAATTTCTTATGATCAAATATTTTATTCCGAAAGATTCGAATTACGCCGTTTTATTTGGAAAGCGACTGGCGTATATTGAGAAGACGAAAAGGCAGGAGGATATTTTATTTTCAAATCTCAACTGTTGAGCGTGTCTTCTCTTCTCGTCTCCGAAACCCTAGATTGGAAGTCTCTCACTCTCGACTGCTCCGAAATCGACGATGGTGAACACAAGGAAGTCAGCAAAATCCATTGCTATATCCGCGGAGAAAAGGAAGGAAAGCATGCAAATCTCAAAGGCGATGACAGCGAAATCAAAGATTCCAAAATCCAAGGCTGCGAAGATGAAAAAGGCATCGCCTTTACATGAGATGTCTGCCGAGGAGATAACTGCTGAAACTTCTCAGACAGTCACAGCGGTTTCTACCCCACAAGCGTGTCCACAATCGGAGGTAAATCCCATCTTTCCTTCGGTTTCTGTAGTCGTTGAAGAATCTGTGGTTGTTGATGAAATTATTATGGGAGTTAAGAATGTTGGGAGTTTGGGTGCTGAAGCTAGGAGGGCTGTTAGTGATGAAGAAGCCGGTAGGGCTGAGTTTTGTGTTGACAAGGACAAGATTGTGGTTGGTGAAAAGGGTGATGAAGTTTCTAAATCTGTTGAAGAAACGGAACCCAGAATGTCAGTGCCAAGAAAGTCTGGTGTTTCAGACGTTTGGAAGGCAAAGATTCAAGCTTCCGGGTACGTTCGCCCAGGAGGTTTTCAAAGAAAGAAGGTGTCTCGCCGAGCTGCCTCTCCCAGACAATGCCTAGCCAGGATCTGTTCTATCAGAGGGAGGGTCCCTGATATTTCTAATGAGGAAAGGAAGAGTATGAGGAATTTGGGTATGAAGGATGCACCTGTTGATAACTTGATTGAGGAGATTGGAGTCTCAGAAGGTGAAGTTGCTGAGACTGTGAGTAAAGGACCAGATTCATCTGTGAAGAGTGTTGGGGAGATTGATGATGTTGCAGAAGAGCCTGAGACTGCTGAAGGGGATGAAGACCTGGAGGATATGCTCAAAGACATAGATGATTTTGTTGAGAATCTACCAAAGGAAGTCCCTGGCGTTCCAGCTGAAGAGGAGTTAATTGATACTCCAGAGAATGTTGTGAGTAAGGAGATGACAACTGTTCCAGATGCTGTTCAGGACAGTCACCATGGTTCTCAGATGGATATTGATGACTCTCAGAAGACTGATGTTGAAGCAGTTCCTCAGATGGGGGATGATGAGGATTTGGTTCCTCTTGTGAAGTTAAAGAAGATGTCAAAAGGGAAGGAAAAGGAAAAAGTGGCATTTGCGAAGTCTACAAAGGATTCTGCCCAGAAGGGTGCTGATGTACGCAGTGGTGCAGGGGGAGCTGGTTCCTCCAAGAAAAGGAAGCGTGTCGCTCCAATGCCTGTTTCAGAAGACGCTGGGGGATGTGAAGTCCCAGGCCCTGATGCTGAGACTGTCCCAGTTGGCTTGGTTAAGAAGGGTGTATGGTTTGTTAACAAAGATGTTGCAAGAAAGTGGCCATGCATCCAGAAGAGGAAAATCATACCTGAAAGATTGCTAGATGAGTCCCGGTATAAGGGAAAGGAGGTGGTTAAGGTTCTGAAAGAATCGGATCTGTTTTGGACGCTGGCTAGGTGCAAACCCTACAGTGAACAGCTTGTGCGTGAGGCAATGGCGAACTTGCCCCCTCACTTTGGGGTAGTTGGAGATCCTGAGTATGGAGTCTTCTTTGTTAGAGGGAGGAGAATTAAGATTGATCAGCTCTCAAAGTCTCCCAGCAAGTTTGTCGTAGACCACAAGCTATTTAAAGGGCGTCATGTTAATGATCTCAAGGAGGACCTCGAAGGGCAAAGATATTGCCGAGCCATCAAGGCGAGGAGGAGCAAGGTTGGTCCGTGATGAAAGGAACAGACTTCTCATGGACCTGCATGACATCATTGAAGCGGACAAGAAGCAGCGCAAGCGTATCAACAAGCTCGCTCGTGCCCTCAGCTTTCCAAGTGACGATGAAGCTGATGATACAGTCTCTGAGGAGGGCACCGATGATGGTTCGTCTTCATGAAGGTCTCCTAATAACTTTTTCTCTGAACTCAGACCGTATTTGAAACTCTAGTTATTATGTGCTTGTTCTGGCACAGTTTGATTTGTTGTTCGAACTCGATCGGCCCCTTGCCAGTTTGTGGCAAAAAGGGGGAGTATTTTGAGGTGGTGACAATTTTTGTTCCCTCAAGGTTTCCTACTGTCTAGATAGTTAGATAGATCTAGTGATTTGGTTTTGCCAAAATGCCAAGGGGGAGATTGATGTTCCCTTGTGTGGCATGTGTTTGGCAAAACGTTGTTAGACAGTTCGAGCAGGAGTTCAGGGGGAGTTCGAACATATCCTAGTACTCCTGTACAGCGTGATCAAGACGCAAAGGATATTTTCCGAAAGATATTGGGAACGAAGATTTCGTCAAGTTAAAGATGGCGTGCGACTTATTCGAACAAGATATTCGAATGAATATTCACAAGTGAAGATGGCGTGACTTGCTTGGGAAAGAAGATGACTTCGTATATTCTTCCAAGGATTTGTGAAAGATATGCATCAAATATTCAGGAGTATCTCCCGAAATATTTGATGGGATTATCTTATGCGAATTAGGGTTTCGTCCGAGCATATAAATACAATGCAAAGGCAACCCTAATTCCCATCGCTTTCAAGATCAAAAATACACGAAGAAATCCTATCGATTGGAAAAGAAGAAAGCGACGGCCGTTGTGTTTTCCCCACTGGAAAAACATCGGTGTGAGCTCAGTCTGATACGTGCCATTCAGATTGACCAGAGGTGATCAAGTTCAGAGCACAAACAGAACGACCAGCTTTCAAGTGAAAGCGACCGAGCTTCAGGAAAGGTTCGAGTACGTTCGGACAGAAGGTCTGAACGAAGGGGATCAAGGGGAGTTGCGACGAACCTTGGTTGCAAATCTGAGAGACGGAGTAGTAGAGGCTAGGCAATTACAAGGTGTAAGTGTAAGTCCACTGAAAAGCTCTATACTCGTAATAAAGATTTGTTGTCCCTTTTCCGGGTTTGGGAAACCCCCCAGAGTAGGCGTAGCCGAACTGGGTTATCAATCTGTGCGTACCCGTGTTTTATTGTTCCGTTCGTACTTGTTGTGGAACTGTGGTAGAAAGAGTTCAAGGTCTGTCCAAACACAACCTAGAACACTTGCTTGAACAGGGGATATAATTTCAACCTTTTAAAATCTTCGTGGAAAACTTAGACCCTTTGAATGCTCCTTAGTGACTTGAGTTCTCTAACACGGTGCTTTGCTCATGTTTGATTCCCGCACATTCCATACACTTTTTGAATATATTATCAAGTTTTAAGTGTGGAGTCAAAAGAGGACAAAAAATAGGCCCCAATAAAGAAAGTTTGCGGTCAAAGAGGGCAAAGCCCCGACTAAAAAACTTTCTCAATGTACACGAGAAGTTTTGCTCCAAAATATACAAATGTCGGGGGTTAGGAAGAAAAGTTCCCCCTCGAAAGCATTTATAGGTCAAAGGTCGTTCCAAAAAGAAATAAGAAACACTTAAAACTTGACTCTATGTTTTCCTTTATTCTTCATTTGTGCGGGATTCATCATTTACATTGTGTGCTTGTTAGAATGACTTTTGGACGACCCAAGTGCTTGCACGGGAGTTATCATTTGGTCTATGCTTGTTTATTAAAGAACTCTAGTGTCGGACTCCTCTTCCCTTATGGATTACGGCTTAAGCGCCTAAAACTTGGGAATGAGTTCCTTGTCGCAAACCCATGGACTAGCCCTAGCTAGCATAGGTGAGTGATTGACGAATTTTGTGCAAACTGAAAACTTTACTTCTATTGTATTGCCTTGAAAATGAGTAGATTTTTGGATGAGACGATTGATAGCTTTAGTATTGATGACCTTGAATGCACAACCTCAAGGGTACTCAAAGTGGTTCAAAAGTTCTTTTGATGATATTGTAATGATAGTCCTAGCGTGGGGTGAGGATCTTGTTTTGAGAAATCCTAGCCTTGGTTGAACACTTTTGAATTCATTCCTTTGGGATAAGTGCATTTGGGATTTGTGAGTATTCCCTTTTCTGAAAACTCTCACGAGACTATAACTCATCCACTAGGGTAGCCTAGGGGTTTAAAGGCTTAATGCATATGCTAAATGCATTCGTAACGCTTATAAAAAGGAGCTAGTTAGGTTGTATATACTTGCATTTACTTTTCAACAACAAGTTTAGCAATAATGATCGATACCTTGTGAAAGCTAGTGAGGCAAATAGACGAAAAACATAGCACCACTAGCATTTCGCCATTTGCACGCCCTTGACATATTTGCATACTTTGTTCGGGACGAACAAAGCTTAAGTGTGGAGTGTTGATAAGTCGAGTTTTCGACTTATTTATACCCATTTTCACTATAGCTTTAGTTTGTTTCCGGCGATAATTTGATGTCATTTGATCTCTTTTCGTACGTTTCAAGTACAAAACAATATATGTCAGTGTCAAAACCCAAATACAAAAACTCGGGGAAAAATCGAAGACTAGAGCAAAATTAGGGCAGAAAAGAGCCCAAGTCGATCGACTGGCGTAGGGGAGATATCCAGTCGGTCGACTGGAGGACCAAACAGGAGAGGAGCTCAGCATCGCCCATCGAGTCGGTCGACTGGGACCGCCAGTCGATCGACTGAGAAAAAGCTTAGAGAGCACAAAATCATGAGTCGGTCGACTGAGACCCTCGAGTCGGTCGACTGGACCAGCACCTCAAGAGGCTCTCCAGGCATGTCTATCAAGTCGGTCGACTGGACCTCCAGTCGGTCGACTGGGCGATCACTTCAACAGGCAGCTAATTCACCGCTAGTCGATCGACTGGGCTACCAGCATACGCCAGTCGACCGACTGGGACTGATACAGTGCAAAATTTCTGCCGAGGCTTTAAATAGAAAGTGGTGTTTTTGACCTAGGGACTTGTCATTTTTGGGGGAAAATTAAGAGGAGATCAAATCAAGGGTATTCATCATCATCCAACCAAGGAGGAGTGAAGATCAAAGGGAGATATCTTGGATTAATCATCCTATTTCTATTCCTCTTCTCTTCTCATTTGATTGTGTAGAAACCTTACTCACACCATGTTGTCTTACATGATGTGTGAGTAGTTTCCCTTGTGTTTTGAGGGTGTTGTTACCCTCCTTGGTACTCTTTGATCATGTATACTCATTGACATATAATCTATGGAGTTGATTTCATTTTCTCTTGTGCTTATTATATGACATGTTACCAAGTGTTTGATAAAATGCCTAAGTGACAATGTTAGTCTTAGAATTTGATCTAAGTATCGAGAGAGCTTAGTGATGATTTGGATAAGGAGAAAATGATCACATCTAGTGTTTATGAGAGTAAATGCATGGATGTGAGGTTGACTAAAACTTAATGCCTATAGCATTTATTGCCTTAGGAAGAGATTCCAAGGATAGTAGTGCTATAGAGTGAATCAATAACTCGAGAGAGTGAGGTCCTAACTAAGATACCTTGACTAGGATAGATTGAAATGAGAGTTTGTCTACCTTGGTCTAAGCTAGGTTTAAACCAATCAACACATATGAATTACTTAACTCTTGTATACATGATCATTGGGAAATTGCCAAGGAGGGGGATAACCCCTCGAAACTCTCTTTAATCGAATTCAAACCCCCATGAAACCATTTCATCGTTTGTTCCAATATCAAACCATTCTCATAATTAAATTGAAGGAATAGCCGAGTAGAAAATTTGATCCACCTAGCGTATAATCCAATTGCTCCCTTGGGTTCGACACCGGTCTTACCGGTCAAAATACAAATTCTTTTGACACTATACGAAAAATACAACTGTCAGAGATGGATTGGGCCCAAAAGTTTTATTGGGGTACCTCGCGGCAATTTTTTTGCAGTATCGAGATGTGATACAGAAGTTGCAGTCGGGAGATTTCATTTGGAGGCCGTATGAGGAGACCATGTTTGATCGCTGAACCCGACCTATCTCGAGGGTCGTGAAACCACTTGGAGAGCTGATGTGCCTTTTATCTGCTTCAATATTATTGTGTGGCATCATCCAACACGTGTTGCGAGACAGTACGGTTTCAAACATGGTGTCTCACTGAATGCAATTGGAAGTTTAGACCGACCCCACGGAATGGATAGGAAGAAGAATAAGGATTGGGTTGTTTTCCACAGCAGTTACATTACTTTATGGTACAGTCAACATGAGAGATTGATTGATGGAGATATGGCGCACTCAGGTGGTGACATCGACCAACCCACTCCACAGTATTATTAGTGGTATGTACACTCGTCGTTTATATCTGCCGAGGGTAGACAATGAAATGGAGGAGTTTGGGACGACGATGCGTAGCAGACACGGCTTAGTCATGCTTATCGTCCAGATTCACATATGATACTCGAGAATGTAAGTTTTCAGTACTTGTTTAATTATTCCTGAATAAGAGTCAGTTATCGGTTCACTGACTAAAAATTGAATGTATTTTGCAGATATGTGGTTACGTCATTTGTGCACGTGATGCCAGCTCGTACTTCCTCAACTCCACGGATGATTATTCACGGAGGGGGTTTCATATAATCTTCCACAACGCGTATATGGAAGTGGGGAAGCTTACAGATCCCATTATTGTGGGTGTTGATCCATTGACTATTGTTGCAAAAGGTACCGGTTTCCCCTAAACCGGTATTGTTTTAGTTTAGTCACATCCCAACTGGATCCGTGATGCCCTGGCCAGCTCTGAAAAGCATGTTCGATTAATTTTGGTGTCACAAAAACGGGTACTAAGCTATTCTCGATTTTTGAGACACCGGGTTTCCAATTGGATGCCTTGCTAGCACGGAAGGGGTCCGGTTGGTCCACGTAGGCCCCAAACCGAACCACATCAGCTTGTTTTTATAAATCACGGTTCCTATGCAATCGGTACTATAAAAAATGAGCATTACTGGTTTCTATGCTATCGGTATCATAAAAAATAGAGAGTACCGGTTCCTCAGGAACCGAAATTAATAAAAAAGGAGTAATCATGTTATTTGAGTTTCAACTGGTGCAAATGGGTAAATTGAGTTTGGAAAGGAGGTAATCTGGTTAGAAACTCGATTCAATTTGAAGTTTAGAGCTTTTATTCAACATTTTTTTATAGTGGCGGATACAACAATTAGAAATATTATAGCTTTTATTCAACATTAGACATATGTTTTTAATACATTTTGGGTTAATGGGTTTTAATCAATCTTTAAAATTTAAAAATGATACTAATATAAAGAAGAGTGCGGTTCAGGTAAAAAATACTATTATATATGAAAACTAAAAACTGGATTTCAAGCTGACATGTGTCTAATTTCGTCAAAATCGTCTCGGATATAATACGGAGGGGCATTATGGTCATTTCACATACCTCGGAATGATCAGACTTAACATGGAATGATAAGACTTAATAATTAGACTTCAAACAGCAATATCCAGACTTAAACAACAATGATCGGACTTAACTAGCAATGATCAGACTTAATAATCATACTTAAAACATCAATATCCGGACTTAAACATCAATGATCAGACTTAACTTGCAATGATCAGACTTAACTTGAAATGATCAGACTTAATAATCAAACTTTAAACAGTAATATACAGACTTAAACAACAATGATCAGACTTAACTTGCAATGATCATACTTAACTTGTAATGATCAGACTTAATAATCAAACTTAAAACAGCAATATCTAGACTTAAACGCAATGATCAGACTTAACTTGCAATGATTAGACTTAACTTGCAATGATCAGACATAATAATCAGACTTAATTGGAATGATCAGACTTAACTTGGAATGATCAGACTTAATAATCAGACCTAAAACAACAATAGCCAGACTTAAACATCAATGATCAAACTTAACTTGCAATGATCAGACTTAACTTGCAATGATCAGACTTAACTTAGAATGATCGGTCATAATAATCAGACTTAATTGGAATGATCAGACTTAAAGTGGAATGATCAGACCTAACTTGGAATGATCATACTTAATAATCAGACTTAAAATAGCAATATACAAACTTAAAAAACAATATCCAGACTTACATAGTAATATTCAGACTTAAAACAACAATATCCACACTTAAACAGCAATATCCAGACTTAAAACAGCAATATCTCGACTTAAAACAGCAATATCCAGACTTAAACAGCAATATCCACACTTAAAACATCAATATCCAGATATAAAACAGTAATATCCACACTTAAACAACAATATCCAGACTTAAAACAGCAAATATCCAGACTTAAGTTAAGTCTGGATATTACTGTAGCAATTTTTAGGACGACTATACCCTCGCATCTGTTATGTATTTTTAAATAAGTCCATATTAATTTTTTTTATTTACAAAAAGCGCCCCGAATTATGATTGGTCGAAATATACACGTAATAATATTGTATTGGATCTTTAGTTTTACGGATCAAATACAAACCCAAATTTATAAATAAAAACTAAAAACCCAATAAAATATTGCCACGTGTCTATTTCGACCAATCGGAATTCGGGGCGCTTTTTGTATAAAACAAAATTAAAATGGACATATTTGAAAATACATAACAGATGCGAGGGTATAATCGTCCTAAAAATTGCTACAGTAATAGTTTAAGTCTTATCATTTCTGTTTTAAGTTTGATCATTGCTACAGTAATAGTTTAAGTCTGATCGTTGTATGTTTAAGTCTGATCATTCCTTTTTCAAGTCTGATCATTGTATTTTTTAAGTCTGATCATTCCTGTTTTAAGTCTGATCATTGCTACAGTAATAGTTAAGTCTGATCATTGTATGCTTAAGTCTGATCATTCCTTTTTTAATTCTGATCATTGTATTTTTAAGTCAGATCATTCCTGTTTTAAGTCTGATCATTTCTACAGTAATAGTTTAAGTCTGATCATTCTTTTTTTTAAGTCTGATCATTCCTGTTTTAAGTTTGATCATTGCTACAGTAATAGTTTAAGTCTGATCATTGTATGTTTAAGTCTGATCATTCCTTTTTTAAGTCTGGTCATTGTATTTTTTAAGTCTGATCATTCCTGTTTTAAGTCTGGTCATTGCTACAGTAATAGTTTACGTCTGATCATTGTATGTTTAAGTCTGATCATTCCTTTTTTAAGTCTGATCATTCCTGTTTTAAGTCTGATTATTGCTACAGTAATAGTTTAAGTCTGATCATTGTATTTTACTATTTTTTAAGTCTGATCATTCCTGTTTTAAGTCTAATAATTGCTACAGTATAGTTTAAGTCTGATCATTGTATGTTTAAGTCTGATCATTGTATTTTTTAAGTTTGATCATTGTATTTTTTAAGTCTGATCATTGTATTTTTTAAGTCTGATCATTCCTGTTTTAAGTCTGATCATTGATACAGTATAGTTTAAGTTTGATCATTGTATGTTTAAGTTTGATCATTGTATTTTTTAAGTCTGATCATTGTATTTTTTAAGTCTGATCATTGCTATAGTAATAGTTTAAGTATGATCATTGTATGTTTAAGTCTGATCATTCTTTTTTTTTATGTCTGATTGTTTAAGTCTGATCATTCCATTTTAAGTCTGATCATTCCATGTTAAGTCTGATCATACCGAAATTTGTGAAATGATCATAATACCCCTCTGTGTTACATCCGAGATTTCGACAAATTTGAACACGTGTCAGCTTGAAATTTGGTTTGTAGTTTTTATATATAAGAGTGATTTGTACCTGAACCGCACTCTTTGTTTATAATTGTGGTTTGTATTTGATTTGTTTCATATAAAGAAATTGTTGGTGTAAATCTAAAGTATTTTTTATTTAATAAAATTTAGAAATCAGAAAATTATCGGTGGATATGTACAAATTCGAATAACACAAATGCATTTAGATCATGAAAATTTATGGAACAAAAAATGAAAGATAACCCAGAAAGTTTTGTGCTGAATGTTTTTGTTTAGTTTTCATTTTCCATAACAGCCAAATACAAAAAATATTTTTTCACGAATTTTCATGAACCAGACCAGGGACGGAACCACAGTGACGCACTGTGGGCTCAACAAGCCCCACTAAGTTTTTGAAATTTTTTTTTGCCTGAGATGGGTTTCGAACCCCTGCCTTCAAACCATCAACTGTACAATACTTTGTTAACTAAACCACCAAGCCAAGTTGAACTTCTTGTTTATTATTGTCCAAAGTATGAATATATTATGAATGAAGAATGAATTGTAGTATATATATTTTTTTTATTTTTATCAAAGCCACACTAACAAACAACCAAATAAAATTAGCCCGGGTACGTTTCAGTTCCTGGCTCCGTCACTGAACCAGACGGAGTTTTACGTATGATTAGATAATAGATATGTTGTACTTCCTTTCTTTATTGATATTTTTCAAACTAAATCAAATATGTCAAGTAATTCACAAATATTTGATTTATTCAACGAAGCAGTAGTAATTTGACATCTTTAATTTGAAACCCACAAATTAACGCATCAGCGAATGCAAGGACCTTAGCAATTAGCAACACACGCCACACCTCACGAAACGAATTTCCTTAAAAAAATACTGGGTATTTGCCAATACCTTTTTTATTTATTTATTTTTAATTTTTTCTTTCTTTTTTAATTTTTTAAAGGGATCATTGGGTTTCAATCCTACCCCTAGGGAGGGTGACTCGAACCTAGAATCAACAAGACCGGATAGTGAGCGCCTGTCCACCAGATCAACTCAACTTCGTCTTTTTTTTATCACACATATTTGCCAATACCTTCAAATGCCAACAAGGGACGAGAAAGGGAAAGACAAAAACATTGTAGAGGAACCTTAAATCTAGTGCACACAAGACAAGGATTAAACAATAATGGCTTAGCACACTTTGTTCTTTAATGATAATTCATTATTGAAACTAAACGAAGTAAAACAAATTTGCAGATTCAAAACTATATCGTTTAATAGTCAAAATAAAATCATTAGGCCAAAAGAGGTTATGATGACCTGTTGGTTAAGGAGTTCTGATATTGTGTTGTCGTGCTATTCTGTTCCACTACACATGATTTTCATGTAACGAAAGCCATTAGGAGTTTTGGTAGTTGAGAATGGGCTGAGTGCGATCAGCACGCCATTGACGACTTGCACCGCAGGCTACTCCATCTCAGCATGAAAGGGAAACATGCCATGGAAGTGGATAAAGCACTATTTTTTATATTTAATTTCACAAAGCCATAGAAAACGGCAAGGATACAGTACATGAGAAAATAAATTAGCTGTTGATCTGGGAAGCGAAGAAAGCCAGGACTTATTTTCCATATGGACAGAGGTGTGGGAGCTAAGGAGCTATGAGTCTGCACTCAGTTATCTTCTCCCAGGACTGGAGGGACTTGTCTTCAGTGTCAGTTTTGTACAGGGCGAGGTGGGTTATTGGGAACTTGAGGCTTTCGATCGTTGGGTCGAGCGCCCTGGCTTTTTCCTGAGCCTTATTCTTTTCTTCTTCCGAGATGTCAGCATAGAGAAGGCTCAGATGTGGCATGTAAGCTGCAAGAGTTATTCAAGTTAGCGAAGTAGCAAAACAAACTGCATCCTAGTCCTAACTCCTAATCACTCCATATACATCTCGGCAGGGTGTGGCCCGATGGCAGCGCAGGTGATTTACAACCCTCCTATCCATGGATCAAACCTCTACTTGATCCTTGAATATGAGAAGTTTCATACACCATCTCCACCAATCAGCCACACAATTATCGATAATTTTATCAGATTTTGAAAATTTTAGTGGGAAAAAAAAGAGGTTACCATAATAATTTGTAAGGAAAGTTCACCATTGTGTACTTTTTTTTTTCATTTTTCATGACAAACCAAACACAGTTCAATTTAACTTCAATTCTGCTTTCCATCTCTCATATTTTCAAGAACCAAACAAAGCTAAGTGAATCTTAGTTTCTAAATCCTCTTTATCCATTAACAATTAATAGATGCGAAAATAAATATCAACCTTCTGAGTAACACATGACACTAGTATATAAAAATTCAAACTGTTTCCAAACCATCCTTCAATTAAGCAAATAACAACATAATTAGGAACCATGTAGGACTTACGGGTTGAGCTTCTGTATCCAAAATGGCTTGAGCAATGCGCACTAGTATGGACAACCTGAAATGGTAACACAAGACGCATAAACCAGCAACCCGCTCCAGCACATAACAAGATATACAAATTGTAGTTTTGATGTCAAGCCTAAGCCCACTAGTAAACACTTCATGCAACACATCATATGCTTATCAATTGTCTCCTTTCAACAAAGTTCTAACCTTTTCCTATCATTCAATCACCACAAAATCGACACAAAAGATCCTAAACCTAACCTCACAATCTCATCTCATCTCATCATCTTCAAATACCAAAACAGGATGCAACATTAGTATTTACCTCAGGCGTAGGATGCAGTAACAGATAAACACACTGATAAAAAAACGTCCCTTTATCCACCCGAACCACACTCGCCTCATAGGCCTTCAACCCTTCGCACGCTGCTCTAAACTTCGGAACCGCGTCCTCCTCAGTCAACGTAATCGCTCCCACCACAGTCACATGCGGCTCGAACTCCGGACCATTGAACTCCGTCCTCAGCTCCTGCATCAGCTTCCGCAGCCTCGGCCTCACCTCCTCCGACGGAATCCCCCAAACCGAATACACATTCTTCTGCGGCATATGCTCTGACATGTCACCTGAATTGGTCGAGATTGAGAAGATGAAGAGTGAGATACCGATGAGACCTAAAAAGCCTAAAAATTTGATGAAAGCCAGATACGGATGCATTCACGGATCGGCGACGGAGAATCCATTTTTAAGTACCTTTTAAAGGCGCGAGGTTTCTATCTCGAGATCCGATCGGCGTTGACGGAAGATTAAACAACTCACAATCGACACCAGTTGATCAATTTTCTAGGGTTTATCAGGGAGTTCGATTTGAATATGACTTTGAGAGAGTATGCTTCAATTGTACAGCTGGAGGAGGATAAACCTGAGATCGAACCGTTTCTTCCGGTTCAAAAAGCAAATCGACCAAAACTTGAACCGTAGTGTCCAGACTACGGGTCAAGTTTTCGTCCCGGTCGAATTGATTGGGTGGGTTTAGCCCGATCCGGTTGAATGTGCTATAAAATATGGAAAAGTTCGGCCGAATCCGGATTTGTACAGGTCTATGTCCAATTCAAATCAAGGTTATAAAACGTCAAGCGTTAGTTCATACTTAAGTTTGAGATCCGATGAGAAGCCAAGTCTTGAACAGATTCGCAAAAAAAAAGAGAATGCTAGAGACTAATTACGCTAGAGGGCCCATTGGGCGACTGAGTTTGATATAGTACATGCGCCTACGCGTTAGTCCATACTTAACGTTCAGTTCAAATAACGGTTATAAAACGTCACACGTTAGTCCATACTTAAGGTTTGAGATCCGATGAGAAGCCAAATTTCGAGCACAGCAAAAAAGGAAAATGCTAGAGACTAATTGCGCTAAAGGGCCATTGGGCGATCGAGTTTCATAGAATACATGCGCCTACGTACGTGTTAGTCCATAGTTAAGGTTTGAGATCTGATGAGAAGCCAAATCTTAAATGACTCACAAAAAAAGAGAATGCTAGAAACTAATTGCACTAGAGGGCTCAATGGGCTACCGAGTTTCTGTTGGAAACGCGCAAATGGCCATGAGGGACCCGACGAGCGCCCACAAGGAAGGACCCGAAGCGCCTGCCGAACGACGGGGCCCTGGGGTCTTTCGCGCACCCGCACATGAGGAACTTGGCAAATAGGCCCCGACGGACATCATGGCCGAGGCCCAGGCACGCCCAGCTGAAGCCCACTCAAGAGAAGCACATGGAGAGGCTCAACGGCTAGCTAGTCAAAGGGGATCTCCACCCATTAATGCCCAGGCGTTACACAATCCACATCTAGTCGTTGGGGAGCCGTTTCACTTCGGCACTCCGGACTTGACCAAGAAGGAGCCGTTGGGCGAGGAGTTACTCTTTGACTCCCAAGTCCAAGATTAACGCATGTCATTGATGGGGCAACGGCTAGTCTTTTGTTCAACAAGGCGGAACACTATAAAAGGAAGAGCAAGGCATCTACATTCGGCATCAATCATCAACCTAAAGAGTTCATCTTTGATCATCTAGCTTGTGTCGAGGGTAGCACCCTTTGGGGCCCAAATTATCCTCCCTACAAGGGATAGTTTGGTGTGTTGTGATTTCATTGTAGTGATTCCACCACTTGTATTTCCTTTCCAGCATATTTCAATACAATAAGACGACGTTATTGCCCCATATTCATCATTTGCTCGAGTCAATTCCTCAAAACCCACTTCCGCTGCATTTGAGGATATTTGTCAAGTCTCCGGACGACAAATATCTATCAATTGGCCTCAGAGCTGTTCGTTCCTTGAAGCAAGTGATGGCTACAAACACACGCCAAGCCACCTTGGCTGACTTAGAGACGAGGACCACAAACCTCGAGACGGGGCTGAAAAGCCTCCATGAAAAGGTCGAGCGTAATCATAAAGAACTCAAGCAGTCCATCAAGGCGTTGCAAGAGGCGGTCGAGAAACTCATACCCTAGCACAATCCACAATTAGCGACCAAAGCCTTAGATCGAGGCAAAGGCCTCATGACGGACGAGAGTAGCGCTTCACGGGAGGACCCAAGGGCGGGGTCCAAAGTACCGCTCGACGGGAGGAGTACCAGCCCTTTCAAGGATGAGAGGAATTGAAGGCAGAGCTGAGTAAGCGCTTTCAAGGCCAACCAGGGCGTGTCAACGAGGAATTCTTCTCACTGGTGCAGGACACAATGGTGGAAGTCTATCGAGAGAAGTTTGAGCGCCTATCCATCGGAATGGGAGGCATGCCACCCGAAGTTCTCATCGGCACTTTCATAAAGGGCCTTAAGTCGGTAGTCCGCGGAGGCGTATGAGTGCTGAGACCCAGAACCCTCGACGAGACCATGCATTTGGCTCAGCTGGTTGAGGAGGAGAAGTTGGCGAACAGGGCATCCAAGGCCCCAGCGCAAGTCAGCCGCGCGCCTGTTGTAGGCCATGGGGCGAGCGAGACACGAGACAGGCCCAAGGCACCCGCAATAATCGCGCTCAAGGCGAGAAAACTGACGGAGGCTGATATAGCGACTCGAAGGGCAAAGGGGCTGTGTCTACGATGCGATGAGTGGTGGTACCCGGGGCACCGGTGCAAGGCCCCGAGGCTCCAGATCTTGCTAGTGGACTGATGAGTCGAATTCTCGGCTCATTCATCTCTCCAATTATGAAGAGTTTTGGTCCATTCCCGGTGCTAATCTAGTGTTCATTGACCCGTATTCTTACGTTTCAGGTTAAAAGCAGCTATCCCTTGATGACGAGGCTTAAAGATCAAAACCACAAGAAAGATCGAGCTTTTGGAGCAAAAATGCCCAAGGAAGAGATTCAACCGGCCGGCTGAAATATCAGCTATGTATTGAGCCGCCCGGTTGAGTTCCAGGCCATAAGGGGTGAAGTCCTTGAGGTATTGAGCCGCCGGGCTCAAATCCCTTCGCAAGTTGAACCGGCCGGTTCAAAGTCTCAGAAACTCTCACCCAAGCCTCCCCTGCTCGAACTGGCCGGCTCAAATTCCTTCACAAAGTTGAACCGGCCGGTTGAGTCGTCAAGACAGGATCTTTTTACTGCTTACTATAAATAGAAACTTAGGGTTTTTGAGCCAAAAAGGCTGGATTTTAGAGAGAATGCAGAGTTTTTGAAGAACTCCACATCAAGTTTGTAGCACTCCAAGGATCTAGGGGGATTTCTTCATCCTATTTCTTACTTCATCTTGTTGATTCTTCATTTCCTTTGAAAACCCATTACTAGTGCTTGTCCATGAACATGAATAGTGAGTAGTCCTTTAGTTTCTAGGGGTCTATGGACCTCCTTGGTGTATGAAACTCATTTACCTATTGATTATATGCATGAATGAATACTTGTTATGATTTGTGAATTTACTTGGATTAAATGTCTATTCTATGCCCACCAAGTGTTTGATAAAATGCCTAAGTGGACTAGAAACATGAATTTGAAGTAGAGTGTTCTAGCGAACGATACTAATGGTTCTAGAATGAAGTAGATTCACCCTTGTCAAGTGATGATCACTAGCGTGACTCATATTGGCATTGAGATAGGCTTGATCTTAAACCGCTCATTGGCTATTAATCATTCAACTAGCGTTGATGATTGAGGGCTTTTGAGTAGGACGTGAGCTAACAACATCTAGCGATTGAAGCTCACGTGCGAGGTGTCTTTTCCTTAAATCGAGTAACAACATCTAGCGATTGAATTTGATTTAATAGAGACACGCCTCAATCTAACATTTACATTGTTCGTTCTTACATGAAATTGAACCGTTAAGAGTCGAATGCACCAAGGAGGGAAGTAGTACCCTAGGAGCGTTTTTGAAAACCTTGAAAACAACCTTTTAATTGCATTAATCATAATTTGATGATTGATAACAACATTTCACACAACCTTTAAGAAATAGGCTAATTAAGTAAAAATCGAATAGTGACCTTGAGTTTAACATTGCGCTCCTTGGACGACCCGGTACTTACCGGTCAAATATAAATTGTTTTTGGCTTGTACCTAAAAATACAACGACCAAAATGGCGCCGTTGCCGAGGAGCAACGAATTAACTTAGGGAACTAAAGTAGATTTTACAAGATTTGGATTATTTCACTTGTTTCTCGTGCTATTGCTTGTGTTATTGCTTGCGACTTAACGATTCCCCTTGATTCTTGTAGGCTTTTGAATGAACACAAGGTTTCAAGGGCAAAAGCACGTAGCTACCGGTTCAACTTCAAACACTTCTCTCCAAACCGTAAAGAAACCAAGAGGTAGACCTCGCAAGAATCCTCTACCTCCTATTCCACCTATTGCTCCTATTATTCCACCGGCTTTCCAAGGGCCAAGACCTCGTCCACCACCTCTTTTAAATTCGGTACCTTATTTGCCACCGGGATTTAGAATGGAAGATGAGGTAGAGAACCGCCCCGCTCTTCAAAGGAATGTTCGAGATCGTAGAATGGAGGAAGATGAGATAGATGATCCTCCGGCTAGACAAAACAACGTTGATGAGCAACGTCCTATAAGGGATCCTCCCGCTCCTCAAAGGGAAAACAGAAATTATAGATATTATGACGAGGAAGATGATGAAAGACCCGTTGGGGATTATATGACTCCCACCCTTGAAGGGAATGGTTCGGCTATTATGCCTCCGGATGAGGATGCCTTTGATTTCGACGTGAAATCTTCTTTAGTGCACATGGTAACCCATGATCAATATCAAGGAGTCGGGAATCCTTCCACACATTTGGCCAATTTCCAAGAGTATTGTCGAACTTACAAGCCAAGAAATGTGCCCGCGGAGTATGTCTATTTGAAGCTCTTTCCTTCTTCATTGTACGGAGATGCTAAGGAATGGTTGCAAAACCATGAGCCGGGAACCTTCAGAACATGGGATCATCTAGCAAATTCCTTTCTGAACAAATTCTTTCCACCGTCAAGAACCAAGAAGTTCACGGATTTTATATTGACTTTCTCCCAAAGAGACAATGAGCTATTCCATCAAGCATATGATCGGTTCAAACATTATTTGAGGGAATGCCCTCACCACAACTTTAGAAAAGCCGATCTTATGAGATATTTCTATCTTGGTATGAGCAAAGAGGCCAAGAACCAACTGGATACGGAGAGTGGCGGTGCTATTATGGATTTGCCGGCGAGTCAAGGCTTTAAAATTGTTGACAAGATCGCAATAAATTCTGACCGATATCAAGGAGTCGACCACAAGAAAATGGCCAAATCTAGAGAAGACTCTTCAAATTATGCTACTAAAGACCAATTCAATGATTTATCAAAAAGAATGGAGACCATGATAAGTATGGTTAATTCTGTGGAGGCAACTAAGCCAAGAAATGATAAAGAGAAAACTTCGGCTCAACAATCTTGCTTCCTATGTGCGAGTACGGGGCATTCTACAAAAGATTGTCCCGAAGGACGATATGAAGATGATGATGACGGATATGAAGAAGCCCATTATGTGAATCGACAAAGAAACTATGCTCAAAATTCAAATCCTATCACAAGAAATTATGAGCCTCCTCAAAGAAGAATGGCTAATGACTCCAATTTTCCTCCTAAGCCTCAAGGGCAAAACTCTTTTCAAGGGAGCTATCAAAGGCAAAACCAACAAAGCCAATCTAGCCAAGTACAACAAAAAGCTCCATATCAACCAAGGGCGAATTATCAATATCAACAACAAGGGAATTATCAAGAAATGAGCCCTCAACAACCACAAGCCCCAACTCATCAAGGTGCACAAGATAAATGCATGACCGATAT
The DNA here is from genome assembly GCA_033675215.1 of Rhodiola kirilowii. Lineage (NCBI taxonomy): Eukaryota > Viridiplantae > Streptophyta > Magnoliopsida > Saxifragales > Crassulaceae > Rhodiola > Rhodiola kirilowii. The sequence goes on from CM066201.1 coordinate 10,099,922, forward strand.
CTTAGCAAGTCTTGTGACAAATCAAGCAAAAGCCGCTCAAGATAGCGCGATGATGTTCCAAACACTCCAAACCATGAACCAAAGAATGGACGAGATGTCTACTCACAATAAGATGTTGGAGAACCAAATTGCCCAACAAGCTAGTTCATCCGTGAAGTATCCGGGGAAACTTCCCTCCAAGCTGGATTTCCACCAAAATGAGCACGTGAATGCTATATCATTGAGAAGTGGAACCACTTACAAGCCCCCTTCGCCTAAAGAAAAGGACACTAGTGCAAGGATGCCTATTATAGTCGAAGAAGGTGAAGAGGAAGTCGAGGAAGAAATTCCCACACCAAAGGAAGTTCCCTCAAAGAGCTCAATGAAAGAAGCGGCTAAAGAATCAACAAAGGAACCTCCTCCATATAAGCCACCAATGCCATTTCCGCAAAGACAACTAAAGAAGAACAATGAGTCACACTTCCAAAAATTTGCGGAGGTTATGAAAAAGATCAATGTGACACTACCAATCTCCGAGGTAATATCTCAAATGCCCCTTTATAGTAAATTTCTTAAGGATGTCATTTCTCATAGGCGTGAAATTTCTGAAATTGGCTTGGTAGATCTAAATGAGGAATGTAGTGCTATTGTGCAAAGTCCCATGCCTAAGAAAGAAAAAGATCCGGGATAATTTTCAATTCCTATTACTATTGGTAATGTCAACATAAGCAAGGCGTTGTGTGATTTAGGTGCTAGTATTTCATTAATGCCTTACTCTCTCTATAAGAAACTTGATATGGGAACTCTCGTGCCTACCTCCATTAGTCTACGCCTCACGGATCGCTCCTCTAGGGCCCCTTGTGGAATCCTAGAGGACGTGCCCATGAAGGTGGGGAAATTTTATATCCCTGTGGATTTCTTTGTCTTAGAAATGGAGGAGGAGCGAGAGATCCCAATCATTTTGGGAAGGCCATTTTTGAAAACTACTAGGGCGGTGATAAGTTGCATAAATGATTCACTAGAATTTGAGATAGGGGGAGAGAAAATCAAGTTCCATTTAAGACAAGCATGTAGTGCCCCTAATAATTCACTAGATTGCAACTTGCTTGATATTTATGATGATTTCTCTTGTGACGAACTAACTTCCAATGAGCAAGAACTCTTGAGTGATGAAAGCATAGGTGATTCCATGACGGACCTATTGATGATGGATGAGGAGGAACAAAAAGAAGGAACGGAGAAAGTAGAAGGTAAGGGACCTTGTGGGATAGAGCTTAAGGCTTTACCTACAAGTCTAAGGTATGAATTCCTAGGTCCCAACTCTACTTTTCCCGTAATAGTGAATGCCTCTTTGAATGAGCTTGAAACTTCTAGACTCTTGCATGTGCTTAGAAAGCGTAGGGCGGCTATTGGATATTCCATTGATGATTTGAAAGGGATTAGCCCCGATTTATGCATGCATAGGATTTCATTAGATGATGATGCTAGACCAGCCCGAGAGAGGTTGAGAAGGTTAAATCCCGCGTTGAGGGAGGTTGTATTTAAGGAGATAACTAAACTAAGGGAAGCGGGAATCATTTATGCCGTTCCCGACTCGGAATGGGTGAGCCCAATTCACGTAGTCCCCAAGAAAGGTGGCTTGACGGTAGTAAAAAACGAAAAGAATGAGTTAATCCCTACACGCACCGTCACAGGGTGGCGGATGTGTGTTGATTACCATAAGCTAAATAAAGCCACAAAGAAAGATCACTTCCCTCTACCTTTCATTGACCAAATGCTTGAAAGACTAGCCAACCATGAATATTTTTGTTACCTTGATGGGTATAGCGGATTCTTTCAAATCCCTATTCACCCTCAAGATCAAGAGAAAACTACCTTCACATGCCCCTATGGAACCTATGCGTATAGACGTATGCCCTTTGGGCTATGTAATGCGCCGGGAACCTTTCAAAGGTGCATGATGGCCATTTTCTCCGATTTTATTGAAAATACAATGGAAGTATTCATGGATGACTTTTCAGTCTATGGTTCCTCTTATGATTCTTGTCTAGAGAACCTTTCAAGGGTTCTCGACAAATGCATTGAGACCGATCTAGTTTTGAATTGGGAAAAGTGCCATTTCATGGTGCAAGAAGGAATAGTTCTAGGGCATCTTGTCTCTAATAGGGGATTTGAAGTGGATAGAGCTAAGATTGAAGTAATCGAAAAACTTCCACCCCCTAGAGATGTTAAGGGAATTCGAAGCTTTCTTGGTCATGCCGGGTTCTAACGGCGCGTCATTAAGGACTTCTCTAAGATAGCCAAGCCATTAACCAATCTCTTGCATATTGATACTCCTTTCTTGTTCAACGATCCTTGTGCTAAAGCTTTCGAGAAGCTAAAATCTGCTCTCACATCCGCTCCTATCTTGCAACCTCCCAATTGGGAACTCCCCTTTGAGCTTATGTGCGATGCGAGTGATTATGCCATTAGAGCCGTTCTAGGGCAAAGGGTTGACAAGAAGCTACATGTGATTTATTACACGAGCAAGGTCTTGGACCATGCTCAATCTAACTACTCCACAACGGAGAAGGAGATGTTAGTTATTGTTTATGCCTTCGAGAAATTTAGGCAATACTAGGTGGGATCCAAAACCATAGTCTATACCGATCATGCCGCCATCAAGTACCTGATTTCTAAGAAAGATTCTAAGCCTAGGCTCATAAGATGGGTGCTTCTACTCCAAGATTTCGACATTGAAATCAAGGGCAAGAAGGGAGTAAAAAACTTGGTCGCCGATCACCTTTCTAGATTAGAACCTTTGAGGGAAAAGACCTTAAATGAGGAGTTGCCTATTGATGACTCTTTTGTTGGGGAAAACTTAATGAGGATTGAAAATGCCCCCACTCCATGGTATGCCGATATAGTGAACTTCAAGGTTTGTGAAGTGCTTCCTCCAAACATGAACTACAATCAAAAGAAGAAATTTGCGCATGATGCAAGACGATACTATTGGGATGAACCCCACCTCTTCAAGCTTTGTTCGGATGGAATTTATAGAAAATGCGTAGCCGACGAAGATATAGAGGGAGTCTTGCACCATTGTCATTCTTTACCTTGTGGAGGCCACGGAGGGAGTTCAAAGACCGCGGCTAAGGTGCTTCAAAGTGGACTCTATTGGCCATCAATATTCAAAGATTCCTACAATTTTGTGAAGGCTTGTGACAAGTGTCAAAAGAGTGGCAATATCTCCAAGAGAGACGAAATGCCCCAACAAGTAATGCTAGAAGTGGAGATCTTTGATGTTTGGGGCATCGATTTCATGGGCCCTTTCCCCCCTTCCTATGGGAACCGCTACATTCTAGTAGCGGTTGACTATGTCTCCAAGTGGGTTGAAGCTATAGCCTCCCCAACTTGTGATGCCAAGGTCGTAGCGAAGCTTTTCAAGAATGTGATTTTCCCTAGATTTGGAGTTCCAAGGACGGTTATTAGTGATGGGGGATCTCACTTCAAAGAAAAGCAATTTGGGGCACTTTTGAAGAAGTATGCGGTCTACCGCAAGGTTGCTACACCTTACCACCCTCAAACTAGTGGGCAAGTGGAAGTGTCAAATAGAGAAATCAAAGTTATCCTTGAAAAGACGGTGGGGAGTTCTAGGAAGGATTGGTCCTCAAAGCTAGATGATGCTCTTTGGGCATATAGGACCGCCTTCAAGACGCCTATAGGGATGTCTCCCTTTAGGCTCATTTATGGGAAACCTTGTCATCTCCCAGTTGAATTGGAGTACAAGTCATTTTGGGCGGTTAGAGAATTGAACTTCAATATGAAAACCGCCGGAGAAAAGAGGCTATTGGACTTGAATGAGCTAGATGAAATAAGACTTGACTCTTATGAGAATGCCAAGATATACAAACAAAAGCAAAAGAAGTGGCATGACAAGAAGATCTTGAGGAAGGAATTCAAAGAAGGGGATCAAGTCCTAGTATTCAATTCAAGATTGAGATTATTTCCGGGAAAGCTTAAGTCAAGATGGACGGGTCCATTCAAAATTCAAAAGGTGTTTGAGGATGGGCATGCAAACTTGTTCAACTCAAGAGGGGAAATTTTCAAAGCCAATGGGCAAAGACTCAAACTCTATCATGGAGCCCCTCTAGATCCCGAGGCCACCTCTATCACCCTACACGACCTAGCCGATTGATTCCTCCTCCTAAATTGTGTTTCTAAAATCTTCTATGAGGAGGTTCGGCTCGGTCTTTGCCAAGACGTTAAACTAGGCCCTCGCGGGAGGTAGCCCGTTGTAAGTGTTCATTTTCGCGCTAGCATTTAGAATGCTTGGTATATGATTCTGCTTCTCTGAGCCACTGAACCGACCGGTTCAATTTTGCCTTCACCATCGAACCGGCCGGCTCGATTCAGCTTTCATTCCCTATTGCTCTCTGATAAATTGAACCGGCCGGCTCAATTTCCCTTTGCACTCTGAACCGCCCGATTCAATCATGGTGCGCTCAACCGAAGCTTCTCTGATCAATTGAACCTCCTGGTTCATCCTTGGCATGCATTCTCGACCGACCGGCTCAAAAATAGGACTTCACCACTTGAACTTTCTGAGACTTTGAACCGGTCGGCTCAATATACGTACTCAATGTCAGCCGGCCGGTTCAATCTTTGTTTTTAATCTCTCGCATCTTCTGAGTAATTGAGCCGACATGTTCAATTATACCTAATGTTCTGAACCACCCGGTTCAACACTTCAAATTTTACTGGCTCAATTCTAATCGGCTAAAAATCTAATTGGCTCAATTCAAACCCACATCTCAAATTCATTTCCAATTTTGCCCTAACCTATCTAAACCCCACAAATCAAATTTATCAACCCTAATTTTGAAAAGTCAAAATCATCTCAAACTCACAACTCATCTCTCCCAAAACACTCCGCACGACTTCTCCCCAAACCTCCGCACGCCTTCTCCCCGCCGTGCCTCACCCGACCAACTCCATATCCTCTCCTCTCCTCGCCGCTCTTCCTCCTCGCCCAGCCAATCCTCGCCACTCCTCCGCGCCGACGGAAGCCCAGCCGTGCTCACCCACCTCACTCGCATCTCATCCTCAAAAATCTCAATTACCCCATCCTTGTCCAAACCAATAATGACCAAATCCAAATCCTATGGAGGACAAGCATCCAAGGCCCCGTCAAAGCCAAATCCGTTTGAAGCTTCAACCGGCGATGAGGAGGTTAGTTTGAGGAGCAATCCTACACGAAAAGCTAGACGAGTTGTTGAAGTTCCCTTGAAGTGGCATGTATTTGGCAAAACGTAGTTAGACAGTTCGAGCAGGTGTTTAGGGGGAGTTCGAACAATATCCTGGTACTCCTGTACAGTGTGATCAAGACGCAAGGATATTTCCTGGAAGATATTGGACAGCGAAGATTTCGACAAGTGGAAGTCAGCCTGCGACTTATTCGAGCATTAGATATTCGAATGAATATCTACATTGAAGATGGCACGACTTACTTGGAAAGAAGACTTCGTATATTCTTCCAATCGATTTGAGAAAGATATACATCAAATATTTAGGAATCAATTCCAAAATATTTGATGGGATTATCTTGTGCGAATTAGGGTTTTGCTCGAGCATATAAATACAATGCAAGGGCAACCCTAATTCTTATCGCTTTCAAAGATCAAATACACACGAGCATATCCTGCTGATTGGCAAAGAAGAAAGCGACGGCCGGTTGTGTTTTCTCATTGGAAATACATCGGTGCAAGTGCAGTCTGCTCAAGTGCAACACAGACTGCCTGAAGCGTATTAACTGCCGCACACAACAAAGGTGATCAAAGCTTTCGAGAGAAAGCATCCAAGCTTCTGGAGAAGGTCGAGAACGTTCAGACAGAAGGTCTGAACGAAGGGGATCGAGGGGAATTGCGGTGAACCTCGGTTGCAAATCTGAGAGAAGGAGTATTGAGGTTAAGCAATTACAAATTGTAAGAGTAAGTCCATGTGTACGCCCTATACTCGTAATAAAGATTTGATGTCCCTTTTTCGGGTGTGGGAAACCCCCCAGAGTAGGCGGAGCCGAACTGGGTTATCAGTCTGTGAGTTCTACTGCTTTTGTTTATTTGCTGAACTGTTGTGATACGACTTCAAACTCTGTCAGTTGAACTGTTGTGCAAAGAATTCAAGGTCTGTCGCAACAGTACCCTAGACACAAGCTTGAACAGGGGACATAATTTCAATTGGTATCAGAGCCGAACACTCGACACACTGAGTGGGATCCTGAACTGTTCAAGATGACTCTGAAGGAAGGACAAAGCATAACCAGACCCCCGCTACTCGAAGGCTCGAACTATGCCACATGGAAGCCCGTGATGAGATCCTTTCTGAAATCTCTAGATGAAAAGGCATGGAAGGCTGTTCTGAAAGGGTGGACGGAACCCATGATGAACAATCTCACTGGAGAACCGATCGCCAAACCAGAAGCTCTGTGGACAGAAGAGGAGGACAAAGCTTCCATGGGAAACTCAAAAGCTATGAACGCAATTTTCTCGATCGTAGATGAAAACGTCATGAAGCTAATCATCAACTGTGAAGTGGCCAAGGAAGCATGGGATATCCTCCAAACAACTTTTGAAGGAACAGACAAAGTTTGCAACTCTCGCATGCAAGCTGTCACAACCAGGTTCGAAGAGATGAAGATGAAGGAGAGTGAAACCATCACTGAGTATAACACCAGAGTTCTGAAACTGTCTAACGAGGCGTCTGCACTAGGGAAACCCATCGATGAAGAAATATTGGCCAGTAAGGTCCTGAGGTCTCTTCCTTCGAGATTTTCCATGAAAGTCACGGCCATTGAGGAAATGCATGACATCACCAAACTGAAGCTGGACGAGCTAATGGGTTCTCTCAGAACTTACGAGATCAATCATGACTTCCAAACTGGAGAAGAGAAGGGAATCGCTCTCAAAGCAGATATGACGGAAGACAAACTGGATTCTGGCTGCACCACTGAGCAACTGGCCATGATGGCACAGAACTTTGGAAGAATGGTGCAGAAAATCAACAGACGTGGTCCAAAACAAGGTCAGTCTTCATCAACTGGTTACCGAAACTGGAAATCCGGCAGGCCAAGATCTACTGATTCGAGGCAAGACTTGTCTGACAAAGGAAAAGAAGAGATTCAGTGTCATGAATGCAAGGGTTTTGGCCACATTGCTTCACAATGTGCAAACACTCTCATGAATAAGAAGGCGATGGTGGCTAGCTTCAGCGACAGTGAGTCAGACGAAGAAAAGGAAGGTGAAATCACCAACTTTGTGGCCTTCGTCACAACTCTGGATGAGTGCAGCAGCACCAGTGAAACTGTTCCATCTCAGTTGGAACTCCCAGGTGAAGACCTCTCAGACAGTGACAATGAAGAACTCACGCAGGATTCTCTGGCTCATACATATAAAGATCTATATGAGAAGTGGCTACTTCTGATCAAGATCAACAAGAAGCTAAATGACACAGTTGCAAGCGTCACTATGGAAAAGGACAAGGTATGGCAGGAGGTCGAGATACTGCTGACACTAAAGGTAGAACTGGAAGGTACAATTAACTCACTGACTTCTCAACTGGCTGAGATAAAACAGGAAAGGCTGGATCTTCTTGCTCAGAAAACAGAACTCCTGGGTACTGTCTCCTCACTGAAAGTCGAAATGGAGAAGGATCGGGACCCTCATCCTGTAGGCATGGCGGGTCTAAGAAAAACCATCATAGATCTGCAGCGCAAAGAAGTGTTCCAACTAAGGAGGGTAGAACAGCTGGAACTTCAGCTAGAATCTGAGAAGATGGATCACTCTGACACTAAGGAGGAACTCAATCACCTCAAACAGTCGGTAAGAATGCTTCACTCTGGCACTAAAAACTTAAATGATATTCTTAGATCTCAGAGAATGGAGTCCGGACATAGAGGATTGGGGTTCACAGGAGAAGGTAGCTCAAAAGGTACAACATTTGTTAAAACAAGACCGGTGTTGGAACAGAAGTCAGAACAGAAGGTGAGACAGCACCCCAGACGGAGAGTAGACTTGCACCAAGAACAACCCAATAGTGGTCAAAGAAGGGCTTATGCGGTGCACTTCGGCTCTCCTTCAGCGCAAAGGAAAGAGTGGCGCACTTGCTGGTACTGCAACCAGATGGGACACATCAAACCGAAGTGTCGCTTGTTTCTAGCCAAACAACGTGCTTTCCATCAATGAACCATACCGCAACAGAAACAAGTTTGGGTTCAAAAGGCAGACCGAACCATTTGCATGGTGGCCTGCTACACCTCAAGCTTCACATCGCATGATAGTTGGCACTTCGACAGCGGATGCTCCGCCCACATGACAGGTAACCCTCAATATCTTACCCATATTAAACCTATTGAGCAGATGTGGTTTGTCACCTTCAGGGATGGTGAAAAGGGTCAGGCAATCGGCTGTGGGACATTGATGGTTCCGGATCTCCCTGCACTCAAGAACACCCTCCTTGTCAAAGTACTGACCAGGAATCTTATCAGCATCACTCAACTGTGCGACGATGGACACTATGTGTCATTCTCCAGCTACTCATGTCTTGTACTAGACCAGAATGGTGATACACTGATGAAAGGAAAAAGGGATGCCAACAACTGCTACACTATTCGGATGGGTCTGACGGATTCAGTGAACAACGAGAACCATGGCCAGCAACCGGTTGCTCTGACATGTGCAAACACTCAACATAGTTTTCTACGAGGGTGACAGCACTGCCTTGTCACGAGGCAATGTGTACAAAATTAATTTATAAGTCCACTACTTTAGTGACTTCACTATTTGGGTAATAAAGCGGTAAGTAGGGGTCGAACCCAAGAGAGTCAGTTTGGAATAGTTGTTCTTGAAAAGAAAAGAAAAATGAAAGTAAAGACAGATTGGGTTTTAATGGGTTTTTTAGACAGAAAGTAAATGACAGAAAGTAAATGACAGAAAGTAAATAACTAAAAAGTAAATGACTGAAAAGTAAAGTGCGGAAAGTAAAATACTGAAAGTAAGCAGTTGATAGTGAGACTGAAAGTAAATTGACAAGTGATATTTTGATTAATGGAAGGATTTGGTTTAGGGGCCTTGTATCACAACTCGTTCATCATTGACCTCTAATGATCGTTCTAAGTGTTCAAAGATGTATCAAGGCCATTTCTAGCACTCGACTTGCCACACCGTCTAGTCCTTTTCAAGACATAGAGCACTTGTTCTAGTTAGGCTAATTCCTCCTTTCGAAGTATCTTAGCCCATGTGCATCCACTTGATCAATCATTTCCGATCAACCAAGTGGTGTTTTAAAGAGGTTGAACTCCATGGAAAAGCTTTGCTCTTTCGAGCCTCCACTTAACCATGTATGCTCACGAACCCCATGGAAGAGCTTTGCTCTTTCGAGCCTCCACTCAACCATGAATGTCCTAACCTAATATATGGCACATAGAACAAGTTTGAACACAAAGAAGCACTAAGAAAAGGGTCTAAAACGGTTTTATGATACAAGCACACCCCTTCAACCGAATATAAGTCTTAGCTACTTGAATTCATGTCAAGGAATACAAGCAAGCCGTGGCTTTGAACAAGAACAAGTAAAGGGAGATGAGCTCCAAAGCAATAACAAAGTAAAGGAAAGTAAAGGAACAAGGCAAAGGAAAGCAAGAACAAGTAAAGAAAGTAAAGGAAAAGTAAGGAAGCCGTGGCTTTGTACCTACAACAAGTGGAGGAGAGGAGCTCCTAAGCAAGATCAAAGCAAGGGAAGTAGCTCCAAAATGAAGAACAAAGCAAGAACAAGTGAAGAACAAAATGTGTATTGAAAATGAAGAGAAGAGAGTTAAGCTCTCTATCTCTCTAAGGAATTCGAACAAGAGGAATGAGATGTGTTTACATGAGGCGTGCTCCTCTATTTATAGGCTAGGAAACTTGGGAGCAAAGTATTGGAGAAGAAATATCTATGGGGAAGAAATATCATTTGGCTTAAAAGATCTTAAAGCCACCTCACTTCCCTTCCCATGTGCCAAATGACTTGCCCTCTCCCAAAGCCGCCGCCCATGTGTCACTCTCCCATGGATAGCCGCCGGCCATGAGGTGGAGGAGATGGTGGATTGTGATATTTGTTCAAAAGCCATCGGTTCCCTCACAACTCCGATTAGACTTTAGTTGCCTTTGGTTGCACTTGTTGGATTTAGCCGGAATTTGTCGCCGGAGCAAGAAATGACCGGAGCGTGGTGGTGGTCGGAATTGGTTTGATCGGAGGCTCGTCGGAGGTTCGCCGAAGTATGGCCGGAGTTTGCCGGAATCTGACCGGAACTTTGGCCAGAGCTTCTTGGATTTTGGAAAGTATATTCTGAATGAAATAGTCATTCTAAGATGATCTCAAGAAGGATGCTAAGCCAAATTCTGCCCGGAACATGGTCGAAATCCTAAAACGGCCGAAATTGCCCTTGTTTGGCCTTGACCGAGCTTGAGTCCTTGGCAATGCGTTCTCAGCTTTTGAGCGATGGTTCTAGCATTTTGAAGTGATTCTAAGATGAATGCTCGATCTAGATTTGCTGGAATGCCGCCGGAAAGTGGTCGTGACCAGATTTGAAGTTTTGCTTGGGCGCAGGCCGATCGGGCTCGGGCGCTGGTCTCGGCAGGTTTTCCTCGGGCCTTGGCTGGCCAGAAATGCTTGGTGTGCTTTTTGGGCATAAATCTTCCCTTTTAGGCATGTTTCCTCTTTAGACCCCAAAATCGCCTGTATACACAAAATGGCATTAACAAGCACTTGTTCGTATGACCAAATGTCTTAAATGGTGGGTTTAGTAGTACTTAATGAATCATATAAATATGCTCCATCAGAGGGGGAGTGGATACGACCTTGCACACAAGATCTGATTGGAGATGCGCACAAATCAATGTTGCCGGGTGTCCCAGGAAACTATTGAATCAGAAGGTGGCACAGTTACGGAAGGAGTTCGTACACTGCCCACAGAAATGTGCCTGGAGCCGTACAAGAAAATATGAATGCTCACAGAAGATGGTAACTCTGAGGCAGCATACCTTTGTCAACCCCTATGGAAAGTCACGGAGTGGAACACCCAGATCCCTAGTGGGTCCATGTGGTGTCAATCACTGAAAGCATCCAACGGTGGTCAGTCATAATCGAATCTCCAGCTGAACAGTTGGACTGACCTCCTAATAAAAAGAGCTGGAACAGAAGTCTCGACAGCTTGGAAAATATGTTTTTAAATATCCTTGAAGATTTTCTTTCGGATTATTCAGGAATAGACAGTTTTGGAAAGCTGAAGAGTCATATAAAAAAATTTGATTTTGAAAAATCAAATTCATTCCCTGAGTTTCGTATTCTCACTCTCGTCCCCAAAAACCCTAGAACGGAACTCTCCTCCTCAACTGCTCCTTCCTCAACCGACAATGGTGAACACCAAGAAGTCAGCAAAATCCCGTGCTAAATCTGCGGAGAAGAGCAAAGAAAGCATGCAGACCTCAAAGGCGTTGGCGGCGAAATCAAAAATTCCGAAATCAAAAGCTGCGAAGATGAAAAAGGCGTCGCCTTTACACTCCGTCACCGAATCTTTGGCCAAAGAGAAGTCTGCTGAAGGAGTTACCGCTGAAATTCCTCAGCCGGTCACAGTGGATTCAACTCCACAAGTTCGTCCGCAAACTAAGGTAAATCCCGCTATTCCTTCTGATTCTGCGAATATCTCCGTTGTTGAAAAATCTGTGTTGAATGAAGAAGTAAGTGTGGAAGTTGAGAAAGTCGTAAGTATGGAAGCTGATGCCAGTAGGGCTGTTAGTGGTGGTAGGACTGTTGGTGTTGAAACCAACAGAGCGGAGCTTGGTGGTGACAATAGAAATCGTGAGAGTGGTAAGGTTGAGGCGGTGGACAAAGCCAGCAGTGCGGTTATTGAAAAGGAGTCTGTCAAGATTGTGGAAGAAAAGGAACCCAGCAAGGTGGCTGGAGGTTCAGGAACATGGAGGGAAAAGATCTTTGCCACAGGATACATTCCTTCGAAGGCAGGTCGCAGAAAGAAGGTTAAGCGAGCTAGTGACTCTCCCAGAAAATATCTAGCGCAGATATATGCCACTCAAGGTCGGAAGATCGCAATGTCTGATGAAGAGACAGAGAAGTTTATCAAGTCCTCGGGGAAGAGGAATTTGGTGATTAGTGATGCTGATCCATCTGAGAACCAAGGAGCAATTACTGAAGAAGGTTCCAGTTTGCATGCTGAGGCTATGGCAGAAGAAATTAATCCATCAGGGAAGACTGATGTGTTGAAAGAATCAGACCCAGTAGAAAAGAATGAGGAGTTAGAGAATTTGTACAAGGACATTGATGATGTCATGGAAGACCTGGAAAAGGAGAAGAATCAGGAAGTGGCAAATCCAGAGGATACTCAGTGTGATCAGACTGTTGGGGCAAAAGAATCTGATGAAGAAAAAGCTACAAGTGGTTCAACTGTGGAACCATCTGTTCAGACCGAAGCTCACTCAGCACCAGCTCCAGAGGAAGGTCTGCGTAACCAGGCAGTTCAAGCAGAAGAGTCTGCTGCTGAGAAGGTCTCAAGTGTTCCAACAGTGGAACAAAGTGTTCCGACTGAAGTTAAGATTGGAGTAGTTCCAGAGTCAGTGATGAGTGAAGAAACAGTGGCAGTTCAAGATGATCGTCGTAGGGATCAGTTGGAGGAAGATGGTCCATCCATTCGTAAGGATGCCTCCAGGTCAGCAGCAAGAGGCGTTACCCTTTCAGAAGATGACCAAGACAGTGTTCCCCTTGTCCATCTCAAAAGGACAACAAAGGGAAAGGAAAAGAAAAGGGTGGCTTTTGCTAAGACTACAAAGGAACCAGCTCAGAAGGTTGCTGAAGTCAGCAGTGGTGCAGAGAGAGCTGGCTCTTCCAAGAAAAGGAAGCGCGTTGCTGCAGTTCCCATCTCTGAAGATGCTGGAGGATGTGAAGTCCCAGGCCCTGATTCTGAGATTGTCCCAGTCGGTAAGGTCAAGAAAGGAGTGTGGTTCGTGACTAAAGAAGCTGCGTTGAAATGGGAATGTGTGCTGAAAAGGAAAATCATACCTGAGAGGCAGCTGGATGCATCCAGTTACAAAGGGAAGGAAGTGGTTGAGGTGCTTAAAGAGTCGGATCTGTTCTGGACGTTGGACAGATGCAAGCCGTTCAACGAACAGCTGGTGCGTGAGGCCATGGCAAACTTGCCTCCAAAGTTTGGGGTCATTGGAGAGGCAGAGTATGGGGTCTTCTATGTTAGAGGAAGAAGGATCAAGATTGATCCAGAGCTGATCAATGTATACTTCTCCATGGACGACCCAGCTGTTGATGAAGAAGAATCCAGCTTTGAGAAGATAGTGAGCACCATCACTGCAGGCTCTGTTCAGTGGAGGCCTGAGTCAGTTGTGCATACAGTGGATCTGTCTACATTCTATTCAATGCTGTTTTTCATAGCGGTGTTTAACTGGAGGCCGTCTACTCATCGCTCTACTGTCAACAAGGACATGGCCCAACTGATTTATCAGATAGGGAACAAGCGGAAGTTCAACCTGGGCAGAATAATGTTCAAACAGATTGCTGAACATGCCACATCGATGAGAACTCTGCACCAGATCTGCTTTCCATCTTTGATTTATGAGCTGATTATTCATCAAGCCCCTGATTTGAAAGCCTCGTCTGATCTCCTTACTAAAGCTCCCAGCAAATTCACAGTGGACCACAAGCTATACAAAGGACGGCATGTGAATGATCTGAAAGGAGGAAGCAAGAAAGGTAAAGAAATTGGGGAATCCAGTCGAGGTGGCGCTAGAATGGGCGTGGATGAGAGAAGCAAACTACTGAAGGACCTCCAGGCTATCATTGCTGCGGACAAGGACCAGCGCCGCCGGATCAACAGGCTTACTCGAGCACTCAGCTACCCCAGTGATGATGAATCAGAAGCTACTGCCTCTGAAGAAGACTCCATTGAAGAAGCTTCCGATTAAAGGTCCATTGAAAAACTAAACCCTCTGAACTTTTTCAAACATATGTTCTTGTTCTGGCACAGTTTTTTTGCTTGGCTGTTCGAACTTGTTGGACCCCTTGCCAGTTTATGGCAAAAATGGGGAGTAATTTTGAGAGGACAAATTGTGTGTTCCCTCAAGATGTCTAAGTCTAGATAGTTAGCTAGTTTTAGTTATCTAGATGATTTTGTTTTGCCAAAATGCCAAGGGGGAGATTGAAGTTCCCTTGAAGTGGCATGTATTTGGCAAAACGTAGTTAGACAGTTCGAGCAGGTGTTCAGGGGGAGTTCGAACAATATCCTGGTACTCCTGTACAGCGTGATCAAGACGCAAGGATATTTCCCGGAAGATATTGGACAGCGAAGATTTCGACAAGTGGAAATCGGCCTACGACTTATTCGAGCATTAGATATACGAATGAATATCTACATTGAAGATGGCACGACTTACTTGGAAAGAAGACTTCGTATATTCTTCCAATCGATTTGAGAAAGATATACATCAAATATTTAGGAATCAATTCCAAAATATTTGATGGGATTATCTTGTGCGAATTAGGGTTTCGCTCGAGCATATAAATACAATGCAAGGGCAACCCTAATTCTTATCGCTTTCAAAGATCAAATACACATGAGCATATCCTGCTGATTGGCGAAGAAGAAAGCGACGGCCGGTTGTGTTTTCTCATTGGAAATACATCGGTGCAAGTGCAGTCTGTCCAAGTGCAACACAGACTGCCTGAAGCGTATTAACTGCCGCACACAACAAAGGTGATCAAAGCTTTCGAGAGAAGCATCCGAGCTTCTGGAGAAGGTCGAGAACATTCGGACAGAAGGTCTAAACGAAGGGGATCGAGGGGAATTGCGGTGAACCTCGGTTGCAAATCTGAGAGACGGAGTATTGAGGTTAGGCAATTACAAAGTGTAAGAGTAAGTCCATGTGTACGCCCTATACTCGTAATAAAGATTTGTTGTCCCTTTTTCGGGTGTGGGAAACCCCCCAGAGTAGGCGGAGCCGAACTGGGTTATCAGTCTGTGAGTTCTACTACTTTTGTTTATTTGCTGAACTGTTGTGACACGAGTTCAAACTCTGTCAGTTGAACTGTTGTGCAAAGAGTTCAAGGTCTGTCACAACAGTACCTTGGACACAAGCTTGAACAGGGGACATAATTTTAGTTGTGATTAGGGATGATTCCCATTCCCCTCCTAGGAAATCTCCTACTCCACCTCCGCCAAAAAAGCACAAGGGTTCAACCAGAGAATTGTCTTCAAAAGCTTCTAAAGGAAAGGGTCCGGCTAGTGACATTGCACTCCAAATTGAGCCTCCTCCGGCAGCTCAAGCCGATGAGGAATGTGCATTGGCAATTCCTCCAACTCCGTATCCATTCTCGAAACCACTTCATTTCGAGAACGAAGAGCATCAAGCTAGGTTCGAGCGGATTGGAGGAGGAAAGAAGACGATACTTGCAACCTCATACCCCGATTGGACTCTACTCGGTGATTTTGGAATAATGGATGAGGTACGTCAAAAGCTAGATAATTATGGTTTGCAATTCTATTTTGAAGATGACCCGGGCTCATATGAAATGGAGATGGAAGAGTTTCTTTGTACATTTGAGGCTGAATGGGAAAAAGATTATGTGACCTTGTCGAGGTTTATGTTGGGCGGAAGGGAATTTGAAGTGAAGCGTAGGGATTTACAGGATTGGCTCCATCTTTTGCATCCACGAGATGATTTGCGGATATATAATGATCACAATAGGGCTAAGTTTTGGCAGAAAATCTCTGGGAGGAATGAGTGGTTTCTTTCGTCGTATAACGCCACCGGAATCAAAATTCCAAGTTGGAAGGTAATACACCATCTCATTGCAATAGGAATTAACACTCGAGGAGGGAAAGCTCGTGCGTTGACAAACCCGGATATAGATTTAATGATAGCCATAGACCATGGGCTTAAGCTTGATTGGATTTCAATCCTTATCGAGAGGTTTGAGGAGTGTGTGAAGGAAGGGTCACGAAATTCCGCTATTGGAGGAGGATCGTTGATTACGTTGATAGCCTTGAACTGTGGCTTTGGTTTTGACCATCCGGAGTGCCCTAAGCCATTGAAGAGGATCCTTGACATCGGCGCTATGAGGCGTAGCCACTTTCTCATTCTCGGCACAATGCTTTGGTTTCATGATGACAAACCACACGATGAGGAGGTCCAAAAGAGAGCCAGAAGGAACAAGACCGCCTTCATATCAAGGCACCGAAACTACCCCCTCACTCCTTCACCACCATCATCCCCCAGTCCATCCGTTCCTCCTCCATCCGAGAGCATACCGCCTTCTAGTGCGGACTGGACTTCATAGTTTGATAGGCTTTCTGCGGATATGGCTGATTTGAGAATGGGATTTGGTCGCTTAGAGGAGTTTACTCACCGGGAATCCCAGTTTCATCGTCAAGAGGCTCAATGGGTGCGTTCCACTCTTACTTCCTTCGTCCAGAGCATGAGTGCTCCATCCAGCGGTGCTAGTGCTCCCCCACCTTCACCATTTGAATATCACCTCCTCCTGCCCCTGATCGGTATAGTGCTGACCCATCTCAGCCATTTGGCTTCCCATCCCCCTTTGCCCCCGCTCCGCGCCATGCTCAACCGCCTCAACCAATCAGGTTTGCTCCTCCCTATGCCCCTGCTCCATCCCGTGCTTCTTCTCTTATCCATACCGCCAGTTTTCTAGCGGAGGAGGATCGATTTGCAAGTCCAGACGATGATGATGATGATGCTCCATTTTGAGGCTTGCCCGGTGATATTGTTTACATTTTGTGGTCATTTGAATTTGCACCTCTATTCCTATGAACTTTGTAATGTTATTTTGACTTGCTATATTTTGATATTTTGGATGTTAAAGTCGCCATGGTGCGCATTTTGGTTGTATGACTTCTAATTGTCCCCTTCTTTGGATGCTTTTATGATATGAGGAAGTCGATTATCACTTGCATCATCGTAGTGCTTTTGTGAAAATATTTATACTAGTGCACGTTGACCTTCCTTGTTTTCTATTGCCATCAAGGGAAAGTTTCCACTCAAAAGGAGGAGAGTTGATTGAGATGAGCTGCATTCTTCAAACGAGGGGAGTTTTCTTTGCGCCTTCACCACTATTTTATCATTTCTTGCGCTTAGGGACTAAGCTTCGTTTAAGTGTGGAGTGTTTGTTATTTGGATTAGGCGCATAATTCACATGTTTACACCATGCATATCTTTTGAAAATAAACACTTGCATTATGATTTATCCCAACTTTTCTTGAGTGTTACACTACTAAAGGCTTGTGACTATCAATTCTCCACTTCTATAAGTCACATCTAGCTTACAACTCCCCTTTTCATGATTTAGAGTCTAAAACCAAACTAGCTCTATTGAATGCTCATTCTCGTGAATCAAAATTCATTGCTATCTTGTGCCTATCTAGCAATCTAAGTATTTTTCACGCATGCTTTGAAAAGTTTTAGCAAGCACGTTTTGAAACCTTCATGAAAAACTTAAACCTCTCGATTGCTTTTAGGTGACTTTAGTTCTCTTGCCTCGTGCCTTGTTTGTGGTTGATCCTCGCACATTCCATATTCACACTGGGCATATTGTCAAGTTTTAAGTGTGGAGTCAAAAGAGGGCATTCAAACAAAAGAAGCCCCATTCAAGAAAATTTACATGGTCAAAGAGGGCAAAGCCCCGACCAAAAACTTTCTCAAGTGCACGAGAAGTTTTGTGCTAAAACATACAAATGTCGGGGGTTAGGAAGGTAAGTTCCCCCTCGAAAGCATTTGTAGGCCAAAGGCCAAGTAAAAATCACTTAACCTTGACTGTATGCCCTTCCATCATCTCTTATATGTGTGAGTTCACCACGTGCATTGTGTGCTAGCAAGTTGAGCTTTAGGACGACCCTTGTGATTTCACGTAAGCTATTGATTGGTTTATGCTTGTTTTAAGAACTCTTGTTGTCAAACTCCTCTTTCCTTATGGATTACGACTTTAGCGTCTAAAACTTGGAAATGAGTTTATATCGTGAGCCCGTGGACTAGCCCTAGCTAGCATAGGTGATCGAATGGCGTTTTTGTGCAAAATTTTAACCTTTTTCCAAAAGCCTTGCTTCAAAAATAAATAGACTTCTAGGTGAGGCACTTGATAGCGCTAGCATTGACCTCCTTGAATGTGCACCCTCATGTGAACTTAAACGGTTGAAAACTCTCTTGAAATGTATAGTGATTGTGATGCTAGCGTGGGATGTGAAGTAAGTTTTGAGAAATCCTCGCCTTAATTGTTAGACACTCTTGCTTTTCAACTCTTATGGGATAAATGCATGTGGGATTTGTGAGTATTCCCTTTTCTGAAAACTCTCACGAGACTATAACTCGTCCACTAGGGTAGCCTAGGGGTTTAAAGGCTTGGTGCATACGCTAAATGCACCCGTAACACCTACGAAAAGGAGTTTGATTGCTAATAATGAGAGTTGTTGTAGGACAACACTATGTCTCACCCTTGTCTCTCTTGGCTTGTTTTTATTGTTTGCTCGGGATGATCAAATTCTAAGTGTGGAGTGTTTTGATGAGTCGAATTCTCGGCTCATTCATCTCTCCAATTACGAAGAGTTTTGGTCCATTCTCGGTGCTAATATAGTGTTCATTGACCCTTATTCTTACGTTTCAGGTTAAAAGCATCTATCCCTTGATGACGAGGCTTAAAGATCAAAACCGTAAGAAAGACCGAGCTTTTAGAGCAAAAAGTGCCCAAGGAAGAGATTCAACCGGCCGGCTGAAATATCAGCTATGTATTGAGCCGCCCGGTTGAGTTCCAGACCATAAGGAGTGAAGTCCCTGAGGTATTGAGCCGCCCGGCTCAAATCCCTTCGCAAGTTGAACCGGCCGGTTCAAAGTCTCAGAAACTCTCGCCCAAGCCTCCCCTGCTCGAACCGGCCGGCTCAAATTCCTTCACAAAGTTGAACCGGCCGGTTGAGTCGTCAAGACAGGATCTTTTTACTGCTTACTATAAATAGAAACTTAGGGTTTTTGAGCCAAAAAGGCTGGATTTTAGAGAGAAGGCAGAGGTTTTTGAAGAACTCCACATCAAGTTTGTAGCACTCCAAGGATCTAGGGGGATTTCTTCATCCTATTTCTTACTTCATCTTGTTGATTCTTCATTTCCTTTGAAAACCCATTACTAGTGCTTGTCCATGAACATGAATAGTGAGTAGTCCTTTAGTTTCTAGGGGTCTATGGACCTCCTTGGTGTATGAAACTCATTTACCTATTGATTATATGCATGAATGAATACTTGTTATGATTTGTGAATTTACTTGGATTAAATGTCTATTCTATGCCCACCAAGTGTTTGATAAAATGCCTAAGTGGACTAGAAACATGAATTTGAAGTAGAGTGTTCTAGCGAACGATACTAATGGTTCTAGAATGAAGTAGATTCACCCTTGTCAAGTGATGATCACTAGCGTGACTCATATTGGCATTGAGATAGGCTTGATCTTAAACCGCTCATTGGCTATTAATCATTCAACTAGCGTTGATGATTGAGGGCTTTTGAGTAGGACGTGAGCTAACAACATCTAGCGATTGAAGCTCACGTGCGAGGTGTCTTTTCCTTAAATCGAGTAACAACATCTAGCGATTGAATTTGATTTAATAGAGACACGCCTCAATCTAACATTTACATTGATCGTTCTTGCATGAAATTGAACCGTTAAGAGTCGAATGCACCAAGGAGGGAAGTAGTACCCTAGGAGCGTTTTTGAAAACCTTGAAAACAACCTTTTAATTGCATTAATCATAATTTGATAATTGATAACAACATTTCACACAATCTTTAAGAAATAGGCTTATTAAGTAAAATCGAATAGTGTACTTGAGTTTAACATTGCTCCTTGGACGACCCGGTACTTACCGGTCAAATAAAAATACAACGACCATGGACGAGTTCGATGAGGACACCAACAAGGAGCCCACGGACCAGGACGTGATCGAGGTATCTCTCAACAACTTGGCGGGACTGACCGGGCCAAGGTCAATGAAACTGAGAGGGGAAATCGATAGCCGAGAGGTGCTTATTTTGCTGGACAGTGGGGTATCCCACAATTTCATCTCGAAGACCTTAGTCGAGGAAGAGGGCATCCCCACGAGTGACCGAGGGAAATTTTGGGTCATCTTAGGCAACGGACATGCGAAGGAGAGCTAGGGTCGTTGTGAAGGAGTACGCATAGACCTCCCAGGATACTCGGTCCAAGACGATTTCTTACCCCTACAGATGGAAGGCACAGACGTCATTCTAGGCTGGTGACGGAGTCGGGCAGTTGCACTGTCGTTAAGGTGCAAAGCGCTTCGTACAAATAAATTTATAATGTTCCACTACTCGCAACTACACTACTGGGTAGTAAGTGGTAAGTAGGGGTCGAACCCAAGGGAATTAGGGGGATACGTTGTTCTTTTAAGACTGTACTAGCTATGGACGTGTTTTATGTTGATTGAAATTTTAGGCGAGTAATTAAACTACTGTTTTTGGATTTTTGGGTTTTTTGTGCGGAAAGTAAATACAGAAAGTAAATACTGAAATTAAATACTGAAAATAAAGGAGTTGAGGGTTAGAAGACTTACAGTGGGTGATGCGTGATCGTTGATTCCTCCGGTATGTGAGTGGTTGGTGGTTGTGATTGATTGAGCAGTTATACTAGGAAATTAAATACAGGGGGTGTTTGCGATTTGAAAGAGAGTATTCAACTTCAGGTATTCTTGTATTATCATATGTTTATTAGTTTAGTAAATCTTCTAAGTATTCAAACGATGAATCGAGGCTAGTCACAGCTCAAGATTTGCAACATCGGCTAAATCACACTTGTTCTATTTAGACTAGCACCAGTACCAGTCAGGTACGCTAGCCTATGTGCATCCACCTGATCTCCAGTCACGGTATCCCATAATGGTTTTTAAGATAGTCGACCTCTTCAGATAGCTTTGCCAGTCACGGCTTCCATTACCCGGGTGTGATCACGAATATTTAAGGAAGAGCTTACGAATTTGGACCCTAATGGTCACATTCCCAAATGGTTCACTCTACCTTAGACATTCTAACTTTTATATATGGCACATAGAACAAGTATTGAATACGAAGAAAATAAACTAAGCTAATTAAAACATTAAATAATACAAGATTATACCTTCCGCCGAATGAGGAGTTTAGCTACGCCTGTCCATGGAGGAGAGTACCATAACTAAATATCGTAACTTTATTGATCCAAACCAAACTTACAAGTAACCAAACTTTTAGAGAGATAAGTGTATGAGTTTTTTGGATGATTGTTGATGATAAAATGAGGAGGAGGAGGCCTCCTTTTATAGGAAAATGGGAGGAGATGGATGGTTGAGATGCTTTTGATCCAAGGGTGGAGGAGGAGGCAAGGAGGAGCCAAGGAGGAGCCACCAAGTGGCGGAGGAGGAGTGGTGGAGCTCAGCCGCCGGTAGCCGGTTGTGGTGGAGGAGCAAAGGGTGGTTTCCTCCACCTCCAAGGCAAGTAGCCGGTTGCACAAGGAGGAGGAGGGTTGCGCCGCCGGTTGTGGGTGGTGGAATGGGGTGGTTTTCCACCTTGGGTCACCTCTTCATCAAGTCACCGGTCATCTTTGCCCATATGTGAGTTTGTACAGTTTTGTACTGTCTTTTCACAAAACTGTCAGTGTATTTTGGCCCCGGGTTGACTTGATTCCTCTTCTGTTTGATATGTTTGAATGAATCCACGTCCGGATCCTTTAGATTTCTTCAGTCGGCATATGATCTTGACCTTGGATTGATTCCTGATATCTTTTCCGTGTTAAAAGCCTCTCCTTAACGTGTTTTCACTTTAATCTCTAAAATGCCCTGTGGAAATATATCAGGACTAACAAGTGGATGTTAGATAGACAAACAGTCTAACTTGGGGGGTTTAACTGTGTTTTTGATTCGTATAATTGTGGTCCATCAAATCACCCCCCACTTTTAGTTGTTCGTCCCGAACAATGCTTTATAAGGGCGTTACTACGTAAGTTGGTTGAAGTATGAAAATAAGTCTGTGGTACTCGATTTCTCCTAATTCATGCATTACTACTTGTTGCCAAATTAAACTGTGAAAATAATTAGAAGTAACTTGATACGTGTACCTTCGTGCCGAGATGCAAATTATTCTGGATGTTTCGGGAGATAGCCTTTTTCAGGCTCCTGGACTACACCCTCTGGATCGTCTCGCACTATATGGTTTTCTTGTAGCTTTCTCTAGCACGTGATTCGATTCGGGTTTCAGTGAGTTGAGCCTTTTTGATTTTCTTTTTTCTACTTTGGCGAGGGACTAGCTTTTTTTTTGTAGTGATTCTGCCCTTGGCTTTTTGATCTGTCTTTTTTGAGTGCTTCACTTTTGCTCGGTTAAAACCTTCACAATTTTTTGGGCCTTAGGCCTCTTTTGATTTTCTTCTTTGAGTTTTTTGCTTCTTTGTGACTTGCTAGTCCATTTTGTCAGCCTTCTTGGGAGGTCCAATCATCGCCCGCAAGCCTATGGAAATACCTCCCCTCTCCTCTCGTCTTCGTCGTTTTGCGCGGGTCAAGATGAGGGTCGCTTATCTATTTTCTCGGCTATTTTGACTAGAGAGAGGACGGTCTGATTCCCATCCTCGCCTTTGCATAGATGCTTCCTGGCGGAGTTTGACTCAATTATTCACTGAACCCCGAAGTGCAGCCTCCACTGACTTCGAAAACCATATAGTTTGATCTGATCCTTCAAGTGCTTGCCAAGCCTCTCTAGGGCAATTTCTATCAACTCCACATCCCTAGTTTATCTCAACACAAAGGGACAAATGAAAAGTTAGATTCTAAGTTTTTAAACAGTTTGCATTTTCATAAGGTTGATGCATGAATTATGATCTATCTTTTTCACATTCTTAAGTTCATAATTCCAAAAAGATACTCCTGTTTAAAAAAGAAAAAACATGCATTGGTTCTCCCCCCCCACTTTTGAACGAAGGCAAGCCTTAGTTCAAAAGTCATGCAAATATACAGGAAAAGGAAATGTCATTAGGAAAAAAGTAGAGCAGAACTCCCTTTAAGGTGTCGAGTGAACGACATGGCATGAGGCTGGAAAATCGAGGGAGTTCGGCTGGGGCCTTGAACTCTTAGCGCAAGCCCGGTAAATTCACGGAAGCTGCCTGGCTAATCTGATCCTTGCTCCGAAAACTTAATTCCTACATGTAAGACATTCCTTCTGGACAAAAAGTGGGTGAGAGCGCTTATTGGAAATTAAAATGACAGAAAGTAAGATAGTGTCGGGTTACCTCCCGACCAGTGCACTTGTTTAATGTCGTTGGCTCGACGATACCTCGTTGTGGATTACTGGTTTGGGTCCCATGGGTGGCTGAGGTCAAATTTTTTGATTCCACCGACTTTGATTCTTGCGGTGAGTCTTCCTGATTTTTTAGCAGATGACGGGTTTGGGTCCAGTTCTGATGGTATCTCCTTCCAACGTTTCTGAGAAGGCGAGGGACCTTTCACTATCAGCTTTTTGAACTGGGTGTTCTCCTGTTTAGGGCTGCCTTGTCCAGTCATGGCGAAAGCGTGCTCCATGTAGGAGTCATTCTGCTCAGGCCCTTTTCCCATCCTCTTTTCAGCCTCTTCTTTGATCACATGGTTTTCAGCGATTTGCCTATTGATCGAGGGGAAAAGTCGGGACGCTTGCATCTTAAGGCTTGATTCTGCCTTGTCGTACGAAATGGGCAGTTTGTCAGTGGTATTCTGAACTCCAACCGTGTTGCTTCCGGTGCTTTCCATATCTGATTCTTCAGATAGTTCAGGGGTTACTTCTGACGGCTCGGTAGTTTCTTCGTGATCAGCCTCAGGGTCAGCTTCTTCCATTTGCATTTCTTCGTCAGTTTGGGATGTTCGTTCTGTGACTGCCGCCAGGCCAATTATCAGGCTCCACATGCCCGCAATGGTGAAGTTTTCAGCTGATCTTCTCATTGCTTCGTTAACTCTTTCCAGTTCTTCGGACCTCATCCCACGAAGAAATTTTTGTAGAAGAACCTTCTTCGAGAATCCATGGTGCGGGCAGCTTGAGACGATGGCATCATAGTTTATGCAGTATTCGTCCAAAGTCTCACCCCGGGATTGTTGAAGGTTCAGGATCTTCTCGCGGGTTTCTTGGCGTAAGGATGGTGGGGAGAATTCTTTTAGGAATGGTGCGCAGATGTCCACGAAGCGTACTGCACTGCTAGCTGGTGATGCGTAATACCAGATTGTTGCGAAATCCGTTAGAGAGAATTTAAAGCATTTAAGCTTAAATTCCTCTAACGTTTCATTCTCAGGTTTAATGTGGCAGCAAACGTAATGAAAGCTCCGACAGTGTAGTACTGGATCTTCTACATCCGTTCCTTTGAACAGTGGAAGGTGCCGTGTTGTCCATGCGTATGAAGGTGGTTGCGTCATGAGGTCATGAGAGGTGAAGAACAACTTATCCGATTAACTGACTAATTCCCCGGCAACGGCGCCAATTTGACGGAGTCGGGCAGTTGCACTGTCGTTAAGGTGCAAAGCGCTTCGTACAAATAAATTTATAATGTTCCGCTACTCGCAACTACACTACTGGGTAGTAAGTGGTAAGTAGGGGTCGAACCCAAGGGAATTAGGGGGATACGTTGTTCTTTTAAGACTGTACTAGCTATGGACGTGTTTTATGTTGATTGAAATTTTAGGCGAGTAATTAAACTACTGTTTTTGGATTTTTGGGTTTTTTGTGCGGAAAGTAAATACAGAAAGTAAATACTGAAATTAAATACTGAAAATAAAGGAGTTGAGGGTTAGAAGACTTACAGTGGGTGATGCGTGATCGTTGATTCCTCCGGTATGTGAGTGGTTGGTGGTTGTGATTGATTGAGCAGTTATACTAGGAAATTAAATACAGGGGGTGTTTGCGATTTGAAAGAGAGTATTCAGCTTCAGGTATTCTTGTATTATCATATGTTTATTAGTTTAGTAAATCTTCTAAGTATTCAAACGATGAATCGAGGCTAGTCACAGCTCAAGATTTGCAACATCGGCTAAATCACACTTGTTCTATTTAGACTAGCACCAGTACCAGTCAGGTACGCTAGCCTATGTGCATCCACCTGATCTCCAGTCACGGTATCCCATAATGGTTTTTAAGATAGTCGACCTCTTCAGATAGCTTTGCCAGTCACGGCTTCCATTACCCGGGTGTGATCACGAATATTTAAGGAAGAGCTTACGAATTTGGACCCTAATGGTCACATTCCCAAATGGTTCACTCTACCTTAGACATTCTAACTTTTATATATGGCACATAGAACAAGTATTGAATACGAAGAAAATAAACTAAGCTAATTAAAACATTAAATAATACAAGATTATACCTTCCGCCGAATGAGGAGTTTAGCTACGCCTGTCCATGGAGGAGAGTACCATAACTAAATATCGTAACTTTATTGATCCAAACCAAACTTACAAGTAACCAAACTTTTAGAGAGATAAGTGTATGAGTTTTTTGGATGATTGTTGATGATAAAATGAGGAGGAGGAGGCCTCCTTTTATAGGAAAATGGGAGGAGATGGATGGTTGAGATGCTTTTGATCCAAGGGTGGAGGAGGAGGCAAGGAGGAGCCAAGGAGGAGCCACCAAGTGGCGGAGGAGGAGTGGTGGAGCTCAGCCGCCGGTAGCCGGTTGTGGTGGAGGAGCAAAGGGTGGTTTCCTCCACCTCCAAGGCAAGTAGCCGGTTGCACAAGGAGGAGGAGGGTTGCGCCGCCGGTTGTGGGTGGTGGAATGGGGTGGTTTTCCACCTTGGGTCACCTCTTCATCAAGTCACCGGTCATCTTTGCCCATATGTGAGTTTGTACAGTTTTGTACTGTCTTTTCACAAAACTGTCAGTGTATTTTGGCCCCGGGTTGACTTGATTCCTCTTCTGTTTGATATGTTTGAATGAATCCACGTCCGGATCCTTTAGATTTCTTCAGTCGGCATATGATCTTGACCTTGGATTGATTCCTGATATCTTTTCCGTGTTAAAAGCCTCTCCTTAACGTGTTTTCACTTTAATCTCTAAAATGCCCTGTGGAAATATATCAGGACTAACAAGTGGATGTTAGATAGACAAACAGTCTAACTTGGGGGGTTTAACTGTGTTTTTGATTCGTATAATTGTGGTCCATCAAATCACCCCCCACTTTTAGTTGTTCGTCCCGAACAATGCTTTATAAGGGCGTTACTACGTAAGTTGGTTGAAGTATGAAAATAAGTCTGTGGTACTCGATTTCTCCTAATTCATGCATTACTACTTATTGCCAAATTAAACTGTGAAAATAATTAGAAGTAACTTGATACGTGTACCTTCGTGCCGAGATGCAAATTATTCTGGATGTTTCGGGAGATAGCCTTTTTCAGGCTCCTGGACTACACCCTCTGGATCGTCTCGCACTATATGGTTTTCTTGTAGCTTTCTCTAGCACGTGATTCGATTCGGGTTTCAGTGAGTTGAGCCTTTTTGATTTTCTTTTTTCTACTTTGGCGAGGGACTAGCTTTTTTTTGGTAGTGATTCTGCCCTTGGCTTTTTGATCTGTCTTTTTTGAGTGCTTCACTTTTGCTCGGTTAAAACCTTCACAATTTTTTGGGCCTTAGGCCTCTTTTGATTTTCTTCTTTGAGTTTTTTGCTTCTTTGTGACTTGCTAGTCCATTTTGTCAGCCTTCTTGGGAGGTCCAATCATCGCCCGCAAGCCTATGGAAATACCTCCCCTCTCCTCTCGTCTTCGTCGTTTTGCGCGGGTCAAGATGAGGGTCGCTTATCTATTTTCTCGGCTATTTTGACTAGAGAGAGGACGGTCTGATTCCCATCCTCGCCTTTGCATAGATGCTTCCTGGCGGAGTTTGACTCAATTATTCACTGAACCCCGAAGTGCATCCTCCACTGACTTCGAAAACCATATAGTTTGATCTGATCCTTCAAGTGCTTGCCAAGCCTCTCTAGGGCAATTTCTATCAACTCCACATCCCTAGTTTATCTCAACACAAAGGGACAAATGAAAAGTTAGATTCTAAGTTTTTAAACAGTTTGCATTTTCATAAGGTTGATGCATGAATTATGATCTATCTTTTTCACATTCTTAAGTTCATAATTCCAAAAAGATACTCCTGTTTAAAAAAGAAAAAACATGCATTGGTTCTCCCCCCCCCCCCACTTTTGAACGAAGGCAAGCCTTAGTTCAAAAGTCATGCAAATATACAGGAAAAGGAAATGTCATTAGGAAAAAAGTAGAGCAGAACTCCCTTTAAGGTGTCGAGTGAACGACATGGCATGAGGCTGGAAAATCGAGGGAGTTCGGCTGGGGCCTTGAACTCTTAGCGCAAGCCCGGTAAATTCACGGAAGCTGCCTGGCTAATCTGATCCTTGCTCCGAAAACTTAATTCCTACATGTAAGACATTCCTTCTGGACAAAAAGTGGGTGAGAGCGCTTATTGGAAATTAAAATGACAGAAAGTAAGATAGTGTCGGGTTACCTCCCGACCAGTGCACTTGTTTAATGTCGTTGGCTCGACGATACCTCGTTGTGGATTACTGGTTTGGGTCCCATGGGTGGCTGAGGTCAAATTTTTTGATTCCACCGACTTTGATTCTTGCGGTGAGTCTTCCTGATTTTTTAGCAGATGACGGGTTTGGGTCCAGTTCTGATGGTATCTCCTTCCAACGTTTTTGAGAAGGCGAGGGACCTTTCACTATCAGCTTTTTGAACTGGGTGTTCTCCTGTTTAGGGCTGCCTTGTCCAGTCATGGCGAAAGCGTGCTCCATGTAGGAGTCATTCTGCTCAGGCCCTTTTCCCATCCTCTTTTCAGCCTCTTCTTTGATCACATGGTTTTCAGCGATTTGCCTATTGATCGAGGGGAAAAGTCGGGACGCTTGCATCTTAAGGCTTGATTCTGCCTTGTCGTACGAAATGGGCAGTTTGTCAGTGGTATTCTGAACTCCAACCGTGTTGCTTCCGGTGCTTTCCATATCTGATTCTTCAGATAGTTCAGGGGTTACTTCTGACGGCTCGGTAGTTTCTTCGTGATCAGCCTCAGGGTCAGCTTCTTCCATTTGCATTTCTTCGTCAGTTTGGGATGTTCGTTCTGTGACTGCCGCCAGGCCAATTATCAGGCTCCACATGCCCGCAATGGTGAAGTTTTCAGCTGATCTTCTCATTGCTTCGTTAACTCTTTCCAGTTCTTCGGACCTCATCCCACGAAGAAATTTTTGTAGAAGAACCTTCTTCGAGAATCCATGGTGCGGGCAGCTTGAGACGATGGCATCATAGTTTATGCAGTATTCGTCCAAAGTCTCACCCCGGGATTGTTAAAGGTTCAGGATCTTCTCGCGGGTTTCTTGGCGTAAGGATGGTGGGGAGAATTCTTTTAGGAATGGTGCGCAGATGTCCACGAAGCGTACTGCACTGCTAGCTGGTGATGCGTAATACCAGATTGTTGCGAAATCCGTTAGAGAGAATTTAAAGCATTTAAGCTTAAATTCCTCTAACGTTTCATTCTCAGGTTTAATGTGGCAGCAAACGTAATGAAAGCTCCGACAGTGTAGTACTGGATCTTCTACATCCGTTCCTTTGAACAGTGGAAGGTGCCGTGTTGTCCATGCGTATGAAGGTGGTTGCGTCATGAGGTCATGAGAGGTGAAGAACAACTTATCCGATTAACTGACTAATTCCCCGGCAACGGCGCCAATTTGACGGAGTCGGGCAGTTGCACTGTCGTTAAGGTGCAAAGCGCTTCGTACAAATAAATTTATAATGTTCCGCTACTCGCAACTACACTACTGGGTAGTAAGTGGTAAGTAGGGGTCGAACCCAAGGGAATTAGGGGGATACGTTGTTCTTTTAAGACTGTACTAGCTATGGACGTGTTTTATGTTGATTGAAATTTTAGGCGAGTAATTAAACTACTGTTTTTGGATTTTTGGGTTTTTTGTGCGGAAAGTAAATACAGAAAGTAAATACTGAAATTAAATACTGAAAATAAAGGAGTTGAGGGTTAGAAGACTTACAGTGGGTGATGCGTGATCGTTGATTCCTCCGGTATGTGAGTGGTTGGTGGTTGTGATTGATTGAGCAGTTATACTAGGAAATTAAATACAGGGGGTGTTTGCGATTTGAAAGAGAGTATTCAGCTTCAGGTATTCTTGTATTATCATATGTTTATTAGTTTAGTAAATCTTCTAAGTATTCAAACGATGAATCGAGGCTAGTCACAGCTCAAGATTTGCAACATCGGCTAAATCACACTTGTTCTATTTAGACTAGCACCAGTACCAGTCAGGTACGCTAGCCTATGTGCATCCACCTGATCTCCAGTCACGGTATCCCATAATGGTTTTTAAGATAGTCGACCTCTTCAGATAGCTTTGCCAGTCACGGCTTCCATTACCCGGGTGTGATCACGAATATTTAAGGAAGAGCTTACGAATTTGGACCCTAATGGTCACATTCCCAAATGGTTCACTCTACCTTAGACATTCTAACTTTTATATATGGCACATAGAACAAGTATTGAATACGAAGAAAATAAACTAAGCTAATTAAAACATTAAATAATACAAGATTATACCTTCCGCCGAATGAGGAGTTTAGCTACGCCTGTCCATGGAGGAGAGTACCATAACTAAATATCGTAACTTTATTGATCCAAACCAAACTTACAAGTAACCAAACTTTTAGAGAGATAAGTGTATGAGTTTTTTGGATGATTGTTGATGATAAAATGAGGAGGAGGAGGCCTCCTTTTATAGGAAAATGGGAGGAGATGGATGGTTGAGATGCTTTTGATCCAAGGGTGGAGGAGGAGGCAAGGAGGAGCCAAGGAGGAGCCACCAAGTGGCGGAGGAGGAGTGGTGGAGCTCAGCCGCCGGTAGCCGGTTGTGGTGGAGGAGCAAAGGGTGGTTTCCTCCACCTCCAAGGCAAGTAGCCGGTTGCACAAGGAGGAGGAGGGTTGCGCCGCCGGTTGTGGGTGGTGGAATGGGGTGGTTTTCCACCTTGGGTCACCTCTTCATCAAGTCACCGGTCATCTTTGCCCATATGTGAGTTTGTACAGTTTTGTACTGTCTTTTCACAAAACTGTCAGTGTATTTTGGCCCCGGGTTGACTTGATTCCTCTTCTGTTTGATATGTTTGAATGAATCCACGTCCGGATCCTTTAGATTTCTTCAGTCGGCATATGATCTTGACCTTGGATTGATTCCTGATATCTTTTCCGTGTTAAAAGCCTCTCCTTAACGTGTTTTCACTTTAATCTCTAAAATGCCCTGTGGAAATATATCAGGACTAACAAGTGGATGTTAGATAGACAAACAGTCTAACTTGGGGGGTTTAACTGTGTTTTTGATTCGTATAATTGTGGTCCATCAAATCACCCCCCACTTTTAGTTGTTCGTCCCGAACAATGCTTTATAAGGGCGTTACTACGTAAGTTGGTTGAAGTATGAAAATAAGTCTGTGGTACTCGATTTCTCCTAATTCATGCATTACTACTTATTGCCAAATTAAACTGTGAAAATAATTAGAAGTAACTTGATACGTGTACCTTCGTGCCGAGATGCAAATTATTCTGGATGTTTCGGGAGATAGCCTTTTTCAGGCTCCTGGACTACACCCTCTGGATCGTCTCGCACTATATGGTTTTCTTGTAGCTTTCTCTAGCACGTGATTCGATTCGGGTTTCAGTGAGTTGAGCCTTTTTGATTTTCTTTTTTCTACTTTGGCGAGGGACTAGCTTTTTTTTTGTAGTGATTCTGCCCTTGGCTTTTTGATCTGTCTTTTTTGAGTGCTTCACTTTTGCTCGGTTAAAACCTTCACAATTTTTTGGGCCTTAGGCCTCTTTTGATTTTCTTCTTTGAGTTTTTTGCTTCTTTGTGACTTGCTAGTCCATTTTGTCAGCCTTCTTGGGAGGTCCAATCATCGCCCGCAAGCCTATGGAAATACCTCCCCTCTCCTCTCGTCTTCGTCGTTTTGCGCGGGTCAAGATGAGGGTCGCTTATCTATTTTCTCGGCTATTTTGACTAGAGAGAGGACGGTCTGATTCCCATCCTCGCCTTTGCATAGATGCTTCCTGGCGGAGTTTGACTCAATTATTCACTGAACCCCGAAGTGCAGCCTCCACTGACTTCGAAAACCATATAGTTTGATCTGATCCTTCAAGTGCTTGCCAAGCCTCTCTAGGGCAATTTCTATCAACTCCACATCCCTAGTTTATCTCAACACAAAGGGACAAATGAAAAGTTAGATTCTAAGTTTTTAAACAGTTTGCATTTTCATAAGGTTGATGCATGAATTATGATCTATCTTTTTCACATTCTTAAGTTCATAATTCCAAAAAGATACTCCTGTTTAAAAAAGAAAAAACATGCATTGGTTCTCACCCCCCACTTTTGAACGAAGGCAAGCCTTAGTTCAAAAGTCATGCAAATATACAGGAAAAGGAAATGTCATTAGGAAAAAAGTAGAGCAGAACTCCCTTTAAGGTGTCGAGTGAACGACATGGCATGAGGCTGGAAAATCGAGGGAGTTCGGCTGGGGCCTTGAACTCTTAGCGCAAGCCCGGTAAATTCACGGAAGCTGCCTGGCTAATCTGATCCTTGCTCCGAAAACTTAATTCCTACATGTAAGACATTCCTTCTGGACAAAAAGTGGGTGAGAGCGCTTATTGGAAATTAAAATGACAGAAAGTAAGATAGTGTCGGGTTACCTCCCGACCAGTGCACTTGTTTAATGTCGTTGGCTCGACGATACCTCGTTGTGGATTACTGGTTTGGGTCCCATGGGTGGCTGAGGTCAAATTTTTTGATTCCACCGACTTTGATTCTTGCGGTGAGTCTTCCTGATTTTTTAGCAGATGACGGGTTTGGGTCCAGTTCTGATGGTATCTCCTTCCAACGTTTCTAAGAAGGCGAGGGACCTTTCACTAGCAGCTTTTTGAACTGGGTGTTCTCCTGTTTAGGGCTGCCTTGTCCAGTCATGGCGAAAGCGTGCTCCATGTAGGAGTCATTCTGCTCAGGCCCTTTTCCCATCCTCTTTTCAGCCTCTTCTTTGATCACATGGTTTTCAGCGATTTGCCTATTGATCGAGGGGAAAAGTCGGGACGCTTGCATCTTAAGGCTTGATTCTGCCTTGTCGTACGAAATGGGCAGTTTGTCAGTGGTATTCTGAACTCCAACCGTGTTGCTTCCGATGCTTTCCATATCTGATTCTTCAGATAGTTCAGGGGTTACTTCTGACGGCTCGGTAGTTTCTTCGTGATCAGCCTCAGGGTCAGCTTCTTCCATTTGCATTTCTTCGTCAGTTTGGGATGTTCGTTCTGTGACTGCCGCCAGGCCAATTATCAGGCTCCACATGCCCGCAATGGTGAAGTTTTCAGCTGATCTTCTCATTGCTTCGTTAACTCTTCCCAGTTCTTCGGACCTCATCCCACGAAGAAATTTTTGTAGAAGAACCTTCTTCGAGAATCCATGGTGCGGGCAGCTTGAGACGATGGCATCATAGTTTATGTAGTATTCGTCCAAAGTCTCACCCCGGGATTGTTGAAGGTTCAGGATCTTCTCGCGGGTTTCTTGGCGTAAGGATGGTGGGGAGAATTCTTTTAGGAATGGTGCGCAGATGTCCACGAAGCGTACTGCACTGCTAGCTGGTGATGCGTAATACCAGATTGTTGCGAAATCCGTTAGAGAGAATTTAAAGCATTTAAGCTTAAATTCCTCTAACGTTTCATTCTCAGGTTTAATGTGGCAGCAAACGTAATGAAAGCTCCGACAGTGTAGTACTGGATCTTCTACATCCGTTCCTTTGAACAGTGGAAGGTGCCGTGTTGTCCATGCGTATGAAGGTGGTTGCGTCATGAGGTCATGAGAGGTGAAGAACAACTTATCCGATTAACTGACTAATTCCCCGGCAACGGCGCCAATTTGACGGAGTCGGGCAGTTGCACTGTCGTTAAGGTGCAAAGCGCTTCGTACAAATAAATTTATAATGTTCCGCTACTCGCAACTACACTACTGGGTAGTAAGTGGTAAGTAGGGGTCGAACCCAAGGGAATTAGGGGGATACGTTGTTCTTTTAAGACTGTACTAGGTATGGACGTGTTTTATGTTGATTGAAATTTTAGGCGAGTAATTAAACTACTGTTTTTGGATTTTTGGGTTTTTTGTGCGGAAAGTAAATACAGAAAGTAAATACTGAAATTAAATACTGAAAATAAAGGAGTTGAGGGTTAGAAGACTTACAGTGGGTGATGCGTGATCGTTGATTCCTCCGGTATGTGAGTGGTTGGTGGTTGTGATTGATTGAGCAGTTATACTAGGAAATTAAATACAGGGGGTGTTTGCGATTTGAAAGAGAGTATTCAGCTTCAGGTATTCTTGTATTATCATATGTTTATTAGTTTAGTAAATCTTTTAAGTATTCAAACGATGAATCGAGGCTAGTCACAGCTCAAGATTTGCAACATCGGCTAAATCACACTTGTTCTATTTAGACTAGCACCAGTACCAGTCAGGTACGCTAGCGTATGTGCATCCACCTGATCTCCAGTCACGGTATCCCATAATGGTTTTTAAGATAGTCGACCTCTTCAGATAGCTTTGCCAGTCACGGCTTCCATTACCCGGGTGTGATCACGAATATTTAAGGAAGAGCTTACGAATTTGGACCCTAATGGTCACATTCCCAAATGGTTCACTCTACCTTAGACATTCTAACTTTTATATATGGCACATAGAACAAGTATTGAATACGAAGAAAATAAACTAAGCTAATTAAAACATTAAATAATACAAGATTATACCTTCCGCCGAATGAGGAGTTTAGCTACGCCTGTCCATGGAGGAGAGTACCATAACTAAATATCGTAACTTTATTGATCCAAACCAAACTTACAAGTAACCAAACTTTTAGAGAGATAAGTGTATGAGTTTTTTGGATGATTGTTGATGATAAAATGAGGAGGAGGAGGCCTCCTTTTATAGGAAAATGGGAGGAGATGGATGGTTGAGATGCTTTTGATCCAAGGGTGGAGGAGGAGGCAAGGAGGAGCCAAGGAGGAGCCACCAAGTGGCGGAGGAGGAGTGGTGGAGCTCAGCCGCCGGTAGCCGGTTGTGGTGGAGGAGCAAAGGGTGGTTTCCTCCACCTCCAAGGCAAGTAGCCGGTTGCACAAGGAGGAGGAGGGTTGCGCCGCCGGTTGTGGGTGGTGGAATGGGGTGGTTTTCCACCTTGGGTCACCTCTTCATCAAGTCACCGGTCATCTTTGCCCATATGTGAGTTTGTACAGTTTTGTACTGTCTTTTCACAAAACTGTCAGTGTATTTTGGCCCCGGGTTGACTTGATTCCTCTTCTGTTTGATATGTTTGAATGAATCCACGTCCGGATCCTTTAGATTTCTTCAGTCGGCATATGATCTTGACCTTGGATTGATTCCTGATATCTTTTCCGTGTTAAAAGCCTCTCCTTAACGTGTTTTCACTTTAATCTCTAAAATGCCCTGTGGAAATATATCAGGACTAACAAGTGGATGTTAGATAGACAAACAGTCTAACTTGGGGGGTTTAACTGTGTTTTTGATTCGTATAATTGTGGTCCATCAAATCACCCCCCACTTTTAGTTGTTCGTCCCGAACAATGCTTTATAAGGGCGTTACTACGTAAGTTGGTTGAAGTATGAAAATAAGTCTGTGGTACTCGATTTCTCCTAATTCATGCATTACTACTTATTGCCAAATTAAACTGTGAAAATAATTAGAAGTAACTTGATACGTGTACCTTCGTGCCGAGATGCAAATTATTCTGGATGTTTCGGGAGATAGCCTTTTTCAGGCTCCTGGACTACACCCTCTGGATCGTCTCGCACTATATGGTTTTCTTGTAGCTTTCTCTAGCACGTGATTCGATTCGGGTTTCAGTGAGTTGAGCCTTTTTGATTTTCTTTTTTCTACTTTGGCGAGGGACTAGCTTTTTTTTTGTAGTGATTCTGCCCTTGGCTTTTTGATCTGTCTTTTTTGAGTGCTTCACTTTTGCTCGGTTAAAACCTTCACAATTTTTTGGGCCTTAGGCCTCTTTTGATTTTCTTCTTTGAGTTTTTTGCTTCTTTGTGACTTGCTAGTCCATTTTGTCAGCCTTCTTGGGAGGTCCAATCATCGCCCGCAAGCCTATGGAAATACCTCCCCTCTCCTCTCGTCTTCGTCGTTTTGCGCGGGTCAAGATGAGGGTCGCTTATCTATTTTCTCGGCTATTTTGACTAGAGAGAGGACGGTCTGATTCCCATCCTCGCCTTTGCATAGATGCTTCCTGGCGGAGTTTGACTCAATTATTCACTGAACCCCGAAGTGCAGCCTCCACTGACTTCGAAAACCATATAGTTTGATCTGATCCTTCAAGTGCTTGCCAAGCCTCTCTAGGGCAATTTCTATCAACTCCACATCCCTAGTTTATCTCAACACAAAGGGACAAATGAAAAGTTAGATTCTAAGTTTTTAAACAGTTTGCATTTTCATAAGGTTGATGCATGAATTATGATCTATCTTTTTCACATTCTTAAGTTCATAATTCCAAAAAGATACTCCTGTTTAAAAAAGAAAAAACATGCATTGGTTCTCACCCCCCACTTTTGAACGAAGGCAAGCCTTAGTTCAAAAGTCATGCAAATATACAGGAAAAGGAAATGTCATTAGGAAAAAAGTAGAGCAGAACTCCCTTTAAGGTGTCGAGTGAACGACATGGCATGAGGCTGGAAAATCGAGGGAGTTCGGCTGGGGCCTTGAACTCTTAGCGCAAGCCCGGTAAATTCACGGAAGCTGCCTGGCTAATCTGATCCTTGCTCCGAAAACTTAATTCCTACATGTAAGACATTCCTTCTGGACAAAAAGTGGGTGAGAGCGCTTATTGGAAATTAAAATGACAGAAAGTAAGATAGTGTCGGGTTACCTCCCGACCAGTGCACTTGTTTAATGTCGTTGGCTCGACGATACCTCGTTGTGGATTACTGGTTTGGGTCCCATGGGTGGCTGAGGTCAAATTTTTTGATTCCACCGACTTTGATTCTTGCGGTGAGTCTTCCTGATTTTTTAGCAGATGACGGGTTTGGGTCCAGTTCTGATGGTATCTCCTTCCAACGTTTCTAAGAAGGCGAGGGACCTTTCACTAGCAGCTTTTTGAACTGGGTGTTCTCCTGTTTAGGGCTGCCTTGTCCAGTCATGGCGAAAGCGTGCTCCATGTAGGAGTCATTCTGCTCAGGCCCTTTTCCCATCCTCTTTTCAGCCTCTTCTTTGATCACATGGTTTTCAGCGATTTGCCTATTGATCGAGGGGAAAAGTCGGGACGCTTGCATCTTAAGGCTTGATTCTGCCTTGTCGTACGAAATGGGCAGTTTGTCAGTGGTATTCTGAACTCCAACCGTGTTGCTTCCGATGCTTTCCATATCTGATTCTTCAGATAGTTCAGGGGTTACTTCTGACGGCTCGGTAGTTTCTTCGTGATCAGCCTCAGGGTCAGCTTCTTCCATTTGCATTTCTTCGTCAGTTTGGGATGTTCGTTCTGTGACTGCCGCCAGGCCAATTATTAGGCTCCACATGCCCGCAATGGTGAAGTTTTTAGCTGATCTTCTCATTGCTTCGTTAACTCTTCCCAGTTCTTCGGACCTCATCCCACGAAGAAATTTTTGTAGAAGAACCTTCTTCGAGAATCCATGGTGCGGGCAGCTTGAGACGATGGCATCATAGTTTATGTAGTATTCGTCCAAAGTCTCACCCCGGATTGTTGAAGGTTCAGGATCTTCTCGCGGGTTTCTTGGCGTAAGGATGGTGGGGAGAATTCTTTTAGGAATGGTGCGCAAATGTCCACGAAGCGTACTGCACTGCTAGCTGGTGATATGTAATACCAGATTGTTGCGAAATCCGTTAGAGAGAATTTAAAGCATTTAAGCTTAAATTCCTCTAACGTTTCATTCTCAGGTTTAATGTGGCAGCAAACGTAATGAAAGCTCCGACAGTGTAGTACTGGATCTTCTACATCCGTTCCTTTGAACAGTGGAAGGTGCCGTGTTGTCCATGCGTATGAAGGTGGTTGCGTCATGAGGTCATGAGAGGTGAAGAACAACTTATCCGATTAACTGACTAATTCCCCGGCAACGGCGCCAATTTGACGGAGTCGGGCAGTTGCACTGTCGTTAAGGTGCAAAGCGCTTCGTACAAATAAATTTATAATGTTCCGCTACTCGCAACTACACTACTGGGTAGTAAGTGGTAAGTAGGGGTCGAACCCAAGGGAATTAGGGGGATACGTTGTTCTTTTAAGACTGTACTAGCTATGGACGTGTTTTATGTTGATTGAAATTTTAGGCGAGTAATTAAACTACTGTTTTTGGATTTTTGGGTTTTTTGTGCGGAAAGTAAATACTGAAAGTAAATACTGAAATTAAATACTGAAAATAAAGGAGTTGAGGGTTAGAAGACTTACAGTGGGTGATGCGTGATCGTTGATTCCTCCGGTATGTGAGTGGTTGGTGGTTGTGATTGATTGAGCAGTTATACTAGGAAATTAAATACAGGGGGTGTTTGCGATTTGAAAGAGAGTATTCAGCTTCAGGTATTCTTGTATTATCATATGTTTATTAGTTTAGTAAATCTTCTAAGTATTAAAACGATGAATCGAGGCTAGTCACAGCTCAAGATTTGCAACATCGGCTAAATCACACTTGTTCTATTTAGACTAGCACCAATACCAGTCAGGTACGCTAGCCTATGTGCATCCACCTGATCTCCAGTCACGGTATCCCATAATGGTTTTTAAGATAGTCGACCTCTTCAGATAGCTTTGCCAGTCACGGCTTCCATTACCCGGGTGTGATCACGAATATTTAAGGAAGAGCTTACGAATTTGGACCCTAATGGTCACATTCCCAAATGGTTCACTCTACCTTAGACATTCTAACTTTTATATATGGCACATAGAACAAGTATTGAATACGAAGAAAATAAACTAAGCTAATTAAAACATTAAATAATACAAGATTATACCTTCCGCCGAATGAGGAGTTTAGCTACGCCTGTCCATGGAGGAGAGTACCATAACTAAATATCGTAACTTTATTGATCCAAACCAAACTTACAAGTAACCAAACTTTTAGAGAGATAAGTGTATGAGTTTTTTGGATGATTGTTGATGATAAAATGAGGAGGAGGAGGCCTCCTTTTATAGGAAAAATGGGAGGAGATGGATGGTTGAGATGCTTTTGATCCAAGGGTGGAGGAGGAGGCAAGGAGGAGCCAAGGAGGAGCCACCAAGTGGCGGAGGAGGAGTGGTGGAGCTCAGCCGCCGGTAGCCGGTTGTGGTGGAGGAGCAAAGGGTGGTTTCCTCCACCTCCAAGGCAAGTAGCCGGTTGCACAAGGAGGAGGAGGGTTGCGCCGCCGGTTGTGGGTGGTGGAATGGGGTGGTTTTCCACCTTGGGTCACCTCTTCATCAAGTCACCGGTCATCTTTGCCCATATGTGAGTTTGTACAGTTTTGTATTGTCTTTTCACAAAACTGTCAGTGTATTTTGGCCCCGGGTTGACTTGATTCCTCTTCTGTTTGATATGTTTGAATGAATCCACGTCCGGATCCTTTAGATTTCTTCAGTCGGCATATGATCTTGACCTTGGATTGATTCCTGATATCTTTTCCGTGTTAAAAGCCTCTCCTTAACGTGTTTTCACTTTAATCTCTAAAATGCCCTGTGGAAATATATCGGGACTAACAAGTAGATGTTAGATAGACAAACAGTCTAACTTGGGGGGTTTAACTGTGTTTTTGATTCGTATAATTGTGGTCCATCAGCTGGCCTTGGTTATAATCCTTGGGGGATATCAAGACCAACTAGAAATTATTACGGATGGAGTTCCAGGAGGGGGACCGAAGGGTAGAGCTGCTGGGCGAGGCGAATCTGTGCAAAACCGAAGCCTCCTTTGGGTCATTGGTGCGAGGACGAAAGACCAACTCTGCCTGCTACCTAGTGTCCTTGCAAGTGGAGGAGCCAGCGTCCGAAGAGGAGGCCATCCCAGCCGAGATCGTCCAACTCCTTAGCAAGTATGAGGCTATCTTCCAAGAGCCAAAAGGCTTACCTCCGTTGCGTGGGCATGAACACGTCATAGTACTTAAGGAAGGAGCAAGCCCCGTGAGCGTGAGGCCCTATCACTACCCCCAGTCGCAAAAGGACGAGATCGAGCGAATGGTCCAGGAAATGATAGCAGCTAGGATCATTCGGCCGACTACTAGCCCCTTCTCCAGCCCGATACTCCTCGTTAAGAAGAAGGACGGTAGTTGGCACTTTTGCGTCGACTACCGGGCGCTAAACAAGCAGACCGTGACGGACAAGTTCCCTATCCCGATCATTGACGAGCTACTCGACGAGTTGCATGGGTCTGCCTACTTCTCAAAGATCGACTTAAAGTCAGGCTACCACCAAATACTCATGGCCGAGGGAGACGAGGCAAAAACAGCATTCCGCACGCATGAGGGCCAATACGAGTTCTTGGTCATGCCTTTTGGGCTGACCAACGCCACGACAACTTTCCAAGCCCTCATGAACCAGGTACTTAAACCATTTCTGAGAAAATTTGTATTAGTTTTCTTCGATGATATCCTGGTTTATAGCCGAGACATGGAAGAGCACACCCAACACTTGGAGCAAGTCCTTAAGGAGCTACGAAGAAACCAATTGGTGGTCAATAAAAGAAGAGCACTTTTGGTCGACAAAGAGTCGAGTACCTGGGGCACATAGTGTCAAAAGAAGGAGTATCAGCCGACAAGCTCAAGATCCAAGCCATGCTCGAGTGGCCGAAGCCTAGAACCCTGAAGGATTTAAGAGGATTCCTCGGCTTGACTGGGTACTATAGAAAATTTGTCAAGGACTACGGCAAGAAGGCGGCCCCGCTCACCCAACAACTCAAGAAGGATGCATTCAACTGGGGAGAAGAGGCGCGCAAGGCCTTTGTCGAGCTCAAGATGACCATGACAAAAGTACAAGTGCTCGCCCTACCCAACTTTCGGGAAACCTTTGTAATTGAGACCGACGCGTTAGGGCACGACTTAGGCACAGTCCTTATGCAGCAGAAGCAGCCCGTGGCGTACTTCAGTCAGGTCCTCTCCGCCTGGGCACGTACGAGAAGGAGCTAATGGCTATTGTGCTAGCCATAAACAAATGGAGGTTGTATCTATTGGGGAGGCCTTTTATAGTAAGGACCGACCAAAAGAGCCTCAAGTACCTTTTGGAACAGCGACTGGTGGCCGAGGAGCACCAGCAGTGGCTAACCAAGCTGTTAGGCTACGATTTTGTAATTTAATATAAGGCAGGCAAGGAGAATCAGGCGGCAGACGCACTATCACGCAAGATAAAGGAACGACACTCCGACCTTGAGGACAACGTCACACCAAAAGGGGCGGGCAAATGGCCATGAGGGACCCGACAAGCGCCCACGAGGAAGGACTTGAAGCGCCTGCCGAGTGACGGGGCCCTGGGGTCTTTCGCGCACCCGCACACGAAGAACTTAGCAAACAGGCCCCGACGGACATCATGGCCGAGGCCCAGGCACGCCCAGTCGAAGCCCACTCAAGCGAAGCACATGGAGAGGCTCAACAGCTAGCTGGTCAAAGGGGATCTCCGCCCATAAATGCCCAGGCGTTACACAATCCACATCTAGCCGTTGGGGAGCCATTTCACTTCGGCACTCTGGACTTGACCAAGAATGAGTTGTTGGGCGAGGAGTTACTCTTTGACTCCCAAGTCCAAGAGTAACGCATGGCATTGATGGGGTAACGGCTAGTCTTTCGTTCAACAAGGCGGAACACTATAAAAGGAAGAGCAAGGCATCTACATTCGGCATCAATCATCAACCTAAAGAGTTCATCTTTGATCATCTAGCTTGTGTCGAGGGTAGCACTCTTTGGGGCCCAAATTATCCTCCCTACAAGGGATAGTTTAGTGCATTGTGATTTCATTGTAGCGATTCCACCACTTGTATTTCCTTTCCAGCATATTTCAATACAATAAGCCGACGTTATTGCCCCATATTCATCATTTGCTCGAGCCAATTCCCACAAAACCCACTTCCGCTGCATTTGAGGATATTTGTCCAAGTCTCCGGACGACAAATATCTATCAGTTTCATATAGTACATGGGCCTAGGTCTATGATTTCTTGCATGTGGTATGGAATGCATTAACGTTAGTTAGGAACAAGTGCATCAATGAGCAAGGAGGCTATTCAATTCTACATGCTTGTCTTAGGTTAGCAGTTGATATCAATCATCTTCTGCTGTTCTACATCAGATCATTATTTCAATTTTCAAAGTATGACACTCTGGGTTTCGAAGATGGACCATGGTAAGGATTTCACCATCTTCATTTAGGCCTATTGCCAAAACAAAGATAACTGGAGCTCTGAAAATGGCTACATAAATTGACATATAAGATTCCACTTGTTTAATGACTTTAGATTTAGTCTTCAA
This sequence comes from Rhodiola kirilowii, assembly GCA_033675215.1. NCBI lineage: Eukaryota > Viridiplantae > Streptophyta > Magnoliopsida > Saxifragales > Crassulaceae > Rhodiola > Rhodiola kirilowii. The sequence continues at coordinate 10,141,478 of CM066201.1, forward strand.
CAAGTTGCAGTAGTTGGTTGCTGCCATTTAAGACTGTTTAATTTCACTGCCCTGAAGAAGTTCCAACCGATGCCGTCACGGTAAAGCTAAACATATTTCCTGACTTAATTTCATTTCACAATGTCCGCAGACAAGGACATCGCATTAAGCACATAGAACAACTTAACACGAATTTAGTTTAAACTTAAACCCTTCACACGGGAAATTAAAGACTGATCTAGTATGTGCCATCGCGTCGTTCTTTCAATTAGACCCGTTTCGATCAGGCTTTCTAAGGAAAGAACCGCTTTGGGTAATCTCGCGCACTGGCTTGTCTGTAAACCTGATGATGTTATAAACCCAAGCTCCTGATATTGCCCCCAAAGTTGGAGCCAGTAAGTATATCCACAGCCCTTCATACTTTCCAGACACAATCGCAGGACCTAGACTCCTCGCCGGATTCATAGACGCCCCCGACACTGGCCTAAAATCAAACCAAAACACAAAACTTTAAATATGCTGGAACGACACCAAAAAGTACCTTAATGCGTGAAATGACTTAACAATAACTGTTGGATATTCCGGTGGATTGAACAAAATTATATACACTCACCCTGCCATCATGACATTGAGCAAAACTGTGGCTCCAACAGCAAGCCCGGCAAGCTCTCCGATCTGCAGATACAGTGAAATACCAGTTAGTCATACATAACCAAACAAATGAGTAAATTTTATGGAAGATTTTTTTTTTTTTTTTGAGGATGAGACACACTCACAGCTCTACTGTCAGTAGCAACACCTGAGATGACAAACATGAGATAAAAAGTGATGATAAACTCAATCACAAAAGACTGCAGATCAGACCCGGTGGGCATTGTCCCAGCGAAATGATCCTGCTTCCCTTCAAACATCAGCCTCAACGTCCCAGCCGCCAGCGTCGATCCAAGCACTTGTGCAGCCACATAAGCCGGCACCTGATTGATCACAAATCAAAATTGACACCCAATCCAAAGTTCCAAACTTAACACAGTAACATTAACACTCCATTGTCTTAGTCAAACATGTAGTTGACCTGTTCATTGACTAATGAGAATTTGTAATCATCACCTGCTTCCAAGGGTGTCGCTTGCAAGTTGCGAAGGCGATAGTGACGGCTGGATTGAAGTGAGCACCGGAGATGTGTCCGACGGAGTAGACAAGAACCATCACAGCCAGGCCCCAAACAATTGCGATTCCTGGAAAGGTGATCACTTTCTCTTTCGCGAGATTCACCACTACCGACCCACATCCCGCAAATATCAGAAAATATGTTCCAAACACCTCTGCAATTATCTGCAACATTATTTTCAACACTCAGCGACAAAAAAACATCGTACAGAATCGAAACAGAGAGAGAGAGAGAGAGAGAGAAAGTGGGCTAAGGTTGTACTGTAAAAGTTAAAACCGGCCTACCTTCTGCAAAAAGGGCATCCAGAGCGCGAAAGTCGAGGGCTTTCGACCACGTTCAGTTGCTGCTTCCTGCACGTTGACGGACACTTCTTGAGTTGGTCTCACATCCGCCATTTTCAGAGCTGGAGAAAAGAAGCAGAGATATGAAGCAAAACAGAGTGTGAAAATGAAGAGAGGGAGAGAGATTAGAGTTGCAGAAAGGGCTCGAATTTATCGAAATGGGATCATGAAGGGGATAGATAAGAATGAAACTCAGAAACGGTAAGCAACTCTATTTATTGAATTCTGAAATTTGGACAAGTTTGAATTTAGTAGATTTTTTAATTCTCAAGGATTTCTGGACAAATGGGGGCGATTTGGGAGACTTGTGAAAATTAATATAGAAATGAAAATTGGGGTGACGAATGCGACATGTTTGGAAAATATCGTTGAAAAAATGTTATCTTTTTCTTCCATATTGAAATTATATCAATTAAAAAGAGAAGAAGAAAAGAAATTAAATATTTGGGCATTGAAGACGAATCCAACAACTCATCTATCCCGCCAAGTGAAATGGTGGAAGGCTTTGAATGCTTACCATCTTGTGTAGGACAAGTTTTGGTTCTTGGTTTTGGAGTGGGATATCCTTCACTTGACGTTGTTGTTTTTGGGTTGTATGGGTATCGCAGTCCGCAAAGTTCCAAACAAAATGCTACGATTGACTCGAGACTGCAAATTCACGTCCTATTTAGAGTTTCTAAGTTTCAGACTTATGCTATATATGCTTCAGCTTTCACTTTTATCGTATTTTTTTAGTTAGACCGGTTATATCAAGATGTGATTTTTAGAGAAATGGACTGACTTTAATTTTTTATAAATAATCAGTGTCAATAATATAGTTGAAAAAGGCGATGCTACTTCAAACTGGCTAGCAAAAAAGGCGCGCACCGATAGATGGGAGTGGTCTGCTATTCCTAGGGCTTTGTCATGGCCCCCTTGTGCTTTGGCGCTCACCTGCTAGTTTAATGCTCTGTTATTTTCTTGTGTTGTTTCTCTTGAATTGTTTTCCTTTTCCTTTCAACAAAATAATAATAATAATATAGTTGAAACTCTAAATGCCAAATTTCAAAAACTAAATACCCGTTTTACGTCCACATCTACGCTGATGCGGGAGTTGAACCCTTAACCTTTGGCAAGGTCAACTGTCACCATTTTCGCTAATAATTTATCGGGTTGAATCACTAAAACGTCATATCTTAGAGTTTATTATTCAAAATAATACAAAACAACTAATAACCTACGTATTAAAATAATAGACATGAAACTCTAAATGTTTAAAAGGAAGTTGTTTTTGAACTTGGAATCTTATTTGTCCAACTGAATTCAATGTAATGTTGAATCCACTTTGCACGAAGTTGAAGATTTCAATGGATAGTTAAGACCTCTGTAACTGTAAACATGAGGATTAAATGCAACTTATTGATTATGAATATGCAGGTTTAGACATTTCTGCAAATGTTAATTTCATCGGCGGTCCCTCCTGATTACTTCTCCAACAGTGTTCCAAGTGGCAGAGGACCAATTAGTTAATCTTGCAATTATATTTATTATCATCCTCACTTTTCTATAATTCTGCTCAAATTATTGGATTTGGAATCGAATTGGTAGGTTGAAAGTGAAGTTTTTAGTATTTAAATAAGGAACAATTGGCCAGAGAAATATATGGTTTGTTGGCTGCATGCATCAAGCAATTCACAATTCAGTTTATCACAACATTTTTTAGGATCCAATTCCTACTATATATAGGGCAAAGTGAGTTGGCTCACTGGTTGAGCGCTCCACCCGGGCATGAGGATCCCGGGTTCAAGTCCCTATCTGCGCATCCAAAAAAAAAAGAACAGATGCTGCAACTTTAGTGCTAAAGCACTCAATCAAAAAAAAAAAAAAATTCCTACTATATATATATCAATTATGGGGAACACTCGGTTGATAGAATGAGGTAGTGAGGCACGATCTTCAAGCCGTAAGTACCTCTAACTTTTGAAACCCACAAGCATAAACTTGAACTCATCACCTCCACACACACACTTGGAATGGATAGACAACTATCGCCTACCTACAACACGTTCACGAGGGACGAATAACACCTCCGTGAGGGAGGAATAATACATCCACAAGGCATGAATAACACTCCTCATAAAATTAAGGAGAAAATATGCTACTCAAAGGAATCGAACCTTTGACCTCTTGACATTTTATCAAGAGTTCAAGTCACTCGACCAACACCTATTTCGCACAACGTAACAAATCACTTATGCACTAGAAATGCAATTATGCTAATCGTGTCGGATTAAATATACTTAAACCTTTTAGTTGAGTCATGAGTGTGAACCCTTTGACCGTGAAAACCAGCTTATTATAGGTATATAGGAGCGCTTAAATGAGAACCCCTTATTTTTTCGAGAACTTGAGATCCCAATCTTCACCTTCCAAAATGCATCATCAAGTCATTTTGGTGGTGACACGTGTCCCATGTGCATTTTTCAAGATGCATTTAATGCAAAATCAAAGCCACATTTTTTTACGTTGCTTGTTGGACATGTGTCACATGCAGATTCAAATACGCATCATGATATAATGGTGAGATTTGAAATCTCAAGTTCTCGAATTTTCAAGGATTCTCAACCGAGCGCTCCCGATATAGATATATTATGATATATACGTGACAAACCATGTAAAGCGACACAAAGTATCGCAAAAATTGACCGTTTGACTTGAGTATTTTATTCAATCAACCAAAACAATTTTATCCGAAAGGGATCAAAATAAATTCATGATTACAAATTGCACGCCAAACCTGTCCATTTGAACTCTATTTTTTGACGGTTAAGATAAGATAAGTTCCTTTCAATCAACATAAGTTAATATAAGTTAATATCAGTTAATATAAGTTACTTTCAGTCAAGTTAAGTTAATATAAGTTTCAGTTAAGATAAGTTACTTTCAACATACCATCATCATCATACCATCATCATATCATCATCATCATACCATCATCATACCACCACCATCATCATCATATCATACCTTACCATCATCATATCGATCATCATCATCATACCATCAGCATATCATATCATCATATCACCATCATCATATCATATCATATCATATCATATCATATCATATCATATCATATCATATCATATCATATCATCATCATCATATCATCATCATCATCATCATACCATCATCATCATATTAGTATTCATCATCATAACATCATCATCATCATACTATTCATCATCATATTACTATTCATCATCAGAATATTACTATTCATCATCATATTATTATTTATCACCATCATCATCATCATCAGTATATTACTATTTATCATCATAATATTACTATTCATCACCATCATAATATTACTATTCATCATCATCATATTAGTATTCATCACCATTATGGCAACCATCATATCATCATCAGTATATTACTATTCATCATCGTCATCATATTACTATTCATCATCATCATCACAACCATCATAATGGTATGATGATGATGGTATGATGATGGTGATATGATGATGATGGTATGATGATGATGATAAGTTGATATCAGTCAATATAAGTTTCAGTTAAGTTAATACTATAAGTTAATATCAGTAAATATAAGTTAATATCAGTCGATATAAGTTAATATCAGTTAACATAAGTTAATATCAGTTAATTAAGATAAGTTAAGTTTCAGTTCAAATGGACATCGCCTATTCGTTTCAGTAAAGAATTTCATCACATTAGATTTCAATGGCATGTTACTAATTACAGTTAAAATCATATAAATAGAAATAGTGCGGTTCAAGTAAAAATCACGATTATATATGAAAACTTAAAATCAGATTTCAAGCTGACACGTGTCAAATTTCGCCAAAATCCCGAATAATATACGGAGGACATTATAGTCATTTCACATATCCCATTAATTTTATTTTCAAGTTAGTCCTCGATTTTTTAATGTTCGGATTTATTTTGTTAATTTTCACAATTAAAAAAAGACTTAAAGCATAATGTTCAGACTTATTTTGTCAATGTTCAGACTTAAAAAACAAAATGAACAGAATTAAATACTGTCCAGACTTAACTTGGTAATGATCAGACTTAAATTAGTAATGTCCAGACTTAAAAACATACTTAAATTGATAATGAACAAACTTAAATTGGTAATGTCCAGACTTAAATCGGTAATGATCAGTTTAACTTGGTCATGATCAGACTTAAATTAATAATGTCTAGACTTAAAAACAAACTCAATACTGTCCAGACTTAAAATTAGTAATGATCAGCCTTGACTTGGTAATGATCAGACTTAAATTGATAATGTCTAGACTTAAACACACACTTGATCAATACTATCCAGACTTAAATTGGTAATGATCAGAGTTAAATTGGTAATGTCCAGACTTAAATTGGTAATGATCAGACTTAAATTGATAATGTCCACACTTAAAACAAACTCAATACTGTCCAAACTTACAAATGGTAATGATCAGACTTAACTTGGTAATGATCAGAATTAAATTGATAATGTCCAGACTTACAAACAGACTCAATACTGTCTAGACTTAAATTAGTAATTATCAGACTTAAATTGGTAATGTCCAGACTTAAATTGGTAATGATCAAACTTAACTTGGTAATGATCCGACTTAAATTGATAATGTCCAAACTTAAAAACAGACTCAATAATGTCCAGACTTAAAAATGGTAATGCTCAGACTTAAATTGATAATGTCCAGACTCAAAAACAGACTCAATACTGTCCAGACTAAAATTGATAATGATCAGACTTGTAATGATCATACTTAAATTGATAATGTCCATACTTAAAAATAGACTCTAATACTGTCCAGGCTTAACTTGATATTGATCAGACTTAAATTATTAATGTCTAGACTTAAATTAGTAATGTCCAGACTTAAAAAGACACTTAAATTGATATCCAGACTTAAATTAGTAAAGTCCAAACTTAAAAAACACACTTAAATTGATATCTAGACTTAAATTGGTAATGAACAGACTTAATTTTGTAATGTCCAGACTTAAATTAATAATGTCCAGACTTAAAAACATACACAATACTGTCCAGACTTAAATTGGTAATGATCAGACTTAAATTGGTAATGCCCAGACTTAAATTAATGATCAGACTTAACTTTGTAATGATCAGACTTAAATTGATAATGTCCACACTTAAAAATAGACTCAAACACCGTTCAGGCTTAACTTGGTAATGATCAGACTTAAATTATTAATGTTCAGCTTAAATTAGTAATGTCCAGACTAAAAAACACTTAAATTGATATCCAGACTTAAATTAGTAATGTCCAGACTTAAAAAAACACACTTAAATTGATATCCAGACTTAAATTGGTAATGAACAGACTTAATTTTGTAATGTCCAGACTTAAATTGATAATGTCCAGACTTAAAAACAGACTCAATACTGTCCAGACTTAAATTGGTAATGATCAGACTTAAACTGGTAATGTCCATACTCAAATTGGCAACGATCAGACTTAACTTGGTAATGATCAGAGTTAAATTGAAAATGTCCAGACTTAAAAAGAGACTCAAATACTGCCCAGACTTAACTTGGTAATGATCAGACTTAAAAACACACTTAAATTGATATCCATACTTAAATTAGTAATGATCAGACTTAAATTGGTAATGATCACACTTAAAACAGACTTACACAGTAATATCCAGACTTAACTTATGAATCTGTTAAGTCTGGATAATTTATAGAACGTTTAGAATCTCTCATCTTTTATGTATTTTTGAATAAGTTTGTTTTATTTTTTATTTAAAAAAGCCCCCCGAATTATGATTGGTAGAAAGTGACACGTGTCGAATTCTTCGATAATTTATAATTTATTTGATCCAAAATATACACTTTTAAAGTTTTATTCAATGCTAGGTCTTTCGCAGTGTTTAAGAAAACACTAGGCGAGAATCGGGCGGTCAGGATCCTGAAAGGATTAATCGAGGATTAATCGGGGCCTAAACGGGGATTAATCGATTTTGAATTTTATATATTTTTTAATATATAGGAGTATCTATTACTATATTATTTTACATTATAGTAATTTGATTTTAGTTTGAATCTAATACTTTATATTGTAAATTTAAACAATGTCGTCTGCTTGTAAGGTTTTCAATTTTGAGGACTTAGATGTAATAAGAAAAAATTTGTAATTCATTGTTCATCATCATCTCAAAATAAACCCTACGCATTAACGTAGACGTCGACACCATTGTCCACAAAACAGAGTAACACGCTTTTATTTCTTCAATTCAAGTAACCATTTCACCCTAAACGCACAAGAATTGGTCCAAACACATCCGAATCTACCAATCACCGATTAATTGAAGTAATCGGAACGGGATTAAGAAAAAAGCCGCCTAAACGGACTAGACAACCGTTTTCTGGAACACTGGTCTTTCATGAAAGCAAAACAAAAAACTGGACCCACTTACTTCGGTTGGCCCACAACACGTCGAAATAAATATAGGCCCATTGGGTTCTTGTTTGAATTTTTGTAGATTTTTAATTTTGAACGATTTCTGGACAAATGGGGGCGATTTTGGAGGCTTGAATTGCATGTGAAATTTAATATAGAAATGGAAATTAGGGTGACGAATGCGACTTGTTTGGAAAATATCGTTGAAAAAATGTCATCTTTTTCTTCCATTTGTAAATTAAATTTTCGGTTCGATCGAAAACAGAATTAAATATTTGGGCATTGAAGACAAATCCAACAACTCATCTGTCCGGCCAAGTTAAGACTTAAGAGGAAGGCTTTGAATGCTTACCATCTTCTGTAGGACAAGTTTTGGTTCTTGGGATATCCTTCACTTGAGCTTGTTGTATGGGTATCGCAGTCTCGAATTAAAATGTTAAGATTAACTCAAGATTGCAGCTCTTGCCAACAGGGGTGGTTTTATGTTGTTTAAAGAGTTCACTTTAAGATGGTTAAATCTTTACGTCTTGATTTCGAGTCCGGGAGCCACAATTTTTCTTTCTTTTTTTTTCTTTTCCTCCCTCGTGGAGGCCTTCCTTTTCACGACTCGCGCGGGATGTGTGCGGTAGAGGTGCACAAATGTGCAGGGACGAAACTACGGCGAGCCGCGGGACACTTGTCACCCCTAGGTTTTTCCAAAAATTTTCTCTTATAATATACAGAATAGAATAGAATATATATTATTCAAATTTAGGTATTACTTTTTAGAAACTTATCAAATATCAGTTATCAATATTAAACAGATACGACACAGCCGCACAGAGAGTTTGAGTACGCCGGTCGTGAGTCTTCGGCTTCTCTCGTCTTCCAGGTTTTTTTTCTTTTTTGATTCATAAGATTTCGACAAATAGATGTACGTTGAAGTCACCTGCGACGATTTTGATATTATGATTTGTATTGTTTTGATTTTTGCTAGTTTGGACTGCATGAATTAGAGTTTGTCGATTTGTGCTATTTTGACATTGAAATAAATTGTTACATTATGATTCTGATCTTTGATTTTTCTGATTTTACAGATGAAAACACCAACTATTGATTCGTTCTTTAAAAGAAAAACTACAAAAAATTCTTATTGGATTGCTTGGTTGTCAACATTGAAAAAGAAATAGCAAAAATGTTTAGCACAGATTCAATAATAGACGATTTCCGTGATTTGGAAACAAGACTGTCTTTTTTTTAAATGTAGTAATTCTTTTTGAACAATGATATGTTTTCTCATAAGAGGCCAGATCTGATGCAAAGCTCAAATATGGTGCAAAATACAAACTCATCTCATCCATTTATTTTGTTAATCCAAAGGCTGATAATAATTGGAGGAAATAAATTAATAACTACCCTTTATACGTGTAACTCTCTACCAAAAGGGTATAATTGACTAATTCAATAAACAAAATATATTTTATATTTTAATATCTCTGAAATTAAGCACATTCTCTCTCCTCTTCCCTTCTTTTTCCTTCTTCTTCGGACTCAACCTCCACGCTTCTTCTTCGGACTCAACCTCCACTCTTCTTCTTCGGACTCAACCTCCATGCTTTTTCACACTCTGGATCATCTTCGATATCAATGGAACTCAACCCAAAATCAAATCAACAGTTTTCGTAAAGAAAAATTCGAAAGTGAACATGACGAACTATAAAATGGCCGTGACGAATTATAAAAAATCGGACTTAATTCGATCAAATTGAAGGAGTAATACTTCGTTTAACTCAATTTTTTGCACTCTGGATCATCTTCGACATCAATGGAACTCAACCCAAAATCAAATCAACAGTTTTCATAAAGAAAAATTTGAAACTGAACATGACAAACTATAAAATGGCCGTGACGAATTATAAAAAAGCAGACTAAATTCGATCAAATTGAAGGAGTAAAACTTTGTTGAACTCAATTTTTCACACTCTGGATCATCTTCGACATCAATGGAACTCATCCCAAAATCAAATCAACAGTTTTCATAAAGAAAAATTCAAAACTGAACATGACGAACTATAAATTGGTCGTGACGAATTATAAAATGTCTTGACATATTATACAATGATACTGCCAAAATCTGGATGAATTTTAGTTACATTTGACGAATTATAGCATTGTCCGTTGAACTGTACTACAATATGTCGTAATTCATGATGAATTATAGTCCAATTTTGACGAACTATGATATAATTTGTCAAAATTGGATTATAATTCGTTAAGAATTCGTCGATGATTTTCCACAATCAGATCCGGCCTCCCTTTACATTCAGGAGAGGAAATTAGAGGGAGCAACCAGGCTGAAGCTTACAGAGATCATCATTGCAGACGATCGAGTGAAAGAATTAATTTCACAGGACCAGATCTTCTTTTCGCTGCTGTCAGTGTTTGAAAAATCTGATCCGAGTTTCGATCGAGAGAAGAGTCGATTTGCATTTCGTGGTGGTGGAATGTGACAACGATTTTTGGCCATTGAGCTGAGCGGTGGATTGATTAGGGTTGTCTAAAGAGAGGTTTTGGATCTGAGGTTGACGCGGAGGGGAGTCGTCGGATGATAGACCTAGAAATAACATGTTTCAGAAATCAAGGGAAACGATGAAATGGACGACATGGTTCAAGGACTTGAAGGAAAAGGTTGGATTGACGACCCAAGGGCCGCCTTCATCGTCATTTGCATCGTCATCTGAATTCAGAGAGATTCCGAGTTTGAATTGAATTGTACTACAAAATCTGGAGTGATTGTTTTCATGAGGGGAGGAGAGAGAGAGAGAGTTTTTTAATTGAGAGGAGGAGAGAGAAAAAAAGATGATATATTCCATATTTATTCTGATTAAATATCAATTTAAATATCAATTTATTTATTTTCATTTAATCTCATCCATTGAATTTACAAAATTAAAGGATGTGATTGTTTTGTATTTTTTACAAGAATATGGGTTTTGCACCTGATCCTTTCTCTTTCTCATAATACAAAATATTTTTTGGTTGTCACCCCCTACCCAAATTCCTGGGTCCGTCCCTGCAAATGTGGTATGAGCTCCATGTGTCAAAGATGTACCGATGATTTGGGTGGATGTGTGCGGATTGGATTCATGGTAAAGGTGTCGAACGTGGCATGCGCTTCAGAAGTGGAAAGATGTACCAGATGCTTACTGATCCGATCAAAATGTCTTGCTAAGAGCTCCGGAGATCAATATTTATGTACTAGATGATAAAAGCTCATATGCATTATAATATATGTTTCTAGTTGTATCCACCCACTATCAAAAAAAACTCGAGATTGCAGCTCTCTTTTAACAATGTAATTATTTTGATAATTTGTCAAGCTTAGTCGATCAATTTTTAAGGTTACAGAAAAACGTTAGTCGTTAGTCATGGGGAAAGGATAAACACAATTCACAACCAAATGAAAATGTTCAAATTTTTTTTATGATGGGTGTTTACATCTCATACATATCAATCAACACACGAATATACATTTTATACATATTGCATGAGAACTGTAATGGCCCATTTGAATGTCTCTAGACTATTGGAGCACGGGCCACACAAGGCACATACCCGGATTTTTATTCTTGAATTGCGTCCATTGAAGCGCAGGTCATAAGACACCTCCTACTCAGAACCCACAAGCATTAACTTGACACTCAACACCTCCATGGAAAGAATAGACAAATCAGCAACACCTGCATGAAACTACATGTCCACGTCAAGGCGGGGCGAACAACACCTCCGTGAGGGAGGAATAACACGTCCACGCCAAAGCGGGACGAAAAAAGCTCCTACACAAAAGTGAGGAGAATTATGCTACTCGTGGGGATCGAACCCTTGACCTCTTGAAAATTTTCAAGAGTTCAAGCCACTCGACCAATCCTCTTTTCGTGAAAATGTTCAAAAATTGAGACACGGAAACTCAAATAAAATGAGAAGATGGAAAGAAGACGATGCATTATTATAATAATTCTTATTAATAAATAAAATGAAAAGATGTAAAGAAAATGGTGCATTAATTTTTTTTAATGTTTTTAAAATAAAGAACCTAACAAACTACCAATATTTTCCAATGTTTTTAATGTTTTCAAAATGGTAAAGGTGTCAATGTGGTCTATGCTTCAAATGTCGAGAAATGTACCATCAACTACAGGTTAGGTGTGAGTGGATCCATGGTAAAAGTGTCAAACTTGGTCTGTGCTTCAAGCGGCAGATATATATGTACCAATATTTCAGGAGCTGGTCGAGATGCAATATATATGTACTAGATGATATGTATTAAAATGTATTATGTCGTTATACCATTCATCAAAAAAAATAAAGAACCTAACAAACAAAATGAGAAGATAGAAAGAAAATGATACATTAATTTTTGGGAAAGTATAAAATGGGGTGGTGAACTATTATCCATTTTCTATATTTTGTCCGAATCATGTAAATTTCTAAAAAGAGACAAAACTATCAATATTTTCCAAAACAGTGATATTGTCTAACTCCATTAACGATTTTCGTGCACCGTTAGGGTTTCATTAACACCGTTAATTAATAAAATTGAAATAAAATTAAAATTGATCTAATTTTTTTTAAAATTATAAAATAATAATAAAATTTCAAAATTCAACAAATTTAGAAATCATTTACATTTTTATAAAAACATAAAATATTTAGAAATTTTCATAAAACTTAGAAATTTTTTTATTGATTTCTGACAATTTTCAAAAAATATACAAAAGATGAGGAAATTTTAGAACATCTATAATTTTTCTGAAAATTTAGAAATTTAATTTGAATAAAAATTAATAACTTATAATCAAATAGGATATTGACTTGATACATTGAAAGTAATGGAAGAACAAATATCAAACTTTCACCTTTCTCAACAACAAAAACTAGAAATATTAGAAAAATAGAAAAGTAAATCAAGCAATTTTGTTCTTTAATTACTTTCAATGTATGAAGTGGATTCCCGAACTCCATATCCTTTATGAAAGTCTACTAAAGAAAACAGAGGATGAGTAAATTACGGAATTTACATGGTACCAATTTTCCAATTCCAGAAGGCCTTCAACGATAGCCAACATTTCATCATCTAGCTCTTTGTAACTATATTCATTTGCTTAAATTTCCAATTTAAGCAAAATTTAAATTATTTAAGCAAAATTTAAATTTGCTTCCAATTGTACACACTCTTCAAATTCAATTTCCAAAATACACACCATCCTTTAGGCGCGTTGGTGAGGGCGCCTAAAACATTAGGCGCCGTTAGCAACATCGCCTAATGCCCAGTGTCAAATTTTAAGATATAACGAATGCTGAGTCAGCAATAAATGCCTAATCAGCCTAAAGCGCGCCTCTCAACAGCGCCTAAAATCGAATACAGTTTCAAGCTCTAGTTTCTCCCGTTATTTCCATTTTGTCTTCTTGTAGTCGGAAAATCGATCCTGTTGCTGCTCGCCTGCTGTTGCTTGCCGCCTGACTGCCGTCTGCTCGAAGTCTGAAGAGAATTACCATGATTGAGACGACGAGCGGCTCGAGTTTTCGAGACAGCCAAAAAGTCTAAAGAGATCACAGCCGAGGCCACCAAGAGGCCGATATATGGTGGTCAAAGCCCAGTGATCTAAACGCTGCACATTCAACAAGGAACGACAACGTTTAGAATCTCCTTCTTCTTGAATTAGGGTTTCCTGCAACAAGCAACCTACTCCAACTCGCTTAATCCACACTTATACGAAACGAAAATTGTTGTCGCCACTCGTCGCTCGTCATCTCAACCAGTTATAAACCTAAAACAAGTTAGGCACTAGCTGTCTAACAGCGCCTTAAATTTGTGCTTCGTAGGCTAATGACTCAGCATGTTATCGAGAAAATTTTTACACTGGGCATTAGGCGCAGTTGCTAACGGCGCCTAATGTGTTAGGCGCCCTCAGCAACGGCGCCTAAAGGATGGTGTGTATTTTGGAAATTGAATTTGAAGAGTGTCTACAATTGGAAAACAAATTTAAATTTTGCTTAAATTGGAAAAAATTTCCGGTTGAGAACCCTTAAAAATTCGAGAACTTGAAAATCCAAATCTCACCATTAAATCATGATGCATCTTTGAATCTGCACGTGACACATGTCCAAAAAGTAAAGTCAAAAAGGTGGTTTTGACTTTGCATTAAATGCATCTTTGAAAATGCACATGGGACACGTCACTACAAATTTTGGAAAAATTTTCGTACACAAATTTCGTCGCAATAACATCGCAGGTTACGACGTCGGAAAAATAATACGTCAAATTTTTGGCACAATTCCATCACCAAAAATAAGTTCATCCTATTTCCGGCACAATTCCGTCAACAAACATTTCATCGCGAATAAGTACTCAGATTATTGACGGAAACTAAGTGACGAAAATGTGACAGAAACTACCCGCAGACGTTATTCTCTCACATCCGTCGAATTTGCGTCGGTGTATACCGTCACATTCGGACACATCCGTCGAATGTAACTACCCGCAGACGTTATTCGCTCACATTCAAACAAAATATTGGAAATCAATGGTAGTTTACCACCCCATTTTATACTTTTTTCTTAATTTTAATCATTTATATTAATAACAAATAAATAAATATCAAGTGCGATTATGAGAATTAAAATTTGATTTCTTATTATAAGATATGAATATTTTATTAGAGCATCCCACCATTATAAAAATAAACATGTCATCCATCTCTCTCATCATTTTTATCTTTCATCAAGGCATGACTTATGATCAGTTTGATCATGAACACTCCACTCATAGTACCTTACCATATTACCTTACCATTGGAAAAATAAAATTATTTAAACATACATCAAAATATGATATTATGAATGTCAATTTGTGAAGCTCAAAAAATTATGAATATTGATATTTTTATTTTATTTTTGACTCTTTGTTTTACAAGATAAATGGATTACAAGATGAAAATTTAATCTAAAATTTTTTTTAAAATGAAATGTGTCATGTTGTGGTTGACTGTTTCTCATGACCAAATTTTTGTTGTTGATCATCTTGTGATTTTTTTTTTGTAGTTGGGTCTTATGCTCAACTCTGTGAGTAAAAAAATCATGATGGATACTCATGCTTTTTCTAATCAGGAAAAAACATGTAATAGCAACAAAAAATCTGATTCAATTTAGAAATTAAACATAAAAGATATTATGGAATTGAATTTAAGAAAATAAATAGTCAATTAAAATTGGACAAAACCCTTCATTGTTTCTTTTCTTTTTCCTCCTACCGTCACTCTCTCGGCAAAAGATCCTCAACACTCAAGAAAAATCAGATTAATTTAGTCGACATCATTTTTGGATGATTTGGGGAAGCTTCAGATGTTTGGTAAGGTTTCGATTTATGTTTTAAGTTTCTGGGTTATGAGGTGAAAAATCAGATTTGCTGGCTGAATTTAAAGTGAGGATAACTTATGTTTCACTTACTGGAGTTCAGAAAATCTTGATGCTATGTTGTAGTAGTCAAAACGAGCTTTTCAACGATGTGTATATGATTTTCTAATTCAATCGGATGTGAGAGTAATCTAATTTTGAAGATGGTGCTGAAATCTGTCTAGTAAATCTGGACAGGTTCGCTGAGTGATTTTCAAGTGAAAATAAATTCTGTTTTTGGTATCCGAAATATGTATTTCAAAAGTATTATGTTGTACTTGAAAAGATCTTTCCAACAACACGCCGAGCATATTTTAGTTCTTCCTGGATTGTTAGAAAAACGAGTTACACGTTAAGACCTGTAATCTGAAAACTGAAGAATTTGATATCTGAAATTTTAGACGGTTAAACTTCAACATTTATTATCTTGAATCTCAGATGTCGGAATTGAGTGAATCAAAATCCTAAATTATAGTAATCAAAATAATCTTTCTGAAAATATTAGTTTCGTATTCTAACTAGTATTATGTGAGAAAAACAATTTTCAAGTTCAGGCATGAAATCTAAATTTTATGAACAAATGGCAGATTTGATTGATTGAACAAAATAGGATTTATGGAGTTGTTTTTTTTGTGAATGCTTAGGTTCAAATCTGAATTCTCTAATGTTAATGATTTTATATTGGCAAAATGGACTGGAATAATATATAGCTTGATAATCGATAGTGAGTTTTAGTAAGTCTGATAGTTTAAGTATGTTGTTTATGATTTCTAGGTGACTCTTACTTGATTTCACCATGCTATAAATTGTATTGAGGTTACGTGATGCGGATTTGAGGTTAGTAATGTAGACCCGTTCTGGTTATTCCTTTTGTCATATCTTGGATTGTCATGCTTTGTGGTATTCTTCTTTTTCGAGTCATGTGTGCTTTTGAAGCTTTGTCATTTGAAATCATGTATCATGTCAGTATACTTGTCTTGTCTTTTTTCTGTTCAATCCAAAGGCTCACAGTCTGTCAGCATTTCTGTTGCCCACCGCGGGGTCAAGCGCGGCAAAAGACCGTTATTTAAAGGACTGATATGATTGGACTGTGAAGCCTATTCTGTACTATGAAATTCTGACTGTTCTGTTTCGTTATCTGTGTGGTCATTCCTGAAGTCTGTTCTGTTCCGTTATTTGTACAGCAAATTCTGAAGTCTGTTCCGTTCCGTAATCTGTGTAGCATTCTGAAGTCTGTTCTGTTCCGTTATTTGTGCAACATTTTTAAAGTCTCTATTTCGTTATTTGTGTAGCCATTTCTGATGTCTGCTTTGTTTCGTTATCTATGTAGTCATTTCCGAAGTCTATCATGTTATGTTATCGGTGTATCCCTTTTTACATATACTTCTGAAAATGGTCTTTATTTATTTTGCATGTTCTGTTATGAGTTAATTCCTTTGATATGTACTCCGGAAGGTAATCTTGGTTTATTCTTTATGTCCGTCTTTCACTCATGATTTCACTAGTTTGGGTCTATATTGCTTATTGAGCTGTGGAACTCACCCCATCCACATCTTTATTTCAGGTACGAATGATCAGCTTGCTTGGGGGATCTGTGTAACAGTGAGAACGTTGGTAGATTTGTTCATTCAAACATAAAACTGAAGTCTATATTTGTAAATTATTAGTAACGTTTACGCTACTTAGTTTTATTTAGTCATTTAAAAAATTTCAGATGATTTGTATTATTGTTATTTAAAATTCATTTTAGTAATGTTAATTTAGAGGCTTCGTGCGTTCCAAAGATGGTTTTAGGGAATGCACGGCCGATGTGACGCCATTTTAAAGGTTAAGGATTTTGGGGGCGTTACAAAACATGATGGGATGCTCTTAGAGGATCAGACATAAAATCGGGTTAATCTTCACCCATGAGTCAGCGGGCCGACTTAAAACTTCTACGTAGAAAATCATTTTGATGTCGATAAAATCATTTGATGACCCCTAAGTGAAACTCTAAATGTGAAAAGCGCAGTCTTGTGGTTTTTTTCTTTCCAGAAGTTGTTTTTGATTAGAATCTTGTTTGTCCAACTGAATTGAATGTTTTTTTTTTGAATCCTTGGAGGCTAAACAATTCAATTCAATGGATGGTTAAGACCTCTGTCATTGTAAACAGGAGTCGCGAGGATTAAATGGCAAATGCAACTCATAAGATTTTTTTTGTGTGAAAGAAGCAACTCATAAGATTTTGAGTCTGAGGGTTTAGACTAGGGTCTCCAAACGGCCTTATGGGCTAGAAAGCCTAATGAGGGCCTCGTGGTCCGTAGGCCTTAAGCCTAGTCCAATCTATGTTTAAGTTTATTAAAGTCCAGCCTTAAGCTTGACGGGCCGGGTAAGGGTGCAACATTTTTTGCCTGGTCCGGCCTATAGGCCCGGCCTATCATGGCCCATATCGAAAAGCCCAAATGAAGTCTACCAAAAAGCCTAGTGAAATCTACCAAAAACAAAAGAGATGTCGCATTTTGTTTCTATGAACTGATTTTTCTTGATGTTTGCATTGTTGACAGTGATGCTAATGTTATTAATGTCCCAGGTAAAGAAGATTTGTGAATTCTAAGGTTGTGTTGGGTGCCGAGCTTTTTAATAAATTTAGTTTCTTATCAAGTTTACTTTTGATCTTTTGGATATTAGCCAGTGTATAGCCGCCGTATAAGTTATTCACAAGCATGGAACATTATATTTATAATTATCATAACAAGATTACCTAACTCGACCTAGTGATATATAAGGTCCAATCCGGCCTAGCCCACAGGCCTACCAAAAACAAAGCCCATTGACTGCTTAAGGCTCCAAAAATATGTATGGGCTTGGCTCGGCCTAGCCTACTTAAAGTTGAAGTGTAAGCTAAGACTTAACCAAGCCTAGTCCAAACCTATTTTTTTTGGGCCATGCAGGCCCGACCTATTGGAGACCCCTAGTTTAGACTGTTCCAAATCTTAATTATGACAGGGGTCCCTCGATCCTGGTTATTTCTCCAACATTGTTCCAAGTGCCAGAGGACCAATTAGTAAATCTTGAAATCATATTCAATTAATATGATCCTTATTTTTATATATTTTTATTCAAATTATTGGATTCAGAGTCGAATTGATTGGTTGGTTGAAACTTGAAAGTGAAGTTTCTTTTTTTTTGACACTAAAGTGAAGTTTCAATAAAACAATACTAATATTTAAATAAGGGAAAAAAGGACAGTTGACCAGAGAAATATATGGTTTGTTGGCTGCATGCATCAAGCAATTCAGTTTAATCATCACAATGTAACAAATCACTTGTTCACCAAAAATGCAATTATGCTAATCGTGTCGGATTATATATGCTTAAAATTTTTGTTTTGAGTGTGAACCATTTGACCGTGTCGAATCACCTAAACCAAGCTTATTATATACATATTATGATATATACGTGAGGAAACATGCAGATTGGCACAAAGTGTCGCAAAAATTTTTTTTTGGGAAAAGTTATACAGATATTGGACATTGACGACTCAATGACTCAAATCAGTACATGAGCTCAGGTTGTCGCACAGGCCTCGAAACGGCCAACCTATCTTCGTAAGAGACTCATCAAAGCCAGTAACATCCCCAAGACAGAGCCGGGGAAAT
Organism: Rhodiola kirilowii; assembly: GCA_033675215.1. Lineage (NCBI taxonomy): Eukaryota > Viridiplantae > Streptophyta > Magnoliopsida > Saxifragales > Crassulaceae > Rhodiola > Rhodiola kirilowii. The sequence continues at coordinate 10,160,486 of CM066201.1, forward strand.
AGGGCAACTGAGACAACTAATGCGACTATCACTCAGTACGCAAGCGGCTGAGAAAGATCAACTCACTCAGTCTGGAGACCGGCTGAGAATAGTCACTTATTCAATCACAACTAAAACAAAAACTACAAACTAATCTAACCTACTACTAACATCTAAAACTTGACCATGTGATCAAAGTATCTTATTCAAGCAACCTAATCGATTCAGAAAAGTACTATATCCGGATCAAAAAAAATTCATGATTAATAATTGCAAGCGAAACTAATTTGTTTTCGTAGAGATTTTCATCACATTAGATTTAAATGGCATATTACTTTCTCTTTTTTTTGATGATGGGTTTTTATATCTCATATAACTCATACACATCAATTATCACTCAAATACATCTCAATCATATTGCATGAGAATTTCATCGGTTACTTGTGATGCTTAGACTCTTGGAGCACGGGCCACACATTGCACCAACCCGGATAAGATACTTGAATTGTGTCCATTGAAGCACATTTCTAACTTGAAAACCCACAAGCATTGACTTGAAACTCTAGCACCTCGACAAGGCAACAACATCCAACTACACAAAAGTGAGAAGAAATATGCTACTCGGAAAAGTCGAACCCTTGACCTCTAGACAAATTTCTTTAGAGATCAAACCACTCGACAAAACCTAATGACATATTACTATTGAATCATGGAAATAGAAATATACAATTTTAAAGTTTAGTTCAATGCGGGTCCTTCATGAAATCAAAAACAAAAAACTGGACCCACTTACTTCGGTTGGCCCACAACACGGCGAAAATTATAGGCCCATTGGGCTCTTGTTTGAAGTTCTAACTAACGGAGCTCACAACAGACATATGTAATAATACCGTTACGCCGAACCTAAATTCAAACTAATCCGAGCCAACTGTCACCGTCAGATCCTCACCGAACCTCCAATCATCATCCTGGACCTCAACTCCAAACAACCATTACGGAACCTCCTCTCTTCTTCCACCTCTTGAAATCTGTCCGCACCTCTCTGCAAATCCTCTGCAACAGTTTTCATTCGCCCGAAAATGGTGTCGAGAATTCTCAAGAGGTCACCCACCAAGTCCATCAAGAGTCACAACCGCCGCCGGAACAGAACACCCATCAAAGCCGACGTAGCGGCCGCCTTCGCCTCCTTCAACAAATCCTGTCGCTGCCGCATAGCCAAGTTCTTCTCGAGTCTGAAACGTGTTGCAACGCCGCCATCGAAGAAGTGGAGAAAACAAGGGTACCAGTTTTTGCAGAAATCCGAATTTATGGTTCAAGATTCGAACTTTCCTATCAGATCGCTCTTTTTCGAAAACCCTAGAAAACTCCCGCCGCAAATTTTACCTGAAAAGCCGACCGTAGTCCTCGATCTGGACGAGACCTTAGTCCATTCGACCGTCGACCCTCCAACCAGGCGATTCGATTTCATCGTACGGCCAAAAATCGGAGACGAATTTGTGAATTTCTACGTTCTGAAGCGGCCGGGATTGAATGAGTTTCTTGAGAAACTTGCGAGTGAGTATGAAGTTGTGATCTTTACGGCCGGGCTGCGGGAATACGCAAGTCTGGTGGTGGATCGAATTGATCCGAGAGGGCTGATTTCGCATAGATTGTATAGGGATTCGTGCAAGGAGATGGATGGGAAGTTTGTGAAGGATTTGGGAGAGATTGGGAGGGAGTTGAAGAAGGTGGTGCTGGTTGATGATAACCCAAATGCTTACTTTTTGCAACCGGAAAATGCGATCCCGGTTCGTGCTTTTGTGGATGATTTGAAGGATAGGGAGCTGTGGAAGCTGGGGGAATTTTTGGAAGGGTTGGGTGTGGTTGAGGATATGAGGGAGGCTGTGAAGAGGTTTTTGAATGAGGATTTGTTGGAAAATGTGATGGTTAGGGTTGAGCTTTGAGAATGGGTGTTGGATGGAGATTGTTCCGGTTTCTGATATGCAGTTGAACATTGTTGTTGTGTTCAATGCATGTTTGGGGTTAAGTTCTTTCTTAGAGATTATGTTGATAAGTTGTACGTATTTATTTTCTGTGTGACTGATGTATATTTTCTGATCATTGGAATGGAATGCATAACATATGGTGGATCAAATCAAAATGTTGAAAAACTCTAAACTGAGATAAAATATAAGGATTTATGAATAAGGGATGGAACAGTGTTGCAATAGAATTCAATTGGGAAATGCAGCAGCATAACTATACTACATTTTTGAATGGAAGTTAGCCTTTCGAAGCATTTGAAATGCCACTGGGTTGAGGGGACATAGAGAGCACCAATGGTGGTCTGAATCTAACTTCTCTGATTGTGTGTATTCTGAATGATGATGTGAACCCATTTGCCATACTCCTCTTAATTGAGCCACACAACAAAAATGCACAGGCACCTCGCATCTTCCACCAAACATAGAGAGCTTCACGAGTCCACTGCTATTTCCCCATAAACTTCTCAGGCATATCAAACCAACAGAATAAAATAAGATCCAAGTATCACGTCAAAGATTGCTGCAACGATGTAGCTTGGACCTCCAAGAGTACAACAGACTATGTTAAGTCGAATTTGCGATATCTGCTGCTGCTGCTGCTGCTGATGCTCAGAGAGTGGATGTAAGAACAATACCATCACGGATCTAACATATTAGTAGAATCCATGTCACCGAAGAAATGCTTGTCTACCACCAACACTTGTTCTTAAGCTATTGGTGTAGTCCCATCTTGCCACACTTTGGCATTAACACATTGTATTCACTCATCCGCAAAGCGCTTAAGTATCAATCATTTCACCCACAGTAGCGACTCAAATGCATCAAATTTGCTACTCAAAACCCCCAAAATTTCAAATCCAGATTGCAACATTCAACCGAAATCACTAAACCGGTCTAAATTCTAATCTCATTCCCATAACCACCATAAATCCAATCCTCAAAACTCCACTGAGCTACACTAACTATAACTCTACAGTACTTCCACAACAACAAGCAACCAACTGCTACTGAAAGCTGCATACATGGAAAAGTTCCAAAAGTCAAAATCATCCACAGGTGAAAACCTGCCGCGGCAGCCTCCAAGCTTCCAGCTTGCTGAAACACATGTCATCAAGCGTTTCGCTTCTGCACCACCGACACTTGATACCATTCAACAAGCACTCCGATCTCATCATCGCCTCGCCGCACTTCGCCACCTGATTCTGACTCCTCCTCTGCAACAGACTCCGATCCGAGCCAGATACAAAATCACCATCACCGTCAGCAGCGGAGGCGCACTTGATAGCTGCTAAAATAAAGACGACACCGATAAAAGGAACGAGAATCGAAACCCTAATTCCGACCATTTTCCTGATCGAAGATGGCGAAGCAGCTTCGCATCAGGTTGGTGGTGAAGTGAGAGAATTTGCCTTGATTGGAGGATGTGTGTCGTGTTGAGATTCGCTTCTGTTTTGACGTTTTACCGTCATGATGACGTCATAAATAATGGGCCGTCATACTGTCTGGATTCACCAAGCCCAACTCTTTTTTAAGTTTTTTTTAATATAATAAAATTATTGATATCAAATTAAAATTCAAAATAGCGGCAGGGCGAGGGGGAATTTTGGTGCCCTAAATTTCTGAAAGCCATAGCGATTCATTTTCCGGAAGATGTCTGGGCGTCCGATTAGGGTTCTAAATGTGGCGGAGAAGCCGTCGGTGGCAAAATCGGTGGCCGGAATACTGTCGAGGAACCAAGGTCTACGAGTGAGAGAAGGAAGATCGAGATACAACAAAATCTTCGAGTTCAGTTATGTAATTAACGGACAGCCTTGCGAAATGATGATGACTTCGGTTATAGGGCATTTGATGGAGCTTGAATTCCACGACAGGTATCGAAAATGGCACTCTTGTGATCCTGCTGATTTGTATCATGCTCCTGTTGTAAAACATGTGCCTGAGGATAAGAAGGATATTAAAAGGACTTTGGAGGAGGAAGCGAGGAAATGCCAGTGGCTAGTGTTGTGGCTTGATTGCGATAGAGAGGGTGAGAATATTGCTTTTGAGGTGGTCGAAGTTTGTAAAGGTGTGAATAGTCGACTTGATGTTTGGAGAGCTAGGTTTTCTGCTTTGATTGATAGGGATATTCATCATGCAATGCAGAATTTGTCTCGGCCGAATCAATTGTTTTCCGATGCGGTAGATGTTAGGCAGGAAATTGATCTCAGAATCGGTGCTTCTTTCACGAGATTTCAGACTATGTTGTTGAGAGATGCGTTTATTCTTGATTTTGTATCGGATGACAGAAATGTCATCTTGAGTTATGGTCCATGCCAGTTTCCAACACTTGGTTTCATCGTTGAACGGTATTGGGAGATACAAGCTCATGAGCCGGAAGAGTTTTGGACAATCAACTGTTCTCATAATTCAGATGAAGGCACAGCTACATTCAGTTGGATGCGCGGCCATCTGTTTGATTACACATGTGCAGTGATTATTTATGAGATGTGTGTTCAAGAATCTACTGCTATTGTTACTGCAGTTAAAAAGCAGGAAAAGTTGAAGTACCCTCCATATCCGTTAAGCACTATAGAGCTTGAGAAGCGAGCATCAAGATACTTCAGAATGAGTTCAGAGCAAACTATGAAGGTGGCTGAAGAGCTTTATCAAGCTGGTTTCATTAGTTATCCTCGAACAGAAACTGACAGCTTTTCACCTCAGACTGATTTACATACAATTGTGCGTGATCAGCAAGGACATCCAGTATGGGGTGCTTATGCACAACGATTGTTAGACCATGATTCAGGACTCTGGAGAAATCCTGGGAGTGGTGGCCATGATGACAAAGCACATCCCCCCATTCATCCAACCAAGTTTTCTGCTGGAGAATCTAATTGGAGTCCAGACCACCATAAAGTTTACGAGCTAGTTGTTCGCCATTTCCTAGCATGTGTCTCACAACCTGCTGTAGGTGCAGAAACCACAGTAGAAATCGACATTGCTGGTGAAGGCTTCTCATCATCTGGAAGAGTCATATTAGCTAAAAATTACTTAGATGTTTACCGTTTTGAATCATGGGGAGGATCTATGATTCCAAGATATGATGTTGGGCAACAGTTTATACCCACTACACTGACTCTCGATTCAGGAGTTACAAGACCTCCTGCCCTTCTAAGTGAAGCAGATTTGCTTAGTTGTATGGACAAAGCAGGCATAGGTACAGATGCCACAATGCATGACCACATCAAGAAGCTGCTGGATAGGTTTTATGCAACTAAGGATGCAAATACCCGTTTCTCCCCAACTAATCTGGGGGAGGCATTAGTTTTGGGATATGACGACATGGGATACGAACTCTGGAAGCCGTATCTAAGATCAGCAATGGAGAGTGACATGAAAGCAGTAAGCATTGGAACGAAGAGGAAAAATGATGCTTTGACTGCTTGCTTGGAACAGATGAAGGCTTGTTTCTTGGATGCAAAGCTTAACAAAGTAAAACTTCTTGAAGCCATGGAAGCATTTTTTGAGAGGAGTAATAGAGCTGGTGGAGGTGAGCAAAGTCAGATTGGAGAGGTTGTTCGTCGATGTAATCTATGTCAAGAATCAGATATGGTGCTTAAGCGGAAACCGGACGGTAATTTTATGGTTGGCTGCTTAGGGTACCCTCATTGTAGAAATGTTATTTGGCTTCCTGGATCCATTGCTGAAGCTACTGTCTTAACTGATGTGTGCAATTCTTGCACTCCAGGCCCTGTGTACAAGATAAAATTTAGGTTCCGTCGGTTGGAAATTCCACCAACTTACAGCATTGACCATATAGGTTGTGTTGGGGGTTGTGATGATATTCTTCGACAGCTAACAGAAATATGTGGAACTGGTTCCCGTACTGTTCCTTCTGCTGCAGTGGGACAAGGTCAAGGGCGAGGACAAGGACAAGGCCCATCTTCCAACAGCACTCCAAGGACTACCAATCAAAGGGGTGCTTGTATAATCTGCGGGCAAACAGGCCACTACTCTAATAATTGCCCCTCACAAGGATCGCGTTCTAGAGTTCCACCATCTAACAATTCAAGAGTGGACTCCAATGCACCCGAACCTTCGGTTTCGTGCGAGACATGTGGATCACCATGCCCGATGCGCACTGCTAACACAGAAAATAACAGGGGAAGGAATTTTTACTCATGCCGCGACTGTAACTTCTTTGTATGGGAAGACAATGTCAACAGCAGTGGGGGGAGAAGTGCACATCGGTCTAACACCAACACTACAGCATCCAATCCTAGAGGGAGAAGTGTACGGGGTAGAGGTAGAGGTCGCGGTCGTGCCCGTGGCGAAACTCATCAAACAGACGACTACACCTATGTGTCTGCAACCGGTGATCCGATATCAGCTAGAAGGTGTTTTTCATGTGGTGATCCATCTCACTTCGCAAATGTTTGTCCAAACAGAGGTCTGTAACTGCCTCAGCCATTGTTGCTCTGAATTACACATTTGAAGCAATTGATTTCTGTATTCTCATGTTGTTGACTCATATTTAGGAAGTTTTGTTTTGCGCCTCAAAAAGTACACATCAAGCTTCAATATTAAGAGTTTTTCTCAGAAATGATCCAAAATGAGTTTTACATATTAGAATGACCCATGCGAGTTTCACATTTAAAAAATGATCCATTTTTAATGAAATCGGATTTCCAGGAACCAGTTTTCTGAGTTGCACATAACACTGAATCCATAGGATCCGGTTTTCTGTGTTTTTTATAAAATCGAATCCCCAGGATCCGGTGTTATGTGCAAACTCAACACGTGGAGTTCTCTCATTCGAACGCGCACATAACACCGGATCCTGGGGATCCGGTTTTGTAAAAAACACAGAAAACCGGATCCTGGGGATCCGGTGTTATGAAAAACTTAGAAAACCGGTTCCTGGGAATCCGATTTCATTAAAAATGGGTCATTTTTGAAATGTGAAATTTGCTTGAATCATTTCTACTATTTGAAACTCATTTTGGCTCATTTCTAATAAAAACTCCATTATTAAACTCCTGTAGTTTTAGGTTAGCAGCAGCTATGTTCTTAAATTTTTTTTTTTTGAAATTGAGCTTAAGCTCATGATTGTTAGTATCTACTCTATTTTTAAAGTGTGTTTGGAGGGTCTTGAACTCGAACGTACGAAGACGCTGGGGGAGCGCTCACCAATTGAGCTATGTCCATAAATTAAAAAGTGATAAAATGAAATTTCTCCGTTTCTCAAACTATTCCATATTACATATCGCTCGATTAAGAATTTCTAAAAACTCATAAGTTAAAAATTTAAATTTTACAATTAGATCATCTTTAAATCTGCATATAATATATATCTAAAAAGTGTAATCAAAGAAATTTGAAAGTTTAGGGCATATGCAGCGGTCGCATGTTCGATGGGATTTGGGGACGTTCGACGAAGGATTTTTGTGCAGCGGTGACATCCTCGTCGAGATCGCTTGCTGGAGAAGAATTTTCGGACGAGAACGTCCGCTCAGAAATGCTGGACGAGAACGCCTGAGCGAACATCCTCCGCGAGTGAGCTGTGTCGCGTGTAAAATCAATCGAACGAAATCGATCAAATTGAACATGGAAAACTCAGTCGCTAGATGATTTTTGACATCAATAGAAGAATCAAGAACCGACGGATCGAACAATCAACATTCCTGAGAAGATGATGAACAGTACTTTCACCTTCCGCGCGTCCAGTTTCAACATTAGCATCGCGTTCCACATTGACATTAAGCCATAATGTCTAAACCAAATGCGATTAAGTTTAATGTGTACATAGGACGCGGAGGGGAAGTGACGCGCGTCCTGTCCCTACGTTAGCACCACGTTCCACATTGACATTATGAAATAATGTATGAAGTAGGCGCGGCTGGTAACGTCTCTGTTAGACGCGGCAGGCACTGATCATTCAAAAATCTGATCTAACGATATATTTTCTCACCAATGACAAAATCTTATTTTGTACGCAAAGATCGCATATGGTGTCCAAATTGGTTAATTCAAAGCTTGTTGGAAAGCTAACTCGAAGGCCAACAACTTTATAGTTAACCCCAAGAGCAGTTGCGAAGGTTTAGACATCGAAAAAGGCGTCGTAAATTGAAAATACAACACACAAATTGAAATGCAACACACAAGTTCAAATACAACACACAAATTCAAATACAACACACAACTTAAACAGATGCTTCCATGTTGGTAACATAATTCATAAATGTTCACCGGTTTCGATAAACCAATTATGCTTCACGAGATCATTTTGCAACTCCGAGTGGAGATATGCAGATTGCAGAGTTGTCAAGCGATTACCAAATGCTTCTGACTGTTGGGCTCTTCCAACTGGATCATGAAGATATCGATTACCATTCTGATCTGTCGGGCCATCATATACCGTGAAAGCACTACGAGGATTATGTGGATCTTCCTCGTCAACTTCCACAAATTCATCGTCTATGAATTCTTCCTCAACAATCATGTTATGCATTATGATGCAAGCCAACATAATTGTTTTCAAAACACTTTTTCTATGACACATACCTCTCGACATCTTTGCAGTACGACTCTTGTTTCTTTGCAAACAATTTCTCAGGATCACCTTGTGGATTCGGAATTGTTTTCACGAAGGAGGAGTACTTTGGATAAATCCCATCAACTAAATAATAACCGGCGTCGTATGTGTTCCCGTTAACTAAGTATGTCACTTGAGGGTAAATTCCGGCGAGGAGCGGATCAAAAATTTCTGATTGATGTAAAACATTGATATCGTTTTGTGCTCCGGGCACACCAATGAAACTATGCCATATCCATGTGTCGTAGGATGTTACTGCCTCCAAAATAATGGTTGTGGGCGACCTTTACGACCTGAGTACGCCCCTTGCCAAGATGTTGGGCAGTTCTTCCACTCACAGTGCATACAATCGATGCTTCCAATCAAATCAAGGAATCCTCGTTGCTCTGCTCTTTGTAACAATCGACTCAGGTCCAGGGCCGGCCCGTTGTCTTTGGAGGCCTTGTGCGAGATATCAAATGTGGCCCCCTAGTTGCTTCTGAAAAAAGAGAAACAATACACCAAAACTACAAGCATAGTATCACAAATAAACATCTACATAAGCAGACCAACAATTAAGATCACAACAACAAAAAGATAAAAAATCGAAAGCAAATTTTCTGGAAAAGCATATTGGATTTGATTTTCTGGAAAAGTAAATTTTCTGGAAAAGCATATCAAATGTGATAGAAGGATTGATTTTCAATAATTGCAAAACCAATGCAATGTTTAAAGCTGAAATTGAAGAAAGAGAGATTACCCAGAATTGAGGAGAGGTCACACAACACAGCAGCCCTTTAGCAATGTCAATCTGCAAACAAAATCAACTTACTTTGAAAATCCGATGACAAAAATCCACTCAAACCAGAACCAAACAACTGAAAGAAACAGAAAGGAACTGGTCAACTAAGAGTAAGCAAGCACTCACCTTTTTCAGATCCTACTTTGGTGTCCTTCAACCTTGTCAGTCGGTTGTTGGTGTAAAGATTGTATCTTTCTGAAAAATGGAGGATTGATTAGGAGAGGTCGGAGAGGAGAGGCCGGAGAGCGGGAGAGGACTGACCGATTGAGGAGTGAGCCGTGAGGAGAGGTCGGACTGTCAGAGAGCAGGAGAGGGCTGAGGAGAGCCTTCGTTCTTCTCTTCTCTGTTCTTCGTTCTTCGAAAGCTAACAAAAAAAAATTAATCAAGAAATTGAACTATGATGCTGATGGCCCAAATTTGGTGGCCCTGTGCCTTTGCACTTTTGGCCCAGCCGACGGGCCGGCCCTGCTCAGGTCAGCTGCATTCGGAGAGCGTAGATAACGGTCTTTGTGATGTTCAACTACTTGAGCACACCACTTCTTCAGGCACTCTAGGGTGGTTGATTCGCCCATCCTTGTGAGCTCGACACACTGATCCGCACATGAACCGTATGCCAACATCCGTATAGCGGCGGTCATCTTCTGCTCTGGAAGGAGACTAAGTACTCCAGCCGCATCACGACGCTGATGCCAATATTCATCATGATTGCAAAGCTTGGTCATGATACGATTAAATAGGTTGCTGCTCATTCGGTACCTTCGTCAAAAGTTGACTTCGGAGAAAATTGGACGATCGATGAAGTAGTCTTCCAACAGATTATGCCCCCTCGATCCCCTTTGCCTTTGTCGATTTGGTTGGCGACTGCTTGACGCATCATCTTCATCACCTGCCGTTGCAACAACAACGACATCCATAACGAACGAGTTAACCGTCTCAATCATTTGTCTCATTCTTTGTCGGTACTTCAAAAAACCCTCATTGAAAATGAAAGAATTCATGATACGAATGAGCAAGAATGGCTGGGAAATTGAGATGAGTGAAGGAAGTGTGTGTGTGATTTAATGAGAAGACAAATTTTGTTTTTATAGACTAGGAGCTAATTTTTTGAATTTCAAAAAATTTCAAAATAATAATTTTTTATTCAGGAATAATAATAGGAAGTTCTCCGCAGGATGACATTGCTGTACAGAATATGCAGAAATGATATTATTGTTCACTGAATAGTAATAGAAATTGCTCTGTAAGAAAGTTCTCGATGAGATAATATGCTTGAACGAGTGCAGATGCTCTTAAATATATAAATTTTACAATTAGATAATCTTTAAATGTGCATATATGTCTAAAAAAAGTGTAATCTTGATGAATTTGACTTTCTCTAATTTTAAATATCAACCTATAACACATGTCATGCCCTTGTACACTGATAAATAACCACTTTACGGAAAATACCCTTAAACCAGACGAAAACAATAAAAACAAAACCAACGAGTCATCGGTGTCGGTGTCGGCAATCCTAATGATAAGGTCCCGAACTTCTCCAATGTTCCATTTTCTATTTCTTTAATTACTGATTTCCCATTTCAACGGCATCTCGTAAACCCTAGAATTTTCTCGAACCACCGTCCACCGATCGACTCCGCCGCCATAAATTCGCCTTTCGGAGATTCCGCCTGCACTCAGATTGTACCCAGTGCTACGTCGTTGATTCGAGTACGAGTAGGAGAGTATTGATACTGGTAGCTCATTGCTCATGCTCTAAGTTCATTTTAAGGCGTTGATTTTAACTTTTGTTTTATTTAATGTATTTTTAGGTTTCCAAGTTGTGGATGTGTTGTTGAAAACTGAATTTGTCAATCGTTTGTTTGTTAGATAGCACATAGCAGGAGTGCCTTGATTTATAAGTGCCGGAAGTAGTTGGTGAAAGTATCTGCGATTCGGTAAGAAGTTTGATGTTGAGTTAGGGTTTGGAACCTGAGATTGGGGTATTGCTGGAATTTAGGTTTCAATGGTATAATGTTTTCTCTGATTTCGTGCGGTTCTGTGATGCTTTCAGTTCTGGATATTGAGTTGTGCTTGAAGGAATTGATTATTGGGCATTTGTTGGATGGGAAACTGAATATTTAATTTTGGGGGTTTGGATTGGGAGGCAAAGGATTTGGTGGTGAAGTTGGTGCGCTGGTTGGTATATCTGCTGCTAGTGGCTGGTGGTTCAGATAAAGCTGGAAATTCTGCTTTGGAGAAAATATGACATGTCAATGATGTGTGGATTCCTTTTGCCAGGGGTTGTTCCATTGAAAATTTGAAGGGCTGTGTCCAGCAAAGAATCAGAATTTTGAGGTGGATGTAGCTGGAATCAGTTTATAGTTAGCAAAGATATCAGTGTTGTAACTTGTCGATTGTGGTTGGTGAGCACTGAGCATTGCAAGAAAGGTTTAGATAGATATCAGAATGGTTGAAAGTCTGGGCAGTTCAAATGCACTTCCTCCCTTCTTAGCAAAGACTTATGAGATGGTGGACGATCCCTCATCGAACTCGATCGTCTCATGGAGTTCCAACGATAGAAGTTTTATAGTGCGGAATCCTCCAGAATTTTCAAGGATCTTGCTGCCTAAGTTCTTCAAGCACAGTAATTTCTCCAGTTTCATTCGGCAACTGAATACATATGTAAGTAAATTATGATTCGATTCTCAATGTTCTGCCTAACTTTTGGAAAATCCTGTTTAATTTTTAATTGTTCCATCAGGGGTTTAGGAAAATTGATCCAGAACAATGGGAATTCGCAAATGATGATTTTGTCAGAGGTCAGCCAAACCGGTTGAAGAACATACACAGACGCAAGCCTGTCCATAGTCACTCTGTGCATATTCAAGTCCAAGGGATCTCGTCTCCTTTGACTGAATCAGAAAGGCATGGTTACAAGGATGACATCGGAAGGCTGAAACGTGAGAAGGAAGCGCTGCAGCTGGATCTGGAGAGGAAGAAAAGAGAAAGAGAAGAGTGTGAGTTGCATGTCCAAAGCATAAAGCAGCAACTGAAATGCATTGGCTATAGACAGGAGAAGCTGGTGGCATTTCTAGCCCAAGTTTTGAATAAGCCTGGGTTGGTTTCGAGTTTCGCACCAACTCTGACCACTCGTAACAGAAAAAGAAGGGTGCTGACAGCAGACTGCTTACATGATGAAGCTGAAACCGAGGGAAAACGACTAAGGACTTCTCAAGTTACAGGCACTGGAGAAGAAGTCTCTGCCACCATGTCGGCCATAAACACTGAATCAATTGATCAAATGGAATCCTGCATAGCAAATTGGGAAGAAATCATATATCAAGTGGGTCGAACATGTGGTCAGGACAAGTACAATATTCAAACTCCTCTTGCTGTCATTCTTACTGAAATTGATCCACAACCGGAAGAAGCTGTGATAAATCCAGAGAAACGCACCTCTCCTGTGACGGATTCTAAGGACGACAGTTCAACTTTTGAGCTGGATGAATCCCGAGGCTTTGCTGACAGCCCCACATTGTCCTTCCTGCAACTTAATATTGATGTTCCCGCTAAAGCTACTGGAATAGACATGAACCATGATCCCTCAAGTCAAGCTCCCCTAATTGTAAAACCAACAGAAAAGGCTTCTGAGGCTCAGACAAAGACCGTGGTTCCCACAGGGGCAAATGATACATTCTGGGAGCAATTTTTAACTGAACATCCTGGTTCATCCAACGCACAGGAAGCACAGGTTGAAAAGAAGGATCCTGAAATCAGAAAACAAAGCGATCCTAGCAAATCGTGGTGGAATATGCCGAATGTAAGTAATCCAGTAGAGCAGATTGAGATGAGCCATTTGACGTCAGCAGAAAGAACTTGAAATATATCAATTTCCATGTCCTGGTTATACTCACTTGTACAGTTGTTAGATTACTTGCTGGCATAGTTGATCAGATTTGGATATAACATATGTGTGGCTCAATGAATAAGATATCATGCAGATAAGTTTTCAGTCATCAATGTCTGAAAAATTTAGTGCAGTTGATCAGAGGATGTAAAGATGAGTGATGCTCTTCGATTATTTGGTTCCAATAAAAGAAGAATTTCCCAACTTAAAAATATGAGGCTGAGGGACAAGAGTTAATTATAGGGTGGAAAGTATAGAGCTCTCTGCCAGAGTCCGGCATTCTACTGATGATAACTTGATACGAAATTCTGATATGGAGGTTATTTAAATTATGAGAGATACAAATGGCTGGGTTGACTTGAGCCAACCATGCCTTTTGTTTCCTGAACTTGTCCAGAGTCAGTGATGACTTATGGCTTATTGGATCTGACTGGCAAAGATTGAATGATCAGATGATCAAGCAAGAAGATTAATCTACATCTACCTAACAGGAGCTTTCAGTACAAGTTCAGGTACCAACTAGTTCTGCATTGCACCTTGGAGATCTGGTAGATAGGCATTTTCCACATGCGACAAACTTCAGCTGGCTTTTGGCCGCCTTGTCCTAACTTTTAGCCTCCCAAGCTGCAGAAATGGAGTTTACTAAATAAGTACAGATTTCGATAATCTGGGTAATTTTGGAATATTCTTTGCTAACTAGGAAGTTATTGCACACGTTATGAACTATGAAGTAATGATTGTACTTCGGAAGCAATGCATGAGCGAGGATACATTTGCGCAACAAGTCTATAGACACGATAGCTGTTGAGCATGGCATTATAGTTTGGCACTGGCAGCACTAAATTAAGCCTGATCAGTTTTTTCAGAAGGCCAAAAAATGTAGATAATTATCAACCTATTGGTCGGGAGAGGAAAGTATTACCCTGCGGGAAGTTGCTCCACGTGCCTGCCAGCAAAATAAGCTCCTAGATCTTGATTCCAATCTCCTGGAAATATAACTCTTAGGCAGGAGATACTTATTTTTACTTACCTATTTTTAGTATCGGAAATAATATTTTCAGCGTTAATAACCATGAAATAACATTTTGAGCTAAAATAGTTAAGGACAAGCTGACACTTAGTAATTTTCGTGTTCGAACTTATCAGTTATGGAAACTGCTTTGAGCCTCCCCTGGGAACAACCATCTGCCTGTTGAATGACATGGGCCAGAGAAACTTTACTTTTCACAATGCTTCTGTTAGGATTTTGATTCTCAAGTGTCATTTTGGCCGTTTATTGGGAGACAATGGCTTTCCTACACCAGCTATATTTGTATCTCGTTGAACGGACCCAAGACTTTTAGGCTTGGGATCTCTGTCAGGCAGAGGTAACTCAACAATTTCACTCCTTCCTGTTACATGGAAATTCGTTTAAATATGTATTTTTCGGAACACCAAGTAAGGTTTCTTAGAACTTCTCAGCGAGCTACCTGTCTGCATTTTGTTGTCAGCAACTGACTCTGGATCTTTAGAACATTGTGGTCCGACTTCGGAGGCTGATAATATAATTGGCATGTTACAACCTGCACCTACATCACTTCTAAGTTCTATTGTTACAGCTTACAGGAGACCCCCCACTACAGATTCAAACGCCAGCATAATATGCCCCCTGAATTTCTCGGCCTTGGATTTTGCAATGTGTGAACGAAACATCAACTGGACTACCGGAGCTGCAGAGAATTATAAATAGAAGCATTGACATAAGAGTAGAAACAAAAAAGCATGGTTGAAATACTAAAATATGGTTGACAAAAATTTCAAGAAGTAACTTTCCAAATGGCATAAAAATCGAGAAACCTTTGTATCTGTAATTTTAAGTAATAGGAACATTTAGGATAAGGAAAAATTCAAACAAACAGTTGATATTATTAAGAGAATTTTCACGACAAATGAGCACAATCTAAGATAACCGAATTTTGAGAATGAGATGAGTAAGATGTACCTGTTCCGAAAGTGACAGAAACAAGTTTTCCTTCCTCGTACATAAACTGTTTGATTGTATTTACTTGTATGTTTTCTAAAACATCCAACCAAATTTCTTCTATATCTGTCTGAATTTGATCTGAAACCTTACTTCTCACAATTCTATTTCTTTCATTGGAATGCAGACAAGTCCTTCGAAATTGCATCTCTTGCTCGGGATGTAATCTTCTTCCTTCACTTGTTCTTGGACCATGAGAAGTTCCACATTTGAGATTATCCATACTGCTTCGTGTAGCAGCGGATAATCTTTTACCGAAATCAAATGTGCCATCATACTCGGCAACATCCATCCGAGAAATACCTTGTCGAACAGAATTATTATGGACCAAGGGACTATGGTTGAAACTCGCGTCTGCAGATGAACCAGGCAACATATATTGCTGGTCAGGAGCAAGTTGCAAAAGCGCAGCTGTTAACCATGTTAGTTTGTCATTTGATGTTCTTAGCTGCTTCTCGGCCTCAGACAGAGTTTTAAGAGCTTGACGAAGTTTCTCAGTGTCTTCTTTAGATACTGAAAGGCACAACAAGGGGTAAATGACATGTAGTAGTTATCAATAATACTCTGTGCGAAGTAGGAAAATAAACAAATTTGAGGGGCTCTTTCAGAGAAAAAAAAAGAACTCTTTGAAATGAGATTCTAAGATCTCACACGCCACAAAAGCCAGAAGAAAACGTAGTAACTATTTATTTGTACAAGTCTAGCATAATACTCACAGGCTTGGTGTTTGAAGAATTTCCTCCTCTGCTTATCCTTTGTAAAATCATAGCCACCAGCAAGGATATCAGTTATTAAAGTGGCAAGTTGGGACATTAAAGCCAACGGCTCGACACCAGTTTCCATTATTTCTCGTAGGCTTCTAACGGTATTAACTGTGTCTGCTGATAAAGCGAGATCAAGTAAATCCACCAACTTCTCATCAGATATGAGTCCAGCCTGAAAATAGAAATGCCATCAGCCCAAAAATGCACCAAGTGAAATACATTTATAGAAATGCGTTATTTAACTGACAGTTAGCTGCAGACGTTCTACTTACAAAATGAGACACGAAAAACATACCAATTCTTGAACCAATGAGATCGAGATCTTTTGCCCAAGTAAACTCAGTTGTTCAAGTGTCATTTCAGCATCCCTTAGTGATCCATCAGATCGTGAAACAATAAGTCTCAGAGCATCTTTATCGATTTCCAAATGCTCTTTTCTAGCAATCCATTGTAAAGTAAAGAAAATATCTAAATCTTTCAACTTCGGAAAAAAAAACTTTTGGCAACGGGATAAAACTATATGAGGCAAGACCTCGAGACTAGAACAAGCAAGGATAAAAACCACACGCCTTGGTGCTCGGTCGACAACTTTTGAAATAGCACTTCAACAGTCAGGCGATAAGGTATCACAATCATCAAAAATAAACACTATATATTGAGAAGGTGATTGCAAGACAAACCATATTCTCGAGCTGATCCATAATACCTTTAAAATCAAAACGACTCACGGGGCCCACTTCCTGGATATTGTGGCTTTTGCCCATGTCATATGCAATACAAGAATGGTGTTCGACCCTTTGTGTTTTGATGATAACAAACACTTAACTAATATTTGACTTGAGTGTGTAGAAATCACAAATCTGTCTGAGAAGTTGCAGGGCCCAGACTGTCTGAGAGAAACGTGACTGGACATCTCTGAGAGAGCTCAGCGCTACGAGAGAGATGAGATCTGCGTGAGAGACGAGATCAAGCTCAGCAGCAAACATATATCAAGATCCGAGCTGGAGATATTCGAGATATATCAAGACTCGAGATTGAAATATACTCAGGATATGATATGGAAATATCCGTACAAGATATACTCAAGATACATATATGAGCTAGGAATATACTCAAGATGTACGTGCTGAATATATACAAGCCGGATATGGAAGGGAATGATTTATAGGGTTAAGATATATCTTAACCAATCAAATCTGCAAGATGGAGTTCAAATATCTGATGTAGATCAGATCTGCTGGGCATCTCTGCGAGAGAGATGCGTTCTGTGTGAGGGACACACCGACATTATGACGAGATCGGATCAGCGAGAATATATTCGATACGAATCAGAGATATTCGAGTATATCTACGGGATAATTGACGAGCAGTATTGATGTCAGTATATACACGAATATACATCTAGTGTATACGGAGGGAAGATACACGCCAGATTTGGAAAGGAAATATGTGACAGGGTTAAGATATGGAAATATCTTAACCATATCATATCTGATGGATAGCAATCGGATCTGAGACAGAGATCAGATCAGCCGACCTGAAGACTACTATAAAAGGAGGAGGAGTCTTCAGATTGAAGTGCGGCTTTTGGAGAGAACGAATCGGAGATAGAAGAGAGATCAATTCCGGAGCTGACGAAGTGCTGCTGTGTGCGGACGAGACAGATTGTGTTAGTTGATACTTTGAGTTGAGTAGAATTGTTAGCTGTCACTGAGTGAGACAAAGTGTAACAATCTACAAGCATACTCTTTCATCAATAACATTGATCTTGAAGCCCTTCTGGAACTGTCCAGAAGGCAAGTGGTTTACAGCCTGTTGCAAAGGATTGCAATAAGATTTCCACTATAAATCATGAGTTTTTACTTTCCGTACAATTTCCTGTGCTTAAGTAAATTTGTGCTGCCATCTGTCTGAAGGATATTACTCTGGGATCTCCCTCACATAGTTGGCTAACCTAACGATCCAACAATTGGTATCAGAGCCGGGAAGCTCTAGATTTTGTGTTAGCCTTTGTAGGAAATCATGTCTAACGGAAGCGACTCGTTCTGGAAGCCGCCGATGCTCATTCCGGGAGAGTATGACTGGTGGAAGGACCAGTTCGAAGCTCACGTGTGTTCCCTGGATGGGAAGCTGTGGCAGGTATTCGAAAAGGGAAACTTCCCTATTCTAGATATGACAGACCCTGCCAAACCGAAAGAGAAGGAAAAAGACAAGTACACAGATGCTGACTACAAAGCTCTCCAGCAGAATGCCAGGGCTAAGAAGATTCTGTACATGGCCCTCTCACACGGAGATCAGGTGAAGATGGCTGTGTATAAAACTGCGAAGGAGCAGTGGGATGGCCTTGCTAGACTGTACGAGGGAAACAAGGATATAAAAAAGAACAGAATCCTAGCCGCCACAAAGGATTACAAATCTATCGAACAGCAAAAGGACGAATCCCTGGAAGACTTCTACACCAGATTTCAAGTCATTGTCGCACAGCTGAACTCCCTGGATGAGATACTTCCACACTGGAAAATAACCCATCAGTTCATGCAAGCTCTCAGCTCCAGATGGGACACAGTGACTACTGCTCTCCAAGCTCAGAAGGGGATCAAAGACGTCACTCTGGAAGAGCTCATGGCGAATCTGCAGAGCCAAGCTGGGATAGCAGAGAGAAAAATGGCTAGGAGGCAAGCAGACGAATCCCAAGCGATAGGATTGAAAGTCGAGAAGGCTTTGGATATAGCCCAGGTTAGTATGCCATCTAAAGGTGAGGATGAGGAGATTGCTCTTCTCTCGAAGGCCTTCATGATTGCGAACACAGGGAGAGTGCATAACAAAGGTTTCTCTGGCGGAGGACGAAATAGTCAAAGGTGGAACAAGGGATCTGCCTCAGAGGAGGGCAAGGCAAATGCAGGAGCAAAGGAAGAAAGAACCTGCTATCACTGCCAGAAAAAGGGACATTTTGCTAAAGACTGCTACAGCAAGAAGAAAGGTGAACCACCTGCCCCAAGGGAAGCTCAAGCCATGTTCGCTGCCTGGGGTGACTCTGACGAGGAACAAAGCGATAAGAAGCGAGCTAAGGAGCCATGTCTGATGGCGAACTCCGCAAACAATGAGGTAAATGAATCTGACTCTTTTATAGATCAAGTGTTTAGTGAATTTGACTTTGCAGAAACTATTACCGAACTGCTGAAGAAGATCACAAGCCTTAAAGAACAGATTGAGATCATGAAAGATGAACATGAAGACGACATAGAGAACAATCGTCTCTGGTCAACCAAAGCTATGCAACTTGAGAGAGAAATGGAGGAGCACATCTGCAAATGTCCCACCTGCGACAGAAGGGACGCACAAATCAGTGATCTAAGTGACAAACTGAGGGGCATGAGAATTGACGATACCAGGATGGTAGGATCAATTGCAGAATCGGTCAGGATCCAGTTGGATAACGAGGAACTCCGTCAGACTGTTGCAGATCTCAGACAAAAGGAGACGGAGAGAAAGAAAATCTGGCTTCAAGAACTAGAAGCCAAAAAGGTCGAGGAGGTAAGAAAAGACTACAAAAGAAAGTTTGCCAGACCTGGACTTGGGTACGTTGAAGTGATGAAAGAGACTGATGAAGAGGCGGCAAACAAAAGGATTGCCAAAGGAAAGGGACCAATGACTGAAGTCGGAGAGGGCTCCCTTCAGCAGAGAAAGCCGGAACCCACAAGACAGTCGGGAAGAGCAGCCACATCTCCGAAGGAGAGTCATCTCCATGACAGTGACTCTGGACCTTTCAAGGCTGGGAAGACAGTTGAAATGTGGAAGAAGATGAGTTCCAATCGTCAACCTTTCTCGATTGACTTTCAGACACGGAGAAACAGGAGACCTGTGCCATTAGAGAGACACAAGAAAACTGGTTGTCTCAATTACCGTGGTTGCTGGCACTGTGGTCACCCTGGCCATTACAGATCAGACTGTGAGAAATGGAAAGAAGCCAACGAGAAGAGTTACAGCTATCAGAGAAAGGCCAGTACTGGTATGTCCCTAGAAGAAAGGTTTCTCCTCATAGAAGGGAAGACAGAGCTGAATGGGTTCTGTCTCACCATGACACAGCCATCTACGGACGACCCAGGAGAACTCCCAGGAAGAGAATCAATCTCGCTGATGATAATGATTCCCGTCCTTTAAAGTTTCCTTCTGCTGTTAAAACTGTCCCAAAACCCAGTAAGCCCAAGCTTGTCTGGGTTCGTAAAAACTAATCTCTCTCTCGCAGAAGTGAAGCCCCGACCCTGGTATCGGGACAGGGGATGTTCCGGGCACTGAGGGGGAATCTAGGACTACAAGCGATGGGAGAGTTATACAGCCACCGGCAAGGCTGAGGGACTACCAGTGTTACGTATCGCAGGATCAGGTAAATCTAGATAATTTGTATCATTTTTGTGGATTTGCGTCCTTTGTCTCTCTTGCAGAACCAAAGACAGTAGCAGAAGCGCTCAAGGATCCAGAATGGGTCAATGCCATACAAGAAGAGCTACATTAGTTCGAGAGGAACAAGTAGATGGATGTGAAAACGGCCTTCGTGAACGAAGTTCTGAAAGAGGAGGTATATGTGAGCCAGACACCAGGGTTTGCGGATCGCACTCACCCTGATCATGTCCATATCTTGGACAAGGCGCTGTATGGTTTCAAGCAAGCACCACGCGCATGGTATAAGAGATTGTCACAATTCCTACTGTCTCACGGTTATGTCAGAGGAGAGGTGGACAAAACTGTTTTCCTTCTGAAGGAAGGGAAAGACACTCTGGTTGTTCAGGTTTCAGGTAGATCCAAGGGAAACCCACATGAGAGCAGTAAAAAGGATACTGAGATATCTGAAGGGAACAGATGACTTATGCCTGTTCTATCCAAGGGGAGGAGACCTACGCTTGGCAGCATATACCGATGCAGATTATGCGGGATGTAAGACAGACAGGAAGTCCACGTCAGGGATGGCTCAATATCTTGGACCGTGTTTGATCTCTTGGGCTTCACAGAAGCAGTTCTCAATTGCACTTTCCACCGTTGAGGCGGAATACACTGTCGTTGCTGCTTGCTGTGCGCAGCTGCTATGGCTCAGGCAACAGCTAAGTGACTATGATGTTATTACCAATTGTGCTAAAATTCTGTGTGATAACACTAGTGCTATTAATGTGTCTAAAAATCTTGTGCAGTTTTCACGCACTAAGCATAGAGAGATTCGATATCACTGTCTGCGAGACTGTGTAGAAAAGGGAACAATAGCAATGGAATACTGCAGAACTGAGGAACAGATAGCGGACATATTCACAAAGGCATTGCACAAGGAACCCTACGAGAAGCTGAGGCTTGAACTAGGTATGGTTTCTCTTCCTTAGAGCTATGCTCATATGTTGCTCCCTCAGTGATTGGCTAGACTAGTGCATACAAGTCACGTCTGATGGAGAATTTAACATGGATGTTCTGTGCTAATGAAAAAATAGGGTGTGTTCACACTGTATCTATGCATGCTAGGTATGTGATTGATGACCGCATTAGGGATTGAAAAACATGAAATTCTGAATCTTCTTTCTGCCCAAAAGAGACCTCCATAGTTGATCCCACATTATAAGCCCAGGAGGTCCTCTAGACCAACCCTAGCCTATTTTCATGTGGGATATTCCTATGAGCCTGTTGATGTGCTGTTTTTCTGGAGTTATTCCACATGAGGTATGAAGATGATAAAAATGTATTTGGATGATCTTATTTGTTTTTTTCTGATTGTGTGTGGTGTTATTTGTACCATTTGGGTAAAGTTAGCACACCATACCAAAAATCTTGCGTACCCATGAGACATGTCAGATTGAGTTATCACTTTGGAAGGTTCAACTTTGGCTGAGAAACAATCTCTATGACAGTTGTGGAGATAAGGAGATCTGTGACAGTCAGATAACGATGGTTTTGCATGGGAAGGTGCCCTGGAGTTGTGCTGGTGATGGACTGTCAAAAAGTTCAGCGGATGTGCTACAACGAAATGTTCATCTGGAGTTTGTTGTATGAGAAGGTACAAGCAGCTGAAGACGTTGCATGTGGGGGGCATGTGGTAGCTGGTGTGCCCATCTTATTGAATGAGAATGAGTCCAGCAGCACAACCAAAAGGAGACTTTGGTTGAGGTATTGATTGTGAAGATGCTGCAGAAGTATTTCATCAGGTAATGCTTTTCAAGCATATGGAATGCAAGTAGATCATGTGGATCATGCAAATTGATTCGATTGTTTCCAATTGAAGATGGGCTTTTAAAGAAGCTGTTTGTGAGTAGTTTAGATGGAGTTGAGCAGATCAAGTAATGGGTAAATTTGGTGGAGTTTTTTGTGTGTGGTTGGAAGTTGATGAGTATATGGCTGCGTTCAGCGAGAAGAGTCTTGCTAAAGACGGCTCTCCAGATGCTCATATTTGTTATTTGCAAGAAAGGCTTGCTGCCATTGATGTCTAGCTAGATGTTATGAGAAAGCTGCCTGTTGCGACGTTAGGAAAATGAATCAGCGGTGCTGTTTTTTTTGGCATGCCATGTGCTTATGAAGCTGCTCCACAAAGAGGAAGAGCGAAGGAGTCGATGTTGTTACTTAGTTAAAGAAGTAATACAGGCATGGCCATGGAGTTTGGTCATGTTGCTTGTCAAGGGTCGACATTGGGTGCTGCAAAGAGCTGGCAACGATGTTGTCATTACCTCAATGAAAGATGTACGAATGGGAAAAACGGTTCTGCCAAGCTTAGCATTGGGCTGTAATTAATGGTGTGACGAAGACGATGCTAGCATGAATGTCAATGATGCTGAGATGATGAAGTGAGCATGATTTATGGAGGCTTGAAGTTCTGAGTTTTTGGCAGTATTAAAAAAAGAAAAAAAAAGGAGGAAGCTTTATGATGCAGAAGATGAGAACAGCATGGATCAGTTGTTTTCTCCATAGATCGTTACTGAAACGATGAGGTTAATGGTGTAGAAAAGCACATAAGTGGAGCACCAAAGATGGATGAGAACGAACATTGAGAAAGAGAAACATCCAAACAGTGAGAAGCTGGTAGGAGGTATACAACGGGTTTCAATATTTGGATTTATTCCAAATAAATACAATATTGACAGCTCGTTTAGGAAGTTTTGGGAAAGAAAAAGTGTGGTTTCTCAGAAGATAACAAAAAAGAAAGTTGTGAAGGATATCGGATGACAGCTTTGAGATATTCAAATGTTAAGAATAGTAATTTTGGGAGTAAATCCAAGAGAGGGTATGATGAAGGCCCTGCCGCTGCGTGATAGAAACGTGAGGTATGGAAAATGGTCCACGAGTGCTGCAAGATCAGTCTTGGTGATGGTTAGTGTATTCAGTTGAGTCACACACATTATGAGAAGAAGATCATGAGTCCTGTAGCGCAGTTGGTGTTCTTCTTGCTCCTACTTATGAGCGTGATTGCTGAAGTCTGGTGATGAGGAGATCCTCAAGTTGAGTCCGGAGTACTCTGCAGGAGAAGGATGGATTGTTCCGCGCTCCCCGACCCTGTCCCCTATAGAAGAAGATGTTGGAGTGACCCCCGTTTCTGTTCCTGTGCGTGAAAAAGCTGTTCTCCCCTCTGATAGTATGGGCGAGATGATGTTGTTGTTGAAGGAGCTTCGGACTAAGGTTCAGGAAGCTCTGACTGAGATGCAGAGAGTTTGGTCTGCATTGGAGGAAGTGAGGTTTGAGCTGCAGGATGTGAAGGAGAGGTTAGCAGCCTTGGAGGTGGCAGTAGAGGTAGACTCGGGTGGTGTGACAGCTGTGCTTGAAAGGCTTCATATGCAGATCAAGAGCCTTGTGATGGACCATAATTGTATAAATCATAAACACAGTTAAACCCACCAAATTAGACTCTTTGTCTATTTAACTTTTGCTTGTTAGTTCCGATATTTATCTACAGGGTATTTTGAAGTCTAGAGAGAATACATGCTAAGGAGGAGTTTTTAAGCTGAAAATATATTACGAGTCATTCCAAGGTCACGACCAGATGCCGACTGAAGAAATATCATGAACCTGACGTGGAATCACTCAAAACAAGTTCAACCGAAGAGCAACCAGAGTCAGTCCGGAGCTGAAATGGACCGATGGCTTTTGTGAACAGCTCACAAAACTCACAAATTCACTCCATCTTGCCTTATGACCGGCGGCTTTTGGAAGTTTGATGACTCATGGGGGGCGGCTCTCCCCCTTGCCACCTCCCCAACCGGCGGCTTTTTGAGCTCACCATGGATTTGTGCCATGTGTGTTGCCTCTAAACCACATCCTCTCCTCCCCCTTAGCTATAAATAGACCCCTACCCTCCCTTGTATCAAGCATCCTCATTCCAACACAATCTCAAAAACACAAGGTCACTTATCTCTCTAGATTTGGGCACTACACTTGTAAGCTTTTGTTTAAATCTATAATACTCCTGTTGGTTCTTGAGTATTCTAGTAGTTCTTGAGTTTACTCCTGTTGGTTCTTGAGTATTCTCCTTTACTTACTGTCTTTCAAAAACCCTCGAGTACTTAGCTATGGTATCCACCTCTATGGATATTCGTAGCTAAACCCTTCATTCGGTTGAAGGGGTGTACTTGTGTCATAAAATGTTTTAGACCCTACTCTTAGTGCCTCTATGTGTTCAAAACTTGTTCTATGTGCCACATATTAGGTTAGAACTTCCAAGGTTGAGTGGATGCTTTAACGGGCAAAGCTCTTCCGTGGGGTTCGTGAACATACTCGGGTAAGTGGATGCTTTAACGGGCAAAGCTTATCTGAGGAGTTCGACCTCTCTTAAAAACCATTTGGTTGATCGTAACTGAAGATCAAATGGATGCACATAAGGCTAAGATACTTCGAAAGAAGGAATTAGTCTAAATAGAACAAGAGTTTTAAATGATGTGGCAAGTCTTGTGCTAGAAATAGCCTCGATTCATCTTTGAACATATAGTATGATCATTAAAGGTCAATGATAAACAGACTATGATACAAGGCCCCTGAAGCCGAATACTTTCCTTAACTCTTACTTCCTCAATATCAACTGCAATATCAACCGCTTACTATCCGCAAGACTTGTCCTTCACGAAACACTCACCGTAAGTCTTTCCTTTAATCAATTACTTTCTGTACTTTACTTTTCTGTCATTTACTTTTCCGCATTAAAAACCAAAACCAACCAAAAAGACGCTTACTTTTCAGTACTAAAACCTCAATCAACCTAAAATCACGCTCCCTTTCTGTACAAAGAACAACTATCCCCCTAATTCCCTTGGGTTCGACCCCTACTTACCACTTGCTACCCAGTAGTGAAGTCGCGAGTAGCGAACTTATAAATTTTATTCTTGACGTTTGCACACGACGACTGTGCGTCCGTCAAAATTGGCGCCGTTGCCGGGGAATTAGTTACTTAATCGGATAAGTTCTTTGAATCGATACTCGCTTCAAAACAACCATGTCTCGCGAAGGAAGCCACCATGACTACCAGGATGACGACGAAATAAACCCGTACGATCGAAATGATGAGGAGCCACTTCCGTTTGTCGACGATCCGGAACAACTCATCAGAAACAGAAGAGATCGTGATAGGGAGGCCATCAGAAGAAACCAAGAACCACCCGAGGACCGAAATGCAGCTGGTCCAGTACAACCTCCTATTCATCCCCCACGCCCTCAACCTCGACACATGCCAAGGCAAGAACCTGCCTACGATGACTACTATGGTAATAACAACTACCATGCACCGACTATGGGAGAACTCAATGCCCCAGATTTCGAAATGCAACCATGGTGCATTCACTAGGGCCCTGAACTGGAGTATATTACCATCAACGCATCAGTGGCCCATAGCTTGCCCAACTTCTCAGGAGCTCATGGAGAATCTGCGACAACTCATCTCCAACGCTTACATAGCATTTGCCAAAATCTAAAGCCCAATCGAGTGAATATAGACGACTTCAAGTTGAAGGCGTTCTATTTTTCCCTCATTGACTCGGCAAACGACTGGTTCCTTTCATTGCCCTCGGGAAGCATCAGAACATGGGCTCAGATGCAAAGGAAATTTCTAGACAAATACTACCCAGCAGGAAGAGCGATGCAAGTAAGAAGGCAGCTGCAGGACATAAGGCAAGGACCCAATGAAACCATGTACGATTACCTGGAAAAATTCAACCGCCTGGAAAGAAGCTGCTGTACCCTTGGACTGCCGAGAAACTCATAATCGAGTACCTCATTGATGGATTAAGACCCTTAGACAAAATGCTTCTGGATGCCTCAGCTGGAGGATCCATGATGAATCTATCACTAAGTGGCATAAGGGATCTCATCGCCAACGTTGCTGAAAATGCCCGGTTTAGAGAGGAGACTACTCGCCAAGATGAATTCTCCCGAACAAAAAACGTAGCACAAGCCGAGACATCAGTAAACTCCATTCCAGAAGAGATGAGACAAATAAAGGAGATGATGATTCAGATCCTACGAAGACAACCAGTTCCAGTAAAACCTTGCGAATTTTGTGGTTCTACGGACCACAAAACTGACGCATGCCCGACATTAATAGAAGAGGAACCGGCAGAAATAAATGCAGTGGGAGGATACCCAGGATACAACAACAACAGCAACGACAGAGCCGGACAAAATAGACAGTATGGTCAAACAACCAACCCGAGCTGGCATAACAACAGCTATCCTCAGAAGGAAACACAACCAGCTGTCCCTCAACTAGCTCAGTCATTCTACCAACCCCCCCCCACCGGCAGTATAACCAGAACGCTCCATCAGCAGGCCAATATCAGCAAAGAGGACCGAATCAGTACCAAGCCGGCCTGAACAATCAGCAGGAACCAAGCAAGTCACTTGATGACACGATGAAGGAGCTCGCATGAAGCATAAATCAATTGGGTACTTCGCTACATTAATACCAGGCGAAAACTGACGGGGCAATTTCAGAATTGACCAAGCAAATGTCCCAGCTCGCCACCGCAATATCAACACTCACTAATGAACCTGGCAGACTTCCTTCACAAACCATCCAAAATCCGAAGGCAAATATTAGCATGATAAGGAGGTCAAACATAAAGGCTACACTGGGAGAAGTAGCACGATCCCCAACTTACAAACTTACGAACAAGCACTTCACCCGCAAGCGTCGTCCTGATTGGAATCAAGAGGAAGACCGACCCAATAATGGCAGAACATGGGTCACACATGCTGACAATGGACGGTATGCATTCACCGTTTGCATGACACCACCGCCAATCACACACTCTGACATACCAGCATCTGGATGGGATGACAATGACAATTTAAAGTGGGACTCCCCAACTAATATTTATGCTCTGAAGCGAAATATTTACCTAGAAAATCAGGAGTTAAAGGGGCCCGATTATACAAATCCTAAGCCAAAAAATGGGCAGAATGGCCCGACAATAGAAAGATCACTCACTTCAGATCATGAGTCACAACCGGAAAGAGATAAAGACCCAGGGGCCTTCACAGTTACCTGTGGTATTGGTGAAACACAAATTCATAAGTGCTTAGTCGATCTTGGGGCTGCTGTCAATGCCATGCCTTCCTCCTTATATTACTTATTAGGACTTGGTCCATTAAAACCACCCAGGTCAAATATCGAGCTAGGAGATAAATCGTGCATCCGTCCGGTTGGAGTGCTGCAAGATGTAATACTCCATGTGGGAGAGCTCGTCATTGCTGTAGACTTTTATGTAATACAAACGGAAGAGACCAGCGAAGACGACCCTCCAACGCTTATATTAGGATGACATTTTCTCCACACCACCAAGGCTTGGATCGACATGGGAAGGGGTTGTTATCACTTGCATTTGGCGGCAAAATTTCAGATTTCTACATCGATAACTATAATGGTCGCCCAAGGACAAGGAAACCGCCAGAAATTATACCTATCTCAGATCTCAGCACACAGATTTCTGACCTGTTAAAAGAGATCGAAACAAGACCAGCTGCTATGGTCAAAGGTCCCTCGCCTTCTCAGAAACAATGGAAAGAAAAACCACCAAAACAAAGGAGTCCTGACCCAAGCACATCATCTCACAAGAAATCAGGAAAAGTCAAGGCTAGAATCAACGCAGGAGCTGCGGCAAAATTTGACTTGAGCCGCCCATGGGATCCCAACTGGTGATCCCCATGCGTTGAGCCAACGACGTTAAATAAATGCACTGGTCGGGAGGTAACCTGACACCTATCTTACTTTCAGTCATTTCTTTTCTGTCATTTAGTTTTTACCATAAGTCGCTCTCACCCACTTTTTGTATAGAAGGAATGACCCCTTGTAGGAATCGGTTTTTGGAGCAAGATCAGATCAGCCAGGCAGCTTCCGTGAATTACCGGGCCTGCGCTGAGAGTTCAAGGCCCCAGCCGAACTCCCTCGATTATCCAGCTCCGAGGCATATCGTTCCACGACACGACACGACACAGTAAAAGGGAGTTCAGTTCTTCTCTTTTCCTTAATGTCATTTCCTTCTCTTGTATATATTTGCATGACTTTTGAACTAAGTCTTGCTGAAAGGCAAGCCTTTGTTCAAAAGTGTGGGGTGAGAACTGCCGTTGCACATATGTTTTTCTTTTTCCTTTTCCCTTAATATTATCTTTTTGAAAATATGAACTTGAGAATGTGAAAAAGATAGATCTAAATTCATGCATTTACCTTGTAAAAATTCAACTGTTTAAAAACTTAGAATGTAACTTCTCATTTGTCCCTTTGTGCTGAGATAAACAGGGGATGTGGAGTTGATAGAAAATGCCCTAGAGAGGCTTGGCAAGCAATCGAAGGATCGAATCTAACTATATGGTTTTCGAAGTCAGTGGAGGCTGCACTTCGGGTTTAAGTAAAGATTGAAGTCATCTCCGCCGTGCAGCGTTTATGCAAGAGGCGGGACGTGAATCAAACCGTCCTATCTCTAGTCCTAGTAGCTGGGAAAATAGATGAGCGACCCTCATCTTGACCCGCGCGAAACAGTGAGGATGAGAAAGAGCGGGGAGGTATTTCCATATGCTTGCGGGCGACGATTGGACCTCCCAAAAAGGCTGAGAAAATGGACTAGCAAGCCACAAAAAGGCAAAAGCTCAAAGAAGCTAATCAAAGGCCAAAGGCCAAAGTTGTGAAGGTTTTAACCGAACAAAAGTGAAGTACTTTAAGAGTCAAATCAAAGGCCAAAGGCCGATTCACTATAAAAAAAGCCGTCCCTCGCCAAAAAGAAATCAAAAAGGCTCAACTCAGTGAAACTCGAACCGAATCACGTACTAGAGAAAGCTACAAGGAAACCATATAGTGCGAGTCGATCCCGAGAATGCAGTCCAGGAGCCTAAAAAGGGCTATCTCCCGAAACATCCAAATTAATTTGCATCTCGGCGCGAAGGTACAAATATCAAGTTTCTTCTAAGTATTTACACAGTTTAATTTGGTAATAAGTAAGTAATGCATGAATTAGGATAAATCTAGTCCCACAGTCTCACTTTCATATTTTAAAAGTTTACTTAGATAGTGTGTGCCGCCCTTTAAAAAGCATTGTTCGGGACGAACAACTAAAAGTGTGGGGTGATCTAATGGACCATAATTGTATGAATCATAAACACAGTTAAACCCACCAAATTAGACTCTTTGTCTATTTAACTTTTGCTTGTTAGTTCCGATATTTATCTATAGGGTATTTTGAAGTCTAGAGAGAATACAGGCTAAGGAGGAGTTTTTAAGCTGAAAATATATTACGAGTCATTCCAAGGCCACGACCAGATGCCGACTGAAGAAATATCATGAACCTGACGTGGAATCACTCAAAACAAGTTCAACCGAAGAGCAACCAGAGTCAGTCCGGAGCTGAAATGGACCGATGGCTTTTGTTAAAAGCTCACAAAACTCACAAATTCACTCCACCTTGCCTTATGACCGGCGGCTTTTGGGAGTTTGATGACTCATGGGGGGCGGCTCTCCCCCTTGCCACCTCCCCAACCGGCGGCTTTTTGAGCTCACCATGGATTTGTGCCATGTGTGTTGCCTCTAAACCACATCTTCTCCTCCCTCTTAGCTATAAATAGACCCCTTCCCTCCCTTGTATCAAGCATCCTCATTCCAACACAATCTCAAAAACACAAGGTCACTTATCTCTATAGATTTGGGCACTACTCTTGTAAGCTTTTGTTTTAAATCTATAATACTCCTGTTGGTTCTTGAGTATTCTAGTAGTTCTTGAGTTTACTCCTGTTGGTTCTTGAGTATTCTCCTTTACTTACTGTCTTTCAAAAACCCTCGAGTACTTAGCTATGGTATCCACCTCTATGGATATTCGTAGCTAAACCCTTCATTCGGTTGAAGGGGTGTACTTGTGTCATAAAATGTTTTAGACCCTACTCTTAGTGCCTCTATGTGTTCAAAACTTGTTCTATGTGCCACATATTAGGTTAGAACTTCCAAGGTTGAGTGGATGCTTTAACGGGCAAAGCTCTTCCGTGGGGTTCGTGAACATACTCGGGTAAGTGGATGCTTTAACGGGCAAAGCTTATCTGAGGAGTTCGACCTCTCTTAAAAACCATTTGGTTGATCGTAACTGAAGATCAAATGGATGCACATAAGGCTAAGATACTTCGAAAGAAGGAATTAGTCTAAATAGAACAAGTGTTCTAAATGATGTGGCAAGTCTTGTGCTAGAAATAGCCTCGATTCATCTTTGAACATATAGTATGATCATTAAAGGTCAATGATAAACAGACTATGATACAAGGCCCCTGAAGCTGAATACTTTCCTTAACTCTTACTTCCTCAATATCAACTGCAATATCAACCGCTTACTATCCGCAAGACTTGTCCTTCACGCAACACTCACTGTAAGTCTTTCCTTTAATCAATTACTTTCTGTACTTTACTTTTCTGTCATTTACTTTTCCGCATTAAAAACCAAAACCAACCAAAAAGACACTTACTTTTCAGCACTAAAACCTCAATCAACCTAAAATCACGCTCCCTTTCTGTACAAAGAACAACTATCCCCCTAATTCCCTTGGGTTCGACCCCTACTTACCACTTGCTACCCAGTAGTGAAGTCGCGAGTAGCGGACTTATAAATTTTATTCTTGAGGTTTGAACACGACGACTGTGCGTCCGTCACCTTGCTACAGAGATTGTGGAACAGTTGAAGGTTCCGTCCCAGAATGATGCTTAGTCTGGACTGTCTCATGGACCCCCCCTCTTTGCCAACCCTGCCACATATATCCCTGCTTCTTTGAAATTTCGTTTTGAATTTCATGTTAGATGTCTCTGTGCATTTTGATTTCCCTGCCTGATTGTGTGGTGTCCGTGTGACACACTTATGACTTGCTGGCATGACTGAAGTGTTTTCTTTCCATTACTCTGTGTTCCTATTTGCATATCTTTTTGATGATGCCAAAAGGGGGAAGAACTATGTGCATACACTAAGGGGGAACTGAGGGGGAACAGTACCACAGATTAAGCGGATGTCTATCTGAGGGGGAACTGCGCTCTGCTAGAGCTAAATAAAAATCGAATTGAATAAACTCTGAAATAACTAGAACCTGTAGGAAATTGTTGATGTGCTGTGTGTGTGATTTCTCACTTGTGAAGAAGTGTTTGTCATCATCAAAAAGGGGGAATTTGTTGGACCCTTTGTGTTTTGATGATAACAAACACTTAACTAATATTTGACTTGAGTGTGCAGAAATCACAAATCTGTCTGAGAAGTCGCAGGGCCCAAGTTGTCTGAGAGAAACGTGACTGGACATCTCTGAGAGAGCTCAGCGCTACGAGAGAGATGAGATCTGCATGAGAGACGAGATCAAGCTCAGCAGCTGGACAGGTGTCGTTGTACCTGTGCAAAAATAATATTTCTTTTTCCGACTAGAAAGTGGTAAGTCGGGTCGTATCCACAGAGATCGGTTGAGATTTGTTTCACTAAGTAAAAACGTAACAATGGAGGGGGGGGGGTTTGAATGCAAACAATTAAATAACGCAAGTAAGCAAGAATGATCGCTAGAGCAATCGTCACACGAATTCAAGTATCAAATATTAAAGAACAGTGCAAGCTAGAACTCTCGACTATGATGTAAGACTAAATCATTAACCTAACCGTTTTGATTTCTAATGCTTTACAACTTATAGCTCCCCGCTAGGTTGCACTACAAGTTGTCCTAGGGTGTCAATCCTAGTGGTATATTACTCGTATCCTAGTTTGCTATCCCCGCTAGGTTGCTAGTAAACTGTGATAATCGGAATCAACACACTAACAGA
The DNA here is from genome assembly GCA_033675215.1 of Rhodiola kirilowii. NCBI lineage: Eukaryota > Viridiplantae > Streptophyta > Magnoliopsida > Saxifragales > Crassulaceae > Rhodiola > Rhodiola kirilowii. Next base: position 10,192,778 of record CM066201.1, read on the forward strand.
AGCTCCCCCGCTAGGGTTCCACTTATGCTAGCATATCAAATCCATAAATAATGCATAGTAATATAACGCAAAACATAAAGATAAATATAGGTTTCAAGTCAAAATATCACAATGTCGAGTCCTAGCCTACACGTATGAGTTTAGCTACTCATCGCAATGGAATACATAATCGTAATTGAGTAAGATGACATGAAAATACTGATGTCGAATAATCCTCCAAGCTTTCTTCAATTGGAACCCTAATCCGAGAGTTCTCTACTCTATTTCGTGTCTCTTTTGTCTTCTGAAATTCGATGTTGGTCGCCTAGGGTTTCGTGCTTATTTATTCTCTCTTTGGGCTTTCCAATAATGCACTTCGAAATTAGGAAATTTCGACTGCCAGCTGGCGGGCGCGGACGTCTCCTGATTTACAACCCGCGGAAGTCTTCACAATTATGGAAATTCATAAGATGTCCACGCCTCTAATTCTTCAGCCCTCCGCGGTTTGCACTGACGAAAACTCCAACGTGTTTCGGACTTCATTTCTTTTCGCGCCAAACATCTTCAAATGGGCTCCTTTTAGCCGGTATTCCTTCCATGGTCTCCGAGTGTACCTGACAACGAAAACTACACACAGGTAGTGAAATAATATACAGGTAACACTAAGAGATGGTGTTTTAACATATAAAATAGTCTTACAACTACGACTCATCAAACTACCCCACACTTGAACTTGTTCGTCCCGAACAAGAACAAAGCCATAGAACGAATTACAATGTAGTAGTCATGCTAATCCTTACATCTAAATCTCAAATACAGCAATTAATCTTATCATGCTTAAGATTCTAACAATGCGAGTAAAGATAGATTTTTCGATACTTGTTACCTCGCGAGTTGCAATTCAAACGACCTTGGATGTTTGGGAGATAGTCCTTTATAGGTACCACGGACATTGCATTCTTTTCTGAGTTTTGGTCTTTAGATTTGAGTCAGCGGCTTTCTCTGACACATGATTTATTCAGTGCTTTCATACCGTTGAGTCTTGAATTCTTTAACTTGTATGGACTTTGATAAACGACACATCTTTGCTTGAATCAATCAGATTTCTGATTTTTTCTTCTTTTTCTTTTCACTTGATGGTTTTTGCCTTCGGCTTTTGAATTTTGTTTCTTGTCCACATAATCATTTGCGCCCTTGAACCACTCCAATCATAGCCTTCGGATAACAGCATAGGAGTGCGTCCCGCTCTTTTCTCATCCTCGTCTTTTCTGCATGAGGCAAGGTAGGGGTTACCCACCCATTCCCAGCTACTTCGATTAGAGATGGACAGTTCGTTTTCTCTGTCCCGCCACCACTTCGAACGCATGAATAAACTTGTATACTAGGTGACGGAGCTACTCTCAGGACTAGGCTAGTGAAGCGTCAACCTCCACCGCTTTTCTCAACCATCAGAACCAAAAACTCAAAACTTCCTACAATTTGCCATACCTTTCTAGGACATTTCTGTCAACTCCACATCCCTGTATATCACAACTCGAAAGAACAAAGCATCGAATTTTTTTGAAATTTCGCATTTTTAGTCAAATGAGCACAATAGTCATATAAAGCTGGAAATGAGATTTTTGACATATGAGAAAAGCATAGCAGTGCATCATCAGTTCAGTACGAGTTCATCAAGACACATAACATGTGACATAAAATTTAAAAATAGACACGACGCGCAACTGACTCGACAACATCCCACCACACACTTAAATGGACACGTGTCCTCACATAATAATTCAAGAGATGAGATGTGTAACAAACAGACTCACACTAAATAGACTCAACAGACTCAAATAAAAAGAAAAAGAAATAAATAAAAAAAACAAAAGGAACTGGTACTCCCCTAATGGTCTGGTGGCGGTGGTGGCTGCATGTATTTGGGCGGAATGGCATGACCTGGACACCATCCTGGGGGAGCGGAAACTGGGTGGAAGCCGACACCCATTGCCATCATCATAGCCCTGTTCACATTAAATAAATGGTCAATCTGCGCTGTGAGTACTCTCCGAGCTGTCTCGGTACTTGCTCCTCTGGTGGTACCACATTCAGTGGGACCTCTTCCTCTTCTCTCTGACGTCTCCTGCCCCCTGCAGCTCTTCCACGCCCTGGCGGTCTCCCTCTCTATCGTGGTGGGCTAGGCGGTGGCCTAAGAGCTGGATCTACAAAATAAGTCCAACGCACTTCACCCTCACTGCTGACTCTATATGTCCTCCCAGAACCAAGTCTTTCACCGTCAGCTAATCCATAAGCAAGAATCCTGTGGCCTGGTAGTGCATCCATGTCTGGGTGAAGATTGCGCAGCAGATAAGTTACCATGCCACCCACACTAACTGGCCCTCGAGGCTTAATGTTCTTCAAGTGATCACAGAAAAAATATCCCCAATGTGGGACTACCCCTCTCACCAAAGAGCCTAGAAGCGTCAGATCTCGTATCGACGGCTTATCATTGCCGTTCGCCCTCGCAGTCAAGGTCCTCGTCAAAATGAAATGTACTAGATACCAGAAAGGATCCGTGAATGCTGTGACTGAAGCGTCGCTCGGTCTGTAGCGACCCGTCCCCGTAAGGATAAGGTAAGTGTCGCTGATTTCCGTCCCAAGACTGAAATTGGCGAAAGTCCCATCTCTCACTGCTGGCCACCCAAAGATTTGACGCAGGCGCGTCATCGTGCAATGGTGCTCCACACCTCTGAAAGTGTACCTGAATCCTTCATGCTCCCTAGGCCCAATGTAGTCGTAACCGGTTAGGAACTCACAAGTATCTTCAATATCAGCATCACTACGGAGCGTGAGCAATCCCGACCAACCACATCTGTCCAACAGCGCCCTGAACCTCTCTAAGAGTCCGCAACGCTCCAGAAAGTACCGCTCAACCCACATGGGCGCCTTATGTGTACGCGCCATGAATGCCTCAAATCTCTGCTGCCTGTCATCGACGACAGCCGGAACTAGTGCCTCGGCATCAACAGGTGGTGTCTGAGCTCTGCGATCACGGGATGAACTAGCACGAGCCGATGTACGAGTCATCTTGAGCTGAAAAAAAAATTGTTGAAATTTCCAGAATTCCGCGCACCCCTTATGAATTTACGTCCCGCGGAGGTCTCTTGATTTGTCTATAATTATTTAGACGTCGGCGTCTGAATAATACTCAGACGTCCGCGCAAGTTTATGATTTCCAAATCTTAGCTCCGATCGAATTCCGTTTGCAATCCGTCCAATTCCAACTTCAATTTCAAAATTCTAAGCTTCAAACAACCCAAATTCAACAAACTTCAAGAACTCCCTTCCACCGATTCAACCAAATTTCACTTCAATCCAACCAAACCCTAATCCAATCCAATATGACTCCAATCGGTCAATCTTACCTCAATCCGGCGGAGCTCGATTTAATTGAGAATCGCGGACGTGAATTTGAGGATCGCGGACGTAGCTTTGGTGCTTCCTTCTGTGAATCACGGACGGAGCTGTGCTTGAATTCTTTCAGCCCTTTTTTTCTTCTGAAACCCCAGATCTGGAAAACAAGTCTGACTTAAATTCTTTGATATTCCGCGGAGGCCTTCGCAATTGTTTCCCGCGGACGTCTCGTGATTTTGCGTTAATTGTATAGACGTCCGCGCACTTAAATGTTGAGACGTGCGCGGGTTGCACTGATGTAGAACTACTTTCTTCGTTTAATTCACCTGAAACCACCAAAAATAAAACATGCACTCGAGGCGCATTATCAGGGTACCAATTCCACTAACTAATCGACTCTTAACATGCGTAAAATAAAAAACACACCGGGTTGCCTCCCGGTAAGCGCCCTTGTTTAACGTCCTTGGCCGGACATTACCTCTTTAGCTAGGTAGAATATACTGGCTCCGCCAGTTCAACGTCCTCCTTGGTTGCCTCAAATCCATCATAGTATGGCTTGACTCTTTGCCCATTCACCTTGAAACTCTCTCCTCCTTCGGGTCCTCGCAATTCCAACGCCCCATGATTGTACACCTTTACAACGATGTATGGACCTGTCCAACGAGTACGCAATTTCCCAGGCATAAGTCTTAACCTTGAAGAAAATAAAAGTACCTTTTGCCCCACTTCATAGCTGCGCCTCAATATGTACTTGTCATGGTACATTTTCGCTCTCACTTTGTAGTCTAACTGGCTCTCATAAGCCTCTAAGCGGAGCTCTTCCAACTCATTCAACTGTAGCTTTCTTTCGATCCATGCATTGGTTAGATCAAAGTTGCATGTTTTAATTGCCCAATAAGCCTTATGTTGTACCTCAACCGGGAGATGACAAGCCTTCCCATAAACCAGTCTAAAAGGGAACATTCCAATTGGCGTCTTGTAGGCGGTCCTATAAGCCCACAATGCCTCTTCAAGTCTTATTGGCCAATCCTTTCTCGACGGCTTCACCATCTTCTCAAGTATAGACTTAATCTCTCGGTTCGACACCTCAGCTTGTCCATTAGTTTGAGGGTGGTAGGCGGTGGATACGCGATGAATAACACCAAAGTGTTTGAACACCGACGCGACGGAACGATTGCAAAAGTGTGACCCTTGGTCACTGATCACCGCCTTTGGTACTCCATACCTACAAAAGATATTAGTACGCAAGAAATCCACCACCGTCTTACCATCATCATGCTTGGTGGCCTTAGCTTCGACCCACTTAGATACATAATCAACAGCAACCAATATATATTATAAGCCATATGCAGAGGGAAACGGTCCCATAAAATCAATACCCCATATATCAAATATCTCATCAACAACAATGGGCATTTGAGGCATTTCATTTCTAGCAGAAATATTCCCTACGCGTTGACATCTATCACATGCTTTACAATGGTTATATGCATCTCTAAACAAATGTGGCCAATAGAAACCACTATCAAGAATTTTCCTAGATGTCCTCTTCGATCCAAAATGACCACCACACGCATGTTCATGACAAAAAACAAGCACAGAAAAAATTTTAGAATCAGGCACACACTTTCTAACAACTTGATCCGAGCCAATTTTCCACAAGTAAGGGTCATCCCAAATATAATATCTCGAATCATGCTTGAGCCTCAAACGTTGAGCAGTAGTAAATGACGAAGGAAACTTACCCCCCACCAGGTAATTAACTATGTTAGCATACCATGGTGCTTTTTCTTGGACAGCAAATAAATACTCGTCCGGGAATGTTTCGGTTATAGCTCCGGTTTCCTCCTCTCTCACTATTCTGCTCAAGTGATCGGCCACTGTATTCTCAATGCCCTTCTTATCCTTTATTTCCACATCAAACTCTTGTAGCAAGAGGATCCATCTAATTAGTCGCGGCTTTGACTCCTTCTTCGTCATCAAATAGCGAATAGCTGCATGATCAAAAAATACAACAATTTTATAACCAAGCAAATAAGGGCGAAATTTTTCCAAAGCAAATATAACAGCTAAAAGCTCTTTTTCGGTCGTGGAATAATTTCGCTGAGCCGCGTCAAGCGTCCTAGACGCATAATGGATCACCACAGGCTTCTTTTCCTTCCTTTGCCCTAGCACTACTCCAACTGCGTAGTCGCTCGCATCACACATTATCTCGAAGGGCTGTGTCCAGTCCGGTGCCTGAATGATAGGTGCACTAGTCAATGCTGCTTTAAGATCATCGAATGCTGCCTGGCATTCTGCTGTAAACTCAAATGATACATCCTTTTGCAGCAATCTGGAGAGAGGTAGCGCCCTTTTTGAGAAATCCTGTAAAAACCTGCGATAAAATCCTGCATGTCCCAAAAAAGACTTCACCCCACGCTGATCAGAAGGGTAGGGCAAGCTCATAATCAAGTCAATTTTAGCCTTGTCTACCTGTAGTCCTTCCCTAGACACAACATGTCCCAATACTATACCGTGAGTGACCATAAAATGACATTTTTCATAATTCAAAACCAAGTTAGTCTCCTCACAACGTGCAAGTACTCTATCGACATTAAGCAAGCATTCATCAAAAGTATTGCCATACACAGTGAAATCATCCATGAACACTTCAACACATTCACTAATCAATTCCGAAAATATACTCATTACCACACGCTGGAAGGTGCCAGGTGCGTTGCACAAACCAAAAGACATGCGTCGAAACGCGAATGTACCGAATGGGCACGTGAAAGTATTCTTCTCCTGGTCTTCGGCTGCAATCGGAATTTGATTATACCCAGAAAATCCATCTAAAAAGCAAAAATAAGGCTTACCTGCGAGCCTATCCAACATTTGGTCAATGAACGGCAAAGGAAAGTGATCCTTGCTTGTCACGACATTTAGCTTTCTGTAGTCGATGCACACGCGCCATCCGTTCTGGATTCTCTTTGTTACCAACTCACCTTGAGCGTTAAGCTCTACTGTAATCCCTGCTTCTTTGGTACTACATGTACGGGGCTTACCCATTGACTATCTGAAATAGGATAAATCACGTCAGCATCTAAAAGTTTTTGTACCTCTTTTTGAACCACCTCCATCATCAATGGGTTCAATCTACGCTGCGGCTATCTCACAGGTTTGGCTCCATCCTCAAGTAAAATCCGGTGCATGCACACGGTAGGGCTCACTCCCTTGATGTCCGCAAGTGTCCATCCAATCGCGGTCTTATGTTTCCGCAGTACCGCTGCCAATCTCTCCTCCTGATTAGGCTCCAAGCCTTTCTTGATTATGACCGGCAACGTCTCACCCTCTCCCAAATAGATATACTTTAAATGCTCAGGTAAGGGCTTAAACTGCAACTCAGGTGCCTGTACAACAGATGGTACAGGTGTAGATTTATTAGTTAAAGCAACTTGATTAGCCTCATACCTTGGGGTTAATGGTGGCGAAACTCTAAGCTCCTGTAGCATGTCACTAGTATCACGAAGCATCCCTATTGATGCGCCACGTGACTCAATAGCCTCCCTCAAAATTACTTCAAGCACATCATCCCCATAGGGAATATCTGAAGACTCCACTAGCTCATCGATCGCATCCAAAGCGTGTACTCCTACATCATCAGGTGGATATTGCATAGCTTGATATATATTAAAGTTTATTACCTCATCTTCCACCTCCATGGAAAGCGTGCCACTATCCACATCGATCTTAGTTCTAGCTGTCTTCAAGAATGGCCTACCAAATAGAATTGGTGGCTGATCTTGTGCTCCCTCATCATCCATTTTCAGCACATAAAATCTGCAGGAAAAATAAGATTTTCTACCTGCACCAAAACATCCTCGATCACACCCAAAGGTTGGGTGCATGATCGGTCAGCCAATTGAATGGTCAAACCCGCTGGTTTGAGTGGACCAATACGCAAAGATAAGTACAAAGAGTAAGGAAGAACATTTATGGAAGCACCAAGATCTAACATGCAATTTTCGATCCTCACGTTACCAATAACACATGGAATAGTAAAAGTCCCTGGATCCTTACACTTTTTAGGTACCTTCCTTTGTATTGCTGCCGATACACTTTCTCCAAGCATTACCTGCTCATTCTGAATTGTACGCCTACGGTTAGTACATAATTCTTTGAGAAATTTTGCGTACCTTGGAATTTTCCGAATAGCCTCAATGAGTGGAATGTTAATTTCCACTTTGCTGAACAACTCCCAAACCTCCTTGTCTGTGATAGACTTCTTTTTGGTCTTAGAAACCTGCATTGGGAATGGTAGAGGAGTGTTCGAAATAGGAATTTCCTCACCTAAATTAGTGCACCCCGCGGACGTCTTTTGTTCATTGTCCGCGGACGTCTCTTGATTTGTTTGTAATTCTTCAGGAGTCTGCGCATTAATTGGTGAGGCGTCCGCGTGCTGCACTGAGGTAGAATCTTCGTTCAGCTCTTCTGGTCCATTCTTCAATTGTTTTCCATTTCTAAGCATTACAGCGCTGATATTGGACTTTGGATTGGGAATCGTTTGCGATGGCAGCTTCCCTTTGTCTTCACGTCTTTCGTATACATCCTTCGCCACTTGCTTTTTCAGCTCATTAACGTCTCCAGCTTGTTGCACAATCTTTTCAGTGAGTTCTTTGAACATGCCTCTCACTTCATCCCTAAATTCCTTGATCGGGCTGTCTTCTCCTTGTTTGATGTGCGGTGGTTTGTACGGCTGCTTTTGTGGGTACGAAGATTGCCCCACATCATAGTTGTTGTTCCTTTGCCAACCACCCTCATTCTGCCTTGGCTGCCATTTGTTATTGCCTTGATATCCATCATACTTCCTGGGTGGCAAATCTCCCTTGTTCATGTAGCCCACGACATTCACATCTTCCGTTCTTTCCTGAAAAACAGTGTTATCATTATTTATTGGATTAAAAGTGGACTTGTTTACCTTACATTCCACTTGTTGATTGCCTTGTGGTTGTTGCGTCATCATTTGAGCCATCATATTCTTCAGTTCCTGCAATTCAGAATGTACATTTACGTTAGCAACAGGTATAGGTTTATAAGTTTCTTCTAAGTACCTTGTGCTCTCGGCAACTTTCTCAATCAACTCCCATATCTCCTCGGGGTACATGTCAAGGATACACCCTTGAGCTGAGGCATCTAGCATTCTTCTTTCCATTAGAACCATCCCATCCATGAAGTATTCAAGCAGCATCCTTTGTGGGATTCCATGATTCGGACAACTCTCTTCCAAATGCCTAAACCTCTCCAAATAGTCAAACAACGTTTCTGCACGTCCTTGTCTAAGCATAGAGAGCTCCTTTCTTGTTTAAGCCGCCTTCGAATGGGAGTAGTACTTGTCCATGAATTTCCTTTGCAATTGATCCCATGAAGTAATCGATCCTGCAGGTAAAGACATTAACCAAGATTTAGCTTGACTTTCTAAAGAAAAAGGAAATGTCTTTAGTTTAAAAATATTTTCCGGGACCGATGCTGATTTCATGGACATGCAAACTCCATGAAATTCCTTCAAGTGCCTTAGGGGGTTCTCATCGGGCATTCCTCCAAACTTGGGCAAGTGGTGTATCACCCCACTCTTTATCTCGATGTCTTCTGCGTCCTCATCCAACCTAATGCACCAAGGTGCCTCATCAATATACGGTGCACATACTCCTCTCATATTGCGTCCCAAATCCCGACGCCTAGCTAACTGTCCGTATTGATTTCCTCCACCGAGGTATTGTCGATCCAACTCATCCTCGTAATCATCGTAATTCTCGTGTCTAGCTGCACGATGTCTAGCAAACTCATTTACAAATTGCTGATTTCTGGGGGTGGTAATCTTTGATTAACAGGGGGCAGTCCTTGCTTCTGTTCCTGCATGTTATCTCCTAGTACACTTCCTCGCTCTTCACCATCACGTTCAACACTTCTCTGTGACATGGTTACTTAAACAGAAAAATAATCAAGTGACAGAAAATAAAAAAGACAATAAAATAAAACTAAAAGAAAGAAATACTTAGTGAGATTCTTCGTTACCAATCCCCGGCAACGGCGCCAAAATTGGACAGGTGTCGTTGTACCTGTGCAAAAATAATATTTCTTTTTCCGACCAGCAAGTGGTAAGTCGGGTCGTATCCACAGAGATCGGTTGAGAATCTGTTTCACTAAGTAAAAACGTAACAATGGGGGGGGGTTTGAATGCAAACAATTAAATAACGCAAGTAAGCAAGAATGATCGCTAGAGCAATCGTCACACGAATTCAAGTATCAAATATTAAAGAACAGTGCAAGCTAGAACTCTCGACTATGATGTAAGACTAAATCATTAACCTAACCGTTTTGATTTCTAATGTTTTACAACTTATAGCTCCCCGCTAGGTTGCACTACAAGTTGTCCTAGGGTGTCAATCCTAGTGGTATATTACTCGTATCCTAGTTTGCTATCCCCGCTAGGTTTCTAGTAAACTGTGATAATCGGAATCAACACACTAACAGAAGCTCCCCCGCTAGGGTTCCACTTATGCTAGCATATCAAATCCATAAACAATGCATAGTAATATAACGTAAAACATAAAGATAAATATAGGTTTCAAGTCAAAACATCACAATGTCGAGTCCTAGCCTACACGTCTGAGTTTAGCTACTCATCGCAATGGAATACATAATCGTAATTGAGTAAGATGACATGAAAATACTGATGTCGAATAATCCTCCAAGCTTTCTTCAATTGGAACCCTAATCCGAGAGTTCTCTACTCTATTTCGTGTCTCTTTTCTCTTCTGAAATTCGATGTTGGTCGCCTAGGGTTTCTTGCTTATTTATTCTCTCTTTGGGCTTTCCAATAATGCACTTCGAAATTAGGAAATTTCGACTGCCAGCTGGCGGGCACGGACTTCTCCTGATTTACAACCCGCGGACGTTTTCACAATTATGGAAATTCATAAGACGTCTGCGCCTCTAATTCTTCAGCCCTCCGCGGTTTGCACTGACGAAAACTCCAACGTGTTTCGGACTTCATTTCTTTTCGCGCCAAACATCTTCAAATGGGCTCCTTTTAGCCGGTATTCCTTCCATGGTCTCCGAGTGTACCTGAGAACGAAAACTACACACAGATAGTGAAATAATATACAGGTAACACTAAGAGACGGAGTTTTAACATATAAAATAGTCGTACAACTACGACTCATCAGCAGCAAACATATATCAAGATCCGAGCTGGAGATATTCGAGATATATCAAGACTCGAGATTGAAATATACTCAGGGTATGATATGAAAATATCCGTACAAGATATACTCAAGATACATATATGAGCTGGGAATATACTCAAGATGTACGTGCTGAATATATACAAGCCGGATATGGAAGGGAATGATTTATAGGGTTAAGATATGGAAATATCTTAACCAATCAAATCTGCAAGATGGAGATCAAATATCTGATGGAGTCGAATCTCTGATGTAGATCAGATCTGCTGGGCATCTCTGCGAGAGAGATGCGTTCTGTGTGAGGGACACACTGACATTATGACGAGATCGGATCAACGAGAATATATTCGATACGAATCAGAGATATTTGAGTATATCTACGGGATAATTGACGAGCAGTATTGATGTCAGTATATACACGGATATACATCTAGTGTATACGGAGGGAAGATACACGCCAGATTTGGAAAGGAAATATGTGACAGGGTTAAGATATGGAAATATCTTAACCATATCATATCTGCTGAATAGCAATCGGATCTGAGACAGAGATCAGATCAGTCGACCTGAAGACTACTATAAAAGGAGGAGTCTTCAGTTTGAAGTGCGGCTTTTGGAGAGAACGAATCGGAGATAGAAGAGCGATCAATTCCGGAGCTGACGAAGTGCTGCTGTGTGCGGACGAGACAGATTGTGTTAGTTGATACTTTGAGTTGAGTAGAATTATTAGCTGTCACTGAGTGAGACAAAGTGTAACAATCTACAAGCATACTCTTTCATCAATAACATTGATCTTGAAGCCCTTCTGGAACTGTCCAGAAGACAAGTGGTTTTCAGCCTGTTGCAAAGGATTGCAGGTTTCCACTATAAATCGTGAGTCTTTACTTTCCGTACAATTTCCTGTGCTTAAGTAAATTTCCGCTGCCATCTGTCTGAGGGATACCACTCTGAGATCTCCCTCACATAGTTGGCTAACCTAACGATCCAACAAATGGCAAAAGCCGCAAGGTCTAGGTGCATCCATGGACTGACAATTTAGGGCTCTTGCAAATATACGAGCACATGAGGTTTTTCCAGTGCCATGAGGACCATAAAAGACATAAAGAAATCCCACTTTCCTTTTAGCAATATCGTTTGATAAAGCTTGTGCTACTAAATGTTGACCAACCAAGTCTTTGAAGGTCCTTGGTAGGTATTTCTGGGTCAAGCTTTGATGCCTACCGTTACGATATTTTCCAAACATTTGGCAATCACCAGATCTAGCCTCAGAGGTGTAATCTGAGTCAAGATCACGCTTTAAGTTATGATTTGAATAGATTCCAAGTTCCCCAGAGTAATCATGCACCCAAGCAGCACTATCGGAGTTGACCTGTGATCCAAATGCTTCTACGAGCAATGGAAGGGCATCACCATCAGATTTAGAAGGCGAGTCAGATTGGTCTGTTGCAATAGGCATAGAAACATCTTTCTCCTGAGGACTCATACCTGCTCTCTTTAGTCGAGGGTCGGCTAAACCACAAGATAAACTCCTTCCAGCCATATTAAGGAAATCTCTGCTTCTATGATGAATTATTGACCAGTTCCAAGGGATACCGCACCCATTTCTTGGAGCTCCAGAAACATTGTTGTCAGATAGTTCTTCTCCGTCGCCAGTGTTAAGTTTTCTAAGCCTCGCAGTTTGAGAAACTGAATTAAGTGCCACGGGCATGATATTTTGAGCTCTAAAATCTCTAGATGCAGTTGCTCGGCTTCGTCTCGCACTTCTAAATTTGCGCCTTCTAGCCCTATCTACCCCATTTCTATTAGTGCCTGTGCCTTGTACCGCACGAACTTTATCTGATTTGTCACTTCTTTCCTCAAACTGACCTTGCGAAGATGGCACACTGTCACTATTCTCTCCTAGTTCATTTAACTGATCTGACAATGATTTATTATGGTAATCTGTGTGCTCTTTCCCTTTCAGTTTGTCATTTATATCTTTTTCTACAACTTTACGGTTGGGGTAAGTCCACTCAATACCACCTCTAACGCCTTCCACGTCTCCAATGCCTTCCTCATCTCCGATCAAAACATTACTATTCAAGATCCTCTTACTAGTTTCTTCTCTTTTTATCCTCTGGCTGGGCCGACCACAACTATCATTTGCTACAGCAGCCTCATCAGGAACAACCTTTGATGACGCCATATACATAGCTCCAGCTGCATTCCAATATGACAAGACTTCACCGTCCTTGTAACGCTCATTACCTACCGATCTCCTTCCTTCTTGAAATGCATCATGATCTTCAAACGTATTAGCCAGCAACTCAGCCACAGAAGCTGAGTGCCAAGAGCGAGGAGTTGCTGAAGGATCTCTTAACGACTTAGACCGATGTAGAACAATAAGGTCTCTCATGAATGCCCTGTCGGCAACTACTGGACTGTGCTTATGCATATGGTTTTTCAAGTGTACACAATTCGTCAAATGAATATGGTTCCTCAAATGATCACTAATGTCGCCATTCACATCATCCTTCAGAACACTGTCCACGAAATCCCTGGTCATGATCGACACTTGGGCTCCATCATCATATACTCCTCATAATTAAGACCAAAACTCTTCAAAGCTTCTCCATCCTAAAGAAGCACAAACTTAAAAGTAAAACCCTAAAATAAAAACGAAAACAAATCACCATTCACACTACAAAACCCTAAAATCAATAATTAAAATTCAAAACAGAATTGAAATTCAACAATGTGATTAAAAATCCCAACTTTAAAATGCACAAAATGTCAACCACAAATCAGACATGCACCCAGCTAATATCCAACAATTTGAAAGACAGCAATAACCATCACAGAGAACCCCCAAAGACGAAAACTTTAATGCTGGAAAGATAAAAGAAGACTGAAATGAAACACACCTGAACCGCATAGGCACAAGCGACCCGTTTCTACCATGAAAGCCCAGATCCTAAATGTCAACCAATTAACCAACCAACTAACTTCACTTGTAAATCACGAGTCCCGAAACGGTGCACAGCAACCATCAAGCAAGCTAGATGCTGCCAAAGGCTCGGTTGGTGCGAGTTTGAAAACAACCGAGAAAAAGATACTGTTGTTGCTGTGATGAATCGTTAAGTTAGCCAATTATGTGAGGAAGATCCCAGAGTGGTATCCCTCAGACAGATGGCAGCGGAAATAAACTTTCGTACAGGAAATATAGAACGGAAAGTAATTGCTCACGGTTTAGAGTGGAAACCTTACTGCAATCCTTGCAGCAGGCTGAAAACCACTTGCATTCTGGACAGTTCCAGAGGGGCTTCAAGATTAATATTATTGATGAAAGAGTATGCTTGTAGATTGTTACACTTTGTGACATCTAACAATGCTACTCAACTCAAAGTATCAACTAACACAATCTGTCTCGTCCGCACACTGCAGCACTTCGTCAGCTCCGGAATTGATCTTCTCTTTGATCACCGATTACTCTTTCCAAAAAGCCGAACTTCTCTTCGAAGACTTCTCTTTCTTTTACAGTCTCTTTAAGTCGGCAAAGCATATCTCCATCAGAGATCTGGTTGCTATCTCGCAGATGTGATATGGTTAAGATATTTCCATATCTTAACCACATCATATATTTGCTTCCCAAATCTGGCTTCGATCTTCCCATCGTATATACTTAGTCGTATATATGGATATCAATTCTTCTCATCAAACATCCAGCATGTATATACTCGTACATCTCCTGATTTATGTCGAATATATTCTCCTCGATTCGATCTCGTCATAAGTCGGTTTGTCTCTCACATGGAGCACATCTCTCTCGCAGCTTTGCTCTCTCTCAGAGATGTCCGGTGAGCTTACCTGTCAGACAGTGATTTCTGCACACTCAAGTGGATTATTAGTTAAGTGTTTGTTATCATCAAAACACAAGGGTCCAACAAATTCCCCCTTTTTGATGATGACAAACACTTCTTCACAGATAAGAAATCACACAGCGATGGCACGGAACTCGCATCTATATTTCCTTAGTACAGCTAGCAACTTCAGAGTTTATATTCACTAAATATTTATTTAGAGTCTAGCTAGCATAGTTCCCCCTCAGATAGACATCCGCTTGAATTTCGTTACCAGTTTTCCCCCTTAGTGTATGCACATATAGTTCTTCCCCCTTTTGGCATCATCAAAAAGGATATGCAAATAAGAACACAGAAGAATGGAAAGAAAAACATTTCATTCATGCCTGCAAGTTAGAAGCGTGTCATTTAGACACCATACATGCGGCAGAGAGTTCAGAAAGCACAGAGAACTTAAACATGAAACTAAAAAAAACAAGTTCAAAAAGGAGGGGGGGGATGATGTGGGTGGGGATGGCAAGGAGGGGGTCTATGAGACAGTTCAGACTAGGGCACAATCGTGAACGAGTCCTTCATCTGGTCCACAATCTCTGCGGCAAGATCCTTCATTTGCCCTGAGAAATCTTGGACAGCCACGGACATTGCTCCCGAGTCAACAGTTATTGCAAGCTCCAGTTCAACCACCTTCTACTTCACGAGCTGGAATTCAGACTTCACCTCTACCAGCTCAGTCTTTGCCTCCATCACCTCAGATTTGACCTCCTTCAGCTCACCCCTGAGCTCCTTCATCTCTGCACGAAGCACCGTCAGCAGAGCCAGCACCTCAGTTAAACCCTCAGAGGGGTTGCCTCAGCACCACTGACGGGAGCAGCAACACTGATAGGAGTCACGTCCTTGACCTCCTCATCCTCATCTTCCTCTGCCACTGCTTCCACTGCTTGATAATATGATCATCACAAAGTGCATACGAAAGCACTTTCTCCGACTCTGGCTGGTAGATCTCCCAATACTGCATTAGTTCTTTCACAAACCCCGGGAAGGGTAGTCCATTAGATGGGTTGTCCCTGTTGTTCTCCATATGCCTCATGATGCCAAGTTCACTGGCTTCCTCTGCATGATCTGATCGACCAACAGCATGTCCTGGAAGGTGACCAGATTATGCTTGTGCTTTCTTGGGGAGTTATTGGAGACGAGGATCCTGTGCAGAATCCTAGGGAGCACATTCATGTGAGTATTTTCCCTTTGGCCCTTTGCTGTGGGGTCTAGCCCGAGTCGTGCAAAAACTTCCGCCTTTGCCACAGTGCCTGGCCACATACCTTTGGAGTAGGTGACATACCCGCCTTTGGGCAATCCCAGAACAGTGGCCAACTCCCTCACACTCACGGAGTATACCTCACCTCCGACAACCGCTGATAGCTCCAAGTTACCTTTGCCTTCCTCTTTTTCAACCAGCTTCATCCTTGAATAGAACTCCCTTACTAACTTCTCATCTACAACAACAGATTTTTTAAATAAACCGCCCACCCCTGGGCCTCCATCAGTTCCACAACTTCTCCCAACCCATTTGCCACCATCCATTCGTTATTCAGCACCAACTCCTGTGCTAACCCTCTCCCTGCTTCCTCTGACCCTTCGGCACTACCATCTGACTCGGCCTCCTCTTTAACGGGCGAAGCAGAGGTCCGGGTAGATCTCTGACCTTTTCTGGCGGACTGAGGAGCAGGTTTCCTCGCTCGTTTGCCTGCCGACCTGGTGGCAACCGAGGTCTCCTTCGTAGAATGGCGCAGGGAGGAGGAATTCGCTCGAAGATCCTCAAGCCGGCCTTCCAACTTTACCATATCTGCGGCTACTCCCGAGTTGGACGAAACCGAGCCAGTTGGCGTGACCGACTGTAGAATGGTTTCCAGGTTTTGGGGGTTGACCCCACTTGCGATCAACTTGGCAGCCATGTCGGAGGCTTCAGCGGAAGAGAGATTCGACTTAGGGTTTGAAGACGCCATGGATTTAGAGTTTCGAAACTTCTGAGCTTTTTGTGAGAGAGAAAGAAATAGTCTGTGAGTGATGAGACAAAATGCTCCGTCTGCTTTCTTTAAATACCCTTTGCAAAACCCTAGGGGTTGAGAGCCAACCGAAACCTCAAACGTCGCCTCTTTTCAATAGAGAAACCGCCTTCAATTTTTGGCAATTGCCATCTTTTCTTCCCTTCCAAAAACGGTTCTGCATTAAACTCTTGCCAAAACAATTCGACGCCAACAGACAGGGGAGTGACACGTGTCATCTGAGATTATGCGTGTCGCTTCACAAAAGCAGCCGACGGGACAACTCCCTGCTGCAGAACCTGTTCACCTTTCAATTCAATTTCACCGCTTTCCAAGGCTGAGCCAACTTTATCAGAAGACATAACTGCCCATCTTCATCACTGTCACTGAGATTGTTTCCCAGCTAAAGGTGATCCGTTCAAGGTGATAGCTCAGTCTTACAGTCTCATGGGTACACAAGGTTTTGGCATGATGTGCAACTTTACCCGAATGGTACAAATAACACCACACACAATCAAGAAAAGAGATTAAGAACGTTCAAGCAAAATTTATTTTCTTCGTACCTCATGTGAACGAACTCCGGAAAAAGAACATTTCGACGGGCTCATAGGAGCGTTCCACATGAAGACAGGCTAGGGTTGGTCTAGAGTACCTCCTTGAATTATAGTGTGGAATCAAGTACGGAGGTCTCTTTTGGGGAGAAAGAAATTAGAGTTTCATGTCTTTCATACCCTAATGCAGTCATCAATCACATAGCAAGCATGCAAGGCTACATTATGAACACAACTTACTTTTTCATTGGCACAGAACATCCATGTTAATCTATCCATCAAATGTGACTCATATGCGTCTAGTCTAGCCAATCACTGAGAGAGCAACAATAGAGCATAGCTTTAAGGGAGAGAAACCATACCTAGTTCGAGCCTCAGCTTCTCGTAGGGTTCTCTGTGCAAAGCTTTTGTGAATATGTCTGCAATCTGTTCCCCAGTTCTGCAATATTCCATCTCAATTGTTCCCTTTTCTACACAGTCACGTAGAAAATGATACCGAATTTCTATATGTTTGGTACGTGAGAATTGCACTGGATTTTTAGAGATGTTAATAGCACTAGTGTTATCACACAAAATTTTAGCACAATTTGTAATGACACCATAGTCACTTAGTTGTTGTCTGATCCACAGCAGCTACGCACAGCAGGCAGTAGCGGCGATGTATTCCGCCTCAGCGGTGGATAGCGCAATTGAGGACTGCTTCTTTGATGCCCAAGAGATGAGACAAGGTCCAAGATATTGAGCCATCCCTGATGTGGATTTTCTGTCTGTCTTGCACCCAGCATAGTCTGCGTCGGTGTATGCTTCCAGACGTAATTCACCTCCCCTTGGATAAAACAAGCATAAGTCATCTGTTCCCTTCAGATATCTCAATATCCTCTTTACTGCTTTTACGTGGGTTTCCCTGGGATCAGCCTGAAACCTTGCACACAGACAAACGCTAAATAAGATGTCAGGTCTGCTAGCGGTGAGATATAACAGTGAACCAATCATTCCCCGGTAGAGAGTTGGATCCACCAGAGGAGAGGACTCATCCTTTGTCAGGGAGTCATTTGAGGACATTGGCGTGGCACATGTCTTGGCGGATTCCATCCCAAACTTCTTCAAAATCTCCTTTACATACTTCTGCTGATGGATTCGGGTACCATCCTCTCCTTGAGCAACTTGAAGACCAAGAAAGTACTTGAGCTCCCCTACCATGCTCATCTCGAATTCGCTCGACATCAAATCTGTAAACTTTTTGACAAGTTTAGGATTAGTTGAATCGAAAATGATATCATCCACATATACCTGGACTACCAGAGTGTCTTTCCCTTCCTTCAGAAGGAAAAGTGTTTTGTCCACCTCTCCTCGGACGTATCTGCGGGATAGCAGAAACTGTGACAGTCTTTCATACCAGGCACAGGGTGCTTGCTTCAGCCCATACAGAGCCTTGTCAAGGATGTGGACATGATCAGGGTGAGAGTGATCCTCGAACCCTGGTGTCTGACTGACATATACTTCTTCCTTCAGAACTCCGTTCAAGAAGGCCGTTTTTACGTCCATCTGCTGCAGAGTAAAACCATGGTAAGTCGAATAAGCAATTAGCAGTCTGATTGCTTCTAACCTTGCGACTGGGGTGAAGGTTTCATCGTAGTTGATTCCCTCTTGCTGGTTGTACCCTTTGACTACCAGGCGTGCTTTGTTTCTCACAACTACTCCCTTGTCGTCCATGTTGTTTCTGAAGACCCACTTTGTTCCTATCACATTCTTATCCTGTGGTCTAGGAACCAGTCGCCATACCTTGTTTCTTTCAAACTGATGCAGTTCCTCTTGCATAGCATTGACCCATTCTGGATCCTTCAGTGCCTCAGCAATCGTCTTTGGTTCTGTATGAGAGATAAAGGACGCAAAACCACAGAAGTGACATAATTCATTCAGGTTTACCTGATCCTGTAATGAGTAGCACTGGTAGTCCCTCATTCTAGAGGGGGGCTTCACGACCCTTCCACTCCTTGTAGCTCTGGGTTCCTCTGCGATTCCCGTAGGAGGAGGGTTATTAGCAGCTCCTTCCTCGTTAGGGGGAGCCGTGATGATGTCGGTTTCTGGGATAACAGGGACATGCTCAGGGGCAGCTATCTCTGTCTGAGCATCTTCAGCTGAGTTCTCGACGGGTTCCTGAGCCACTGCTTGAGTGACCTCTTGAGTGGGCTCTGTGGCTTCACATTGAGCAGGTTCCCAGTCAGGGTCGGATCTATCAGTGAGCTGAAGCTCTCCATCATCCTGCGAGGAGGGATCCTTCACCAGTTGTCCACTCATGGCGCGCTCATCAAAGGTGACGTGAATGCTTTCCTCCACTTGTTCCAGTCTCAGATTGTACACCTTATATGCTCTACTGTGACTTGAATATCCTATGCAAACGCCTTTATCGCTCCTCGGATCGAATTTTCCCAGATTGTCCTTTCCATTGTTGTGTACGTAGCACCTGCAACCAAACACTTTTAAGTGGGCAATGTTAGGTTTTCTTTCCTTCAGAAGCTCGTACGGTGTTTTCCCTATCAGGGAACGTAGAGAGGCTCGGTTCAGTATGTAGCTGGCTGCATGCACTGCCTCAGCCCAGAACCCCTTTGGGACACCACTGGCAATCAGCATTGTCCTGGACATGTCTTCAAGTGTTCTGTTCTTTCTCTCTACCACACCGTTCTGCTGAGGAGTTTGTGGTGCTGAGAAGTTGTGATCTATTCCGGCTGTCGTGCACAGGGAGATGAACTGGGAATTCCGGAACTCGGTTCCGTTGTCAGTACGAATAGATACTAATTTCTTACTCAATTTGTTTTCAATTAGCTTCAGCCATGACACAAATTCCGAGTACGTTTCATCTTTAGAACTCAGAAAGATGGTCCATGTATACCTAGAATAGTCATCCACGATGACTAATATATACCTGTTTCCTCCACGGCTGATGACGTTGACTGGACCACATAGATCCATGTGTATCATGTCCAGGGGACCTGAAGTACTCACTGACTGTTTTGACTTGAATGAAGTGCGTACCTTTTTGCCTGTGGCACAGGCGCTGCATATCTGATCGAACGAGCTTTCCACCTTTGGTAAACCGACCACCAATTCATTTTGATGGAGTTTATGAATCAGCCTCGTGCTTGCATGTCCAAATCTCTTGTGCCACAGCAGTGTGTCATCAGTGATACTTGATAGACACAACTCCCCGTCTGGGACGAATTCTGAGTCCACTGTATAAATCTGATTCTCTCGGACACCTCGAAGAATTATTTTACCTTTCTCAATGCACTTCACAACACAGTCATTACAGTTAAATATCACTTGATTTCTTCCATGTTGACACAATTGTGATATGCTCAATAAGTTGTATCTCAAATTTTCAACCAGACTTACATGTCGAACTTTAATGGTTTCTGAAATTCTTACCTCTCCTGTAGCTACTACCTTACCTGAGCTCTTGTTTCCGAAGATAATGTTGTCTCCGGAATAGGCTTGGAGTGAGACGAACCAACTTGGATCTCCTGTCATGTGTTTGGAGCATCCACTGTCCAGATACCATGGCTTGCTCCTCACTCCACCCTGCAAAAAGGAAATCAATTTTTACAAACCCAGACAAGCTTGGGCTTACTGGGCTTTGGGATAGTTTTAACAGCAGAAGAAGGCTTTAAGGGACGAGAGTCGTTGTCATCAGTGAGATTGATTCTTCTCTTGGGGGTTGTTCTGGGTCGTCCGTAGATGGTTGTGTAATGGTGAGGATGAACCCATTCAGCTCTGTCTTTCCTTCTATGAGGTGAGCCACTTCTCCCAGGGACATGAGCGGTGCTGGTCTTTCTCTGATAGCTATAATTCTTTTCGTTTGCTTTTCTCCATTTCTCACAGTCAGCTCTGTAATGGCCGAAGTGACCACAATACCAGCAGACACGGTAGTAAAAACTGCCAGTTTTCTTGTGTCTCTCTAAGGGCACTGGTCTCCTGTTCCCACGTGTCTAAAGGTCGCTCGAGAGAGGTTGACGGTTGGAGCTCATCTTTTTCCAAATTTCAAAAGCTTTCCCAGCCTTGAAGGGTCCAGAATCATCTTCATGGAGATGACTCTTCCTCGGTGATGAGGCTGCTCTTCCTGACTGTCTTGTGGGTTCCGGCTTTCTCTGCTGATGGGAGCTCTCTCCGATTTCTGTCATTGGTCCCTTCCCTTTGACAGTCCTTCTGTTTTCTTCCTCTTCATCAGTTTCTTTCATCGGTTCAACATACCCAAGTCCATGCCTGGAAAATTTTCTTAGGTAGTATTGCCTTATCTCCTCAACCTTTTTGGCTTCTAGTTCTCTGAGCCAGGCTTTCTTTCTCTCTGTCTCCTTTTGTCTGAGATCAGCAACAGTCTGTCGGAGTTCATCGTTATCCAACAGGGTCCTGACCGATTCTGAAATTGATCCTACCATCCTGGTGTCGTCAATTCTCATGCGCCTCAGTCCCTCACTTAGATCAACGATTTGTGCGTCCCTTTGGTCACAGGTAGGGCATTTGCAGATATGCTCCTTTATTTCTCTCTCAAGTCGCATAGCCTTGGTTGACCAGAGACGATTGTTTTCCATGTCGTCTTCGTGTTCATCTTTCATGATTTCAATCTGTTCCTTAAGGCTTGTGATCTTCTTTAGTAATTCGGCAATCGTTTTTGCAAAGTCAGATTCACTAAAAACTTGATCTATAAAAGAGTCAGATTCATTTACCTCACTGTTTGCGGAGTTCGCCATCAGACATGGCTCCTTAGCTTGCTTCCTATCACTTTGTTCCTCGTCAGAGTCACTCCAGACAGCAAACATGGCATGAGCTTCCTTTGAGGCAGGTGGTTCACCCTTCTTCTTATTGTAGCAGTCTTTAGCAAGGTGTCCCTTTTTCTGACAGTGATAGGAGGTTCTTTCTTCCTTTGCTCCTGCCTTTGTCTTGCCTTCCTCTGAGGCAGATCCTTTGTTCCACCGTTGATTATTTCTTCCTCCACCAGAGACACCTCTGTTCTGTGTTCTGCCTGTGTTTGCCATCATGAAGGCCCTTGAGAGAAGAGCTATCACCTCGTCCTCACTCTTAGATGGCAGGCTTACTTGGGCGATGTCCAGTGCCTTCTCAACTTTTAATGCTATAGCTTGAGATTTTCTGGCTTGTCTTCTGGCTATTTTCCTCTCTGCTATTCCAGCTTGGCTTTGCAGATTCACCACGAGCTCTTCCAGAGTGATATCTTTGATCCCCTTCTGAGCTTGGAGTGCAGTAGTAACTGTGTCCCATTTTGAGCTGAGAGCTTGCATGAACTGATGAGTTACCTTCCACTGTGGGAGTACCTCATCCAGGGAGTTCAGCTGTGCGATGATGATTTGAAATCTGGTGTAGAAGTCATACAGAGATTCGTCCTTTCGCTGTTCAACAGTTTCGTAATCCTTTATGGAAGCTAGGATTCTGTTGCGTTTAATGTCCTGGTTTCCCTCGTACAGTCTAGCGAGCTCATCCCACTGCTCTTTTGCAGTTTTGTACACAGCCATCTTCACTTGATCTCCTGGTGAGAGAGCCATGTATAGAACCTTCTTGGCCCTGGAGTTCAGCTGGAGAGACTTGTAGTCAGCTTCGGTGTACTTGTCCTTCTCCTTTGGTTTTTCGGGATCTGTCGCATCCACAATAGGGAAGTTACCCTTTTCGAACACACGCCACAGTTTCCCATCCACCGAGCAAACATGAGCTTCAAACTGATCCTTCCACCAGTCATATTCTCCTGGACTGAGCACCGGTGGCTTCCAGAACGAGTCTCCTCCGTTAGACATGATTTCCTGCAAAGGCTAACACACAATCTAGAGCTTCCCGGCTCTGATACCAATTGATGGATCGTTAAGTTAGCCAACTATGTGAGGGAGATCCCAGAGTGGTATCCCTCAGACAGATGGCAGCGGAAATAAACTTTCGTACAAGAAATATAGAACGGAAAGTAATTGCTCACGGTTTAGAGTGGAAACCTTACTGCAATCCTTGCAGCAGGCTGAAAACCACTTGCCTTCTGGACAGTTCCAGAAGGGCTTCAAGATTAATGTTATTGATGAAAGAGTATGCTTGTAGATTGTTACACTTTGTGACAGCTAACAATGCTACTCAACTCAAAGTATCAACTAACACAATCTGTCTCGTCCGCACACTGCAGCACTTCGTCAGCTCCGGAATTGATCTTCTCTTTGATCACCGATTACTCTTTCCAAAAAGCCGAACTTCTCTTCGAAGACTTCTCTTTCTTTTATAGTCTCTTTAAGTCGGCAAAGCATATCTCCATCAGAGATCGGGTTGCTATCTCGCAGATATGATATGGTTAAGATATTTCTATATCTTAACCACATCATATATTTGCTTCCCAAATTTGGCTTCGATCTTCCCATCGTATATACTTAGTCGTATATATGGATATCAATTCTTCTCATCAAACATCCAGCATGTATATACTCGTACATCTCCTGATTTATGTCGAATATATTCTCCTCGATCCGATCTCGTCATAAGTCGGTTTGTCTCTCACATGGAGCACATCTCTCTCGCAGCTTTGCTCTCTCTCAAAGATGTCCGGTGAGCTTACCTGTCAGACAGTAATTTCTGCACACTCAAGTGAATTATTAATTAAGTGTTTGTTATCATCAAAACACAAGGGTCCAACATGCTGAGCTAGTGCTAGTGTTAGTGTAGCTCTAGAGAGAGAAAGAGGGTATGGGGGAGGAGTCATAATCTGGAAGGGTGACAGAGACTGTCGCTCGCTACGAGCCAAGGATGCAGAGGTGTGTGTCTGTGTCCGTTGCGACTTGCGAGTTAATTGAATTTTTGTTTTTTTCTTAGTTACCAAAATTAAGGAAGCCCCTATTATTGTTTTTAGCGAAAAGTACAAAAGAGTGTTATGAATTACCACCCTTTTGCAAAATCTTGTCCGAACTATACACATTTTCAAAACACAGTTAAATTCTAATTAATGGACCAAATTATAATTCTGAATAATACAATGAGCACCCAAATCTTTCAAAAATTATGTAATTAGTTTTATCTAAAAGTATTTTTTTGGTTGGACCAAATAAACCAAATAGAATTTTGAAATGTATTTGGTTTGTCCAAAAAATTTTGGTTGTACTCTTCCCTAATTTAAATTTTATGTATTTGATTTGATTAGATGCATTTGGTTCGATCTAATAATATAATTATAAATCAATATATATTTTAAATTGTCTAAAGATTTATAATAAATTGTTGTTTTATAATTACAATAAATTGTTAACTGCACAAATTTTACACATCTCAATTTATATATTTGTATATTTGTAAGAACAAAATTTGTATATTTAAAATTTGTGCAGCTAACAATTTATTGTAATTATCAAAAAAACAATTTATTGTAAATCTTTAGACAATTTAAAATATATATTGGTTTATAATTGTATTATTAGATCAAACCAAATGTATTTTAATCAAATCAAATACATAAATTTTAAATTAGTGAACAGTACAACCAAATTTTTTTAGATAAACCAAATACATTTTAAAATCCTATTTGGTTTATTTGGTCCAACCCAAAAAATACTTTTAGATAAAACCAATTACATAATTTTTGAAAGGTTTGGGTGCTCATTGTATTATTCAGAATTGTAATTTGACCATTTAATTAGAATTTGACTGTGTTTTGAAAATGTGTATGGTTCAAGATTTTGCAAAAGAGTGATAGTTCATACCACTATTTTGTACTTTTTCCTTGTTTTTAATCTAAAAAGGTGGAAAATGTTAACAAATGGAATGCAATCAATTTGATCGTGCTTCAGTAATTATAAGCATGAATGTGTCTCTTTCGGAGAAAAGAAAAAGGCTCATACCAAATTGATAGAAAAGATAGCAACAACAAATTATGATTACTAACTTTTATGAGGAAAAGTTCTAAACTACAATGTTTTATTTTTTACGAACTAAAAATTACATGTGAAATTGACCAAATATCCCCTATTTTTAGTCTCATAAATTTAATATTTATTGTGAACCGAATCTCTAAAAATTAAGTTCAATGATAAAAAAATTGAATGTTTATTAAATGAAACTTGTAGTTTGAGTAGGAAAAAGGATGAAACATGTGCTAAACATTTGAGCAGCACTGACGTGTAAGGCTAGTGAGATGGATTGAAAGGGCGGGAAGAAATGAGTTTATGTTGACATTACAAAGACAGCAAGCTGAGGCATTGTAATACAAAACTCGAACTCGAATGCCCACCAATCTCGTTCTCAAGTGAATAGCAGCCAGCAGGTGGTATCCTAGGACAATCATAGAGCATAAAGCGGGATACAAAAGAAGCAAAGGAGAGAACTTTCGTATAAGAATGGCCGATATAAGAATGTAGCTGTGATAAATTCAAGTGAGGCCATCCTCTTCCATCTCCTTGGCCTTCAGCTTTTCCTTTACCCTCAAAAGAAGAGTTGTCTTCCGTGCATCCTGCATTTCACAATATTTAGTCACCCCAAACATAATCTAAAAAGGAATCTGCTTGCAAACCAACTTCACCATTCAATGTAACTGGATAGATGAAATGACACACGTCCTAAGTCTTTCCTCCAAAATGTAGGCAAGAAAATGGCCCCCTCAACAAACCAAGGCACATTATTTAAAATGCTGTTTTTTGTGTGTATCATTGCAGGAATGTAGTGTACCACTTCTACTACTACTTTTCAAACTATTTGTCCTTTCGGAAACCATTTTGATAATGCCAACAGCCAAGGCAAACTAAATTAGAGACAGAGAAATATATCAGTAACATTATACGCATTCAGCAAGTAGTAGACTAGTAATTAGCACACATACCGAGTCATGCTGTCAAATTCCTTCACACAATCAGTGAACTTGGCAACATTCTCCTCATCAATGGCAGAAGTGATATCCTAAACAAACAAAGGTAAATTCCTTTTATGATCCAATGCAGTCTTTGGTCAAATTGTTTTGTTACCAGCATAAAAAGGGCATAAAAATTCTTAGGCTGAGATGATGGAAACCAACATTCAGATGAATTTCCATTGGCAAATGAATAAACAGTTTAGGTCTAGACTTAACACCCCCCACAGGCCACAAAAAACAAAAAACTATACTATAATTCAAATCAACACTAACCGCCAGTAACTTGTATTCACGGGTTCCAGAAAATGTTGGATCCAGATCCTACAACGGAAAGACCGCTGAGATAAGTTAGAGAGGCAAATTAAATATTTTTGAACTTATATAGGTCGATAAATTAGGATTCTTACTTGGTATCTCTCTAACGCGTTAGTTATGGCAACAATATCGCCTTTGCATAGCTGGCAGAGGCCGGCATTGAGTAAATGCCCTTTGACTCCATACTTCGATCAGTAAGTTATTGTTGAGTGATTGACGTGCAATATCCTCATATATTTCAACAGCTTTTTGATATCTGGAACAAATAACAAGAGCGCTATGAAAAACCGGAAACAGAATTCTAAAAGTTCACCAGTGCGTCATTGTCAACCATAAAATGGACTTTCAACAAAAGTTCCATGTATATGACTCTCAAAAGGAATTTTCACCATAAAACAAACACATCTCAGCAGTGCTGGTAATGGTGTTAAGACTTAAGAATGATTAGTGAATTTGCTCAAATGTCAAATATGACACTCTACATCTCATCTTCACATGGATGGAAGAAAGTACAAATTTGATGCTTACAATCAATCCGCATAAGTGAACTTGGGTGTGTCTAAATAGACTATATGACCAAAGTTTTATATTGAAGAGTTGAAGAAATTTGATATTGCGTACAAGCTCTAGGCACATGTTCTCTTAGTTTATACCTGTTACTGCTTACCTGTATAATCGAAATGAATTTACTGCCTGTTCCAGGCATGAAACAGCTTCTGAAAAAAAATAAAGCAAGAAAATATAAACTGCACATTGCGATTATACAGGTAAGCAGTAACAGACCGAAATAAAACCTTTTAAATTTGTTTTCTTGTAGCGATGACCAGCATCTGCAAAAGCAGTTGCAGCTTCATGCTTGCTGTCTAACTACAAATAACAAACAAAGGCATCACAATAAAAACTCATAACTATAGATGCCAAGTACATGTTGTTGCTGAAGCCTGAATGGTAACCCAAGGGCATACCTTCAGATGTCAGTTGGCTAGTTTCAAGTAGGTGGCTCCAGCTTTATCCCCTGAAAGCAACAGTTAATCAGGAAACCATCGCGCTGTATAACAACACACCTTCTGATATACTTAATTAAGACACTTCCAAAACAGAGAAATCACCAACTCATAGCAGACAGCTTGCTCATAATAATGAGAGAATCAAACTACGAGTTTTAGAAATATTTTTTATTACACATCTTTCTTAATCACCAGCAAGATCCTTGAAAAGTAGCATGCCGAAATACAAAGTTTAAATATCAAAACTATTTACTTCTTTGCATGCAATGCGAGATGTGAATGGCACGCCTTGATCTTCCTTCTAACACAAAACAAGCCTAACATGTAAAATTCATTTTCAATTCCAAATTTTCACTGCAGCAGAAACCATAATCCGACTCCTAGCCCTCCCCGTTCCCAAATTCAACTCAATAACCACCAAATCGGCACCGCAGCAAACTGCCCGAATCCAAGGCTCCATTCAATCAACCAAATCACCATGAATGATCCACAAAATGAACAAATAAAAAATAAAGACAGGGTTTACATGATTTAGCGAGTTTGTACGAATTGTCAGCCTTCTCGTACAGCTCAGCAGCATCCTCGTACTTGGATCCGAACATGCCCCCATCCGTTGATCTTCTTCTCCGCTTTCTTCTCGAAATCGTCTCCTCTGGTTACATGATCCGCCATTGTTCCTCCAATCCAGTTCCCTTCTTCAAAGTGCAAAATGCAAATTTCGAAAAATAAAATTGAAAATCTCTAAAGTTAAACTGCCTTTCGTTGACCAGTTCGGTTGTCGTTGACCACATTTTATCTTGGGCCGAATGTTTGGGCTTTACCAACGGCCCACCACCCGCGTCGAAGTGGGTTGTAGCAATGACACTGTGGCACGCGGCAGTAGTCGTTTCCAGAAATGCTGCCACGTCATCTCCCATTTTCCCACATGCACGCACTTTTTGTTAAAAAAATTAAATAAAAAAAATAGAAAAAACCGAAACTTCGCGAAGAAAGAAAAGTTTCTCCGATCGTCTCCGTCAAGCGCTCTTCATTTCTAAGGCAAGAATTTAGAGGCAGGTTGATCGGCAAAGAAAGCGGCTGCAGCGATGAACGTGTTCCGATTGGCAGGTGACATTACTCACCTGATCAGCATCCTCATCCTTCTCCTCAAAATCTACGCAACCAAGTCCTGCTCAGGTAACCCAATCGACTGGTTCGGTTCCGAGATTTTGAGTTAATGTGGTGTGTTGATGTGTGTGTGTCAGTGTGTGTAAGACTTGTTGTTGACTGACGGCGCGGCGGCGTTGACGTGTGAACATGGAATTTGTGTTTTTAGGGATTTCGTTGAGGACGCAGGAGCTGTATGCGTTGGTGTTTGTAACGCGGTATTTGGATTTGGTGACGGATTTTATATCGGTGTACAATACGGTCAGGGGCGGACCCAAGAATTAATTTTTAGTGGGGCTTAATTTTTTTTTGCACCCGATAACAACATTAAGGATTTTTTTTATATCTGTTGCTGGTTCGCTGTCTCTTGTCCGGTGCTGCAGATTGGAGGTGGCTTGTTGCTATATTATTGGAGGGGAGGCTGCTACGGATTGGGAGTTTTGGGGGAATGGCCGAATGGGGATGAGATCTTGCAGATTGGAGGCGCCTAGCTACCTTACGCGACATACCTACATGAGCCACGTAAGGATTTACGTCAGTCGCATTAGCACACATATGTGTTCTTTAAATATTGTCATTTTGTCACATAGGTTTGTCACATATGTGTATTTTAACGTGGTCATTTGCGTTAATGAAATAAAAAAAGTGTAATATATTCAAATGCTGAAATTTATTTTTCACCATTGTTAGTCATGTAAGTTCCCAAAATGTGATGTTTACATGTCGTGCAAGTTTAGCTTCAGTCGGTACTATTTTTTTTATTAAAAATATTGGTGGGGCTATAGCACCACTAAGCCCAATACTGGATCCGCCCCTGAATACGGTGATGAACATTGTGTTTATAAGTAGCTCCCTGGCGATTGTGTGGTGCATGCGGAGTCATAAGGATAAGGTGGTGAAGCGGAGTTATGATAAGGAGCTTGATACGTTTCGCCTTGTGAAGATGTGAACAAGTTTGCAGCTTTGAAATGTAAAAGTTGGGGTAAAATGACGGTGAAGTTGTTGCAAGCTAAGTTATAAATTCAAACTGCTAGTTTGTAGGGTTGTTGACAATTGGGGTGATGTATAGGTTTTTCAGGCGGAAACTTTATTGTTTTTTTCCTATTTGCATCATATGTGTTGTTATTTATAATGGTGTTGCCTTTTGGATGGAAGAAACTGTCTGGAGTAAACTTTGGAGATGTTATAAATGCCATACAGCTGAATAGTAGAACTGTGAGTGTGATTTGTGTGATATATGAGTCTTGGACTGAGCAGCAGCAATTGATGGCTGAAGGGAGCTGCACAAGGTGACTGGAGTTGAAGTTGAAGACTGAAGTTGAAGACTGAAGATCAGCAATTCAGTTGGTCCAAACGTCTGTAAAGTCTGTAACTTTAGGGGTCAGTGTGTAATTAGCAAGAACTTCAAGGACCAGATGTATAGAGTGGAAAACCTGAGTCGGTTATATCCCTAATCTGGGATATTAGGGCAGAACACACTTTGATAGCATAGCGATAGAATAGAGAGCGAAATCGGAGCGATTGAGAGGGAGAGCTTGTAATCGCTGGGAAAAGGTGGAGCTCGGATTCGTGCTGGGAACGTTCGATTGCTGCTACACATCAATAAACGGTCACGGTTGCTGGATTAGGATTGGTCACCCCGGCCAATCTGAACCAGGGTAAATCCTTCGTGTCTGTGTCTTGATTTCATATTCTATTGTTGCGTTTTGCGTTCGTTAATCGGTAGTGGGAATAACAATTGGTATCAAGAGCTGTAAGCGGCGCAATGACATCGACAAAAGTCAAGATCGATCGGTTCGATGGGAAAGGGGATTTCTCGCTGTGGAAAATGCGCATGCAGGCAATTTTGTGCCAGATGAAAGTATCGAAAGCACTGGAAGGTGAGCACAAGTTACCTGCGTCAATGTCTAAAGAAGAGAAGGAGGAGGCTATGGAATTGGCGTATAGCACACTAGTCTTGCATCTTGAGGATAAGGTGTTAAGGGAGGTGTCAAGGGAGAAGACTGCGGCTGGTATTTGGACGAAGCTGGAATCTTTGTATATGACAAAGACGTTAACTAATAAGATTTATTTGAAGGGGAAACTGTTCGGATTTAAGATGGATAACAGCAAGCCTATTGAAGAATTTCTGGATGACTTTGCCAAGATCATAATTGATCTTGAAAATATCAAAGAGAAGGTGGAGGATGAAGATCAGACCATAATGATCTTGAATGCGCTTCCATCAGAATACTCCACCTTAGTGGAAACAATGAAGTATGCCAAAGAAACTCTGTCCATGGAGGAGGTCCTAGCAGCCCTGAAATCCAAACAAATCGAGTCCAAAGGCAACCAGGAAAGTGCTGATGGGCTAGTAGCACATGGGAAGCACTTTAAGTCAAACTTTCAGAAGAAAAATGCTAAGAACAAATTCCAGAAAAAGCAGACCAACTCCCAGACCCAAAGAACTGATCAGAAAAAGCTTAAGTGTTATCTTTGCCACAAGGAAGGTCACTTTAGAAGGGACTGTCCAGATAAAAAGAAAAATGATGGAGGGAAGAAGGAAGAACACGGTGATGCTGCCCTAGTAGAAGATGGCTATGAAAGCGCTGATGTACTAGCAGTCATAGATGGTGATCCTAACACCAAATGGGTACTAGACAGTGGATGTTCCTACCACATGACCCCGAATAAATCATGGTTTCAAGATCTGGAAGAGAAGAGGCAGGGGACAGTGCACCTGGGAAACAACAAATCATGCACTATGGCTGGAGAAGGATCTGTGAGGTTAAGAATGGATGATGGCCAAGAGACATTACTCTCTGGCGTAAGGTACGTACCTGAGCTCAAAAGAAATTTGATTTCATTAGGTACTCTAGACAAACAAGGTTATGTGTTTAAAGCTGAAAATGGTTCCATGAAAGTCACAAAAGGTTCATTAGTTGTCATGAAAGGGGTTAGAATGAATGGTATATATGTACTGCTAGGAAACACAATAGTTGGTTCAGTTGTGAATTATACTGAAAAACAGAATAATGATCTTCTCCTATGGCATTTAAGACTAGGACATGTAAGTGAAAAAGGCTTAGAGAAACTGCATGAACTAGGATGTTTAGGGAATGGAAAAATAGGGAAACTGACATTCTGTGAAAATTGTGTTCTAGGAAAGGCTATCAAAGTTAAATTTAATAAAGCCATTCATAGAACAAATGACATACTAGAATATATACATTCAGACTTATGGGGACCAACACGCACTGAATCACACAGTGGCAAGAAGTATTTTATGACACTCATAGATGATTATTCTAGGAGAGTTTGGATATACTTTCTTGCTAAAAAATCTGAGGCTTTTGAAACCTTTAAGACATGGAAAATTCTAGTAGAAAATCAAACTGGAAAGCATGTTAAAAGGTTAAGAACTGATAATGGTCTAGAATATCTGAACACTGATTTTCTGAATTTCTGTAAGAGCTGTGGTATTGGGAAGAATCATACAGTTGCAGGAAATCCACAACAAAATGGATTGGCAGAGAGATTTAACAGGACAATTTTGGAAAGAGTAAGGTGTATGCTGCTGCAGGCAGGTATGTCTAAAATTTTCTGGGCAGAGGCTGCCAACACTGCTTGGTTTTTGATTAATAGATGCCCATCTGCTGCAATTGATTTCAGAACACCTATGCAAATGTGGTCTAATCATCCTGAAAATTATAGTAAATTAAAAGTGTTTGGTTATGCTGCATATGCCCATATAAGACAGGATAAACTTGAACCTAGAGCTTTGAGATGTGTATTTCTGGGATATCCAGAGGGAGTGAAAGGATACAAGCTGTGGTGCTTAGAGAAAAATCATAAGAGAGCTATAGTTAGTAGGGATGTAGTCTTTAATGAACTAGAATTCCCCTTTAAGAAGGAAACAGATAGGTCAGCCCCTGAACAAGGTAATTCCATAGAAATAAATCCTAAGAAGAGTGGGACTGATTTAGTTGAGGTGGAGCAAGGTGAGGTGACTGAACCTGAGATAGGTAGAATAGATCCCCCTGCCCCAGAACCTTCTGAACCTATAGAAAATGATGATCAAGTATCTGACCAGAATCCCAGAATGCCGCAGAATTACCTTTTAGTTAGGGATAGAGAAAGGAGGGTATCTAAGAAACCTGTAAGATATGGGCAGGATGACATAGTGGCCTTTGCTTTTAGTGTAGCTGAGGAGATTCAGGAAATAGAGCCTAGAAGTGTGAGAGAAGCCTTAAGTTCACCTAATGCAGAATTCTGGCATAGTGCTATGGAAGAAGAAATTAGTTCCCTTAAGAAAAATAATACCTGGAATCTGGTAGATAAACCTGCTGGTGTGAAATTAGTGGGCTGTAAATGGGTATTTAAGTATAAGGAAGGGATCCCGGGTGTAGAAGAGCCTAGGTATAAGGCAAGACTTGTGGCTAAGGGGTTTACACAAAGAGAGGGTGTGGATTTTAATGAGATATATTCCCCAGTAGTGAAGCATAGGTCCATAAGGGTGATGCTGTCTTTAGTTGCACATTTTAATTTGGAACTTGAACAATTGGATGTAAAAACTGCATTTTTACATGGAGATTTAGAAGAAACCATTTACATGACTCAACCTGAATGTTTTATTGCTGGTAGTGCTGATAGTACTGTATGTCTCTTGAATAAATCATTGTATGGCCTTAAACAATCTCCAAGGCAATGGTATAAAAAATTTGATGAGTTTATGTTGAGCTGTGATTTTAAAAGGTCAAGTTATGATTGGTGCATATATTTTAAGTTCTGGGAAAATGGTTCAGCTGTTTACCTATTGCTATATGTAGATGACATGTTAATAGCTAGTGATAATATGCATTTAATCACTAACTTGAAGTTGCAGTTAAACTCACAATTTGAAATGAAGGACTTAGGTCCAGCCAAGAAGATTTTGGGCATGCATATTGTAAGGGACAGAGGTAATGGTACTTTATTTCTGAATCAGTCTGATTATTTGTCTAAACTGATAAAGAAGTTTGACATGGATGATGCAAAGACTGTTTTAATTCCTTTAGCACATCACTTTAAACTGTCTAATGAACAATGTCCAAAGGATGAGTCTGATATTGAACACATGAGTAAGATTCCATATGCTAATGCAGTTGGTTGTTTAATGTATTCTATGGTCTGTACAAGACCAGATCTTGCTCATGGTGTAAGTGTAGTGAGCAGGTACATGGGTAATCCTGGGAAAGCTCACTGGTATGCAGTTAAGTGGTTATTCAGATATATCAAGGGTAGTTTGAATAAAGGTTTATTATTTGGACAAAGCAACAGTGAAGATGATACACTTGTGGGTTTTGTAGATTCTGATTTTGCAGGGAGCGTGGATACCAGAAGGTCTCAAACAGGGTACGTGTTCACCGTGTTTGGGACTGCGGTAAGTTGGAAAGCTGGACTGCAAAGCATGGTGACACTTTCTACCACAGAGGCTGAGTTTGTAGCTGTCACTGAAGCTGTGAAGGAGGCGTTGTGGCTGAAGGGAGTGCTGGCCGAGCTGGGTCAGAAGCAAGACTGTGTGAAGATATGCTGCGATAGCCAAGGAGCGATTCACCTGTCAAAGCACCAAGTCTTCCACGAGAGGTCAAAGCACATTGACGTCAAGCTGCACTTCGTCAGAGAAGTCATTGAAACTGGAGCTGTTCGGATGGAAAAGATTGGGACTGAAGACAACCCAGCGGACATGTTGACAAAGCCTGTTCCGGGCACAAAATTCCTCCTGTGCTTGGAACTTATCAAGGTGGTGGAGGCAGGCTAACAAGCCTGAACCGTGATCGTTGGAGAAGTCCTCGACTCAAGGTGGAGATTGTGATATATGAGTCTTGGACTGAGCAGCAGCAATTGATGGCTGAAGGGAGCTGCACAAGGTGACTGGAGTTGAAGTTGAAGACTGAAGATCAGCAATTCAGTTGGTCCAAACGTCTGTAAAGTCTGTAACTTTAGGGGTCAGTGTGTAATTAGCAAGAACTTCAGGGACCAGATGTATAGAGTGGAAAACCTGAGTCGGTTATATCCCTAATCTGGGATATTAGGGCAGAACTCACTTTGATAGCATAGCGATAGAATAGAGAGCGAAATCGGAGCGATTGAAAGGGAGAGCTTGTAATCGCTGGGAAAAGGTGGAGCTCGGATTCGTGCTGGGAACGTTCGATTGCTGCTACACATCAATAAACGGTCACGGTTGCTGGATTAGGATTGGTCACCCCGGCCAATCTGAACCAGGGTAAATCTTTCGTGTCTGTGTCTTGATTTCATATTCTGTTGTTGCGTTTTGCGTTCGTTAATCGGTAGTGGGAATAACAATTTGTTTGCTCTGAACTCATAACCTAGAAGTCAACATGTTTTAAGGAGTTATTTGGAGCATTGCTATTAGCATTTCTGTAAGTCTGGGCATTTGTTTTAAAGGGTATAAGTTGGACTTAGAGAAGGTTGTTCCCATTCACATATGCACTAATTTAGGGGATTTGATTCCTTCAAACCAAATTTACGTGTAAGGGGGGACATGCTATATATTATTAGCATACTATAAGTCTAAACAAAAAAAGCAGAGCCTTTTTGCACTTAAGGATTTTGTTTTATGAACTGTCTGCTGCAGCGAGCTAAGCCCATAAGTCTTTTTTACTAGCATAGTCCTGATGACTGAAAGTAAATGAAAGAGTTTTCATTGTTGTTCAACAGTTGAGGGCAGTGCAAGTGAGTTACTTAATTGACTTAACTGCATTAACATAAGCACATCTCATTGCTAAAAAAAGTGTCGTCTCCTCTTGATAGTAATTGTCAGCTACAAATATGCCTGTTTTGTCTTTGACAGGTTTGCTGGGCTTTTTCGATATACTTGGAGGCTGTAGCAATCCTTCCTCAGTTGGTTTTACTACAGAGGAGTGGCAATGTGGACAATTTGACAGGGCAATATGTTTTCTTTCTTGGGTATGTAAATTACCTCGCAGATAAATACTCATGCGCTATAAGCCTATAAGAATAATGAGAACTGCATTTGTTGCTTGAGAAAGAAAAAAAGTGTTAATGGGTTTAGGTGAGATTAATGCGAATTTTGCTGTATAGTTTTTAGAGGCACATCATTTATGTGATTTGGTGAGCTACTAATCAGGTTAGTAGTGTTGAGAGATAGGTGTTTTTCTGTAGTGCATGTTTTGTTTCACCCCCTTTTAAATGAATTCACATTTTATTCACAAAATAAAAACATCGAGAGTTCATGTTGCTCACTCATTTTATTGTGTTTACATGTACACATAATCTTATATGTATCGGTTTTTAGTGTTGCCGAAGGCCAAGGTAATGGAATGCCTATTTTGTTATGCAGGGCATATCGGGCGCTCTATATACTCAACTGGATATATCGATATTATACAGAGAAGTATTTCACTAGATGGATATGTAAGTGTACACAATGTCAGGACGCAAAACATATATACCATGTTCTTAGCGTATTACATATTCTAATTCTAATTCACCTTGCCTCAGCTTGCATCTCAGGCATTGTCCAGACTGCTCTCTATGCTGATTTTTTCTATTACTACTTCATAAGGTAAACAAAACTCTTATTCAACGATAGTTAGGGTGCAAGGAGCAAAATATTTGCCATGGTGAGAAGGACACGCGCCCATTGCGCCTAGTGAGAAGGACACGCGCCCACTGCGCCCCTCTCCTAGGGTTTTTGATCCTTTGTCGGCGGCTGCGCCTAGGATTTTTTGATCCTATCTTCGACGGCTGTAAGATGGCAAGCGGATCGGCGGTTGCACAGGCGGAAGGTAAAGGCAAAGAGAAGGAAGGAACCGGAGTAACGGAGCAAAACAAAAGCTTATGGGCAACTAGAGTCGCTGGGAGTCGAAACAGGGAGCGCGGCGCACCGCTCCTCCACCTTCCTCAGGAACAGGGAGCAGACCGAGTAGTTATTCCGGAGGAGGAATGGAAAGCAACAACAAGCAAGTTCGAGCACGCACTGGTAGGGTTCGTGTTTGGGTCAAAGCCCTTCCTGGGAAGGATGAGGGGGATCGCTAGGGTTAAGTGGGGTGATGAATCGGCGGTGAAGATATCTCAGCTCAACAAAGGGATTTTCCTTTTTAAATTTGTGTCAGAGGTTAAGAAAGCAGAAGTGATGTGCGGCGGATCGTGGACCTTTGATAACCGGCCATTGATTTTGAAGCCATGGTCGGAGCAAGAGGAGTACACTTATGGCAGTGTGGATGCTCTGCCAGTGTGGATTCGCCTGCCTAGGCTGAAGGCTCACCTGGCAGACACCATTATCTTGAGTAGACTTTGTTTCTAGGTTAGGCACTCCAATATGCACGGATGGAGTTACGGCTGAAGGCTCAAGCTACAATTATGCACGAGTTTGCGTTCAGATTTACGCAGATCAGGAATTCATGGATCACATTGAGTACGAAGATCCTTATGGGAACTGCTATGTCCAGCCAGTTGAGTACGAATGGAAGCCCCCTCGATGTCACAACTGCTGCAACTTTGGACACTTGTTGGATAAATGCCCAGAGCCGAACCTAAAGATGATGATAGAAGGTGAGTACTTCAAGAACCGACAAGAGTACTCGAGAATAAAGAAAAGCTTGAGTACTCAAGAACCGACAGGAGTACTCAAGACCGAACTATAATACTCAAGAACCAATAGGAGTATTATATATTGAAAACCAAACTTACAAAGTGCCAATTTTCTAGAGAGAGAAGTGTTTGTGATTTTGGGATGATACAAATGAGAGGAGAATGGCTTGTATTTATAGCCAAAAGGAGAGGAGATGGGTGGTGAGGATGAAACCACATGGTTTCATCCAAGGGAGGAGGGGAAGAGGTAAAAGCCACCGGTTTTGGGTTGTAAAAGGGGGAGGTCTTCCTCCTTTGGTCACCTCCTCCCAATAGCCACCAGTCACCAAGGGGAGAAGAGGAGTTTTGTAAAGTTTTGTGATGTTTTCACAAAACTATCGGTGTATTTCGGCCCCGGACTGACTTTGATTGCTCTTCGATTTGATTTGTTTTGAGTGATTTCATGTCAGGATCTTGAGATTTCTTCAGTCGGCGTCTGATCTTGACCTCGGAATGACTCGTACCATCTTTTCTGCGTAAGAACTCCTCCTTAGCGTGTATTCTCTCTAGTCTCTAAAATGCCCTGTAGATAAATATCGGAACTAACAAGCAAAAGTTAAATAGACAAACAGTCTAATTTGATGGGTTTTACTGTGTTTATGATTCGTATAATTATGGTCCATCAAGCATCCACTCAACCAATAGTGTTCTGACCTAATATATGGCACATAGAACAAGTTTTGAACACAAAGAGGCACTTAAGAGAAGGGTCTAAAACATTGTATGATACAAGCACACCCCTTCAACTGAATGAAGGGTTTAGCTACGAATATCCATAGAGGTGGATACCATAGCTAAGTTCTTGAAAAGTAAAGGTTTTCGAAAGACAGGAAAGTAAATGTTTTTGGAAATCAAAACAAGGAAAGTAAAGAGGAGAATACTCAAGAACCGACAGGAGTAAACTCAAGAACAACGTAAAGTAAAGGAAATGCTTGAGTACTTCAAGAACCGACAAGAGTACTCAAGAACAAACTTGGAGCTTTTGATTCAAAGTAAAGTGTTTACATGG
The DNA here is from genome assembly GCA_033675215.1 of Rhodiola kirilowii. NCBI lineage: Eukaryota > Viridiplantae > Streptophyta > Magnoliopsida > Saxifragales > Crassulaceae > Rhodiola > Rhodiola kirilowii. The sequence continues at coordinate 10,230,788 of CM066201.1, forward strand.
ATTGTGCCCAAACTCTAGAGAGATAAGTAACTTATGGTGTGCGGCACTATGAGGTATGAGGCATTGAACAAGGGAAGAGGAGCTTGGTATTTATAGGCAAGGGAAGAGAGAAGATGTGGAGGAGAAGCCAACACATGGCAAGGGAGGAGTGGATGAGGAGAAAGTCGCCGGTGGTGAGGTGTCTCTTCCCCTTAGCCGCCGGCCACATGACTTCTTCTCCATGGCTAGCCGCCCATGTGGTGAGGAGGAGGAGATGTGTGAGTGGAATGAGATCTTTTCTCCAAAAAGCCATCGGTTGAAATGTGACTTTCGGTTGCCCTTTAGTTGCCTCTTCGGTTGCCCTTTGGTTGCTCCTTTGGTGGACATCAAAAGATAAGTCACTTATACTTGGCATTTCACTTGTGTTCTTGATCTTTGTTGGAACAAGTCATCGGGACTTAGTTGTGGCTTGATCGGAGTATTGTCGGAGTATGGTCAGTTCTGACTTGTAATCCACTTTCAGCGTTAAGAACTCCATTTTAGCTCGTTTCGTCATTACTCCTTGAAATGGCCTGTAGAACAAAAGTGAAACTAACAAGTAAAAGTTGTACAGATAAAGCATTCAATTTGGTGGGTTTAACTATCTTAACGAATCATATAAATATGATCCATTAGATGACCCCACACTTTTAGTTGTTCGTCCCGAACAATGCCATTTAAGAGAAGCACACAATCCAAGTAAAAATTTCAAATATGAAAATGAGATTGTGGGACTAGATTTATCCTATTCATGCATTACTTACTTATTACCAAACTAAACTGTGTAAATACTTAGAAGAAACTTGATACTTGTACCTTCGAGCTGAGATGCAAATTAATTTGGATGTTTCGGGACTTTTCAGGCTCCTGGACTGCATTCTCTGGACCGACTCGCACTATATGGTTAACTTGTCGCTTTCTCTAGCACATGATTCGGTTCGGGTTTCACTGAGTTGAGCACTTTGATTTCTTTTTGGTGAGGGACAGCTTTTGAAGTGAATTGGCCTTTGGCCTTTGATGTTGAATTGGAGTTTCTTCACTTTTGTTCGGTTAAAACCTTCACAACTTTAGCTTTTGGCCTTTGATTAGCTTCTTCGAGCTTTTGCTTCTTTGTGACTTGCTAGTCCATTTTCTCAACCTTTCTTTGGGAGGTCCAATCATTGCCCGAGAGCATATGGAAATACCTCCCCGCTCTTTCTCATCCTTGCCGTTTCACGCGGGTCAAGATGAGGGTCGCTCATCTATTTTCTCGGCTACTAGGACTAGAGATAGGACAGTTTGATTCCCGTCCCGCCTCTTGCATAAACGCTGCACGACGGAGATGACTCTGATCTTCTTGAACCCGAAGTGCAGCCTCCACTGACTTCGTAAACCATATAGTGAAATTCAATCCTTCGAGTGCTTGCCAAGCCTCTCTAGGGAAATTTATATCAACTCCACATCCCCTGGATATCTCAGCACAAAGGGACAAGTGAGAAGTTACATCCTAAGTTTTTATACAGTTGAGATTTCACAAGGTAAATGCATGAATTTAGATCTATCTTTTTCACATTCTCAAGTTCATATTTTCAAAAAGATAATATTAAGGGAAAAGAAAAAGAAAAAACATGTTAACTAACTATGTACAAAGGTGGTTCTCACCCCACACTTTTGAACGAAGGCGTGCCTCACAGCATGACTTAGTTCAAAAGTTATGCACGCAAATATATACAGGAAAGGTGAGAATGATTTAAGGTAAAAAACTAAATGACTGAAATTAAATGACTGAAAGTAAGATAGATGTCGGGTTACCTCCCGACCAGTGCATTTGTTTAACGTCGTTAGCTCGACGATACCTCATTCCTGGATCATAAGGTTCCCATGGGTGGCTCAGGTCGTAGTGTTGCGGAGTGCCTACTTTCATTCTTGCCTTGACTCTCCCCGATTTCTTGTGAGATGATGTACTCGGGTCAGAACTCCTTTGTTTCGGTGGTTTTTCTTTCCATTGTCTCTGAGAAGGTAAGGGACCTTTGACCATAGATGCTGGTCTTTTGAGTCGGACTCTATTGTGTTTAGGGCTACCTTGTCTAGTTGTGGCGAGAAACTGCTCCATCAGGGAGCCGTTCTGATTAGACCCTTCTTCCATCCTTCTTTCAGGCTCTCCATTGATCACATAGTTTTCTGTGATTTGCATATTGATCAGAGGGAAGAGTTGCGAGGCTTCCATTATGAGCGCCGGATCCATATTGGCCAGACTGTCCGTGAGGAACTAGTCTTGATTGATTTCTTCGACTGCTTCGGTGGTGAGGGTTGGGTATGTCGCGGGTTGCTCGCTAGTGACGTTCTGGATTTCCTCTTCTAAATCAGCTTCCGGCTCTGGGTCTTCTGATGGCTCGGGGGCGATCTCCCATATAGGTTCTTTTTCGTTGCTCCCGGTGCTTTTTACATCTGATTCGACCATCATGGCCTCTGCATTGCCTTCTCCACTCCTGTCTATATCAGCTTCTACCATCTGCGCTCTTCCATTAGCTTGGAGCATTGGTCTTCGTTTTGTGGCTTCGGCCAAGTCATCTATAATATCCCACATTTGAGTCATGGTTAAGTGCAAGGTCGATCCTCCTACTACGTCGTTAAACCTTGACTGGTCAACTGGCCTCATTCCATAAAGGAATTTTTGAAGAAGAACCACATTCGTGAATCCATGGTGCGGGCAGCGTGAGACTATGGTGTCAAAGTACGTGTAGTATTCGTCCAAAGTCTCATCCCAGGATTGTTGAAGGCGGATGATCCTCTCTCTGGTGTCATGTCGTAGAGATGGGGGGAGAATTCTTTCAGGAATCAAGCACGAAGGTTCTTATAATAACCTGCACAACTAGCATTTGATGAGTAATACCATACTGTCGCAAAGTCGGTTAGAGAGAATTTAAAGCATTTCATTTTAAACTCTTCTAGATCCTCATTTTCAGGTTTTATGTAGCGGCATATATGGTGAAAATGTTGGCAGTGTATTACAGGGTCCTCTCCAACTGTACCTCTGAACTGAGGAAGATGCTGAGTCATCCATGCATACATAGTGGACAGTGCAATGAAGAAATAAAAAAGGAAAGAAAAGAACAACTAATCTGATAGCTAATTCCCCGGCAACGGCGCCAATTTGACAGAGCGTTGCCTTGTCGCTAGGCAGTCTGTACAAATAAATTTATAAGTCCGGAACTCATACTCTACTATTGGGTAATAAAGCGGTAAGTAGGGGTCGAACCCAAGGGAATTAGTGGATAGTTGTTCTTTCGAAGATGGAAAGTAAGACAGTTGGGGGTTGGTTGTGATTTTAGTATTGAAAGTAGCGTGGGTTGGTTGTGATTTTAGTACTGAAAAGTAAATGACTGAAAGTAAAGAAAGTAAATACGGGACTGAAAGTAAATACTGAAAAGTAAAGTGCTTGAAGGACAAGTCTTGCGGAAAGTAAATGCTTGAAGGACAAGTCTTGCGGAAAGTAAATGCTTGAAAGACAAGTCTTGCGGAAAGAAATTGCTTGAAGGACAAGACTTGCGGAAAGTAAGCAGTTGATATGGACTGAAAGTAAAGTTACTGAAAGTAAATGACTGGAAAGTAAGCAGTTGATAGTAAGACTGAAAGTAAGTGACAGGTGATGTTTGAATTAAAGGAAAGATTCGGTGTCAGGGGCCTTGTATCATATATCTATTTATCATTGACCTCTAATGATCATACTAAGTGTTCAAAGATGAATCAAGGCTATTTCTAGCACATGACTTGCCACATCGTTTAAAACACTTGTTCTATTTGGGCTAATTCCTCCTTTCAAAGTATCTTAGCTTATGTGCATCCATTTGATCTTCAGTTACGATCAACCAAATGGTGTTTTAAAGAGGTTGAATTCCACAGATAAGCTGTGCTCTTTCGAGCCTCCACTTATCCACAGAAGTCACGAACCCATGGAAGAGCTTTGCTCTTTCGAGCATCCACTCAACCAATAGTGTTTTGACCTAATATATGGCACATAGAACAAGTTTTGAATACAAAGAGGCACTTAAGAGAAGGGTCTAAAACATTGTATGATACAAGCACACCCCTTCAACCGAATGAAGGGTTTATGATAAGTCAATTTCTCGACTATCTTTCCCCTACCTTTCCTAGATGTTTTGATTCGTTCCGAGTCTCTTCTGATATCATTTGACCCTTGTACTTGCTATTTCAGGTGAAAAACCGATTCCATGGTTCTCGGACTCAAAAATTATCAATTCTCGAAGAAAAATGAAGTTTCGAGCCAAAATAGAGGAAATTCCATGCAGAGTACCAAGCGCTCGCCCGGGTCAAAAGGAGGCCCGCCCGAGCACTTCCTGCACAGGTCGAGTGCTACCCATCAAGGCCAGGACCCGGCCGAGCGTCACAAGATCTGGCCGGGCGTTTTCAGCGATGCCTCGGAATGTCGCAAGCTCCGGCCGAGCATACATCACGCTCGCCCGAGCGCCTGAGACCAAGACCAGGTCGATTGCTGTCCATCATGCCCGACGCCCGCCCGAGTGTCCCGAAGCTCCGGTCGAAATTTCCTCTAGCACTCGCCCGAGCGCACATCACGCTCGCCCGAGCGTTCCATGGCATCCGGTTCCCAGCGCTTAGCTACTCTCGCGCTCGGCCGAGCGTCACCAAGACCCGGGCGAGTCTCGCCTGAAGCCCAGATTTTTATACTCGGGGTATAAATAGAAAGTTGCAATCTTTTGCACTATGATCGAGATTTCGAAGGGTTTTTAGAGAAGTTCAAAAGGGTTTTGAAGAACACATCATCAAATCGAAGCATTCTAAGGATATTGGGAGATTCATTTTCCTACCTTCTTAATCTTTTTGTGTTTTGTTCTTCATTCCTTGTAAACAACACTACTTTTGATCATCAATGAATATGACTAGTGAGTAGTCACTTTTGTTTCTAGGGTTTTATGAACCTCCCTGGTGTTTAATACTCTCCTATCTATCGATTATATGTATGAATGAAGATTGTATATGTTTGTGAATCTACTTGGACGTAATGTCAACTATATGCCCACCAAGTGTTTGATAAAATGCTTAAGTGGTCTATAAATGTGGACTTGAAGTTGAATATTCTAGCGAATGAGACTTAGAGTTCTAGAATGAAGTAGATTCACCCTTGTTAAGTAATGATCACTAGCGTGACTCATCTTGACATTGAGATAGGCTAGATCTTAAACCGCTCATTGGGTATCGATTACTCAACTAGCGTTGATGATTGAGAACCATTGAGTAGGACGTGAGCTAACAATATCTAGCGATTGAAGCTCACGTGCGAGGTGTCTTTTCCTTAAATTGAATAACAATATCTAGCGATTGAATTTGATTTAATAGGGACACGCCGTAATCTATCATTTACATTATTCGTTCTTGCATGAAATTGAACCGTTAAGAGTAGAATGCACCAAGGAGGGAAGTAGTACCCTAGGAATGCCTTTGAAACCTTGAAAACAACCATTTACTTGCGTTATTCATAATTGGATAATTGATAACCACATTTCCCCCCCCCCTTTCGATCGAAAATAGACTTAATTATTGCGTAAAATCGAATAGTGACTCTAGGTTTACAATTGCTCCTTGGACGATCCGGTACTTACCGGTCAATATAAATGTTTTTGACTTGTACCTAAAAATACAACGTTCAAAATGGCGCCGTTGCCGGGGAGCAACGCATTAACCTAAGGAACTTAAGTAGATTTTACAAGATTAGGACCATTTCGCTTGTTTCTCGCACTATTGCTTGTGTTATTGCTTGCGGCTTAACGGTTCCCTTGGATTCTTGTAGGCATTTGAATGAACACGAGATTTAAGGGGCAAAGCACGTAGCGATCGGGTCAACTTCAAGTACTTCTCACTCTTCTCAACCAACCGTTAAGAGAGGGAGAGGTAGACCTCGCAAGAACCCCCTAGCCCCTATTCCACCTATTGCTCCTATATTTCCACCGGCTTTCCAAGGCCCTAGATCTCGCCCACTTCCACTCTTGAACCCGCTACCTTATTTGCCGCCGGGATTTAGAATGGAAGAAGAGGTAGAGAACCGCCCCGTTCTTCAAAGGAATGTTCGAGATCATAGAATAGAGGGAGATGAGATAGAAGATCCTCCCGCTAGAGATGACAACAATGATGATCAACGTCCTATTCGGAATCCTCCCATCCCTCGAAGAGAAAACAGAAATTATAGATATGATGACGAGGAAGAAGATGAAAGACCCGTTAGGGACGATATGACTCCCACTCTTGAAGGGAATGGCTCGGCTATTATGCCTCCGGATGAGGATGCCTTTGATTTCGACGTGAAATCTTCTTTAGTGCATATGGTAACTCATGATCAATATCAAGGAGTCGGGAATCCTTCCACACATTTGGCTAACTTTCAAGAATATTGTCGCACTTATAAGCTAAGGAATGTGCCCGTTGAATACGCCTATTTGAAGCTTTTTCCTTCTTCATTGTGCGGGGATGCTAATGAATGGTTGCAAAACCATGAACCGGGAACTTTCAGAACGTGGGATCATCTAGCAAATTCCTTTCTGAACAAGTTCTTTCCTCCGTCTAAAACCAAGAAATTCACTGATTTCATATTGACCTTCTCCCAAAGAGACAATGAGTTATTCCATCAAGCATATGATCGCTTCAAACATTATTTAAGGGAATGCCCTCACCATAACTTCAGAAAAGCCGATCTTATGCGATATTTCTATTTGGGTATGAGCAAGGAAGCTAAAAATCAAATGGACACCGCTAGTGGCGGTGCTATCATGGAACTACCGGTGACTCAAGGGTTCAAAATTGTCGACAAGATCGCTATAAACTCCGATAGATATTAAGGAGTGGATCACAGGAAAATGGCTAAGTCAAGAGATGACTCCTCGAATTCTGCACTTAAAGATCAAATGGCGGATTTGACAAAGATAGTGGAGAACATGATAAGTATGGTGAATTCCGTTGAGGCAACCAAGGCCAAAGCCGATAAAGAGAAAGTCTCGGCACAAAAATCTTGTTTCTTATGTGCTAGCACGAGACACTCTACAAAAAATTGTCCCGATGGACGATATGAAGATGATGATGACGGGTATGAGGAAGCCCACTATGTGAATCAACAAAGAAATTATGCTCAAAATTCCAACCCCATCACAAGAAGCTATGAACCTCCTCATAGGAGAGTGGCTAATGACCCAACTTTTCCCACTAGGCCTCAAGGGCAAAATTCCTACTCTAATCAGGGGAATTATCAAAGGCAAAACCAACAAGGGCAATCGAGCCAAGTGCAACAAAAGGCTCAATATCAACAACAAGGGAATTATCAAGGAACGAGCACTCAACAACCACAAGCCCCAACTCAAGGCACACAAGATCAATCCATAACCAATATCTTAGCAAGTCTTGTGTCAAGTCAAGCAAAAGCCGCCCAAGATAGCGCGATGATGTTCCAAAGAATGGACCAAAGAGACCAAAGAATGGATCAAACACTCCAATCCATGAATCAAAGAATGGACGAGATGTCTACTCACAATAAGATGTTGGAGAACCAAATTGCCCAACAAGCTAGTTCATCCGCAAGGAATCACGGGAAACTTCCCTCCAAGCCGGATTTTCATCAAAACGAGCACGTAAATGCTATAACTTTGAGGAGTGGAACCGCCTACACATCTCCTTCACCCAAGGAAAAGGATGTGAGCACAAGGATGCCCACCATTGTTGAAGAAGGAGAAGAGGAGGCCGAAGAAGAAATTCCCCCACCAAAGGAAATTCCCTCAAAGAGCTCAATGAAAGAAGCGGCAAAAGATGCAACAAAAGAACCTCCACCGTATAAGCCACCAATGCCATTTCCGCAAAGACAACTAAAGAAGAACAATGAGTCACACTTCCAGAAGTTTGCGGAGATGATGAAAAAGATCAATGCGACACTACCAATCTCCGAGGTAATATCTCAAATGCCCCTCTATAGTAAATTTCTTAAGGATGTCATTTCTCATAGGCGTGAAATTTCTGAAATTGGCTTGGTAGATCTAAATGAGGAATGTAGCGCTATTGTGCAAAATCCCATGCCTAAGAAAGAGAAAGACCCGGGGTCGTTTTCAATTCCTATTACCATTGGTAATGTCAACATAAGCAATGCGTTGTGTGATTTAGGTGCTAGTATTTCATTAATGCCTCACTCTCTCTATAAGAAACTTGATATGGGAACTCTCGTGCCTACCTCCATTAGTCTACGCCTCGCGGATCGCTCCTCTAGGGCCCCTTGTGGAATCCTAGAAGACGTGCCCGTGAAAGTGGGGAAATTTTATATCCCCGTGGATTTCTTTGTCTTAGAAATGGAAGAGGAGCGAGATATCCCAATCATTTTGGGAAGGCCATTTTTGAAAACTACTAGGGCGGTGATAAGTTGCATAAATGATTCACTAGAATTTGAGATAGGGGGAGAGAAAATCAAGTTCCATTTAAGACAAGCATGTAGTGCCCCTAGTAATTCACTAGATTGCAACTTGCTTGATATTTATGATGATTTCTCTTGTGATGAACTAACCTCCAATGAGCAAGAACTTTTGAGTGGTGAAAGTTTAGGTGATTCTATGGTGGACTTATTGATGATGGATGAGGAGGATCAACAAGAGGAAGGAGATGAGGACAAGGAAACAACGGGGAAAAGAGAAGGTAAGGGACCTCGTGGGATAGAACTTAAGGCTCTACCCACGAGTCTAAGGTATGAATTCCTAGGTCCTAACTCTACTTTCCCCGTGATAATAAATGCTTCCTTGAATGATGCTGAAACTGCTAGATTATTGCATGTGCTTAGAAAGCGTAGAGCGGCTATTGGGTATTCCATTGATGATTTGAAAGGGATTAGCCCCGATATATGCATGCATAGGATTTCCTTGGATGATAATGCTAGACCAACCCAAGAGAGGTTGAGGAGGTTGAACCCTACGTTAGGGGAAGTTGTCCTTAAAGAGATAACTAAGTTGAGGGAAGCGAGGATCATTTATGCCATTCCCGACTCGGAATGGGTGAGCCCAATCCACGTTGTCCCAAAGAAAGGTGACTTGACGGTAGTCAATAACGAAAAAAATGAACTAATCCCTACACACACCGTCACGGGGTGGCGGATGTGTGTTGACTACCGTAAGCTAAACAAAGCCACTAAGAAGGATCACTTTCCCCTCCCTTTCATTGACCAAATGCTTGAGAGACTAGCTAACCATGAATACTTTTGTTATTTGGATGGATATAGTGGATTCTTCCAAATCCCTATACATCCTTCGGACCAAGAGAAAACCACTTTCACATGCCCCTATGGAACCTATGCATATAGACGTATGCCCTTTGGGCTATGTAATGCGACGGGAACCTTCCAAAGGTGCATGATGGCAATTTTCTCCGATTTCATTGAAAATACAATGGAAGTATTCATGGATGACTTTTCGGTCTATGGCTCCTCTTATGATTCTTGTCTAGAAAACCTTTCAAGGGTTCTCGATAAATGCATTGAGACCGATCTAGTCTTGAATTGGGAAAAGTGCCATTTCATGGTACAAGAAGGGCATCTTGTCTCTAATAGGGGAATTGAAGTGGATAGGGCTAAGATTGAAGTAATTGAAAATCTTCCACCCCCTAGAGATGTTAAGGGAATTCGAAGTTTCCTTGAGCACGCCGGGTTCTACCGGCGCTTCATTAAGGATTTCTCTAAGATAGCCAAGCCATTAACCGATCTTTTGCATATTGATACTCCCTTCTTATTCGATAATCCTTGTGCTATAGCTTTCGAGAGGCTAAAACTTGCCCTCACATCCGCTTCTATAATCCAACCTCCCAATTGGGGACTTCCCTTTGAGCTTATGTGTGACGCAAGTGATTATGCCATTGGAGTCGTTCTAGGGCAAAGGATAGACAAAAAGCTTCATGTAATTTATTACACGAGCAAGGTCTTGGACCAAGCTCAATCTAACTACTCCACGACGGAGAAAGAGATGTTAGCTATTGTCTATGCCTTTGAGAAATTTAGGCAATACTTGGTGGGGTCCAAAACCATAGTCTATACCGATCATGCCGCCATCAAGTACCTAATTTCTAAGAAAGATGCTAAGCCTAGGCTCATAAGATGGGTACTTCTACTCCAAGATTTCGACATTGAAATCAAGGACAAAAGGGAGTAGAGAACTTAATGGCCGATCATCTTTCTAGACTAGAACCATTGAGGGAGGGAGCCTCAACTGAGGAGTTGTCCATTGAGGACTCTTTCGCTGGAGAGAATTTGATGATGATTGATAATGCCCCTACTCCATGGTACGCCGACATAGTGAACTTCAAGGTTTGTGAGGTGTTTCCCCCAAACATGAACTACAACCAAAAGAAGAAATTTGCGCATGATGCAAGACGATACTATTGGGATGAGCCCCACCTTTTCAAGCTTTGTTCGGATGGACTTTATAGAAAATGTGTAGCCGATGAAGACATAGAAGGAGTCTTGCACCATTGTCATTCCTTGCCTTGTGGAGGCCATGGAGGGAGTTCAAAGACCGCGGCTAAGGTACTTCAAAGCGGACTCTATTGGCCATCAATATTCAAAGATTCCTACAATTTCGTGAAGGCTTGTGACAAATGTCATAGGAGTGGTAATATCTCCAAGAGAGACGAAATGCCTCAACAAGTTTTGCTAGAAGTGGAGATCTTTGATGTTTGGGGCATCGATTTCATGAGTCCTTTCCCCCCCTTCTTATGGGAACCCTACATCCTCGTAGCGGTTGACTATGTCTCCAAGTGGGTTGAAGCTATAGCCTCCCCAACTTGTGACGCCGAAGTCGTAGCAAAGCTTTTCAAGAAAGTGATTTTTCCTAGATTTGGAATTCCAAGAACGGTTATTAGTGATGGGGGATCTCATTTCAAGGAAAAGCAATTTGAGGCGCTTTTGAAGAAGTATGCGGTGTATCACAAGGCCGCTACACCTTACCACCCCCAAACTAGTGGGCAAGTGGAGGTATCGAACCGGGAAATCAAGGCTATCCTTGAAAAGACGATGGGGAGTTCTAGGAAGGATTGGTCCTCAAAGCTAGATGACGCTCTTTGGGCATATAGGACCGCCTTCAAGACCTATAGGGATGTCTCCCTTTAGGCTCATCTATGGGAAACCTTGCCACCTACCGGTTGAATTGGAGTACAAGTCATTTTGGGCGGTTAGGGAACTGAATTTTAACGTGAAAACCACTGGAGAAAAAAAGGCTATTGGACTTGAATGAGCTAGATGAAATAAGACTTGACTCTTATGAGAATGCCAAGATATACAAGCAAAATCAAAAGAAGTGGCATGACAAGAAAATCTTAAGGAAGGAATTCAAGGAAGGGGACCACGTCCTACTATTCAACTCAAGATTGAGATTATTTCCGGGAAAGCTTAAATCAAGATGGACGGGTCCATTCAAAATTCAAAAGGTGTTTGAGGACGGACATGCAAACTTGTTCAACTCACGTGGGGAAATTTTCAAAGCCAATGGGCAAAGACTCAAGCTCTACCATGGAGCTCCCCTAGATCCCGAGAGCACCTCTATCACCCTACATGACTTAACCGATTGAAGCCTCCTAAATTCGTTTCTAAACTTTCCATTGGGAGATTCGACTCGGTCTTTGCCAAGACGTTAAACTAGGCCCTCTCGGGAGGCAACCCGTTGTAAGTGTTCATTTTCGTACTCATATCTATCATGTTTCGTATGATCATTGCAAGCCATGAGAGGTAGGCTCAAATCTAAGTGTGGAGTCAAGCTTAAAGCAAAATGGCTAAATGGCAAAATGGCGCTCGCCCGAGTGCACATCACGCTCGCCCGAGCGTTTTCTGCGCACAGCACGGGATCACCCATGCTCGCCCTTGCTCGCCCGAGTCCTCCTAATGCTCGCCTGGATCTCGCACTCCACGTCGCTCACGTTAGCCCAGCACTCGCCCGAGGTTTCTCCCTCTCGTCCGAGCGTTTCCAGCGCCCTACTCGGATCAATCCCGCGCTCATCTGATGCTCGCCCGAGTGCGTACGACGCTCGCCAGGATTCAGCACCAAACTCCTCATTGATCGCCCGCGCTCGCCCGAGCATCCATCTCGCTCGCCCGGGTGTATACCTAGTTTAAATGCGATTTCTATCTCCCCCAAAATCAAAACGCGATTTTGCCTTAATTCCTTCTTCTATTCGAGTTCCGTCGCATCCAATCCCTCCGACCAACTCTCTCAACCACTCGCCCAGCCTCCGTCCGGCTTCCTTCGATCGGATCTCGCCCTCGCCTCGCTCCGGTTGCTCTTCCAGCAGCCGCTCGACTCATCCGTGCCCTTTGCTTCCACCGAAATCGCCTTCGGACATCTCCGCTCTTCCATTCGAATTCCGTCCATGGCACGAACCAAAGGGCTTGAGAAAGCCAAGGAGAAGGAGCCCGCAGTGTCAAGGCCCTCCCCTTCCAAATCAAAGAAGAAGAAGGCCAAGAAATCATGCCATGATGCCTCGGCGTTGGATAAGTCAATTGCGACTTCGTCGAAGCCATCAAAGAGGTCTAGAAAAGCTGTGGAGCACTCTGTTTCCAGCGAGGATGATCCCTTGGATCCTCCATTTGAGGAAGAACTTCCCCGACCATCTAAGAAGAAGAAGTCAAAGACATCAACCGCCCCGAACGAGACTGCTCCATCCTTGCCTTTAGCATTGCCTCCAGCTCCTCTTCTTGAGCCTGCAGCACCGAGACCTTACCCTTTCCATGAGAAGTTGGCATTCACAAATGCCAAGCACGTGGAGAACTTAGCATCAATCGCAAAGAAGGGCAAGGCACCCAAGCCCACATTATTTCCTCACGAGAAGACCCTCACCGACTTTGGATTATATGATGAGGTACATTCCCGACTCTCACACTCCGGCCTAAGTTTATTATTCATTGATGATCCGGGAATGTACAAGAGGGTGGTCCAAGAGTTTCTATGCTCTTTTGAGGCGGTAAGAATTTCGGAAAAGAAGATAACTAGTTGGAAGTTTGTGCTAGGGGGTTCGCAAAAAAGGATTGCAAAGGACAGAATTTGTGAATGGCTGAGGTTTCCATTGAATGGAGTGAATGTGCCTAAATTTTCTGATTTTGAGTTGTACAACTTTTGGCACAAGATTTCGGGTCGGGATGAATGGTTCGCTTCGGGGTACAGTTCTTCAACAATCGAAGACAAACTTTGGAAGATTATGCATCGATTTGTTGCTTTGGCTATTAATGTGCGTGCGGATGGGGCAAGGATGGTGACCATCCCGGATTTGACTATCATGCTTGCCATAGACAATGGCCTCGTGCTTGATTGGTTCACCATTTTGGCTAAGCGTTTTGAGGAGAATGCGAAGGAGACTTCGCAAGTGACTTCATTTGGTGGAGGATCATTCGTGACCCACCTTTCTCTAAGGTGTGGGTTCACATTTGATCATGATGGTTGCCCACCTCCGGTGAAGAAAACTCTCAATGTAGAGGCTTTAAAGGTCATGAAGCTCATTAAGAATGACGGCAAAACTTGGACCCCCACTAGTAAAGTGCCTCACAAGAAACCTTTGCGAAGAACGGCTAGGGAGAAGAAGAATAAATACATCATCGCCAACCAGGATGATCTCACATTTAACATGGACCTCTCCGGCTCAACCGAATCCTCCGATGAATCTGAAACTCCATCCCATGAGCCCTCGGTACAAAGTGCTCCTTCTCCTCCAAGGAAGGTCTCCTTGGGAAGCAAGCTTGCCACCATTTCCTCGGACCTTGCCGGCTTGAAGACCTCGGTTTCCTCTATTCATGGGCACGTGGGGAATTTAGAGGAGTTTGTGCGTGAGAACTCTAGATGGGTGACCTCTACATTGATGGATATATGCCGCGCCATGAGCATCACGCCTTCTACCGCACCTCCTTCATTCCCGGGGTATTCTAGTCCCCTCCCCACTGCGCCCTCACCCATCATTCCTCCACCCACGGTTGCCGAAGCTAGTGTCCCTCCTCCTTCCATTATTGAGGAACCGCCACACACTATCGCGGAAGTTGATGAGTGGATCGCCGCTCAATTGGAGGCAAATGAAGAGGTCACGGGAGATGAGGATGGATCTACACCTCTTGAAGATGGAGATGGAGTTGCCTCTTAGCCATCGTGTTATTCACTTTCAAACTTTTGTTATCTTAATGGTTTACTTGTTTTGACATTTTGATGTGGCTTGAATGTTAAAGTCGCCTTGGTGCGCAATTTTGAATGTTTGACTCTTACTTGTACCTTGGTTGGATATTATGTTCTATGCTACAAGGTTGTTATTTGTCATTTGTGCCATCTTACTACTTTTGCTATCATATTCATACTAGTGCACATTGACTTTCCCTTGCTTCCCATTACCATCAAGGAGTATTCGTCTTTGCCATGAGTCAAACAATTGAGGGAGGACCACATTCTACAAACGAGGGGTGTTTTCTTTGCGCCTTCACCTCTATTTTATCATCTCTTGCGCTTAGAGACTAAGCATCAATTAAGTGTGGAGTGTTTGGGTTTGACGCAAAAACTTTCACATGTTTAACCATGCATAACTTTTGAAAATAAACACTTGCATCTTTTGCACCTTATCCCTACATGAGAGTGTTTTTAACCACATAGGCTTGTGACTATCGATTCCAATTCCTATAAATCACATCTAGCCTATTCGCCACATTTATTGGATCTTGAACTTAGAACCGACCTAGTCCATTGAATGTGTATTCTTGAAAACCAATATCATTGCTATCTCTCGTCTATCTCATTCTCTAAGTATTTTCGTTGAAATACCTTGGATCAAGTTATAGCAAGCACTTTTAAAATCTTCGTGAAAAACTTAGACCTTTTGTTTGCTCCTTGGTGACTTGAGTTTTCTAATTTAGTGCCATGCTTTTGTTTGATTCCCGCACATTCCATACACTTTTTGAACATATAGTCTAGTTTTAAGTGTGGAGTCAAAAGAGGGCGAAAAATAAGCCCCATTCAAAAACAAAACAAAAAAAAGAGAAATGATACAAATGCAAGGGGTTAGGGAGGTAAGTCCCCCCTCGAAAGCATTTGTAGGCCAAAGGCCATTCAAAAAAAAAGAAGGAAAAGAAAATAAAAGGCACTTAAAACTTGACTCTATGTTCTTCCATCATTATTCACTTGTGCGGGATTCAACATTTGCATTGTGTGCTAGTTGGAACGACTTTTGGACGACCCACGTGCTTGCACGGGAGTATTCATTTGGTTTATGGCCTGTTTGTAAGGAACTCTCGTGTCGAACTCCTCTTCCCTTATGGATTACGGCTTAAGCGCCTAAAACTTGGGAATGAGTTCCATGTCGCAAGCCCGTGGACTAGCCCTAGCTAGCATAGGCGAGCGATTGACACCTTTTGTGCAAACTAAAAGCTCTACTTCTATGGTATTACCTTGAAAATGGATAGACATTTGGACGAGACGATTGATAGCTCTAGTATTGATGACCTTGAATGCACAATCTCAAGGGTACTCAAGTGATTCGGGAGTCCTTTTGATGGTATTGTGATGATAGTCCTAGCATGGGGTGAGGACTTCGATTTGAGAAATCATAGCCTTGGTTAAACACTCTTGAATTCAACTCTAATGGGATAAATGCATAGGATTTGTGAGTATTCCCGTTTCTGAAAACTCTCACGAGACTATAACTCGTCCACTAGGGTAGCCTAGGGGTTTAAAGGCTTGATGCATACGCTAAATGCACCCGTAACACCTACGAAAAGGAGTTGTTTGCTAATAATGAGTGTTGCTATGAAAAGCTTGTCTTCATCACCCTTGTTGCTCTTGACTTGTTCTTATTGTTTGCTCGGGACGATCAAACTCTAAGTGTGGAGTGTTTTGATAAGTCAATTTCTTGACTATCTTTCTCCTACCTTTCCTAGATGTTTTGATTCATTCCGAGTCTCTTCTGATATCATTTGACCCTTGTACTTGCTATTTCAGGTGAAAAACCGATTCCATGGTTCTCGGACTCAAAAATTATCAATTCTCGAAGAAAAATGAAGTTTCGAGCCAAAATGGAGGAAATTCCATGCAGAGTACCAAGCGCTCGCCCGGGTCAAAAGGAGGCCCGCCCGAGCACTTCCTGCACAGGCCGAGTGCTACCCATCAAGGCCAGGACCCGGCCGAGCGTCACAAGATCCGGCCGGGCGTTTTCAGCGATGCCCTCGGAATGTCGCAAGCTCCGGCCGAGCATACATCACGCTCGCCCGAGCGCACGAGACCAAGACCAGTTCGATTGCTGTCCATCATGCCCGACGCCCACCCGAGTGTCCCGAAGCTCCGGTCGAAATTTCCTCTTACACTCGCCCGAGCGCACATCACGCTCGCCCAAGCGTTCCATGGCATCCGGTTCCCAGCGCTTAGCTACTCTCGCGCTCGGCCGAGCGTCACCAAGACCCGGGCGAGTCTCGCCTGAAGCCCAGATTTTTATACTCGGGCTATAAATAAAAAGTTGCAATCTTTTGCACTATGATCAAGATTTCGAAGGGTTTTTAGAGAAGTTCAAAAGGGTTTTGAAGAACACATCATCAAATCGAAGCATTCTAAGGATATAGGGAGATTCATCTTCCTACCTTCTTAATCTTTTTGTGTTTTGTTCTTCATTCCTTGTAAACAACACTACTTTTGATCATCAATGAATATGACTAGTGAGTAGTCACT
Source organism: Rhodiola kirilowii (assembly GCA_033675215.1). NCBI lineage: Eukaryota > Viridiplantae > Streptophyta > Magnoliopsida > Saxifragales > Crassulaceae > Rhodiola > Rhodiola kirilowii. The sequence goes on from CM066201.1 coordinate 10,247,503, forward strand.
TTTGTTTCTAGGGTTCTATGAACCTCCTTGGTGTTTAATACTCTCCTATCTATCGATTATATGTATGAATGAAGATTGTATATGTTTGTGAATCTACTTGGACGTAATGTCAACTATATGCCCACCAAGTGTTTGATAAAATGCTTAAGTGGTCTATAAATGTGGACTTGAAGTTGAGTATTCTAGCGAATGCGACTTAGAGTTCTAGAATGAAGTAGATTCACCCTTGTTAAGTAATGATCACTAGCGTGACTCATCTTGACATTGAGATAGGCTAGATCTTAAACCGCTCATTGGGTATCGATTACTCAACTAGCGTTGATGATTGAGAACCATTGAGTAGGACGTGAGCTAACAATATCTAGCGATTGAAGCTCACGTGCGAGGTGTCTTTTCCTTAAATTGAATAACAATATCTAGCGATTGAATTTGATTTAATAGGGACACGCCGTAATCTATCATTTACATTATTCATTCTTGCATGAAATTGAACCGTTAAGAGTAAAATGCACCAAGGAGGGAAGTAGTACCCTAGGAATGCCTTTGAAACCTTGAAAACAACCATTTACTTGCGTTATTCATAATTGAATAATTGATAACCACATTTCCCCCCTTTCGATCGGAAATAGACTTATTGCGTAAAATCGAATAGTGACTCTAGGTTTACAATTGCTCCTTGGACGACCCGGTACTTACCGGCCAATATAAATGTTTTTGACTTGTACCTAAAAATACAACGTTCAGTTTAGCTACGAATATCCATAGAGGTGGATACCATAGCTAAGTGCATGAAAAGTAAAGGTTTTCGAAAGACAGGAAAGTAAATGTTTTTGGAAATCAAAACAAGGAAAGTAAAGAGGAGAATACTCAAGAACCGACAGGAGTAAACTCAAGAACAACGTAAAGTAAAGGAAATGCTTGAGTACTTCAAGAACCGACAAGAGTACTCAAGAACAAACTTGGAGCTTTTGATTCAAAGTAAAGTGTTTACATGGATTGTGCCCAAACTCTAGAGAGATAAGTAACTTGTGGTGTGTGGCACTATGAGGTATGAGGCATTGAACAAGGGAAGAGGAGCTTGGTATTTATAGGCAAGGGAAGAGAGGAGATGTGGAGGAGAAGCCAACACATGGCAAGGGAGGAGTGGAGGAGGAGAAAGCCGCCGGTGGTGAGGTGTCTCTTCCCCTTAGCCGCCGGCCACATGGTTTCTTCTCCATGGATAGCCGCCCATGTGGTGAGGAGGAGGAGATGTGTGAGTGGAATGAGATCTTTTCTCCAAAAAGTCATCGGTTGAAATGTGACTTCCGGTTGCCCTTTAGTTGCCTCTTCGGTTGCCCTTTGGTTGCTCCTTTGGTTGACATCAAAAGATAAGTCACTTATACTTGGCATTTCACTTGTGTTCTTGATCTTTGTTGGAACAAGTCATCGGGACTTAGTTGTGGCTTGATCGGAGTATTGTCGGAGTATGGCCAGTTCTGACTTGTAATCCACTTTCAGCATTAAGAACTCCATTTTAGCTCGTTTCGTCATTACTCCTTGAAATGGCCTGTAGAACAAAAGTGAAACTAACAAGTAAAAGTTGTACAGATAAAGCATTCAATTTGGTGGGTTTAACTATCTTAACGAATCATATAAATATGGTCCATCAAGGTATTTCAGGGAGATTCTGGGAGAAGCCAGAACGTGTAGTATTATTGACCCTGATCCAGTTGCGCAAGGGCCTTTGGTCAGCAGCAAGCAGTGCAGATCTTTAGTCCGTGGAGCAACAGACAAAGAGATCTGGACAGCTCTGAACAGTATTGGTGAAGAGAAATCTCCTGGTCCAGACTAGGGCTGAGCATTGTTCGGTAAATTCCGAATTTACCGATTTAATTTACCGAACCGAGTCAATTCGGTTCGGTAAAATCGGTAAACGGTAAAATCGGTAAATACCGATCAGTAAAACGGTAAAATTTGGTCGGTAATCGGAATGAATTTTTTGATTCGGTAATTTACCGAATAAGAATTTTTTTATTATTTAAAAAATAATATTTATTAAAAAAAATTAAATGGCATATTGTTTAAACTTCAATTTTAAGCTTCAATTTTTGGACACTTTTGTGTAGATTATAATTTTGAATTATTCTTGTGTTTTATTGTTGTTAGATGATTAATTATTATTTTTGAATAATTTTAAAATTAGGAAAAAAATTATTAAAAAAATAATTCGGTAAATTCGATAAATTCGGTAAATTTACCGACTTTACCGAATTTACCGTTTTACTGAAATATCGGTAAAATGGTAAATTCGGTTCGGTAATCAGAATAAAAAATTTAAGTCAATAAATTCGGTAACGGTAAATTCGGTAATTTACAGAATGCTCAGCCGTGGTCCAGACGGCTTCTCGTCTAGCTTCTTCAAGAGTAACTGGCGCATTCTAGGAAAAGAGCTTTGTGAAGCAGTTAGACACTGTCTTAGACACAATGCCCTGCCCAAAGGTGTGAATGCAGCTTATATTGCTTTAATCCCTAAGAGTGGCCAAGCCTGCAAGCCTGAAGATTATCGCCATATCTCCTGCTGTAATGTTTCCTACAAGATTGTTTCTTCTTTGCTGGCTAGTAGACTGAAGGAGGTGCTCTTAGACATCATTAATTCAGCGCAGGGTGCTTTTGTTAAAGATCGTTCGATAGTGGGTAAAATCTGTTTGGTGCAGCAACTTCTTAATGGGTATAGTAGAAGGAATATTAGCGAGAGGATGGCGTGGCAGATAGACCTTCAGAAAGCTTATGATACGATTGATTGGAATTTTCTCACATCTATGCTAGAGAATCTGAAATTCCCAAGTAAGTTTATTGCGTGGCTGGTGATGTGTGTTCAGTCTACAAGCTACTCAATTATGATCAATGGAGAGATGTTCGATTTCTTTGAAGGGAAGCGAGGCCTCCGGCAAGGTGACCCTCTAGAATGATGCAGAGTCTAAATAAGGCTGAGGGTTTCTATTTTCATCTGAAGTGTCATCGAATCAAGTTAACGCATATTATGTTTGCGGATGATCTCATTCTATTCAGTAGTGGTAGAAATTCTGTGGTTGGAGCCATTAAAGAGGTGGTTTCTAAGTTTCTTGAGGGCTCAGTGCTTTCTATTAACTTTCAAAAGAGTAACCTCTTTACGGGAGGTATGGGTGAAGGGAAAGTCGCCTGGGTGGAAGGTATTATAGGCACAAAATCCTCCCCTCTTCCTATGCGGTATTTAAGCCTCCCGCTCACTTCGAGAAGTTTGAGTAGAAAGGACTGCAACATCCTTATTGAGAAGATTACTTCTCGCTTGGAGTGCTGGAGCAATAGATTCCTTTCCCGTGCTGGAAGGAGAGTATTGGTGTCCTCAGTTAGGGGTGTAAACGAGCCGAGCCGAGTATCAGATTGTTCATGCTCGGCTCGTTTAAAATTTGACGAGTTCGAGTTCGAGCCGAGTATTTTTTAGCATTAAAAATATGTGCTCGTGCTCGGTTCGTTTAATTTTTCATGAGTTTGAGCCGAGCTCGAGCTTTAAACGAGTATTTTAATTTAATTAATTTAATATAATAATCTATAGTTAACGAGCTTAAATCGAGCTTTTTATGAATTCTAACGAGTATTTAACGAGCTTCAATAGAGCTTTAAACAAGCAGTTGAATACTCAAATTAAAATTTTAATGAATTCGAACTCAGCTCAAACATTTGGAAAGTCTAAGGAGCTCAATCTCAATATAAACGTCCATTACCTGGCCTTCAAGTAAGGCCCGACTCGTGACTCAACTGGTAAGGATGTTATTTCTTTTATTTGAAAAATTCAATTCTTTCACTATTGTGTGAGCAATGTGGGACTTAAGACACCAAAATTCTTTGAGTAGACGGCTTTCTGGCATTTTTTGGAATGAAGGATTGGTGTTTGAGAGATGGTGTTTCGACTAATAACTCGAGTAATAATCGAGTAATTATCGAGCATATAAACGAGTTGTTCACGAACATACACGAGCCGAGCACCATTCGGCTCGTACTCGGCTCGTTTATTAAACGAGCCTAAAAGTTATGCTCGTGCTCGGCTCGTTTCACTTCGAGCTGAGCTTTGACCGAGCATGTTCACGAGCGGCTCGCGAGTGTATCGGCTCATTTACACCCCTATCCTCAGTGTTACAAGCCATGGTATTTTTTGGGCGAGAGTCTGCCTTCTGCCAAAAATAGTGATTCATGCGGTCAATGCAACTTGTGCCAAGTTTCTGTGGCGTGGTAACTACGATAAGAAAGGAGGACATCTTGTGAAGTGGGCTGATGTGTGTAGGGATAAGGAAGAGGGAGGGCTGGGCCTGAAGAACATTGAATGTATGAATTATGCTATGGTTATTTGCCAAATGTGGGGGGAAAAGGAGAGCAGGGCTAGCTTGTGGACAGATTGGCTTGATAAGTATTGGAGCAAAGACAAGCATTGGTGGGAAGAAGGAGTCAAATCCAATAGCTCTTGAGTTCTCAAGCGCGTGATGCAGTGCAAGGAGATCGGTCTTCGATGTGTTAGCATCACTAATAACACAATTATGTGGAGAGGGAAAGGTGACGGGTTTGAAGTGAAAGACACTTACAACACAATCATAGAGCACAAAGAGGAAGTCGAATGGCACAAGATGGTGTGGAATGATTAATGCGCCGAGGGATTCCTTGAATGCGTGGCTGGTGGTTCAAAATAAACTGATGACGAGGGACCGGATGAGCCACTGGGGTTTTCAGGGAGATAAATCATGTGTGCTGTGCGAGTCGTCAGACGAGAGTAGAGATCTTCTCTTCTTCGAGTGCAGCTTTACGAAGGATGTGTGGAAGAGGGTGTTGCTGTTCTTGCTAGCTGAGCCGGCTGGTAGTCAATGGGAGCTCCTGATTCCATGGTTCAAAGGGTTGCAACAAACCAGGCTGAAGACAAAGATGATAGCAGCAGCGATCACGAGAGTCATGAATGGTGTTTGGAAAGCTAGAAACTCGAAGATTTTTAGAGATGAAATAAGCTCCACAAATACGATAGTCCAAGAAAGTATATGGTACTTGAAGATGAAGCTAGGAGCGATCAAGAAGGAGGCCTGTTCGAAGGAAGACATCAAATGGCTGAGGCTTATGAGAATTATTGAAGAATGATAAGTTTCTGTTTAGGTTCTGTTACAGGTTTTCTCTTTGTTAGAGCTGTTGCGTTTTTTGTTTGCAGGGCCTAGTTTATTGGTTTTTGAGGTAGGCTTTGTCTGATTAGTTTTGAGTTGTAGGTTGTACATTCTTTTGATTAATGATAACATCATTCATTCCAAAAAAAAAACTCTTATTCAACTATTAGAACATTTTAAACTTGGAATCAAGACTGAGATGCGAAACTCTTTTTTGCAGCTGGAAGAACAAGTCAAAACTCCAGCTCCCTGCATAAGCCGTTTTTAAGTTGGTCTGTTTCCAGTCTTCGCCATGTTGCTAACCAGTTCACATCCAGAGGAGTTTGTGGGGCGGTGAACTTCGATTTCAAAGTAGAACGGAGAGCTATTGATGGCTTTTGTAGCAGTGGCACCATCTTTACAATGGATTAATTAAAAAATTGAATGGAGTCATATTTGTAAGAGCTCCTGGGGAGCATTAGTACTTAATTTTAACATGCCTGGTGTTTGGGTGATGTATACATACAGCTGAAAGTGAATGCTGCCTATGCTTGTGTATGTCTTTTCCTGAACCATGATTTCAACTTAATGTGAAATGTCAAACCAAGTTAATTATACAAGCAGGGCATGGCACAAGAACATAACAGGCAGTTTCAGGCTAGAGATTGCATATTGCAACACTCTTGAGAGAGTGAGATTTACAAATTCGTGAGTCAGAACAACAAATAAATAGGACAACATCCATGGTTGATTCCATGGATGTATTAACTTTCTTGGGCGTTCTTGGAGGAGAGCACCAATGGCACTTGTTGATTTCATAGTTCACAAAGCTTCCGTAACAAAAGCTTCAAACCAAATTTATAGCAGCTGCTACAACTATTACAATTAATGAGATTTGAAGATTGCGTATTCTTATTGTTTTCAGGGAAGAGGATCCTCCAGTAGATATTAAATCTCTGAGGATGAAAATTATTTGGGGGCTTCAAACTAAAATGAGAGCTATGCAGATTACAGAGAAGAATATAAGTGATCATAGTTGGACGAGGAGTATGCACATGATTTAAGTTGTTCTGCTGTGCCTTGTTTTTTCCTAGGGTAAAGTTGCTTTGTTTTTGCTGAATTGTTTTGCCCGGAAATTTTGGCTCTATTGTTGCCGGATTTTGTCTTGTTTTGTGTATAACCTTTTCGAATGAAACAAGAATGTTTTCCTTAAGTAATCAAACAGCTACAATCGAAGAACTAAAGTCATAAAATAGAAAAGACTAGAAAACACTTGGCCCCGACTCCATACCGTTCTTTTTCTTTTCAAGAACTTCCAACTTTTTTTTTTCCCGATTGGAAGAACTTTCAACTTGAAAGTGGTAACTTTGCAACAATGTCTGCAAAGAGCCATTTTTCAAATGACCGTGTCCTCTATATAATGATGAAGCACTCGCACAGGCTTCCTATTCCGAGTGATCAAGAAAGAATTTTTTTGCATATGCTCTTGCCTCCTGAATTAGACCAGAACCTCTCAGCCAATGTAAAATGCATTCCTTTCAAGTTTCACCAATGAGTTGCATTAACCAAGGAAAACTTTTGTACAGCTAGTGATGAAAGCTGGTTATTTCTCAATTCTCGCCATAACTGTTTTGATCGTCAGAACGCTGCTTTTGTTGGGGGTCAAAGAACGTGGAAGCACGAGATTATCATTTCGGGAGGTCGATGGTACTGACCTATAACGAAGGAGGATCGGAAACTTCTGCCAGGGCTTCTAGCACGTTTATTACTTCAGTCGTGTCGTCCACATAGTATTTCGCTTTACTTGGCTTCTGCCCAACAGTGCAGGCATATACAGATGTGTTAGATGAAAGGATTCCCAACTTCATAGCACTACCAATGATCTCGAACATATCCTCGTCAGATCTGTCATCACCAATGCATAAAACAAAGTCTGCCTGCCGTCCGCTCCCAGCCATGGAATTGAAGATCTTTTGCGCAACTGAGCCTTTGGTCACTCCCTGAAAAACAATCAATATGCTTAATTAAAACAACAATACAACAGCATCCATTGCCGCTCAAACATATCGTCATTTATTCATTGTTTTTACTTTCCATTTATTCATTGTGTTATAGATGAGGCGACCTAAAACAAATAAATCCTAAACATACTAAATCTGACAGGTCGCCAAAAGCAAGCACTGTTTCTATGTCATGTTGCTATCCATGAATCTATTACGTGGAACAAACTAAAGCATTCGAAAAACAGGAGCAGGTACCTGTGGTTTTACTTCAACAATGAACTGACCGCGTTTGACAGCTACAGGTTCGTTGGCAAGAACGCTTTCTAAATGATCCAACAGTTCTTTCGCCTGACTGGATCCAAATCCCAAGTCAGCATCCTGGTGATGCCAAACCAACGCGCTCTCCTTCTTCTCAATGTAAGACCCGTCAGTAGCTTCCATATACAAGTTCATAATAGGCTCAGTCATTTGCATAAATCCAAAATCACTATTATCCCCGCACGTCTCCCACTCATCATTGTCAGACCACCTGGTGACAAATGCGGTATAGAATGGATTAGAATAGTAAGAAGACGAAAAGTAGAACTGTGAGCAAGTGTTTAGCAAACCTCATGAAATATCCATGCTCAGCTGCGATTCCTAGCTTATTGCATGGAGTAAACCATTTGCCTAAGCTGTCCCTTCCTCTTCCACTCACGACGAAGACAACATTTTTAGGATCATCGCATAAAGTGTTAATGATCGAGATAACTTCTTGACTTGGTTTCTTGTCGATGGATGCTTGAGGCATCACTGTGCCATCATAATCCAATAATATGGCTCGACTTTTGGCCCTTAAATATGAGGAAGCGATGGCATCAGTGGACAATTTCCTGAAATTTGGATCAAGAGCAACAACCCTAAAACCAAAGCCCAAGCCGATCCCCCAACATCTTCTCCTGAAATGATCCTTGCAAGATCTTTCCATATCCTGGAAGAAACTTTTGGACCAATACCCAACGTCATGAGTACTCACGTACTTGTAATGCTTCTCATGACGCAGCTGCTTCTCAGCATCAGACAATGAAATAGCTTCGTTCATTCCTTCTGCAGTGGCTTCAATATTCCATGGGTTGACTCGAATGGCACCACTTAGGGACGGCGAACATCCTATAAACTCCGAAACAACTAGCATGCTTTTTTTGGGTGCACTTGACTCCGAGCTTGATTGATTAGTTCCTTGACGGCATACAATGTACTCATAAGGAGTCAGATTCATTCCGTCTCTAACAGCATTCACCACGACACACTCAGCAATGGTGTAATAAGCAGCCTTTTCACTGACACAGATTGGCTTGTCGATGAATACAATCGGCTCATACCCAGGTCGCCCAAAGGTCTCGTTTATTCTCTTGCGGCTAGCATGAATTTCATCCTGTATCTCTTCCAAATCTCTCCCCTTCCCTCTGGGAGGATTTGCAATCTGCACCAAAACAGCTCGCCCCTGCCACTTCGGGTGCTGCTTGAGCATCTGTTCCATGGCTAAAATTTTAAAGTTCACCCCTTTGAAGATGTCCATATCGTCAACACCTAGCAACACAGTCTTCCCTTTAAACTGTTGTCTCAGCTCCCCAACTCTCCAGTCTTTATCCGCCTGATTCAATACAGACTCAATCTGCCCCATGTGAATCCCAACCGGCATGATCTTAATCCCGACAGTCCTACCATAATACTCCAACCCAATATAACCTCTCTTTGACAGGTACTCCAGGCCCAGCATCCGACTACAGCAAGAAAGAAAATGTCGAGCATAGTCAAACGTGTGAAACCCAATGATGTCTGCATTGAGCAAAGCCTTAAGAATCTCCTCCCTAACAGGCAGAGTCTTATAAATCTCCGAAGAAGGGAAAGGACTGTGAAGAAAGAACCCCATTCTGAGCCTGTTGAAGCGCCTTCGCAAGAAGGTCGGTAATACCATTAAATGATAGTCATGAATCCAAACATAATCATCTTCTGGATTGATAATCTCAATAACCCTCTGCGAGAAAATCTTATTCGCAGCCACATAAGCTTCCCACAACGACCTATCAAACCGTCCTCCATGAGCTGCAGAGAAGGGAAGCATGTAATGGAAAAGTGGCCACAAATGCTGCTTACAGAACCCATCATAAAACTTCTCCGAAATGTCTGCTGGAAGAAATGCTGGAACGCATTTAAACCTCTCAAGCAAGAGCTGTGAAACATCATCCTGCTCGTTCACATCAACATCCATTCTCAAAGACCCAACATACAAAACCTCCATATCATCCGCCAAACCATCCTTGAGCTGCAATAACAATGAATCCTCATCCCAACTAAAACTCCACCCTTTATCATCAGGTCGTCGCTTAGCCTTCACGGGAAGCTGATTCGCTACAATAATGATCCGATCCTGAATCAAAGACGAAGGCACATCAGATGATACACTGTTCTCATTGTCATCGTCAAGCTCAGATATAATCCCTGGCACAGTCATCACTCGTGGCATCCGCCTTCTCTCCCGCCCCATTACTGGAAAATTCCCCGAAGCAAGATCCAACAGATTGGTATACGATCTGGACATCATCTTGGCTCAACACTTTTCAGTCTCCAAAATCCTAAACACGACGCCTCTAACTCCTAATCAAACCCTTCTTCAATCCATCCCGTATATCTATGATCCAAACACAACACTGAAACAGTAAACAACATCAATTTAACAAAATTAATCAGAAACCAAATTTTAAATGTGTAATGGAACGGTCAACGAGGCAGCGATTAAACAACCCAAACAACCAATCAAATTATTCAATTACAAAAACTCCCAAAATCCAAATCACAGACCACAAAAATGATCAATCAACACAGAAATAGATCATTCTAGCTACCTAATTCTCATAAAGTTGACAACTTTAACAACAAATTGGTCACATCCCAGGTACCCACCTGAACGGATTAGTCTCCCGGTGAGCTCAACCTGCGATCAGAATAAACTAGGGTTTCCGTCGTCTACCTCTCTCTCTCTCCACCCAGAAAGCTCTCTTATTTCCTCTCTCTCCTCCCTCTGGCCACTATCTGTTTGTTATTTTCCTTATTCATTTTATTTAAATAAAACTGAAATTAACAGAGAATGGGATAAGGTCGGTCAGCTATGCAAATTTTTTGATGTAAATAAAAAAATACACGTAGACTTATTTAAAAATACATAATAGATAAGAGGGGTATAATCGTCCTAAAATTTACTACACTAAAATGCGACTTTCGCTACATTACATTTTTAAGTCCGATCAACATGCGTTAAGTCTGATCATTTTGCATAAAATTCGATTTTTGCTACTGTAAAGTTTGACTTTTGCTACAGTACTATTTTAAGTCTGATCATTTTGGTGCCGCGCGTCCAGCCTTAACATTAGCGTTAAATTTGATCATTCCTAATTTAAGTCCGATCATTATCAATTTAAGTCCGATCATTATCATGTTAAGTCCGATCATTCCAAGTTTAGTATGATTATTACCAATTTAAGTCCCATTGTCAAACCAATTTAAAGCCGATCATTCCAATGTAAGTCCAATCATTCCCAATGTAAGTCCGATCATTACCAAGTTAAGTTCGATCATTCCCAATTTAAGTCCGATCATTCCCAATTTAAGTACGATCATTATCCTGTTAAGTCCGATCATTCCAAGTTTAGTATGATTATTACCAATTTAAGTCTGATCATTCCCAATTCAAGTCCGATCATTACCAATTTAAGTCCGATCATTCCCAATGTAAGTCCGATCATTACCATGTATTTTTTAAGTCTGATCATTCTCTCTTTATGTCTGATCATTCTCAATTTGTGGCCGAAGTACCGAACTGAGGATGCAGGCTCAAGAAATACATAGTGGGGCACTTCCTTGAATTCCATATGGTGAATTCAAAGACTGTGAGCAGTCAAGTGCATGAGGTGCAACTGATCATCCATGAGATACATGCTGAGAGAATGAAGATCCGTGAATCATTCCAAGTTGCAGCAGTAATTGAAAAGCTACCTCTAGGGTGGAAGGACTTTAAAAAACTACATTAAGCATAAGGGAAAGGAAATATCTTTTGAAGACCTGGTGGTTCGCCTCAAGATTGAAGAGGACAATCGAGGTTCTGACAAGAGGATGAGGCTCACTTCTGAAAGGGCCAACATTGTGAAGCATGGTGGTAGCCCCAAAGGAAAGAAACCCTTCAGCAAACTTGGACCCAAAAGTGGGGCAATCAAGAAGAAGGTGCAGCCAAAGTTTACTGGTAAGTGCTTCAACTGTGACAAAGAGGACCATATAGCAACTAATTGTAAGAAGCCGCTGAAAAAGAAGAAAAAGGTGAATGCCGCCGAGGTGGATGAAGATCTCTTAGTGGTTGTTATCTCTCAGCTCAGTTTGGTAGATTCTAACCCCAAAGAGTGGTGGCTGGAGGATACTGGAGCAACCCACCACATCTGTTCTGATAAGAATGCCTTCTCAGAGATAAAACTGACTGAAGCTGGAGAGAAGGTGTACATGGGCAACTCGGCCACCTCAGAAGTCAACGGAAAGGCAGTGTGATTTTGAAGATGACATCAGGAAAGGAGCTGAAGCTGACTAATGTCTCATACATGCCTGAAATTAGGAAGAACTTAGTATCTAAAACTTTACTTGATGGCCATGGTTTTAAGATGATGTTTGAGTCCCAGAAAGTCATTCTCGCAAAGAACGGCATGTATGTGGGATGTGGGTATGTAAAAGATGGCATGTGGAAACTTAATGTAATTACCATCAAGTCTATCAATAAAGAAAGTTCTTCTGCTTATTTGCTTGAGTTTTCTAATTTACGGCATGGTAGATTAGGACATGTAAATTATGACTCAATTAGGAATCTGATGAATTTGGACTGTATACCAAAACTTCAAATTGATTCCGAACACAAGTGTGAAATTTGTGTTGAAGCAAAAATTAACAAGAACATCCTTTCATAGTGTTGAAAGATATACTGAACCCCTTGACTTAATACATAGTGATCCATATGACTTGAAATTCATGCCAACAAGAGGTGATAATAAATATTTTGTGAGTTTCATAGATGATCGTACAACATATTGTTCGATATACTTGCTTAAAAGCAAGGATGAAGCAATAGAGAAGTTTGTCATGTATAAGTTGGAAGTGAAAAACGAGTTTCTATCCAATTTGCCCCATTTTCAAACTCAAATATCCACTTTGCATTGCACCATTTGAAACTCAAATATCAAGAATACCCCATTTTGGTTAATGCCGGTTCTCCAGGAATCGGTAATGTTCTTTTTTTATAATCCCGGTAGCTTAGAAACCGCGAATGCTGATTTTTAATAGTATCTATTTTCTAGGAACTAGGATTTATAAAAAAAGCTGATGTGGTCTGGTTCGGGGCCTACGTGGACTAAGTGGAGATGAATTGGCATACACGTCAATACCGGTTCCAGGGGAACCGGCATCATTGAAATTAAAAATCGAGGGTTTCTTCTTCTTCTTCATTCTGCCGATCTCTCTCAGCCGACCCGCCGATCTCCCCCGCCGCCCGTCGCCGACAGTTTTGGTTCACCAGAAACCGGTGTGTATTCGAATTGTATCGTTAGTTGTTAATTTTAGGGTTAATTGTTAGTTATAGGTTAGGGTTTTAGAAGAATATGGTTTGGTTAATTGTTAATTGTTAATTGTTAATTGTTAATTGTTGATTTTGATTGTTAATTGTTGTTTTTTATTGTTAATTGTTGTTTTTTATTGTTAATTATTGATTTGAATAGTCGAATTTGCTTGAATCTTTGATTTTAATAGTCGATTTTGATTGTTGATCATTGATGAAATTGGTATGAAATGGTGTAATTGTTGAAGTTGTGTTGATATTGAATTTTTGTATAATATTGAATTGTTGAAATATTTATGAAATTCTGGACAGACCATCATCTTCACAAAGACCATCGCAAGCTATATTGCATCCGAATATGGACACGGATGACATAATTCATCCTGGTCGATTGACGATTAAGTCCTCACTTACCAGCGTACTTATCGTACCGAAGCGATTTGGAACCCACGGGTTAGTATGTAAAATCATGTTAATTATCATTCATAATTTAATATGTTACTAATGTTGAATTACATTGTTGTTTCATAGTTGGATCTGAAAGGGACGGCCAACATACCCCTTAACGTTCATAAAGGGGATGCCTTGACCCTTGATGCTTGCATACGCCCTTATGTGGTAGCTGCTGGATTTTATCCATGGACTCAGGTGTGCGATGTGAAGACCGATCCATCCCTATTGATAGCCATGGTCGAGAGGTGGAGGCCAGAAACACACACCTTTCATTTTAATGATGGAGAGGCGACAATCACGTTACAGGATGTGTCATTTCTTACCGGGCTCCCGATAGATTGAGAGCCCGTGACGGGCAAGTCACCGTTAAATTTTGAAGAGGTTTATGTGAGATTGCTAGGGGTATACCCCGATTGCTACGATAAATTGCTCGCTATGGCAAAGAGAAGTTGGTTCACGAATCATTTGGCGCAGATTCCTGCAGATGCAGATGAGGAGACTAATAGGAAATGACCTATCAGATTTGCCCAAAAAGAGTCAAAAGCAGCGGAATGGAAGAAATATGGGCAAACGTCGGATTTATTGATGAAGAGAGGAAACAAAAGGGATGGCGATTGTGCTACAATAAGAGATTATGCTCGATATACCCCTTGTAACAAAGGTATACCTAGCCCCAAAGGTCTAAGCCTCGAACTATTCTAAGGTGATCAAGAGAGAGCTTTTGCTTGATAGTCTTTTGATGCCGAGTCTTGTGTGCTTCGAGCCCTTATATAGCTTGCCGTTATTGGGTGTTTAAGGTAGTAACCGACGTGCCTTAAATGATCTTTATGTCCCTTGACCAAGCACCAACAGCTCCATGGGACTCCATGGCAACGACTCTATGGGAGTCCAAGCTCCAACGGCTAGCAACAGCTCCTTTGGATTTGGTAACGCTTGGCCATTCAATGCCAAGATCTTATTGCCGTTGCCCTTCGACGCCGAACTCTCGAGCGTGCCTTGGGCTGACACCTCGTCCATCTCTTCGAGGGCCTTTACTTTGTCGAGGTCTTGCGAGGTGCGCTCGACCCCAAGTTGGGCATTTTCGGCGCTGAGGCGAGTCCCCGCGTCTCTCACGCGTGCGTTGATGGTTGGTCCTTCAGAAATCCCAACATTTCTCGCCCCTTCGAGGATGACCTTATCATTAAGGTCACTGCGTCCTTCCTCCATCTTTCTTGATAGGGCATCAGCTGCTTGGTTCTCCTTACCTGCCTTGTACTGGATCTCAAAGTCATAACCCAGCAATTTGGTTAGCTAACGCCGGTGCTCCTCGGCCACCAGCCTTTGCTCAAGAAGGTACTTGACACTTTTTTGGTCAGTGCGGACAACAAAGTGTCACCCCTATCGGTAATGCCTCCATTTGGTGATGACGAGCACAATAGCCATCAGCTCCCGCTCGTAGATGCTCTTTTGTCACGCCCGAGTGGAGAGGACTTGGCTGAAATAAGCCACCAGGCACAGGTTCTGCATGAGGATTGCGCCAAGTCCATGGCCCGACGCGTCCGTTTCGATAATGAATGGCTGTTTGAAGTCAGCCAGTGCGAGGACCGGCAATTGAGTCATTGTAGCCTTAAGCTCTCGGAAGGCCTTACTTGCTTCCTCGCCCCAGTCGAAGGCCTCCTTCTTCAATTGCTGGGTCAGAGGCGCGGCTAGTTTACCATAGTTTTTGACAAACTTATGGTCGTGTGGCCTAAGAATCCTTATAGCTCTCTCAATGTTTTTGGTTCCGTTCAGTCGAGCATGGCTTGGATTTTGAGCTGGTCCGCCGAGACTCCCTCTCCAGACACCACGTGCCCCAAATACTCAATACTCCGCTGGCCAAAAGAACTCTTCTTTCGGTTGAGTACAGCTGGTTTCTCCTTAGCTTGCCCAAGACCGCCCTTAAATGCTCGACATGCTCTTGGGTGTTGCGATTGTACACCAAAATGTCTTCAAAAAACACAAGTACAAATTTACTTAAAAAGGGCCTGAGTACCTGGTTCATTTAAGCTTGGAAAGTGGTCGGGTCATTAGTGAGTCCAAAGGGCATTAGTGAGTCCAAAGGGCATGACGAGGCACAAGTACATCCGCGTCCAGTAACTTTTGAATCTCCTTCTGCACAACCTTCATCATGATCGGGTTCAATCTACGCTGAGGCTCTCTCGATGGCTTGGCCCCATCCTCCAGCAAGATCCGATGCATGCAAACTGCCGGGCTAATTCCTCGGATGTCGGCCAAGGTCCATCCGATAGCTAGCTTGTGCCAGCTCAGCACCTCCACTAACCGGCGCTCCTGGTCTGCTCTTAGCCCGTTCTTGATGATCACGGGTAGCGTATTGTTCTCTCCCAGGAACGCATACTTCAGGTGCTCGGGCAGAGGTTTCAGTTCTAGCTTGGGTGCCTGCACAACAGAAGGCAAAAATACATTAGAATTGAATAGCCGAACCTCATTGACTTCATACCTGGGTGTAAGTGGCCGTGCAATCTTCAATTGGGACAGTGCATCCAGAATGACCTCGGAGAACTCGTACGAGTCCTCATGTGAATATACGGCTCTCTCGAGTGCTAGCTCGAGTGGGTCTGCTCCCCGTTCTGGTTGTACCTCCTGGACTAGGTCGTCCAGTGTGTCTAGGGCATGCACTGCTTCAAACTCCAATGGGTGCTTCATGGCCCGAAAGATATTAAAGCTAAACACTTCCCCTTCTACCTCCATGGAGAGAGTGCCACTGTCGCAGTCGATCTTCATCTTGGATGTCTTCAAAAACGGCCGGCCTAGTTGAATAGGCGCATGGTCTATCGGGCCGCAATTCTCCATCTTTGGCACATAGAAGTCGGCCGGGAACACTAGTTCTCCTACCTGCACGAGCACATCCTCAATCTTGCCCTCGGGCTGTTTGCATGATCTGTCTGCCAATTGTATGGTGAGTCCTGCAGGTTCTAGAGGACCAATACGATGACAAGAATATATAGAGTATGGCAAGACATTAATAGAAGCACCAAGGTCAAGCATGCAATTTTCAATTCGAATATTGCCTATTGTGTAGGGGATAGTGTAGGTGCCTGGATCACCGCATTTAGGGGGTACCTTGCGCTGAATGACAGCGGAGACATTCTTGCTCATCAACTCCTGGTCGTCTCGAGTGCATCACCTTCGGTTAGTGCAAAGTTTCTTCAAGAACTTTGCATATCGGGGAATCTGCTTGATGGCTTCGAGGAGTGGGATGTTGATTTCTACCTTGCTGAATAGTTCCCACACCTCCTTGTCCATGACGTACTACTTGGGAGCTTGAACCTGTATGGGAAACGGAAGAGGAATGCTAATGTTAGAGTTCTCGACCGTGGGCGTCAAGCCTGGTCCGGGTGCGTCCTGTCCGAGTGTGCCGAGTGCGTTTGGCCCGGGTGTTGCCGCCGGTTCTTCTTTGGGCGCTAGCTGGCCGATGTCTTCTGTTGGCTCGGTATGCTCTGATGTGGGCTTCCTTCCGCTCCTGAGTGTTACTGCATTGACACTCCCTCTTGGGTTCGGAATGGTCTGTGATGGGAGCCGTCTTGGGTCATTCTTTAGCTCAGAGACCATGGTGGCAATTTGAGACATTTGCTTCGATAGATCGGCTATTGCCCCATCGGTCTTGACCTGGTTCTGGTGTACAGTGGTGGCCAATTGCTGGGTGCTAGCTGCCAGCTCTTTCACAATGTCCTCCAATGACTTGTTGGGACCTTGTTGGCTCGGGCCGGCCTGGTTATGGTTTGGTCCTCATTATTGATATTGGCTCGGCCCGTTATGTCCTCCCTGATATTGGCGGTATGGTGGACGGTAGTACTGCTGCTGGGCCGGTTGGGGTGCGGCGTGTTGTGTTGGCTCCCTCGGGGCATGGTTGTCGTTCCTCCAGTTCTGCCCTCCTTGCCCAGTTGCCACTGATCCGTACTGCCGGGCTGGTCCGACCCGATTGTTGTAGTTCTAGTACCCGTCCACTGCATTGACCTCGTCTTGGTCTTCTTCTACTATGGTCGGACAAGCGTCTATTTTGTGGTCTGATACACCACAAAACTTGCAAGGCTTCACTTGGACCGGTTGCCTCCTCATTAGGTGCATCATCATTTCTTTCATTTGTTTCATCTCTTCAACCATTGAGCTAGATGGAGGTTCGGCCCTCGAGACGTTCCTGGTTCGGCTGAATTCTTCTTCTTTGTTGGCCTCGTCTCTGAACCTTGCATTCTCGGCTACTTCCATAATCTTCCTTCGCACACTGGATGAGGACAGATTCATGATAGTCCCTCCAGCCGAGGCGTCTAGTAGTCTCTTGTCGAATGGCCTCAACCCGTCAAGCATATATTCCACGATCAGCTTCTCCGGAAGTCCAAGATTACAGCAGCTCTGTTCTAGGGCGTTGAACTTCTCCACGTATTCATACATTGTCTCGTTCGGCCTTTGTCTGAGATCTTGTAGTTGCCTGCGCACCTGCATCGCCCTACCCGCAGGGTAGTATTTGTTCAAGAACCTATTCAGCATCTGGTCCCATGTTTGGATGCTTCCTGAAGGCAAAGATAAGAACCAATCATTAGCAGCATTGATGGACCACAATTGTATGAATCATAAACACAGTTAAACCCACCAAATTAGACTGTTTGTCTATCTAACTTCGATGTTTTAGTCCCGATACATTTCTACAGGGTATTTCAGAGCTTAGAGAGAATACACGCTAAGGAAGAGCTTTTAGCACAGAAAAGATATCAGGAGACAATCCAAGGTCAAGATCAGACGCTGAATGAAGAAATCTAAAGATCCTGACTTGGAATCATTCAAAACAAATCAAACTGAAGAGAAACCGAAGACAATCCGGAGCTGGAATACACCGATAGTTTTGTGCAAACTGCACAAAACTCACAACCACTCTCCTCATGCCACATGGACCGGCGGCTTTCTCCTCACATCCACCCCTCCTCCTCTCCCCTTCCTCCACATGTCACCCTCTCCTCCATCCATGCCCAAAGCCGCCGGCGGCTTTGCCTTCTCCTCTCCCCTTGTGACACTTGTCTTCCTCTCCTCTTCCCCCCATCTCCACCCTTGGATGCCAAACCACATGCCCTCATCTTGGCCCTCCATTCCCCTCCCCTTAGCCTATAAATACCAAGCTCTCCTCCTCATTTCAAATCATCCCAAAATTGTGTAAAACACTTCTCTCTCTAAGTTTGTTACTATGTAAAGTTTGGTTTGATATCAATAAAAGTTCAGTTTGTTCTCAAATACTTTAGTTCGATCTTGAGTACTCCTGTTGGTTCTTGAGTACTCAAGTTTTTAGTTACAGTTCAAGAGTTACTCCTGTTTGTTCTTGAGTAATCTCTTTCTCTTCTCTCTTTACTCCTGTTTGTTCTTGAGTATTCTTTTCCAAATCCCCAAGTATTTAGTTATGATGTCCAACTCTATGGATATTCGTAACTAAACTCTTCATTCGGTTGAAGGGGAGTTCTTGTTTTATAAAATGTTTTACTTCGTTTAGTTTCTTTTCTCTGTATTCAAAACTTGTTCTATGTGCCATTTATAAGGTCAGACTTTCCAAGGTTGAGTGGAAGCTACGAAAGGGCAAAACTCTTCTGTGGGAAGTCGTGAACATACTCGGGTAAGTGGATGCTACGAAAGGGCAAAGCTTATCTGAGGAGTTCGATCTATCTTTAAAACCATTTGGAAACTGGACCAAAGGGACCAAATGGATGCACAAAAGGCTAAGATACTTCGAAAGGAGGAATTAGTCTGAAGTAGAACAAGGGTTTACAAATAGTGTGGCAAATTGAGCGCTACGAAAGGGCCTCGATACACATTTGAATACTTAGAAGGGTTACTAAAAGAATGAACAGGATATAATACAAGGCCCCCCAAGACCGAATACTTCTCTCGCAATTACAAAACCCCTTTGTCTTTACTTTTATTGTTCAATCAACTGCAACCATCAACCGCTCACAATCCGGAGGACTTGCAATTCACGCATCACCCACTGTAAGTCTTCGCTTTTAATTTCAGTATTTACTTTTCTGTAATTTACTTTTCAGCACTCAAAACCAAAACCAACTAAAAAGTCACGTAGTTGTTAGCACTAAAACCTCAACCAACCTAAAACACGCTCCTTCGCTGAACAAATCCCTTAAAGAATAACCTATCCCCCTAATTCCTCTGGGTTCGACCCCTACTTACCAAGTACTACCCAGTAGTATAGTTGCGAGTAGCGGACTATTATAAATTTATTTGCACAAATCGCTCTGACGACAAGCGGTTCTGTCAAATTGGCGCCGTTGCTGGGGAATTAGCCATCGGATAAGTTGTTCTTCACCTCACATGACCTAATGACGCAACCACCTTCGTATGCATGGACGACACGATATCTCCCCCTGTTCGGAGGTACGGATGAAGAAGACCCAGTTCTACACTGCCGAAACTTTCACCATGTTTGTCAGCATATAAAACCTAATAATGAAACGTTAGAGGAGTTTGAACTTAACTGCTTCAAATTCTCTCTAACGGACTTCGCGACAATCTGGTATTACACATCAACTGCTATGAATGCTAAGTATTTCATACACATTAGCATTCCATTCCTGAAAGAATTCTCCCCTCCATCCTTACGACAACAAACCCGAGAAAGGATCATGAACCTGCAACAATCCCGGGATGAGACCTTGGGCGAGTACTACACGAACTATGACGCCATGATCTCGCGCTGCCCGCACCATGGATTCACAGAGGTTTTTCTTCTTCAAAAATTCCTTTGCGGGATGAGGGCTGAGGAGTTCTCAAGGCTCAATAACGCTGTAGGAGGAACAACCGCACACTTATCCCTGACTCAGGTATGGGATGTGATAGACAGCTTGGCCGGAACTGCAATACGAAGGCCAGTACCTCAACCAAATGAAGGAACACAAAATATCGAGGCCAGTCCAGAAAGAAACAGTTCAGAGGATGTGATGAACGAATCAGATATAGAAAGCTCAGAAGAAGAGCCTACAGAGGAAGTCACATCCGAACCATCAGAAGAAACTTCCGAGCCATCAGAAGAATCAGACATAGAGAGTACCGGAAGTAACACAAGAATGGTGGCAAAATTCAACCTGAGCCACCCATGGGATCCCAACCAATGATCAAGAACGAGGTACTGTCGAGCCAACGACGTTAAACAAGTGCACTGGTCGGGAGGTAACCCGACACTATCTTACTTTTCTGCACTTTTAATTTCTGTCATTTAAATTTCCAATAAGCGCTCTCACCCACTTTTTGTATAGAAGGAATATCTTTCATGTAGGAATTAAGTTTGGAGCAAGACCGGATCAGCCAGGCAGCTTCCGTGAATTTACCAGGCCTGCGCTGAGAGTTCGAGGCCCCAGCCAGACTCCCTCGATTATCTAGCCTCATGCCATGTCGTTTGCACGACACAGTAAAAGGGAGTTCTGTTCTTCTTTTTCCTTAATGTCATTTCCTTCTCTTGTATATATTTGCATGACTTTTGAACTAAGGCACGCCTTCGTTCAAAAGTGTGGGGTGAGAACCATTTGCATGTTTTTCTTTTCTTTTTTAATAATATCTTTTTGAAAATATGAACTTGAGAATGTGAAAAAGATAGATCATAATTCATGCATCAACCTTGTGAAAATTCAACTGTTTAAAAACTTAGAATGTAACTTCTCATTTGTCCTTTGTGCCGAGATAACCTAGGGATGTGGAGTTGATAGAAATTGCCCTAGAGAGGCTTGGCAAGCACTTGAAGGATCAGATCAAACTATATGGTTTTCGAAGTCAGTGGAGGCTGCACTTCAGGTTTCGGTGAATAATTGAAGTCAACTCAGCCTTGAAGCATCTATGTAAAAGGCATGGACGGGAATCAAACCGTCCTCTCTCTAGTCGAAGTAGCAGAGAAAATAGATGAGCGACCCTCATCTTGACCCGCGCGAAACAACAAAGATGAGAGGAGCGGGGAGGTATTTCCATATGCTTGCGGGCGATGATTGGACCTCCCAAGAAGGCAAAAAACAAGATGGACTAGCAAGTCACAAAGAAGCAAAAAACTCAAAGAAGAAAATCAAAAGAGGCCTAAGGCCCAAAAATGTGAAGGTTTTAACCGAGCAAAAGTGAAGCACTCAACAACGTCAAATCAAAAGCTAAAGGCAAATCACTACAAAAAGCAGTCCATCGCCAAAGAAGAAGAAAGAAAAAAAGAAAGAAAAAAATCAAGAAAAGGCTCAACTCACTGAAACCCGAATCGAATCACGTGCTAGAGAAAGCTACAAGAAAACCATATAGTGCGAGACGGTCCCGAAGGTGTAGTCCAGGAGCCTGAAAAGGGCTATCTCCCGAAACATCCGAAATAATTTGCATCTCAGCACGAAGGTACAAGTATCAAGTTTCTTCTACTTATTTACGCAGTTTAATTTAGTAACAAGTAGTAATGCATGAATTAGGAAAAATCGAGTACCACAATCTTATTTTCATATTTTAACCAACTTACTTAGTAACGCCCTTATAAAGCATTGTTCGGGACGAACAACTAAAAGTGTGGGGTTATCTGATGGACCACAATTGTATGAATCATAAACACAGTTAAACCCACCAAATTAGACTGTTTGTCTATCTAACTTCGATGTTTTAGTCCCGATACATTTCTACAGGGTATTTCAGAGCTTAGAGAGAATACACGCTAAGGAAGAGCTTTTAGCACAGAAAAGATATCAGGAGACAATCCAAGGTCAAGATCAGACGCTGAATGAAGAAATCTAAAGATCCTGACTTGGAATCATTCAAAACAAATCAAACCGAAGAGAAACCGAAGACAATCCGGAGCTGGAATACACCGATAGTTTTGTGCAAACTGCACAAAACTCACAACCACTCTCCTCATGCCACATGGATCGGCGGCTTTCTCCTCACATCCACCCCTCCTCCTCTCCCCTTCCTCCACATGTCACCCTCTCCTCCATCCATGCCCAAAGCCGCCGGCGGCTTTGCCTTCTCCTCTCCCCTTGTGACACTTGTCTTCCTCTCCTCTTCCCCCCATCTCCACCCTTGGATGCCAAACCACATGCCCTCATCTTGGCCCTCCATTCCCCTCCCCTTAGCCTATAAATACCAAGCTCTCCTCCTCATTTCAAATCATCCCAAAATTGTGTAAAACACTTCTCTCTCTAAGTTTGTTACTATGTAAAGTTTGGTTTGATATCAATAAAAGTTCAGTTTGTTCTCAAATACTTTAGTTCGATCTTGAGTACTCCTGTTGGTTCTTGAGTACTCAAGTTTTCAGTTACAGTTCAAGAGTTACTCCTGTTTGTTCTTGAGTAATCTCTTTCTCTTCTCTCTTTACTCCTGTTTGTTCTTGAGTATTCTTTTCCAAATCCCCAAGTATTTAGTTATGATGTCCAACTCTATGGATATTCGTAACTAAACTCTTCATTCGGTTGAAGGGGAGTTCTTGTTTTATAAAATGTTTTACTTCGTTTAGTTTCTTTTCTCTGTATTCAAAACTTGTTCTATGTGCCATTTATAAGGTCAGACTTTCCAAGGTTGAGTGGAAGCTACGAAAGGGCAAAACTCTTCTGTGGGAAGTCGTGAACATACTCGGGTAAGTGGATGCTACGAAAGGGCAAAGCTTATCTGAGGAGTTCGATCTATCTTTAAAACCATTTGGAAACTGGACCAAAGGGACCAAATGGATGCATAAAAGGCTAAGATACTTCGAAAGGAGGAATTAGTCTGAAGCAGAACAAGGGTTTACAAACAATGTGGCAAATTGAGCGCTACGAAAGGGCCTCGATACACGTTTGAATACTTAGAAGGGTTACTAAAAGAATGAACAGGATATAATACAAGGCCCCCCAAGACCGAATACTTCTCTCGCAATTACAAAACCCCTTTGTCTTTACTTTTATTGTTCAATCAACTGCAACCATCAACCGCTCACAATCCGGAGGACTTGCAATTCACGCATCACCCACTGTAAGTCTTCGCTTTTAATTTCAGTATTTACTTTTCTGTAATTTACTTTTCAGCACTCAAAACCAAAACCAACTAAAAAGTCACGTAGTTGTTAGCACTAAAACCTCAACCAACCTAAAACACGCTCCTTCGCTGAACAAATCCCTTAAAGAATAACCTATCCCCCTTATTCCTCTGGGTTCGACCCCTACTTACCAAGTACTACCCAGTAGTATAGTTGCGAGTAGCGGACTATTATAAATTTATTTGCACAAATCGCTCTGACGACAAGCGGTTCTGTCAAGCATCAATAAGGGAGAAATAAAAGGCCTTCAGCTTGAAGTCCTCCACTTCGACTCCGTATGGCCTGAGGTTCTGGCAGATGCCATGGTAGCGCTGAAGATGTGTAGTGGCCGACTCTCCCTGGCGTCCTGAGAACTTTGGCAGATGGTGCACGACTGCCGAGTTCATGACTATTCCCTCAAGCTCCGGTCCTTCGTAGATGCACCACGGTTGATTCTGGAAGTTCGGTGCACACAGCTCTCCCATGGTGGGCTCTCGGTAGTAGTACTCTCCTTCGTAGTCGGCCTCTTCTCTAATGAGCGGCTGCAAAGGTGGCTGTGGTTGTTGAGGCGGTTGAGGCTATTGCCTTGGGGCAGCATCATTCTGAGCAACTGCTGCCCTCTGATTTGCTCGGGCAGCCTCCCTGACTCGCTGGTTCCTAGCACGAACCATCTGCTCCGGGTCATCATAGAATGGAGGCGGCACCTCGTTGTTTGGGATGACCGAGTTGAACTCATTGTTGAATTCATCATCACCAATATGACTACCTGCACGAGACATAGTAATACGAAGCAAGAGAAAACCCTAATTTGAACATTTCTAGAAACGAAAAAATATTTAGAAATTCAAAATAAAATAGTAAACGATCTCGGATGGCCGAAAAACACCCTATATCACGAGCAAAGCTGGTGATTTCTGAGCATCTCGTCGTTCTGCTCAGAATAAGGTACTGTGGGCTGAAATCGGACACCTGCAGCTTGAATCCTGCTATATCGCTGTTCTGCTCAAAACAGGGTATTATGCACTGAAGCGAATAGCACGAACGAAAAATAACTAAACAAAAAAATAGAAAAATAAAGAAAATAGAAAGAACAACTTCACCAAAGCGCAGCTCCCCAGCAACGGCGCCAAAATTTAACAGGCGTCGTCGTGCAAGTCAAATTTGAATTTATAATTTCCTTACTCTTGGCTAGTACAGCGGCAAGCAAGGGTCGAACCCTAGAGAGCTGGTGAGGTTACTTGTTGTTCTGTGAATAAAGCAATTGGGGTTTGTGAGTAATTGTATGCAAGTGCAAGAGAAAATAAAACGAAAGGTGTTTTCAATTAGAGAAAGCATTCGGTCTACGGTTTCTATTGTGATTTGTTTATCATTGACTGCTAATGATCTAATTTTATGTTTTTAAGTGTGGTTATCCTGACAAAGGTGACTCCCCAAGTATCCCGACAAAGGTGATACGCCACAACCTAGCCCGATAAAGGTGCTAGACTTCTAGTTCTTTCCTAAACCCAATAACCCGACAAAGGTGTTATTTAGCCTAGGTGTTACGATCTACCTTCACGACAAGGTATCCAGTAGATATTAACAGTAAGAATTGATTGCTTAATTAAGCTTTGCGACAAAGCTTCCACTTAATCTAACAAGTCAATTCATAAGATGAGCACAAGAAGTAGTAAAACATAAAATAATATTAAGAACGAAGTCTCAAAACAAACGTCACAATATGTAAACCCTAGCCCGAATGAAAGATTTAGCTACTCATGTCCATGGGGAATAACAACAATAATAATTGAAAGTAAGGAATTCTTCTCTATGCTGAAGGAAGGAACTAGAGAGAGAAGCTCTGGCTGAATTGTTGCTGCTCGCCTTGGATGATGGACCTCTGAACTGATGATTGAAAACCCTTGCCCTGAGGTCTTATTTATAGCCCTAGGGCTCCAAAGTTGGTTTTTGGAACGAGCCCAAAAATGAATTAGGAAACTCGTCAAAATATCGCAACCGACTTTGCTTGGTTTGCAAGCTAACTTGGCTTGCAAGTTCGCTTAACCTCCACGCCAAAGCATCGACTTGCCTTGAACAATATTTGGAAATAAGCTTAAACCACCATGCTGAGGACGAGCCGAGGAATTGCTGGGTTGCGCCTGGGCGCAGGCTGGGACGCGGCTCGGGCAATGCGCGGGCGTCGGCAGGGCGACTTGGTTCTTCGACCGGGAACGCTGGGGCGCGGCCTGGAACTCTACTCTGACGATGCTCGGGCGCTGCTTGGAACAGCCTAGAACGCGGCCTGGGACGTGGCCTGGGGCGCAGCTCGGGCGCAGCTTGGGCGATGCTCGGCCAAAACTACCTTGTGATGTTTTTTTGGCACAAAATGTCATCTTTAATGCGCGTTTCCTCCTAGAGCTTCCAAAACACGTGAAATGCAAAACAACACTAACAAGTAACTTGTTCGCATAATAAAGTGTTGGAATTGGTGGGATTTGTTGACTCGATGAGTCGTATAAATACGGCTCATCAATGGACCCTTACATTCTCATCGAATGGTCGATATGTTTCCCATGCCGAGATATCAGTAAAACTCGGATGATCCCAGACGATTCGATCTTGAAATATTTTGGAATCTGGATTTTTGGCAGCATCATTCTCCAATTCCTCCATCTCAGCACGATCATACTCGTCTATTATTGGATTATCCAATGTTGCCAATGTGGACATATACACGTCATCGGAATCATCATTCATGTTAGACATAGAATTGTAAGAACAATAAGAGATGATTGAATTGAAGAGAGATGATTGAATTGTGTGTTTAAAATGATGAAACTGAGGTCGATTTTATAGTAGCATGATACCGGTTTCCCAGGAGCCGAGAACATATTAATACCGATTCCCTAGGAATCAGTATTGTCTTAATACCGATTTATCAGGAACCGGTATCAATGTTATTTTGGAAATGAAGTTTTTTCTTCTTCTGAAAATCACGATTTGAACTTTAATACATGATATTGAGAAAAAATGAACTAAAAATAACATAGTTGGATGCCCGTGATGCCCCGACCAGCTCTGAACAGCCAGTGATGCCCCGACTGGGTCACATCCCAACTGGGTCTGTGATGCCCCGACCAGCTCTGAAAAGCTTGTTCGACTAATCCCGATTTCTATGAAACCGGTATTAAGCTATTCTCGATCGCTGAGAAACTGGTACTCCAGCTGGATGCCATGCTGGCACGGAAGGGGTTTGGTTGGTCCACCTTGGCCCCGAACCGGACCACATTAGCTTTTTTTATAAATCCCGATTCCTAGAAAATTGGTACTACTAAAAATCAGCCTTACCGGTTTCTATTCTACCGGGATTATAAAAAAGAACATTACCGGTTCCTAGGGAACCGACATTAACCAAAATGGGGTATTTTGGATACTTGAGTTTCAAATGGTGCAACGTGGATATTTGAGTTTGAAAATGGGGCAAATTGGATAGAAACTCGTGGAAAACCAACTGAACAAAAAGATCAAGAGACTACATAGTGACCGTGGTGGTGAATATGTAGAACCGTTTGGGACATTGTGTGCACAAAACGGAATCATACACGATGTCTCTCCACCTTATTCACCTCAATCAAACGGTATAACTGAACGTAAGAATTGCACTATCAAAGAGATGATGAATGCGATGTAACTTAGTTCATGATTGCCTCGGGAAATGTGGGGGGAGGCCGTTTTGTCGGCTAATTATCTTTTGAACAGGATACCCCGTAAGAAGAAGGAAAAATCTCCTTATGAATTATTTAAAGGGAGAAAACCTACCTACACACACTTGCGAGTGTCGGGCTATTTAGCTAAAGTAATGGCGGTCCTCAGAGAATGAAAATAGGACCAAAGACAATCGACTGTGTGTTTATTGGCTATGAGCAAAATAGTGCATATAGATTTATTGTGTATGAGTCGAAAATTTCTGATATAGTATACACAAGGACACCATTATGGAGTCTAAGACTGCTTCGTTCTTCGAACAAGTGTTTCCTTATAAGTCTGAGGAAATGAGATCGGGTTCACCTTATGAGATGGGCGAAGAACTCACGGAAATGTCTCAACAACAAGAAGATGTATTCGATGAAGATACTAATTTAGAGGAACCAAGACGAAGCTAAGGAGCTAGGATTGAAAATTCAGTTGGACCTGATTTTCTTACTTTTATGGTTGAGGCAGGACCTCGTACATTTGATGAAGCGATAAGCTCTGTTGAAGGTCCTTTATGGAAAGAAGACATAAAAAGTGAATTAGACTCCCTTATGCAAAATCATACTTGGGACCTAGTTGATCTTCCTCAGGGATGCCAACCACTTGATTCCAAATGAATCTTTACTAAGAAAATGAAAGTAGACGGTATTATTGAAAAGTATAAAGAGATACTTGTGATCAAAGTAGACGTCGCACAGCTTGGGTCGTAAAAAATACCCAAAAATTATTATCTAGATAAGTTGTCGTCCAAGCACGTGTGTTTGAATGAGTTAAAAGCTAGTCCCGTATTGAAGAATACATGGCTGTGCGGCTGATTCAAGTCTTTGAGCTGGAAAATGAGTGATCCCTAACTATAGACAATTAGGTAAAAGTTAACCGACTTATAATCATCAAAAGCACTACTTTATGTTATGCTGCCACGAATTAATGAACGAGAAACTGGCCTAACAAAGAATGTATGTGAGTAGCCTCCAATATGTCACCATCTTTAACCAAACTATATAAGCCGCTTTTCTACTGTATGCCAACAGTGTTAAGTAAAAGGGGCTCCCTACCCGGTTGTGCATAATGACAATTTTGATTGTTGGACTCTATCGGTGCTTTTGAACTTCATTAAAATTGAAAGAATTGAATCATCAAACTCTCTGACTCTATAAAAGAATTGAATTGAATTGAAGAATACAGCGTAATATTATTATTGAAGCACTCAAATAAAAATCATTTTTTGCCCAAAACTTTGAAAATCCTTTCGTTATGCATTTTTGTATTTGGTAATGCACTTTTGAAAATGTATCGGTTTTTTCCTAAGTATACTTTTTGAAAGTTGAAACTTGAAAATGCTTCTAGACAAAATGCATGCTTGAAACTGCATTATGAAGGAAAAAGGTGAATGAAACACGTGTCACCTCCATATTCAAATATACAACTTGATCAAATGGTGAGATTTGGGCTCCCGACTCTTCCCGAACCTTCAGCAGTTTCCAAGCTTTTCTTGCTCAATTTTTGACCGCCAACATGGGAAGGAGCTCAGCAGTGAGCCTATTTTTTGGCTGTCGTCGTCGCAGCGTATGAGCTGCTCCTTCATCGGACCTTCTGCGGTCCTCTCGGTCGTCGTCGTTGGCTGCGTGGGATGGGGGTTGCCGTCGGGTTTAGGGTTGTGGTGTGTGGGTTGCGGTTGGTGGCTGGACTTGCTGGGGTTTTGAGGTGTCGGCGGGGGGTTGTGGCTTTGGCGCTAGGCGGCGGTGCTGTGGGGGTTCGTTGGCGGTTGTTTTGATGCTCGATGGGGTTGTGGACGGCTTTGGCTCTACCTGGTAGCTCTCTGTGTCACGCCGGTGGGTAGTTTGTAGTTAGTTGTACATAGGTGCGTGTTTATGTTGTAGTTGTGTTTAGTTGTGTATAGTTTTAGTCCCTCTAAGTGTTCTCTGCACTTATGAGGGTTGTAATCTCAGCCTGTTTGGTCTGAGCTTTAGTTGTTTTTCATTTTTTAGGTATCAGGAGTTAGACTCCTGTTTTCATCAAAGGGTACGGCTGTACTTCATTTGGTTATGTAGTGTCGGCCACTGCGGTCGGCCGGTCAACTTGTTTGCCGTGCCCTTCTTGGGAGTGATGCCCTTCTTGGGCAGCTTGTTTCCCCTTGTTACCGTGTTAGCACTTGTAATGATAAAAAAATGGTGAGATTTGAATTCTCAAATTCTTGCTAGAAATTCTCAAGCGAGCGGTGAGCGCTCCCCTTAAATCACTACTTGACAACTATAGCTCACATCTTCTATTTA
Organism: Rhodiola kirilowii; assembly: GCA_033675215.1. Taxonomy (NCBI): domain Eukaryota; kingdom Viridiplantae; phylum Streptophyta; class Magnoliopsida; order Saxifragales; family Crassulaceae; genus Rhodiola; species Rhodiola kirilowii. The sequence continues at coordinate 10,276,746 of CM066201.1, forward strand.
AGTGAAGTAGAAGTTAATCACTCATTTTCAATTCAATTCAGTTAAAAATCACACGGTAACACATTGTTTGGCAATCAGTCGACCTCAAGATTTTATTGGAGTATTTTTATATATGTGGATGAAAAGAATAACAACGCAAACATAATCGGAAGGATTCACATGAAGTTCATGTGGCAGTATCCAAACTGAACGCAGAAAATCGGTAAAAAAAACTGTCAATAAGTAAGAAAGTAGATATTAAGGCTATCACGATATGTATTGAAATATTAAGATTATTTTATTATCTAATGTGTGGGTTATAACTAAATAATTTGAGAGATGTATATGCTATGAATAGGGGTGTAAACGAGCCGATATACTCGCAAGCCGCTTGTGAACAAGCTCGGTCAAAGCTCGGCTCGATTTTAAACGAACCGAGCACGAGCATAAATTTCAAGCTCGTTTATTAACGAGCCGAGTACGAGCATAATGGTAATGGTGCTCGGCTCGTTTATGTTTGTGACAGCTCATTTATATGCTCGACTATTACTCGATTATTGCTCGATTATTACTCGATTATTCAGTAATTAACTGATTTTTATCATATGAACAAGCTAAAAACGAGTAGCTCGTTTATGGCTCGTTTATAATTTGATAATGGTTTGTTTAAAGCTCATTTTCGAGCTTAATTCGAGTAGCTCGTTTATAGCTTGATTATGGCTCGAGCTTGATAAGATACCGAACCGAGCTCGAGTATCTTAAAAAAATAAACGAGCCGAGCTCGAACACATACATTTAAGGCTCGTCGAGCTCGAGCACCCAATACTCGGCTCGGCTCGTTTACACCACTAGCTATGAAAGTTTATAAATCAATAGTAAAATTATTTGTTATACAATTTACTTTTTAAAGTATATATATATTAAGGTGATCATGTGATACTAAACATCTAAGTAGATGTCAATTTAACAATTACACTTCTCTTGAGATGAAAGATTTGTAATTATTGAATTTACGGATGTTATATATGTACAACACTATGAATCAACATTGATCCCCCAATTTTAAACAACGCATGCAGACAGTTACTTTCGCTCTCAAAACTTTACTGATGAAAGGACATGCGTCAATGACTGAAAGCACCATTGCAAAACTGACAAACACATGTAAAGTTTCAGAGTTCATCAATGTAATCAGGTCAAATTATTTCTGTTGGTTAACATGAATTTTGGGTTTACAAGTTATGGGATATGAAATTTATCAAACACTTAATTATGGTATTTAGCTTAAATGATTAATTTAAAGATTCTAAATAAAATGGACAACTGAACACGGCTGCAAAACTTTTTAAGTTTAAAGGTCCTATATGTGCGTTCGTAGTATTGGAGTTTTAACTCTCAATTCCCACGTTAATAGGCTTTATTCTATGCCTAAATTGATATTTGTGAATGACATATGTCCTCGTTTGTAGGTCATACTTAGGGAAAATTTTCCAAATTACACATATTTTTAGATTCAATTCCTATTCTACACATGTTTTAGATTAGTTTTCCAATTTACACTAGTTTTGTAAGCCGCCGTTGTCAACGACGTCTTAACATTAAGACGCTCTTGTCAACAGCGTCTTAACATTAAGACGCTCTTGTCAATGGCGTCTTAAGCCTAGTGGCGTTTTTGCGTCAAAATAAGCAGTCATGTGACATACTATTGCCAAATAAGCCTAAACCGATGTCACCAACATCGTCTTAAGTTAAGACGTTGTTGGTAGCCGCGTCTTAACTTATCAACAGAAAACACAGGCCACATCCGCTACACTTGATCTCTCTAGCAACAATATAACCTTACTACTTTTGTCTTTTTGTTCATCAGTTGGTACATCCATAACAGCCCACATATAACCAGTCAAATAGATCCGAATGACAATACAAGGTATGGAACTTTGTGCAGTCTGCAGATTAGTAGATGTGCAGCTTTTTTTTATTATTTTTTTGTCTGCATTATTAGTTCCTATAGAGACCATATGCTTCAAATCAAAGTTAATGCAAGTGTGGCCTGTGTTTTCTGTTGAACGCTGCTATCAACAGCGTCTTAACTTAAGACGTTGTTGGTGACAGCGGTTTAGGCTTATTTGGCAATATTATGCCACCATGTCTGATATTTGGGGCGCAAAAGACCACGTCAGCTTAAGACGCCGTTGACAACAGCGGCTTGCAAAACTAGTATAAATTGGGAAACCAATCTAAAATATGTGTAGAATAGGAATTGAATCTAAAAATGTGTGTAATTTGAAAAAATTTCACATACTTAGCCACTACATATGTTGCCTACTTCCCTACGCAATCAAACTATGTAGACATATGTATGACTTTCAGCTACCACACCACTACTTATAAATAGACATGCACTACAAAAATAACCCTACTGAAAAATCACCACATACATCTAAAAAATTTCACACAATGTCCGCCCCACGGCTTTCGATCATCATCACTCTTACAGCCTGCTTGCTCTCTCTCACTTGCTTCTATACAACCGCTGCACGAAGTGTAACAAGGTCAGATGCTCCTCAGCTACATAAAGTCCATCAAGAATCATCATCGACATTATCTGTGGAGCGAAACGAGCCAGTGAAGCCTAGAGACGGGTCGGTGGTGCGATCTCTCATGAAGGGTCGAACCAAGCCTTCTGCGCCGAGCCACAAAGGTCACAGTGCGCCAAGTTTCAGAAGACACCTCCTTAGATTGAACTGGGTTAGGGTTTGAGAGTGTACATCATCAAATTGTTTAGGGTTTGATTGGATTTTATTTACCTTCAGTTATATATTTGATTTTCAACCAGCTTTGTTTTCTAAAAGCTTTTTTTAAACAGTATTTTGGCCTCTGTATGTAAATTGACACACCAAATGTCAACCTCTGCTCAAATCCAGATTTCTATGGTTGCTTCTTTGATCAAAATTCTAACAGAGACCCAATAAACGAGGGAATCAGAAACGTGTCAAAGTAGCCCTTGACCCTAATGAGGAAACTTGCTAAGAACGTTCATATTATTTAATGTTTGGAAAATTAAATATGAAAAAATAAATTTATCTAAGCTCGAGAAGTTCAAATAATAGCCATCTGAAACACCTCAAAGTGTTATTACATGAAACCTTGTTAATTAGGCACACACAAAAAATCACGTTCAAACTGTTGCAAACTGTTAGAGGAATATTATGATATGGTTAAGATATATTCTTTGTATATAACTCAATTATATATTATCTATTGATCTGATCTAATTAGATTCTCATGTACGCTATATATAGGTCGTTAGCCTAATATTAATAATAAACACAATATTCATACAAACTTGCAAATTAGAAACTGAAGAATTATTGTACACTTCCTAAGAAAATGACCTATAATTCGTTTGGATAAAATCATGACATAATTCGTAAGAAGTGAACCAATATTTTTGGGTTTGTAGTTTCCACCAAAAATCAAATTTGCACCTAATCTTCACTCTCCACATTTATACTGAAATTGTAAATTTGATCTTGAATTGCTGGGTTATTTACTGAGCTTGAGGAAGTCTGATCAGTAGTATGCTTAAGACTGATCAGCGCAGAGCAAGGCTTAAGTCTGATCAGTGGGCTTAAGTCTGATCATTGCGGAATGGCATCGTCTGAAAGCGGGTATTCTTAAGTCTGATCAGATTGAGGCTTAAGTCTGATCAAGGTGGAACGACGTCGTCTCATAGAAGGATATAAGCTGGCAAATACGCGCCTGGGTGATAGACGAGAACGAGTGTTCTCTACAATTTGATTTAAGGTTCTTGAGATTCAGATTTAGGGCATTGCGATTCTTGCAAAATTGTTCCAATCGTTCAATTGTGTTAGCGCGCATTAGTCCTCATATTCATTGTACTGTATTTGTTGGATCGTAGTTAGCGCCCTGGTAAAACTTAGACGTACACAGTGAGTTATAGTAGAAACCCTAGCACTCAAGTAAGTACTAGAGAAAAACCACTACCTTCTAGCGGAACTAGAAGGATTTCGAAATAGCTCTTGTATTTAGCATTTTCCGGTTACACAGAGTTGATTACAACTTAACCACTATCAAGGGTGTACAACCTCACAATCGGATGTACCTTCACTGTAATCACTTCTGTTGTTCACCGCGCAACAAGTCACTATCTCTATCTGGCTCAGATTGCACCATTCGTTCCCTCACAGGTAAGTCGTTAGCACGCCAACCTTTAACTCGCAATCTACACTGTCGCTCGATTAGTAACTTCAGCACCAGCAGTCTCCAGAACGAACACCTTCAAAAGAGTTCGTAGCCTCCAGTATATAGTGTTTTCTTGTTCTCGGGAAACAATCAAATATTTGTAAAGATTACCCCATAATAATCTTTCCAAATACACAACCGGAATATCCATGATATCCAAGTTAGAAGTGCACTGATTTAGTTGCCTAAACAAGCCACCAGAGATCTTCAATCAAACATATCTCCAAATCTTGATCTTTCCTTTCTGAGCTCTTTCTTAGTTTGGCAATATTTGATCGGATCTCCTTTCGACATCCACGCTTTCCAGCTGGATCAAGATCTTCAGGAACAACAGATCTTCCAGAATATCCTAACAATATTCCCTCCCTGCAGTTACACACTGAGGGAACTTTATGTCCGGAGTACTTGTGTATCAACCTGCACTCTGAAGTAACACATTAGCAAGATGTTTGTCATATCAAAACCGGTGGAGTTCACAGACTCCAACAATTTCCCCCTTTTTGATGATGACAAACATCCTCTTCACAAGAGATAAATTTTATCATGATACACATGTATATATTAACCTCTACCCAGATTTTAAGCTAATGAATCTTTGATGAGGGAGATTTCAAACTCCCAAACTAATCCAATATATTAACACATTAATTCAATATTGTAAGTTAATGAATCTTTGATGAGGGAGATTTCAAACTCGTATACAGCAACCGAGTCACAAGTCACTTATATTACCTTTTGCATGTTCAATTCCCCCTCAAATCTGCAACACATGTTGCTTAAGTATTGTTCCCCCTCAGGGTAGGCATATACTCATCTACCCCATTTGGCATCATCAAAAGACAACTCAACCAGTGTGGTTAGTGCATACATTGATATAGAGAATGACCGGGTATGCGCACTAGTTAGTGTTCAAGCAGCACAGGGAAATAACAAAAGCATTCATTAAATAACTTACAGGAATCGAGAAAACATAACAGGGAATTGGAAAGACCAACAAGCAATCGGAAAGGAGGGGATAATGAGCTGGGAAGCCAAGTAGGGAGTAGACCACGAGCACCTACAAGGGATCAATTCCAGCGGGGGGCGGAGGCTGAGGAGCGGAAGCAGTGAGCGCGTCGACCGAGGACTGAAGATGCATAAGATGGGACACCATGGTGCTGACCATGTTCGTGAGACGTGCCAGATTACTCTGGATTGTCTGCAGGGATACATCCTGTGGCGGTAAGTCAGATGGAGGATTCGCAGATTCAAAGTCACTATCTGACAGGTCCATTGGCACTTCAATCGGAGGACTTGGTTTCCTAATCCAGGCTCCGGCCTCATCTCGGATGAAGTCTAACTTCTTCAGATTTGCATCCGCCAGCTGGCGGCCACACTCCACAGCATCATCGGCATCCGCAAGCAGGTTGTGACTTTGAAGGATCAGGTGGATGATACTAGGATAAGGCAGAGCATGAGTATCCACCTCAATGGCATGAGCCATCTGCTGAATGGTTATTTGGGGCAGGTTAATTCGCTCGTGGCGCAGTAGCTTGTCGAGGAGGTAAAAGTCCTGGATGAAGAGGAAATTTCGCTTCTATCCTCGTGGGGTAATGTTACTGACGAGGTAGGAGTGCAGAAGCTTGCTAGTTAGCCCCATTTCAGCCGTCATCTAATCTTGCTCTAGAGGGTTGGGGTCCTCACTGATCTGTTTTACCAGATCAAAAGGGGTGACGTCCGTTGGTCAGCGCCCTTTGGCGTACTTGTCAAAGCCTTCGTGGGAAACTCCCAACCAGAAACTGAGCTCCACACTGGAGAACCTGAAGTTCTTCTCACCAAACTGGGAATGTCCAACCAGGGCGTATTCTTCATTCGTCATCGAGAAGGAAGAGTAGAATTCCCTGATGGCGTTGTCACTGACTTTGCCATTACTGGAAAACAGACCCGTCCATCCCTGGACCTTAATAATCTCGGCGACATCGAGTAGTCCATTTGTCGTGAGGAAACCGGGAGTGAAGGAAACTTCCTTCACAATGGTGCGGCTGGGGATGTTCTTGGGTTTCTTCTTGACAGATTTGCCTTTCGGGGTAGACTTCCGAGTGCTCTTGGAGGGACGAGTAGAGGAGCGCTTGGGGTGCTTCGGGCAGGGTGATGTCTCATCGGAAGAATCCGGCAGATCGGCCTTCTCCACCTTGACTTTCTGTGACCGAGTGCGAATCCTGGAGAAAGCAGTCACTGGTAAAGGTTCCTCCTCCGTTGAGCTGATGGACACTGCCGTGACAGGGGGAGGAGTATGATGTGGTGCTGCAGCAGAGTGAGGTGGAGGGATGCGAGCAGAAGGTGGTGGCGCTGTAAACATAACCACATCGGTGAGAGGGTCAATCGAAGCTGAGATGACCTCTTCCAGACCGTCATTATTGAAGAGGACTGTTGTGCTGCCAGTCGCACCTGTGCTGGTGGATCTTACCAAGGTGTTTCCAGAGGAAGCCATGTGTGTTGAGAGGGCTGAAGATGGTAGGGTTTCTTAGGAGGAGTGATACGTGAGAGAGGTGGAGATTGTAGGGTTTCTTAGGCCCACGTCTCTTTAAATAGATGCTACAATTCCTCTTTCCAAAACTGACTATTGATATATTCTGCGTATATTCAGCGGATCTGAAGGATATTGGGAGCTGAATTCAAGTTGAATTTCGTGTCCAACATGCCTTCCTTCTTGGGAAACGAACGGCCTCACGTCCGCCTAAGATATACCAAATTTGGAGTAATGATGGCATCAGTCCATAAATATCCAACACGGTTTCCAAAAAGAGCCCTGTTGGAGCATAGAGTGCCATCTAGGCAAAACAAGAATCTGTACAAGAAGTTGTCAAAGTGATCTGTGCTAGCATTTGTGCAAGATCTCTTTTTCAGTTCCGAAAAATTAGCACAGATCTTTCAGTTCCGAAAAATCAGCACATCACCTAGTTTTTCGACCGAATGGATCTCGATCAAATATATCCGACTGCCACATTATCAAACCCGATCCTTTGAAGATAAAGATATGGAGATCTCATCTGATTTAATCCCAATTTTATCTAGGGTTTTAGGAAATCAGATCTAGGGTTTCTTAGCCTTCAAGTTTCACTCGGCTATATAAAGAAGGCCAGGTTTCTTTATTGGTAACACACAAAAAACCTAAGAAACGTCGTGTGGAGGAGCCATCAATCTGCGAGCGGAATTCATCATTCTAATCTACGAGTGTTCGTGCTGTCGTACAAGGATTGAGGCCGCAAGTTGGTAAGCAACTTGCCTTACTTTCTTGAACTCATACATTGCTGCTGTGCATAAATTATTCCAGAGTTCAAGAGCTGTCGTCGCTGCGTTGTACAAGTTTGTGCTCGCTGTTCGACTCACACAAGAGACGACAAACACTGCCAGGAGAATCTGCTGTGATAGGTTCGACTGTATCAGCCTCGGGAGGAGGTCTGGACGTGCAAGATGGGAGTCTTCAAATCTAAGGGAAGCTTAGATCACACAATTCACTTGGAGAGTAGTATAGGGGATCAGTAGTTTGGAAGGCTGTTTAAACGTCAATCTGTACTATATACCGTGATAGTGGATTGTTCCTTGGACTTGGGAGAAGTCCCCCAGACGTAGGCTACATTGAGCCGAACTGGGTCACCAAGTGCTTTGTGTCCTTTACTGTTCTGCATTTCATTTTTATTATCTTGGTCTGTGCAACTAACTGTACCCTGTCTTATCTGGCTAGTACAGTTGATCTCATCTCACGCGTAGCAATTTCAATTGGTATCAGAGCAGGTTCTCAACATACGGAGTTGGATCTTGGGAAGCTAGCTACTGTTCTAAGATGAGCATCAAGGAAGGACAAAGCACTACTCGCCCGGTGCTGTTAGAAGGGCCTAATTATGGCTACTGGAAAGCCAGGATGAAGGCGTTCATCAAAAATGTGGATGAGAAAGCATGGAGATCTGTGTTAACTGGCTGGAACCCTCCCCTGCTGGCAACTGATGACGGAAAGATTGTTCCTAAGCCAGAAACAGAATGGTCTGAACAGGAGGAGCGTCTCGCTATGGGAAATGCCAAAGCTCTAAATGCCATCTTCTCAGCTGTAGACGAGTCAATTTTCAAACTCATCCTGAACTGTGAAAGCGCTAAGGAGGCATGGGATACCTTGTCCACTCACTTTGAAGGAACTGACAAGGTGAAAATGTCCAGGATTCAGATGTTGACATCCAGATTTGAGGAGCTAAAGATGCAGGAGGATGAATCCATCAAGGACTTTAACGCCAGAGTCTGTGACCTTGTGAATGAGGCATCTACCCTTGGTGAAGCTCTACCCAAAGAGAAGGTTGTGCAAAAGATTCCGAGGTCTTTGCCTAAACAATTTGCCATGAAGGTGACTGCTATAGAAGAGGCAAACAATACAAAGAGCATGAGCTGGAAAGAGTTGATTGGCAACCTATGCACTTATGAACTGCAACACCTGACTGTTCCAGAACCCAAAGTTAAATATGTAGGCTTAAAGGCTGAGACTGTGCTAGACGATGAATCCACCAATGGAGTAAGCGAGGAACTGGCGTTACTCACAAAGAACTTTAATAAACTGTTGAAGAAGATCAATTGTAAGGGTGCTGGTCAGAACAGCTTGAATAAGTCTAAATATCAAGAGACCAGGAGAGTGGATTTTCAACCATGGGAGAGACAGTCTGACCAGAAGGAAAATGGCAAAAGCGGATGGACCAAAGGAATAAAGTGTAGGGAATGTAGAGGTTTTGGGCACATACAAGTAGAGTGTGCTAACACCCTGAAGAAGCAGAATAGCAAGTCCCTGAATGTCAGCTGGAGTGATGACGAGACTGAAGAGAGCGCAGAGGAGGAAGAGACAAGCAACTTTGTTGCTCTGACAAGCATGATAGACTGCGTCACAGACTGTGCCAGAACTGGTTCCAAAGACTGTGCCAAGAAAGAAGAATCCAAGGTGGAAGAGAACAAAACTGAAGAAAGTGATGGAGAAGAAATCACTGATGAATGCATTGCTGAGAAATACGCACTATTGTTCTCAAAGTGGACTGAGGTGGTTGACATCAACAGGAGGCTTAATGCGGGAGTTATCACTCTGAAACTGGAAAAGCAGGAACTGGAATCCAAAGCCAGCATTCTTGCACACGAAAAAGAAAATCTGGAGAAAAGAGGTAAAAGAGCTGAAACAAAAGGCTAAAGGAGACAAACAAGAATCGAAGCAACTCTTGGAGGAGATGGGGTCAATCAAGAAGCTCCTGAACAGCCTGAACACAGGGTCCAAGAATCTGGACGAGATCCTGTCTGTGCAGAGGAGAATAAAAGATACTACAGGGCTTGGATTCACTGGTGCAAAGAAAGGGTGTGATACTAGGTTTGTAAAAGCTAATGGCACAGTTCCTCAAGACAACAAACACAAGACAGCGGATAAGTTCGTCTGTGCCAGAGAAAATTATAACCAGTTTCGTTCCCCAAGAGATGTAGGATGGCAACATGCTAGGGTGTGCTACTACTGCAGCAAACCTGGGCACATCAAACGTCATTGCTACCGTTATAGACGTGACAGCCAGTACAAAGAACCAATAAGGAAACGAGGCGGCATGATGTGGAGACCAAGGAATGATCAATACTGCTGTGTCTCGTACAGTTCAACTGACAAGGAGGATGAAGAGAGTTGGTTCTTCGACAGCGGCTGTTCAAGGCACATGGCTGGAGTTCGAGAATACCTAACCAATCTGAGACCGATCGACGGCCACCATGTGACATTTGGTGATGAAAAAAGAGCAAGAGTTCTAGCCAAGGGAATACTGAATGTTCCAGGTATGCCACATCTAGATGATGTCTATTGGGTTGATGGGTTAAGGGCCAATCTGATTAGTATCAGTCAGCTATGCGATGGCCGTAACCAGGTACAGTTCACAAGAAATTCCTGCCAAGTTTATGACAAACATGGAGTTTGTGTGATGGAAGGAGAACGTGCAAGCAACAACTGCTATCTCCTGAGCCGTGCTGCAACCCTAGCAGCAATTACTTGCATGCTGAGTAGATCTGATGAAGTGCATCTATGGCATCAACGCTTGAGACACATCAATTTCAGATCTTTGAAATTTCGGGCCAACGAGAGGTTGCTTGAAGGTATTCCTAATATTAAAGGAGATATGCAAATTATTTGTGGTGATTGTCAAGGAGGAAAGCAGACTCGAGCAGTGCACAAAAAAGTGAATAGAATCTACACCAAGCGTCCTCTTGAACTACTTCATATGGATCTGATTGGACCAATGCAAGTGGAGAGTATTGGACGTAAGAGGTATGCTTTCGTATGTATAGATGACTGCACCAGATACTCTTGGATCATGTTCTTGCGCGAGAAGTCCGAAACTGTGCAAGCCTTTGTACAGCTCGCCACCTGCCTGATTAATGAAAGGAGAGCTCGAGGAGAAAATCTCGTGTCCATTCGAAGTGATCACGGGAGGGAGTTTAAGAATGAGAAGTTTGCTCAATTCTCTGATGAGCAAGGAATTGTACATCAATTCTCATCTCCTATCACACAACAATAGAACGGAGTAGTAGAGCGGAGAAATCGAACTATTAAAGAAATGACGAGAGTTATGTTGCATGCAAAGAACGTCCCTTTGAATCTGTGGGCTAAGGCTATGTCAACTGCTACCTACGTCCTGAACAGAGTCCTAATTTGACCAGGGATGGACAAGACTAGCTATGAGCTATGGAGAGGAAGAAAACCCTCTGTTAAGCACTTTCATGTCTTTGGAAGTACTTGCTATATTCTGACTGATAGGGAGCAAAGGCAGAAGCTGGACAGGAAATGTGATGAAGGACTATTCCTGGGTTATTCTCCAAACAGCAGAGCCTATCGTGTCTACAATAAGAGAACTAGAGCAGTGATTGAGTCAATCAATGTGGTGATCGACGATACCAAGGATTCTCCTCTGAGGAAGGAACCAGATGATGATATGGAGACTCAGAATACTCGTCCCAAACCGGTACAAGGATCTGTACCATATGCAAATTCTGAAATTGGGCCTGAAACTGTGTCAGATTCGGTCGAGAAGCATAATGATGTACACATGCAAGATTCTATAGATACTTGCCATCAGCCTGTGCAGGAGTATGTACCAGATGCAAATTCTGAAGTTGTGCCTGAGACTGTGTTAGACTCGGCCCGGGAGGATAATGACTTATACATGCAAGATGCTGATGAAAGTGAGGTGAATCAAACTCAATCATGAGCTGGTGAGACAGGCTTGCAACCCTCTAGCAGAATCCAAAAGAACCACCCTCTGTCCAGTATCATTGGCAGCCCTCACGACAAGATTAGAACTAGAGGTAAACCGCATGTTAATTACAGAGATATGATTAACTATAGCTACTATTTATCAAAGGTGGAACCCAAGAATGTGAAGGAAGCCCTGCAAGATGACCATTGGATCACGGCCATGCAAGAGGAGTTGGGCGAATTCACTCGCAACAATGTATGGGATCTTGTTCCTTGTCCAAGTGGAGTCAATATCATTGGAACAAAGTGGATATTCAAAAACAAGACGGATGAGAGTGGCAACATTACGAGAAACAAAGCCAGGTTGGTTGCTCAAGGGTACACACAGATAGAGGGGATTGACTTTGAAGAGACATTCACCCCAGTAGCACGCTTGGAAGCTATTTGTCTTCTACTTGCAGTGGCATGCTATCTAAAGTTCAAACTGTTCCAGATGGACGTGAAGAGTGCCTTCTTGAACGGTCTGTTATCCGAGGAAGTGTACGTGGCACAGCCTACAGGATTTGAGGACCCTCACTATCCAGATCATGTTTACAAACTGAAGAAGGCCTTGTACGGACTAAAGCAAGCCCCTAGAGCTTGGTATGAAAGGCTGACACAATTCCTCATGAGCATGGGATACACTCGAGGAGGAATAGATAAGACTATGTTCGTGAAAAAGGGTAACAAACACTTTATCATTGCACAGATCTACGTCGATGACATTGTGTTTGGTTCCAATTCTCAGAAGATGGTGGATGAGTTTGTGGCCCAGATGCAAAGCGAGTTTAAAATGAGCATGGTAGGTGAAATGAACTATTTCTTGGGGCTGCAGGTTGTACAGTCGAAGGAAGGGATTTTCTTGACTCAGGCCAAGTATGCGAGAAATCTAGTGAAGAAGTTTGGACTGGACAAGGCTACCCACAAGAGAACTCCTGCTGCTACACATGAGAAAATCACTAAGGATGATGTAGGAACTTCAGTGGACCAGACCTTGTACAGAAGCATGATTAGGAGTCTACTATACCTGACTGCGACCAGACCAGATATTTGTCAAGCTGTGGGAGTCTGTGCCAGGTATCAGGCAGATCCGAAGGAAAGTCACTTGTTGCAGGTGAAGAGGATCATCAAATATGTAAGTGGTACTGCTGATTATGGTCTGTGGTACACTAGAGATATAAGTGGTTGTCTTGTTGGATACTCCGATGCAGACTGGGCTGGTAACATCGAGGACAGAAAGAGTACTTCTGGTGGATGCTTCTTCGTGGGCAATAACCTTGTTTCTTGGTTTAGCAAGAAGCAGAACAGTATTTCACTGTCGTCTACTGAAGCAGAGTATATGGCTGCGGGGAGCTGTTGTGCTCAAATGCTTTGGATGAAGCAGATGCTCAAGGAAGTGGGACTGGAGCAGAATACCATGACGTTATACTGTGACAACATGAGTGCAATCAGCATCTCTAAGGATCCAGTACAGCATTCGCGGACAAAGCACATTGACATCAGACACCACTTCATTAGAGAGCTAGTTGAAGATAAACTCATCAGTCTGTTCCACATGCCAACAGAGAAACAACTAGCGGATATTCTGAAAAAGCCGTTGAACGCTGAGAGGTTTGAGACACTAAGGTCTGCACTTGGCCTTTGTGTCATGAAGAACTAGAAGGCTTTGACATCAGGGGCAGTCAGCTGAGCAGAACTCCTATAAGTGTTGCTGACGTGCCATGAAGTAAGGGGGAGCTATGTGTTTAAATCAAAACTGTGCAAGCTCCTTGAAAAGTTTTTCGACGGAGATTTCAAAAGTGGCTGTTGACAAGGCCGTCGTTTCCACCAAGATGCTACCGGAGACTGGTCAAGATCCAGTCTACCATTGAGGGGGAGACTGCGCAGATCGGCACATCGCACATCTGGACAGACCAAGAATCCAGTAAAATGGGTTTCTTCAGTGAAACCTAAAGGTACGTCTTCTGAGTCTACTGCTGAACAATCTAGTATTGCTGATGTTCCTGTTGGGGTGCCGATTGGTGGAGAAAGTTTGGTAAAAGAATTGGTGAATGCTTGTCTATCTGGTGAAGATCCAGAGGAGGATGATACTGAATTTGAAGAGGAGTAGTCTGTGCAACGGTCCCTTGCCACTTGCGTCTAAAAGGGGGAGAATCTGCATGAGTAGAGATGTGTGACAGTGATGATGTGTGCTGCTACTGTTTTGTGTTGCTGATGTGCTGCTGATTTGTGTTGCTGCTGCTTTGTGTGCCTATCGCTGCAAGATTCAACTAAGGGGTTGAAAAGAGGTCATGCAGAAGAAGTGTTTTGCCTCAAATGTCAAGGGGGAGATTGTTGGAGCATAGAGTGCCATCTAGGCAAAACAAGAATCTGTACAAGAAGTTATCAAAGTGATCTGTGCTAGCATCTGTGCAAGATCTCTTTTTCAGTTCCGAAAAATCGGCACAGATCTTTCAGTTCCGAAAAATTAGCACATCACCTAGTTTTTCGATCGGATGGATCTCGATCAAATATATCCGACTGACACATCATCAAACCCGATCCTTTGAAGATAAAGATATGCAGATCTCATCTGATTTAATCCCGATCTTATCTAAGGTTTTAGGAAATCAGATCTAGGGTTTCTTAGCCTTCAAGTTTCACTCGGCTATATAAAGAAGGCCAGGTTTCTTTATTGGTAACACACAAAAAACCTGAAAAAAGCCGTGTGGAGGAGCCATCAATCTGCGAGCGGAATTCATCATTCTAATCTACGAGTGTTCATGCTGTCATAGAAGAATTGAGGCCGCAAGTTGGTAAGCAACTTGCCTTACTTTCTTGAACTCATACATTGCTGCTGCGCATAAATTATTCCAGAGTTCAAGAGGTGTCGTCGCTGCGTTGTACAAGTCTGTGCTCGCTGTTCGACTCACACAAGAGACGACAAACACTGCCAGGAGAATCTGCTGTGATAGGTTCAACTGTATCAGCCTCGGGAGGAGGTCTGGACGTGCAAGACGGGAGTCTTCGGATCTAAGGGAAGTTTAGATCACACAATTCACTTGGAGAGTAGTAAAGGGGATCAGTGGTTTGGAAGGCTATTCAAACGTCAATCTGTACTATATACCGTGATAGTGGATTGTTCCTTGGACTTGGGAGAAGTCCCCCAGATGTAGGCTACATTGAGCCGAACTGGGTCACCAAGTGCTTTGTGTCCTTTACTGTTCTGCATTTCATTTTTATTATCTTGGTCTGTGTAACTAACTGTACCACCGTCTGTGCTATCTGGCTGGTACAGTTGATCTCATCTCACGCGTAGCAATTTCAAGCCCATTTCCCGCCTACCGTTTCCTGCTAATAACTTTTCCCCTCAGGTGTACGTGGTCTATGCGAGTGTGGATGTGATGCGGGGAATGAGTCCAAATGACAAATTGTATAAGCATCACACGTATAATGAATTTTGTAACATAATGGTACCTCATGTGCACTTTCTCTAGTGTGTAGAAAAACAAGAGGGCCATAGGAGAGTGACACCATGAGCCGGCTAGGGATAGTCATTGAACCTTCCTTCATGATAAGCTTATGATGTGGGATCAAATATCCAGAAGGTTCTTTTGGGCCAAAAAAAAACTTTCCATTCCCTTTAAGTGTCTTAAAAACTCATGCGAGAAATCTAAGTCAAGCAAATTGTTATTACGAGTGACTCTTTACACTAGACTAGTGAGGATACCAGGCAATCTCTAGCATGTATGCATACCCTCATTGGTTAGTCACATGTAGATGAGCAATGAGGGGTCGGGAAGTAAGCTTACCCCTCGATGGAAGTCATACCGAGTTCCATGCGAAGCTTCTCAAATGGTTCCCTGTTCAGTGCCTTGGTGAATATGTCAGCAACTTGTTCCTTTGTTCTACAGAATTCAACTAGGACTAACCCCTTTTCAACACAATCACATAGGATGTGGTGCTTGATTTCAATTTGTTTTGTCCTAGAATGCTGCACAGGATTCTTAGATATGTTTATAGCACTAGTATTATCACACAAAATTGGAACCGAATCAAAGGTAATGTCATAGTCACTTAGCTGTTGTTTCAACAATAGGAGTTGTGCACAGCACGCAGCAGCGGCAATGTACTCAGCTTCTACTGTTGAAAGAGCGACTGAATTTTATTTCTTTGAGGCCCAGGATACAAGGCACGATCCAAAGAATTGGGCCATCCCGGATGTAGACTTACGGTCCACCTTGTTACCTGCAAAATCAGCGTCGGTGTATCCCACTAGTCGGAGATCACCATTCTTGGGGTACCATAGGCTGAGGGTATTGGTACCCCTCAGGTAACGAAGTATCCGCTTCACTACTTTTAGATGCGTTTCCCGTGGATCTGCCTGAAAGTGTGCACATAGACAGACACTATACATAATATCAGGTCTACTTGCAGTGAGATAAAGAAGTGAACCTATCATTCCTCGGTAGAGTGTCTGATCTATTTGTGGGGAGCTGTCATCCTTCCCTAATGACTTGTTTGGAGAGGCTGGGATAGTCATGGTACTTGAGTCCTTCATGCCGAACTTGCTGATCATTTCACGTAGATACTTCTGCTTATGGATTCTAGTTCCATCTCCATTTTGTTCCACCTGAAGTCCTAGGAAGAATTTGAGCTCTCCGACCATACTCATTTCAAATTTGCTTTCCATGAGTTTCGTAAATTTCCTGACTAATAAATCATTAGAAGAACCAAAAATGATGTCATCAACATATACCTGTACTACCAGAGTATGATTCCCTTCCCTCAGAAGGAATAGAGTCTTGTCGACCTCTCCTCTTACATATCCGTGCGCGAGAAGAAATTGAGACAGTCGTTCGTACCAGGCACGAGGAGCCTGCTTCAATCCGTAGAGGGCTTTGTCTAGGATCTATATATGATCTGGTTGCCTGCTGTCCTCGAAGCCAGGGGTCTGTGCGACGTACACTTCCTCCTTAAGTACTCCATTGAGAAATGCAGTTTTGACGTCCATCTGCTGCAGTTTAAAACCATGATAAGCAGAGTATGCAATTAATAGTCTAATGGCTTCTAACTTGGCTACAGGAGCAAATGTCTCGTCATAGTCGATCCCTTCCTACTGGTTGTAGCCCTTAACAATGAGTCTTGCCTTGTTTCGTACTACCTGCCCTTTGTCGTCCAGTTTATTTTTGAATACCCACTTAGTCCCTATGACCGTTCAATCTTTCGGTCGAGGAACCAAATGCCAAACCTTGTTTCTTTCAAACTGATGAAGCTCCTCTTGCATTGCTTTTACCCAATCAAAATCTTTTAGAGCTTCATGAACATTTCTGGGTTCGGTGAGACGGACATATGTTGTGAAAGCATGGCTATCAGGGAACAGATGCATGGAAAATGTAGTCTCGCATCCATCCAGGGGGTGTATGATCTCTTGCGCTTTGTCTAACAGGGATTACCTGATTTTCCTCATTTTCTTGTGCTTCATCAAGACCACCCTCATTGGGGTTCGCATGAACTTGTGGATCAGGTGCATTGTAGTATTCGTGCCATGTAGCGTTTCCTCAGAGGAGATGTCTCTTTCATCTAGGCTGAACTCGTCTTCTGGTGTGAGTGGAGGAGCTCCATCTTCTTGAATTAGATTTTCTGCCATTATTTCCTCATCAAAAACCACATGGATGCTTTCCTCAATCTTCCTTTGACATTTGTTATATACTTTGTAGGCCTTGCTGTGGTTCGAGTACCCGACGAACACACAGTCATCACTTCTGGGATCAAGTTTTCCTATATTGGTCTTCCCGTTGTTGTGTACATAGCATTTGCAGCAAAACACCCTGAGGTGTGACACACTAGGCTTCCTTCCCTTCATTAGTTCATATGGAGTCTTGTTCAGGATAGGCCTCAAGTGAGCCCTATTCAGAACATGGCAGGCTGCATTGAGGGCTTCCCCCAGAAGCTCCTAGGCAGACCACTAGCAATAAGTAACGTTCGTGTCATATCAGCCGGTGTTTTGTTTTTCCTTTCAACAACTCCATTCTGTTGAGGTGTCCTCGGAGCCAAAAAGTTTTGTCTGATGCCCCTTGTCCTGCAAAGATTTGAAAGCAGTGAATTCTAAAATTCGGGTTCGTGATCAGTACGTATACTCACCAGGTAGAGATTCAGTTGCCTCTCAACTAAGTTCAACCAGATTTCAAATTCTGCAAACACCTCATCTTTAGTTTTTAGAAACACTGTCCATGTGTATCTAGAGTAGTCATCAACAATCACAAATATGTATTTGTTACCTTCACGGCTCCTTGTACGCATGGGACCACTTAGATCCATATGGATAAGCTCAAGAGGGCGAGTGGTGCTTACCTCATTCTTTGACTTGAAGGAAGACCTAACCTGTTTTCCCTTGGTGCATGCATCACATAGATTGTTTAGGGTGTCCTCCACGTTTGGGAGTCCATTTACTAGCTCTAGTCGGTGTAGTATACATAGGAGTCTTAGGCTTGCATGTCCAAACCTCTTATACCATAGCTCGGACTCACTTGCTTGACATGTCAGACAGAGTTCCCCGTCAGGTACGAATGACGGATCCACCTTATATACTCTGTTCACTCCCTTTCCCTTCATGAGAGTTTTCCCTGTGTCTATGCATTCTACAATACACTCATCAGAAGTAAATGTAACTCTGTTCTTGCCATTTTGGCATAGCTATGAGACACTAATTAAATCGAAACTCAGTCCATAGACTAGACTAACATTATTAATGTAGAGTTGATCAGATAGTTTAACTTTACCCAAACTGAACGTTTCACCTTTGCTCTTGTTCCCGGAGGTGACTGGCCCTCCCGAGTAGTGGCGGAGTGACTCAAACCATTCTCTATTCCCGGTCATGTATCCTGAGCAAGCACTATCTATGTATCAGGGACAGCTATCCTCTACAACCTGCACAAAAAAGATCATTAGATTTTACGAACCCAAATAAGCTTAGGCTTACTTGGTTTCTTGGCAGGGTGAGTGATTCCAGATACAACAGTGTTACTGGTTTCCCCCATTATTTTCCTGGGAAACGTTCCTTGGCGAGGATTTGGGCTTCCAACTTTATTTTCTCTAAGGTTCCGCATTGGGACAGGTCTTTCGATAGTGTCCAGATCGTTTGCACTTCCAGCAAGCTTTCCTTTGTTTTCCCGGTGTCCCGTACTTGGTGTTTACTCTCTGTTCTAAATCCTTACGTAGAGAGCACTCACCGTGTCGGTGTCCTGCCTTACCACAATGCCAGAAAACTCTATGATGTTTTAGGTTAACATACTTACTTCTTCCTGGTGGGATAGACTTGTTGGCAATTCGTGCAGCAAAGTCAATGTGAGAGGGTTTACTGCTTGCTGCTTGCTTTAGCCAAAGGGTTTAGGCCTTCTTTCCATCAAATGGAACAGTACTTCTAGCAGCAGTCAGCTCTGTCATTCCTTGGGTTGCTCCACATTTGCATTTGAAGGACTTTTCGACTGCTTGGTCCACCTCTTTTCCTTTCCTTGAGACCTTGTTCTCCATTTCGGATTTGTACCCTAGACCTGGCCGAGATGTGAAGTGCTTGGTAAACCCTTCCTTGATTTCAGAGACCTTTGTTTCAGTGTATTCTTTCAGCCACTTCTTCTTCAGTTCCTCTTCATCTGCTTTGGTCACCTCAACTTTCTTCATAAGCTTTGCGTTCTCTTCTTCAAGTTGGGTAACCTTACCTTCTAAGGAACGAATATCATCTAACTCTATCTGAAGGCTTTCATTCTGTGTATTTAAACTGTTAAGCTTTTTCTCGGGGCTTTGGAGCTGCTTGGTCAGTTTGGTTCCGTTCTGTAATAATTCTTCCTCAAGTTGCAAGGCCTTATTAGCCCATAGGTTCCCATTCTCCTCAAGTGCTGTGGTTGATTCCTCCTGTTCTCTCAGCTCTTGAGTGAGCTCCTGAGAGATATTAGCTGTTCATTAGTTCTATCAGTCAAGTAAGCAAAAGGGTCAGAATCCGTTACCTCATTGGTAGCCATTATGCATACTGCTCCAGTTGGATTGTCATCTCCACTGTCCTCATCAGACTCTTCCCATGTAGCTATCATGGCATTAACGCTTTTCTGAGCTGGAGGCTCCCCTGCCTTTTTGTTGAAGTAATTCTTTGCCATATGTCCTTTCTTTTGGCAGTGGTAGCACAGTGCATCTTTGTTTGATCCCTTTCCTTTGAAGAAACATTTTGGCGCGGTGCCTGCCATCTTGAATGCTCTAGTCAGAAGTGCTGTCATTTCATCCTCATGCTCCTCATCGGTTTCCTTCTGTGCTAGCTTAAAAGCCTTTTCAACTTTGAGAGCGATAGACTGGGTTTTCTCCGGTTCGCGTCTAGCAACCTTTCGCTGCTGAATACTGTCAGTACTTTGGAGTTTTGCCACGAGTTCTTCAAGAGTGATTTCCTTGATGTCTTTTTGAGCTTGAAGTGCCACGGATACGGCATCTCACTTCGAGCTGAGTGCCTGAAGGAAGTGATGGGTAACCTTCCATTCAGGGATTTGCTCATCCAGAAACTACATCTGTCCAATGTAGCCCTGAAATCGTGAGTGAAATTCTGATGGACCACAATTGTATGAATCATAAACACAGTTAAACCCACCAAATTAGACTGTTTGTCTATCTAACTTCGATGTTTTAGTCCCGATACATTTCTACAGGGTATTTCAGAGCTTAGAGAGAATACACGCTAAGGAAGAGCTTTTAGCACAGAAAAGATATCAGGAGACAATCCAAGGTCAAGATCAGACGCTGAATGAAGAAATCTAAAGATCCTGACTTGGAATCATTCAAAACAAATCAAACCGAAGAGAAACCGAAGACAATCCGGAGCTGGAATACACCGATAGCTTTGTGCAAACTGCACAAAACTCACAACCACTCTCCTCATGCCACATGGACCGGTGGCTTTCTCCTCACATCCACCCCTCCTCCTCTCCCCTTCCTCCACATGTCACCCTCTCCTCCATCCATGCCCAAAGCCGCCGGCGGCTTTGCCTTCTCCTCTCCCCTTGTGACACTTGTCTTCCTCTCCTCTTCCCCCCATCTCCACCCTTGGATGCCAAACCACATGCCCTCATCTTGGCCCTCCATTCCCCTCCCCTTAGCCTATAAATACCAAGCTCTCCTCCTCATTTCAAATCATCCCAAAATTGTGTAAAACACTTCTCTCTCTAAGTTTGTTACTATGTAAAGTTTGGTTTGATATCAATAAAAGTTCAGTTTGTTCTCAATTACTTTAGTTCGATCTTGAGTACTCCTGTTGGTTCTTGAGTACTCAAGTTTTCAGTTACAGTTCAAGAGTTACTCCTGTTTGTTCTTGAGTAATCTCTTTCTCTTCTCTCTTTACTCCTGTTTGTTCTTGAGTATTCTTTTCCAAATCCCCAAGTATTTAGTTATGATGTCCAACTCTATGGATATTCGTAACTAAACTCTTCATTCGGTTGAAGGGGAGTTCTTGTTTTATAAAATGTTTTACTTTGTTTAGTTTCTTTTCTCTGTATTCAAAACTTGTTCTATGTGCCATTTATAAGGTCAGACTTTCCAAGGTTGAGTGGAAGCTACGAAAGGGCAAAACTCTTCTGTGGGAAGTCGTGAACATACTCGGGTAAGTGGATGCTACGAAAGGGCAAAGCTTATCTGAGGAGTTCGATCTATCTTTAAAACCATTTGGAAACTGGACCAAAGGGACCAAATGGATGCACAAAAGGCTAAGATACTTCGAAAGGAGGAATTAGTCTGAAGTAGAACAAGGGTTTACAAACAGTGTGGAAAATTGAGCGCTACGAAAGGGCCTCGATACACGTTTGAATACTTAGAAGGGTTACTAAAAGAATGAACAGGATATAATACAAGGCCCCCCAAGACCGAATACTTCTCTCGTAATTACAAAACCCCTTTGTCTTTACTTTTATTGTTCAATCAACTGCAACCATCAACCGCTCACAATCCGGAGGACTTGCAATTCACGCATCACCCACTGTAAGTCTTCGCTTTTAATTTCAGTATTTACTTTTCTGTAATTTACTTTTCAGCACTCAAAACCAAAACCAACTAAAAAGTCACGTAGTTGTTAGCACTAAAACCTCAACCAACCTAAAACACGCTCCTTCGCTGAACAAATCCCTTAAAGAATAACCTATCCCCCTAATTCCTCTGGGTTCGACCCCTACTTACCAAGTACTACCCAGTAGTATAGTTGCGAGTAGCGGACTATTATAAATTTATTTGCACAAATCGCTCTGACGACAAGCGGTTCTGTCAAATTGGCGCCGTTGCCGGGGAATTAGCAAATGGATAGTTGTTCTTTTTCTATTATACATAATTCGCCATGTCTTCATACTACGACATAGAACCTTGGAAAAATGGGGGTAGCAACCTTATGTTTGAAATGATTAGACGTCTCCCCCAATTCGGAGGTGCTCTTGGAGAAGATCCCGTAAGGCATACACAAACGTTCCACTCCATATGCAACCACATGAGGCCTAAAAATGAATCGCTAGAGGAATTTAAACTCACATGTTTTAAATTTTCTTTAACTGACTCGGCATTAAAATGGTATTACTCATGTGCTGAGTATGAAAGTGATTATGGGGGTCTACAAACCAAATTCCTTGAGAAGTTTTGCCCTCCATCTCTCCGACTTGAAACCCACGAGAAGATTCTCAATCTTGAGCAATTCCGGGACGAAACATTGGACGAGTACTTGGCGTACTTTGACTCCATTGTGGCGAGCTGCCCGCACCATGGATTCTCCAGAATCAATCTTATCCAAAGGTTTCTCGGTGGAATGATGCCACTTGAGCGGAAAAGACTTAACGATGCAGCGGGAGGCTCGATCATGAAGTTAACCATGTCTCAAACCTGGCGACTCATAGACAATTTGGCAGAGAGCACAAAACAAGGGCCAATACACCAAACTAAAGATAAGGTACCGACGATGGAAGTGGACTCAGTACAAAACAAGCCCGACACCACACCCATTACGAGCTTGCCCGCAACAAAGCCAAGAGAAGACATCAGTACAAGGGCAGTAATGGACGTGAAGGAGGCTCTAAAGGAGCCAATATTGGAGCCCACGAAGCCAACTGAGGATGAGGACTCGCAAATAACCGAAGAAGAACCGGCCAAATTAGGCCTGGTTCTCATTGCCAAACCAGCCGAGCCACTTGAACCGGTCCTCATCACCAATATACCCGAAACATGCCCGATCCTCACTATCGAAGCACCTAAGGCAGGCCTGGTCCTCATTATCAAACTGTCCAAGAAAGACCTGGCCCTTATGGTGGAAGTTCCCCTACTTTTCCCTTCGGTTTGTATGCGGATCACAGCCCCTGAAAATGAAGTGATTAACGCTAAGGTGCAAGGCGAGTTTGAGGCAGAACAAGGACAAGAAAAGCGATCAATGGAGCTCTCACTCACCACGACTCAACAAAGCGGCCCTGAAAATTTGCTCGTGCTAGGACGACCATTCGTCGCTGCCACAAAGAAGAGGCTTCACATGGAGACATGCTTAAGGTCACCAATGCTCGATGGCACAATACTGAATTTCCAGAATTGCAAAAGTGCCACACATTCAAACATGAAGAAACGACCAAGACATGGGCCGGTGGAATGGAAGCCCGGATGGAGAAACAAGAAAGTCCGACTCAAAAGACCAGCATCTATGGTCAAAGGATCCTCACCTTCCCAGAAGAATGTAAAGAAGAAATTATCGGTTCAATGGATATCAGAACCAAGCCCGCTGCCATACGAGAACTTGGGACCGATTAAGAGAGCAGTTGGGAAAAAGTTTGACCTCAAGCACCCATGGGACCCAAACCAGTGATCCACAAACGAGGTATCGTCGAGCCAACGACGTTAAACAAGTGCACTGGTCGGGAGGTAACCCGACACTATCTTACTTTTCTGCACTTTAATTTCTGTCATTTAAATTCAGTAATTTAGTTTTAAGCTTGCATGACTTTTGAACTAAGGCACGCCTTCGTTCAAAAGTGGGGGGTGAGAACCACCTGTGTACATAAATAACATGCTTGCTGTTTTTTCTTAGTAATAGTATCTTTTTGAAAATATGAACTTGAGAATGTGAAAAAGATAGATCATAATTCATGCATCAACCTTGTGAAAATTCAACTGTTTAAAAACTTAGAATGTAACTTCTCATTTGTCCTTTGTGCCGAGATAACCTAGGGATGTGGAGTTGATAGAATGTAACTTCTCATTCCCTGAGTAGAGTCGTTTCAGTGCGTCCCACATATCCTTGGCTGTTTTGTAATGAATCATCTTTTTCAGATCTCTTGGGTTGAGAGCTTGATATAGGGTTTTCTTTGCTCTAATGTTCTTTTCAAGTATCTTGTAGTCAGCATCCGTGTAGTCCTTCCGATCCTTTTCCTTAGTCGGATCTTCTGTGTTCGGGATTTTCACTACTCCCTGTTCGATGATTTGCCACAACTGTCCGTCCAAGGAACACGTATGTGCCTCAAACTGTTCCGCCCACAATTTCACTGCGAAATTGTTCCAATCGTTCAATTGTGTTAGCGTCGCATTAGTCCTCAGATTCATTGTACTATATTTGTTGGATCGTAGTTAGCGTCCTGACAAGTAACGTTACTTGCCAGGTAATGTAAAGCAGCGGAAAATAAATATTGCAAGTAAAACTTAGACGTACGCAGTGAGTTATAGTGGAAACCCTAGTACTCAAGTAAGTACTAGAGAAAACCCACTACCTTCTAGCAGAATGACAGCACTGCCTTGTCGCGAGGCAATGTGCACAAATAAATTTATATTCCGCTACTCGTGACCTTACTACTGGGTAGAAAGTGGTAAGTAGGGGTCAAACCCAAGGGAATTAGGGGGATAAGTTATTCTTTGAGGGAATCGTACAGCGAGGGAGCGTGTTTTAAGGTTGATTGGGGTTTTAGCGGTTATAACTAAGTGACCTTTTTTTGGTTGTTTTGGTTTTTAGTGCGGAAAGTAAATTACAGAAAAATAAATACTGAAAAATAAAAAGAAAGATTTACAGTGGGTGATGCGTGATTTGCGAGTCCTCCGGATGGTGAGTGCAGTTGATTAAGACAGTTATACTAGGAAAGTAAATACAGGGGGGTTTTGTAATTTAAGGAAAGCATTCGGTTTCGGGGGCCTTGAATCATAGCCTGTTTTATCATTTTAGTAATCTTTCTAAGTATTCAAACGTGCATCAAGGCCATTTCAAGCGCTCGATTTGCCACACTGTCTAGTCTTTTGCAAAAGTGTTCAAAAGTGAATCAAGGCCATTTCAAGCACTTGACTTGCAACACTGTCTAATCTTTTGCAAAAAACGTAGAGCCCTTGTTCTACTTAGACTAGCACCCCATTTCAAGGTATACTAGCCTATGTGCATCCATTTGGATTGTCTTTTCCGATTTATCCAAATGGTGTTTGAGAGAGATCGAACTCCTTAGATAAGCTTTGCCATTTCAAGCATCCACTTACCCGAGTATGTTCACGAACTTCCACGGAAGAGCTTTGCCATTTCAAGCATCTACTCAACCTTGGAAGTTCTGACCTAATATATGGCACATAGAACAAGTTTTGAATACAGAGAAAAAACACTAAAATAGTCTAAAACATTTTATAATACAAGTACACCCCTTCAACCGAATGAAGAGTTTAGCTACGAATATCCATAGAGGTGGATACCATAGCTAAGTACTTACAGTTTTTGAAAGACAGTAAGTAAGGGAAATGGGTGAGTACTTCAAGAACCGACAAGAGTACTCGAAAATAAAGAAAAGCTTGAGTACTCAAGAACCGACATGAGTACTCAAGACCGAACTATAATACTCAAGAACCAACAGGAGTATTATATATTGAAAACTAAACTTACAAATGCCAAACTTTCTAGAGAGATAAGTGTTTATGATTTTGGGATGTTTTCAAATGAGAGGGGAGGCATGTATTTATAGCGAAAGGAGAGGGGAATGGAGGGCTAAGATGAGAGCACATGGCTCTCATCCATGGTGAGCTCCATGGAAGGTAAGAGCCGCCGGTTGGAGGTCATCCATGGAGGAGAGCTTCCTCCCAAGCTCACCTCCTCCCAAAAGCCGCCGGTCTTCATGGATAAGGATGAGTTTTTGTGTGAGTTTTGTGATGTTTTCACAAAACTATCAGTCCAATTTCGCTCCGGTCTGATTTTGGTTATTCCTCGGTTGGATTTGTTTTGAGTGATTCCATGTCAGGATCTTGAGATTTCTGCATTCAGCGTCTGATCGTGACCTTGGACTGACTCGTAATATCTTTTCAGCGTAAAATCCTCTCCTTAGCGTGTTTTCTCTCTAGAGTCCAAAATACCCTGTAGAAATATATCGGAACTAACAAGCAAAAGTTAAATAGACAAAAGGTCTAATTTAGTGGGTTTAACTGTGTTTATGATTTGTATAATTATGGTCCATCAGATCACCCCACACTCTTAGTTGTTCATCCCGAACAATGCTATTAAAGGGCGGCACTAAGTAAACTTTTAAAATATGAAAGTTAGACTGTGGGACTCGATTTATCCTAATTCATGCATTACTTACTTATTACCAAATTAAACCGTGTAAATAAATAGAAGAAACTTGATACGTGTACCTTCTTGCTGAGATGCAAATTATTTTGGATGTTTCGGGAGATAGCCCTTTTTAGGCTCCTGGACTACATCCTCGGGACCGTCTCGCACTATATGGTTTCCTTGTAGCTTTCTCTAGCACGTGATTCGGTTCGGGTTTCAATGGTTTGAGCCTTTTTGATTTCTTTTTTGGCGAGGGACAGCTTTTTTGTAGTGAATCGGCCTTTGGCCTTTGATTTGACTCTTTGAGTACTTCACTTTTTGTTCGGTTAAAACCTTTACAATTTTGGGCCTTTGGCCTCTTGATTTGCTTCTTTGAGCTTTTTGCTTCTTTGTGACTTGCTAGTCCATTTTCTCAAGCCTTTTTGGGAGGTCCAATCGTCGCCCGCGAGCATATGGAAATACCTCCCCGCTCCTCTCATCCTTGTCGTTTCGCGCGGGTCAAGATGAGGGTCGCTCATCTATTTTCTCGGCTACTTTGACTACAGATAGGACGGTCTGATTCCCGTCCTCGCCTTTTTTTCTTTTTTGCATAAACACTGCATGGCGGAGATGACTTCAATCTTCACTGAACCCCGAAGTGCAGCCTCCACTGACTTCGAAAACCATATAGTTTGATTCGATCCTTCGAGTGCTTGCCAAGCCTCTCTAGGGCAGTTTATGTCAACTCCACATCCCTAGTTTATCTCAGCACAAAGGGACAAATGAGAAGTTACATTCTAAGTTTTTAAACAGTTGAATTTTCACAAGGTTAATGCATGAATTATGATCTATCTTTTTCACATTCTTAAGTTCATATTTTCAAAAAGATAATATTAAAGGAAAAGGAAAAGAAAAACATGTTATGTACACAGGTGGTTCTCACCCCACACTTTTGAACGAAGGCGTGCCTTTCAGCAAGTCTTAGTTCAAAAGTCATTCAAGCAAATATATACAGGAAAGGTGAGAATGAAAAAACTAAATGACAGAAATTAAATGACTGAAAGTAAGATAGGTGTCGGGTTACCTCCCGACCAGTGCCTTTGTTTAACGCCGTTGGCTCGACGATACCTCATTCTTGGATCATAAGGTGGGATCCCATGGGTGGCTTAGGTCGTAGTGTTGTGGAGCTAAGTTGACTTCGCCGTGGTAATGTTTGACTCGCTGCCCGCTTACCGTGAATCTGCTTGCATTGTCCATGCTTTCCAACTCAAGCATCCCATGGTTGAATACTTTAGTCACGGTATAAGGACCGGTCCATCTTGATTTCAGTTTGCCTGGCATAAACTTCAACCGTGAGGAGAAGAGTAGTACTTGTTGTCCTTCCTCAAATGAGCGTCGGAGGATGAATTTGTCATGATATAATTTTGTCCGCGCCTTGTAGTCTGTTTGCTCTTCATAGGCCTCAAGCCGCAATTCTTCAAGTTCGCATAGCTTAAGCTTCCTATCTAGTCCGGCAGCTTTTAAATCTGGATTGCACTGCTTGAGCGCCTGATGAGTCGTATTTATACGACTCGTCGAGTCAACTAATCCCATCTATTTCGACACTTTTATATGCGAACAGTTACTTTTCAGTATGGTTTTGCATTTCAGGTGTTTCGGAAGCTCTAGGAGGAAACGTGCATAAAAGACGGCATTTTATGCCGAAAACACCACAATGGCAGATCAGACATTTGGACGCTCGATGGAGCGCTGGGAATGGACCTTTGATCAGCAAAATACGAGCTACATGGCGTCGCGTAACTGACTCAATTCCCTACAACTCTCTAATTCACACCTAGAGCATCCGAGGTCATTTGGAGGGTCAAAACGAGAGTCAAAGTCGGAATTAGCGCGCAGAAGAGAGCAGCAACTGAGACCGGATCACGGACGCAGGCAATTTTAACTCACCGATAAAGTGTTCATGGTCCGCGCCAGTTAAAATGTACACGGTCCGCGTCGATGATGTCATCAACACGTTTTGATGATGTCAGCGAGTCCGAAAATTGGAAATTTCAGCCCAAATCAAACTTGGAAACCCTATCTTTTTTTATAAATAAGATGTTTGGGTTAGGGTTTCCATCATCCATCATTCCACGAAGACCAAGACGGCTCTGGAGAAGAAGCTTTCGACGAAGAGAAGAGATTTTCCTACTTGTAATTATGCGTCTTTTCATAATTATGTGTAGCTAAATTCTTTATTCGGTTTAGGGTTCAATATATTGTGACGAAGTTTTGAGATTCTTTGCTTAATGCTATTTTATGTTCCACTAGTTTTTGTGCTATTTATCTCGGTTTGAATTGCGAAGCTAAGTGGAGACTTGAAATGGTAAAACTTAGCCGAGCAATTCAGCCCTTATTTTTGCTGCTTGTTTGATACTGAAACGTTAGGACAAGTAGTCGCACGTTAACCTGATATAACCTGAAATGGAGTATTAGGTTTGCTAAAACTAGAAGTCTATAACCTGAAACGGAGTAGATTGTGGTGTAAGTGCTTGAAACGGCCTTACCTTAGGTTATAACCTGAAACGGAGTGACCACACTTAGGAACACAAAATTAGATTATTAGAAATCAATGATAAACGAGTCACAATAGAAAACCCTAGACCGAATGCTTTCTCTGATTGAGTACTTTTCGTTTATTCTCTTGCGTTTTACCACAATTGCTCACACCAAACCCCCAATTTTATTGTTTACAGAACGACTTCACCAACACCAGCTCTCTAGGGTTCGACCCCGCTTGCCGCTTTACTAGCTAATAGCAGGAGACATAAATAATTAAGTTTGACGCGTCAAACGACGCGCGTCAAATTTTGGCGCCGTTGCCGGGGAGCTGCGCTTCGGTGAAGTTGTTCTTTTTCTTTATTTATTTTTCCGTTCTTTTTTTTTATTTAGTTTTGCTTTATGGTGCACCATGTCTTCTTATTATAGTACAGAGCCTTGGAACTATGAGGAGTTTTCCCCACCATCCTTCCAACTTGAAGTCCGCGAGAAGATCATCAACCTCAAGCAATCCTGGGACGAAACATTGGACGAGTACTTGTCGTACTTCGATTCCATTGTGACGAGCTGCCCGTACCATGGATTTACAAACCTCTATCTTCTTCAAAGGTTTCTCGGTGGAATGATGCCACATGAGTGGAATTGGCTTAATGATGCGGCGGGAGGCTCGGTGAATAACTTAGATATGAACGATCTTTGGCACTTGATAGATGATTTGGCCGAGAGGTCAAAAGAAAATCAGGCCAAGCAGCTCGAAGAACTGGCCAACACGGTGCACCAAATCCAGGCCGAAGCCGAGGAATCATGGGCAATAGTAGAGGCGGCTCAAAAAGAAGCTGCATACCGGATCAATGAGATGCTCAACATGAAGCCAAGGGTCAGCAAGGAGGAGCCCAGATCAAGTTACACCGATCCAACAGAGGATAAGGACCCATGGATGACTGAAGAAAAGCTCAATTCAGATTACCTCGGGCATTTAGAAGGAAACGGCCCACTGGCTCCTGAAGAAGAGCCGACCGAGCCACTCGAATCAGACCTCATTACCGAGCTGCCTGAGACTGTTCCGGTGCTCGCTGCCGAAATGCCCGAGATCGTGCCTGACATCATATGCAACACCTCCATCACAACCACATCGTCGCAGACAGTGCCTAATCCGGAAGAGAACATCAGCACATTGGCCATGATAGACGAACCAGAGGTAGAAAACAGAGAAGAGGTGGCGAATTCAGAGGGGATCGCGGATAATGTGCGTATTAACGTCATCCGCGGACAGCTAACATACACAGAACCCGCGGAGATAACATTCGAAGAACCCGCGGAGGAACAGCTGGCCGCGGATGAAGTACATGTTGTAGCCGTGGATGAAGAAGACTTTATCGATCCGCGGATGGAACACTTAAAGTGTTCTTCACCCGCGATCTGGTCTGATATGAATTCGAAAACTGATCCTTCTTTATCGTTTTCTGTACAGGTAAGAGCTCCGGAAGAGCATATGATCAACCAGAATGAGCTAGATGGCGAGTTGGAGGTGAAGCATGAGCCAGAGAAGCCAACGAGGGAGCACTCACTCGCTACGAGTCAAGGAGCACCGCCTGAAAAGTGTAAGAACCCAGGTGTCTTGACAGTCACCCGTGATGTCGGTAAAACCCTCATACACCACTGTTTAATCGATTTGGGTGCTAATATTAATGCCATGCCATGCTCTTTATCGTGCTCTTTGAAATTGGGACCATTGAAATTCCCTAAACTATTGGTAGAGTTAGAAAATACATCACGTGTTCGTCCTGTTAGTTTACCTGAGGATCTAACGCTCCATGTTGGAGATATTGCTGTTCCTGTAGACTCATATATTTTGCAGATTGGAGATGCTAGAGATAATGATCATCGATCACTTATTCCGGGACGACCACTCCTCTCTGCCACAAAGACGAAGATTGACATGGGAACATGCCTAAAGTCGCTTGTGTTTAACGGCAAGATACTTAACTTCCAAAATGACGAAGATGCCAACCGTTCATACATGAAGAAGCGACCGAGACATGGCATGTTTGAATGAAAACCAGGATGGAGAAACACTAGAGCACGACTCGATGGACCTGTAACTATAATCAAGGTATCCTCGCCAACTCGGAAGGATGTAAAGGCGAACCCACCTGATCGATGGAGAGTAGACATGAACACACCATCACATAATGATTTTGGGCAGGTTGAAGGAATAGCTGAGGCGAAATTTGACCTCACACGTCCATGGGATCCTAACTTGTGATTCCTAAAGAGGTAACGTCGAGCCAACGACGTAAAACAAAGGCGCTCGCAGTGAGGCAACCCGGCAAATTTTTTGCTTTCTCATTTTATTTCGTTTTTCTTTTTATTTGAGTCTTGAGTCATATGTCTTCACATTGTCGTCTGGGAAAGAGGAACATTTTTATGCAGGAAACAGGTGCAACTCAGAGCATGTCGCGGACCACGTGCACATTATCCTCCGCGGATGGAGTTAAGTTTAAGTGTTGACCGCGGGGTTAAAATGGGCGTGATCCGCGGTTGACCATGGTTGACCGGCGTTGACTGACTTGTTTGACCGGAATTCTCATCTTCACACGACAAAACGAGGGGAGTACCTGTTCACTTTAATCTCTTCCTTTTCCATTTGTTGCATGCATAGCTGTGTCTTTGAATTTCAGTCGTGCCGTGAGGACACGTCAGTTCAAAAGTGTGGGGTGGGAGAGTCAGTTTGTTGTGTCAGCACGTTTAATTTTTGCACCTGCATAGTGTCAGCACGTTTCCCTTTAAAAAAAATTGGAAGTATGAAATTTCTCTCTATTTCCTAGATTTGCATTATTGGATGTTGATAATGTGAAATAGATAGAGCAGATTACATGCATGCCTCTTGTGAAATTTGAATTGTGCAATAACATGTGAACTTAACCCTTTACGTGCCTTTGAAAGTTGAGATAAATAGGGATGTGGAGTTGATAGAAACGTCCTAGAGAGACTTGACAAAGCGCTCAAGGACCGGATTCGAACTATATGGTTATGTGGATTTCGTGGAGGCTAGCACTTCGAGGCGACATAGTTACGAGTCTGCTCCGCCACTGCGGTACTTTTGCGGTTGGTCGGGACGGGAATACATCACACCGTCCAAACTCTAGTCCAAGTAGCCGGGAAAATAGTCAAGCGACCCTTGGCTTGACTCGCGTCAAAAGGACAATGATGAGTGAGAGCAAGTAGGTTCGAGCAATCACAATCCGCAACACAAGGAAACAAATTCGATCAATTGTGAAATCTTACACCGCAATAAAGTGAAGTGTCCCATTGATACATCAAACCGAGTCACTACAAGCTGTCCGAAAAGTACTCAAACACCTTGAAGCTCGAATCAATCACGTGCAAGAAGAAGCAATGAAGCGTAACCATGTAGCAAGAGTTCGGAACCAAGAGTGCGGTTCATGGGTCTAAAAAGGACTATCTCCCGAGACATCCGAATTGATTTGCATCTCGGCCCAAAGGTAACACGTATCATTAATCCATGTTTGAGCACAAGACTTTTAGTAACGAGTATGCATGGAAAGGTGAAGTCTAGACTAGCGACTCATATTCATGTAGCATTATTCAGGACGTCGAAAAAAATTGTGGTGTTACATTTATTTTCCTTCTATGACTTAGTTCTTGTTCGGGACGAACAAGTTTAAGTGTGGGGTGGTTTGATGAGTCATATTTATACGACTCGTCGAGTCAACTAATCCCATCTATTTCGACACTTTTATATGCGAACAGTTACTTTTTAGTATGGTTTTGCATTTCAGGTGTTTCGGAAGCTCTAGGAGGAAACGTGCATAAAAGACGGCATTTTATGCCGAAAACACCACAATGGCAGATCAGACATTTGGACGCTCGACGGAGCGCTGGGAACGGACCTTTGATCAGCAAAATACGAGCTACATGGCGTCGCGTAACTGACTCAATTCCCTACAACTCTCTAGTTCACACCGAGAGCATCCGAGGTCATTTGGAGGGTCAAAACGAGAGTCAAAGTCGGAATTGGCGCGCAGAAGAGAGCAGCAACTCAGACCGGATCACGGACGCAGGCAATTTTAACTCACCGATAAAGTGTTCATGGTCCGCGCCAGTTAAAATGTACACGGTCCGCGTCGATGACGTCATCAACACGTTTTGATGACGTCAGCGAGTCCGAAAATTGGAAATTTCAGCCCAAATCAAACTTGGAAACCCTATCTTTTTTTATAAATAAGATGTTTGGGTTAGGGTTTCCATCATCCATCATTCCACGAAGACCAAGACGGCTCTGGAGAAGACGAAGCTTTCGACGAAGAGAAGAGATTTTCCTACTTTTAATTATGCGTCTTTTCATAATTATGTGTAGCTAAATTCTTTATTCGGTTTAGGGTTCAATATATTGTGACGAAGTTTTGAGATTCTTTGCTTAATGCTATTTTATGTTCCACTAGTTCTTGTGCTATTTATCTCGGTTTGAATTGCGAAGCTAAGTGGAGACTTGAAACGGTAAAACTTAGCCGAGCAATTCAGCCCTTATTTTTGCTGCTTGTTTGATACTGAAACGTTAGGACAAGTAGTCGCACGTTAACCTGATATAACCTGAAACGGAGTATTAGGTTTGCTAAAACTAGAAGTCTATAACCTGAAACGGAGTAGATTATGGTGTAAGTGCTTGAAACGGCCTTACCTTAGGTTATAACCTGAAATGGAGTGACCACACTTGGGAACACAAAATTAGATTATTAGAAATCAATGATAAACGAGTCACAATAGAAAACCCTAGACCGAATGCTTTCTCTGATTGAGTACTTTTCGTTTATTCTCTTGCGTTTTACCACAATTGCTCACACCAAACCCCCAATTTTATTGTTTACAGAACGACTTCACCAACACCAGCTCTCTAGGGTTCGACCCCGCTTGCCGCTTTACTAGCTAATAGCAGGAGACATAAATAATTAAGTTTGACGCGTCAAACGACCCGCGTCAGCGCCCAATAGGCTTTATGTTCTAATTCCACCGGAATGTGGCATGCCTTCCCATAAACAAGCCGAAAGGGGGAGGTTCCAATTGGCGTCTTGTATGCCGTCCGATAAGCCCAAAGAGCTCCGTCTAGCCTCTGACTACAATCTTTCCTACCCGGTTTCACCATCTTTTCTAGAATACTCTTGATTTCGTGGTTGGAGATCTCTGCTTGACCATTGCTTTGAGGATGATATGCCGTGGACGTCCGGTGGTGGACATGGTAGTGTTTTAAAGTGGCAGCCATCATGCGGTTACAGAAATGCGTTCCTTGGTCGCTGATTATGGCCTTGGGTACCCCGTATCTACAAAATAGGTTAGTGCGCAAAAAATCTATGACAGTCTTTGCATCGTCGCACCTTGTGGCCTTGGCTTCTACCCATTTTGACACATAATCTACAGCAACTAAAATGTAAGTATACCCGCATGAAACTGGGAATGGTCCCATAAAATCAATGCCCCAAATGTCGAAAACATCATTGACCATTATGGGTACTTGAGGCATCTCATTTCTAGCTGACACATTTCCTACCCTTTGACCTATTGCACTTTTGACACTTTTCATATGCATCTCTAAATATACTTGGCCAGAAAAAGCCGCTATCTAGGATTTTTCTAGCGGTTCTCCTAGGCCCGAAGTGTCCTCCACATGCAAACTCATGGCAAAAGCTAATAACATAAGCTATTTCATTATCGGGGATGCATCTCCTAAGTATTTGATATGCTCCTATTTTCCATAAATAAGGATCATCCCATAAGTAATGTTTAGCATCATGCCTAAGTTTCATGCATTGTGCTTTAGTAAAAGAAGGAGGAAATGTACCTCCTACAAGGTAGTTGACGATTGAGGCATACCACGGCACCTTGGTTGAGACGGCGTATAGGTGCTCATCTGGAAATGATTCGGTTACGTGCCTTTCTTCTTCCTCAAACTCCATGGGATGCTTCATTGCTCTGAATATGTCAAAGCTGAAGACCTCTCCTTCTACTTCCATTGATAGCATCCCACTTCCGCAGTCTATTTTCATTTTTGATGTTTTGAGAAATGGACGACCGAGAAGGATGGGTGCATGGTCTCTTGGCCCGTCATTCTCCATTTTTAAGACGTAGAAGTCTGCTGAAAACACCAATTTGCCTACTTGAACCAAGGCGTCTTCTATTTTGCCCTCAGGTTGTTTGCACGATCGATCTGCCAGTTGAATAGTGAGGCCGGTAGGTTCGAGCGGTCCAATTCTGAGGCATGAGTAGATAGAGAAGGGAAGGACGTTGATTGATGCTCCAAGATCTAGCATGCAGTTCTCGATCCGGATGTTGCCAATTGTGCATGGAATGGTATATGTTCCTGGATCTCCGCATTTGGGGGGCACCTTTCGTTGTATGATAGCCGACACATTTCTACTCATTAGCTCTTGATCATATCTATCACTCCTCCTCCGGTTGGTGCAAAGCTCTTTTAAAAACTTAGCATAACGAGGAATTTGCTTGATGGCTTCCAAGAGGGGGATGTTGATTTCGACTTTGCTGAACAACTCAAATATGTCCTTATCCATGACATGTTGTTTTGGTGCTCGGGCTGGTACTGGAAATGGAAGAGAGGCACTGATTTTGGAGGTCTCAGTTACGGGCACTGGGCTGGTCGCTGGTACCGGGCCTGGCATGCGTTCCTCAGGCGTATTTTCTTCTTTCTCTGGTGCGTCCTCGCTTTCCTCGGGCAACTCTGGGCTTTCGTCTTCCTCTCGTTCCATGGGTGTAACGACTAGCTTTTTCCACTCCTAAGAGTTA
Source organism: Rhodiola kirilowii (assembly GCA_033675215.1). Lineage (NCBI taxonomy): Eukaryota > Viridiplantae > Streptophyta > Magnoliopsida > Saxifragales > Crassulaceae > Rhodiola > Rhodiola kirilowii. The sequence continues at coordinate 10,312,127 of CM066201.1, forward strand.
CGGCATTCACATTTCCCTTCGGGTTCTGGACGGTTTGGGAGGGAAGCTGTCCGGACTCTTTTTTAAGCTCGGATACCACCGTGGTTAGTTGAGACAGTTGCTTCTTAATTCCTGCCATTTCCCCTCTTGCCTCGGCCTGATATTGTTGTAAATTAGTGTGCGTTCGTACTTGGCTGGCGGCTAGCTCTTTCATGTGGTCCTCAAGCGACCGGCTTGTACTTGGCTGACTCGATCTGGGCTGGTTATTGCTCAGCCTGTTCTGATAAACTCCCGGTCCTTGGTGTTGGTACTGATTTGGCCCCTTTTGTTGATATTGGCCCGTCGGGTACTGGTTGTATTGCTTGTGGGGAGGTTGGTAGAACGTCTGAGCAGGTTGGGGTACGACTTTATTGTTGTTGTTGTTGTTGTTGTACCCTGGGTATCCTCCTACTGCATTGGCCTCCACCGGGTTGACTTCGATCATACTTGGGCATGCATCAGTCTTGTGGTCCGTAGAGCTACAAAACTCACAAGGTCTTACTTGAACTGTCTGCTTTTATAAGAGCTGCATCATCATTTCCTTCATTTGTCTCATCTCTTCTGGCATGGAGTTTACTGATGTCTCGGCTTGTGATACGTTTTTTGTTCGGAAGAATTCATTTTGACGAGTAGTCTCCCCTCTAAACTGAGCATTTTCAGCAACCTTGGTGATGAGATCCCTTATGCCACTTAATGATAGATTCATCATGGATCCTCCAGTTGAGGCGTCTAGGAGCTTTTTGTCTAACTCAGTTAGTCCATTAATCAGGTACTCGATGATGAGCTTCTCGGGCAGTCCAAGAGTGCAACAGCTTCTTTCCAGGTGGTTGAATTTCTCCAGGTAGTCGTACATGGTTTCGTTAGGTCCCTGCCTTATGTCCTGCAGTTGCCTTCTTACTTGCATTGCTCTTGTCGCTGGGTAGTATTTGTCCAGGAATTTTCCTTGCATCTGAACCCATGTTCTGATGCTTCCCGAAGGTAATGAAAGGAACCAGTCACTTGCCGAGTCAATGAGGGAAAAATAGAACGTCTTCAACTTGAAGTCATCTATATTCACTCGATTGGGCTTTAGAATTTGGCAAATGCCATGTAAGCGTTGGAGATGAGTTGTCGCAGATTCTCCATTAGTTCCTGAGAACTTTGGCAAATTGTGGACCACGGACATGTCGACGGCAATGTTTTCTAGTTCAGGGCCTTCGTGAATGCACCACGGCTGCGTTGCGAAATCTGGGGCATTGAGTTCTCCCATAGTGGGTGCACGGTAGTTGTTATCCCCATAATCATCAAAGATGGGTCCTTGTCTCGGCATTTGTTGAGGTTGAGGGGGTGGTGGATATCTAGGGGGTTGTTGTACTGGACCAGCTGCATTTCGGTCCTCGGGTGGTTCTTGGTTTCGGATGAGATGTTCCGGATTGTTAAGAAATGGAGGCGGCGCCTCATAACTACGACTGTATAGATTCATCTCGTCATCATCCTGGTAATCATGGTGGCTTCCTTCGCGAGACATGGTTGTATTGAAGCGAGTATTGATTTAAAGAACTTATCCGATTAAGTAACTAATTCCCCGGCAGCGGCGCCAATTTTGATGGATGCACAGTCGTTGTGTGCAAACGTCAAGAATAAATTTATAAGTCCGCTGCTCGTGACCTTACTACTGGGTAGCAAGTGGTAAGTAGGGGTCGAAACCAAGGGAATTAGGGGGATTAGTTATTCTTTGAGGGAATCGTACAGCGAGGGAGCGTGTTTTAAGGTTGATTGGGGTTTTAGCGGTTATAACTAAGTGACCTTTTTTTGGTTGTTTTGGTTTTTAGTGCGGAAAGTAAATTACAGAAAAATAAATACTGAAAAATAAAAAGAAAGACTTACAGTGGGTGATGCGTGATTTGCGAGTCCTCCGGATGGTGAGTGCAGTTGATTAAGGCAGTTATACTAGGAAAGTAAATACAGGGGGGTTTTGTAATTTAAGGAAAGCATTCGGTTTCGGGGGCCTTGAATCATAGCCTGTTTTATCATTTTAGTAATCTTTCTAAGTATTCAAACGTGCATCAAGGCCATTTCAAGCGCTCGATTTGCCACACTGTCTAGTATTTTGCAAAAGTGTTCGAAAGTGAATCAAGGCCATTTCAAGCACTCGACTTGCAACACTGTCTAATCTTTTGCAAAAAACGTAGAGCCCTTGTTCTACTTAGACTAGCACCCCATTTCAAGGTATACTAGCCTATGTGCATCCATTTGGATTGTCTTTTCTGATTTATCCAAATGGTGTTTAAGAGAGATCGAACTCCTCAGATAAGCTTTGCCATTTCAAGCATCCACTTACCCGAGTATGTTCACGAACTTCCACGAAAGAGCTTTGCCATTTCAAGCATCCACTCAACCTTGGAAGTTCCGACCTAATATATGGCACATAGAACAAGTTTTGAATACAGAGAAAAAACACTAAAATAGTCTAAAACATTTTATAATACAAGTACACCCCTTCAACCGAATGAAGAGTTTAGCTACGAATATCCATAGAGGTGGATACCATAGCTAAGTACTTACAGTTTTTGAAAGACAGTAAGTAAGGGAAAGGGGTGAGTACTTCAAGAACCGACAAGAGTACTCGAAAATAAAGAAAAGCTTGAGTACTCAAGAACCGACAGGAGTACTCAAGACCGAACTATAATACTCAAGAACCAACAGGAGTATTATATATTGAAAACCAAACTTACAAATGCCAAACTTTCTAGAGAGAGAAGTGTTTATGATTTTTAGGATGTTTTCAAATGAGAGGGGAGGCATGTATTTATAGCCAAAGGAGAGGGGAATGGAGGGCTAAGATGAGAGCACATGGCTCTCATCCATGGTGAGCTCCATGGAAGGTAAGAGCCGCCGGTTGGAGGTCATCCATGGAGGAGAGCTTCCTCCCAAGCTCACCTCCTCCTAAAAGCCGCCGGTCTTCATGGATAAGGATGAGTTTTTGTGTGAGTTTTGTGATGTTTTCACAAAACTATCAGTCCAATTTCGCTCCGGTCTGATTTTGGTTGTTCCTCGGTTGGATTTGTTTTGAGTGATTCCATATCAGGATCTTGAGATTTCTGCATTCAGCGTCTGATCGTGACCTTGGACTGACTCGTAATATCTTTTCAGCGTAAAATCCTCTCCTTAGCGTGTTTTCTCTCTAGAGTCCAAAATACCCTGTAGAAATATATCGGAACTAACAAGCAAAAGTTAAATAGACAAAAGGTCTAATTTAGTGGGTTTAACTGTGTTTATGATTCGTATAATTATGGTCCATCACGGAACTAGAAGGATTTCAAAATAGCTCTTGTATTTAGCATTTTTCGATTACACAGAGTTGATTACAACTTAACCACTATCAATGGTGTACAACCTCACAATCGGATGTACCTTCGCTGTAATCACCGCGCAACAAATCCCTATTTCTGTCTGGCTCAGATTGCACCGTTTATTCCCTCACAGGTAAGTCGTTAGCAAGCCAACCTTCAACTTGCAATCTGCACTGTCGCTCGATTAGTAACTTCAGCACCAGCAGTCTCCAAAACGAACACCTTCAAAAGAGACCATAGCCTCCAGTATATAGTGCTTTCTTGTTCTCGGGAAATAATCAAATATTTGTAAAGAGTACCCCATAATAATCTTTCCAAATACACAACCGAAATATTCCATGATATCCAAGTTGGAAGTGCACTGATTTAGTTGCCTAAACAAGCCACACCAGAGATCTTCAATCAAACATATCTCTAAATCTTGATCTTTCCTTTCTGAGCTCTTTCTTAGTTTGGCAATATATTCGATCGGATCTCCTTTCGACATCCACGCTTTCCAGCTAGATCAAGATCTTTGGGAACAACAGATCTTCCAGAATATCCTAACGAATATTCCCTCCCTGTAGTTACACGCTGAGGGAACATTACGTCCAGAGTACCTGTGTATCAACCTGCACTCTGAAGTAACACATTAGCAGGATGTTTGTCATATCAAAACCGGTGGAGTTCACAGACTCTAACAGTATTGATTGTTTCGAAAGCTCGATAAACGTCCTCATGTGGTGCTGGAGTAGGGACACAAGGTCCCGAAACAGGATAAATCTTTGTGTCATTTGTTCGTGTCCTGTTTTCATTCATAATTTCAAGTTTCGATCGGCGTCCGCAACTCTAGTGACTTTTTTCTTGAAACTGAAAACTACGCTCTATTTGGTTGTAAGAAAGTAGAGAGAAAAGAAAACATTGAGGAAAATAATTAGAAATTTCTTTTATGGAAAATTGTATTTTATTTTTATTTGTGTTTGGTTATATATGGAAAATTCTATGAAAATTTCACTAAAAACATGTTTGGTTAACAAGAAAAGAAAATAACATGGAAACACTTGAACACCCAACAGAGCCCCGCTCCAAACCCACTGAAAATTGCAAACCCTAATCCCCAAATCCTCACCATTAACACCTGCAGCTTCCTTCTCAGTCGTAGCCTTAATCTTCTCAATTAGGGTTTAGTCAGTCCTAAAGCAGCAGCATCGCCATATTCCACTCGAGGATCCGATTCACCACCGAAAGTCATCTAGATTCACATCCCTAGCCCACATTTCTCAATCGACACGAAAACAAGCACGAGCGAGATCGATTAGAGTTCGTACTTTGATGGATCCTCACAGTCGTCGTCATCAAGATTTCGAGTGTTCGAACAAGGTTAAAATTTTAGAGAGAAAGTGAAGCCAGCGCTCTGCGCTCCTATTCAAACATAAGGGACGAAGCTCTGATGGATTTTGATTTTCCTCTCATATTTTGGAGGAAAAGTTTTAAGGAAAATCAAGCTAATTTTCCAATTTATTTTCTATTCGTTTTTCTTTCCCATCTGCTTTCCTAGTAACCAAACAGGCTTATTTGATTTTCTATCCCCAAAACTTTACTTTTCCGTTACGCTCTGTTTTGTTGTAAGAAAGTAGAGAGAAAAGAAAACATTGAGGAAAATAGTTAGAAAATTCTTTTATAAAAAATAGAATTTTCTTTTTATTTGTGTTTGGTTATATATGAAAAATTCTACGAAAAAATTACTGAAAAATATGGACATGTTTGGTTAACAAGAAAAGAAAATAACATGGAAACACTTGGTCTGAACACCCAGCAGAGCCCCGCTCCAAACCCACTGAAAATTGCAAACCCTAATCCCCAAATCCTCACCATTAACACCTGCAGCTTCCTTCTCAGTCGTAGCCTTAATCTTCTCAATTAGGGTTGAGTTAGTCCTGAAGCAGCAGCTGCGCCATTTTCCATTCGAGGATTCGATTCACCACCGAAATTAACATCTAGATTCACATCCATAGCCCACATTTCTCAATCGACACGAAGACAAGCACGAGCGAAATCGATTACAGTTCGTACTCTGATGGATCCTCACAGTCGTCGTCGTCGAGATTCTGAGTGTTCGAACAAGGTTAAATTTTAGAGAGAAAGTGAAGCCAGCGCTCTGCGCTCCTGTTTGAACAAAAGGGATGAAGCTCTAATGAATTTTGATTTTCCTCTCATATTTGGGAGGAAAAGTTTTAAGGAAAATCGGACTAATTTTCCAATTTATTTTTTATTCGTTTTTCTTTCCCATCTGCTTTCCTAGTAACCAAACAGGCTAATTTGATTTTCTATCCCCAAAACTTTACTTTTCCTTTAGTTTTCCTGCAACCAAACAGGGGGTTAGTGTAACTGCAGCCAAACAGGGAGTAAATGTTTAAATTAAATTAATCGGTTCAAATATCGTCATTAAATAATACTGAATTCAAATATTCAATTCAATTTAATAAGTAATAATATAAAGTGGCCTTGATGAGGACAGAAGGCCCAATATATCGGCCCAATAGAGCGTCAGCGTAAATGCGTGACCTTTATTGAATACGTTCTCATCTAATTACCGATTTTCCCGTTCGGAGACGAGACACAAGTCTGAACAATTCCAAATCGTCAACGATCGGTCAAACTCCAAATCAGCATTCGAGCTTTTTGTCTCAACCTTTGCTAGCCTGCGCATTGGATCGGAGCTTTATTACTGCTATTGTTGGTGTTGAGAGGTTTTTCACACAAGCGAAATGGCCGGGTACAGAGCTGAAGACGACTACGACTATCTGTTCAAGGTGGTGCTGATCGGAGACTCCGGAGTGGGGAAATCGAATCTGCTTTCTAGATTCACTCGGAATGAGTTTAGTCTTGAGTCAAAGTCGACGATTGGGGTTGAGTTCGCTACCAGGAGTTTGAATGTCGAGAATAAGGTTATCAAGGCTCAGATTTGGGATACTGCTGGTCAGGAGAGGTATCAATGTTGCTAATCTCTGTGTTTTTCTTGATCTGATTTTGCTTGTAAAGCTTTGAAGTTGATGATTTTTGGACTTTTGAAAATTAGAGTGTGAATGTGATATGGTGATTGTTGTGGATTAGAAGATCATATATTTGGTTTAGGGTTTAACTGATTTGATTAATTGATTTTTGATTGGTAATGTTGATGTGGCCTTGTTGTTTGAATGGATCTGATTCCCAGGAATATTCATGGTTGAGGCTTTAAAGAGGTTATGGAGATAATGTATGTGAATTTCCATTTCATTTTGACTTTTTGAAATGGAAGTTGTTGAGTTTATCATTTTGCCATAAAATTGTGAGGTAGTTAGGACTTATGACTTGGGAGCAGATGATAGGATTTGTGTGTGTATATATAATGTATATTTGATATTTTTTCCGCCTAATTTCAGAAATTACAATTATGGTAATGCAGCACTGTTTTGGAATCCTGTTGTCCAATGTCTATCATTGTTTCTTATTCTCACGATTTGGTTTGGATTGTATAGCCATAAGTGGATTTGGACATATATGGTGAAAATGGGTTATACTACAGTGCAGCACTTACTATAACTATGCATATAAATCTGGTTTGTCCATTTAATATGTGGATGAAATTCCAAAATTTGGCATTTTGGTTATCCTGGGCCGTTGGTCTTGTTGACCGTTGGCCGTTGTTGACTTTGTGGAGCATTACAGATTGCAATGAGTGCAATTTTCGTTCATGTGGAGAGTGCATATATATGGTAATATGGAGTGCTATGTGTGTGAATCATATGATTTTTGACACCAAGGCAATTCAGTTTTGAGTAATTGTTTCTAACATCATTCCTCATATTGCTTTCTCTCTGTTGGAGTTGGAATGCTTGTGATTGGTTGAATGGAAATTACATATTTTGGTCCTTAACATGCATATGTATGTTATCATCATGCATTAAGTGGTAGTCAAAGAGCATTCGTTGCATCCTTTTCTTACGGATTTTAAGCTAGAGTTTTGTACTAACACCGTTTCAAATCTAGCTTTGGGCTCTTCACACGAAAGGAAAACAGAAGCCAGTTACAGTGGCGGTGCACTACATAATGAGACGATATTCTTAAGCCATATTTGCAATAGCCTGATATTAAAACTTCAGCTTAACCATCCAACAATCCAAACACGAGCAGCACATTGTACTTATTCCAGCTTTGCTTATACATTGCCATCATATTGAGTTGAATAATTGATTAAAAGGGGTGATGTTTGGTTCTCTCTGAACATCTATGGTCTCTTTTGCTAATAAATGCCATGTTGATCGATGTGCCAGGTATCGTGCCATAACCAGTGCCTACTACCGAGGAGCTGTCGGTGCACTTCTTGTGTATGATGTGACAAGGCACTCCACCTTCGAAAGCGTTGAACGGTGGCTCAAGGAGCTTAGGGATCACACAGATCCCAACATAGTTATCATGCTCATTGGGAACAAGTCAGATCTCCGTCACCTAGTTGCAGTCTCAACTGAAGATGGCAAATCCTTTGCCGAACAAGAGTCCCTCTACTTCATGGAGACCTCTGCTCTAGAAGCAACAAACGTAGACAATGCGTTTTCTGAGGTCCTTAAACAGATATATCATACCGTCAGTAAGAAGGCCATGGAAGCTAGCGAAGATGGAGCAGCTGCCCCTTCTAAAGGTGAGAACATCGACCTGGGTAAAGAAGTTTCCGATGTCAAGAAAGGTGGATGCTGTTCGAGTTAAAACAGTTTCTTCCCTTAGTTTTAAAATGAGAGGTATGTTTGTTGTTCGGATTCCATGTGAAGCTTATTTAAGTACGCATTTGTTTGAGGCATGAAAACATGTCTGGTCTGCTTTCCTTACTGTCACATTGATACTCAGCTTGGTTTTGATATGTAATTTTATTAAACACACTTGTGATTTCCAGCGTCTCTTGTGTGAAGTTAACGGAAGTCCTAATATAAGTTTATGGGCGATTTTGAGAATTATAAAATTTCCCCATGCTTTGAGTTTTGAGTTTCGATACCATTCTATTTTCAATGAGACAGACAATGTCGATTGTTCTTATACAATTTTGGATTATACGAGCAGGGACGGACCCAGGAATTGAAATAGGTGGTGGCGAACGAAAACATAGCATTAAAATAAAAGATGTCTTGTTTCATATATGAAACTCATCTTTTGTTGGATCAATGCTAAAGTTTCAACTATTTCATCGTCAATATTGACAACCAATAATTCTGATAAGAAATTATCTTTCATTTTGTTGTTTAGTGCTTTATTCACTCTATTCCTTCTTAAAAATAAGCATTCGGCAGTAGATTGAGAACTGAAATATTTTGAATAATAGATATTTGTACAATAACAAAATACATTCTGTTCAGACTAAATTACTAAACTTAAATATTAAATTAATTACTTATATAAATTATAAATTATTTATGTCACACCAAAAAAAAATTGGAAAAAGCTTAACGAGGTTGGATGTGGAGCTGACATATGAATGTCAAGTATCACTAGAAACTGTACGCACTGATGGTGCCGATCTCATTAAAAGTAGGACAACCGAACTCAAAAACACAACGCATTTCAAACTCTAAGAAACAGTACATAGTTTTTAGGGAAAAGTACACATTGGTGTCCTGAACTATCGTCATTTTCCAATTGAAGGTCCAAACTATCAATTTTTCCAATCAAGGGCAAAGTAAAAAATAAATTGACCAATTTTCAAACACCGAGCACCGTAACTTCACCGTGATTAAATTGCAAACTCAATCATGTGAACCATGTTGAAAATAACTCGATGATTTCATCATAAACTCTTAACGTATTAAATCGATCTTTCTTCTTTAATACCAATACACTTTTTATTGAGTCGTTATTAACGGAATTCACATGATTGAGTTTGCAATTTAATCACGGTGAATCTACAGTGCTCGGTGTTCGAAAATTGGTCAATTTATTTTTTATTTTGCCTTTGATTGGAAAAATTGATAGTTTGGACCTTCAATTGGAAAAGTGTGGTAGTTCAGGGCACCAATTTGTACTTTTCCCTAGTTTTTATCATAATGCATCCTCATCATGCTTTTTTGAATCATGAAAAATGATAATGAGAGATGATCAAAAAAATCACGCACCCACACCATGATCTTTTGTATCATTGTTTTGATCATCCCATGATTTTTTGTAAAAAAGATCATCTCATGATCTTTTTTTAGTTTTGATCATGATGTGTGAACCAATCGCAATGCGACACGTGTCATGTGTAAGAAACAGTACAGTTTTTATTTTGATCTTGCAACGAATATATCTTCTAAATTATAAAGTAAAAAAAATCAAAATAAATACTAATATTTGTAATTTTTGGAGCTCTATAAAACGAGATACACTTTGATATATTTTTATTAATCTAAACATTAATGAGCTATAAATTATATAGTGCTGAGAATGATTGATGATAAAAAAATTTTTGATCATGAGTGAGATGCATGTGATTGAAAAAACCATAAGGAATGATTAGATGAGAGAGAAAAAATGATGAGAGAGATGGATTACATGATTTTTTTTTTATGATGCTCTAATTCAAATAGTTAGAAAACAAAATTCACTATAAAATTCAAACTCTTTTAACTCAAAAAGGAAGGGGGGAAATTCCCGATCAAATTGCGGCCCAATGACTTGGCCCATGATCGAGGGTTTGTAACACTAAATAAATCAAATAAACTTGGCGCTTTTGTGACGAATTATATTCAAATATGAAATCAAGGCGATAAGATTAGTGGATAAGTGTGAATGCTAAGAAATCGATCATTAAAATAAAAATAAAACAGTATCAAATGGTTGATCAGAAATATATATACATTTTTTGATAATAAATGGTTGATCAATAATAACCGCCGATATTATAAAATAGATTATGATTGACTTTGTCTGTATCGATGATAATTTAAAACAAATTGGTGGTAAAATAATATTTTTGTATAGACTTAGCTCATTAGATTCCAAACGGATCACTATTTAATAATGGTCAATTATGTAGGCGAAAATCGAATATGTAACATTTTCTTTAAGTCGGATGAGGACAAATAAGAAATATTGTCGTTTCTGTGTTTAAAACAAATTGGTCTTTTAATTCTCTACTTCACTAAATGATGATTAACTTCGTAATTGGTATCGAATATTTTAACTATTTTATTCTAAGCAACTAATTTAATAAATTTATATTTGATCGAATTTAATGAAACTACATGTGCAGGTATCTTGCTTGTGTGACAACGTGGATACACGTTAAGGGCGGACGGGACAACTTGGGCCTCTCACTTTATTGATTTCCAACTCGGAATAAAAACTGGTAATTTAATGTAAATATCAGTTTGGTAAAAATAGTATTCAATTAAACTTTAAAATGTCAAACATTGGACTTTTAGCTTAATTATTTGACATTTTTAAACCTTACAATTCCCATTGGTCAAATTCATCATAAAGTTAGGATCCCATCACTAGCAACATTATCACTTTACCTCTTGGTGGACCACCTTCGATTGTATCTAACAAAACGTGCAATCAAATTTTTTATTGAGGTGTGATAATTAAATAATTAATTGACGAAAATTATAAATTACGATATAAGATCAAGATGATTTTAAAATCAATAGGGAGATTTTATATGACCAAGTAAATGTCACGTAAATGTATTGAATCAGCCATATTGAGATTTCTACGTCTCAACTCAAATGGCATGAAATATATATTCTTGGAACACAATTTGTTTCCCTAAAAAACTATTAATTTGTGTGACTAAAATTGCAAGCTCAATCTTAGTTTCTTTCATATCCGATTTCCCAAATTCATCTTGAAGCACAAATCATTTTGAGCAAAAAAAAAAAGAAAAGAAGAAATTTCACAAAATAGTGAAAAAATTGGTGACAATAGAAATCAGATCCATGATGTAATGATCCATATCGAACTCCTTAACCAACAGACCACCGTTCCTATTGATTACTTACGTTTTCCGTTGAGTCATTAATTCCGAATCAAATTGCAGTTTCACATACGTTGCATCGATTGTGATTCCTATAATTACAATTTTAAGATGCTAATAGAATGTGATGTTATTATTGTACCCAACAAAGAAACATATCCAAAAATTTACATTGTTGAATTTCTTACAAGTTTTTAAATAAGGAGAAAAGATACTACGCATTTGAAGGCGAAAAAGACGCAAAGAGATTAGATTAATTAAATACTCTGAAATCAATTTGGGCCGTACGATCATTATCATGTGTGACAGCCACGAGAATATGGATTACAGACAAATCAAAGAAGACAACTTTTTGTTTGACTGGTTAGCTTCACACGTGTCAAGACGTGGTCCCACACCATTGAGTCCCACCACCAGCCGTAGCCGCCGTCACTTCCCTTCGCCTGAACACCATCGAGCACTCCGGCAGCTCTTCCAAATCCGCAAAAAATGACTCCTCATCCTCGCCCATGATTGGGAACAGCATCGACACGTCGTCGTCGTTCGAGCTCGTCTCGGCCAGCATCGGGCTTTCGAGCATGGCAGCGAAACTCATGTCTGAAAACCAGCCGTGGAAGCCGTCTTCAGCGGCGGCGACGTTCGGAGTGGAGAATTTGTTGTTCTCGTACGGATCAGTTGGTTCTCGGACGTCGGAGTTGTTTGGTGAAACGCCACCGTCTACGGCAGAGTCAGCGGCAGCGTAAATTGGTGATGAGCGGTTGCCGTTATTGTGATTATGGTGGGTTCTAGAAGATGGCGGCCAAGGGTGGTTGTGGTCGGAGGAGTAGGTTACTACAAGCATTGTGGGGTCCACACGGCTACGCTCCACTTGTTTTCTTGCTGGGCAGCCCTTTGAGCTACTACATCGATAGTATCCCCTGACCAATAAAAAATCGCCACGTCAGCATGACAAAACGATAATCAATTTAAATCCATTCTTGTTGATCTAACATTTGAACATTTTGGCATCTTGTAATAAACGAAATCATGGAATATTATTCTTACCTCGGATATGGAGACCCCTTGATCGGTTTCTGGCCGTATTTTCTCCATGCCCAAGAATCGGACGGCGGAGCTGCTTCGCCTTTGTTTCTAGAGGAGGAGTCCAAGTCCTTGATCGGAATCGATACAACCTTCTTTTGCACACTCTTCCTACTGCAGCAACAATACAATTCAATTCCAACACATGCAAGTCTAAATATTCTGTAAGTGATCACAGGCTAATTATAATGGGGGATCAATATAAACAGAAAGTGTCATATGAATCAATCCTTCAAAGAATAAAAAATCTAATAATCGTGCCATACCTTTTCTTTGGAGAAGAAGAAGCGGCCGACTTGTGATCTCCTGGCGAAAGAAGTGAATCCCCGCTGTGGTCCGGTGAGGTCTCTCGATCCTCTGACTCGAGTACAAATCGGGTATCGTCGCTAAATCTTCCACTTGTCATGATCCAAACTACTTACAATAACTTCTATAGTTAATTACTCACAAATCTTCTCAAACCCTAGTAAGCTTTGGTGGTCTGAGTTTGCTAGATGTGTGCGAAGTATGTACGCCGTCGACGGCAGGAGCTGTTGGTAGTGGCCGGCCGGTAAGAGAGAGAGAAAGAGATTGATGGCTAGAGAGTTGGCGAGGGAGAGTGATTAAGATGAGTTTGGATTTTAATGAAGTTTGGTTGATTTGTTTAGTAGGAAAATAAATAAGGTAGAGAGAGAGAGAGGGGAGGACGTGCAAGCAAAATGAATGAGATGTTAATTTAAAAAATATCTTATGCTTTATTTGAATACTGCAGCTTGAAAATGACTCTGCAGCTTGAAAATGACTCATTTCATATTAATCTTTTGGATGTCCACATCTCTTTTGGAAGGCTAAATATATCCTTTTGGGATTACTTGATTGAAAAAAGTTCAATTACTTTTCTCCGATTTATTTTTCTATATAAATCGATGCTCCTTATGTGTGCGGTCCAAGTCCAGATATAATACGCGTTTGTGCATCTAGATCTACAATGGGAACATTCCGTTCTCCGCTTATGTTCATACTTATGATTCACATTAATCATTGTTGTTCTTTTGAATTGTATTGGACGGGACTGAACTGTGAGGACTCTAATCCTCCATTTGTGCTTTCTTAGGTTAGGTCACCAAGTCAATGAGTCCTAGACTAGGATACTGTCCCTTAGAGGATTCTGTAAAGAGTTTTTAGGCTTGCAGGATTAGCCATGAAGACCAGAAGAAGCAGCTGATCAAGCTTGGTGAAGATGCTGACTGCTGAGGCTGGGTGAACTGAGCTGCTGGAAAGCCAAAACGCTGGCGTTTAAACTTGGAGGCAAAAGCTATTATTGCGGTTACAAGTGGAGCGGCGTCGTTTAGACGAAAGCGGGAGAAGTCAGTTTGAGCTCGACGCAGCGTTTCATTAAGGACGCTTAAGTGGAATGCTGTCATTTGGACGAGCGCGAAGACGGATTGAGTTCAAAGCTGCGACATCGTTTTGTTCGTCTCCTTCAGCCAGATATAAGCTCGCCTGATTTGGGATTTAGGGCACCGAATCGAATTCGAATACCAGAGAGAAATTGGAGCGAATCTTAAAGCGATCACAATCGAGAGCTAGTTCGAGAGGTTCGTCTCATCAAGAGTGACATCGGAGTACTGCTATTGCTGCTCGAAATCCATCAATTGACCAAGGTGCGACTGCGACTTGGATTGAACGACGTGTCGACTGACTCCGGCCGTCTGTGGTGGAACGCTCGACTCTTCTCGCTCAGGGAAGTATCAGTTACTTCTTTCGTTCGTGTCTAGTGTCTCAATTAGGTTTATAGTTCGGTAATTGGCTTATTGGATTGGTTAGGGCTTTTGTAAATGTGCAAACTCTTTGGGGATTATAGTGGAACGTTGGGCCTCCCCGATCTGAGGCTCCAAGCAGTAGGGTTTACCCGAAGCTTGTAAAAAGTCTAGATGTTCATTACTTTCAGTTTCCATACAAGAATTTGCTCAATTAAACAATTCTCAAACTTGAACTAATTTGACTAATTGGGGTAATTGGATTAAAGGAACTTGAATACAATACATTACACCGTGGTATCAGAGCTGATTAGGGCTAATCTTGGTGTTAAAAGATCCATAACTTTGGTTGCTTACACTCAAGATAGTCTTCTTGTGATCTTGGATTGTTTTTGGGTCCTTCACTTCATCTCTTTTTCTGCTATTACTCTGAAACACCTAACTTGGTGTTCTGTGCTCTTTTGACCCAGGAAATCATGGCTGAACCAGTAAGGATGACTCCCTTTAATGGTTCTACCGATTTCACTATGTGGAGGGTCAAGATGAAGGCTGTCCTCATCAAGGAGAAATGCTGGGATGCCGTCTCAGAAGACTGGTCTGAAGGAGCCACTGACAGGCATACGAGAAAGCTTCAAGACCTAGCCCACTCAGAGATCATGCTCAGACTCTCTGATGATGTGGCTAGGCAAGTGGTTAGTCACACTCTTCCTAAACCATTATGGAATGCCTTAGAGTCTATCTTCCTTGCTAAGTCCTTGCCTAATAGGATATCCCTTTTGTGTAAACTGTTTACTTACAAAATGGATACAAATATAACGTTGACAGAGAACCTTGACATTTTTCTGAAAATGACCCAAGAACTAAAAAGATGTGATGATGAGATTAAACAAACACATCAAGCTGTCATTTTATTAAACTCTTTACCCCCTCAGTTTAAAACCCTTAAGGATGTTATCCAATATGGTAGAGATGATCTTACCATGGGTAAGATCATGGCTGCCATCATTCAAAAGAATGAGTCCTTAAGGGTCTTCAAAGGCAAACATCAGACTAAGTGTGAGTCTAAGTCTGAGGTCATGATGGCTAATGCCAAGTCTAGACCAAGGAGTAAGAATAAAAGGTTTAATAAAACTCCCCAAAACAATAACAATCCACCTGCCAACAATCTTGTTGGTAGGAGCCAAGAATACTTGTATATGAAATGTACATACTGTGGGAGTGTGGGTCATCTTGGCACTGCATGTTTTAAAAAGAAGAATGAACAAAAGAAAAAGAATGCTAAGGAAAACCAGAATGGACATTCTAATGTACTTGAGAGAAATCCTCAATATGCTAATGAATTACTTGTTTGTTCTGATTCCATTGATCATTCTGGTTGGATTTTAGACTCAGGATGTATCATGCATGCTTCACATGATAAAAATGTTTTTCATCTATTCAACTTGTAAATGGTGGTGAAGTTATGTTAGGTGATCATATTGTCCTTAAAATTAAGGGAATTGGGAATGTGCCTATTAAATTGCATGATGGTGTGACTAGAGTTCTTAGAAATGTGAAATGGGTGCCAAACTTAAGGAGAAATTTACTGTCTGAATCTGAATTTGATAAAATTGGGTGCCATATTGTGACTTATAAAGGTATTAGGGAAGTTTCTAGGGATGGTAAGGTCCTTATTAGAAGAGTTAACAGGGGAGGCTTGTATCATGTGATCACCTCTCCTGAAATCAATTTTTCCCAACATAAAGGCAAGTCTGATATTAAACTGAGATTTGGCATGCTAGACTGGGTCACATTGGCAAAAAAAGGTTTACATTATTTGCATAAGAATGGCTTGATTGACTGTATGCCTTCTAACTTGTCTTTCTGTGAAACTTGCATCTATAGGAAGAAATCTTCTCATAGCTTTAAGAGATCCACATTTACTGTTAATAAACCTCTTGAATATGTTCACTCAGATTTATGGGGCCCTGCCCAAGTTCAAATCATAGGTGGTAGGAACTATTTTCTGTCTTTGATTGATCACTATTCTAGGAAGGTTTGGATCTACTTGCTCAAAACTAAGGATGAAGCTTTTGCAAACTTTAAGGCATGTAAAACTATGGTAGAAAGTCAATCTGACCTAAAACTAAAATGCTTAAGAATAGATAATGGACTGGAATTTTGTAATAAAGCCTTTGATATGAGTTTTGTGTTGAACATGGCATTAAAAGACATCACACAGTTCCTGGCACTCCCCAACCGAATGGCACAGCTGAGTGGATGAACTGAACCTTGCTTGAAAAGGCAAGGTGTATGCTCATCAACTCTGGCTTGAAGCCATCTCTTTGGGGAGAAGCAGTCACTACTGCTACCTACCTAATTAACAAATCTCCCTCATCTGTTATTGGCTTTAAAACACCTCAAGAAAAATGGACTGGTAAATCGCCTAAGTTAGATCACCTAAGACCCTTTGGTTGTTCTGCTTACGCTAAAGTTTCCCAAGGGAAATTTAAACCAAGGGCTGTCAAATGTGTGATGCTAGGTTACCCTAAAGGTGTGAAGGGGTATAAGTTGCTTGAAATTGTGCCTGGTGGTTATAGAGTCTTGACTGCCATTTCTGTCACCTTCAATGAACATGATTTCTACTTTAAGAACAAGGCCAGTAATGAAACTAACCCACAAGGCACACCTACTAGTGTGACCTGTTTCTTGCCCACTAGTTTTGATTATGAGCAGGGTACTTCTCAAGGTGGGGAACAAGCTGATGAAGAAGAGTTTGATCTGGGACTCTTCAATGAGGATGATGGACCAGCAGAGCATGATGATCAAGGCTCCATTGAGCTTGAAGGTAACTCACAAACTCACCAATCAGGTGGGGAAGATCAAGTAAGCCCCCATGACTATTCTCTTGATTTACATTCAGAAAATAATGAGGCTTTTGATTATGAGCAGGGCACTTTTCAAGGTGGGGAACAAGCTGATGAAGAAGAGTTTCATCTGGGACTCTTCAATGAGGATGATGGACCAACAGAGCATGATGATCAAGGCTCCATTGAGCTTGAAGGTAATTCACAAACTCACCAATCAGGTGGGGAAGATCAAGTAAGCCCCCATGACTATTCTCTTGATTTACATTCAGAAAATAATGAGACAACAATGGATGGTGTTCAGGGTGTCCCTGCACATGTTATTGTTGATGATGTTGTGAGTTCTCAGGGTGTCCCTACTCACATTGATGTGCCTAATGTTAATGTTAGGGACTATGTGTAGTTAGGGATAGAGAACCTAGGAATAGAATCTAAAATAGAAGATATGCAAACTTTGCTGCTGATATTGCTTCTATTTACACTGATTTTACTGAATGTGATAGTAATGTTGGGCATGCTGGTATTGTTGAGTTTGCTTTCCTTGCTGCTGATCTTGTTAAACAAAATGTGCCTGAAACTTTCACTCAAGCTATTAATAGTGCTAATGCAACTGAATGGTGGAAGTCTATGCATGATGAAATTGACTCTATGAAACAAAATGGTACTTGGGAATTAGTCCCCAAACCCCCTAAGGCTAGAGTCATCAACTGTAAATGGATCTATAAACTAAAAGATGGCTTAAAACCAACTGATCCTCTAAGGTTTAAGTCAAGGCTGGTTGCAAAAGGCTTTTCACAAAAGGAGGGAATTGATTATAATGACATTTTTACTCCTGTTGTTAAATATAAAACTCTGAGACTCATGATTTCTATGACTCCTATTTTTGATTGGCATTTGGATCAAATGGATGTTAAAACAGACTTTCTTCATAGTGACTTAGAAGAGAAATTTTTTATGAGCCAGCCTATTGGTTTTATTGATCAAAACACCCAGACTATGTTTGTTTTCTGAAAAAATCTATTTATGGCCTAAAACAGTCACCTAGGCAATGGAACAAGAAATTTGATGCTAGCATGATTAGCTTACAATTCACGAGAAGTAAATAAGACACTTGCTTGTACTTGAAAAATGTTAATGCTAAGTTTCCCTTGTATGTGTTACTCTATGTAGATGACTTATTGATGTTAAGTGGGGATAAGGCTAACATTGCTAAAAGTAAAGGAGACTTAAGTTCTCACTTTGACATGAAGGATTTATGTCATGCTAAGAAGATTTTGGGTGTGAATATTCTTAGGGACAGACAGACTAAAACTATTTCTCTTTTCCAATCTGACTATTTGAGTAAAGTGGTTGACAAGTTTGGCATGAAGGATTCTAAACCAGTAAGTGTTCCATTAGGAGGGCACCTAGAACTTGACTAAAACTATTTATCTTTCCCAATCTGACTATTTGAGTAAAGTGGTTGACAAGTTTGGCATGAAGGATTCTAAACAAGTAAGTGTTCCATTAGGAGGGCACCTAGAACTGTCTAAGATTGATTGCCCAGTAACTGACCAAGATAAACTTAAAATGAGCAAAACCCCATATGATGTTGCTGTAGGATCTGTTATGTATGCAATGCTTTGCACCAGACCTGATCTTGCTTTCTCTATTATTGTCTTGAGTAGATTTATGTCTAATCCAAGGGAGAAACACTGGTTGGAAATGAAATACTTGCTGAGATACTTGTCTGCTACTGTTAAACTAGGTTTGGTCTTTGTTGATTTTGATTTACAACATGATAAAGTTGGGTATGTTGATTCAGATTATGCTAGTAACAAAGACAATAGAAAATCTACTACTTCTTTCTTTTTCACATGGGCTGGTAATTGCATTAGTTGAAAGTCCCAGTTGCAGTCAATTATTGCTCTCTCCTCAACTGAGGCAGAGTACATTGCTGCAACTGAGGCTGTTAAGGAAGCAATATGGCTTAAGGGAATTGTAAAGGAAATTCAGGGTAGATCTTGTGTGCCGATCTTGCATATGGATAGTCAAAGTGCTTTGTATTTGTGTAATGATCCAGTATATACCATGAGAGAACTAAACATATATATGTTAGGTTCCATTTTATCAGAGATATGGTTGAATCTGAGCAAATCATTATCAAGAAGATTTTGGGACAGACTAACCCTGCAAATTTTGGCACCAAGATAGTGCCTAGTAACAAGTTTTTGTTTTGTAGGAAGAACCTGCATATCCTTGAGGTTCCTTAAGGGTATGAGGCTGAGCCAATGATGGTTAGGATGAGGCTTCGCTCGATGTTCCACAGAATTAATCTAAAAGAGTTTTTGCACAAAGTAGGATTAGGAGGGCAAATTGTGAGGACTCTAATCCTCCATTTGTGCTTCCTTAGGTTAGGTCACCAAGCCAATGAGTCCTAGACTAGGATAGTGTCCTTTAGAGGATTATGTATAGAGTTTTTAGGCTTGCTGGATCAGCCATGAAGACCAGAAGAAGCAGCTGATCAAGCTTGGTGAAGATGCTGAAGCTGGGTTGGACTGAGCTGCTGGAAAGCCAAAATGCTGGCGTTTAAACTTGGAGGCAAAAGCTATTATTGCGGTTACAAGTGGAGCGACGTAGTTTAGACGAAAGCGGGAGAAGTCAGTTTGAGCTCGACGCAGCATTTCATTAAGGACGCTTAAGTGGAATGTTGTTGTTTGGACGAGCGCGAAGACGGATTGCGTTCGAAGCTGCGATGTCGTTTTGTTCGTCTCCTTCAGCTAGATATAAGCTCGCCTGATTTGGGATTTAGGGCACCAAATCGAATTCAAATGCCAGAGAGAAATTGGAGCGAATGTTGAAGCGATCGCAATCGAGAGCTAGTTCGAGAGGTTCATCTCATTAAGAGTGACATCGGAGTACTGCTATTGCTGCTCGGAATCCATCAATTGACCAAGGTGCGGCTGCGACTTGGATTGAACGGCGTGTTGACTGACTCCGGCCGTCTGTGGCGGAACGCTCGACTCTTCTCGCTCAGGAAAGTATCAGTTACTTCGTTCGTTCGTGTATAGTGTCTCAATTAGGTTTACAGTTCGGTCATTGGCTTAGTGACTTGGTTAGAGCTTTTGTAATTGTGCAAACTCTTTGGATATTATAGTGGAACGTTGGGCGAGCCTCCCCGATCTGAGGTTCCAAGCAGTAGGGTTTACCCGAAGCTTGTAAAAAGTCTAGATGTTCATTACTTTCAGTTTCCATACAAGAATTTGCTCAATTGAACAATTTCCAAACTTGACCTAATTTGACTAATTGGGGTAATTGGATTAAGGAAACTTGAATACAATACATTACATGAACGATCAAACTTAACTGGACTTCAAAAACTAAATTGCTTCAGTTGAGTGATTTGATCAAAGTACTTGATTACATTACTTAATCTTAAAATGAAAAAAAAGTGGGAAACTTTAACTTAATTTAGATGTTTCATTAAAAGTGATCTTAAACGTAATACTGAACTTAACTACTAAAATTTGAAATGTGCAAAAAACAGACCTCACAAGCATTACTTTGTGGCTTAGTATGAAATTGCTAATACTTAGTTGTTTTGATCTGTCATTACAACATAATCTGAAAATTTATAAATTACAATGTAAAGAAAATTTTAGATTGTGCCCTTATTTTTTTTTGATTGGGATTGTGCCTATATTTAAAATAGATAAATTCTCACATAATGTAAGTGTTTTAAACGGAATTTATTGATCTTAAACAAAATTAATATTTTTTTTGATAGTGGAAATTAATATTATTGAATATAGAGAAAAGTGCGAAAACGGGTTTGGTCGAGTGGCTTGAACTCTTGACGCTTAGTCAAGAGGTTAAGGTTCGACTCCCCTGATTAGCATAATTCTCCCCACTTTTGTGGAGGAGAGTTTTTCGTCCCGCATATGCGTGGACGCGTTGTTCCTCCTTCGTGGAGGTGTTCTTTGTCCCGCCTCGCGTGGACGTGTTGTCTTCTGTCTTCATGGTTGCGTGGAGGAGTTTGTTCGTGGATTTTCAAATGGCATGTGCTTCAATGAACGATTCAAGTATCAATCCGGGTTGGTGCCTTGCGTGGCCCGTGATCCTATAGTGACTCATATATATCTGAGTAGTAAAAAGTAATACATACAAGACGTATTCGTGTAGTACTTGATTTGTATGAGATGTGAAAAAACTCACAATAAAAAAAAATATAGAGAAAAGTACAAATTGGTACTTTAAAATTTCCAACCATGGACAAAATTAAAAAAATCGACGAATTTTCAGACGCTGGTTATTCTATGATTAAATTGCTCACTTAATCATGTGAATCAATCGAAAATGACTAAATAAAAAGATCCGGTAGGTGTTAGGAAGGAAATAAATATCAATTTAACATTAATAGTCTCCGGATCATTTTCAATAGACTTCATATGGTTGAACAAGCGGACTAATTAATCACGATGTACCTATGGAAACTCATCAAATTTTATTTTACTCATAATTAATAATTTTGATAACTTAAACCATAAGTTAAAGCCAACAGGGATGGTGGCCTGTTGGTTAAGGAGTCCATCTTAAGATGGTTGATCCTTACGCCCTGTGTTTGAGTCCCGGAGCCACCAATTTTCTTCTTTCCTTTTCTTTTCCTCGTCCCTCGTACGTGGAGGTGCTATTCGGTAAAGGTGACGTGACCTGAGCTCCAAGTGTCAAAGATATACCGATGATTTGGGTGGATGTGTGCGGATTCATGGTAAATGTGCCGAACGTGGCATGCGCTTCAGACGTGGAGAGATGTACCAGATGCTTGCGGATCCGATCAAGATGACTTCCTAAGCGCTAGATCAATATATATGTACTATATGATAAAATTCATATGCATTGTAATGTTTCTAGTTGTTGTATCACCCACTATCACCCAAAAAAACCATAATTTAAAAAGAACCGATAGTTCAGGTTTTCATCTCTTTCGCTTTTCCCTAGAATATCACTCATTTAATACTCAGTAAAAATTTCCCTTTCCATAAGATGATGATATCATAAATTTATGCATCATTATCAGTGCATCCGCTTGTCAATCTTTAATCCCAACACTTCATTATCTACAAGTCAAACTGATCATGCTGCATGAGTACTAACTACTAAGTACTAATTCCACATCTTCATTTAGCTAGCCAAAAGATGATTGAATGATTATTAACTTAATCATTATTTACAATCATCTTCAATTATTAATTATGCATTTTAAATAGAAGATACTTGTACTAGCATACATCATCATTGATCAATTACAACCTAATCCTTGATGTCAGAGTCAATAAAAACTATATGTTATTATAACCAAGTCATTCAATTTCATTGAATGTATTGATATTAGTACAATATAATATGACTTCATAGGGATCGCCCCAAGTCTCGAATAAATTTTAGGATCAGAACATGATGCAATGCAGCCTATTGAATTTCTTAATTGTTAATCAACCTGAAATTACGGATATGGAAGATGGCGTCCATGACAGTTGCTCTCTTTGCCAACTTGTTAAGTTTCAAAAAATAAAGATATTTTCAGAGCCAAGACATTGTCAACATGTTCACTGATAGATAGTTTACAAATTGGTCTTTAATTTTAATTTAGCATTTTAATTAATAAATTAAAGTATTTTAAATTGAGAAAAACTGCGATTTTGATTGGATAAAGAGTAGAGAACAGAAGAGAAAACAACCGTTGACCCAAGAGAATTTTGAGCTTTTATAATTTATATGGTTAAGGTAATTGGCCATATAGGCCCATTAGATGGGCCACTATGATCTACAACAAACAGTAGCAATGGTGAGAAAGCTTAGTCGAAGTGTGCTTCCTTAACTTTATTTTGAGCTTCAGACAGAGAGCCACAAGTAGTGTTATTAAAAATTAAAATCGATCTGTGTATTGATTCGGTCAAGTCGCTAGGTCAACAGGTCAGTGGTTCAACCGGATTGACACAGATTGATCCGCACATATTAAAAAATAAAAATAAAATACTTATATATGATATTATAATTTAACATATTTATCACTTGAATAAATATTACATATTTATGATATGACTACAACAACATACCATAACAAATTGTCAAATTTAGAATTTGATAAAGTACAAATCAATAATAGAACAACAATAACAATTTTAGTCTTAATTTGCATGTCACAACAATAAAGGATTTTTAAGACTAATTGAATTTCTAGCTAAATTGATAATAAGTAATAAATTTTATAGATTTGATAAATGAATATATATTATTGAAACAAATAATAAAACAAGAATCATGTTTAGCTTGGTGGAAGGAGAGTGGATGATTATAGAGGAAGACTAGATTCGAGTCTTGTCCAAGTCAAAAAAATAAATATTTTTTCAGACCAAATTGAACCGATCAAATCACCGTTTTAATGAAAAATTGGGTTAACCGACCGGATCAATTGTAAATCAAACCGGCCCGGTGATCGGTTCCCGGTTGAACCGGCTGGTCTCGTCCGATCCAGTTTTAATAACTATGGCCACAAGCGCTTCCATGGAAAACCCAGAAGAGCTGCATGAGACTGTTGCTTGCTTGACGACCAGGTGCATCTCATCAAACACTGTTAAAATGGATACAAAAACACCTTGTCGAACTGGGTAACAACTTTGCGTGTCGTTTATTTTCCGTACTGCATTTATTTTTGCATAATTTTTTCTAGTATTTGTTCTGCACTCAACCAGAACAACATCTAAACTACTAGGGGAAGTTTTCAATTGGTATAAGAGCAAACACTCAACACACAAAGTGAGATCTAAAGGTTGTTGAGATGGATTTGAGAGAAGGGTAGAACATCACACGACCTACGCTGCTAGAAGGAAACAAGTATGGTTACTGGAGAGTGCGAATGAAGGCTTTCCCTGAAGTCACATGATGAATCAGTTTGGGAAGCTGTTGAACAAGGGTGGACACACCCAGTGACTACCGACGAAGCTGGCAAAGTTAGTCTTCTCGCTAAAGCCAGATGGACTGAGAGACATAAGAATGCTGAAGCCGCAAACTCTAAAGCTATGAATGATATACTCTCAGGAATTGATGGAAAAAACTTCAAGATGATTTCAACATGTGAAGTTGCAAAGAAGGCTTGGGACATATCGCAGACAGCTCATGAAGGAACGACCAAGGTCAAGATATCCAGAATGGAGATGGTCACGTCAAAATTTGAAAGTCTAAGAATGCATGAGGACGAGACCATAGCTGACTTCAACACAAGGGTACTTGACATCTATAATGAATCGTTTACGCTTGGAGAGCCCATGACCAAAGAGACGCTGGTAAGAAAGGTGCTAAGGTCTCTACCAACGCGGTTTGCAATGACGGCACTCGCAGTCAAGGAAGCACACGATGTGAAGATCATGAGGTTGGATGAACTGATGGGATCTCTCAAGACACATGAGATGGAGATGAATGAAGAGGAACAACTCATGAAGGCTAAAAGTATTGCTCTGAAAACTAAAGTTTCTACTGTTTAGGATAAAGCAGGGGTGATGTCTGAACCACAATATGCAATGCTGGTAAAGAACTTTGGGAAGTTTATGAGAAGACAGTACGATCAAGGCCCTGGTCCTGGCCAGTCATCTAGTTCAAGGTTCTAGAAGGATGAAAAAATTCAAAAGATGGATAGATCTGGAGACTTCAAACACGATAACAAAGGCAAGGGGATACAATGCAGAGAATGTGAGGGCTTCGGTATGGGAAGAAGCTGCTGTCCTTGTAGCTCAGAAGGTGGACCATCAACAAATAGTCATTGATCTTAAAGCCCACGCCAGCTGAACATCATCCAATTGTCTTTATACTCAACATTAACCTGAAATTTTTTTATTTTTATTTTTTTAAAGGAAAATTCATTTATTTGATGAAAAAGATAGGCATAAAAATTACAAAAAGATCAAGACCAAACATAGTTGGTATCTTTCTTCTTAGAACAGGATCAAGATGAAGCGCGAATCACATTTATAGTCTCATTGAAAGAGACCTTGCGGTGTCGAGTTCTTCGTAGAATAGATTTGATCGGCATTTGAGAAGGATTGTAAATATACTCAGCGTGATCATATGTGGTGTGATGTCCGTCAGACTCATCATCACATGTATGGAGCACTTTATCCATTTTCTCATTCAAACCACCATTGTTTGAGTCTTTCTTATGAACATCATCTGGAATGTCATTGGTGTGCTCAGAGAGCTTGCTCTGACGGTGAGTCTGATCATCGTAGATTACTAAGGCCAACTCTCTAGAATCATTAACTGGCTCAAGCACACATGCCTCCCGAGTAGTTTTGAACGTAACATCGTTTGGATTTATTTCCTCATCCGGAGGAATTGGATCTGTTGGACTAACAACCTTCCTTTTGGATGTTGTTTTCAAGGCCTCCTCCTCGAGGCCAGGAGCATCAACATTCTTTTGTTGTTTGTTGATAAATACGTCCTCAGGATTGAGATTTAGAAGAGCCTGCGGGATATGTATGTTGTGCCTCTTGGCACTCTTTTTCTTTGAAACAATCTGCCACTCTTGGCTCACTTCTTTAGTAGGATGGGCATTGGAGGATTTCTCATTCACCTCTTTTCTGCTATCTTTTTCGGTAGACACTGGGTTGATAGTCATAGCTACCTCATCTTTGGATTTGGGTGGCTTATTTTTTCGACACTGAGATAGAGTATGACCATGCACCTTACATCGGCTGCAATAAGTCATATTCCCATCTACTTTTATCTGCTTTGTCCATTGGGCAAGACGATTTTCACTTCCTCGGGGATGGGAGACGTGACGTCCACTTCAACGCAGGTGCGTGCATATCTCAAGGTGGAGCACGCCTTAGTCCTGTCATCAACGTCTACAAATTCAGCAAAAAATTCAGCAAAGGAGTTAACAATACCTTCAATAAAATTACTGTTAAAAAGGGGAGGAGGAGGCCAGGTAAGCATATCCACTTGGTCGTTCTAGTGGACTCGCGTTTGGGACTATAGTCCGGAGTGTATCTGAATAACCGGAATTAAGGCGTGTCCGACGGCCTTGCGGATTGGGCTGGTGAGACGGCAGATTTCAAGTCATCTTCAGAATCTAAGATGACCATGATATGTCGGCTATCCCAAATATCAGCCAGGGTTGCACGACCTTTGACGTTCCAAGCGGCTTGGAAAGTTTCACGAATTTCACCAATTGTTGGTCGTCCAAAAGTAAATTTGGCTATAAGGGAATGTTGAAACAACTTGGCTCCTGCGGCATACTCGACGGCTGTGAAATGAATGACAGATTTTCCATTCGTATTCCCATACTGACGTGATGGCAGGTCGATTAGAGGGAAGCCTGGCTGAAGTCGCGGCTTGGAAACGGTTGCGGGGAATGAGGGACGAGGTGTAGCTGTTGCATGGACCCGATTAGAAGCGGGAGGAGGACGATAAGCGTCTGTCAATGAAGAAGGAGAGCGGCCATGGAGGCCGTAAACACCGGGCCGAAACCCTATAGAGTGACTGTCGCACTTCCTCGGAAGGGGATGTCATACATCATCAGTCTAACCAAAAAAAAGTCATGGGAGATGATAAAAAAAATATGGATCCCCATCACGACTTAATTAATTATAGAAAATGTCATTAACTTGAAAAAAGATCATTTCATGACAAAAATTGAGATTTGACCATGAGCCGTGAACTAATTATAGCGCGACACGTGTACTGTTTAAGTACAATTTCAGTTTATATTTTGCAACAAATATATCTTCTAAATTACAAAGTTAAAAAAATTAAAAAAATTATCAATATTCATAATTTGTTGAGATCTATAAAACGAGATACACTTTGATATATTTTTAATAGTTTTAATATTTATGAGCTGCAACTTTATATAGTGCGATGATCAAAAAAAATTAATCATGAGTGGGATGCACAAGATTGATTTAGTCATGAGGGATGACTAGATGAGGGAGAAAATGATGAGAGAGATGTATGCCATGATTTTTTTTGTCATGATTTTTTAGGTGAAACAGGTTAAAAATTATACAAGTGCAAGGACCTGAAATTAAATGAGATTGACGATGCATGATTTGACGCAAGCTCTTTTGGCTAACATCAACAACTTCGAACTCACGCCTTATCAAAAAAAACAACTTCGAACTCACTAAGGGGTCAAGACCAAACATATCTACCAATCAAGCATGCTTGTTTCATCTGCATTTATATAGTTGAAGGCTGATTCTCTATTATTGTAGATTACAAAGATAATCATGATCGCAAATTTATTCAAACAGAGACAAATCTAAAATAGCGTGAAATCTTTTCCTGGTAGATGAGATGTTGTTCTGATCGAGTGCAGAATAATTTCTAGAACAACTTATGCAAAAATAAATACAGTGTGGAAAATAATGACACGCAAAGTTGTTATCCAGTTCGGCGTTAACGAGCCTACATCTGGGGGCTGTCTGCTTAGCCCGGTGGATAGCAATTCACTACTAATGAATATTGGGAGTACATGAGCTTACGTTTACAGAATCC
Source organism: Rhodiola kirilowii (assembly GCA_033675215.1). Lineage (NCBI taxonomy): Eukaryota > Viridiplantae > Streptophyta > Magnoliopsida > Saxifragales > Crassulaceae > Rhodiola > Rhodiola kirilowii. The sequence goes on from CM066201.1 coordinate 10,339,635, forward strand.
CTCATAAACAGCCTGATCCTCTAATACTCTAGCAACCGCTAACTAGGTCTCCCCCTATATCAGAGTCTCTCCTCCGATTCCACCAGATGATCCTCCACGAGAATCAGCGTCTTCTCCCGAATGCGCGGTAACAGCTTCAGTGCGTGTAGCTTCAAGATGTTCTACGATCATTCTGCCGAGCACTAGAACAGACTGAATCCGAGCGCCGTGAATAATCAGATTGATTAGTTCGCCGGCCGTTTGCCTCCACCTCCCTTCAGTGAGTATGAGCGTGAATTCCGTGAGTATTGAATAGAACGAGTCCATCAGCCCTCATTATACAGTGCGGTAGAAAACCTAAAGTATCTAGGTTTCCTATCTTCAACCGCCTATCTCTTTAGGAAATCTTTCCTAATCTTTTAGGGAACCTTTCCTAAATCCTTGCGAGTATCTTCTTGTAGATAATCCTTCATAGATCTTCAACTCCGTTTAAAAAATCTTCGATTATCTTCTTTGCTAAGTTATCTTCAAGCGCAAGTCTTCCCTAATATCTCAACCGACTTTTTTGATATGCATCTTAGCAACGACTTGCCAAATCTGTTCTAGGAAACATCTGTTGCGTCTAACTTGTGCTACGTTGGTTGAACAAGTTTCCTAATCTGAATTAGGAAACATTCCATATGTCCTTCCATCTGCAACCGTCTTGTTCTTCGTTGGTTGACTATGTTGCCTAATCTGAATTAGGAAATATTCCATCTGCTTCAACTTGTTCTAGGACAGTTGCCTCTGCCTGCCTTGAACTCTTCCTTGAACAACAGCTTGAACAACTACACAGAGTTTTACCAAACTACATGCCATAAATCTAACAATCTCCCCCTTGGCATTTTTGGCAAAACTACTACCTGTAATCTACATGTACTACTATTACAATTGAATCTTTGAAGGAGGTTTCAAACTCCCAAGTTGTGCTACCAACTAATTGCTACCAACCGAATCTTTGAGGAGATTTCAAACTCCAAAAAATGTAAGCACATACGAATCTTTTAAGGAGATTTCAAACTCCAAATTTATGTCTAACAACTAGCACAAATGGATCTTTTAAGGAGCTTTCAAACTCCATACCTACTCCCCCTTTTGCCACAAATTGACAAGGGAGAACAAAAAAAACCAGTAGCAATTGTTCGACAATAATACCATAGAGCAGAATTCATCACCAGGAGTTATTAGTCGGACTCTTAACTTTCTTCAAACCCTCCACAGATTCACTTAGCACAACAGGACTACGCACATCAACAGATTTAGAGATTTTTGATTTACCTCATAGTGCAGTCTTCTTCGCAGGTTCTTTGTCCGACCATTTCTCTTCGTATTAGTATTTGAAGCATTTCTACCTTCGTTCCGTGTCAGCCCTTAACACATCTCGTTCAAGCACCGACTGACCAACTTGTACTAGGACAACTTAGTTGTCAATGACACACAGACCCAATGAGGATCTAAGTGTCCTGAACTAAAGATTGTCCAAGGCTTTGGTGAATATGTCTGCTAGCTGCTTCTCAGTGGATACGTGCGTCAGAGTAATTATCTTCTTCTCCACTAGCTCTCGAATGAAGTGATGCCTTATATCGATATGCTTTGTTCTGGAATGCTGCACATGATTCTTGGATATGCTGATAGCACTCATGTTGTCATAGTAGAGTGTCATCACATCTTGTTTTACTCTATATTCTTCCAGCATCTGCTTCATCCACAACATCTGAGTACAACAGCTTCCAGCGACGATATATTCAGCTTCAGCCGTGGATAGGGATATGTTGTTTTGCTTCTTGCTAAACGATGACACCAGATTGTTTCCTAGAAGGAAGCATCCTCCAGATGTACTTTTGCAATCTTCTGCATTCCCAGCCCAATCTGCATCGCAGTAGCCTACCAAACAGGAATTAGTATCCTTAGTGTACCACAATCCATAGTCTGTTGTTCCACAGACATATTTGATAATTCTCTTCACATTCATCAGGTGGCTCTCCTTGGGATTAGCTTGATATCTAGCACAAACTCCAACCGCATGGGCAATGTCTGGTCTACTGGCCGCCAGGTATAGTAAGATCCCAATCAAACTTCTGTACAAGGTTTGATCCACACTTGTACCGGCTTCATCCTTAGTGACCTTCATATGAGTTGCAGTGGGGGTTCTCTTATGTGATGCTTTCTCCAGATCAAACTTCTTGATTAAGTTCCTAGTGTATTTTCTTTGTGATATGAAGATACCATCTACCTTCTGCTTTACTTGTAATCCAAGGAAATAACACATCTCTCCTATCATGCTCATCTTGATTTCGCTCTGCATTTATTCTACAAACTTGTCCACCATCTTCTGATTGCTAGAGCCGAACACAATGTCATCCACATAAATTTGAGCAATGATAAAGTCTGACCTTGTGTTTTTTACAAAAAGCACCTTGTCTACTCCCCCTCGCACATAGCCATGGTTGATTAAGAATTCAGTGAGTCGGTCAGACTATGCTTTGGGCGCCTGCTTGAGACCATAAAGAGCTTTCTTTAGATGATACACATGGTCAGGATGGTGAGGATCTTCGAATCACTTAGGTTGTGCCACATACACTTCTTCATTCAGCAACCCATTCAGAAAAGCACTCTTCACGTCCATCTTAAACAACTTAAACTTCAAATGACAAGAAATGGCCAATAGTAATCGTATAGCTTCTAAGCGAGAAACCGGAGCAAAAGTCTCATCAAAATCTACTCCTTCAATCTGAGTATAGCCTTGAGCAACAAGCCTTGCCTTATTCCTAGTGATGTTCCCTTGTTCGTCAGACTTGTTCTTGAAGATCCATTTCGTTCCAATAACATTCACATCCTCCGGTCGTGGAACAAGATCTCAAATATCGTTTTGCTGAAATTCACCAAGCTCTTCTTGCATAGCCACCACCCAGTATTCGTCGTTGATAGCCTCCTTGATATTCTTGGGCTCTATAGTGGACATAAAGCATGTAAAGCCAGCCAATTCTCGAAAGTTAACTTGTTTACCTCGAGTCTTTATGCCTTTTATTCGTTTGACGATCACCTCAGTAATGGGATGATTCTTCTCAATAGTTCTCGACTGTTGAAGGACCCGAGAAGGAGCAGGAGAAGTCTCCACGTCAGCATCCTCTTCTGTCTTGTCATCGTCCTTATCAAGATGTTCTGAATCCTTTTTCGGTACAACTTTTGGGTTTGCAGCTGGAGTAGTAGGTTGTTCTGAGTGAGTTGTGACATCATCATCATTTGCTGAACTTGTCTCCGGAGCGTCTGGCACAACATCTTTCACAATAACATTGATAGATTCCATAATGACTCCAGTGCGCTTATTGTATACTCGGTAAGCACGGCTGTTAGTAGAGTACCCCAGAAAGATCTCTTCATCACTTTTAGGGTCCAGCTTTCACAGATAATCCCAGTCTCTGAGAATGTAACATTGACTTCCAAAGATATTAAAGTACTTCACCGTCGGCTTCTTTCCTTTCCATAACTCATAGCAAGTCTTTTCCGTGCCGGTCTGAATTGTCACTCTGTTTATGACATAGCACGCTGTATTCATAGCTTCAGCCCAAAACTTCAATGGTACTTGCTTTGCATGGATCATCACCCTAGCCATCTCCTGAATGGTTCGATTCTTCCGTTCGACAACTTCATTCTGCTGTGGTGTGATCGGAGATGAGAACTGTTGAGTTATTCCTCTTTGTGTGCAGAATTCAGTAAGAGCATTGTTCTCAAACTCCTTTCCATGGTCACTTCTCACAGCTACTAAATGTTCTCCTTTATCTTCCCTTTCTCGCACCAGTCGGATACATAGCTGAACTAACACTTGAACAGCCTCTGCTTTGTCTCGCAGAAAGCTTGACCAAGTGAACCGAGAGTAGTCATCAACACAGACTAGCACGTACCTCTTTCCAGAATAGCTCTCCACTTGCATAGGCCCCATTAGATCTATATGTAACAATTCCCGGGCTCTCCTTGTGTTGATCTGAGTGGTGCTTTTGTGAGGGACTTTGATCTGCTTCCTAATCTGGCAATCTTCGCAGATGATACTTTGGTCTCCTTGTACTTTAGGAATGCCACGGACTAGACCTTCAATGGCAACCTTTTTTAATGTCCTTAGATTCAGATGTCCCATCCGCTGATGCCACAGATTCATCTCTTCGATTTTGCTCAACAGGCATGTTGTTTCAGCAGTGGGTAGACCAAGATTCAGCAAGTAGTAGTTGTTCGAGGATCTTCTTCCAGTGAGAACTGGTTCATTCTTGTTGTTCAACACAACACACTCATCCTGCTTGAACTGTACATGATGCTCTCCGTTGCACAACTGACTTATGCTGATTAAATTCGCCTATAATCCTTTGACAAGGACTTCTTTCAATCTGGGTAAGCCTTCAACATTTAGAGTTCCTTTTCCAAGCACTCTGCCCTCTACTCCATCTCCAAACGTCACATTTGACTTCCCTTTGAACTCCTCTACATTGGTCAAAAACTCAGGATTGCCAGTCATGTATATAGAACAACCACTGTCAAAGTACCATTTTTTCTTTCTTCAGATGACTAGTGGAACTGAAAGCAACATGGCATACCTCACTCCTTTGCTTTACTCTCCAGACTTGCTGCACCCGTGGTTTCGGTACTTGATCCATTTTTTTGAGAAATTTGTGGAATTCCTGACATCTAGATTTGATGTGTCCCACTCGATTATAGTATAAGCACCTTCGTATGTCTTACCTTCTTGAAGAATACCAGGTTGTTTTTCTTCATGAGTGATGTTCAGTTGGTACATTGTAAGATCGTGGCTCAGCTTTCACAAATGTTGTCTTTCCGGAGCCAGATGTACCAGTGTATCCTAGCCCTTTGTAGACTCCACCCATCCCTCGAGCTCCTAGAATAGAGTCTAGATCTTTTGTTCCAGAATTGAGCATCTTGACAGACTTCTTTAGGCTGTTCAGTTCCTCTACTGTCTCACAATGGACAAGTTTGTCTGTCTCAATCTCACATTTCAAGGCATCCACAATATTAAGAAGATTTACTTCTCTTCGTCTTAGAGAAGCATTCTTCTTCTTTAGATCATCTATGATTTCTGGATGTTCGTCTTGGCTTGTTTCAATCTGAATCTTCAGAGATGACACAACTGCCAATAACTCGGCCTTCTGTGCAGCAAGTTCAGCTCGTTCATCTTTTGCTTATCAACTGGGTTTTAAGGTCAGTGATTGTCTGTTGATGTTCCACCTTCTGGGCTACTAAGATAACAGCTTCTTCCCAAAGCTTTTCTTTTTCTTCTTTCAAATCTGCAAGGATGGTGTGATGCTTTTTGTTCCGCTCAACTTCAATCAACCACTGTTGGTACAACTACTTGTAGTTTTTAGCAATTTCTTCTTCAGTGATTTCTTCATCATCACTGCAGCTTGAGTCTTGTGTGTGATCCTCAGAAGATGAGTTTGACTCTACTCCTTTACTTCTTTCTCCTTCCTGATTGACACAGCTAGCAAGGGCCACAAAATTATTGGACTCACCTTCCTGATCAGATTCACTGTCACTCCAGTTGACAGCATAAGCATTCTTCTTCTTCTGTGTGTTGACACATTCTGCCTGAATATGTCCATAGCCTTCGCATTCTTTGCATTGTCATGGTTGAAGTCTCCAGATTTGTTCCCTTTTTGAAATTTGCCATCCTTCTGGAATCTTGAGCTAGATGACTGATCCGAATCAGACCTTTTATTGTACTGTCTTCTCATATACTTCCTGAAGTTCTTAGCAAACATGGCATACTATTGTTCAGACATCTCCCCTGCCTATTCCTGGACAACAGAAACTTCAGGTTTTAGACCAACACTTTTAACCTTCATGAGTTTTTCCTCTTCATTCATCTCCATCTCATAAGTTTGAATGGATCACATCAGGTCATCCAGCCTCATGGTCTTCACATCGTGTGCTTCCTTGACTGCGAGAGCCTTCATTGCATACCGCTTTGGTAGAGACCTCAGCACCTTTCTTACCAACGTCTCCTTGCTCATGGGTTCTCCAAGTACAAATGATTCATTAGAGATATCAAGAACCCTTGTATTGAAGTCAGCTATGGTCTCGTCCTCCTGCATTCTTAGATTTTCAAATTTTGACGTGACCATCTCCATTCTAGATATTTTAACCTTGGTCGTACCTTCATAAGCTGTTTGCAATATGTCCCAAGCCTTCTTCGCAATTTCACAAGTTGAAATCAGCTTGAAATTCTTCCCATCAACTCCTGAGACTATGGCATTCATTGCTTTGGAGTTTGTGGCTTCAGCTTTCTTTTGTCCCTCAGTCCATAATATTTTAGCCAGAAGTCCAGGTTTGCCAGCTTCATCGACAGTCATTGGATGTGTCTATCCTTGTTCAACAGCTTCCCAGATTGATTCATCCTGCAACTTAAGGAAAGCCTTCATTCGCACCCTCCAGTATCCATACTTGTTTCCTTCAAGCAGCGGTGGTCGCGTGATGTTCTGCCCTTCTCTCAAATCCATCTCAACAACCTTCGGATCTCACCCTGTGTGTTGAGTGTTTGATCCGATACGAATTGAAATCTTCTCCTGGTAGATGAGATTTTGTTCTGGTCGAGTGCAGAACAATTTCTAGAACAACTTATGGAAAAATAAATGCAGTGCAGAAAATAAATGACACGCAAAGTTGTTACCCAGTTCGGCGTTAACGAGCCTACGTCTGGGGGGCTGTCTCCTTAGCCCGGTGGATAGCAATTCACTAATAATGAATATTGCGAGTACAAGAGCTTACGTTTAAAGAATCCTCTTAAACAGCGTGAGCCTCTAATATTCTAGCAACCGCTAACTAGGTCTCCCCCTAAATCAGAGCCTCACCTCCGTAGCTTCAAGTTGTTCTACGATCAGTCTGCCGAGCACTAGCACAGACTAAATCCGAGCGTCGTGAATAATCAGATTGATTAGTTCACCGACCGTTTTCCTCCACCTCCCTTCAGTGAGTATGAGCGTGAATTCTGTGAGTACTGAGTAGAACGAGTCCATCAGCCCTCATTATATAGTGCGGTAGAAACCCTAAAGTATCTAGGTTTCCTATTTTCAACCGCCTATCTCTTTAGGAAATCTTTCCTAATCTTTTAGGGAACCTTTCCTAAATCCTTGCGAGTATCTTCTTGTAGATAATCCTTCATAGATCTTCAACTCCATTTAAAAAACCTTCGATTATCTTCTTTGTTAAGTTATCTTCAAGCGCAAGTCTTCCCTAATATCTCTCAACCGACTTCTTTGATATGCATCTTAGCAACGACATGCCAAATCTGTTCTAGGAAACATCTGTTGCGTCTAACTTGTGCTACGTTGGTTGAACAAGTTTCCTAATCTGAATTAGGAAACATTCCATCTGTCCTTCCATTTGCAACCATCTTGTTCTTCGTCGGTTGACTATGTTGCCTAATCTGAATTAGGAAATATTCCATCTGCTTCAACTTGTTCTAGGACAGTTGCCTCTGCCTGCCTTGAACTCTTCCTTGATCAACAGCTTGAACAACTACACAGAGTTTAAACAAACTACATGCCATAAATCTAACATAACGGATGATGTGCTATTAATAGCATGGATAGAAGTATGAACAATTTCTCTCCAAAACTCACTAGGAACATATGCTGATAAGAGAAGTGACATGTTGTTTCAACGAAATGTGTGTGCCTGCTCTCAGCAAAACCATTTTATTCTGGTGTGTCAGTACAAGAGATTTTTTTTGATAGGACAGTACAAGAGATTTGACAAAGAGTATTATGAGAAGTAAAAAGCCCAGAAAAACTATTAGATGTATATTCACCTCCAAATCATAACGAAAACATTTAATGACGACATTATGCTGAGTTTTCACAAGAGCACGAGACATTTGATAAATCTCAAAAAATTCAGAACATTGTTTATTAACATAAACCCAATAGAAGTGATTAGAATCATCAATGAACGACACATAATACCGAGATCCACCTTTTGTTGGAACTGATGAAAGTTTCCACACATCAGAATAAATTAGGTCTAAAGGTGCCGGGAAACAGAGCGACTTTAAATATATGGGAAAGCAGGGAAATTTGATCATTTACAGTCTTGACTAGGGGTGTGTATTCAGTAATTTACCGAATTTATCGTTACCGAATTTATCGATCCATTTTTTATTCCAATTATCGAACCGAATTTACCGGAACCGAATTTATCGTTTTACCGACATTTCGGTAAAACGGTATATTCGGTAAATTGTTGGAATTTACCAAATTTTCAAATTTTTTTGACTAATTTTAAAATTATTAAAACATAATAATTAATCATCTAATAACAAAAAAACACAAAGATAATTCAAAATTTTGATATACACAATTAAATCACAAAAGTTTAAAAAAACAGGTTAAAATTTGAAGTTTAAACAAATAATTAATTTTAAAAAATTTATTTTTTAATAATAAAAAATTCTTATTCGGTAAATTACCGAATTAGAAAATCTATTCCGATTACCGAAAAAAATTTACCGATTTACCGATCGGTAAATTATCATTTTTACCGTTTACCGAAATTACCGAACAATTCGGTTCGATAAATTAATTCGTTAAAATTGGAATTTACCGAATAATGCTCTGCCCGAGCCTTGACAATCTGAAATTTGTGTCTCAGCAATTTTCCTAATGTTCTTGTTTTTTTAACAACCTTTTTATTCAAACGGTAGCAAGGCTAGAGAAGCCGAAACACAGGGGCAAAAGCGCTAAAAGGAGGATACAAGAGCATCTAAAGCTAGTATGTTGAAACTTGGCGATTGGGAGGTAGCAAATCATCCCGAGTGGCCGTAGAAAGGTCGTACCGATCCGAGCACATGTCGTCATGGAGATGGCCCAAGAGATCTGCATGAAGAGCTCGACAAACAGAAAGGGGCAATGCAGCAGGATCAACCAAGACACCCCTATAGAAGCAGGAAGCCAGGACTAGCGCTGGATTATTGAGAGAAGGGCACACCCTTGTGCTAGTAAGGCCGTTGACAAGACGAAGTAATTGATGATAAGAGTATATCACATCCCAAGGCCTGGTGTGCTCTGCTTCCAATTTGAGTAATTCGACTAGATGATGAGAGCTTTGAAGGTGGCAGACCGACCAACGAGAAACTCCCAAAGCCTGAGCCGCCAGTTTAGTGAACTTGATGAGTTCACCTATATCAGAAGAGATGTTGAAATTCTATCCCCTGTTCAAGCTAGTGTTCAAGGTACAGTTGAGACAGACCTTGAACTCCTTTTATGATGATACAACAATCAGAGAAGATATCTGAGACACACACAGTTGACCAGTACCGAACTCTACCAGGTAGTGTTCCAATAGTTATTTAAACAGTTTATCAAGCAGTACTGGAAAATAAAGGAGAACAGGAGCACACACGATATGTTACCCAGTTCGGCCTCGCCTACTCTGGGGGGTTTCCCACACCCTAAAAAGGGACACAAATCGTATTACGAGAATAGAGCTACAAGTGGTCTTACTCTTACACAACACCTTGTTTGTAATCGCCTAGCCTCTGATTCTCCGTCTCTCAGATTTGCGATCTCGGTTCATCGCCGCTCCCCTCGATCCCCTACGGGTAGGACGAGACTTCCCTCTCGGCCTAGTCTTGGACCTCTCGGAAGTCCAGTCACCTTCTCTCAAAGGCGTAGCTTGATAGCTGTGTGTGTACTACGTTGTTCCTCAAGCACAGCCTGAACACCACACCGATCAGACTGTTGCTTTGGCGCTGATATTCCGATGTGGAATGGCCAACCGTCGCTTCTCCCCCAATCTCACGAACTCTCGTGTTTATCTTTTCTCTCATGAAGCGACGACTAATCTGGACGCCCTAGCCTTCTCTTTATAGGCGTTGGTGAAGCCCAGATCCGATCTGAGCATCCTGTCAAATATTTCGGAGATAATATTTGCAGAATATTCAATCTTCATCCAATCTTCAAAGATGACTTCCACCCCAAGTCATCCGATACTCTCTCAGCCAATCTGCATAGATTTGATCGCCTATCTGATCTTCGGTGATGATTTATCGATTGGCTCTAATCAATTAATCTCGTCGACATATTCGGGACTCCAATCAAAAACCAATCTCGTTGACATCTTCATGAGATATCTTCTTCAAAAAATTCGCCAGTCGGTCTTTAATTCTGGTAAGGAAATATTCGAATGACATCTCGAATATTTGTTTCTTCACTGACCGACTCCAACCGAAAACATCTTCAGAATCTTCAGAAGAAACCGAATCTAGATCATGCAACAGAATCCGGGTCATGCGTCTTCTGTACGCCGTACTTCTCTTCCAGTTATGTGTTTGAACTGCTGCTTGAACTGTCTAAAGCCGTTTTGCCACAGACATGCCAATCATGGGAACATCAGATGTCAAGGTAGCTCCCAAAGGCACCGATGAAGTCACCCTTACAAGAACGAAGGAACGCCGCAACGGTGCCCTGAGGCTATCGCTAAGGAGAGAGTGACTCCGTTGAGGCCCGGTTTCCATCGCCACCATTGGAGAGTTTTAATTTAGCTGGTTCGAAGGCCCCTGAGGATTAAATCATTGTGGGCTGATTTATGATAAGGATAGTGGATTGTATGCTTGAGGATCTCTGTCCACCTCCTAAGACTGATAAGGAGAGGCATGTGAACTTGTTCGTCCCGAACAAGGCCTTAAATCACAAGAGGAAAACACACATATAAACACCACAAGCCCTTCTCGGCACCCTAGATAAATGCTAGTCTAGACTTCCCCTTTCCATGCATTCTCAATCACTACTCAAGGCATTTTCTAAAACATGGAATTAACTTGATACATCTACCTTTGAGTCGAGATGCAAACCAATTCGGATGAGAGGGAGATAGTCCTTTTTAGACCCATGATCTACACTCTTGGGTCCGGTTCTTGTTACATGGTTATACTTGTTGCTTCTTCTAGCACTTGATGTATTCGAGCTCAAGGGTTGAGTCTTTGGTACTTGCTTGGACATACTTGTAGTGAACTTGGCCTTCGGCCTTGGTATGACTTTGATGATCTTTCACTTTGTTTTGGGTAAACCTTCACATGAGTTGATTTTTCTTTGAGCTTTGCTCCTTTTTGTGAGTTTCTTTGTCCATTCCTTCTTGGGAGGTCCAATCATTGCCCTCAAGCATATGGAAATACCTCCCCGCTCTTTCTCATCCTTGTCATTTCGCGCGAGTCAAGATGAGGGTCACTCACCTCTTTTCCCGGCTACTAGGACTAGAGATAGGACGGTTTGATTCCCGTCCCACCACTTGCATAAACGCTGCAATGGTGGAGTCACTCTATACCACAAGTCTCGAAATGCAGCCTCCACAAGTTCGTATAACCATGTAACTCGAATCCCGGATCCTTGAGTGCTTTTGTCAATCCTCACCAGGACATTTCTATTAACTCCACATCCCTATTTATCCCAACTCATAAGGATACATAAGAAGTTAGATCACATGTTAGTCGCACAATTAGAATTTCATAAGAGTAATGCATGTACTAGGATCCATCTATTTCACATCATGAAAGCTCAACACCCCACTCCTACGCATTTTATTCACAAAACTACGCATTTCATTCAATTTTTTTTAAAATTTTCAAAGGGAAACGTGCTGACTCATGCAAGTGCAAGAAAAATAGACGTGAGACACAACAAACTACTAACCACCCCACCCCACACTTTTGAAACGAGTCGTGTCCTCACGGCACAACTCAATTTCACACAATATGCACAATATAAATGAAAAGGAACAAGGTACTAAAGTGAAACGGAACTCCCCTTATGATGTCCTTGTATGTCATGAAATGACAAGGCTTGGACTTGCATCAATCGGCTGAAACTCATGGGGAGCTAGGTCGGGCTCGGTTTCCCTCTCGGACGCGTCCGGGACGCTCTTGGTCTCTCTCGGGTGTGCCCGGTTCTGCTTAAAATGCGTAGCAGAACCGGTAACATGCGGAGCAGACTCGGACAGTCGGGCCTAGGTCTCGGATGCGCCTCGGTCCTCCTTCAGTCTCGCCCGGTTCTGCTTAAAATGCGTAGCAAAACCGGCAAAATGCGTAACACCCGTGTACCCGACCTACAAAACACATACCTTTTCCTTTCCAAATAAAATGGGGTGAGGGTTAATATAACAAATAAAATGCAAGAAGTACTAAGGAAATGCCGGGCTGCCTCCCGGCGAGCGCTCTTGTTTAACGTCGTTGGCTCGACGGGACCTTAACCATAGGTCATTGGTTGGGATCCCGTGGGTGGGCAAGGTCGAACTTCCAAATGGCCAAATCCACATCCTCGTGGTAGTGCTTGACCCTTTGCCCGTTGATTGTGAACCGTCTTCCATCATCCGGGCTCTCTAGCTCAAGTGCCCCATGATTGAAGACCTTAGTCACCTTGAAAGGCTCGGACCATCTAGAGCGTAACTTGCCCGGCATCAATCTAAGTCGTGAAGAGAACACTAGGACTTGTTGTCCCACTTCAAATGAGCGCCGAAGGATGAACTTATCATGATAAAGCTTGGTCCTCGCCTTGTAGTCGGTTTGGCCCTCATAGGCCTCTAGGCTCAACTCCTCAAGCTCATTCAATTGCATCTTCCTATCAAGCCCGGCCGCTCCAAGATCCCAATTGCATTGCTTCAAGGCCAATAAGCCTTGTGTTCCAACTCCACCGGAAGGTGACATGCCTTCCCATAGACTAACCGAAAGGGAGAGGTCCCAATGGGTGTCTTGTAGGCCGGTCGATATGCCCATAAGGCATCATTCAACCTTTGGCTCCAATCCTTCCTTGTTGGCTTTACCATCTTCTCAAGAATCCCCTTAATCTTGCGGTTGGAGATCTCCGCTTGTCCATTGGTTTGGGGGTGGTAAGCCGTGGAGGTCCTATGATGGACATGATAGTGTCTCAAAGTGGCGGCCATCATTCTATTGCAAAAGTGTGTGCCTTGGTCGCTTATGATGGCCTTAGGCACCCCATACCTACAAAAGATGTTAGTGCGCAAGAAATCCACAACAGTTTTAGCATCATCACATCTAGTAGCTATAGCCTCTACCCACTTTGAAACATAATCCACCACAACAAGGATATAAGCAAATCCACATGAAATAGGAAAAGGCCCCATGAAATCGATGCCCCATATGTCAAAGACATCATTAACCAAGATGGGCACTTGGGGCATCTCATTTCTAGCCGAAATATTGCCAACTCTTTGGCATCTATCACACTTCCTACAATGCTCATATGAATCTCTAAAGACACTAGGCCAAAAGAAACCGCTATCTAGGATCTTCCTAGCGGTCCTCCTTGGCCCAAAGTGCCCACCACAAGCATGATCATGACAAAAGATAATAACAGAAGCAATCTCAATATCGGGGATGCACCTTCTAAGCAATTGATCTACACCTATTTTTCACAAGTAAGGATCATCCCACACATAAAATCTAGCATCATGTCTAAGCTTCATGCATTGTGCCTTAGAATAAGAAGGAGGAAATGTACCTCCCACCAAGTAGTTCACAATAGGCGCATACCAAGGAAGCTTGGCCGAGAGAGCAAAGAGATGCTCGTCCGGGAATGTCTCGGTTATGGACCCGGGCTCCTCCTCTCGGACTAGTCGGCTCAAGTGATCCGCCACGGTGTTTTCTATACCCTTCTTATCCTTGATCTCAACATCAAATTCTTGAAATAACAAGATCCATCTAATCAACCTCGGCTTGGCTTCTTTCTTGGTCATCAAATATCGAATAGCCGAATGGTCCGAAAAGACTGTCACTTTTGTACCGAGCAAGTAAGACCGAAACTTCTCCAAGGCAAAGACCACGGCTAAGAGCTCCTTTTCAGTGGTGGAGTAGTTCCTTTGGGCCGCATCTAATGTCCTTGATGCATAGTAGATCACAACGGGCTTCTTTTCATCTCTTTGCCCAAGGACCGCTCCCACCGCATAGTCACTAGCATCACACATAATCTCAAAACCCTTGCTCCAATCCGGAGCCCGAATAATAGGTGTGCTAGTGAGAGCTCTCTTCAACTCATCAAATGCCTCCTTGCACGCCTCGGTGAACTCAAAAGGAACATCCTTTTGTAGAAGAGTGGATAGGGGCAACGCCTTCTTAGAAAAGTGTTTTATGAACCTTCGGTAAAAACCGGCATGTCCAAGAAAAGACTTGATATCTCTCACCGTGGAGGGGTAGGGCAAATTCATAATAACATCGATCTTGGCCTTGTCCACCTCCATTCCTTCCTTTGAGACGATATGCCCCAAGACTACACCGTGAGTAACCATGAAGTGGCACTTTTCATGATTGAGTACCAAGTTCATAGAGACGCAACGCTCTAGAATCATGCTAAAATTCTTCAAGCAAGCATCAAAAGTGTCCCCATGCACGGTGAAGTCATCCATGAACACCTCAATAAAGCTCCCAATCATATCCGAGAAGATACTAGTCACCACCCTTTGGAATGTGCCCGGGGCATTGCATAAACCGAAAGACATCCTCCGAAAGGCAAACGTGCCAAATGGGCATGTGAATGTAGTCTTCTCTTGGTCCTCGGGAGCTACAGGAATCTGATTGTACCCCGAGAACCCATCCAAGAAGCAAAAATATGGCTTGCCCGCCAATCGGTCTAGCATTTGGTCGATGAAGGGGAGAGGAAAGTGATCCTACCTAGTGATGGCATTCAACTTTCTATAGTCTATACACATCCTCCACCCATTCTTGACCCTTGTAGCCACCATCTTGCCCTCGACATTCTCCTCAACTGTAATCCCGGTCTTCTTGGGAACAACATGAACCGGGCTCACCCATCTACTATCCGAGATAGGATAGATCACATCCGCATCTAGCAACTTTTGGATATCCTTTTGGACCACCTCCATCATAATAGGATTAAGACGTCTTTGAGGCTCCCTTGATGGTCTAGCCCCATCCTCCAATAGAATCCGATGCATACACACGGCCGGGCTTATACCCCTCAAATCCCCCAAAGTCCAACCGATCGCCATCTTGTACCGGGACAACACCTCAACCAATCTCCTCTCTTGGTCCGCCTCAAGCCCGCTCTTAATGATAACCGACAATGTCTCATTGTCCCCCAAGAACACATACTTCAAATGTCCGGGCAATGGCTTGAGCTCCACCTCGGGTGCCTGCACAATAGAAGGTAAACATGTGTGAGTTTTGAAAAGACTGATTTTGTTCACTTCATACCTTGGCGTGAGTGGCCTAGAAACCTCCAAGTGGTATAGGGCTCCTTCCATGCCTTTGGCCAAGTCAAAAGAACTCTCGGCCGAATACAAAGCCCGATCAATAACAAGCTCAAGGGGATCTAATTCTCGCTCCGGTTGGGCCTCTTGGACTAGGTCGTCCAAGGTGTCTAGGGCATGCACGGTCTCAAACTCCAATGGGTGCTTCATGGCCCGGAATATATCAAAGCTAAACACCTCCCCTTCAACCTCCATAGAAAGCATACCACTTCCACAATCAATCTTCATCTTGGAGGTTTTGAGGAAAGGCCGACCAAGTAGTATAGGTGCATGATAATTAGGGCCACAGTTTTCCATCTTTAGGACATAGAAATCCACCGGGAAAACCAACTCTCCAACTTGGACTAGAACGTCCTCAATCTTTCCTTCGGGTTGCTTACATGATCGATCCACCAATTGAATGGTGAGCCCAGCCGGCTCAATAGGTCCAATCCGAAGGCTAGAATAGATGGAGTATGGTAGAACATTGATCGAGGCCCCAAGATCCAACATACAATTCTCGATCCGGATGTTGCCTATAGTGCAAGGGATGGTATAAGTGCCCGGATCACCACATTTTGGGGGCACCGTCCTTTGTATCGCCGCCGAAACGTTCCTACTCATCAACTCTTGATCAACACAAGCCCCCTCCTTCGGTTAGTACATAGCTCCTTCAAGAACTTGGCGTACCTCAGAATTTGCTTGATGGCCTCCAATAGGGGAATATTGATCTCAACCTTGCTAAAGAGCTCCCAAACATCCTTATCCATCACATATCTCCTTGGAGCTCGGGCCGGAATGGGAAATGGCAGTGGAATGGTCAAATCATGGTTTTCGGCCGTGGACGGAGGTACCGGGCTTGGGTCATGTGCCTCGGGCGCAGGTGCAGAAATGCCAGGTGTAGGTGCAGAAATGCCGGGTGCAGGTACCGGGCCTGGTAGCATTTCCTCGGACGCGGGTGTCGCTCGGTCTGAAGTCCCGAGAATACCGGGCACCTGGAGCGCTGAAGGGATCCTCGGTCTATCCGAGAGTACGGGTACCGAGTCTGAGCTGAGGGTCTCGCGTCCCTCGGACGCTTGTAAGGGTCCCGAGTTTAGTCCGTTTGAATGCGTTGGTACCGGGCTCGCTGCTGAGGTCCTGAGCGCCTGGGGCGCGTCCGGTGCTGAGGTCCCGAGCGCCTTAGGCCCGGTTTGGTCTCCTTCGGTCCTCCTTGAGCATTCTTTTTCCCTTGGCTTTTCTTGCTCATCAACTAACTCCTTGCCACTCCTTAGAGTCACGGCACTCAC
This sequence comes from Rhodiola kirilowii, assembly GCA_033675215.1. Taxonomy (NCBI): domain Eukaryota; kingdom Viridiplantae; phylum Streptophyta; class Magnoliopsida; order Saxifragales; family Crassulaceae; genus Rhodiola; species Rhodiola kirilowii. The sequence continues at coordinate 10,356,191 of CM066201.1, forward strand.
ATTGCCCCTTGGATTTTGAATGGTTTGAGAGGGGAGCCGACCAGTTTCTTTCTTTAGCTCAGACACAGTGGTAGCAAGTTGGGACAATTGCTTTTGGATCTCGGCTATTTGTCCCTTGGTTTTGGCTTGATTTTGTTGGATTGTGGCATTCATTTGCACATTGCTAGCGGCCAACTCTTTCATCATGTCCTCTAAGGACCGGTTTTGTCCCATCGGGCTCGAACTCGACTGATTATGGCTTGGTCCCGGCCAGTTTTGCATAGGTCCTTGCTGCTGATATTGGCGTTGGGGAGGCCTATAAAACTGTTGGGTAGCTTGAGGAGCGGCTTGTTGATGAGCTTGGTGAGTCAAGTCCCTTGGGGCATTGTTTTGCCAATTCTGTCCGGATGGTCCTTGTCCATAAGGTCGGCTAGGTCCGGACCGGTTTTGGTACCCTTGGTAGTCTCCCACGGCATTTACCTCTCCATGGTCCTCTTCTAGCAAAGTCGGGCAAGAGTCCGTCTTGTGGTCCCTAGTCCCACAAAACTCACATGATTTGGCTTTAACCGGTTCCCTTCTCATCAAGTGCATCATCATCTCCTTCATTTGCTTCAAGTCCTTGGACATATGACTCGTAGGGACCTTGGCCTTGGCTACATTTCTAGTCCGGGTCAACTCCTCTTGACGGCTGTTTGCTTCTTCAAACCGGGCATTTTCGGCCACCTTCAATATCAAGTCCCTTATCCCTCTCAATGTAAGACTAGCCATTGATCCTCCAGCCGAGGCATTCAAAAGCATTTTATCTAGGGGCTTGAATCCATCCAGCAAGTACTCTAGAAGGATTTTCTCGGGGAGTCCTTGATTGCAACAACTTCCCTCTAGATGATTAAACTTCTCAAGATAATCATACATAGACTCATTTGGCCCTTGTTTCAACTCTTGCAATTGCCTCCTCACTTGTGAGGCTCGGCCAGCGGGATAGTATTTGGCCAAAAATTTAGCTTGCATTTGAGCCCAAGTTTGAATACTTCCCAAAGGCAAGGAGAGAAACCAATCTATAGCCGCATCCATTAGGGAGAAGTAGAAGGCCTTCAACTTGAAGTCATCTACTTCTACTCCATGGGGCTTAAGATTTTGACAGGTGCCATGAAAACATTTGAGATGGGAAGTCGCGGACTCTCCTTGAGTACCCGAGAACTTAGGCAAATTATGCATGACTCCGGTGCTAACCAATATATCCTCTAGTTCCGGGCTCTCATAGATACACCAAGATTGGTTTCTAAAGTTAGGAGCCGAAAGTTCCCCCATGGTGGGTTCTTGAAAGAACTCATTCTCAAATTTTTCCTCCCGAGCATATTGCGCTCTCGGGGCATGTTGTTGAGGGAGAGGACTAGGCGGGGGTCTAACCGGTTGCCTCGGATCCATTCGGGCTTGATCCTCGGGCATCCCTCGATTTTGCCCGGCCGCTTGAATTCGCCTCATGTTAGCTTGTCGGACTAGCACCTCGGGGTCCTCATAGAATGGAGGTGGTGCATTGTCGAGAACCGAATTGGTGCATATCATTGTTTACCTCATCCTCATCAAAATTATCACTATGATGGGACATGGTTCACTAAGCACAAAGAGCAACTAAAAAGTAATTACAAGAACAACTTTCACCGATGTAACTAAATCCCCGGTAACGGCGCCAAAATTTGATAGAGGCAAAGTCGTCGTATGCCAAATCAAATCTAAATTTATAAGTGTCCACTACCTTAGGCTCACTATGAGTTTAGTAGAGCGGTAAGTAGGGGTCGAACCCAAGGGAAATAGTTCAACTACTCGTTGTTCTTTGTGCAAGTAAAAGCAAAGAAAAGTAAGACAAGTTTGGGGGTTTTTGAAATGGTTTTTGAATGTAAGTGCAAGTGCAAAAAGTAAATAGCAATGGATTGTGATCAAGAGAATATAATTCGGTATAGGGGCCTTTTGTTGTAGCTCAACTCATCATTGACCTCTAATGATCTATCCTTGCGCCCATAAGTGTGGCCTTTCCATTCCAAGAATGACCCAAGTAAGGATTGTTCCAAATTCTTACTCCATGACCTATTTCATTCCAAGAATAGATCACTAGTGTAAATGAGACTAATACCCTCTTCCAAGGTGTACTAGACTAGGTGCAAAAGCTTGCTTCACATTCCAATGAAAACAAGCACAATAGTGGTGAAGAAACCACACGGCTAAACCTTGCCATTCCAAGCCTTAGTTTAGCCTAGGTATTCATTCCCCAAACTATTGGCACAAATAGCAAATGGGTACAAGATAGCATTAAGATCAAGGTCTCAAAGCCTTGCTACAACATTAGGGAACCCCAAACCGAATTGTGAAGGTTTTAGCCACTCATGTTCATGGTAAGAACACAAGAGCTAAGGAATCACAATCGGAATTTAGGCTCAACCTAAAATGCGTAGTATGAAAGGTAAAGTGCGTAACAAAAGAAGGAGTAGAGAGATGTTGATTCTTTCCCAAGCCAAATTACAAGAGGTTCAACTAAGGAATTTGTGATAGATTTTCGAATAGATTGTACAATGCCAAGGTCCTCTTTTTATAGGAGTTTTGAGAAGGATCTAGACCTTGGCTTGGCAAAAGGAATTTGGCAATTCCAATACCCTATAGCCGACTTTCCCTTTTGGGAAGGGGAGGTTTGGCAATTGGAAGATTGCCTTGGAATCAGTGCACGGAGGAGTGATGTCAGCATGGGAGGACGAGCCGAGAGATGGGTCAAATGGTTGACCATTTGACTTTGGTCTTGGTCCTTGAACTGGTCCTTGGTCTAGGGACATGTCTCGGGTGAGTCTCGGCATTGGACCTCCATTTCCCGGACAGGACGCGACTAGGACGAGTCTTCCTCGGTCACAGTCCTTCGTTCCTTGGACGGGTCCTTCAACTCCTCGGGTGAGCCTCGGCTTTGGGTGCGTCCTGGTCTCGGACTAGCGCTGGGTTCCTCGGGCACAAGGTCTCGCTTTCCCCGGATGGGTCTCGGACGAAGGACGCGTCTTCCCCGGATGGGACTCGACCTTCTCGGCTGGGTTCCAGACTTAGGTCCTTAGGTCCCGGATGAAGTCCTTAGGACCCGGATGAGGTCCTTAGGACCCGGATGAGGTCCTTAGGTCCCATTTCTCTCCCAAAACACCTTGTGATGATTTTATGGCCTAAAATGCCATTCTTAAGCTCGTTTCCTCTTTAAGCACCAAAAGGCCCTGAAATCCAAAACGACATTAACAAGTAAACGTTCTCATAATCAAATGTCGTAAATAGTGGGTTTTGTTGACTTAATGAGTCGTATAAATACGTCTCATCAGCATGCAAGGCTCATCATGCCTAGATTTATGACGTAAGTTCCATATGTCCCAGAGACCACATCAGTACAAACCAATTCGTAGGCATTGCGTAGGATCTTTAGGTCTATACCTCGGGAGGTTGCTAACAAAACCCTTCGTCGAAAGGACCCTAGGATGCCCAAGGATTTTGTGCATAAATAGGCCCAGGATGGTGCCCCATTTCCCCATGAAGAACATGTGATCTTGCGTCTCACACGAATTACCACAGCAAGAGCATTTAGACACCAGCGGGATGCTTATCGATTGGATGCGATCATCAACAGTGATCGTGCCTAGAATTAGTCGCCATATGAACGTAGCCACTTTAGGTGGCAGCCAAGAATTCCAAATGATCTTCGTCCAAGGCAGATGGAGATAATGCGTACGGTAAGTCTGCAAGAACTCCAAATGATTCCTAATGTTCTTTTTGAGGCTAAATATTTTAAGCGAGGAACAGAAACATTTCCAACACAATAATGCCACAAATAGAAATTAGAAGAAGAACTCAAACCAACGGAAGATAAGAGTCGACATTAGATGCTTCAACTTTAGGTACTTTTGACTCATCCAAGATGAAAATCCCCCATGCCTCCGACATGTCCCAATCAGCTTCTTGGAATGAGGATCATACACATTACAAGAAGAACGTGAAAGAAAGAAAAAGAACTAATAAGCTAGAGTAGCACAACTGATCGGGTAAGATTCAAAGTAAGACTCGGTATATGATTGACTTCAAGAAATGATAACTTTGTAGTGCAAATAGAGTCGATCCATTCTATTGGCATTGTAGTACCATCGAGAGATACGACTGGTTCAAATAGCTTAGATTTAACGAATGAAAAAGAATAAGAGTCATGTAGCATATGACGCTGAAATCGTCCCGTAGTAGTTGAGATGTTGTTCTGGTCGAGTGCAAAACAAATACTAGAACAACTTATGCGAAAATAAATACAGTGCGGAAAATAAACGACACACAAAGTTGTTACCCAGTTCAGCGTTAACGAGCCTACGTCTAGGGGGCTGTCTCCTTAGCCCGGTGGATAGCAATTCACTAATAATGAGTATTGCGAGTACAAGATTTTATGTTTACAGAATCCCTCTTAAACAACCTGAGCCTCAGACACTCTAGCAATCGCTAACTAGGTTTCCCCCTAGATCTGAGCCTCACCTCCGATTCCACCAAAATGATCCTCAACGAGAATCGGCGCCTTCTCCCAAATGCGCAAAAGAACACAAGTGCGTGTAGCGTCAATGTTGTTCTACGATCAATTTGCCGAGTACTAGAACAGACTGAATCCAAGCGCCGTTAATAATCAGAGTGATTAGTTCGCCGACCGTTTGCCTCCTCCTCCCTTCAGTGAGTATGAGCGTGTATAATTTCTCCGTAAGTGCTGACTAATACCGAAGCATTAGCCTTACTTATATAATGCGGTAGAAACCCTAAATCGAATAAGATTCCTAATCTTCACCGCTGATATCTTTAAGAAACCTTTCCTAATCTTTTAAGAAATCTTTCCTAAATCCTTGCGCATATCTTCTTGTAGATAATCCTTCAAATATCTTCAATTCCTATTAAGAAACCTTCGATTATCTTCTTTGCTAAGTTATCTTCAAGCGCAAGCAATCTCTCAACCGACTCTTTAGATATCTTCGATATTCATCAAGCACCGACTTGCCAAATCCACTCGAGGATATATCTGCTGCGTCTAAGTTGTGCTACGTCGGTTGAAACAAGTTTCCTAATTTGAAATAGGAAACTCCAACTTCTGTCCTTCCATATGCAACTGCCTTGATCTCCAACGGTCGACTGTGTTTCCTAAACTGAATTAGGAAACATTCCATCTGCTTCAACTTATTACAGGACAGTTGTCTCTTCCAGTCTTGAACAACAACTTAAACAACTACACTAAGTTTTGCCAAACTACATGCCATAAATCTAACAATCTCCTGCTTGGCATTTTTGGCAAAACTACTACCTGTAATCTACATGTACTATTATTACAGTTGAATCTTTGAAGGAGGTTTCAAACTCCCAAGCTGTGCTACGAACTAATCTACCTACCGAGCGAATCTTTGAAGGAGATTTCAAACTCCGAAAAAAATTCAAGCTCAATGAATCTTTTAAGGAGGTTTCAAACTCTAAAACATGTCTACCATCTAGAACATATGAATCTTTTAAGGAGCTTTCAAACTCCAAAACTACTCCCCCTTTTTGCCACAAATTGACAAGGGAGTTAAAAACAGTAGCAAAAGTTCAAAAATAAAACTAGAGTTCAACAAAAAGATAAAATTGTTTGTAGAAATAGCAGCACCAGGACTAGTAGTCGGACTCCTCACCTGCTTCATCATCAGCAGAGTCGACATCTTCTTCGTCTTCTTCGGTATAAAATTGTTCGAACCATTACTTGAAGTCTTTCTCCCTTTCTTCCACGTCAGCCCTTCACACATATCTCGTTCTAGCATTGGCTGACCCACTTGTACTGGAACACCTTAATTGTCAATGACACACAGACCTAGTGAGGATCTAAGTGTCTCGAACTGTAGGTTGTCCAAGGCTTTGGTGAAGATGTCTGCTAACTGCTTCTCAGTGGATACGTGCGTCAATGTAATCGTCTTTTTCTCAACTAGTTCTTGAATGAAGTGATGTCTGATATCAATATGCTTTGTTCTGGAGTGTTTAACAAGATTCTTGGATATACTAATCGCGCTCATGTTGTCACGGTAGAGTGTCATTACATCTTGTTTTACCCCGTATTTTTCCAGCATCTGCTTCATCCACAACATCTGGGTACAACAACTTCCAGCAGCAATATATTCTACTTCAGCCGTGGATAGAGATATACTGTTCTGCTTCTTTCTGAACCATGACACCAGATTATTTCCTAGAAAGAAGCATCCTCCAGACGTGTTTTTGCTTTGTTCTGTATTGCCAGCCAAATCTGCATCGCAATAGCCTACCAGACAGGAATTAGTATCCTTAGTGTACCACAATCCATAGTCTACTGTTCCACAGACATATATGATAATTCTCTTCACATTCATCAGGTGACTTTCCTTGGGATTGGCTTGATATCTGGCACAAACTTCAACTGCATGGGCAATGTCTGGTCTGCTTGCCGTCAGGTATAGTAAGCTCCCAATCATACTCCTGTACAAGGTTTGATCCACACTTGTACCTGCTTCATCCTTGGTGATCTTCACATGAGTTGCAGCGGGGGTTCTTTTATGTGATTCTTTCTCTAGATCAAACTTCTTGATCAAATTCCTAGCATATTTGCTTTGGGATATAAAGATATCGTCTGCCTTCTGCTTTAATTGCAATCCAAGGAAGTAACACATCTCTCCTACCATGCTCATCTTGAATTCGCTCTGCATTTGTTCTACAAACTTGTCCACCATCTTCTGATTGCTAGAGTCGAACACCATGTCATCCACATAAATTTGAGCAATGATAAAATCTGACTCTATGTGATTCATGAAAAGCGTCTTGTCTACTCCCCCTCGGACATAGACATGGTTGATTAAAATTCAGTCAATCGTTCATACCACACTTGTCTCAGGAGCATCTGGAACAACATCTTTCACAACAACATTGATAGATTCCATGACAACTCCAGTGCGCTTATTGTAGACTCGGTATGCTCGACTATTCGTCAAGTAGCCTAGAAAGATCCCTTCATCACTTTTAGGGTCCAGCTTCTGTAGGTACTCCCGATCTCTGAGAATGTAGCATTGACTTCCAAAGATATGAAAGTACTTCACCATAGGCTTCTTTCCTTTCCACAACTCATAGCAAGTCTTTTCTGTGCCAGTTCGAATTGTTACTCTGTTTATGACATAGCACGTAGTATTCATAGCTTCAGCCCAAAACTTCAACGGGACTTGCTTATCATGGATCATCACCTGAGCCATCTCCTGAATGGTTTGATTCTTTCTCTCGAGAACTCCATTCTGTTGAGGGGTGATTGGTGATGCGAATTATTGAGTTATCCCCCTTTTTGAGCAGAAGTCAGTAAGAGCAGAATTATCAAATTCCTTTCCATGATCACTTCAAACTCTCACAATATGCTCGTCTTTGTCTTCTCTTTCTCGCTCCTGCCGAGTGCATAATTGAATAAATACCTGAACAACATCTGATTTTTCTCGCAAGAAACTAAACCAGGTGAATCGTGAGAAGTCATCAACACAAACAAGTGCGTACCTTTTTCCAGAATAACTTTCGACTTGCATAGGCCCCATCAGATCGATGTGAAGCAGCTCCAGGGGTCTCCTCGTATTGATCTGAGTGGTCCTTTTGTGTGGGACTTTGATCTGCTTTCCAATCTGGCAATCTCCGCATACAATGCTCAGTTCGCCTTGAACTTTACGCACAAGGCCATCAGAGGCAATCTTCTGTAGCGTCCTTAGATCACATGACCCATTCGCTGATGCCATAAACTCATCTCTTCAGTTTTGCTCGACAAGCAAGTTGTTTCAGCATTGGATCGACCAAAGTTCAGCAGGTAGCAGTTGTTTGACGACTGATGCAGCGGCTACAGCGTGAATAATGACTTTAGAGAGAAGACTCTCGAATATTATTGATAAAAACAAAACTGCCGTTCTCACAACCTACGAACTGTTTAAATAGTGCAAAATAGAAACCCTAACTTGCTAAAATTGAAAATTACTAAAAACGGAAAAATCGGAAATTATCGGAAATTACTAAAAATTCAAAATAAAATAGTAAACGAGCTCGGATGGCCCAAAAATGCCATACTTCACAAGCAAAGCTCGTGATTTCGGATCGTCTCGTCGTTCCGCTCAAAATAGGGTGTTATGGCCCAAAATCAGACATCGGGAACTCGAAAACTCAAAAAACTGTCAAATTGCGCCGGAATCGGATTTCCTGTCAAACTGCTCCAAATATGCCTGTGCCACTCGGTCTACATCAACGACCTTCTTCCATTGAGAACTGGTTCATAATTCTTGTTCAACACCACACATTCATCCTGTGTGAATTGAACGTGGTGCTCTCCATCGCATAACTGACTTATGCTGATCAGATTAATCTGCAATCCTTTGACAAGAAAGACTTCTTTCAATCTGGGTAGGCCTTGAACACTTAAAGTTCTCTTTCCAAGCACTCTGCCTTCTACTCCACCAAAAGTCACATTTGACTTCCCTTTGAATTCCTCTATATTAAGCAGAAACTCAGAATTGCCAGTCATGTGTCTAGAACACCCACTGTCAAAGTACCATCGTTCCTTCTTCAGATGACTCGTGGAGCTGAAGGCAATATAGCATACCTCACTCCTTTGCTTAACACTCCAAACTTGATGCACCCGTGGTTTCGGTACTTGCTTCATCTTTCTAAGAGACATGTGGAATTCATGACACCTTGATTTGATGTGTCTCACTCGGTTGCAGTAGAAGCACCTCCGTCTATATTGCTGTCTTGTGGGGTACCAGGTTACTTTTCTTTGTGGGTGATGTTCAGCTGGAACAAAGTGCGGTCGTGGCTCAGCTTTTACAAACGTCGTCTTTCCGGAGCCAGATACGCCAGTGAATCTTTGTGACCGCCCCCTATCCTTTGAGCTCCCAGTATAAAATCTAGATATTTTGTTCCAGAATTGAGCATTTTGACTGACTTTTTCAAGTTGTTCAGCTCCTCTACTGTCTCCTCATGAACAAGTTTGTCTGTTTCAATCTCACATTTCAAGGCATCTACAATATTAAGAAGATTTACCTCTCTTCGTTTAGAGCATCATTCTCCCATTTTATGTCTGATGAGTCGAATTCTCGACTATAATTCCTCTACTTTTATTAGATGTTTCGATCCATTTCGAGTCTCTTTCGATGCCATTTGACCCTCTTGGTTGCCATTTCAGGTTAGAAACCGACCTTACGGTCTCCGAGATCAAAAAGATCAATTCTCGATGAAAATCAAAGTTTCAGAGCAAATTATGAAGTTTTGGGCAAAACAGGACAGACCAACCTTGCCGACTTAATTTGCACGCACAGATCGCATATAGTGTCCAAATTGGTTGATTCAAAGCTTGTTGGAAAGCTAACTCACAAGGATACAACTCTTCAATTTAAGCCAAGACCTAATTCGGACGTTAAGACCTTGAAAAAGCCCCAGGAAGTCAGACCGGTTCACCGAACTCGGAGTTGAGACCAAGAAGAGAGGAGAAGACATTGAGATTTTGAACCGGCCGGTTCAAGGAAGCACAGAATTGAACCGGGCGGTTCCAACGGTCAGAGAGGTTGAGGAAAGCCAACCACAAGTGAACCGGCCGATTGGGAAATCCCCACAAGAGCTGAACCGGCCGGTTGAGCTCTATGGATAGTATTTTGCCTATAAAATGAGATCTAAATCTGGTTTTTCAAAGGAAGGAAAAAGGCAAGGGTTTTGAGAGAAAATCAAGGGTTTCTAGAGAGACAAAGACCAATGCTTCAAAGGGAGGATCATCCATTGAAGTTTGAAGATACTAAGGGTGGAAGAAGATCATCTACACTAGATTGGTTCATTCTCTCCTTGTATTCTCATCTTTTGTGTACTCGATACAACTTGTGTTTGTCTATGAACATGGGTTGTGACTAGTCCTTTGTATTCTAGGGTCTTATGGACCTCATGTGTAAAACTCCTTATCCATTGTGAATAAATGCTAAAATAACATGTTTTTGGTGATTGTGGTTTACTTTGAATGAATGTTCAAACTATGCACTCTAGGTGTTGGAGAAAATGTCTAAGTGTATGGTTTTGATCTATGACTTGAGTTAAGCACTCTAGGTGTTTGAAAAAATGCCTAGATGATTTCTATGGTTCTTTGGTCAAGTATCCGAGAGGTGGAAGCCAAGGTATCTAGATAGCGAGTCATTAAGGAACCCGAGGCTAAGTAGCCGAGAGGTGGACGCCAAAGGTTCTAAAAAACAAGTAAATCACCCTTGTTAGGTGGTGATCACTAGCGTGACCCATCCTAGCATTGACATAGGCTTGGTCTTCAACGCTCTTGGTTGACCATTCAACTAGCGTTGATGATTGAGAAACTTGAGTTGGACGTGAGCTAAAAATATCGAGAGATTGAAGCTCACGTGCAAGGTGCCCCTTCCTTAAATCAAGTGAAAACATCAAGAGATTGAATTTGATTTAATAGTCGCACGCCTTAATCTAATCATCTAAGACCATTATTTTGTATGAAATTGAACCCTTGGAGTCTAAAACACATATGAGTGAAGTAGTTCCCTAGAGTACACCTTTTGCCTTGGTAGTGACATTATCTCTAGATTCCTTAGATTGTTTATATACATTTGCTCTAATAACCACATCAACCCAGCCTTTCGCAATTAGAATAGACTTATCGGAATGAAATCGAATAGTGCTCATAAGTTTAGACTTGCTCCTTGGACGACCCGGTACTTACCGGTCTTATAAATTGTTTTTGATCAAATATCTTACTTTCGAATCACATAGATTTGAAGTGCATAATATTACAATGCATCAAAATGGCACCGTTGCCGGGGAGCAATGAATTTACTAGGGCATTAGAGTAGATTTTGGATTATTCTTGTAAATATTTTTCTTTTTCTTTTGTACATTCTATACACTCACATCCCTTGCTAACTTTTGTTCTTTTGTTTTGCGAGGATGTACTCATACAACCAACAAGTCTCATACAATGGAAGATACTACCAAGAGGAGGAGCAACCAAATTGTTATTATGAAGAACATGGCTATCCGATAAGTTATAACACCTTGAATTGGGATGATAGCCAATGCTTTGAAGTTGGAGACTCCTACCCTCAACCTCCTCAACCTTCAAGTGAGCCCTCCAATATAAAGGCCATGCTTGCCACACTCATTGCATCCCAAGAGAGGTCGCATAGAGACATGCAAGCCCATTTTATATACAATGAAGGCTCTACGCCAAGTTTGGGAAGGCAAATTGGCGCAATAAGCAATGGAATATGAAAACTTGGATGAGGAAGAGGAGATATCCGAAGAAGAAATCCTTGATTCTAATGCCTCGAGGGAATAAAGGGATCAAGAAAGGGAAGATACATTTTCGAGAGTCGCTACCCAAGTTCTTAATGATGGGCGGAATGGTGAATCTTATGACAAGGACAAGATGGCTAGCACATCTCAAGATCATTTGAATGAGAACACAAAGGAGTTCACCATTCCATCAACGCCTTGGCTCTCCGATGAGGAATTCTTCAATGATGATGCCTCTTGCATAGAAGAAATTACTTTTATTGATGAAGAAGAACTCCTCCCTCCTGCTATAGAAGAGCCAAAATGTGAATCCCAATTTCTTGGTGAGGATAAGGTGGAGGAAGTGCTTATAGAGACTAAAAGTCTTCAAGGGTATATAGACTTTGTTGAGGTATATATGGAATCGACTAAAGAGCAACCTCGCAAGCAAGAAGACACGAGTCTAAAGAGGGAGTATGAGGATCGGGCACACAAGGACATTATTGAGAAATAGAAGGAGGGTGTGCCCATCAAGGTTGAGGCTAGTGTCGAAGATCCTTTCTTTGTCACAAAGCCTCGGGACAAGTTTTGGAGTTTCCTACCATACTTCGCAAGATTATTCAAAAGGAGCTACAATGACCCCTTAATTCTAAAGGGTTCATTATTTATGAAGGGGTCGAACTTGCAATTGAAAGTCCATCGTAGGCTTGATGGATGAGAATTCAAATGGAATTTGAAAGTGGATTGACACCCCAAATGTCCAAGGCCCCGTGGGAAGAGATCCTAGCAAAGGACTTCTCACGAGTGATTCTATGGGTAGCTTTGCTACGTCTTTGCCAAGACGGGAAAAACTAGGCTCTTGTAGGAGGTAACCCGGTTTGTAAGTCGTTTCATTCTCGTTCTTTATATTTAAATGTTTGGCATGATTTTGAGTGGCTTGGACTGTAAATATGGAATGTGAAATGTCCCACTTCATAATTCCAAGGCCCTCCACTTTCCCTTTGATTTATCCATGAATAATGATGTTGCCCCTAGTGCTCATGTGCATATTTTGAAGGGTGTGATTTACCCTCCTTGTTTGAATTCTATGTAACTAATGCCATGATGTTATCATGTGACTTGTGATGCTCTCTTGCTCATACTTGCGGTTTTGCATAACCTTGTATGTCACTTGTTGCTTTTAACCTCGCATGTGTTTTTGTCATCAAGGAAGTTATTTACACCACTGTACGATCAAGCTTAGCACAATGATATTTTTCTATTGGTGAGGCACATCTACAAATGAGGGGAGTTCATATGCGCCTTTATCTCATTTTCTTTATTGTTTGCGCTTAGGGACTAAGCTAGATTTTAAGTGTGGAGTGGGTTAGGTGCATAATTCACTCATACCATGCCATGCCTAACATTTTTGAATGGACACTTGCATTCATGTACTTTACCCCAACTTTCATGAGTGTTATACGACTAAAAGGCTTGTGACTATCATTTCTCAACTTCTATAAGTCATATCTAGCTTACATTTCACTTTACTTGATTTAGAGTCTAGAATCGAAATAGTTCTAATGAATGCACATTCTTGTGAATCAATATTCTTTGCTATCTTTTGCATATCTAGCAATCTTGGCATTTTTGGTGAACGCTTTGAACTTAGTTTTTAGCAAGCACACTTTAAGACCTTCATGAAAAACTTAAACATCTCGGTTGCTTTTATGTGACTTTAGTTCTCTTGCTTAGTGCCTTGTTTGTGGTTGTTTCTCACACATTCCATATCCACATTGGACATATCGTCAAGTTTTAAGTGTGGAGTCAAAAGAGGGCGAAAATAGGTCTCATTCAAAAAAAAATTACATGGTCAAAGAGGGCAAAGCCCGAATAATAAGATGATCATGAGAAGTTTTGCTTTAAAAACATACAAATGCCGGGGGTTAGGAAGAAAAGTCCCCCCCTTGAAAGCATTTGTAGGCCAAAGGCCAAGTAAAATCCACTTAAACTTGACTTTATGCCCTTCCATCAGCTCTTATATGTGTGAGTTCACCACGTGCATTGTGTGTTGGCAAGTTGAGCTTTGGGACGACCCTTGTGATTTCACGTAAGTTATACATTGGTTTATGCTTGTTTTTAAGAACCCTTGATGTCAAACTCCTCTTTCCTTATGGATTATGACTTTAGCGTCTAAAACTTGGAAATGAGTTTTATATCGTTAGCCCATGGACTAGCCCTAGCTAGCATATGTGAATGATTGACACTTTTTGTGCAAACTATCAATCGTGTTTCAAAAGCCTTGCATTGAAAATGAATAGACTTCTATGTTAGGCGCTCGATAGCTCTAGTATTGACTTCCTTGAATGTGCACCCTTGACAGAACCGCTTGTCGTCAGAGCGATTTATGCAAATAAATTTATAATAGTCCGCTACTCGCAACTATACTACTGGGTAGTACTTGGTAAGTAGGGGTCGAACCCAGAGGAATTAGGGGGATAGGTTATTCTTTAAGGGATTTGTTCAGCGAAGGAGCGTGTTTTAGGTTGGTTGAGGTTTTAGTGCTAACAACTACGTGACTTTTTAGTTGGTTTTGGTTTTGAGTGCTGAAAAGTAAATTACAGAAAAGTAAATACTGAAATTAAAAGCGAAGACTTACAGCGGGTGATGCGTGAATTGCAAGTCCTCCGGATTGTGAGCGGTTGATGGTTGCAGTTGATTGAACAATAAAAGTAAAGACAAAGGGGTTTTGTAATTGCGAGAGAAGTATTCGGTCTTGGGGGGCCTTGTATTATATCCTGTTCATTCTTTTAGTAACCCTTCTAAGTATTCAAACGTGTATCGAGGCCCTTTCGTAGCGCTCAATTTGCCACACTGTTTGTAAACCCTTGTTCTACTTCAGACTAATTCCTCCTTTCGAAGTATCTTAGCCTTTTGTGCATCCATTTGGTCCCTTTGGTCCAGTTTCCAAATGGTTTTAAAGATAGATCGAACTCCTCAGATAAGCTTTGCCCTTTCGTAGCATCCACTTACCCGAGTATGTTCACGACTTCCCACAGAAGAGTTTTGCCCTTTCGTAGCTTCCACTCAACCTTGGAAAGTCTGACCTTATAAATGGCACATAGAACAAGTTTTGAATACAGAGAAAAGAAACTAAACGAAGTAAAACATTTTATAAAACAAGAACTCCCCTTCAACCGAATGAAGAGTTTAGTTACGAATATCCATAGAGTTGGACATCATAACTAAATACTTGGGGATTTGGAAAAGAATACTCAAGAACAAACAGGAGTAAAGAGAGAAGAGAAAGAGATTACTCAAGAACAAACAGGAGTAACTCTTGAACTGTAACTGAAAACTTGAGTACTCAAGAACCAACAGGAGTACTCAAGATCGAACTAAAGTATTTGAGAACAAACTGAACTTTTATTGATATCAAACCAAAATTTACATAGTAACAAACTTAGAGAGAGAAGTGTTTTACACAATTTTGGGATGGTTTGAAATGAGGAGGAGAGCTTGGTATTTATAGGCTAAGGGGAGGGGAATGGAGGGCCAAGATGAGGGCATGTGGTTTGGCATCCAAGGGTGGAGATGGGGGGAAGAGGAGAGGAAGACAAGTGTCACAAGGGGAGAGGAGCAACACAAAGCCGCCGGCGGCTTTTGGGAGGGAGGAGGAGAGGTTGACATGTGGAGGAAGGGGAGAGGAGGAGGGGTGGATGTGAGGAGAAAGCCGCCGGTCCATGTGGCATGAGGAGAGTGGTTGTGAGTTTTGTGTAGTTTGCACAAAACTATCGGTGTATTCCAGCTCCGGATTGTCTTCGGTTTCTCTTCGGTTTGATTTGTTTTGAATGATTCCAAGTCAAGATCTTTAGATTTCTTCATTCAGCGTCTGATCTTGACCTTGGATTGTCTCCTGATATCTTTTCTGTGCTAAAAGCTCTTCCTTAGCGTGTATTCTCTCTAAGCTCTGAAATACCCTGTAGAAATGTATCGGGACTAAAACATCGAAGTTAGATAGACAAACAGTCTAATTTGGTGGGTTTAACTGTGTTTATGATTCATACAATTGTGGTCCATCAACCCTCCTATGAACTTAAATGGTTTGAAAACTCTTTTGATGGTAAAGTGATTTTGGTGCTAGTTTGGGATGTGAAGTTGGTTTTGAGAAATCCATGCCTTAATTGTTAAACACTCTTGTTTTCACTCTTATGAGATAAGTGCATTTTGGGATTTGTGAGTATTCCCATTTCTAAAAACTCTCACGAGACTATAACTCGTCCACTAGGGTAGTCTAGGGGTTTAAAGGCTTGGTGCATATGCTAAATGCACTCGTAACACCTACGAAAAGGAGTTAGATTGTAAATGTATTAGAGTAGTTAGAAAAAAAAGTTTGAGACTTTAAATGGATGTTGAGAGCAAATGGGCGCCAAAACATAACGACTTAGCTTTTCGCCATTTGTTTCTTTTTGGCTTGATCTTATTGTTTGCTCGGGGCGATCAAACTCTAAGTGTGGAGTGTTTTGATGAGTCGAATTCTCGACTATAATTCCTCTACTTTAATTAGATGTTTTGATCAGTTTCGAGTCTCTTTCGATGCCATTTGACCCTCTTGGTTGCCATTTCAGGTTAGAAACCGATCTTACGGTCTCCGGGCTCAAAAACATCAATTCTCGAAGAAAATCAAAGTTTCGGAGAAAAATATGATGTTTCGGGCAAGACAGGACATACCGACCTTGCCGGCTTAATATGCACGCACAGATCGCATATAGTGTCCAAATTGGTTGATTCAAAGCTTGTTGGAAAGCTAACTCACAGGGATACAACTCTTCCATTTAAGTCAAGCACTAATTCGGACGTTAAGACCTTGAAAAAGCCCCAGGAAGTCAAACCGGTTCGCTGAAGTCAGAGTTGACACCAAGAAGAGAGGAGAAGACACTAAGGTTTTGAACCGGCCGGTTCAAGGAAGCACAGAACTGAACCGGGTGGTTCCAATGGTCGGAGAGGTTGAGGAAAGCAAGCCACAAGTGAACTGGCTGGTTGGGAAATCCCCACAAGAGCTGAACCGGCCGGTTGAGCTCTATTAAACTCGTGCTTGACTCGTCATGTAAACGAGTTGTAGTCTCAATTGAGACTTCGACAAGTAGCTCGAGTCGTTAACGAGCAGCCAGGCATCAGCATAGGCATTGTACATTTGACACAAGTGATGGACCATAATTATACGAATCAAAAACACAGTTAAACCCACCAAATTAGACTGTTTGTCTATTTAACTTCTGCTTGTTAGTCCCGATATATTTCTACAGGGTATTTTGGCGCTTAGGGAGAAAACACGCTAAGGAGAGGATTTTACGCTGAAAAGATATTACGAGTCAATCCAAGGTCACGATCAGACGCTGAATGCAGAAATCTCAGGATCATGACTTGGAATCACTCAAACATGCTAAATCCATCAAGATTTGGACAAGATTGCAAGGCAAAAGCACCGAGCCCGGTAAAGGCCAAACAAGGGCAATTTCATCGGATTTGAGATTTCGACCATGTTCCAAGCGGAATTTGGCTTAGGTTCCTTCTTGAGATCATCTTAGAATGACATTTTCATTCAACATACACTCTCCAAAATCCAAGAAGCTCCGGCCAAAGCTCCAGTCAGATCCGGTCAAACCGATGACTTTTGTGAAGAGGTTACAAGCTTCTAGAAGGGATGCTCCTCCTCACATGGAGGGACACATGGCGGCTCCTCCTCCCCTCCTCCCAAAGCCGCCGGTGGCTCACTATTCCTCCTCCATGTGGAGGCTTCTCCTCCACATGCTCCTCCCCTCCTCCTCCACCCTTGGATGCAAATCCATCTCCACCCTCCATTCCTCTCCTCCTTAGCCTATAAATAGAAGTGCTCCCCTCTCATTTGTAATCATCCCACACCATCCATACTTGTACACTTTAGAGAGAGAGAGGGCTTAACCCTCCTCTCTTCATTTTCAATAAAATTGTTCTTCGCTTTGGAAATAAAGGATAGCTCCCTTGGCGCTTCAACGGTTGTAAGTATTTCTTCGTATTTATTTACTGCTTTTATTTCCTTAGTAATAATGTTTAGCGCGATGAATAGTAGCTAAACTAGTAGTTCGGTAGAAGGGGCGTACTTGTATTATAAATGTTTTAGACTTTACTCTTAGTATACCTTTGTATTCGATACTTGTTCTATGTGCCATATACTAAGTCAGAACGTCCATGGTCGAGGGGACGCTTGGAATGGCAAAGCTCACCATGGGGGTTCGTAAACTTGTACTGATAAGTGGATGCTTGGAATGGCTAAGCTTATTTGAGAAGTTTGACTCATCTTAAACACCATCTGGTTTGATCAGAAATGACGGACCAGATGGATGCACTTACGACTAAGATACTTCGAAAGGAGGAATTAGTTTTGCTTAGAACAAGTGTTTTAAATGGTGTTGCAAGTCTTGCGCTAGAAATAGCCTCGATTCATCTTTGAATACTTAGCATGATCATGTCTTGCGCTAGAAATAGTTTCAATTCATCTTTGACCACTTGGTATGATCATTAGCGGTCGATGATAAACAATTATAATACAAGGCCCATAAAACCGAATACTTTCCTCACAGTCCATTATCAATTATTGTAATTTACTTTCAGTTCCCAAAACACTCAAACCCAACCCCCAACTGTATTTACTTTCGTGACAATCCCGTAAAAACAACTAATCCACACTGACTCCTTTAAGTTCGACCCCTACTTACCACTTGCTACCCAGTAGTCTAGTCGCGAGTAGCGGACTATAAATTTATTTGCACATTTGCTGTGACGACAAGCATCTGTCAAATTGGCGCCGTTGCCGGGGAGTTGTGCATCGGAATAGTTGTTCTTTTTTCTTTTTTCTTTTTTCTTGTTTTATCATGCAATTCACTAAGTCCTACTACTACGGAATGGAACCTTGGAACAATACGGAGTTTTCCCCACCACCCTTCGAACTTGAAATCCGCGAGAAGATCAACAAAATAACGCAATCCCGGGACGAAACATTGGATGAGTACTTATGGTACTTCGATTCCATTGTGATGAGCTGCCCGCACCATGGATTCACCAACTTCGATCTTCAAACAAAGTTTCTCTGTGGAATGTTGCCACATGAGTGGGACCAGCTAAATAATGCAGCAGGAGGATCAATGTGGGACTTAACCGAGGATGATCTTTGGAAATTAATAAACGATTTGGCCGCAAGGTCAAGACCAAGCCAAGATCAGGCCGAGCCACTCAAGGACGGTATAACGGAGCTGGCATCTAGCATCCAGCAGTTGGACAACACGATGCAACAAATCAGGGCCAAAACTGAACTATGGGCGGCAGAAAAGGAGCTGGCAGCTAGCACCCAGCAATTGGCCGCAGACATGCAGCAATTGAGTGCATTGATGCACCAATTCACGGCTGAACCCGAGGAGCCGACTGAGGATGAGGACCCGCAAATGACCGAAGAAGAACTGCCCCAATCAGACCCGGTCCTTATCACCAATCCATCCGAGGAAATCACTGTTCTAACTGCCGAGCCTACAGAAGTCCCGAACCTCACTGCTGAAGCGGCCGAAGAAATCAAGCCAGGCCCGGTACTTGCGCTCGAAGCACCCGAGGAAGTCCTGGACCTCATTGCCGAACTGTCCGAGAAAGACCTAATCCTCACTGTCGGAGCACCTGAAACAGACCTAGTCCTCATGGTCGAAGTGCCTCAACTCAAACCTTCGTATTTTATGCCGATCACAGCCACCGAAGATCATATAATCAATGATGATGCGGTACAAGGGGAGTTGGAGGCCGAGCATGAGCCAAAAAAACCGACAAAGGAAATCTCTCTCGTCACAAGCCAAGAAAAACCACCCGGGAACTCAATCATTCCAAGACAACCATTCGTAGCTACCACCAAGAAGAGGCCTCACATGGGAACATGCCTGTGGTCGCCGATGTTTGAAGGCACAAAACCCAACTTCCAAACTCGCGAAAGTGCCAACTATTCAAACATGAAGAGGCGGCAAAAACATGGGCCGAAAGAATGGAAACCCGGAAGGAGTAACAAGCAAGCACGACGCATTGGACCAGCAGCTATGGTCAAGGAAACCTCACCCCCTCGGAGTAAAAGGGCTGCCGAGAAAAAGTTTGACCTCACTCACCCTTGGGATCCGACCTTATGATCCATGATTGAGGTACTGTCGAGCCAACGACGTTAAACAAGTGCACTGGTCGGGAGGTAACCCGACACTATCTTACTTTCTGTCATTTTATTTTCTGTCATTTAGTTTTTTCAATAAGTTGCTCTCACCCACTTGGTGCATAGAAGAAATGACTATTCAGGAATCGGACTTGGGTACAACATTAGGCCAGATAGGGCTACGCTCAGAGTTCAAGGCCCCAGCCGAACTCCCTCGATTATCCAGCCTCGTGCCATGTCGTTCACTCGACACCTTAAAGGGAGTTCTGTCTTTCCTTTTCCTTAATAACATTTCCTTCTCGTATAACATTTGCTTGCATGGCTTTTGAACTCAGTCTTGCTGAAAGGCACGACTTCGTTCAGAAGTGTGGGTTGAGAACCACCTGTATATATTAGTTAATAAATAATATCCTTTTGAAAATATGAACTTAAGAATGTGAAAAAGATAGACCAAAATTCATGCATTTACCTTGTGAAAATTCAACTGTTTAAAAACTTAGAACGTAACTTTTCATTTGTCCTTTATGCTGAGATAACTAGGGATGTGGAGTTGATAGAAATGCCCTAGAGAGGCTTGGCAAGCAATCGAAGGATCGAATCTAACTATATGGTTTTCGAAGTCAGTGGAGGCTGCACTTCGGGTTTCAGTGAAGATTGAAGTCATCTCCGCCATGCAATGCAAAAGGCGAGGACGGGAACCAGACCGTCCTATCTCCGGTCAAAGTAGCCGAGAAAATAGATGAGCGACCCTCATCTTGACCCGCGCGAAAACGACAGTCAAAGTAGCCGAGAAAATAGATGAGCGACCCTCACCTTGACCCGCGCGAAAACGGCAAAAACGAGAGGAGCGGGGAGGTATTTCCATAGGCTTGTGGGCGATGATTGGACCTCCCAAAAAGGCTCGAGAAAATGGACTAGCAGTCACAGAAAGGCGAAAAGCTCAATGAAGCAAATCAAAAGGCCTAAGGCCCAAAATTGTGAAGGTTTTAACCGAACAAAAGTGAAGTACTCAAAGCGTCAAATCAAAGGCCAAAAGCCGATTCACTACAAAAAGCAGTCCCTCGCCAAAAGAAAATCAAAGAACTCAAACCAGTGAAACCCGAACCGAATCACGTGCTAGAGAAAGCTACAAGAAAACCATATAGTAAGAGACGATCCCGAGGTTGCAGTCCAGGAGCCTAAAAAGGGCTATCTCCCGAAACATCCAATATAATTTGCATCTCGGCACGAAGGTACACGTATCAAGTTTCTTCTATTTATTTATACAGTTCAATTTGGTAATAAGTAAGTAATGCATGAATTAGGATAAATCGAGTCCCACAGTCTAATTTTCATATTTTAAAACCAAACTTAGAGTGCCGCCCTTTAATAGCATTGTTCGGGACGAACAACTAAAAGTGTGGGGTAATCTGATGGACCATAATTATACGAATCAAAAACACAGTTAAACCCACCAAATTAGACTGTTTGTCTATTTAACTTCTGCTTGTTAGTCCCGATATATTTCTACAGGGTATTTTGGCGCTTAGGGAGAAAACACGCTAAGGAGAGGATTTTACGCTGAAAAGATATTACGAGTCAATCCAAGGTTACGATCAGACGCTGAATGCAGAAATCTCAGGATCATGACTTGGAATCACTCAAACATGCTAAATCCATCGGCATTTGGACAAGAACGCAAGGCAAAAGCACCGAGCCCGGTAAAGGCCAAACAAGGGCAATTTCATCGGATTTGAGATTTCGACCATGTTCCAAGCGGAATTTGGCTTAGGTTCCTTCTTGAGATCATCTTAGAATGACATTTTCATTCAAAATACACTCTCCAAAATCCAAGAAGCTCCGGCCAAAGCTCCGGTCAGATCCGGTCAAACCGATGACTTTTGTGAAGAGGTTACAAGCTTCTAGAAGGGATGCTCCTCCTCACATGGAGGGACACATGGCGGCTCCTCCTCCCCTCCTCCCAAAGCCGTCGGCGGCTCACTATTCCTCCTCCATGTGGAGGCTTCTCCTCCACATGCTCCTCCCCTCCTCCTCCACCCTTGGATGCAAATCCATCTCCACCCTCCATTCCTCTCCTCCTTAGCCTATAAATAGAAGTGCTCCCCTCTCATTTGTAATCATCCCACACCATCCATACTTGTACACTTTAGAGAGAGAGAGGGCTTAACCCTCCTCTCTTCATTTTCAATAAAATTGTTCTTCGCTTTGGAAATAAAGGATAGCTCCCTTGGCGCTTCAACGGTTGTAAGTATTTCTTCGTATTTATTTACTGCTTTTATTTCCTTAGTAATAATGTTTAGCGCGATGAATAGTAGCTAAACTAGTAGTTCGGTAGAAGGGGCGTACTTGTATTATAAATGTTTTAGACTTTACTCTTAGTATACCTTTGTATTCGATACTTGTTCTATGTGCCATATACTAAGTCAGAACGTCCATGGTCGAGGGGACGCTTGGAATGGCAAAGCTCACCATGGGGGTTCGTAAACTTGTACTGATAAGTGGATGCTTGGAATGGCTAAGCTTATTTGAGAAGTTTGACTCATCTTAAACACCATCTGGTTTGATCAGAAATGACGGACCAGATGGATGCACTTACGACTAAGATACTTCGAAAGGAGGAATTAGTTTTGCTTAGAACAAGTGTTTTAAATGGTGTTGCAAGTCTTGCGCTAGAAATAGCCTCGATTCATCTTTGAATACTTAGCATGATCATGTCTTGCGCTAGAAATAGTTTCAATTCATCTTTGACCACTTGGTATGATCATTAGCGGTCGATGATAAACAATTATAATACAAGGCCCATAAAACCGAATACTTTCCTCACAGTCCATTATCAATTATTGTAATTTACTTTCAGTTCCCAAAACACTCAACTAGCGCAGTCATTCTACCAACCACCCCACCGACAATATCACCAGAACGCTCCATCGGCAGGCCAATATCACCAAAAAGGGCCAAATCAGTACCAAGCCAGCCTGAGCAATCAGCAGGAACTAAGCAAGTCGCTCAATGACACGATGAAGGAGCTCGTGGGAAACATTAATCAATTGGGTACTTCACTACACCAGTACCAGGCAAAAACTGACGGGGCAATTTCAGAATTGACCAAACAAATGTCCCAGCTCGCCACCACAATGTCAACACTCACTACTGAACCTGGCAGACTTCCTTCACAGACCGTCCAAAATCCTAAGGCGAACATAAGCATGATAAGGAGGTCAAACATGAAGGTTACTCTAGGAGAAGTAGCACGGTCCCCAACTTACAGACTTACAAACAATCACTTCAACCGTAGGAGTCGACCTGATTGGAATCAAGAAGAAGACCGACCCAATGATGGCAAAACATGGGTTATGCATGCTGACAATGGACGGTACGCGTTTACTGTTTGCATAACACCGCCGCCGATCACACACTTTGAAATACCAGCATCTGGTTGGGACTCCCCAACTAATATTTATGCTTCGAAGCAAAATATTAAAGGGTCCGAGTATGCAAATCCTAAGCCAGGGAGTGGGCAGAATAGTCCGACAATAGAAAGAGCCCTCACTTCAGATCATGAGCCACAACCGGAAAGAAATAAAGACCCTGGGGCCTTTACAATCACCTGTGGTATTGGTGAAACCCAGATCCATAAATGCTTAGTCGATCTTGGGGCTGCTGTCAACGCCATGCCTTCCTCCTTGTATTACCTACTAGGACTTGGTCCGTTGAAACCACCTCGATCAAATATCGAGCTAGGAGATAAATCATGCATCCGTCCGGTTGGAGAACTGGAAGATGTAATACTCCATGTGGGAGAACTTGTCGTTGCTGCAGACTTCTATGTAATACCAACAGAAGAAACCTGCGAAGACGACCCACCAACAATAATATTGGGACGACCATTCCTCTACGCCACTAAAGCAAGAATCGATGTGGGCAAGGGGTCATTATCACTTAAGTTCGGCGGAAAAATTGCACACTTCTACATTAATAAGAGCCGCCCGGACACAAAGAAACCGCCAGACATAACACCTATCTCAGATCACGGTGCACAGTTTTCTGACCTGTCGAGACCAAAAAAGTATCAAGACCAGCAGCTATGGTCAAAGGTCTCCCGCCTTCTCAGAAACAATGGAAAGAGAAAACACCAAAACCATGGAGCAACACTGGAACGGTGGCGAAGTTTGACTTGAGCCACCATGGGACCCAAACCAGTAATCCACAACGAGGTAATGTCGAGCCAACGACGTTAAACAAGTGCACAGGTCGGGTGGTAACCCGACACTATCTTACTTTTCCGCACTTTAATTTCTGTCATTTAAATTCAGTATTTAGTTTTAAGCTTGCATGACTTTTGAACTAAGGCATGCCTTCGTTCAAAAGTGGGGGGTGAGAACCACCGATGTACATAAATAACATGCTTGCTATTTTTTCTTTTTTCTTAGTAATAGTATCTTTTTGAAAATATGAACTTAAGAATGTGAAAAAGATAAATCATAATTCATGCATTGACCTTATGAAAATTCAACTGTTTAAAAACTTAGAATGTAACTTTCCATTTGTCCTTTGTGCTGAGATAACTAGGGATGTGGAGTTGACATAAACTGCCCTACAGAGGCTTGGCAAGCAATCAAAGGATCAGATCAAACTATATGGTTTTCGAAGTCAGTGGAGGCTGCACTTCGGGTTTCAGTGAAAATTGAAGTCATCTCCGCCATGCAATGCAAAAGGCGAGGATGGGAATCAGACCGTCCTATCTCCGGTCAAAGTAGCCGAGAAAATAGATGAGCGACCCTCATCTTGACCCGCGCAAAACGATAGTCAAAGTAGCCGAGAAAATAGATGAGCGACCCTCACCTTGACCCGCGCGAAAACGGCAAAAACGAGAGGAGCGGGGAGGTATTTCCATAGGCTTGCGGGCGATGATTGGACCTCCCAAAAAGGCTTGAGAAAATGGACTAGCAGTCACAAAAAGGCGAAAAGCTCAATGAAGCAAATCAAGAGGCCAAAGGCCCAAAATTGTGAAGGTTTTAACCGAACAAAAAGTGAAGAACTCAAAAAGTCAAAACAAAGGCCAAATGCCGATTCACTACAAAAGCAGTCCCTCGCCAAAAGAAAATCAAAGTACTCAAACCATTGAAACCCGAACCGAATCACGTGCTAGAGAAAGCTACCAGAAAACCATATAGTGCGAGACGATCCCAAGATTGCAGTCCAGGAGCCTAAAAAGGGCTATCTCCCGAGACATCCAATATAATTGCATCTCAGCACGGAGGTACAAGTATTAAGTTTCTTCTATTTATTTACGCAGTTTAATTTGGTAATAAGTAAACAATGCATGAATTAGGATAGATTGAGTACCACAGTCTAATTTTCATATTTCAAAGCCAACTTATAGTACAGCCCTTTAATAGCATTGTTCGGGACGAACAACTAAAAGTGTGGGGTCATCTGATGGACCAAAATTATACGAATCATAAACACAGTATAACCCCCTTATTTAGACATTTTGTCTATTTAACTTTTGCTTGTTAGTTCAGATATATTTTTGCAGGGTAATTCAGAACTTAGAGAGAATACATATTAAAGAGGAGCTTTTAGAGCAGAAAAGATGTTACGAGTCAATCCAAGGTCAAGATCATATGCCGACTGAAGAAATATTAAGGATCCTGACGTTGAATCACTCATAACAAATAAATCAGAAGAATCAGGAGAGGAATCAAGACAGTCCGGGGAAGAAACACATTGACAGTTTTGTGAAAAGATTGCACAAAACTGTACAAAACTCACACATGGGCAAAGTGACCGGCCACTTGGGCAAGAGGTGACCAAGGGAGGAGCTCCTCCCCTTCCACCACCGGCAACCGGCGGCTCCTCCTCCCTTGACCGGCGGCTTTTGGGCTCCTCCACATGTCTCCTCCTCCTTCCTCCTCTCCTCCTCCCTTGGATCAAAAACACATGTTTCCATCTCCACCACCCATCTCCTCCCATTTTGGCTATAAAAGGAGGAGCTCCTCCCCTCATTTTCATCATCCCATAAGCAATTCACTTCTCTCTCTAAAAGTTTTGTAATTGTAAGTTTGGCTTTGGAAATAAAGGATAGCTCCCTTGGCGCTTCAACGGTTGTAAGTATTATTTCTAGTATTTATTCAACTGTTTTTATTTCCTTAGTTATAATGTTTAGCGCGATAAATAGTAGCTAAACTAGTAGTTCGGTCTAAGGGGCGCACTTGTATTATAAAATGTTTTAGACTATTAACTTAGCGTCTCTCCTTAGTATTCAAAACTTATTCTATGTGCCATATATTCGGTTAGAACGTCCAAGGTAGAGTGGATGCTTGGAATGGCAAAACTCTACAGCGGGGTTCGTAAACTTGTACGGATAAGTGGATGCTTGGAATGGCAAAGCTTATCTGAGAAGTTTGACTTATCTTAAACACCATTTGGTTGATCGGGAATGATTGATCAAATGGATGCACATAGGCTAATATAACCGGGAATGGAGTATTAGTCTAAATAGAATAAGTGCTCTACGTCCTTGGAATAGGCTATACAGTGTACGCAAATCGAGTGCTTGGAATGGCCTTGATACACCGTTTGAATACTTAGTAGAGTCACTAAAGGTCAATGATAAACAGGATATAATACAAGGCCCCTGAAACCGAACGCTTTACTTCAATTATAAATTGCAATTTACTTTCCAGTACTAAAACCAACCAACCAACCAACCAATCAATCAATCACTTAGCTGGTAGCTTTAAAACCAACCAACCGACCTAAAACACGCTCTCTCGCTGGACAACCCCCTCAAAGAACATCTATTCCCCTGATTCCCTTGGGTTCGACCCCTACTTACCACTTGCTACCCAGTAGTTAAGTCGTGAGTAGCGGACTATAAATTTATTCTTGACGTTTGCACATAACGACTGTGCATCCATCAAAATTGGCGCCGTTGCCGGGGAATCAGCCATCGGATAAAGTTCTTTGAATCGTTACGCGCTTCAAAACAACATGTCTCGCGAAGAAAGTCACCATGACTACCAGGATGACGAAGAAATAAACCTGTACGATCAAAATGATGAGGTACCATTTCCATTCGTCGACGATCCGGAACAACTCATCAGAAACAGAAGAGCTCGTGATAGGGAAGCAGTCAGAAGAAACCAAGAATTACCCGAGGACCGAAATGCAGCTGGTCCAATACAACCTCCTATCCATCCCCCACGACCACAACCTCAACCTCGATACATGCCAAGAAGAGAACCCGCTTTCGACGACTACTACAGGGATAACTACTACCGTGAACCAACTATGGGTGAGTTAAATGCCCCTAATTTCGAGACACAGCCGTGGTGCATCTATGAGAGCCCTGAATTAGAAAACATAACCATCAACGCATCAGTGGCGCACAGCCTGCCAAAATTCTCAAGAGCTCAAGGAGAATCTGCCACAACTCACCTCCAACGCCTACATGGCATTTGCCAGAATCTAAAGCCCAATCGAGTGAATATGGATGACTTCAAGTTAAAGGCGTTCTATTTTTCCCTCATAGACTCAGCAAGCGACTGGTTCCTTTCATTGCCTTCCGGAATCATCAGAACATGGGCTCAGATGCAGAAGAAATTCTTAGACAAATACTACCCGGCTGGAAGAGCAATGCAAGTAAGGAAGCAACTACAGGAAATCAAACAAGGTCCCAATGAAACCATGTACGATTACCTGGAAAAGTTCAATCACCTAGAAAGGAGCTGCTGTACCCTTGGATTGCCCGAGAAACTCGTCATCGAGTACCTCATTGATGGATTAAGACCCTTAGACAAAATGCTCTTGGATGCCTCAGCGGGAGGATCCATGATGAATCTATCATTAAGTGGCATAAGGAATCTCATCGCCAACGTTGCTGAAAATGCCTGATTTAGAGAAGAGACTACTCGTCAAGATGAATTCTCTCGATCAAAAAAGGTAGCACAAGCCGAGACATCAGTAAACTCCATAACTGAAGAGATGAAACAGTTAAAGGAGATGATGATCGAGATCATACGTAGACAGCCAGTTCCGGTAAAACCCTGCGAGTTCTGTGGTTCTACAGATCACAAAACTGACGCATGCCCAACACTGATAGAAGAAGAACCAGCGGAAGTGAATATAGTGGGAGGATATCAAGGACACAACAACAACAACGACAGAGCTAGACAAAACAGACAGTACGGTCAAATATCCAACCCAGGCTGGCGTAACAACAACAGCTATCCTCAGACGGAGACACAACCAGCTGTCCCTCAACTAGCGCAGTCATTCTACCAACCACCCCACCGACAATATCACCAGAACGCTCCATCGGCAGGCCAATATCACCAAAAAGGGCCAAATCAGTACCAAGCCAGCCTGAGCAATCAGCAGGAACCAAGCAAGTCGCTCAATGACACGATGAAGGAGCTCGTGGGAAACATTAATCAATTGGGTACTTCACTACACCAGTACCAGGCAAAAACTGACGGGGCAATTTCAGAATTGACCAAACAAATGTCCCAGCTCGCCACCACAATGTCAACACTCACTACTGAACCTGGCAGACTTCCTTCACAGACCGTCCAAAATCCTAAGGTGAACATAAGCATGATAAGGAGGTCAAACATGAAGGTTACTCTAGGAGAAGTAGCACGGTCCCCAACCTACAGACTTACAAACAATCACTTCAACCGTAGGAGTCGACCTGATTGGAATCAAGAAGAAGACCGACCCAATGATGGCAAAACATGGGTTATGCATGCTGACAATGGACGGTACGCGTTTACTGTTTGCATAACACCGCCGCCGATCACACACTTTGAAATACCAGCATCTGGTTGGGACTCCCCAACTAATATTTATGCTTCGAAGCAAAATATTAAAGGGTCCGAGTATGCAAATCCTAAGCCAGGGAGTGGGCAGAATAGTCCGACAATAGAAAGAGCACTCACTTCAGATCATGAGCCACAACCGGAAAGAAATAAAGACCCTGGGGCCTTTACAATCACCTGTGGTATTGGTGAAACCCAGATCCATAAATGCTTAGTCGATCTTGGGGCTGCTGTCAACGCCATGCCTTCCTCCTTGTATTACCTACTAGGACTTGGTCCGTTGAAACCACCTCGATCAAATATCGAGCTAGGAGATAAATCATGCATCCGTCCGGTTGGAGAACTGGAAGATGTAATACTCCATGTGGGAGAACTTGTCGTTGCTGCAGACTTCTATGTAATACCAACAGAAGAAACCTGCGAAGACGACCCACCAACAATAATATTGGGACGACCATTCCTCTACGCCACTAAAGCAAGAATCGATGTGGGCAAGGGGTCATTATCACTTAAGTTCGGCGGCAAAATTGCACACTTCTACATTAATAAGAGCCGCCCGGACACAAAGAAACCGCCAGACATAACACCTATCTTAGATCACGGTGCACAGTTTTCTGACCTGTCGAGACCAAAAAAGTATCAAGACCAGCAGCTATGGTCAAAGGTCTCCCGCCTTCTCAGAAACAATGGAAAGAGAAAACACCAAAACCATGGAGCTCTTACTCCAGCAAGAAGTCAGGAAGAAGCAACACTGGAACGGTGGCGAAGTTTGACTTGAGCCACCCATGGGACCCAAACCAGTAATCCACAACGAGGTAATGTCGAGCCAACGACGTTAAACAAGTGCACTGGTCGGGAGGTAACCCGACACTATCTTACTTTTCCGCACTTTAATTTCTGTCATTTAAATTCAGTATTTAGTTTTAAGCTTGCATGACTTTTGAACTAAGGCATGCCTTCGTTCAAAAGTGGGGGGTGAGAACCACCTATGTACATAAATAACATGCTTGCTATTTTTTCTTTTTTCTTAGTAATAGTATCTTTTTGAAAATATGAACTTAAGAATGTGAAAAAGATAAATCATAATTCATGCATTGACCTTATGAAAATTCAACTGTTTAAAAACTTAGAATGTAACTTTCCATTTGTCCTTTGTGCTGAGATAACTAGGGATGTGGAGTTGACATAAACTGCCCTACAGAGGCTTGGCAAGCAATCAAAGGATCAGATCAAACTATATGGTTTTCGAAGTCAGTGGAGGCTGCACTTCGGGTTTCAGTGAAAATTGAAGTCATCTCCGCCATGCAATGCAAAAGGCGAGGACGGGAATCAGACCGTCCTATCTCCGGTCAAAGTAGCCGAGAAAATAGATGAGCGACCCTCATCTTGACCCGCGCAAAACGATAGTCAAAGTAGCCGAGAAAATAGATGAGCGACCCTCACCTTGACCCGCGCGAAAACGGCAAAAACGAGAGGAGCGGGGAGGTATTTCCATAGGCTTGCGGGCGATGATTGGACCTCCCAAAAAGGCTTGAGAAAATGGACTAGCAGTCACAAAAAGGCGAAAAGCTCAATGAAGCAAATCAAGAGGCCAAAGGCCCAAAATTGTGAAGGTTTTAACCGAACAAAAAGTGAAGAACTCAAAAAGTCAAAACAAAGGCCAAATGCCGATTCACTACAAAAGCAGTCCCTCGCCAAAAGAAAATCAAAGTACTCAAACCATTGAAACCCGAACCAAATCACGTGCTAGAGAAAGCTACCAGAAAACCATATAGTGCGAGACGATCCCAAGATTGCAGTCCAGGAGCCTAAAAAGGGCTATCTCCCGAGACATCCAATATAATTGCATCTCAGCACGGAGGTACAAGTATTAAGTTTCTTCTATTTATTTACGCAGTTTAATTTGGTAATAAGTAAACAATGCATGAATTAGGATAGATTGAGTACCACAGTCTAATTTTCATATTTCAAAGCCAACTTATAGTACAGCCCTTTAATAGCATTGTTCGGGACGAACAACTAAAAGTGTGGGGTCATCTGATGGACCAAAATTATACGAATCATAAACACAGTATAACCCCCTTATTTAGACATTTTGTCTATTTAACTTTTGCTTGTTAGTTCAGATATATTTTTGCAGGGTAATTCAGAACTTAGAGAGAATACATATTAAAGAGGTGCTTTTAGAGCAGAAAAGATGTTATGAGTCAATCCAAGGTCAAGATCATATGCCGACTGAAGAAATATTAAGGATCCTGACGTTGAATCACTCATAACAAATTAATCAGAAGAATCAGGAGAGGAATCAAGACAGTCCGGGGAAGAAACACATTGACAGTTTTGTGAAAAGACTGCACAAAACTGTACAAAACTCACACATGGGCAAAGTGACCGGCCACTTGGGCAAGAGGTGACCAAGGGAGGAGCTCCTCCCCTTCCACCACCGGCAACCGGCGGCTCCTCCTCCCTTGACCGGCGGCTTTTGGGCTCCTCCACATGTCTCCTCCTCCTTCCTCCTCTCCTCCTCCCTTGGATCAAAAACACATGTTTCCATCTCCACCACCCATCTCCTCCCATTTTGGCTATAAAAGGAGGAGCTCCTCCCCTCATTTTCATCATCCCATAAGCAATTCACTTCTCTCTCTAAAAGTTTTGTAATTGTAAGTTTGGCTTTGGAAATAAAGGATAGCTCCCTTGGCGCTTCAACGGTTGTAAGTATTATTTCTAGTATTTATTCAACTGTTTTTATTTCCTTAGTTATAATGTTTAGCGCGATAAATAGTAGCTAAACTAGTAGTTCGGTCTAAGGGGCGCACTTGTATTATAAAATGTTTTAGACTATTAACTTAGCGTCTCTCCTTAGTATTCAAAACTTATTCTATGTGCCATATATTCGGTTAGAACGTCCAAGGTAGAGTGGATGCTTGGAATGGCAAAACTCTACAGCGGGGTTCGTAAACTTGTACGGATAAGTGGATGCTTGGAATGGCAAAGCTTATCTGAGAAGTTTAACTTATCTTAAACACCATTTGGTTGATCGGGAATGATTGATCAAATGGATGCACATAGGCTAATATAACCGGGAATGGAGTATTAGTCTAAATAGAATAAGTGCTCTACTAAGTATTCAAACGGTGTATCAAGGCCATTCCAAGCACTCGATTTGCGTACACTGTCTAGCCTATTCCAAGGACGTAGAGCACTTATTCTTGGAATAGTGATGGATGCACAGTCATTATGTGCAAACGTCAAGAATAAATTTATAGTCCGCTACTCGCGACTTAACTACTGGGTAGCAAGTGGTAAGTAGAGGTCGAACCCAAGGGAATCAGGGGAATATATGTTCTTTGAGGGGGTTGTCCAGCAAGAGAGCGTGTTTTAGGTCGGTTGGTTGGTTTTAAAGCTACCAGCTAAGTGATTGATTGATTGATTGGTTGGTTGGTTTTAGTACTGGAAAGTAAATTGCAATTTATAATTGAAGTAAAGCATTCGGTTTCAGGGGCCCTGTATTATATCCTGTTTATCATTGACCTTTAGTGACTCTACTAAGTATTCAAACGGTGTATCAAGGCCATTCCAAGCACTCGATTTGCGTACACTGTCTAGCCTATTCCAAGGACGTAGAGCACTTATTCTATTTAGACTAATACTCCATTCCCGGTTATATTAGCTTATGTGCATCCATTTGATCAATCATTCCCGATCAACCAAATGGTGTTTAAGATAAGTCAAACTTCTCAGATAAGCTTTGCCATTCCAAGCATCCACTTATCCGTACAAGTTTACGAATCCCGCTGTAGAGTTTTGCCATTCCAAGCATCCACTCTACCTTGGACGTTCTAACCGAATATATGGCACATAGAATAAGTTTTGAATACTAAGGAGAGACGCTAAGTTAATAGTCTAAAACATTTTATAATACAAGTGCGCCCCTTAGACCGAACTACTAGTTTAGCTACTATTTATCGCGCTAAACATTATAACTAAGGAAATAAAAACAGTTGAATAAATACTAGAAATAATACTTACAACCGTTGAAGCGCCAAGGGAGCTATCCTTTATTTCCAAAGCCAAACTTACAATTACAAAACTTAGAGAGAGAAGTGAATATTGATTTTTGGGATTGATACAAATGAGGGGAGGAGCTCCTCCTTTTATAGCCAAGGAGGGTGGAGATGGATGGTGGAGATGGATGCATGTGGAGGCCATCCATGGAGGTGGAGAATGGAGGGTGGAGGAGCCACCACATGTCTTTTGATCCAAGGGAGGAGAAGAGGAGGAAGGAGGAGGAGACATGTGGAGGAGCAAAAAGCCGCCGATCACCATGGGTGGAGGAGCCGCCGGTTGCCGGTGGTGGAGGGAGGAGGAGGGGTGGCTTTGGCCACCTCTTGCCCAAGTGGCCGGTCACTCTTGTCCAATGTGTGATTTTATACAGTTTTGTGCAGTCTTTTCACAAAACTGTCAATGTGTTCCTTCCTCGGACTGTCTTGATTCCTCTCCTGATTCTTCTGATTAATTTGTTACGAGTGCTTCAACGTCAGGATCCTTGATATTTCTTCAGTCGGCATATGATCTTGACCTTGGATTGACTCGTAACATCTTTTCTGCTTTAAAAGCTCCTCTTTAGTGTGTATTCTCTCTAAGCTCTGAATTACCCTGTAAAAATATATCTGAACTAACAAGCAAAAGTTAAATAGACAAAATGTCTAAATAAGGGGGTTATACTGTGTTTCTGATTCGTATAATTTTGGTCCATCAAATAGGCTAGACAGTGTACGCAAATTGAGTGCTTGGAATGGCCTTGATACACCGTTTGAATACTTAGTAGAGTCACTAAAGGTCAATGATAAACAGGATATAATACAAGGCCCCTGAAACCGAACGCTTTACTTCAATTATAAATTGCAATTTACTTTCCAGAACTAAAACCAACCAACCAACCAACCAATCAATCAATCACTTAGCTGGTAGCTTTAAAACCAACCAACCGACCTAAAACACGCTCTCTCGCTGGACAACCCCCTCAAAGAACATCTATTCCCCTGATTCCCTTGGGTTCGACCCCTACTTACCACTTGCTACCCAGTAGTTAAGTCGCGAGTAGCGGACTATAAATTTATTCTTGACGTTTGCACATAACGACTGTGCATCCATCAGCCGCCCATCCACGGATTATCAACGATCTCGATTTATTAAACTAAATGTTTTCATATTAACTCATGTAAACATGACCTAATATCAATTTCATGTAATCTGGTTAATCCCTAGAGCCCATCCACCTTTCGGCATATTACCTGAATACGTTCTAGCAATGCAAACATACCCTTTGATGTAAATACTTGCATAGAACGATAATATTAAGCACACAATGAAATTGAATAATCGAATCGCATAAATAACAACTTTAATTGATCACATGAAGAGTTAGGGTTACATAGCACGGGATCCGTAGGATCGCAGAATTAAGAGACTACTCACTATTCATGGTGATTAAACCAAAAACAGTGTATAGAGAAGGAAAGAACGAGTAAACCGTAGACGATGGAGCTCGATGATCCTCACGATGAAAGCTTTGTCTCTTCTCCAAGCTAGGGTTTCTTTTCTCCAATTAAGCACACTAGTCTAATCTGGTCATGTTTCCTTTTATAGATCGTCCAAAAAGGCCAGAAAGCCCAAAATCGATTTTTGGAAATAACAGGATAATTCTGCTCAGAAGTGCCGTGACTACCGTGACCATTGGTGTGGGTTACGGTAGTCACGGCGGGGGCTCATTTGCACTGAGCTGAAAACATACCGTGACTACCGTGTCCTTTGGTGGGGGTTACGGCAGTCACGGCCGGGGCTGATTTGCACTGAGCTGAAAACATATCGTGACTACCGTGACCTTTGGTGAGGGTTACGGTAGTCACGGCAGTCTCCTGAATTGCCGTTTTCTTCTGAGGTAGAAACCTACCTTGACTACCGTGACTCTGATGAGACCTCACGGTGGTCACGGCCCCTGGCTGGTGCAAAGCTCGTTTTTGGCCGTTTTCATTGATCTTTTTCGTTATTTCGACCTTTTAAGCCCAAGGAGCGATGATATGTCAATTTAACCTGAAACACTAGAGAAAGACATCAAATAAAGAAAATTTTCCCGGAGAACGAGTGTTATCCTTCATCGAATGTAGCGAATAATCAGTCAAATTATTGAATGATCAAAACACTCCACACTTAGGATTTGTTCATCCCGAACAAATGCCGAACAAATGGCAGAATAGATACACGAGTGAATATAATGCTCAACGACCATATGTTTCAAAGCTACCCACTCAAGTGACATGTGATCAATTCTAACTAAAGCTAAAGTAAAATGATAACTCATTGTCGTAGAGGACACGAATGCATTTAGCATATGCATCAAGCCTTTAAACCCCTAGGATGCCCTAGTAGGACGAGTATAGTCTCGCGAAGGTTTTCAGGAATGGGACTACTGATGGACCATAATTATACGAATCATAAACACAGTAAAACCCACCAAATTAGACTGTTTGTCTATTTAACTTTTGCTTGTTAGTTCCGATATTTATCTACATGGTATTTTGGAGTCTAGAGAGAATACACGCTAAGGAGAGGATCTTACGCTAAAAAGATATTACGAGCCATTCCAAGGAAACAATCAGATGCTGACTGAAGAAATCTCAAGATCCTGACATCGAATCACTCAAAACAAATCCAACCGAGGAGCAACCAAAGTCAGTCCGGAGCGGAAATACACCGATTGTTTTGTGAAAACTTCACAAAACTGACAAAAACCTCCACCTTTGCCCTTATGACCGGCGGCTTCTTGTGAAGAGGATGAGTCATGGGTGGCAAAGCCACCTTGCTTCCTCCATGGATGACCTCCAACTGGCGGCTTTTGCAAGCCATGGATGGATTGCCATGTGGTGGCTCCTCCTCCACACATCTCCTCCTCCCATGGCTATAAATAGAGCCCTCCCCTCTCATTTGTAATCATCCACAAAAATCCCATTCACAGTACAACATCACTTATCTCTCTAGAAGTTTTGGGCACTTTTTGTAAGCTTTTGTTTAAAATCTATAATACTCCTGTTGGTTCTTGAGTATTATAGTAGTTTTAGAGAATACTCTTATTGGTTCTTGAGTATTCTAGTTTGTTCTTGAGTACTCTTGTCGGTTCTTAAAGTACTCAAGTTTGTCTTTACTTTTCACTGTTCTTGAGTACTCTTGTCGGTTCTTGAAGTACTCACCCCTTTCCTTTACTGTCTTTTACTTTCAAAACCTTTACTTTCCTGTCTTTCAAAACTGCAACTTTACTTTCCTTGTCTTTACTTTCAAAACCTTTACTTTTCCTGTCTTCCAAAACCTTTACTTTTCAAGTACTTAGCTATGATATCCTCTTCCATGGATAATCGTAGCTAAACCCTTCATTCGGTTGAAGGGGTGTACTTGGATCATAAAATGTTTTAGACCCTACTCTTAATGCATCTTTGTGTTCAAAACTTGTTCTATGTGCCATATATTAGGTTAGAACTTCCAAGGTTGAGTGGATGCTTTAACGGGCAAAGCTCTTCCGTGGGGTTCGTGAACATACTCAGGTAAGTGGATGCTTTAACGGGCAAAGCTTATCTGAGGAGTTCGACTTATCTAAAACACCATTTGGTTGATCGTAACTGAAGATCAAATGGATGCACATAAGGCTAAGATACTTCGAAAGGAGGAATTAGTCTAAATAGAACAAGTGTTCTAAACGATGTTGCAAGTCTTGTGCTAGAAATAGCCTCGATTCATCTTTGAACACTTAGTATGATCATTAGCGGTCAATGATAAACAGAATATGATACAAGGCCCCTAAGACCGAATACTTTCCTTAGATTTAAACACCACCTGCATTTACTTCCTTAGTATAAACTGCCTTATCAACTGCTCACCTCCCGGAAGACTTGCTAATCACGCAACAACCGATGTAAGTCTTCTTCCTTTTATTTTCAGTATTTACTTTTCTGTCATTTACCTTTCCGCATTAAAAACCAAAACCAACAAAAAAACACTTACTTTTCCGCACTAAAACCTCAATCAACCTAAAACACGTTCCCTCCCTGTACGATCCCTCAAAGAACAACTTATCCCCCTAATTCCCTTGGGTTCGACCCCTACTTACCACTTGCTACCCAGTAGTGAAGTCACGAGTAGCGGACTTATAAATTTATTCTTGACGTTTGCACACGACGACTGTGCGTCCGTCAACTACCTACAAATCCCATGTATAACTAACTAACGTGTATGCATGAATGATGCTCAACAAGTCATAGTAAAGTCATGTCATACCTCGGATTCATCGTGTTACCTCAACTTCAAGTCAAACACCTTCATCAAATTTTTCAGACAATCATAGATTAAACGAATTATGCATTCAAACGGTCAGTACACACGGCTAGCAATTGACTAATCACATGTTCTAAATACTTCTATTGCAGCATATGAAGAACATGAATAGTTATACAAAACATGCTCGCCATTCACCTATGCTATCTAGGGATATTCCACGGGCTCTTGGCGCAAGGCTCATTCTCAAGTGCCAAGTACTAGGCAATGACCCGTAAGAGAAGAGGAGTCTGGCTTAAGGTTTTTCTGAAAAATATTACGAAAATCACATCAAAATTTTTAGTGCAAGCACGAGGATCCTCCCTTAGTTTCTAGCACCTAAATTCTCAAGACAAGCTATGATTTGCACGCAATGAGAAGATGAAATTACACTACATCAAGCAGAATGGGGCAAAAATTGTTTCAAGAGTATTTTCCATACACAAGGGGTGACTTTTCTCACCAGGTCCTTGGTATTTTTCTGCTCTCGTAGAACAACAAAACATTTTTTTTGTTCTAACTAGTTTTCTTTCAAAAACAACTATGCTTGGGGCCAATTTTTCACCCACTTTCCAAAATTAAGAACTTTGTTTTTTAGGGGAAAACTTGAAGGCCAATTGTCTAACTCCACACTTAAAGCTTGACATAGTGTATGAATAAAGGCGGGTGCATGCAAATCACGACGAGTGTAGAGAAACACATACTAGTACTAAGGTCACCTAGAAGAAGAGATGTAGTTTAAGTTTTTGACATTTTTGAACCGGTGCCTACTAATATCAAGTCTCAAACATGCTTCAAGAAATACGTAAAACACGTGATAGGCAAAGGCTAGCAATGATACTGACTCAAGAGAATACACACGTGAATAAAACTATTTCAAGTCTTATACTTTGAATCCAAAAGAATGACAATCAATCAAGGAGTATCGTAGAAAACGAGGATTTCAATCGCAATACGTAGACTGTTGAGCATATGCAAGAGTGAATGTGTGACATGCGATGAATGTATATGTGACTATGTGCTACCCACTCCACACTTAAAAATGAGCTTAGTCCCTAAGCGAAAAAATAAAAGATAAGAAAAAGCACATAGGAACTTCCCTCGTGTGTGATAGCTCGATATCCATAGAGATTAAGCGATGCACGGGGAGTGAAACACGACTTGTGAGCTGGTAGATGTATAGATAAAAACACAGAGCTTCACAAGTGATAGGTTAGCATCGAAAATCGTGGAGGGGCTGGTGCACTCCACACTTAGAACCTTGAAATGTCCACACACAATGCAAATGAAAAATGAAACTAACTAATACTTACAGTGCGGGTTACTCCCCGAAGAGGCCTAGTTTAATGTCTTGGCGAGACTCAGCAAGGGAGGTAGTGTCAGTCCACCATCAAATCCCATTTGAATTTACGTCTATCAAGAATGACATGGACGTTAAGTAGAGCACGCAGTCCCTTCAAAAATTCAAGTCCCTTAAGAATCAAGGGACTGCAGAAGCTCCCTACTAAAAGTTTCAAGACGTAAGGCAAGAACTGTCGAAACTTGTCTGGAGGCTGTGCATCAAGATATATATTTTCAGAGCTGGCTCCAACAAGCACACTTCCTGTACACTCTTTAGCTAGGAACTCATGTTCCCATACTTCGAAATTTCCCTTCACTATCACATCTAGGCGTATGCGAGGGTCCTCTTTGATTGAACTCAGGTACACATCAACAAAGTCTTCGTACTTATGATCCCTTGATGGCTCTTCAACGTCCAGAAAAACTGATGGAATGAAACTCTCTTCTCTCTGCTCAATTAAATGACCTTTTGAAGTACTCGTAGTGGAGGGAGATGTATCTTCATATTCTGAGACGTCATCAGTGCAAAGCACATCATCCTCCAATTCAGTGTAAACCTTGGCAACCATTCTAAACGCCTCAAAACCATCCTCACAACCAGGTTGTTCTGGTTTAGAAAGCATTCTCTTATCCCGATCATCTTCCACATGGATTCGAAATAAAGCTGAAGATGAATATGCTTCATAGACTTGAACTTCTTGATGATTTTCCATTGTCATCTCGATGTCCTCGTCTTCGCATGCATTGGCAGCTGCAATGGCTTGTTGCTCTAAATGATCTTTCAGTATCTTGTTTCGAATGGCTAGTTGCTTGCTCTGGATGCTGATCTGATCAATTTCTTGCTCGAGTGCTTTCAGTTGCCTATCTTGCTCTTGAGCTCTTCTATCTTGATCTTGAGCTCTCCTATCTTGCTCTGCCACGAAACTAGCCATCATGGACTCCATGCTAGATGAGCTTCCAGATTCTTGTTGCTTGGACTGCTGCGACTGATAGTTGTACTGCTGATCATAAAACTGAGGTTGCTGCTGCGACTGATCCTCGTAACTCTCATAGTAGCAGTCATCTTGATAATACGATTGATCATAAAACTGATGTTGCTGCTGCGACTGGCCCTGTCAATTCTCATAATAATGGTCATCTTGATAATTCTGTTGATCATAGAACTGATTTTGATTTCCTTCCCAATTTGCATCATAAGAATATGTCTGACAATAAGGCTCTTCCCTTTGGTATGCGTCTTGATGACCAAAAGAGAACATCCTCGCAACATTCAAAATAAAAGTGATTAGTGAAGGTCAGAAGTATATAGAGTATATACAATGAAGTATATAAAAAAAATAGAATAGTCTAAACTACACACGTTAAAACTAATATCACACTAAACGCTGCTCCTCGGCAACGGCGCCATTTTGACAAGCGTATTTTTAGCCCTTTATAGTTGTCAATTTATACGATTTAGGGGTCAAGTTGCAGTCAAACAAATTTTATAACCCTGGTAAGCCGAGGGTCGATCCAGGGAACAGACGCGTGTGAATACTAGCAAACAATGTGTGACCTATTTAGCTACTCCGATTAAAAAGGATTTGTTTGGTTGTGAAAATTGCAATAATTAAATAATAGAAATTAAATGTGTGGAAATTAAAGGTTGTGTTTTTATCAGGGAAAGAATTCCAGAATCCATACTTCACCCGTGCTAACCCCGCTAATCATGCAATCATTCTACGTCAATTATTCATGCTATCGAATATGGAATATAACCGAAATAACACTAGACAAGCCGCTCATCCACGGATCATTGTCTAGATTAATCTCAATCGTTGAACGCCGCCCATCCACAGATTATCAACGATCTCGATTTATTAAACTAAAGGTTTTCCTATTAACTCATGTAAACATGATCTAATATCAATTTCATGTAATCTGGTTAATCCCTAGGTCCCATCCACCTTTCGGCATAATACCTGAATATGTTCTAGCAATGCAAACATACCCTTTGATGTAAATACTTGCATAGAACGATAATATTAAGCACACAATGAAATTGAATAATCGAATCGCATAAATAACAACTTTAATTGATCACATGAAGAGTTAGGGTTACATAGCACGGGATCCGTAGGATCCCAGAATTAAGAGACTACTCACTATTCATGGTGATTAAACCAAAAACAGTGTATAGAGAAGGAAAGAACGAGTAAACCGTAGACGATGTAGCTCGATGATCCTCACGATGAAAGCTTTGTCTCTTCTCCAAGCTAGGGTTTCTTTTCTCCAATTAAGCACACTTGTCTAATCTAGTCGTGTTTCCTTTTATAGATCGTCCAAAAAGGCCAGAAAGCCCAAAATCGATTTTTGGAAATAACAGGATAATTCTGCTCGGAAGTGCCGTGGCTACCGTGACCATTGGTGTGGGTTACGGTAGTCACAACGGGGGCTAAATTGCACTGAGCTGAAAACATACCGTGACTACCGTGTCCTTTGGTGGGGGTTACGGCAGTCACGGCCGGGGCTGATTTGCACTGAGCTGAAAACATATCGTGACTACCGTGACCTTTGGTGGGGGTTACGGCAGTCTCCTGAATTGCCGTTTTCTTCTAAGGTAGAAACCTATCGTGACTACCGTGACTCTGATGAGACGTCACAGTGTTCACGGCCCCTGGCTGGTGCAAAGCTCGTGCCGTTTTCGTTGATCTTTTTCGTTCTTTCGACATCTTAAGCCCAAGGAGCGATGATATGTCAATTTAACCTGAAACACTAGAGAAAGACGTCAAATAGATACAATTTGCCCGGAGAACGAGTGTTATCCTTCATCGAATGTAGCGAATAATCAGTCAAAATATTGACTGATCATTGAACGCCGCCCATCCATGGATTATCAACGATCTCGATTATTAAACATAGGGTTTTTCAGACGAAAGTCAACTTTCCTATTAATTCATGTACTACCATTGTAGCTACCATGACCTAATATCAATTTCATACAATCCGGTTAATACCTAGAACCCATCCTTCTTTTGGTTTCTAGCATGCAAACATCCCATTCAATGTAAAACTTGCAAGAACGATAAAATTAAGCACGATGAAATGGAATATTCGAATTGCATTAATGAAAAAATGTTTAATTGATTACACGAAGAGTTGGGTACATGGCACGAGATCCGTAGGATCCCAGAATTAAGAAGACTACTCACTACTCATGGTAAGTTAACGACGAATACTGTAATAATAGAAATTAAGGACGAGATAACCGTAGTGACGATGTAGCTCGTTGAATCCTCAATCTCTCGCGATGTTGTCCGTCTTCTCTCCCAAGTTAGGGGTTTCTTCTCAATTCAAGCGTTAGAATCTCCCAATTCATCCACCCTGAGTAAATCAGCCGCTTGCCCTCTTTATAGCTTTCCAAAAGGCCAAAAAGCCCAAAAAATGAAATTAGGAAATAAGTCCAAAAATCAGTCTAAAAAGTCCAAAAATCGTTTTTAGAAACTATCTTCAACGGGGCCGTGACACTCATGACATTCATGTGTGTCATGGTTATCACGGACTAAGCAAAAGTGCACTGGGACATAAGGGGGCAAGCCGTAACACCCGTGACGTTGTGTTTTGTGACGGTTGTCACGGCCATGAAAAATGGCAGAGAGTTCGGGTGGATTTTTCATGGTCTTAACCTTCGAATTTGATCTTGGCATAAACTACAAAATTGTAGCCCTTTGAATTATCTTTCCAACAAGATTTGAATCAGTCAATTTGGACACCATATGCTATCTGTGCGTGCAATATAAGTCAGAAAGGTCAATCTGTCCTGTTTTTCCCAAATCTCTACTGAATGCTTTGTTTTGCTTCAAATCAATCCAAAAGTATTACGAATGTGATATATGAACTGAAACACTAGAAAAGAGGTTAAATGGTAACAAAATGTCTGGAAAACCCTAATCCATCATCGAATGAAGTGAATAATAGGTCAAGAATTCGACCGATCAAAACACTCCACACTTAGGATTTGTTCATCCCGAACAAACATTAAGCATAAGTCGATAAATCGCAGAATAGTTACCCACTCAAGTATCATGTGGTCAATCCTAACTAAAAAAACATAAATAATAAAAACATAACTCACTGTCATAGAGGATACGAATGCATTTAGCATATGCATCAAGCCTTTAAACCTCTAGGCTGCCCTAGTAGGACGATTATAGTCTCGTGAAGGTTTTCAGGAATGGGAGTACCTACGAATCCCTTGTACAACTAACTAACGTGTATGCATGAAATGATGCTCAACGAGTCACAATGAAGTCATGTCATACCTCGGATTCATCGTGTTACCTCGACTTCAAGTCAAACATCTTCATCAAAGTTGTCAGACAATCATAGATTAAATGAGTCATGCATTCAAACGGTCAGTACACACGGTTAGCAATCGACTAATCACATATTCTAAATAGTTTTATAGCAACATAATAAGAACATGAATAGTTACACAAAACATGCTTGCCATTCACCTATGCTATCTAGCGATAGTCCACGGGTTCTTGGCACAAAGCTCATTCTCAAGTGTCAAGGACTAGGCAATGACCCGTAAGAGAAGAGGAGCTTGGCTTGAGAATTTTTTGAAAAATAGTACGAAAATCACATCAAAATTATAGCGCAAGCAACAGGATCGTCCCTTAGTTTCCAGTACATGAATTCGCAAGACAAGTCATGATTGCACGCAATGAAAAGGTGGAAATACACTATATCAAGCAAAAGGGGGCAGAAATTTCATTTTCTTTTCCATACACAAGGGGTGACTTTTCTCACTTTGCCCTTGGTATTTTTCATGCACAAGGG
The DNA here is from genome assembly GCA_033675215.1 of Rhodiola kirilowii. Taxonomy (NCBI): domain Eukaryota; kingdom Viridiplantae; phylum Streptophyta; class Magnoliopsida; order Saxifragales; family Crassulaceae; genus Rhodiola; species Rhodiola kirilowii. The sequence goes on from CM066201.1 coordinate 10,399,022, forward strand.
GTGACTTTTCTCACTTTGCCCTTGACAATTTTCTATTTTTTTTCTTCAAAAACAACTATGCTTGAGGTCAATTTTTCACCCTCTTTTGAAAATTCAGAACTTGTTCTTGATTGGGGCCTATTTTTTGCCCCACTTTTGACTATTTTTTCTAACTCCACACTTAAAAGTTGACATAGTGTATGAATAAAGGCGGGTGCATGCAAATCACAACATGTATAGAGAAACACATACTAGTACTAAGGTCACCTAGAAAAAGAGATGCAATTTAAGTTTTTTAGACATTTTGATCCGGTGCCAACTAATTTCAAGTCTCAAACATATTTTAAGAAATACGTAAAACACGTAATAGGAAAAGGGTTGCAATGATACTGACTCAAGAGAATACACACAAGAATAAAACTATTTCAAGTCCTAGACTTCGAATCCAAAAGAATGACAATCAATCAAGGAGTATCGAAGAAAATGAGGATTTCAATCACAATACACAGACAGTTGAGCATATGCAAGAGTGAATGTGATGTGCGATGTCTGTGACTATGCGCTACCCACTCCACACTTAAAAATGAGCTTAGTCACTAATCGAAGAAATAAGAGATAAGAAAAAGGCGCATATGAACTTCACTCGTGTGTGATGGCGCGATATCCATAGAGATTAAGCGATACCCGGGGAGTGATATGTGACTCATGAGCTGATAGATATATAGATAAGAACATAGAGCATCATAAGTGATAGGTTAGCATCGAAAATCATGGAGGAACAAGGCAAGTGATAGGGTTCTGATTTGAATGTTAGGGAAGAAGAAACTGATTTGGCCGTGGCAACCTTTACATCCGAGAATGTTACGGGTGTCACGGCACCCCTCCAAAACTGACTGGGGAATAAGCCTGCCATGACAGCCGTGACAGATCCATTGTGTCACGGGTGTCACGACCCCTTCATAAACTCACTGCCTTTTCTTCCTGCCGTGACAAATCCATAGTGTCACGGGTGTCACAGCACCAATACTCCTTAGCAGTCATTTATTGTTCCAGAACCCTTTTTGTTGGTCTGAGCGTGACACACTCCACACTTAGATTCCTGCACTGAGCACACATACAAAGCACAAATGCAAAATGAAAAATGCAAGGAAATAAAACTTACAGCGCGGGTTACTCCCCAAAGAGGCCTAGTTTAACGTCTTGGCGAGACATAGCTATGGAGGTAGGACTATAAGCATTCTCGGGAAGTCCCTTGCTGAGATTCCTTCTCAAGAAGTAGGCTATCATCAATGACGTCAGGTGGTTCCGGGTGCTTCAGAACTTGGTAATGTTTAAGGCGCTGCACATCGATAACCATTGACTTTCCTCCCTCAATGCTAAGCTCCACGTGGCCGTCTGGGTATTCTCTTTCCACTGTGTACGGACCACTCCACTTAGTGCGCAGCTTCCTAGAAAATAATCTAAGGCGGGAGTTGTAGAGAAGAACTCGCTCGCCTTTATTGAATTTTCTGTGCACTATTCATTTGTTATGTGACAACACTGCCTTGTCGCGAGGCAATGTGTACAAAATAAATTTATAAGTCCGCTACTCGTGACTTTACTATTGGGTAGTAAAGCGGTAAGTAGGGGTCGAACCCAAGGGAATTAGTGGATAGTTGTTCTTTCGAAAATGGAAAATAAGACAGTTGGGGGTTGGTTGTGATTTTAGTACTGAAAAGTAAATGACTGAAAGTAAAGAAAGTAAATATAGGACTGAAAGTAAATACTGAAAAGTAAAGTGCTGGAACAGTCCAATTCAATATCTACTTAATCAACATACTTTTGGTATGGACTGATATTGAAAGGGTCTGTAATAAGCGACAGAAAGTAAATTGCTGAAAGTAAATTGCTGGAACAGTCGAATTCAATATCTACTTAATCAACATACTTTTGGTATGGACTGATATTGAAAGGGTCTGTAATAAGCGACAGAAAGTAAATTGCTGAAAAGTTTGCTGGAAAGTAAATGTGCGGAAATTAAAGTACTGAAAGTAAAGTGCTGGAAAGTAAAGTACTGAAAAGTAAGCCGTTGATAATGAGACTGAAAGTAAAGTGATAGGTGATGTTTTAATCAAAGGAAAGGATTCGGTTTTAGGGGCCTTGTATCATAAATCTGTTTATCATCGACCTTTAATGATCATACTAAGTGTTCAAAGATGTATCAAGGCTATTTCTAGCACTTGACTTGCCACACCGTCTAGTCCTTTTCAAGACATAGAACTCTTGTTCTAGTTGGGCTAATTCCTCCTTTCGAAGTATCTTAGCTTATGTGCATCCATTTGATCAATCATTTCCGATCAACCAAATGGTGTTTAAAAGAGGTTGAACTCCACAGATAAGCTGTGCTCTTTCGAGCCTCCACTTATCCACGAAAGTTCACGAACCCATGGAAGAGCTTTTCTCTTTCGAGCCTCCACTCAACCAATAGCGTTCTGACCTAATATAAGGCACATAGAACAAGTTGAACACAAAGAGGCACTAAGAGAAGGGTCTAAAATATTTTATGATACAAGCACACCCTTTCAACCGAATGAAGGGTTTAGCTACGAGTATCCATAGAGGTGGATATCATAGCTAAGTGCTTAGAAAAGTAAAGGTTTTTGAAAGACAAGGAAAGTAAAGGTTTTTGAAAGTAAAAACAAGGAAAGTAAAGGTTTTTGAAAGTAAAACTCAAGAACACATTCAAACTCAAGAACAAACTTGGAGCTTTTGATTCAAAGTAAAGTGTTTACAAGGATTGTGGGATGGATTGTAGAGAGATTTCTATCTAAATGACAAGTGATCAAAGGACCAAAATGGGACTAGAACCAATGACCAAAGACTAGGATTTTTGGGACCACAATTTGGGACATTGATTCAAGGGGGGGAGCTCTCTATTTATAGGCAAGGGGAGAAGAGGAGAAGCCAACACATGTCAAAGAGGGAGAGGAGGGATCAAAAGCTGCCGGCCATGAGGTGGCAACACCCCAAAGCCGCCGGCCATGTGGCGTCTTCTCCTCCAAAGCCGCCGGTGGTGAGGTGGAGGGGGGGTGAGTTGAGTGGAATGAGATCTTTTGCCTCCAAAAGCCATCGGTTCCCATGCAACTCCGGTTAGAATTTGGTTGCCCCTTGGTTGCTTCATGGTTGACATCAAAGGACAAGGCACTTATACTTGGCATTTCACTTGTGTTCTTGATCTTTGTTGGAACAAGTCATTGGGACTTAGTTGTGGCTTGATCGGAGTACTGCCGGAGCATGGCCAGCTCTGACTTGTAATCCACTTTTAGCGTCAAGAACTCCTTTTTAGCTTGTTTCATCTCTAATCCTTGAAATAGCCTGTAGAACAAAAGTGAAACTAACAAGTAAAAGTTGTCAAGATAAAGCGTCTAATTTGGTGGGTTTAACTGTCTTAACGAATCATATAAATATGGTCCATCATTATGCCACTTCTTCGTCCTCTCCTTATAGATACCACCGGGGTCAGGAAGAGGTTTCAGCTCTACCCTGTAAGGTTCCTTACTTGAGTTGGTGGTCATTTCAGCTTCAGCTACTCCCTCAAGGCTAACTGCGCATATACTCATCGGTATTGGATAGCCTGGTACAACTATGTGAGGCTCAATAGAGGTCAGTGTAATAGGGTCATCAACATCAGAAGATTCCAGTACATCACAGTCAGCTAACAGACTCGAACTCTTAGATATGTCAGGTAAATTGAAAACAACTCTTTCACTGCCTACTTGCAAGGCTAAGGAACCTCTATCCATGTCAATGACTGCCTTAGCCGTGTAAATAAATGGGCTACCAAGAATAATTGGGATATCTATGTCCTCAGAGATTTCCAGCACTATGAAATCAACTGGAAGGTAAATGTGCTTCAACTTAAAGGGTACATCCTTTGGAACCCCTCTCGGGAGTCTATAAGAATGATCCGTAAGGTGAATAGTGACATAAGTAGGACAGAGATCACTCAAATTCAGTTTAGCATACAACGAATAAGGCATGATAGACACACAAGCACCTAGATCACATAGAGCACGACGAACAGTAATATCACAAGGGATAGAAAAACTCCCTAAGTCTTTAAGTTTGGGTGGCATGGGCTGGTGCATAGCTGCACTGCACTCCTCACTCAGAGCCACTGTCTATATCCCATCCATTTTTTGTTTTCCCGTCAGAATCTCCTTCATAAATTTCACATAGGTAGGAATCTGGGTGATTGCGTCGGTGAGGGACAGAGTGATGTATACAGTGTGAATTTTATCCACGAACTGCTTAAACTCTTTATCCCTCCTTGTAGCCACTAGCCGCTGAGGGAATGGAAAGGTCTATAAGGAGCTGGCACCACTGTCTGCACAGAATTTTTAGCTCGGTTTTGAGCCTACTCCGACTTTTCCTCTTCAGCAGGTGTAGGATCATGTACTGATTTTGCAGCTGGAGATCGAGTGGTTTGAGCTGGTACCATTTCAATATGTTTTCCTCCTCGGAGTGTGATGGCATTCACTGATTCCCTAATATTCGGATCTGGTTTCGATGGGAGTTTCACTTGCTCTCTACTTGCTGAATTTGCTTATTGAGCTATCTGAGTCTCCAAATTCTGCCATGAATAGCGAGCTGCTCTACAGTCCTTTGCAGGTTTCTTACCTCAGCGGCGATTTGCTCAGATGCCTTTCGCTGATCCTCAGACTTTCTTCACTGTTTATCGAACGTCTTTCGTTGTTCGCTTATGAAGCTAGCTAGCATGGCTTCTATGTTTGACGTCGACCCGGAGTTCTGAGCTTGCTGTGGCTGAGTTGGATTGTTATAGCTCCCTGAATTCTGATTTTGTTGTTGTTGAGCTTGGTTATTGTACTGATTCCTTGGCTGGTAGGGAGCATTGTCTTGCTGCTGTCTATAAGGGAATCCTGGTGCTACCTGATTCTGTGGCTTATAAGAGAGGTTAGGATTGTTCCTGTTCTGGTTGTCCAACCTATTCATGCCTGAACCGGAGGAGAAACAGTTTCCTTGATTGTATTACCTTACATAATTGGCAACCTCCTGGTTTCCACCGTTATTATCTTATCCCATCACCAGATAGCTATCTGTGAAATGAGAAGGAGAGCCACATATCTGATAGTAGACAGCCACATTAGAAACAACAGATGACTTCATAGAGGAGTCTGTCTTCAGATTTTTGATTTCAGCCGCTGGCATCTTCACTGTGTTGGTTAGCTCGGCTATATCATTGGTGCTATCAGTGAGGTAGAGATCTTGCACACCCTTCCTGTCCCTAGGATTACCTCGATCATTCGTCCAGAGGTGGTAATCCTGAGATGCTTTCTCTATGATGTCATAGGTCTCTTCTAGTGGAACTCCATTAAGTCCTCCACCAGCCGATTGATTTATCAAGGTACGCATCCCCTGGTCGATTCCCTGATAGGAAGTGTCTATGATCTGCCACAGCTCCAGGTTGTGGTGAGGGCACGGTCTCATCAGCTCTTTGTACCTCTCCTAAGCCTCGTAAAGAGTCTCACCATCCGCAGAGTGGAACGAGATGACCTTATTCCTGAAATGTGTTATCTTTGATGGAGGGAAGTACTGTTGTAGGAAAGCTTCAGCCAATTTATCCCACGTAGTGAAAGTGCCTTCTCCATGACTATCTAGCCACATGATGGCCTTGTTAGAGAGCGAGAATGGAAATAACCTTAGGTAGTATGACTCTGGAGGAACACCATTTGTCTTCACTGTATTGCACATCTGGATAAAACGCTTAAGGTGCTGGTGAGGGTCTTCATTGATCCTCCCCGAAAACTGATTATTCTGTACCATCTGAATGAGTCCGGTTTTGATCTCCCAATTGTTGTTATCTACGTCAGGTGGTGCAATGGCAGACTGAAACCCTGAGACACGTGGAGCAATGTAATCTCCAAGAGTCCTGCGCACTGGTTGCTGCATGAGACGCTGCTGGTCATCGAGGACAAGCCCAGGTAATGCTGGGTTTTGATTCATTCTTAGTTGTCGAGCTCGCACACTTTAGTCCCCGGCAACAGTTCCATTTTGACAATCATATTTTTAACCCTTTATAGTTATCAAGTTATATGTTTTAGGGGTCAAATCGTAGTCAAACAACATTTATAAACCTTAGTAAGCCAAAGGTCGATCCAAGGAACAACGAGTGTGAGTACTAGCTAACAAGTGACCTATTTAGCTATTCCGAATGATTAAAGGTTTTGGTGTGGTAAAACAAATCACAGAAATTAAATGAAGAAAATAAAAGGTTTTGGACTTGATCAGAGAAAGAATCCCAGGACCATACTTCACCAGTGTCAACCCCACTAATCATGCAATCATATCACGTAAATTCATCATGCTATCGAATATGGAAATAAACCGAAATAACGCTAGACAAACCGCCCATCCACGGATCATTGTCTAGATTAATCTCAATCGTTGAACGCCGCCCATCCATGGATTATCAATGATCTCAATTATTAAACTTAGGGTTTTTCAGACGAAAGTCAACTTTCTTATTAATTCATGTACTACCATTGTAGCTACCATGACCTAATATCAATTTCATACAATCTGGTTAATACCTAGGATCCATCCATCTTTTGGTAATTAACCTAAATACGTTCTAGCATACAAACATCGCATTCAATGTAAAACTTGCAAGAACGATAAAATTAAGCACGATGAAATTGAATATTCGAATTGCATTAATGAAAAACGTTTAATTAATCACACGAAGAGTTGGGTACATGGCACGGGATCCGTAGGATCCCAGAATTAAGAAGACTACTCACTACTCATGGTAAGTTAACCACGAATAGTGTAATAATAGAAATTAAGGACGACATAACCGTAGCGACGATGTAGCTTGTTGAATCCTCAATCTCTCGCGATGTTCTCCGTCTTCTCTCCCAAGTTAGGGGTTTCTTCTCAATTCAAGAGTTAGAATCTCGCAATTCATCGACCCTGAGTAAATCAGCCGCTTGCCCTCTTTATAGCTTTCCAAAAGGCCAAAAAGCCCAAAAAATGAAATTAGGAAATAAGTCCAAAAAGTCCAAAAATCATTTTTAGAAACTGTCTTCGACGGGGCCGTGACACCCGTGACATTCATGTGTGTCCTGGCTGTCACGGACTAAGCAAAAGTGCACTGGGACATAAGGGGGCTGTAACACCCGTGACATTGTGTTTTGTGACGGGTGTCACGGCCATGAAAAATGGCAGAGAGTTCTGGTGGATTTGTCATGGTCTTAAACTCCGAATTTGATCTTGGCATAAACGACAAAGTTGTAGCCCTTTGAATTTGCATTCCAACAAGATTTAAATCTGTCAATTTTGACATCATATGCGATCTGTGCGTGCAAAATAAGTCGGAATGGTCAATCTGCCCTGTTTTTATCCAAATCTCTACTAAATGCTTTGTGTTGCTTCATATCAATCCAAATGTATTAGGAATGTGATATATGACCTGAAACACTAGAAAAAAGGTTAAATGATAACAAAATGTCCGAAAACCAAACCTAATCCATCATCGAATGAAGTGAATAATAGGTCAAGAATTCGACCGATCACACTCTCCAATATCCATATTTGTTTCCCTCCAGCAGCGGTGGTCGCGTGATGTTCTGCTCTTCTCTCAAATCCATCTCAAACAACTTCTGGATCTCACTCTGTGTGTTGAGTGTTTGCTCTGATACCAATTGAAATCTTCTCGTAGTAGTTGAGATGTTGTTCTGGTCGAGTGTAGAACAAATACTACAATAACTTATGCGAAAATAAATGCAGTGCAGAAAATAAACGACACGCAAAGTTGTTATCCAGTTCGGCGTTAACGAGCCTACGTCTGGGGGTTGTCTCCTTAGCTCGGTGGATAGCAATTCACTAATAATGAGTATTGCGAGTACAGGATTTTATGTTAACAAAATCCCTCTTAAACAACCTGAGCCTCGAACACTCTAGCAATCGCCAACTAGGTCTCCCCTAGATCTGAGCCTCACCTCCGATTCCACAAGAATGATCCTCAGCAAGAATCGGTGCCTTCTCCCGAATGCGCAAAAGAACATCACTGCGTGTAGCGTCAATGTTGTTCTACGATCAGTCTGTCGAGCACTAGAACAGACTGAATCCGAGCATCGTGAATAATCAGAGTGATTAGTTTGTCGGTCGTTTGCCTCCTCCTCCCTTCAGTGAGTATGAGCGTGTATAGTTTCTCTGTAAGTGCTGACTAATATCGAAGCATTAGCCTTACTTATATAGTGCGGTAGAAACCCTAAATCGAATAGGATTCCTAATCTTAACCGCCTATATCTTTAGGAAACCTTTCCTAATCTTTTAGGAAATCTTTCCTAAATCCTTGCGCATATCTTCTTGTAGATAATCCTTCAAATATCTTCAATTCCGATTAAGAAACCTTCGATTATCTTCTTTGCTGAGTTATCTTCAAGCGCAATCAATCTCTCAACCGACTCTTTAGATATCTTCGATATTCATCAAGCACCGACTTGCCAAATCCACTCGAGGATATATCTGCTGCGTCTAAGTTGTGCTACGTCGGTTGAAACAAGTTTCCTAATTTGAAATAGGAAACTTCCAACTTCTGTCCTTCCATATGCAACCGCCTTGATCTCCAACGGTCGACTGTGTTTCCTAAACTAAATTAGGAAACATTCCATCTGCTTCAACTTGTCTCTTCCAGTCTTGAACAACAGCTTGAACAACTACACTAAATTTTACCAAACTACATGTCATTAATCTAACAGACGCGAAGTTCCAGAATTAAAATTCCATGTAGGAGAAGATATACATGATGTGTTACCAGAAGACAAACTTGTACATGAGGAAGTGGACATAAAACGTGGTTGCGAGGCAATAAACTTATTAAGGTACTCTGTAGGTGTAGCTAAATCATTACTTTGCGTGCTTGAAGAATCTACAAGTGGAACAAGAGCTGCCACGGATAAAGGCATAAATAACGCGTTGAGATTGGTGGCCTGGTTGTGGTTCTGTTCAACAGTTTATGGCATTAAGATTTCCAATGACCCTTTCTGCTTACAAAAATTGCACTTGTCATAACCGACTTTGGGAAAAGGAAGAATTCCTTTGTTTGTAGACCCTTTATCAATACGGGATTTCAAGCGCATATGATCCTCTGCTAATAACCAAATCAACAGACGATGCGAAATTGTGCCGCGGATACCTTCAAATTCATCTCAAAGAGTCATAAAAAAATTATTGAACAAGGCATTGCTCCTCTCATCGAGTAATATAAGGAGCAAATGTATGCAACTCTATCCACTTAGTCAAAGCATGGTGATATCAGACATTAGTTGAAGCACTCGAATGTCAATATCCAACTGATATTGCTTTGCGAAATTAGATTGTGTACCTAAATGTTTTCAAGTGATCCATAACTTCCTTAGCCTTATCATATTTTGCCAATTGGACGACGATTGACAGTAGACAGAGTTGTTCATCCAAGTAAAGATTTTTAAATAGGGCGAATGAGTTGGCTCGTGTGGTGAGCAACTCCCCCGGTTGCTAACAAAGCCCGAGTTCGATAGCCCCTACCTTAACATTAAAAATGGGAACAGGTGCTAATCTAACTAACCAAGCCTTACCCCAATCAAAAAAAAGTAAAGATTTTTAAATTGGTGGCCTCCTAAAGATCTAAATTTTCTGCCCATTCACCATCCTTTTTATTTGTCAATTTTGCGTAGCTCTCAAAGACATAACCCCACATAGATTTTGCTTTCAAAAAAAAATTCTTGACAGAGCTCCAATACAAATAATTCTATCCATTTCAGCCATAAACCTTAGAATAGCTTATCTCAAAAGCAAGTTCAGCAAACTTCAAACAGATCCATTTAAAGACAACATGCATACTTTCAAAAACTCCAAATTAAGAGGTATTGGTAGTTAGAGTAAAGATCATATGAGAAATAATTATAACCGTGAGTGTTGGATCGTTAAGTTAGCCGTCTATGTGAGGGAGATCACAGAGTAGTATCCCTCAGACAGATGGCAGCGGAAATTAAATCAAACACAGGAAATTGTACGGAATGTAAAGACTCAGGATTTAGAGTGAAAACCTTATTGCAATCCTTGCAACATGCTAAAAACCACTTGCCTCCTGGACAGTTCCTGAAGGGCTTCAAGATCGATGTTATTGATGAAAGAGTATGCTTGTAGATTGTTACACCTTGTCTCACTCAGTGACAGCTAACAATACTACTCAACTCAAAGTATCAACTAACACGATCTTCGTCAGCTCCGGAATTGATTGCTCTTCAATCTCTGATTTCTATCCAAAAAGCCGAGCTTCACACTGAAGACTTCTCTTCCTTTTATAGAGTCTTCAAGTCGGCTGAACCGGATCTCTGTCAGATATCTGATTGCCATCCAGCAGATGTGATATGGTTAAGATATTTCCATATCTTAACCCTGTCACATATTTCCCTTCCAAATCTGGCTGTATCTTCCCATCGTATATACTGATTCGTATCTCCAGTATATATACTGATATAAGTACTTCTCGTCAATTATCCTGCATATATATGCTTGTATATCTCTGATTCGTATCGAATATATTCTCGCCGACCCGATCTCGTCATAAGTCGGTTTGTCTCTCACACGGAACGCATCTCTCTCGCAGTTCTGCTCTCTCTCAGAGATGTCCAGTAGACTTACCTATCAGACAGTGGTTTCTGCATACTCTAGTGGATTATTAGTTAAGTGTTTGTTATCATCAAAACACAAAGGGTCCAACAAATTCCCCCTTTTTGATGATGACAAACACTTCTTCACAAATGAGAAATCATACGCAGCGATGGCACGGAACTCACATCTACATTCCCCTAGGACAGCTAGCAACTTCAGAATTTATTCACAAAATATTTATTTAAAGTCTAGCTAGCATAGTTCCCCTTCAGATAGACATCCGCTTAAACTTCGGTACTGATTTTCCCCCTTAGTGTATGCACATATAGTTCTTCCCCTTTTGGCATCATCAAAAAGATTTGCAAGTAAGAGCACCGAGTAATGGAAAGATAACAATTCATTCATGCTAGCAAGTCATAGATGTGTCACGCGGACACCATACATGCAGCAGAGAGTTCAAAATGCACAGAAATTTTAAACATGAAATTAAAAAAGAAACAAGTTCAAAAAAAAGAGGGGGGGGTAGATGTGGGAGTGTTGGCAAAGAGGGGGGCTCCATGAGACAGTTCAAACTAAGCTTCAATTTGGAACGAAGCCTTTATCTGTTCTACAATCTCTGCGGCAAGGGCCTTCATCTACCCTGGGAACCCTTCGACTCCCACCGACATTGCACCCGAGTCAATTGTGATGGCCACCTCCAGGGCAACCATTTTCTCCTTCACGGCTGTCAACTCGGTCTTTGCATCCACCAACTCGGATTTCACCTCCTTCAACTCGCTCTTCACCTCCTTCATCTCAGCTCTAAGCACTTTTAGCAGCGCCAACATCTCACCCGAAGTCTCAGAGGGGAGAGCCGCTTCATCACATACAGGGGCAGCAACATTGATGGGAGTAACCTCAATAACGTCCTCATCATCAGCTTCTTCTTCAATAGTAGGGACCGTCCACCCAACTCCCGCAGAGTACTCTAAACCCAATTTACCAATCTGATCTTCACCCAGTGCAGACGAAAGCACTTTCTTAGACTCAGGATGATAGATCTCCCAATACTTCATGATTTCCTTCACAAACCCCGGAAAGGGTAGTCCATTTGACGGGTTGTCCTTATTGTTCTCCATGTGCTTCATGACCTGAAAGGCCAAGTTGACTGGCTTCTTCTGTAGAATCTGATCAACCAGCAGGATGTCCTGGAAGGTCACTAAATTATGCTTGTGCCGCCTCAGAGAGATGTTTGACACAAGGATTCTGTGAAGGATCCGTGGAAGCACATTCATATGGAGGTTTTCCCTCTGCCCTTTCGCAGTGGGATTCAACCCAAGTCGCTCAAACACTTCTTCCTTCGCCATGGTGCCTGGCCACGTACCCTTAGAGTATATGGCATAACCGCCTTTTGGCACCTTCAGAACGGTGGCCAGTTCCCTCGTACTCACTGTAAATGACTCACCGCCAACGACAACCGACAGCTCCAGGTTGCCCTTTTCCTTCTCCTTCTCCACCACTTTCAGCTTTGAATAAAATTCTCTCACCAACTTCACATCCACGAGAACAGGCTTTCTAAACTATGTGCCCCACCCCTGGGCCTCCAGAAGTTCCACAACTTCTTCAAAACTGTTCTCCACCAACCACTCATCATTTAGCACCAGCTCCTGAGCGAAGCCTCTCCCGGCTTCTTTTGACTCCTCGGCGCTTCCATCCGACTCGGTCTCCTCTTAAACTGGCGGAACAGAGGACCGGGCAGATCTCTGACTTTTCTGGGCGGTGGGAGGAGCAGATTTTCTCGCTCGCTTGCTAGCGGACCGTGCAGCCACCGAGGACTCATTTTGAACACGGCGCTGAGAGGAGGAATCTTCTCAAAGTTCTTCGAGTCGCTCTTCGAGTTTGACCTCGTCTCTGGCCACTACAGAGTCCGTCGGAATGGAGGTAGGCGGCGTGACGGACTGGAGAATGGTCTCCAAACTGAGAGGATTCACACCCCTTGCAAGCAACTGAGCAGCCATTTCAGCGGCGGCCACAGGTGAGAGACTGGACTTAGGGTTTAAAGACGCCATGGATTTAGGGTTTCTGAACTTTGATTTGAGAGAGAGCGAGTTGTCTGAGATTGATGGGATGAAACACTCTATTGCTTTCTTCTTATACCCTCTGCGAACCCTAGAAACCCTTCCTTTTTTTCAAAACGTCACCTCTTTTACTTTTTGGCAGTGAATGCTTCACTCCGAATTTTTCGTTACAGCAGAACGATACGCCCCTTCCAAAAACGGTTCCCACACAAAGACTTTCCAAATTCGCCTAACCGCACGAAACTTGCCCCACACGGAGAAGGCTACACGTGTCCCCATCTGGTGACGTGCATTCTTCTCATAAAAGCGACAGACGAGACAACGCCTGAAACAAAACTGTTCACCTTTCTAGTCAATCTTTACCTCTTCCCATACTGCTACACCAACTTTACCCGAAGACGTAAAGCTCCCCATCGTCACAACTGTCACACAGATTGCTTCCCAGCCAAAGTCGAACCTTCCATAGTGATAGCCCAGTCTGACTGTCTCATGGGTACACAAGGTTTTGGTATGGTGTGCTAACTTTACCCAAATGGTACAAATAACACCACACACAATCAAACAACAAATAAATGTAATCATCCAAACATATTATATTGTCTTCGTACCTCATATGGAACAACTCCAGAAAAGAAACATATCGACGGGCTCATAGGAGCGCGCCACACGAAGATAGGCTAAGGTTGGTCTAGAGTACCTCATGGGCTTATAGTGTGGGATCAACTATGGAGGTCTCTTTTGGGCAGAAAGAGATCAGAATTTCATGTTTTTCAGTCCCTAATGCAGTCATCAATCACATAGGAAGCATGCATGGATACATAATGAACACAACCTACTTTTTCACTAGCACAGAACATCAATGTTAAACTCTCCATCAGACGTGACTCATATGCACCTAGTCTAGCCAATCACTGAGGGAGCAACATATGAGCATAGCTTTAAGGGAGAGAAACCATACCTAGTTCGAGCCTCAGCTTCTCGTAGGGTTCTCTGTGTAAAGCTTTTGTGAATATGTCTACAATCTGTTCCTCAGTTCTGCAATATTCCATCTCAATTGTTCCCTTTTCTACACAGTCTCGTAGAAAGTGATATCGAATTTCTATATGCTTAGTACGTAAGAACTGCACTAGATTTTTCGAGATGTTAATAGCACTAGTGTTATCACACAAAATTTTAGCACACTCAGTAATAACACCATAGTCACTTAGCTATTGTCTGATCCATAGCAGCTGCGCACAACAAGCAGCAGCGGCGATGTATTCCGCATCTGCGGTGGAAAGTGCAATTGAGGACTGCTTATTTGAAGACCAAGAGATAAGACATGGTCCAAGATATTGAGCCATCCCAGATGTGGACTTCCTGTCTGTCTTGCAACCCGCATAATCTGCATTAGTGTATGCTGCCAGACGTAATTCTCCTCCCCTTGGATAGAACAGGCATAAGTCATCTGTTCCCTTCAGATATCTCAATATCCTCTTTACTGCTTTCACGTGGGTTTCCTTGGGATCGGCCTGAAACCTTGCACACAGACCAACACTGAATAAGATGTCAGGTCTGCTAGCAGTAAGATATAACAGCGAACCAATCATTCCCCTGTACAGAGTTGGATCCACCCGTGGTGAAGTCTCGTCCTTTGCCAGGGTGTCGTTGGGAGACATCGGCGTGGCACACGTCTTGGCAGACTCCATCCCAAACTTCATTAGAATCTCCTTGACGTATTTCTGCTGATGGATTCGGGTGCCATCCTCTCCTTGAGCAACTTGAAGTCCAAGGAAGTACTTGAGTTCTCCCACCATGCTCATCTCGAATTCGCTCCACATCAACTCTGTAAACTTCTTGACAAGTTTAGGGTTAGTTGAACCAAAAATGATGTCATCTACATATACCTGCACAACCAATGTGTCCTTCTCTTCCTTCAGAAGGAAGAGAGTTTTGTCCACCTCTCCTCTGGCATATCCGTGGGATAGCAAGAACTGTGACAGTCTCTCATACCAAGCACAGGGTGCTTGCTTCAGCCCATACAGCGCTTTCTCCAGGATGTGAACATGATCAGGGTGAGTGTGATCCTCGAACCCTGGTGTTTGGCTTACATAAACCTCTTCTTTCAGAACCTCGTTCAAGAAGGCCGTTTTCACATCCATTTGCTGCAGAGTGAAACCATGGTAAGTCGAGTAAGCAATTAATAATCTGATTGCTTCTAACCTTGCCACCGGGGTGAATGTCTCATCGTAGTCGATTCCCTCTTGTTGGTTGTACCCTTTGACTACCAGGCGGGCTTTGTTTCTCACAATGACTCCCTTGTTGTCCATCTTGCTTCTTAAGACCCACTTTGTCCCTATCACATTTTTGTCCTTCAGCCTGGGAACCAGTCGCCATACCTTGTTCCTTTCGAATTGATGCAGTTCTTCTTGCATGGCACTGACCCATTCTGGATCCTTCAAAGCATCCGCTATCGTCTTTGGTTCTGCATGAGAGACAAAAGACGCAAATCCACAGAAATGGCACAAGTCATCTAGATTTACCTGAATCTGTGATGCATAGCACTGGTAGTCCGTCATCCTATTTGGGGGCTGAATAACTCTCCCACTCCTTGTAGTTCTAGGTTCCTCCACAGTTCCTGTCGGAGGAGGGTTATTCGCAACCACTTCTTCGTTAGGGGGGTCAGCATTGACGTCTGTCACTGGGCCATCATGGACATGCTCTTGAGCTAGCATCTCTGTCTGAGCATCTTCGGCTGGCTCAACAGGTTCCTGACCAGCTGTTTGAGCAACCTCTTGAACCGGTTCTGTAGCCTCATTCCGAGTAGGTTCCCAGTCGGGGTCAGACCTGTCAGCAAATTGGAGTTCTCCATCATCCTGTGAGGAGGGATCCTTCACCAGGTGTCCAGTCATGGCGCGTTCATCAAAAGTCACATGGATGCTCTCCTCCACCCGTTCCATTCTCAGGTTGTACACCTTGTATGCTCTGCTATGGCTAGAATACCCTACAAAAACTCTTTCATCGCTCCTTGGATCAAACTTTCCCAGATTGTCCTTTCCATTATTATGTACGTAGCACCTGCATCCAAACACTTCCAAATGAGCAATGTTAGGTTTTCTTCCCCGCGGCAGCTCGTATGGTGTTTTCCCTATCAGAAATTGTAGAGATGCACGGTTTAGTATGTGGCTGGCGGCATGTACTGCCTCAGCCCAGAATCCCTTGGGAACGCCACTGGCGATCAGCATTGTCCTAGACATGTCTTCCAGTGTCCTGTTCTTTCTTTCTACCACACCATTTTGCTGAGGAGTTTATGGTGCTGAGAAGTTGTGATCTATTCCAGCTGTCCTGCACAGGGAGATAAACTGGGAATTTCGGAACTCAGTTCCGTTGTCAGTGTGAATAGATACTAACTTCTTACTCAATTTGTTTTCAATCAGCTTCAACCATGACACAAATTCAGAGTATGTTCATCTTTAGAACTCAGAAAAATAGTCCATGTATACCTAGAGTAGTCATCCACGATGACCAATATGTACCTGTTGCCTCCACGACTGACGACATTTACTGGACCACACAAATCCATGTGAATCATGACCAGAGGACCTGAGGTACTCACTGATTGTTTTGACTTAAACGAAGTACGTACCTGCTTGCCCGTGGCACAGGCGTTGCATACCTGATCAAACGAGCTCTCCACCTTGGGTAAGCCGACCACCAGTTCATTTTGATGGAGTTTATGAATTAGCCTCGTGCTTGCATGCCCAAATCTTTTGTGCCACAGCAATGTGTCGTTAGTAATACTTGATAGACATGGCTCCCCGTCTGGGACGAATTCTGGGTCCACTGTATATATTTGATTCTCCCGGACACCTCGAAGGATTATTTCCCCTGTCTCAATGCACTTCACAACACAGTCATTAGAGTTAAATATCACTTGATTTCTTCCATGTTGACACAATTGTGATATACTCAATAAGTTGTATTTCAAATTTTCAACCAGACTTACTTGTCGAACTTTGATAGTTTCTGAAATTCTTACCTCTCCTGTAGCTACTACTTTACCTGAGCTCTTGTTTCCGAAGATAATGTTATATCCGGAATAGGCTTGGAGTGAGATGAACCATCCTGGGTCTCCCGTCATATGTTTGGAGCATCCACTGTCCAGATACCATGGTTTGCTCCTCACTCCATCCTGCAAAAGAGAGATCAGTTTTTACGAACCCAGACAAGCTTGGGCTTACTGGGTTTGGGGACAGTTTTAACAGCAGAAGGAAACTTTAAAGGACGAGAATCATTATCATCAGCGAGATTGATTTTCCTCATATGAGTTCTTCTAGGTCATCCGTAGATGGTTGTGTCGTGGTGAGGCCGAAACCATTCAGATCTGTCTTCCCTTCTATGAGGAGAAACCTTTCTCCTAGGGACATAAGCGGTGCTGACCTTTCTCTGATAGCTGTGACTCTTCTCGTTGGCTTCTTTCCATTTCTCACAGTCTGATCTGTAATGGCCAGAGTGACCACAGTGCCAGCAGACACGGTAATAGAGACTGCCAATTTTCTTGTGTCTCTCTAAGGGCACAGGTCTCCTATTTCTCCATGCCTGAGGGTCAATCGAGAAAGGTTGACGGACGGTCCAGAGTCACTTTCATGGAGATGACTCTCCTTCTGAGATGAGGTTGCTCTTCCCAACTGTCTTGTGGGTTCTGGCTTTCTCTGCTGATGGGAGCCCTCTCTGACTTTTTTGGATTTTAGTTCTCGAAGCCAGATTTTCTTTCTCTCCGTCTCCTTTTGTCTGAGGTCTGCAATAGTCTAACGGAGTTCCTCATTATCCAACTGGATCCTGACCAATTCTGTGATTGATCCTACCATCCTGGTATCGTCAATTCTCATGCCCCTCAGTTCGTTGCTTAGATCACTGATTTGTGTGTCCCTTCTATCACAGTGGGACATTTGCAGATGTGCTCCTTCAATTCTTTCTCAAGTTGCATAGCTTTGGTTGACCAGAGACGATTGTTCTACATGTCATCTTCATGTTCATCTTTCATGATCTCAATCTGTTCTTTAAGGCTTGTGATCTTCTTTAGCAGTTCGGCAATAGTTTCTGCAAAGTCAGATTCACTGAATACATTATCTATAAAGGAGTCAGATTCATTTACCTCAATGTTTGAGGAATTCGCCATCAGACATGGCTCCTTAGCTCGCTTCCTATCACTTTGTTCCTCTTTAGAGTCACCCCAGGCAGCGAACATGGCTTGAGCTTCCCTTGGGGCAGGTGGTTCACCCTTCTTCTTGCTGTAGCAGTCTTTAGCAAGATGTCCCTTTTTCTGGCTGTGATAACAGGTTCTTTCTTCCTTTTCCCCAGCCTTTGTCTTGCTTTCCTCTGAGGCAGATCCTTTGTTCCACCTTTGATTGTTTTGTCTTCCGCCAGAGACTCCTCTGTTCTGTGTTCTGCCTGTATTTGCCATCTTGAAGGCTTTCGAGAGAAGAGATATCTCCTCGTCCTCCCCTTTTGATGGCAGGCTCACTTGAGCTAAGTCTAGGGCCTTCTCAACTTTCAATGATATGGCCTGAGATTTTCCAGCTTGTCTCCTGGCTGTTTTCCTCTCGGCTATTCCAGCTTGGCTTCGCAAATTTGCCACGAGCTCTTCCAGAGTGACGTCTTTGATACCCTTCTGAGCTTGGAGAGTGATGAGTCGAGTTTTTGACTCATTTATGGTCATTCTTCACTATAGTTTTTGATCGTTTTCGACATTATTTTGATGTCATTTGACCTCTATCTCTACATTTCAGGTAGAAAACAAGTTTCCCCCATGGTCAAAGCCTAAATATGAAGATTGGTTGAGTTTCGGCGCAAAACAAGGATTTTCGGGGCAATACCGAGCATATTGACCTTTGCAACTTGGTATGGACCTATAGGGCGGATCCGATGTCCGATTTGGCTGATCTTTAGCTTGTTGGAAAGGTATTTCAAAGCGCTACAACTCTCTAGTTTAAGCCAAAGCCAAATTCGGACGGGAAGACAACCCAAAAGGCCCCAGTCGATCGACTGAGACCCCAGTCGATCGACTTGATTGAACTTCAGCAGCTCATCGGATCTTGCACATATTGACCTTTGCGCCTTGTTTTGGACCTATAGGACGGATCCGATGTCCGATTTCGCTGATCTTTAGCTTGTTGGAAAGCTAACTCAAAGGGCTACAACTCTCTAAGAGAAATCAAGACCAAATTCGGACGGGAAAAAACCTAAAAAGGCCCCAGTCGATCGACTGGGAGTCAAGCTTAGCCCCAGTCGACCGACTGGATGAAAAAGTCAGATTTGATGCCCAGATTTCAGCCGAACCTATAAATAGAAAGCAAGGGTTTTGGACCAAGTGTGGAGGTTTTTGGGGAAAAGAAGAAGGGAAAAGAGGTCCATACAAGGTCATCAATCAACATCCAACCAAGGAGAAGTGAAGATCAAGGGAGTTCAAGGATTAATCATCCTATTTCTATCCCTCTTCCATTCTACTTGTTGTTGCCATATTACCCTACTCACACCATGTTGTCTTACATGATGTGTGAGTAGTGGATCTTGTGTTTTGAGGGTCTTATGACTCTCCTTGGTACTCTTGATCATATATATACATTGATATTCATATGGATGATTGTTGATTTCATTTTCTCTTGTGTTATGAATGTTATGCACTCTAGGTGTTCGACAACATGCCTAAGTGACAATTTGGATCTAAAACTTAAACCTAGGACTTGGAAACCCTTGGGATTAGTTCTAGGATGGAGAAAATGATCTATATCTTGGATCATGTAAATGAACCTTAGGATATGGATGCTTGACTAAGGATTGAATGTTTGATTTATTGGAGCTAGTCATTAAGCGAATCATCAATTTATCCCATCTAATGGTGTCAAATTCTTGTTCTCTATGCACTTCATGTTGAATCTAGTTTGAGGTTAACCAAGACTTTATGCATATAGCATTTGTGAAAATAGGTGCTATATAGTGAATCAATAACTTGAGAGAGTGAGATTCTACATAAGAAGGCTTGACTAGGATTAGACTTGCATAATAGTATTGTCTAGTCTTAGCCTAAGTTAGGTTTGAACCAATTTGACTACCATGAAATGTTAGAATATCGTGTATGTGATCATTGGGAAATGCCAAGGAGGGGAGTAATCCCTCGAAGCACCTCTTACTTAACGTTTATCCCCAATTACTAACCACATAGGATTAGATATATTCACTCTTTTATACATTTTGTTTAGAATAGCCGAATGGAAACACAATCTTAAATAGACCATGTGCTTGGCTTGCTCCCTTGGGTTCGACCCGGTACTTTACCGGTCAATATAAATGTTTTGACACTATATTCGATCCTCTCTTCATTGATACTATTTAGAGGTGAAAAAGAATAGTTCGACAAATGGCGCCGTTGCCGGGGAGCAACTAGTTAGCACATCCCTAGATTAGATTGTGTGGAAGTTCCGACTATTCTTGTGAATGTTTTTCTTTTTCTTATACTTGTATATTCTTTTTTTTCTCTCATATCCCTTACTAACTTACTCTATCTTGTTTTGCGAGGATGGATCACTACAACCAACAAGTCATGCACAATGGAGATTATTATGAAGAGGATAAACCAAATGCCCATTGTGAAGACTATTGGATGTACAACTACGACCAACAAGTCTATTCTAATGAGGGATACTATTAAGAGGAGGAGCAACCGTGTTGGAATTACCAAGAGCATGGCTATCAAACTAGTTATTATAATTTGGATGGGAATGACCAAGAAGACGAGCAATCAAACGCCTATTGGGAAAATTCTTGGAATCCATCACATACCTACACTCAAAGTTGGAATGATAGTCAATGTTTTGAAATTGAAGACTCCTACCCTCCATACCCTCAACCTCCTCAACCTTCAAGTGAGCCCTCCAACATAGAAGTCATGTTTGCTAAACTCCTTGCTAGCCAAGATGAGATGATACAAGAATTGAAGGAAGTGAAGCAAACTCATAAGATATGCATGCTCACATGGATATGCTTCAAGCCGAGTTGGCACAACAAGCAATTGAATTTGAGAACTTGGGTGAGGAAGAGGAGGTTTCCAAAGAAGAAATCCTTGAATCAAATACTCCAAATCAAGAACGGGATCAAGAAAAGGAGGATGAATTTTGGAGAGCCGCACCCGAAGCTCATTGCAACGAATGGGATCAAGCCATCCCATTGACGCTCTCCGATGAGGAATTCTTTAACGATGATGCCTCATGCATTGAAGAAACACTTTTGGTGAATGAAGAAGAATTCCATCCTCCCGCTACAAGCGAGCTTGAATGTGAATCCCAATTCCTTGATGAGGACAAGATTGAGGAAGAGCGTATAGAGACCGAAAGTCTTCAAGGGTATAGAGACTTCGTTGAGGTTTTCATGGAGGAAACCAAGGAACCACCTCGCGCACAAGAAAACTTAAGTTTATTAAGGGATATTGAGGAGTGGGCACCCATGGACATCATTGATAAACTCGAGGAGGGGATGCCTATCAAGCTTGAGACGAGTTATGAAGACCCTTTCTTCACTACTTCGTCTCAAGACAAGTTTTGGAGCTTCTTGCCCTATTTTCAAAAACCAATCGGAAAAAGCTCCCATGACCCCTTATTTCTTAAGGGATCTTCATATTTGAAGGGGTCATGCTCCCAAAGGAAAGTCCATTGTAGACTTGATGGGAAGAAATTAAAATGGGATTTGAAGGTGGATTGACACGATCAAGTCCAAGGCCCCGTGAGAAGGGATCCTAGCAAAGGACTTCTCAACGAGTGATTCTATGGGGCACTTTGCTACGTCTTTGCCAGGACGGGAAAAACTAGGCCCTCGTGGGAGGTAACCCGGTTTGTAAGTGTTTTATTCTTGTTCTTTTACATGTTTAAATGTTTGGCATGATTTTGAGTAGCTAAGGCTCTAAAGTGTGGAGTGTGATATGTGTTATTAGTGGGTAAAATTTTAAGTGTGGAGTGAGTTCTACTCACTCCACACCCTTCCAACTTTCCCTTGCTCTTTCTATGCTTGATGATGTTGGCCTTAGTGCTCATATGCTTTGTTGATGTTTACTAGAGTGGAACTAATTTGTTATATCATGCTACAACTCTAGTTTCACATTTTTATTGGCACTTTAGAAACCTTGTGCATATTTTAGAGGGTGTGGATCAACTTCCTTGTTTGAACTATATGTAACTTATGCCATGATGTTACCATGTGACTTGTGATGCTCTCTTGCTCATACTTGCGTTGCATAATCTTGTATGCCACTTGTTGCTTTTAACCTCTCATGTGTTCTTGTCATCAAGGAAAGTTATTTGCATCATATATTATCAAGCTTAGCACAATGTCACCTTTTCTATTGATGGGGCACATCTACAAACGAGGGGAGTTCCTATGCGCCTTTATCTCATTTTCTTCATTGTTTGCGCTTAGGGACTAAGCTATGCTTTAAGTGTGGAGTGGTTTAGTCGCATAGTTCACTCATTTCATGCCATGCTTATCATTTTAGAATGGACACTCGCATTCATGTATTCTATCCCTAACATGAGAGTGTTTTTAACCATATGGGCTTGTGACTATCGATTCTAAATCTCTATAAATCACATCTAGCCTATTTGCCACATTTATTGGATCTTGAACTTAGAACCGACCTAGTCCATTGAGTTATCATTGCTATCTTTTGTCTATCCAATTCTCTAAGTATTTTCGTTGAAATACCTTAGATCAAGTTATAGAAAGCACCTTTTAAAATCTTCGTGAAAAACTTAGACCCTTTGAATGCTCCTTGGTGACTTGAGTTCTCTAACACGGTGCCTTTCTTATGTTTGATTCCCGCACATTCCATACACTTTTTGAACATATTGTCAAGTTTTAAGTGTGGAGTCAAAAATAAAAGAGGGTGAAAAATAGGCCCCAAGAAAAAAAAAGAGAAAAAGAAAAAATGTTTGCGGTCAAAGAGGGCAAAGCCCCGACTAAAAACTTTCTCAAAGTACAAGAGAAGTTTTGTTCTAAAATATACAAATGTCGGGGGTTAGGGAGGTAAGTCCCCCCTCGAAAGCATTTGTACGCCAAAGGCCGTTTCAAAAAGAAAATAAGAAGCACTTAAAACTTGACTCTATGTTTTCCTCCATTCTTCATTTGTGCGGGATTCATCATTTGCATTGTGTACTAGTTAGAATGACTCTTGGACGATCCATGTGATTGCACGGGAGTAATCATTTGGTCTATGCATGTTTATTGAGAACTCTAGTGTCGAACTCCTCTTCCCTTATGGATTACGGCTTAAGCGCCTAAAACTTGGGAATGAGTTCCATGTCGCAAACCCATGGACTAGCCCTAGCTAGCATAGGTGAGCGATTGACAATTTTTGTGCAAATTAAAAACTTCACATCTACTGTATAGCCTTGAAAATGAATAAACCTTTGGATGAGACATTTGATAGCTTTAGTATTGATGATCTTGAATGCACAACCTCATGGGATACTTAAATGGTTCAAAAGTTCTTTTGATGATATTGTGACGGTAGTCCTAGCTTGGGGTAAGGGATTTGTTTTGAGAAATCATAGCCTCGGTTGAACACTCTTATATTCATTCTTATGGGATAGGTGCATATGGGATTTGTGAGTATTCCCTTTTCTAAAAACTCTCACGAGACTATAACTCGTCCACTAGGGTAGCCTAGGGGTTTAAAGGCTTAATGCATACGCTAAATGCATTCGTAACGCCTACGAAAAGGAGCTAGTTAGATTGTACATACTTGTCATTTTTCTTTCAATAACATGTTTAGAAATAATGATCGAGACCTTGTGAAATCTAGTGAGGCAAATATACGAAAAACATAGCACCACTAGCATTTCGAAATTTGCATGACCTTGACATATTTTCATACTTTGTTCGGGACGAACAAAACTTAAGTGTGGAGTGTTGATGAGTCGAGTTTTTGACTCATTTATGGTCATTCTTCACTATAGTTTTTGATCGTTTTCGACATTATTTTGATGTCATTTGACCTCTATCTCTACATTTCAGGTAGAAAACAAGTTTCCCCCATGGTCAAAGCCTAAATATGAAGATTGGTTGAGTTTCGGCGCAAAACAAGGATTTTCGGGGCAATACCGAGCATATTGACCTTTGCAACTTGGTATGGACCTATAGGGCGGATCCGATGTCCGATTTGGCTGATCTTTAGCTTGTTGGAAAGGTATTTCAAAGGGCTATAACTCTCTAGTTTACGCCAAAGCCAAATTCGGACGGGAAGACAGCCCAAAAGGCCCCAGTCGATCGACTGAGACCCCAGTCGGTCGACTTGATTGAACTTCAGCAGCTCATCGGATCTTGCACATATTGACCTTTGCGCCTTGTTTTGGACCTATAGGACGGATCCGATGTCCGATTTCGCTGATCTTTAGCTTGTTGGAAAGCTAACTCAAAGGGCTACAACTCTCTAAGAGAAATCAAGACCAAATTCGGACGGGAAAAAACCTAAAAAGGCCCCAGTCGATCGACTGGGAGTCAAGCTTAGCCCCAGTCGACCGACTGGATGAAAAAGTCAGATTTGATGCCCAGATTTCAGCCGAACCTATAAATAGAAAGCAAGGGTTTTGGACCAAGTGTGGAGGTTTTTGGGGAAAAGAAGAAGGGAAAAGAGGTCCATACAAGGTCATCAATCAACATCCAACCAAGGAGAAGTGAAGATCAAGGGAGTTCAAGGATTAATCATCCTATTTCTATCCCTCTTCCATTCTACTTGTTGTTGCCATATTACCCTACTCACACCATGTTGTCTTACATGATGTGTGAGTAGTGGATCTTGTGTTTTGAGGGTCTTATGACTCTCCTTGGTACTCTTGATCATATATATACATTGATATTCATATGGATGATTGTTGATTTCATTTTCTCTTGTGTTATGAATGTTATGCACTCTAGGTGTTCGACAACATGCCTAAGTGACAATTTGGATCTAAAACTTAAACCTAGGACTTGGAAACCCTTGGGATTAGTTCTAGGATGGAGAAAATGATCTATATCTTGGATCATGTAAATGAACCTTAGGATATGGATGCTTGACTAAGGATTGAATGTTTGATTTATTGGAGCTAGTCATTAAGCGAATCATCAATTTATCCCATCTAATGGTGTCAAATTCTTGTTCTCTATGCACTTCATGTTGAATCTAGTTTGAGGTTAACCAAGACTTTATGCATATAGCATTTGTGAAAATAGGTGCTATTTAGTGAATCAATAACTTGAGAGAGTGAGATTCTACATAAGAAGGCTTGACTAGGATTAGACTTGCATAATAGTATTGTCTAGTCTTAGCCTAAGTTAGGTTTGAACCAATTTGACTACCATGAAATGTTAGAATATCGTGTATGTGATCATTAGGAAATGCCAAGGAGGGGAGTAATCCCTCGAAGCACCTCTTACTTAACGTTTATCCCCAATTACTAACCACATAGGATTAGATATATTCACTCTTTTATACATTTTGTTTAGAATAGCCGAATGGAAACACAATCTTAAATAGACCATGAGCTTGGCTTGCTCCCTTGGGTTCGACCCGGTACTTTACCGGTCAATATAAATGTTTTGACACTATATTCGATCCTCTCTTCATTGATACTATTTAGAGGTGAAAAAGAATAGTTCGTCAGAGAGCAGTAGTCACTCTGTCCCATCTGGGGCTGAGAGCTTGCATGAACTGATGAGTTATTTTCCACTGTGGGAGAACATCATCAAGAGAGTTCAGCTGTGCGACAATGACTTGAAATCTGGTGTAAAAGTCATCCAGAGACTCATCCTTACGCCGTTCGACAGATTCGTAATCCTTTGTGGCAGCTAGGATTCTGTTCCTTTTTATGTCCTCGTTTCCCTCGTACAGTCTAGCAAGTCCATCCCACTGCTCCTTTGCAGTTTTGTACACAGCCATCTTCACTTGATCTCCTGGTGAGAGGGCCATGTACAGAACCTTCTTGGCCCTGGCATTCTACTGGAGAGACTTGTAGTCAGCTTCGGTGTACTTGTCCTTCTCTTTCTCTTTCGGATTGGCGGGATCTGTCACATCCAGAATAGGGAAGTTACCCTTTTCAAAAACACGCCACAGCTTCCCATCAAGGGAACAAACATGAGCTTCGAACTGATCCTTCCACCAGTCATACTCTCCTGGGCTGAGCACCGACGGCTTCCAGAACTAGTCGCTTCCGTTAGACATGATTTCCTGCAAAGGCTAACACAAAATCTAGAGCTTCCCGGCTCTGATACCAATTGTTGGATCGTTAAGTTAGCCGTCTATGTGAGGGAGATCACAGAGTGGTATCCCTCAGACAGATGGTAGCGGAAATTAACTCAAACACAGGAAATTGTACAGAAAGTAAAGACTCACGATTTAGAGTGGAAACCTTATTGCAATCCTTGCAACAGGCTGAAAACCACTTGCCTCCTGGACAGTTCCATAAGGGCTTCAAGATCGATGTTATTGATGAAAGAGTATGCTTGTAGATTGTTACACCTTGTGTCACTCAGTGACAGCTAACAATACTACTCAACTCAAAGTATCAACTAACACGATCTTCGTCTTGTCCGCACACAGCAGCACTTCGTCAACTCCGGAATTGATTGCTCTTCAATCTCCGATTTCTCTCCAAAAAGCCGAGCTTCACACTGAAGACTTCTCTTCCTTTTATAGAGTCTTCAAGTCGGCTGAACCTGATCTCTGTCAGAACTTGATTGTCATCCAGCAGATGTGATATGGTTAAGATATTTCCATATCTTAACCCTGTCATATATTTCCCTTCCAAATCTGGCTATATCTTCCCATCGTATATACTGATTCGTATCTCCAGTATATATATACCGATATTAGTACTTCTCATCAATTATCCTGCATATATATGCTTGTATATCTCTGATTCGTATCGAGTATATTCTCGCCGATCCGATCTCGTCATAAGTCGGTTTGTCTCTCACACGGAACGCATCTCTCTCGCAGTTCTGCTCTCTCTCGGAGATGTCCAGTAGACTTACCTGTCAGACAGTGGTTTCTGCATACTCCAGTGGATTATTAGTTAAGTGTTTGTTATCATCAAAACACAAAGGGTTCAACAGTGAGATCTTTAATCAATCGGTCCTTATTTTTTGGAAATTTTTAAATCTACAAATCTATTTAACAAATTTGTAAGGGCACACTTATCTTTTACTTTTTTACTTTTTTGTTTGTTTGTTGATAAAAGGCTCCTCACGCCGATCACGTTGGGGTCGAGGTGGTCTGCTTGCAGATGTTGAAGAGGGTTTCGGTTTGGGAGCGTTGGTCGTTGGTTAAGGACATGAGATGGGAGATAATGTTTTCGAATCGGGACCGAGGATGGCGGCGATTTGAGCTTGCTGAATCTGAGAAGGATCGGCCGCCGTCGAAGCATAGCAATAGGACCGAAGAATTAGGGTTTTGTTAGAATGTGAAATTCGGAGAAGAAGATGGCGCTCAACACTTAACTTTCTCTCTCACCACTGCTGGCGAATATGAGGCTACTGCATCTTCATTAGTAGGATCATCTGCATAGTCAGTATAAATGTGTGCATTTGTGAAGAAAATGTACTCTTACTTTATCTTATTCTATTGGGTTGTGAATTTCCTTAAATGCAGAAAGTTGAAGACTTTCTTTCTCTGGTTGTTGTTGGTGTTTCAAAATAGAATTATTTTTCTTCCTCGTTTCTTATTTGGCAGCCCGGGCTAGGCCTTACAATGCGTAGCTCTATAGTTAAAATGCGTAGCAATTATAAATAAAATTTGTATCAGTCATGTTTTGTGCTTGACGACTAAAATGTATAGCAATTACAAACAAAATTCGTAGCAGTCATGTTTTAATGCTTAACGACTAAAATACGTAGGAATTACAAACAAATTTGTAGCAGTCCAGTTTTGGTGCTTAACGACTAAAATGCATAGCAATTACAAACAAAATTCGTAGTAGTCTTGTTTTGGTGCTTTACGACTAAAATGCGTAGGAATCACAAACAAAATTTGTAGCAGTCATGTTTTATGCTTAACGACTAAAATGTGTAGCAATTACAAACAAAATTTGTAGCAATCATGGTTTGATGCTTAACGACTAAAATGTGTAGGAATTACAAACAAAATTCGTAACAGTCATGTTTTGGTGCTTTACGACTAAAATGCGTAGGAATATAAATAAAATTCGTAGCAGTCATGTTTTGGTGCTTTATGAATAAAATGCGTAGCAATTACAAACAAAATTCGTAGCAATCATGTTTTGGTGCTTAACGACTAAAATACGTAGCAATTTTAAACAATATTTGTAGCCCTCATTATGACACGATTTTGAATATTTAATAATTAATTATTGAATAAAAAATTAATTTACAAATACACAACAACACATCCATTTCAGAGAAGATACACAACAACACATCCATGGTGAATCGGATCCTTCCCACCAATGACGTCCTCGACCTCAACCTCTACCGCATCCTTCCCAAATCCCACCCATGACGTCCTCGGCCACACCAATTTCCTCCTCGGCTCCGGCTTATCCCACTTGGTCTTATTAGCTCACCAGCTCAACGTGAATCGGATCTTCTCGCAGAAGTACGGTGACTCCTGTCACGATCGCGTCGCCTCAGACCGCTCCGCCGATTTCACAGAGAGTCGCAGTTTTTGATCGATCAACATAGTTTGATTTTTGTGGGTTTAAAGATTAGGTTGTGCGAATCAGGGATTACAATTAAGATTTCTTATTCCTATTACCCTTTAAGTCTAATTAATCATTAAATAATTATGAATTTTCGTACAAATCACGTTTAATCATGACCGTACATTAATTATAATGGGTGGATAGGATTATTTCTCATTTCTCACTAAAAAAGGCTTTCTCATGGGATCCTAACCCTTGATAGTTAACCCTCAAAAAAACCTGCAAAATTTCAAACCAAAGTAATCATAGAAAATGACTTCTTCTAGCATTTTATGATCCAAAATCATTTATTATGACAGCATATCAATATTTTCTAGCATGTCTTTTCCAATGCACAACATAGCAAGACCGTTCAATCTCTCTTGAAACATTGAAGACCTTCAGTAAACTTTTTAATAACTTAAACTTAGAAAAACTTCTTTTGGCTAATGAATGATGATGCTTTCCAACGCTGACTGCCGGAGTATTGCAAATGAGAGATGTGTTCGATGATGATGAGTGATGAACGATGATGTTTGCGTTGCGAATTGCGACTTGCCATGACGAGTGCCCAGTGACTGTTGACTGTCTTATGTAATTGATAATTTGTTTACAAATACGTATTTGATATGTGAGTTTTGTTTTGAAAAAAGGGCTTGATTAATATTTGGGCCCTCAATTATCTCATCAGCCTAATATAAATTTGTGAGGTCATTTTTCCTTTTTATGTTTGGATTAGGTTAACTTAATCTCAAAATTTATGGACCCCTAAACAAGTTGGGCCCCTGTCCTACGCCTCACCCGCCCCTATAAGGCACGGCCCTTTAAAGTAGTCGAAATTGCAAAATCTCAAATTCATATGTGAAACCCAAGAAGACCACCGTGATTTCTAATCCTAGCGCGCCTAATAATTGGTGAGTCTGATATCATGTTGTAGTTGCAAAAAAAAAGGGATAAGATTTATATACATAAAGAATGAGTTTGATAAAATATACAAAGCAAAAATAAATAGACATCAAATAACTAACTAAAAGAACAAATTATAATAACAGAATATAGAAATGTTACCAAGTGCTATTCTTTTAAGCTTAATTTAACTGAAATTTAGATGTATTGAATTAAGTTTATCTGAGTTTTCAAGACCTTTAATACGGTAAAATTAAGTTCAGTATAATTAAATTAAGTACAGTACAATTAAATTAAGTTAAAATAAGTTCAGTACAGCTAAATTTCAGTTAAATTAAGCTTAAAAGAATAGCACTTGGTAACATTTCTACACTCACCATAATAAAGGTCTTGAAAACTCACTTGATAGACCGAAAATATGATCACACTTCATGGTCAAGATCATATATACATTAATAAACACTACAAAATTTTGGTCCAAAGTAACGAGAAAATGGGTACGAGAACAACCATTATCGTACAAATGATACGATAAGTTCACGACGGCTGATACGGTAACAACGTTAACTGCGATAACGTTTACGAGACGTGCACAATGAAACAGTTATACGAGGATTGCCGACACCTTCATTATTTATCAGCATTATTGGAAACATTTGCTGTAGAAGGATACTATTAAATGGTCAAACTTGCATTACTACTCACTGACAGAGTAGCAGGCTTTCGGTCTTTTCAGTTTTACAGCAACAAGAAGGGAATTCTACGGTAACAAATTACAAGAACTAAACGATAAATTTACGTGAAGTTTACGATAAATTTTTTTACCATGACATGAGGCTTATCGTGTGGTTAACGTTATAAATAAACTACAGTTTGTGTATAAAATTGTAAAATCGTAAGTTGTTCAAAACTGGAGGAAGAATTGGAGCAAGCAACGAACACTTGTCAAATTTGGTTTACACGATTTGGGTAAGTTTTGTACTAACCATACAACGGCAATGCTACATTTATTTATAAAGCTTTTTAGTTGAATTCTTGTTTTCTGTTAATTAAGTATTTGTTGTCGGAACTCTTATTATGTATATGTACAATTGGGTAAATTGAAGGTTATATATATCGTCTTACAAAGTCATTTATAGTTTTAATTGTTGTCATTTACTCTTTTAAACTAATTTTATCGTAGTCATTTTTCCTTTTGTTCAACATAAACCAACTGAAGGGGTTTCAGTGCCGACAACACTCTCGACTGATAATTAAAGACTAAATGTGTCTAGCTAATATGTTGACCGACTATAATAGGAAATGACAGCCGAACCCGTGAATCTGATGTGTACAGTTGCTCAGCTCAAGGCGGTATATATGGATGTGAACGGGGCCCAAATTATTGCGGGATTCACGACTACAGTTTCACAAAATACAGAGAGGATAACGAGGAATCAACGGTAGAATGTAAAGAGTCTACGTCAGAAGATATAGAGGGAGACGAGGTCATAGATCAGCCCGCACCTAAACTTAACGAGGGAACTAGAAAATAATTTATTTCATCTGATAGTTGAACAAACTCGTTTACATGAGACCGGTTATTTAGACATCCCGAGGAAAATGAAAATCAGACAATGTCATTAGCTGTTGTTAGTTACCTATTTGGAACATTTTATTTATGAATATAAAAGTTTCGCTATTTGGTTTTAATGATCACTGATTGAAAGGCCATTTTTACGTACTAGGGCAATCGAATGCATTTTGTACAATGCAATCATTGAGTGAACTACGGTCATGGGTGTACAATCGCCGCGATGAAGGTAAATCATACAACAACGAGACATTCATGTGGGGGGTAAGAAATTTCATAGAGATGGCTATTGCAAGAGGGGAACGCCCGTATGAAATGCGTTGTCCATATAAGCATTACAAAAACAAAAAGTGTCATGTGGCCGGTACAATTGAAAACCACTTGTACAAAAGTGGTTTCACCCCGAATTATTATAACTGGACGTACCACAGTGAAGATCGAGTGGATGAAACTTTCAATGGTGGGGTCAATGAAGAAAACGAACATTCACCCATTATTGAAGATCAGTACCATACACCGCTTCCGTATCAAGGAGGAAGTGTAAACTATGAACCTTTTGGTTTGACACAAAACACAATGGATAGTCGATACAATGAAATGGTGAACGATGTTGCTGCTCATAACTGGGAAACCCCTATCCAAACAGAACCAGTAGATGATCCTCCAAATCCAACGGCACGGAGTTTTTACGATCTGTTTAGTGCGAGCACAAACCCAGCTTACGAAGGATGCACCACCGAGAATGAGTTATCGTCGCATATGAAGTTACTGCAAACAAAAGCCGATTATGGATTATCAGTGGCTGCTTATGATTCTATCTGTGATTACGTACAAAGTTTTGCTAATTGTGATAATCGAATCCCCACATCTTTCAACCACTAGAAGAGGCTTGTTAGTGACTTGGGTATGGGGTACCAGCGTATCATTTTGTGTGTAAACGGTTGCATGATTTATTATGCTGAATCAGAGGGTATGACGACTTGTACTTTGTGGGGAAGAAAGATACCAACCTGGTGCTTCAGAAAGTACAAGTCGCTACGTACGAGTGGCTCGTTCATCAATGTTTTACCTTGACATTATACCAAGGCTGCAGAGGTTATTTTTGATGAACAACATAGCTCAACATATGTCCTGGCACGCCTTCCATTCAACCAACCCAAACAGCATGGTGCACCCTTCTGACGGAGAGTCATGGAAATATTTTGACTCTTGGTATCCTGAATTTGCTGCAGAAACACGCAATATGAGGTTAGATCTATGTTCGGATGGATTTAATCCTATCAGGATCAATGCAAAGTCTTACTCTTGTTGGCCTGTAATGGTAACTCCGTACAATCTCCCTCCGTGCATGTGCATGAAAATAAGATTTCTGTGGCTAACGATCCTAATTCCAGGACCCACAAATCCCAAGAAGAGAATTGACATGTACTTGCGACCACTTATTGACGACTTAAAAACCCTTTGGAATGTGGGGGTGAACACGTATGATGCTAGTAGGAAAGAGAATTGTACGTTGCGTGCAACATTGATA
The DNA here is from genome assembly GCA_033675215.1 of Rhodiola kirilowii. Lineage (NCBI taxonomy): Eukaryota > Viridiplantae > Streptophyta > Magnoliopsida > Saxifragales > Crassulaceae > Rhodiola > Rhodiola kirilowii. Next base: position 10,431,428 of record CM066201.1, read on the forward strand.
TGGACCATTTCAGATTTTCTGCCTTACGGTATGCTCTCCGATTGGTCAACGCAAGGAAAATTGGGTTGCCCTTATTGTATGGAGGACACAAAGACTTTCTGGCTTCAGCATAGTCGCAAAGTTTCCTACTTTGATTGCCACAGAAGGTTCCTTCCCATCCATCACGGATACAGATACAACACATATAGGTTTTGTAGAGATCGTGTTGAGCGTCATGGGCCTATTCTATTATGCACGGGCCATGAAATTTACCATAGAGTGCACAATTACAATTACATATGGGAAGAATCGCCAGACCACGTTATCGAAGGTTTTGGGGGACACATAACTGGACTAAGAAATCTATTTTCTGGGATCTCCCTTATTGGGTTAATCTAAAGCTTCGCCACAATCTTGACGTGATGCATATATAGAAGAACGTCTTCGAGAATATTTTCAACACCGTAATGAACATAAAAGGGAAGACAAAAGATAATGGCGTACGATGTAGGGAAGATATTGCCACTTATTGCAAAAGGCCAGAACTGGAGGTTCGGATGAGCAGGGGAAGGGTTGTTGCCAACAAGGTAAAATACACTTTATCATCCGATGAGCAAACCGCAGTTTTGCATTGGATTAAGTCTCTTGGTTTTCCCGATGGTTTTGCTTCTAACTTGGGTAGTTGCGTTAACTTAAAAGAGAGAAAACTAATGGGATACAAAAGTCACGGTGCTCATGTGTTTTTGGAGAGACTGATGCCAATTGCTTTTCGTGGTTTTGTTTCAACGCCTATATGGACAGCCATTTCAGAGTTGTGTACATTCTTCAGAGATGTTTGCGCATCATCATTGTATATCGCAAGAATGACTCAATGGAAGATGAACATCCCGGAGACATTATGTAATCTAGAAACTATATTCCCACCTTCGTTCTTCGACTCGATGGAACACCTCCCAATTCATGTCGCTGACGAAGTCCTTCTTGGAGGACCTGTGCATTATCGATGGATGTATCCTTTCGAACGATTTATTTATCGTCTTAAAAATATGGTCGGGAATAAAAGTCAAGTATCATTTAGCATTGCCATGGCTTATTTGGAACTTGAGATCACAATCTTGGGCAGTGATTACATTGGTCCCGAGTACCAGTCTAAAGAAAGACGTCCAAAAAGAAATGAAATAATCGGCGACCAGTTTCTTGATGAACACCTCTCAATTTACAACCATCCTAGTCACGGAGGAAAACCAATATGTCATAGGACATTGTCTGAATGTGAATTTTTTAAACCTACTCATTATATCCTCAGCAACACACCAGAGATGGACACATACCTGAGAGATTTTGACGCAGAGCTGAGAGAAAGGTATCCAAGAGATACCAAGAATCGATTGTGTGATAGGATACTTAGACAACTTCCTGCATGGCTGAAAAAACATGTAAGACTTAGCCTTCAAACGTTCTGATTAGTTACACATTGTTTTCGTTAGTAATTTTGATTTTTCGGTCGATAATAATGACTCAATTTGACTTGCAATTTCAATGTAGATATGGGAACTACGTGCTCAACATGAAGTTTTCGAATGGATATACCACTTTTCTCTTAGATTCGACTACCGAGTCACTTGTTTTAACACGTATAAGGTAAACAATTACAAGTTTTGTACTGAGAGTTACAATCAGGGAAAGAAAAAGACATATTGTCAAGTGCAGCTGAAAGTAGAAGGGGGTGGGTACTTCTATGGTGTGATTGAGGAAATTCTAAATATGTATGGTTCCTATAATCCCAGATTGAAGGTGGTGTTATTTAAATGTCGTTGGATTGACCCTTGGCATGTACAAATTTTTTTGAACACTGGTGTTGTTGAAGCAAACAGAATGATAATTTATCAACCATATGATCCATTCATATTAGCGCAGCAAGCGAAACAAGTATATTTTGTTGAATTCCCAGGTCAACCAAACCGAACTACGCAAAGGTGGATTGCGGTATGTCGAGTGAAGCCAACTAACACAATTGAGTTGTCTATAGCAGATGTTCCTTATCAGGACAAGGGAGAATCCAGTTCTATTTTTCAACAGTCGATGGGGTTATTCAACTGGGGAATTTGGCATCTGATTTAGTTAATGTGTACAACATAGACAGTGAGAATGAAGAATGTAGTGATTCACCATTGGAGGGTGAAACTGCTTACGATGATTCGAAATTAGCTAGTGATTTAATTGTGTACTTAAAATCATGTTATCGTTATGAAATCAGACGGATCTCCGACTGCTGGTAGCTCTCAAGCAGAAGTTTCGCAACGTCCTTTGGTAGAAATTTGTCAACATGTACAATCTCCTCACCAAGTTCCCAGTTCAGTCTCACCCAATGAACAGAGGTAGACATATGGACGAAGGGTTCTCCCGCCAAGGGAAAATGTTGCAAGGCCTACGACGCACAAAACACCAACACCCAGCTCACCCCACCCACAGCCTACAGATTACATCCCTCAACCTGTTACATACCCCGACTGTAACAGAGTGATTCCTACGACATCCCTAGCTAACCCGTGATCCTCGCCTCCCCCATATGGATCATGATGCATTCCCTCTTGACGACGATCCATTGATGATGAACATCAGTCCACTATTGGGGAATAGTTCAATTGGTTTAGCAACCCAACCAGATGGGGTTCAGCGTGGTGTAGTAGCTTTGGAGGATGTTTCCCAATCCCGAGCAGCCCCTAGAGGCTCCCCTTCCCTCTCCAGACCATCGGTGGACCGCCCATCCCCAAGGTCGCAGCCTCACCCACGCTTTTCCCCTGCTCGTCATAATGTGAGAGGGGAGACAACTGGAGGAACATCAAGTAGGATGATGGATGAGGAACGTTGCAAGGTCTTAATTGAACCACGATTTTCTAACCGGTAACATGTGCTGTACTTGCATTATTTCAGTAATTAAATTTTCTTTGGCATACAACAATAACCTTTTTTGTTTGGGTAGCTTTGTACCGGTAAAACATGGGATCGACATTGGACTTCACTGCATGGCTAAGCACTGGGTTGTTGGGTGGACAACAGTTGAGCATATTTCGCAGTGGGCTAAAGATCAATGGTTTGAAGAATTTAAGGTACTCATAAAATGTAAATGCATTAAAGTTTCTTTTTTGAATAATAACTTATATTGGTTAATTGATATGGTTTCACTCTCAGTAGTGCTTCTTGAAACAGTTAAATGATTTCCAGCACTATTTGAGCATCATTTATAGTTCCTCCACAATTAACTTTCTTATGTAATGTGTTCAATTTATTTGCTTCCACTGCACAATTACCTCCCAAAGGATAATTAGGTACTGTTGATCAATTATTATTATATTATTATTACTCCAATTAACTTCCTACTCTTACTTTGTTCAGGAACTAGCTACATGGGATCCAAAACACACTCCTACGATCCGAAGTATTTTCTTTGAGAAGTGTCGCACAAAGCTAAACGATGGATGGTACAATTTGCAACACGCGAGGTGCAAAGAGGGCCTGAGATTTCTGAAGTGGCACGAGGTAGACGAAGGTTTGATCTGGTATGTCAACAATTCTGATAAGATAGATAAGATTCCGAGCGAAACAAACATAACTCAAGAGATATAGACGCTCGAATTCATAGGGGAGGTTCTAAAGGTACAGATGTACATTACGCAGAATTGGTGAGTATAGGTTGGTAGTTCTTTTGATTTGTACGGTTTAAGTATGATTCAGAAACTTAATAAGCATTATTGCATGATTCTTACCGGAATTTGAACTAGGAAGGGCACCCTTCTCCCATGACATGTGGGATAGGCTGAAAATGAAGCCAGGTGGAACATATGTTTGCGATGCTGCAGCAGAGAAAGCGGTATATCTAATCCTTTTGTATTAAATTGGAGGATTGTTTGTATCACTAGCATTACTGCCAGGAAGTACAAAGTTTACTGATTTATCAATGGTGGACTTATTATGTTACTGAGTTCCATTGTTTGTACATGTGGTATTTAGTATATTGTGGATATGTGAAATAGATGTGTGTTTCAAATTTTATATGCAACTGTTATTTGGGTGATGTAAATGTAGGTATTCAGTATGCTGTAAATATTTGAAATGCAGGTGTCTTTGAAGTTTGATATGCAACTTTTATTTGCCTGCTATAAATGTCGGAAATCTTGAATCTGTGTTTCCATACAAATTGTTAAACTGCTTTTTTCCCAAGTTACTCACAGGTTTACATTACACTTATTTCTTACATTGGTTTCATGTCAAGTCCTACTACAGAAGGCACACGACGATCTCAAGCAGAAATATGGTGACAGCGTACCACAGGCAATGGATTTTGAGGTGGGATCTCAAATTATAGGGTACAACAAACGAACAAAGCTTCCAAATATTATCGGTACCGCTTCCACTTTGGTCGAGGGTTCTAAGTTCAATGGGATTGCGCCACTGCGTATTGGTTCAACTTCTTCCACTCCATGCCCACAACTCGATAATGTAGCTCAAGAGGTTACGCAACTCCAACAGCAGCACGAACAAATGATGCAGTTCCAGATACAGCAGTAGCAGGTGATTATAACCCTCACGTAGACACTGTTGAAGTCGACTACTACTTCTCAGCCTCCACATCCTGAGCAAGATGAAGATATTGAATCCAGTGATTGAGGTTTAGGTTCAATATATTTTCAAATTCTGGTACCCTATTCAATTTGTAGACTTTTTGGTATTTCAGGTCAGATGAACTGGCTGTCGTTGTTTTCATATGGAAGTTTTCAGATACACTGGCTGTCGTTGTTTTGGTATGAATGTTTTCAGCAATCGTAAATGCATATACAGTTAATCCAGGTTAAATTCATAAAAATCATTTATTTGTTATTTGTTCCAATTAATCGCAACATTTTATATTTGTTTAATATAATCATATTATATGGTACTGGATATCGCAGTGTCATCGTATTATAAACGAACAGCCGTACGACAAACACTAGGCAGCTTTACGTTGACCTGAAGAAGATAACGTATTGCCTTCGCACAATTTCTACAACACACCAACGATAACTTTACAATAGTTAATTTAGGTTCCTGTAAAGCCAACGTTTTTTCCACGTCTTGTTGTCGTAAAAACATTATGATATCTGTACGTTAATGCTGCGTTTAATTGTTTGCCGTTACCGTATATTTAACGTAAACTTGTCACATATTGTCCTCGTTTACTGGTCGTAACATCCTTACGTTAAGCAAAACTACGAGAACAAGGATGCTTCTCGTATGGGTCACGTCAGAGGCGGTTGCAGGGGGGCCTGGGGGGCCCAGGACCCCTCTCAATTTTGATGAAAAAAAACTAACATATAAAATTATATATATTTTTTGAAAATTTTGATTACATGTCTATCTTCGGTCACTATTTTTGTGAGCTTAACCTCTGAATTTCATCTTAGAGTAAACATAAAAGTTATAGAACATTCAATTAGCTTTCTAACCATATAAAAAACAGGGACACCGGATGACGCCTCTATGAACTTTTGAAGGTTGGCTCAGACCCCCTCGATTTTGGCTAATTTCAATCAATCATCAATCTTTGGTGACTGTTTTTATCAGCCTAACCTCCAAATTTCATCTTTAAGTAAACATGAAAGTTGTAGAGCATTCAATTAGTTTTCTATACATATATGGATCATCTTCAACGGACACCGGATGACGCATCTATGAGCTTTAGAAGATATGCTCAAGCCCCCTAAATTTCAGCAAATTTCAATTAATCATCTATCTTTGATCGCTGTTTTTATCGGCTTAACCTCCGAATTTCAGCTTGACTTAAACATAAAAGTTATAGAACATTCAATTAGCTTTCGATCCATATGTAGATCATCTTCAATGGATATCGGATGACACCTTTATGAGCTTCAGAAGGTTGACTGATCATTAGCGGACCTTGTTATTCGGAAAAAAAAGTGCCGGATCATTAGCGGATCTTCTTTTTTTTGCCGAATTCGACTAATATCCTTGTTGTTCGAAAAAAAATTTTGGGACCCCCCTCGGACGAAGCTCTGGATCCGCCACTGGGTCACGTCTTATTCATTCATACGATAACGATACGTTTAATTTCGATTGTCGCCAGTTTGGACCAAAATTAGTAGTGAAAGGTCTTGAAAAAAGATGTTGAATTCAAATTGAGCTAAAATTTGAAAACTCAAAACTTAATTTAACTATATTAAACTTATTTTAACTGTACTGAAATTAATTTAACTGCATTAAATTTAATTTAACTTACTTTAATTATATTGAACTTTATACAACTTTTATGAAGTTAAAATCTGAAAATATAAGTACAAAAGAACAATGTTACTATGTATTACTCCTATTATCTAGTTAAAAGGCACTACAAATCTTAATTAGACATCATTCAAGCGATACAGTTGTGGACACAATCGATTCACAAGGTTTCATCAGTCGTACGTACTTTTCAAAGCAGCATCCAATTATCGAAAAAATTTCCAATTTAAGCAAAATTCGAATTTGCTTTCCAATTGTACACATTTTTTAAATTTAATTTCTAAAATACACACCATCATTGAGGCACCATTGCTAAGGGCGCCTAACACATTAAGCGCCGTTAGCAACAGCACCTAATGCCCAGTGTTCTGTTTATCTCGATAACATGCTGAGTCATTAGCCTACGTAACAACTTAAATTAAGACGCTCTTAATGACAGCGCCCAAAAAATCAGCACAAACTTCCTAAACCCTTTAAAGTGGATGCCACAGCATGATAGATAGCTCGCATGGTGCCACAGCATGAAGATAGTTCTGGTACGAGCTCGAGCTCGGTGGCAGGGGTGTAAGAGCAAGTCCAGCTTGAGCTTACAGTTGTGCAGGGGTGTGAGAGCAAGCCTTGCGGTCTTGATCTTCTCTTTGAAGAGAAAGGAGGCTTGCTTCTTCATCTCCGGGAAGCTTGGTGTACCCATGCTGCTGCTGCTTCTGTTGCCGCCCAAGATGGACATATTTGCTGAGAACCAAGTTGCAGGAGCACAACTAATCCCGGAAGCTCAAGCTCGAGCTCGCATGGTGCCACAGCGTCTACATTCTGGTACTTTGAGGATGAAGATAGTTCGAGGACGAGCTCGAGCTCGAGCTCGGTGGCGAGGAAAAGAATGAAGGTGATGATGATTATTGGATCGTTAGTGTTAGCAGTCTGTCAGACGGAAGTCACGAAGTGCTTTTCCGTCTGATGGTCAGATAGCAACGGAAATAATTATGCAGGAAATTAAATGACTGAAAATAATTACGCACGAATATAGAGTGGAAACCTTATCACAACAATGATAAGGAAAAACCACTACCTTTCAGATTGCTCTGAAAGGATTTGCGAAACCGATTACTTTATATTCCGATATACTTGTAGGGTTTACAAACTAGATCTATTATCCAGACTCTATTTGATGACCTCTACTCAATCCGACAAAGTAATCATTTCGTTACTCAAACCTCCGTGTGTGCGACTTCAGCAACCTTGCTCCTGGAATCCAGTCGCTCCGTTCTTCTCAAGAGAACGCCACGCCTCAGTGCGTGTAATGCCGGCGGTGCTACTCCTCATATGCAAACACTTTGAATCTTTCAAAAACATCCGCACTTCTCTTTTTATGTCGTTGCTTTTCTGCTCAATCTCGCCACTCTAATCTGAGCTTTCTTCTTTCTTATATAGAGTGTAGGCTTGTCCTCATAGTCCAAGTAATCTTGTCGCTCCAGATTCGTGATCCATCGTCACATTAATTCGGCCTCATTAGTGTTTGTAACGCATTCCTCTCTTAATGCTACACATTACTTCGGCCTCTTCATTTCCTTTTCAAATTGTCTTCAATATGTCTTTTCAAATTGTCTTCAAAGTGTGACTTGAATCAGCAATTAATTGCTTTCCAATTTGTCTTCAATCAGCAATTTAACCGGCTCTTTAATTGCTTTCCATTTTGTCTTCAATCAGCAATTACTCCTTGTCTTCAATCAGCAATTACTCTCTTGATTAAATCTGCCATTAAATCTGCCGAAAGTAATTGCTTGTAATTGCTTCAATTATCAATCAATCTGTAAGTATTCTTTATTGGATATCTTCATGGATTTCTGCACACTAAAATACCACATTAGTTAAGTGTTTGTAATCATCAAAACCAAAGGGTTCCAACAAATTCCCCCTTTTTGATGATGACAAACACTTCTTCAAAAGATAAGAAATTCATGACATGGAATTCTTAACTATCACAAGTCTGGCAGATAGATATCTCTTCACCATCAGATAGATATCCCTATCAAATTTTTAGTTAAGCAGACAAGTCTACGATCGCTTAAAAGTTCCCCCTTAGATGGACATCTAGTTTGATTTTCAGTAGTGACTTCCCCCTCAAGTAATGCACTCATGTTCTCTTCCCCCTTTTGGCATCATCAAAAAGATTTGCATGTGAAGACATCCATGCAATGGAAAGAAACTACTTACTTCACTAACAACGAGCAAAAGTGCCCCAGAGGGAACACACAGCATACTGAAAATTTAACGACTACCAAGCAAAACACAGAGCATGACAACAAAAGGAAAGTCATCAAAAACATGTGGTAGATATGGTGGGGATGGAAGGAATGGGGCAACCATGAGACAATTGCAGGGTTAACCACGGAGCACGGTCTTCAACTGTCCAACCACCTCAGTGGCCCACAAACTTCAGCTACCGGTTTAACTCCATTATCTCCTCCTTAATCTGAGGTCCTTCACCCGGTCTCAAGAATAGCAACTTTGCTTCTCAGTTCCTTCACCCGGTCAACCTCTGACCCCTTCAGCACCTTATCTGCCATGGATTCCAGAATAGTCACTTTTTCTGCCAACACCTCTTCCTTCCCTGACATGGGCTTTAGAGCCTCAAGCACCGCTGCCAATCCCTCTTCTGGATTCAGGGGTTGCTGTTGCAATGGCTCGACCTCCTGAGGTGCAGCCAGCTTTGAAGTGGTTATCCGATCGTTCTGCCACCCCCTGGCTTCATCAAACTTCCACCCAATATTATTAAGGGTCTCCATACCGAGAACAGTAGACATGACACTCTCCACGTCTGGCTGATAGATGCCAAGATGACCCAGCATTTTCAATTAAAAAAAACAATCGGCATCCTCAAATCTCGCAAGATTTAATTTTCAACTTCCAAAAGAAACTGCACATTTAAACCTCCTTCCAAATCTGGAGTTAGGCAATAGTTAAGCCGTCTCGTGCAACTCCTAAATTTTGAATTCGCTCCACAGTTTTCTGCCACATGGCCATCTGCAGGTATTTAAAACCTTAATTGCTTCAGATTGTTCAAAATCGAGACCTTGCTGGTTTTCCACGCCATACAGACCATCAGCCATCATGTCCGAAGCGATGTAGTGATGATGACTGTGCTGCAGACGCAGCTTTTGTGTTTCACCATACAGGTCATTATAATCGCCATCAAGTGTCACCTTTAATTTCTTTTCTTGCTGGCAGCCACTAACCCTCCAAACGGCACTTACCAACACTTCATCTAATTGAACCAGCCACAATCCATCTGATGGAACCAGTCTGAACCAATGCTGAGTTAACCCCGGTTTTGTCTCATGGTTTTCACAAGGTTTGGGTGTGGTGCGCTAGGTTTACCCAAATGGTACAATAAAACACCACACATTCAAGAATAAAAATTCACCAAATCATGACAAAGCAATTTCATGTAGTGTGGAGAAAACCAAAAAAAATAGTTTTAACATCAACGGGCTAAACATTTATTCTCCACACATAAGAGGCTAGGGTTAGTCTTAGAGTACTTCCTTGGCTTATATTGTGGGTTCAAATTTGGAAGTCTCTTTTGGGCTGCAAAGAATTATGTGTCATGCTCATGATATTTACTAGCTAGTAATCTCATTTAACATGCATGCAGTAGTGACCTCATAGAACAACTTTCACACAGTTATCAACTACATACGCAACAACTCCACACATGGTAGCTTAGCATGCAAACTAGTCTAGCCAATCATCGAGGAAATTCAACATAGAGTGCAGACTATGCAAGGGAAGTCATACCTAGTTCAAGCCTTAGCTTCTCGCAGGGTTCCCTGTGTAATGCTTTCGTAAAGATGTCTGCAATCTGCTCCTCGGTTCTGCAATATTCCATAGCTATGGTGCCTTTCTCAACACAGTCACGTAGGAAGTGATATCTAATCTCTATGTGCTTAGTTCATGAAAACTGTACTGGATTTCTAGATATATTGATAGCACTAGTGTTATCACATAGAATGGAAGCACAATTAACAGAAATACCATAATCACTTAGCTGTTGTTTGACCCATAGCAGTTGTGCGCAGCAAGCGGCATCTGCAATATACTCAGCCTCTGCGGTGGATAGGGCAATGGAAGACTGCTTCTTGGACCCCCATGATATCAAGCATGGTCCAAGGAATTGTGCCATCCCTGACATGGACTTCCTGTCTATCTTCCATCCTGCATAGTCAGCATCTGTGTAGGCCATTAGACGTAAGTCTCCTCCCATCAAATAGAATAGGCACAGATCATCCGTCCCCTTCAGGTACCTCAAAATTCTCTTCATGGCTTTAACATGTGTCTCTCTAGGATCTGCCTGAAATATAGCACATAGACATACGCTGAATAACATGTCAGGTCTACTAGCCGTAAGATACAAAAGTGAACCTATCATCCCCCTGTAGAGAGTCAGATCCACGTGTGGGGAGGACTCATCCTTTGCTAGGGAGTCATTGGGTGACATAGGTGTAGCACACATTTTGGCGGAATCCATCCCGAACTTCTTTAGGATTTCCCTCACGTATTTCTGCTGATGGATCCGAGTTCCATCTTCCCCTTGTTCTACTTGAAGTCCTAGAAATTTCTTCAATTCTCCAACCATGCTCATCTCGAATTCGCTTGACATCAGATCTGTGAACTTTTTAACAAGTCTAGGGTTAGTCGAACCAAAAATAATATCATCAACATATACCTGAACCACTAGAGTGTCATTCCCTTCCTTCAGGAGGAAGAGAGTCTTATCCACCTCTCTTCTGATGTATCCATGTGACAGAAGGAACATGGACAGTCTCTCGTACCATGCGCGGGGTGCTTGCTTCAACCCATACATCGCTTTGTCCAGGACATAGACATGGTCAGGATGAGTTCTGTCCTCAAATCCTAGAGTCTGGCTCACATACACTTCTTTCTTCAAGACTCCATGCAGGAATGTCGTCTTCACGTCCATCTTGCAATGGGGGCGAACGTCTCGTCATAGTCTATTCCTTCATGCTGGTTGTATCCTTTGACCACCAACCGGGCTTTATTCCTTACGATGACTCCCTTTTCGTCCAACCCATTTTGTTCCAATCACGTTCTTATCCCTGGGCCTAGGAACCAGACGCCATACCTTGTTCCTCTCGAATTAGTGCAGCTCCTCTTGCATGGCATTGACCCATTCCGGGTCCTTAAGCGCTTCTACTACGGTCTTCGGTTCTGCAAGAGAAATGAAGGAAGCAAACCCACAGAATTAACATAAGCAATTAAGATCTACCTGTTCTTAGGAGGTGTAGCATTGGTAGTCCCTCAGTCTAGCTGGAGGTTGAACCACTCGTCCATGTCTGGTCGTTCTCAGTTCCCCCTCAGGGTTTGCAGGGGTGGGATCACCCGCCATCTCTACTTCACCAGGAGTCTCATCATTGACTTCTACCGCAAGGTCATCATGGATTTGACCACCTGCTGGATCAACTATCTCAGCATCTACCACTTGGTCGTCTGGTGGTGCGTCGTCTGCGGGGTGGACATTCATAGGAGGTGCATCAGCATTGGGTGCTGGCGGTGGATTCCAGTCTGGATCTGATCTATCCGCGTACTGGAGTTCTCCATCATCCAGTATGGCAGCAGTTGAGGAGTCTTTTATCAGGTGACCAGCCATCACCGTCTCATCAATTACATGTACGCTTTCCTCAACTTTCTCTAGCCTCATGTTGTAGACTTTGTAGGCTTTGCTGTGACTAGAGTATCCAACGAACACTCCTTCGTCACTTCATGCATCAAACTTTCCCAAGCTCTCCTTGCCATTATTGTGGACGAAACACCTGCAACCAAATACCTTCAAATGGGAAATATTAGGTTTTCTTCCACGTAACAGTTCATATGGAGTTTTCCGTATCATGGATCTAAGCGATGCTCTATTTAGGATGTATCCCGCAGCATGCACTGCTTCTGCACAGAAGCTTTTTGGAACTCCGCTAACAATCATCATCGTCCGTGACACATCCTCTAAGGTTCTGTTCTTTTGTTCCACAACACCGTTCTGCTGAGGTGTCCATGGGGTGGAAAAGTTGTGATCAATACCCTTGTTCCTGATCAGGTGCGCTTTCCACCTTGGGTAAGCCGACTACCAATTCCTTCTGATGGAGTTTGTGCAGTAGTTTTGTGCTTGCATGTCCAAACCTCCTATGCCAAAGGATGGTATTTTCTGCTATGCTCACTAGGCACAGTTCCTCTTCTGGGATGAATTCTGGATCAACAATGTAAATTTCGTTCACACGGATTCCTCTCAGAACTGTCTTCCCTGTCTCATTGCTTCTCACAAAACAATCATTAGAGTTGAATGTAACGTGATTTTTGCCATACTGACATAGCTGAGATACACTTAGTAGATTGTATTTCAAGTTTTCTACTAGACTAACCTGTCTGATTCGGATAGTGTCCAAAATCCTTACCTCTCCTATTGCGATCACATTTCCCTTGCTTTTGTTTTCGAAGATTATGCTATCTCCGGAGGTTTTGTGGAGTGAGTCGAACCATTCTGGATTCCCTGTCATATGTCTTGAGCAGCCACTATCTAAGTACCAGGGACCTCACTCCTTCCTGCAAGGAAAAGATCAGTTTTTCCGAACCCAGACAAGCTTGGGCTTACTGGGTTTAGGAATAAATTTAGGAGCAGAATAAGATGAATGGTATGCATCATGGTTAGTTAAATCAATCTTTCGCCTAGGTATGTTCCTCGGTTGTCCAGAAACAATTGGATCATAGTGGGGCGGAAGTGTGCAGCTCTGCCTTCCTTTCTGTAGACATTGACTCCCCTCCGATATCCATCTTCCGGATAGCGTCTATGAGCATTCAACCAGTTGCGGTTCCTTTCATCTATTTCCCTTAGTCTTGGACAATCAGATTTGTAGTGTCCAGAGTGTCCGCAGTGCCAGCACATTCTATGACATGGAAGACCAACATACTTGCTTCTGCCAGGTGGAACTGACGTCTTGACCTTCCTCGCCTGGAAGTCTATCGTTGGGGGCTTGCGGCTCAGACTCTGCTTTTGCCATATTTCATAGGCCTTTCTGGCCTTGTAGGGGACAGAGTCCGTGTCATGGATGTCGTATCCCTCCCGTGGACTGGCTTCCCTTCTTGTCTGCCTCGTAGACTGAGGCATTCCTCTCTGGCGTGAGCTTTCACCTGGTTCTGTCATTACCTCTTTTCCTTTGGCGGCCTTCTTCTTTGCTGCCTCTTTCTCTTCATATCCAAGTCCCGATCTAATAGACCTTTTCTTGTAATCCTTCTTTTCTTCTTCAGCCCTCTTAGATTCCAGCTCGCGAAGCCGTTCTTCTTTCCTTACAGCCTCCTCGCGTCTAAGGCTTTCAACTGTCTGAAGGAGTTCTTCATTATTTTGTCTGAGCCTAATCAGCTCATCCTCCAACTCTTCAACCTTTGTTTTGAAGTCGACTAGCTCAGTGTTTTCGATCATCATACGTTCCAGTTCATCACTTAGCTCGCTGATCTGTCTCTCTCTTCCTTCACAAGTACGACACGTACAAACATGCTCTGCCATCACTTTCTCAAGACGCATGGCTTTGGTTGACCAGAGACAGTTCTCTTCTATGTCATCGTGATGATCCTGTTGCATTTCTGCCAGTCTATCCTCCAGATCTCGGTTTTTGGCTATGACTTTGGCTATTGTTTCTGCAAGATCAGATTCATTAAATACTTCATCAACAAAGGAGTTAGTATCCATTACCTCACTAGATGTGGAATGAGCCATCAAGCATGGCTCCTTGGAGCGCTTTCCATCGTCACTGTCCTCATCCGTGTCTCCCCATGCAGCAAACATAGCATGTGTTGGCTTTGGGGCTGGTGATTCTCCTTTCTTTTTGCTATAGCAATCTTTAGACAGATGCCCCTTCTTTTAGCAGTGGTGACATGTTTTGTCTTCTTTTTCTCCTCGGTTTCCCCCGTTTTCACTTGACGTAGCACCTTTGTTTCCTCTGGAGGAGTTGCCACGACTTCCTCCTGATGGACCGCTGTTAAAGTTCTGTCCTTTGCCGATATTGGACATCGTAAGGACTCTTGTTAATGAGGCTATTTCATCATCCTCTTCTTTTGATGACTCATTTGCTTGTGCGAGGGCTTTTTTAACTTTTAGAGCAATGGCTTGAGACTTATCAGTCTGTCTCCTGGACATCTTCCTTTCCACATATCCTGCTTGACTCTGAAGGTTGGCTACCAGCTCTTCCAGTGTAGTGTCTTTGATCCCCTTTTGGGCCTGCAGTGCTAAAGTTACGTGGTCCCACTCTGAGTTCAGGGCTTGCATGAATTGGTATGTTAATTTCCATTCGGGGAGTTTCTCGTCCAGGTAATCTAGTTATCCGACTATGACTTGGAATCTGGTGTAGAAATCCTCCAAGGATTCATCCTTCTTTTGCATGACTGTCTCATAATCTTTTGTGGCAGCCAGAATTCTGTTTCTTTTGATATCTTCATTTCCCCCGTACAGTCTCACAATTCCATCGTACATATCCTTAGATGTTTTGTACATCGCCACTTTGATTTGATCTCCAGGAGAGAGGGCCATGTAAAGAACTTTCTTTGCTCTGGCGTTCTTTTCCAGACACTTGTAGTCCTCATCAGTGTATTTGTCCTTGGCTTTCTCTACTGGCTTATCGGGATCTGTTGTGTCAAGTTGAATGGGGAGTGGACCTATCTCGAATATCCTCCAGAGCTGTCCATCCATCGAGCAGACGTGGGCCTCAAATTGGTCCTTCCACCAGTCAAATTGTTCTGGTCTTAGCAGTGGCGGTTTCCAGAACGAGTTGTGGATTGACATGATTTTCCTGCAAAGCTAACAAACAAATCTAGAGCACTCGGCTCTGATACCACGTATTGGATCGTTAGTGTTAGCAGTCTGTCAGACGGAAGTCACGAAGTGCTTTTCCGTCTGATGGTCAGATAGCAGCGGAAATAATTATGCAGGAAATTAAATGACTGAAAATAATTACGCACGAATATATAGTGGAAACCTTATCACAACAATGATAAGGAAAAACCACTACCTTTCAGATTACTCTGAAAGGATTTGCGAAACCGATTACTTTATATTCCGATATACTTGAAGGGTTTACAAACTATGTCTATTATCTAGACTCTATTTGATGACCTCTACTCAATCCGACAAAGTAATCGTTTCGTTACTCAAACCTCCGTGTGTGCGACTTCAGCAACCTTGCTCCTGGAATCCAGTCGCTCCGTTCTTCTCAAGAGAACGCCACGCCTCAGTGCGTGTAATGCCGGCGGTGCTACTCCTCGTATGCAAACACTTTGAATCTTTCAAAAACAGCCGCACTTCTCTTTTTATGTCGTTGCTTTTCTGCTCAATCTCGCCACTCTAATCTGAGCTTTCTTCTTTCTTATATAGAGTGTAGGCTTGTCCTCATAGTCCAAGTAATCTTGTCGCTCCAGATTCGTGATCCATCGTCACATTAATTCGGTCTCATTAGTGTTTGTAACGCATTCCTCTCTTAATGCTACACATTACTTCGGCCTCTTCATTTCCTTTTCAAATTGTCTTCAATATGTCTTTTCAAATTGTCTTCAAAGTGTGACTTGAATCAGCAATTAATTGCTTTCCAAATTGTCTTCAATCAGCAATTTAACCGGCTCTTTAATTGCTTTCCATTTTGTCTTCAATCAGCAATTACTCCTTGTCTTCAATCAGCAATTACTCTCTTGATTAAATCTGCCATTAAATCTGCCGAAAGTAATTGCTTGTAATTGCTTCAATTATCAATCAATCTGTAAGTATTCTTTATTGGATATCTTCATGGATTTCTGCACACTAAAATACCACATTAGTTATGTGTTTATAATCATCAAAACCAAAGGGTTCCAACAATGATATGCAGCTGATGATGATATGCAGCTGAGCTCCGTCTACATTATATTCTGGTACTTTGCATCCGCATGCCATGCAGCTGTTCTTACTTCCATGCGAGCTATCATGCACCATGCGAGCTATCATCCCCTTTAAAGGGTTTAGGCGATGTCCTTAACAGTGCATAAAGTTTGTGCTGATTTTTTGGACGTTGTTATTAGGGGCGTCTTAATTTAAGTTGTCACGTAGGCTAATGACCCAGCATGTTTTCGAGATAAACAGGACACTGGGCATTAGGCGCAGTTGCTAACGGCGCTTAATGTGTTAGGCGCCCTTAGCAACGACGCCTAAAAGATTGTGTGTATTTTGGAAATTGAATTTGAAGAGTGTGTAGAATTGGAAAGCAAATTCGAATTTTGCTTAAATTTTTTCCAACTATTCCCAGATACAATTCAAACTTGAAATATCACAAACCAAGTTTGATGACTTTTATTTACATGTATAATAAATTCTTAAAAATCATAGTCTATGCAAAGTCTTTACTAAAAGTAACTTGTGTTGCATAATCTTAAGGATTAAGGTTGTTGCACCAAACCACACCAATTCTAAGATGATAGCTTTTCATTGGAAACGCAAATGATGTAATTTATAAAAAAACTGGTAATAATAAATTCTCATTTACTGTCTGAATTATAAAATTTTGAAAACTTGTAAATTTAAATTTTACGTCAATTAATATACCGGTATCAATAAATTGCAAATGATAAAAATATTAACTTGAAGAAAAAGAAAATGCATTTTCCATGTAATATTTTAAATTACTGAATTAAATTTCATAAATTTGGAAAAATAATATTTGCACTTGCAGGGATAATTTCCTTCGTCGTTATCAGCTTGCATCGATTTCGACCCAAAACGTCTTCTCATTTTCTGACCTCGAATTGATCAATGGCTGACGCAGAATCATTCACAACCGTCTACGACTCGCGCTGGTTCGGAACACAACCGCCGCCGCCGCGTCCACCAGCTTCAAAACAACCCTCTCACCAACTCCATCTCCGACTCCACCCACCAGAATACGATCAAGTCATCATCACAAGCGATCCGAGTCAACGTCAACAACCACGCCACGTTCACGAAGCTCAATCTCACCAGACCCGATTCGACAGCACCGCCATCTCTCCACTGTTTTCTCCGGTCAAGAAATCGACAAGCTGACAGAAAAAACAGAGCAGCCGAAACATAAAAACAGAGGGAAACAGAGAGTCTACAGCAAGAGCTTGTCGGAATTGGAAGTGGAGGAGGTAAGAGGTTTTATAGAATTAGGCTTCGTGTTCTCCGAGGAAGATGTGGAAGACACCGACTTGATCTCCATCGTTCCAGGAATAAAAAGACTCGGAAGACTCAGAAAAGAGGACGACCTGACAAACCAGCAGCAGCAGCAGCAGCAACCGAAGCCGCAGCGTCGGCGACTCTACCATTCGCAGACCTTACTTGTCCGACGCTTGGGTCGACGACGAAAGAAGCTATATGAATACAGAGCCGTTGAAGAGCTGGAAAATCCCATTTCCCAGTAGCGAATCCGACATGAAGAGAAATCTGAGATGCTGGGCTCATTCTGTTGCTGAGTCCATCATCTCCGACGGCGACTCTGTTTCACTTTCAGCTTCTCCAGATTCAAACCGTTGACTTCAATTGTACGATTGAACCGGGCTTTAAATTGGTTGTACAGAAATTAACCGGTACAATTAATATATGAACTGGGCATTGAATGGGCCGACAAATGTATCTTGAGCCCACATGAGCCTTCATAGCAACTAGCCCAGATTATGACGAATCCGACCGTTACGAATGTTTTGAGCTTGCAGTCCCGATACAAAATAGGAAATAATGAGCAGTTTGCGGCGCATGAAGTTTGACCATTAAGTCAAAGATGATTAATCTGTAGCTACAACTTATTTACTAAAATACCCTTCAATAGCTGATAATGATCGAACGTGCTCTG
The DNA here is from genome assembly GCA_033675215.1 of Rhodiola kirilowii. Lineage (NCBI taxonomy): Eukaryota > Viridiplantae > Streptophyta > Magnoliopsida > Saxifragales > Crassulaceae > Rhodiola > Rhodiola kirilowii. The sequence continues at coordinate 10,449,568 of CM066201.1, forward strand.
TTTCTGGACACTCGGATTTCTAAGAGAGTTAGGAGTTCAAATTTTATTCGGATTGGAGTTTTTTTTAAAATTGTGTATAAGTAGTAAGTAAGCAGTTCTGTAGATTATTTTGATTTCGAATGCTTCTATGGATTCTGACGAAGTGCTGGAAAGCTTGGACTCGCTCTGGTTCTACTCGAATGTATTGACATCAATGTCGATATCCACATCGCCAGTTTCCGATGAGGATCATCGATCTTCGGTCAATGAGAAAGTATGGGCATGGCTGCAAGACACGGTTGAAGAAGAAGAAGCCTTAGAAGACGAATTAAAAGCCACTGATGATACGGTGGAAGAGAGCACGTTGCTGGCGATGGTGATGTCGGATCATCAGCCTTCGAAGTCTCTTCCGAGGAAGAAGTCGAGGAGTAAGAAGAATAAGAAGGTGAAGAGTGTGAAGAACGAGCTGTACGAGAGAAAACGCAATGTGCTGGCGGAGATTGAGTATGAAGACTACGTAAAATGGTTCGAGCGCTGCTGCCGCGTCTCCGGCAACGACCAGTTTTACGGGCCGTGGTACAAAAGACAGACAGCCAAATTCAATGTTGTCTGATTCCCATGTACATCAACGTTTTAGTTTTTTTATTCTTCTTTTTATTTATTTATAGAATTTTGGGTCGAAAGATCAATTCATTCCAACTTTACTCACATTCATTCCAATTTTGTTTATTTTTCATTGAACGGATTTTGCTCATCTTTAATTTAGATTCACTTTTTTTATTTAATGGCGAATATATTCAAAGAAAAAAAAAGGCAAATAGCCAACCAACACAAAACAACAGCACACAACCGAACACAACAACCAAAACCCAACAAATGCAACTAAACTGCCAAAAATCGACAGCAACAGGCCTCCTAAGAAAAACAATGCCCAGGAGCACCTGGAGCACCACTACTGAAAAGGCAAATAACACACAGCTAACCAATAACAAAAAACAGGCCTCCTAAGAGGAACAATGCCCAGGAGCACCACTACTGAATAAGCATATTTCTCACAGCTAACCAATTACAGAAATCACTCCCTGTTTTCTTGTTCTTGATCAACTGTAGTTTCAATCTAAGAAGAATCCAAATCCTAGACTTGATCTGCTCCGCCGTTGCCAAGTCTGCATTGAAAATCCTTCTGTTTCTAGCCCTCCAAGATTCATAAATAGCTGCATTAATAATGAGGAATGCTACATTCTTCTCAGCAGAGCAGCTCCATCTTCTTCTCTTGATCCAATCTAGCACTTCATCCCAAGAATTCCATCTCGCTTGAATGCCAATAAGCTCCAAATACCTGCAAATAGGATTGAGTGTGCTACAATTGAAGAAAAGATGCTGACTGCTCTCTACTTCATCGTCACACCAACAACACCCCATCTCCTCACCCAAGACAAAGCTCAGGGTATCTTTCGTAGGGAGTCTATTCCGGATGGCAAGCCAAGCACAAAAACTACGTTTTGGGATATAGAACTTGTTCCAAATCAACTCCGCCCAGTCATTAACAAGCCATGGCTGTCTGAGCAAACAATATGTCCCTTTAGCTGTAAAACTGTTACTGCCACATTCCATACCACCCCCTGGTTATTTGATACTGTGACACAAGCTTGAGCATCATCCCGCAATCATAAAACTTTTTTACACACCCAAGTGTGATGAGCCTTTTCCTTGACCAACCATAAAGGTTGGTTCTTGAAATAATAGTTATTCATCCATTTGATCCACATAGAATCTTTCTTCAGCACAAGGTCCCAAATTTGCCCCATAGACATAGATTTATTGAACTCACAAAGGCTCTTGATTCCTAACCCTCCATTCTCCTTAGGGCGGCAAACATCTTTCCAAGCTACTAGGTTCTTCTTACCAGAACTACTCCCCGACCAAAGGTAATTTCTACAAATGGCTGTAATCTTCTTTAACACTGACTTTGGGAACAAGAGCACTCTCATCCAATACGAGCAAATGGCACTAATCACATGCTTGACAAGATCCAATCTACCTGCATAGGATAGCAACTTAGCTGACCAAGACTTGATCTTGCCAGTCATCTTATTGGTAATCGAGTTGTAAACTCCACCCCTAAGACTAGAACCATCCAGCGGAACTCCGAGGTACAGAAACGGAAGATGGCCTTTTTGGAAGCCAACAGCCCTGGCGAGCCTAATCTCCTCAGCGTCCGTGCACCCTCCAAAAAAGATAACTGATTTGTCATCGCTAACTTTAAGCCCTGACCAACAATAAAATAGTCTCATCGCCTCCTTGATCTTGACTAGAGATTCGAGATTGTCTTTAGAGAAAATAATCACATCATCCGCAAACATTAGATGAGTCAAACCAATTCTAAAACATTTAGGGTGATATCTGAAGCCAGCTGAGCCTCGCATCCTCCCTAGAACTCTGCTCAGAACTTCCATAACAAGTGTAAAGAGATATGGGGAAATAGGATCTCCCTGTCGGAGACCTCTAGTACTGCCAAAGAACCCCTCCATTTCGCCATTAATCAAAATAGAAAATTTAGCAGTACCAATGCAAACTCTAATCCACTTGATAAATTAAGCTAGAAACCCAAAAAGCTCCATAACTTGACACAGAAAATACCAATCCACCATGTCATAAGCTTTACTGATATCCAATTTTATCATGCATCTATTACTCACATGCTTCCTCTTGTAATTTCAGAGCAACTCTTGAACTAGGCTCACATTGTACGAAATGTTTCTCCCTTCCACAAAGGCAGACTGAGCTTGGTTTATCAAATAGCTTACACTTGGTTTAATTTGTTAGCTAACAACGATGAGATAATCTTGTACACCACATTGCAATAACTTATAGGACAGAACTCGTTAGGACTACCAGCATTACTAACCTTATGAATTAACGCCAGATAAGTAGGGTTAATACATGTCGGCATAACTCATGTTCTGAGACCCTAATGCAGTTAACCAAATCTGGCCCCACAACTTCCCACGAGGCCTTGTAAAATTCAGCATTAAAATCGTCGGGCCCCGCTGCTTTGCAAGAAGGTAGCTTTCTGATGATCTCTGTGACTTCATTCCAGGAAACATCTCTCACCAAATTGCTACAGTCTTAGCTTCTTCTCTAACTTTAGGCACTGAATCAAACAAATTTAGGTCAATAGGGACTCTCTCAAATGGCCCATTGAAAATACCTTCGAAATATGACACCATCTTCTCTTTAATCACTCCTGGATCAAAGGAGAACATATATGCATCAATACGGACACATCCGATCGAGCTCTTATTATGCTTCCCTCTAACAACTGAATGGAAATACTTAGAGTTAAGATTTCCCTCTTTAGCCCAGTTGATCCTCGCCCTCTGACAGTTATACATGTGCTGATATTTTAAGACCTTTCTAAAATTCAACAACTCCACTTCTTCTACCGCACATAAATTGTCATCTTCAGGATTCAAGAACAAAAGCCTTTGCGCCTCTAGTAGGGCTTGCCTACTCTGCTCCACCCTAACAGACATATCTCCCCTATAGTCTTTCAGTGCAATCTTAAGATCCCTTTTAAGGTTTGTAAGGTCATCTGAAATTCAAAAAGATTTTTACTCCTTTTGCTCCATTTCTGCGAAATGCACTTCTTAAACTCTTCTGTTTTCGTCCAAAAGGCTTGAAATCTGAACCACTGTCTCACTCGATGTTGTAACCTGAGAACAGTAATTGCGGGACAGTGATCTGAAATACCCGGGCTCGGAAACAGACCTTGCATAGCAGGAAATTCATTCAACAGCTCTTCGTTTCCAAGAATTCTGTCCAATTTACACCAAATGCGCCTTCCTTCATCGTGACTATCTGACCAAGTGAAGTAATTTCCCCCTGCTTCAATATCTTCCAACCCTGTTTGCTCGCACAACTCCGCCAAATCTTGAGTATCTATTTCTCTAACCCTTGCCCCATTCAAATTTTTAGTAGGGTATCTCAAGCAATTAAAATCTCCATTCCACAACCAAGCCACATCCACTCTGGACATAGCATCCTTCATACAATCCCATAAAGCGTATCACTCAATCCGGGAATTGAAAGCGTAAACAAATCCAGCCATGAATTTCTTGCCTTTCCACACTACTTCGCAAATGATAGCCTGATCACACGCAAACCATATATTAACAGCAAAAACATCAGGATTCCAAAGAAGAAGCGGCCTATTCTTTCCCCTTTGATCCTGCCCATACACAAAATGATTCCAGTTGTCCCCAGGACAACAGCTTTTTGCAATGCAAGAACTCTTCTCTAACGCCACTTTTGCTTCTAAAATAGCTACCAACCCAATCTGAAATTTACTAATTAAATGTCAAACCTCTCCTTGCTTAGAGGGATGATTGATCCCTCTCACATTCCAACTAGCTAGGCTAGTCATTTAGAACGAGGGGCTTGTGCTTCTTTCCCCTTAGAGCGTTGGGTCCACTAACTTAATCCTACAGGCACCTCAGCCCCATACCTTCTTTCGTTATAATTCTTTTTCTTATTTCCTTTTCTTTTGACTTCGATAAAATGTCCTTCAGGGTCACCAGAGTCCCTTGACATCTCTATACTATCTCGGTCTCCTATCCCACAGCTAGAGCTACCCTCCCTACCTGAATGTGGACTATGTTCTTCTGCCCCCATACCTACTGCCACACAAGGCAAGGTCTCCGGCACAACTGATTCCTGGGAAGAGCTGCCTCCTTTCAAAACAACAACCCCTCCCCTAACTATTTTCCGAATTTCCTTACCACTCTCTTTAATAGGGCTTAAAATGTTCTCCATTACCCCAGCTCGATTAGGTTCAATAATAATTATATCCTCCTTTTCATAATCACATTTCACTGCTAACCTCGGTATCAGCCACTTATTAGCAAAATGCCCAAATCTCTGACAGTGAACACATCTAGGAGGAATCCAATCATACTCAATTCGCTGAAAGAAATTTGTTCCCTTAAGCCCCTTTATGCACACTTCTTTCTTTATTTCCTTAGCCGCATAAATCTTAATAAGAACTCGCATACGATAATTTCTCTGTGCTAGCTGTATATCCATCAGTTCTTATTGGTTTGCCTACTGTGCTTGCCAACATACTCAAGATTTCCTCACTTCGCAAATGGAGGTTCAACCCTGAAAATCTAACCCAAATTGGAATCGCGGCCAAGGATTCTAGTTCATAATTTTCATCCGGAGACCAGGTTTGAGCACCAAAGGCTTATTGTCGAAGGACCAAGGTCCCAAAGCCAAAATTCTATTACAATCCTCCTCCCTAGAGAACTTGAACACAAACAATCCTGGCTTTAGGACAGAAACTGTGACAACACTCTCGTCCCCCCACTTAGCTCGGACAAAACCTCTAACTATCCCCAAAGCAGGCACGGCCCCAAAAATCCAACCAACAAGAGTGAACATCCACTTTGCTGAGGAACGAGCCCACACCTCTTCAGAGACGCAAATGTCATCGACAGCAATCAAATTTTGATGAAATTTCAGCCCTATTCCAGCCCTAGCCGCCCCGATTTTCTAAACTTTTTACTTGCCAAAAACTCTTTGACTGTTCTCTGAAATTCGGCGCCGGAACAGGATCGCAGCCACCTGGCATTCCAGCCTTCTCAACCTCAACCGCGGTCACCTTCCCATTCATCGAATCGCCCCCAATCTCTCCTTCCTCTTGCTGCTCTTCCTCAAGCCTTCCTTCCCCTCTGTTTTCCGCTGTCCTCTCCGCCCGATCCATTGATCCGAAAGACGAGCCCTGCGATCCACCTCCTCCCCAAGCCACCGGCCTCTTCCGCGGATGCGCTGCCGGCCCCATCTGGACTTGGGGTCGCAGCCGCCGACGTAACCCTAGATAGTCGCTTGAATCGCCGCGCATGGTAATCTCTCCGCGCGTGTTACACGTGTAGCGTCTTCCTTATATTCCAATTTAGATTCACTTTACATATAGTATTTTGTGACTGAAAGTACGTTCATGTTGAACAATGTCACAGTTTTAATTGAAACGATAATATTTTTCTACCTTCTGCATTCAATCACACAATCTGAGCTTGCGCAGACATGTTGAGAATGAATTTCTTTTGAGTATAATAACTCATGATTTTAAATCGATTGAGTTTTGTCATGTAATTTTAATGACTGACAAATTCACAAATCTCAATTGAATTTTGTTTTAACGTAATAAATGCAACACGGACTAGGCATGACATCTCTTGTTCAGGCCACTATGGGTCTGTCCATTTTGACTTATATTTGACTTAACTTAGTTGATCTTAACTGATATTAACTTATAGTGAATGATCTTAACTGATATTAACTTATACTGAATGATCGTAACTGATATTAACTTATATTAACTTAACTGAAACTTATGTTGATCGATGAATAGTAATATTATGATGATGATGGTTGTGATGATGATGATGAATAGTAATATTATGATGATGATGAATAGTAATTTTATGGTGATGGTTGTGATGATGATGATGATGAATAGTACTATTATGATGATGATGATGAATAGTAATTTTATGATGATGAATAGTAATACACTGATGATGATGATGGGGGTGATGATGGTGATGAATAGTAATTTTATGATGATGATGATGAATAGTAATTTTATGGTGATGAATAGTAATATACTGATGATGATGGGGTGATGATGGTGATGAATAGTAATTTTATGATGATGAATAGTATGATGATGATGATGAATAGTATGATGGTGATGGTATGATGAATAGTATGATAGTATGATGATGATGGTATGATGAATAGTATGATAATATGATGATGATGGTATGATGAATAGTATGGTTGTGATGATGATGATGATGAATAGTATGATAGTATGATGATGATGAATAGTATGATGATGATGTTTTGATGAATAGTGTGATGGTGATGATGGTATGATGAATAGTATGATGAATAGTGTGATGATGATGGTATGATGATGAATAGTGTGATGGTATGATGAATAGTATGATGATGATGGTATGATGAATAGTATGATGATAATGATGATGATGATGGTATGATGAAAAGTATGATGATGATGGTTATGGTATGATGAATAGTATGATGATGATGATGAATAGTGTAATGGTATGATGATGATGATGGTATGATGAATAGTATGATAGTATGATGATGAATAGTATGATGGTATGACCCAAGTTAACTGAAACTTAACTTAAATGATCTTAACTGATATTAACTTATAGTGAATGATCTTAACTGATATTAACTTATAGTGACTGATATTAACTTATAGTGACTGATATTAACTTATAGTGACTTATAAGTCGAAAATATAAGTTCAATTGGACAGGGCCTATTTCTTCCTGGTGTAATTCAGTCTCATTCCTATCTAGGCAACGGCATACACACTTCACATATTCAGTCCTTCTCCCTATCAACAACGGCACACAAATAACATTGAGAGGTCGAGAAAAAAAAAGAAAAAGAAAAAAAGAAGCTAACGCTGCGACGCTAACTTGCAGAATCTGTGCTCCTCTTATAGTTGTGTTCATAAAGCCGCCAACATCTTATATCCCGGCCATAGACCGAGCCCCGAAAGCCGGTTGTTGAGAAAATGTTCAGAGAGGCTCATAGTGCTTGAGAATTGACAAATGATTGCAGACCCTTGTCGTGTCTAAGTTCCTGCTCCTATTGGATGCATGAGATTTAATGCCAATTGAGATCTTGCGTGCTCGGGTATTAATCGATTGATAAGCTCAGGTGAGGCCCCTGTTAGCTGCATAATACAACAGCATCCTGTTAGCTACAACGGCAGATTGATCACAAATATTATATAGCCTGGAGCGGAATTCTTACTTCTTTTTTGAAATTGAATAGATGAGGCAAAGGACAGCGATTCGGCAAACGCACATTAGGTGCACGAAGTTCATCGAAGAAAGGATGCGCACATGCTTCTAGCTGTAATGATCGAAAGAGGTCGGGTCATGCAAATGGAAATCATAAAAATAGAAAATCATGGGAAAAAAAGAGAGGATGTACATGTACATCATGTAGATTCAAAAGAAAAATTATACTTACTGCGGTACAACGAAGGTTTGGAGAATATTGCAGCAGCCTTGAAACTAAATCAATTGCCTCCGGAGGCATCATTTTGTGGAATACCTGCATAAAAAGAATAATGCCACACTCAATTTAATGAAGCAAGAAGCTTATTATATTATACACACAAGCAGCCATACGCTATAACTTTCCCACCTTGTACCAGGGATGAGCTTTCTGCTGTGGAAACCTGAAATCCATATAATTAGGATTCATGCACCGAATTTCTTCTCGAGTTGGGGTACCAAGAACCTGAAGTTCAAGCCACATTCAGTACCAGGCATATGCAAGACATGTATATATATCAAATTCATCTCTAACAGAATACCTTAATAATTTCAACTAGCTGTCCGACAGCATTGTCCCCGGGAAACAATGGCTACAGGTGGAAAAAGTCACAACAAGGTGAGCATATTTTGTAGAATAGTTAAATAGAAAATTCTGGAATAAAAAATTCAGTAGCAAAAATTTGCTATTAACCTGTCCTAAAAGAAGTTCAGCCAGAACACAACCAGCCGACCAGATATCAATCGATGTTGTATACTCGGTTGCATCAAATATGAGTTCTGGTGCTCGATAATAACGAGAGCAGATATATGAAATATTTGCCTCTCCTGGAACCTGACAATTCAGTTACAAAATGAATAGACTGTTTGGTATTTTTACTTGGTTAATAAATCTAAACAAAGTTGATGCGGCACTTACCAAAACTTTAGCGCTTCCAAAGTCACAAATCTTGACCTGGTGAGTTAAAGGATCAACCTGCACGGAGAGGGAAAGAAACAACTCAAATTCAACTCCAAACACGTGACAAAATATTATCTAAAACAAAGAAGGGCAAGACTGTACCAATATATTTTGAGGCTTCAGATCCCTGTGACAAACTTTGGGAACAGCATGCATATACGCGAGTCCTCGGAAAATCTGGAAATCAATCACCATTAGCGAATCCAGTGAAGAAATTAAACAACACAAATAACGTCGTAATGACCAGTTACTTCTGGGGATTTATACTTACTTGATACGTATAGAGCTTCACAAAAATGAGAGGCATAGGCTTACGTGCATTAGTGTAGTGCATCAGAACACAGTACATGGACTCGGGGACATATTCCATTACCAAGTTAAGGAAAAGTTCGTCCTTACTGGTAGTAGAAAAACAGTGTCTCAGGGACACCACGTTAGGGTGATCCATCACCCTCATGAGCTCTGACTCACGATTCTTATATCTTATATCCTGTAACACTTTCTTGATTGCGACAGTCTCCCCAGTTTCCAAGCATTTTGCCTAGCGAAAGAAACTGCCTCACATTTAAACAGCCAAAGAAATGAAAATGTTCATAAAACTAAACATTCAACACATTTTTTGCACCTGATAAACAATACCGAAAGCTCCAGTTCCCACCTTACGTTCTGCCATGTAACTGATAGTCTGCAAGATTAAATATTGACTCATGTCAAGCTATGGTGGAATAAAGTAACTAGTATCATTGTACCAACTATGCCATGGTTGTCGTGTCGACTTGCACTTACCTGTTTAGGCTCTCCATTCTTCCCTCCAATTGTGGTGGAAATGATATTGCCGGCCTCATTTCCATTGACAACAGATGCAGCTACTTCCTGCAAGGAAGACAAAAATTATCAGAAGATCAAAGTATTTCTTCACACAAAAATATGCAAATTGGAAATCACTATAGCCACAGTTCAGTAAAAGCAGTCGACAGAATAACCCAGAAAGAAGACACAACTTGCTCCACCTCAAGCCTTCGTTTGGAAACCAATTTACACAAATCTGAGTCAAAATTGCTACATACGGCTAACTTCTATAGTGGATGATGAACATAACCAAGCTGGCGAGAAGCACATCAAAATAATCTCAGCTTTACCCTAGCCCGAATCATCAAAAGATATTCGTCCACAGATCTCATTACGTCCACGAATCCCAAATGGCCAAATCCATAATCTAAATTTCACGATAAAAACCCTTCAACCCCAAACCTAAACTTCCCAGGTCCTAAATAAGCTCAAATTAGGGCTTCCACTGACGAAAAATACAACCCCTGCAACTCAAATCAAACAAAAGATACAATCTTTTACCTTCCCCGTCGCCATGGAATCAAACTCGATCGACGACTCCAATCGTCTCACCGGTGGAATGCTAAAAAAGCTGGCGACTTGATGGTGGTTGTAAGGTGGAGAGAGTTACCTAGCTTTAGCTAGCAGACAACGAACAAACCCCATGTGACTTTTCTTCCCCGATATCAATCAACCTATCAACTCTCTACCTCTGTTTCAAATTACTGGCCTTTTCTCCCCCCCATGACTCTGACCTGGCTGGTCTTCTTCGGCATCAGCGCATTAGCTTTTCTTAACTGCAAACCGGTCCCCATATTTTAATTTAGTACATTATTGTCCCTTTTCACTCACCTTTCGGTTTCAAAACCTCTTGAAGAAAGATAAGTGGAGTGGTGGAATTGTTTTTTTTAAATGGATTGAAATTCAGATAGGTAGAAAGATTAAATCAACTGAAGTCTGGATAATGAGATTGAAAGTACACATACGATATATTTATGAAAGTTTGTGAGGATGAAGGTATTCTGTGACACTTTACTATTCGAAACAGAATAGAGTTGCAGAGCAAATAAATCCTACTACTTTGTAGGAGAAAATTCGATGAATATTACCTAATACTGGATTGGGCATGCAATTTTGTACTGAGTTTGTGACATATGCATGTCATTTAGTTAATCGTTTGCTGGACTGGAAAACCTACGACATATTATGATTCCTTACATGTGTTTGGTTCTGCTGCATATTATCATGTAACACAATCAAAATTAGATTCAATAGCCAAGAAAGTAATTCAGAGGAATCTCATCCAAGGCAATTGGTGCAAGTGGGTGTTTACAAAGAAAGAAGATTTTGCTTACAAAGACGATGTTCGATTCAAGGCAAGGTTGGTTGCTAAGGGTTATCAAAAGAATGAGGATATCAAATAAAATTAGGTATTTACCCCAGTGATCAAGAATTCCTCCATTAGATTTCCATACGTCTTGGTGACTTAATTGATTTTAGAGTTAGCTCAACTCAATGTGAAAACCACATTCCTACATGGTGATTTGAAAGATGAAATCTTGTATTCTCAGTCAAATGGATACATAAATAGTGGCAAAGAGAAATTGGTTTGCAAGTTGAACAAGTCGTTGCATAATTCAAAGCAATTTCAGAGACAAATTACAAACAATTTGATCGGTTTATATGTTGTACCAGAAGTATACAAGATTATTGTGTCTATTTTTGTAAGCTATCGAAAATATCTTTAATTTATCTCTTATTGTATGTTGATGATATGTTGATTTCTTCAAAGATTCAAGTAGAAATTAAGAAGTTGAAGGCTCAATTAAGTCAAATGTTTGAGATGAAGGATTTGGACGAAGTCAAGAAAATTCTCGACATGGAGATAAACCGAGGCATGAAGAATGGGAAGCTTTGTTTGATTTAGAGTCAACATTTGAAGAAGGTAGTACAACATTTTGTTAATCATACCACTAACTTAGTAGCCAATAACGTGGTGGTAGAGTTGGTAGAACACTTGCCTTGTAATAGCAAGGTCAAGGGTTCAAATTCCACCATGGCATTTTCCTTCCACAATTTTGTAGATTTTCCTAGTCCCACCTATGATGTGGACCTTTCCTCCATCATTCATAGATGTTTTTCCTCTTCTTCCTCCCTTGTGGAGGTTTGCAGGTGTTATGCTCTATCCTCTCGTGTAGGCGTGCTTAGGCGCTACTATGGCCTTATCATGGAGGTGTATGTCAACAAGTGTGTTTCAAAGTTAAAATGTGTCAGATGGCCTATGCTTCAACGAATGAAGCAGGTGTTATGCTCTATCCTCTCGTGTATGCGTGCTTAGGCGCTACTATGGCCTTATCATGGAGGTGTATGTCAACAAGTGTGTTTCAAAGTTAAAATGTGTCAGATGGCATATGCTTCAACGAATGATTCACGTTCAAGATTAAATCGGGGTGGTGCCCTTCGTATGACATGTGCTTCAAATGAACTAGAAATATATGTGTACCTATAGCATGCAATGTATGAGATGTCTTTTTATATATGTTCCATGTGAACCCACAATAAAAAAAACATACCAACAACTTAGTAAATCTTTTTCATTTGGAAATGGTAAAAGTTTTAGCAACGCTCAAAGTTGTAGAAAATATTTTACCGAACCTCGTTAAATTTTTGTATTTTTTTATAAGCAATATATTTTATAATAGTATTATTTTATTAAATTAATTATTTGAGCTCTTTTCATCTTGTTGATGAATAATAACACTTAGTTTAAGGAATATACACCCGATTTTCACCCGATTTTCTCAACACATATTCTTATAATAATAAAAAATTGCATCATGATGGAAATGTGACTACTATGTATGAAAGAAGAGTCAAACAATCCTATTAGGCATTTTGAACATCAATAACCCATTCATCTAAAAAAATTGATGATCATTCATCTAAAATTTGATGTAACATTTAAATAATCGATCATTAAGGTAATATTAATATCATACCTGGGTGGGATGGAGGGGCTGTGGTGTAGTCATTTTTTGTGTTTATATCGGTATTTGTCGTGTTTCTTTCAAATTTCTTTTTCTTTCTAAGCGGTTTCGCTTATGAGAGTTTCTCTGTTTTTACTGTTTCTCCTGCTTTCGGTTTTGTTGGGTTTGTCAGTCGATGCTTGCTGCTCAATGGGTACGCTCTCTGCCATGGACGTGAGGCGAAGTGGAGTTGTCGGTTGTTCTTATTCCTGAAGTTATTTATTGGTCGTGCTGCTCCCAGCTAGATGGTATTTTCTAGCTTTAAGTCCTCTCTTATGCCTTTTCTCGTGATGGAGTGTTTGCCTTGGTAAAAAGCAGATCGAATGCAGACGACTGGAGTAGCAGGTTCCAGTCTTGACGGCTTGCTTTATAGAAGTTTTGGCCAGGGCTTGAGTGTTGCTTCGAAGTTGGCTGACAAGCCACTTCTTCTGTTTGTCCAGTGTGGCATGGACTGGACCTTGGAGCATATATTGCCTGAAGATTACAACGCAGCAAATGGTTTGGCTAACTATGCACGAGTTACTCTTGATGTTGAATGTTCTGTTCTGTGCTTGTTTGGTTAATTATTTGCTGTTGTTAGTTGTTCTAGTTTGGGTACCCCCCTGGATCCAAAGTCTAGATTATGTGTTATTTCTGGTTCTGGGGTTGTACTATTGTTTCCAGATCTTTGTATGCCATATTTTCAATCAAAAAAATATCACACGTAATCTCATCACACACGTTATCTTTTTTTGATTGACACGTAATCTCATCATTTTAAATTTATTAAATAATCGATAATTTACCTCGGAGTATAAGCCATCTAAATGTGACTTCATCTAAAATTTATATATAAAATCTTGAAAGACTAATTCTTACGACACATATGAAAAGGGCTTTGGTCGAGTGGCTTGAATTTTTGACGCTTAGTCAAGATGTCAAGGGTATGACTCCCCTGAGTATCATAATTCTCCCACTTTTGTGGAGGAGTGTTTTTCGTTCTGCATATGCGTGAACGCGTTATTCCTCCTTCGTATAGGTGTTCTTCGTCCCGCCTCGGCGTGGACGTGTTGTTCCTCCTTCGCGGAGGTGTTGTCCGTCCTGTGGACGTGTTGTGTTCTTCAGAGCCGCGAGTCTTCATGGTTGCGTGGAGGAGTTCGTTCGCGTGAACGATTCAAGTATCAATCCGGATTTGTGCCTTACGTGGCCTGTGCTCCTATAGTGACTCATATGTACCCGAATAGTAAAAAGTGTTCATGTAATATATTCAAGATGTATTCAAGCCATTCAAAAAAAATAGTACTTGATTTGTATGAGGAGGTGTAAAACCTCAGCAGAATCAACAAAATTCTGATGACACATAATCTTGTTAATGAGTTACATAGTGATGAACATTTGACAATTTTGCATGGAAGAAGAGTCAAAGCAATTCTATTATGGTAAAGTAAAACTTGAAAAGTTGAAAGTCGCCTGATCCCACTACGATTTTTTGGGTGCTCGATGGATGACTTTGACTTGGTATTCAAATGAAGCTAATACTCTCAAATAGTCTTTGACTCAAACAAAACATCATATTCAGATTTCAGACTACAAGACCAGACACGTGAAGGAAGCCTTTGGAGCTATCAGACAACAACATACTACTGCATGTCAACCCCATTAACTCAAAACGATACATCAGTTTCACCCATTTAAGTCCCCGAACCCGAATGGTCCACAGCCAAAATTCCGAGTTTTTTTCTTCAAAAATGATCTATTTGAGTTTGGGAATATCTCAAATGATCCATTTGAGTTTATCATTTCAGTTTTGGCCTATTTTTAATAAAATCGGTTTCCCAGGAACCGGTTTTATGCATTTTTCACAAAACCGGATCCTCATGAACCGATTTTCTGTGTTTTTAACAAAATCGAATCCCCAGAATTTAGTTTTATATGCAAACGAGAACACGTGGAGTTCTCTCATTCGCACACAAAACCGGATCCTGGGGATCCGTTTTTGTTATAAAACACAGAAAACTGGTTCCTGGGATTCGATTTTGTTAAAAACACAGAAAACCGGTTCCCGAGGATCCGATTTTGTGAAAACGCATAAAACCGGATCATGGGAAACCGTTTTTATTAAAAATAGGCCAAAACTGAAATGTCAAACTCTATTGAATCATTTTGGATATGTTAAAACTCAAACAGACCATTTTGAAAAGAAAAAAACTCCAAAATTCCATACTCCAAACCCACTCATCAAAGTTCAAACCCTCTTGATTTCTTCTTATCCCAATTTCTTCTTATAAAATTTGATCATGGGCAGTTCCCAAAGCTCCAAGTGCACTAGAGACAAACTTTGTGATTTATATGTCGGAGTTTTTCTAACACAAATTTGGGCTCAGATTATAATCAGTTTATAGTTAAACGCCACTCAACCAACAACCATCCCTTCTCCCCTTTTTCCTCCTCCTCCATCTTCCCCATGTTTGCTTCACTGTCCCTTCTTTGTTTCCTTTTTTTTTTGGCCCAAAGCTCTGTGCTCCTCTGGATGTTCGTTATATGTTCAGATTTGCAGCTGGGAGTGGCGTGGAATTGCAGGCCGATGGAAGGGCAGCTTAGGTGGCGCTGGTGGTTCGACTTGGTGGCAGTTGGAGGGGGTAGAAGTGGGAGCTTTTTTATCTCAGCCTTTACGGTCTGAGTGTTTCTGTCGTGTCTGTTCGGACACGAGTTTTGTGTAAGTATGTTTCTTCTCGACCGGTTTCCCAGTCGGTGCTGTGGGCAGGCGAACGATGCGTGGATGCTCTCAAGAGTGGTCCTGCTTTTTTTTCAAGCTGTGAATGACGGGATGACGTACCCACGTCGGAGGCGAAGTGGAGCAGCGGATTCACGTTTATTCAAGTTTTATCTCTCTTGTCTGTCTTGTTCCCAGCTGGTTGATATTTCTCAGCTTTAAGACCTCGGTTCGCCATCGTCTTTGTAATTTACTGCTTAAATAAAAAAATCAGTTTATAGTTAAGTGTTAAGAACAAAAAAATCAAAATTCAAATATACAAATTACAAATTACAAATCAACAAATTATTGTTCATTTCCTACGAACTATGTTATAGTTCAGGAAAATGACTTATAATTCGGTTGGATAAAATCATAAAATAATTCATAAAAAGTGTATCATAATTTATCAATTTATAGTTTGCATCAAAAATCAAGTTTGCACCACATCTTGATTATAAGCAGTAAGTCATATGCACCCATCAGAAATGAAATGATAGGAGATGACTTCCTCACCTAACACTTCCTTCAAACAAAACACAAAATTAGATATGAAGTTCTTCACATACCTCTATGTGAGGAAGTTCTCTCCTAAAATTTCCATGTTTATGAGTGCATATGCCCTAAAACACCACTCTTCACAAAACACAAATGAGACAACAAGGTGTGGTCTTCACTCTCTTTTTTGTTTGTTGAGGAAACATCCATTCATTCATCGAAAAATGCCAGAAAGGCATACACAAAGATGCCCCAGAGGGACACACCAACAAAGAAAGGGTCTTCGCTCTTTGAATCTTAATTTTTTTACACTACACCAATTTTGATGCTTTATAGAATCTCTGGAGTATGATGTATGTCCTTGAGCATCCCCACAACCTGCTGCATGGTGGGCCGCTTCCGCCCCAACTCAGCCGTGCACATATACCCAACTCTCAAAGTCTCCACCAGCTCACTCGCTGCCTCCCCACCACCATGAGTCAAAGCCGAGTCAACGGCCTCAACTCCCCTCCCTTCCTTCACCATCCTACGCACCCATGCCACGCATTCATCACTCACGCTCTTCCCCGTCATCAACTCGATTAAAACCAACCCGAAGCAGTAAACATCAAACTCCGTCGTCAGTGTCTCGCCCGAGTCCCTCACCATGCCGTAGTCAGCTATTCTTGGCTCAAAGTCTTCGGAGAGGAGTACATTGGAAGGGATCAAATGGCCGTGGAGTAATGGCCTTGATCCAGAGTGGTGCAAGTAGGCTAGGCCACGGGCTATCCCCACCGCGATGCGGTGGCGTGTCGCCCAGCTCATTTTTTCAGGCGAAGTCGCTGGGGAAATGGCTACACAGGCGGAGTGCTCCCACGTATCTGTGCTCCAGTCTTCCACGTTTGGAACTCCGGTGGGAAGCTCATGCAGCCACCGGTGTAGGTCGCCGTTGGCCATGTAATCGTATAGCACTAGCTTCTCCTTGCCTGAGAGTTAAAAAACCCGGCAGTCAATGACATTGAATTTCACATTTTAACGTACGTAGTTCAATTGAAAATACATGATAGTCTAATTTGTAATAAAACAAAACAATTGAATGCAAATTTTCAGGACCTAATTGAAAAGATATATGTTGAGCTAAGTCATATTTATATTTTAGACTATAGGTAGATAAAACTTACGGGATCAATTTGTAATTAATTACCTGCTATGCAGTACCCGGAGATAGGAAGCAAATTAGGGTGTCTGATTTTCGCCAGAGCTTCAAACATGGCGACCGCTTCATCATGCGCGACATCTCTCGCGCTCTCCAGAACCTTAATCGCCACGTGTACATCTCCAGGAAGCACCGCGCGATACACCGGCCCAGATCGGCCCTCAGCGAGCTGCGAATCCTTCCCGAAGTGGGACGTGGCAGCGATCAAATCCTTGAACGTGAAATTCATTAGCGGCTTCTCCAGCATCACTACCGGCGCCGAAGTCGGCTCTTTTATGTCTGCCTTCCAGAGCTTACCCGACTCCGTTTCGAACGAGAACGGTCCGGATCGCTCCATTTTGTACGGCTGCGGCGGAACTGGCTTCGAAATCGCCCACTTGTTCCTCTTTCTCATCTCCTTCTTTCGTCTGTAATAAATCAAAAGGGAGCAGATTGAGACGAGGATGATGAATGCGGACGAAGCTGTGATCCCTGCGATTAGGAAAGTTTTGATCTTTGATCTGGGTTTTGTATTAGGCCTATGTACGAGGTTGTCGTTGATCGGCAATGGCCCGTGATTGCGGAGGTGATGAGCAGGGCTGTTGCTTTTAAAGTTACCGGGTTTGGTTTTGTTGAGATGAGGAGAACGCAGAGCGTTTGGGGTTTTGGAGACGTTGAAATTCGAGGTGAAATTCCCTGCGTGGATGAACGCCGACTTACCAAACCTCTGAAACTTCTCCGGCGACACTACGCCGGAGAAGTTGTTGAACGACGCGTTCAAGAACTTCAAGCGATTCAACTTCAAAAGCTCTGAACCTAAATCACCAACCAACCTATTCCTCGAAAAATCCAAGTATCTCAACATCCCCAGCCCCGAAACCGGTTGCAGATTTCCAGAAATGTTACAGCTCGAGACATCCAACAGCTCCAATTTGGTCAACTTGGTCAACCCAGAAGGCCAGTGATTCAACTCGTTAAACGAAAGGTCGAGCATTGTCAGATTCCGGAACGAATCCAACTCCACCACGTTCGTAAACCTATTGCCTGAGACGTTCAATTCACGAATGCGAGAAACCGAGGATGCGGGTTGTAGCAGCTTGATGCTCCCTCCAAACTTGTTACCAGCAAGGTTGACTTTAGTCAACGACTCGACCCCCCAAAGCCAACCAGGAACATAGCCTTGCAGCGAGTTAGAAGACAGATCTATGTACTCCAAATCCGACATGTTCTTTAGATACTTCCACGAAACGGCGCCGGATAGGTTCAAGGAGCTGAAGTTGAGCTCCTTGATTGACGGGTTGGAGCAATTTGGGAGGAGGAGGAGGCCGTGGTGAGCTACTTTAAGTTTAAGCAACGATGAGTCAAAGTTGGAGACTGAGCGAAAAGCTCTAGCAACCATTTCTTGATCTGCAGTGTTGCATGCTGATTCTGCGACAGAAAACATTAGCAAGAACACGACCAGAGTACTAGGAATTATCTCCATCCGAGTACTGAAGCTGAACTGGTGAAGATGTTTTGAATGTTGGTCTGGATGTTATCAAATCAATCGGGTTTTTAGATAGATGGGTTTTTGTGCAGTAGCAGGAGCTAGTGAGATGGAGTTGTGGAGGTGGAGTGGAGTAGTGAAGTTGATTTGATGTATTGTTTTTTTTTTACTTTATTATTATTATTTTTTATGGCTTTTTGTTGGGCGATGATTGAGATGGAAAGTAACTGGTTTCTGTTTTCTAATGCCGGGAAGGATTTATGACGCAAAGTGATTTCATTTCAATGCATTAAAAACCTGACCTGCATTTCTGCAACACGTCCTTTTCATCATCACTCCTCATCTTCATTCAAATATCTTCCATTTCTTGCCTTTTCTATATCACAATTCACTTGAAATACGTTAAAATATTTCCAAAATTAATTTTATTTCTTTCTTTCGTATGAAGTCAAATATAGACACTAACAGAGAAATGAAATAAGAACATGATTATCTATCCCCAAAAAAAATAAATAAGAATATGATTCAAAATATGCACCGTCGAACTAAATACAAATATTATAAACTTATTAGGTTTGCTTTTGTTGTGATATACTCCTAAAACGTAGGGTAGAGATCGCATAAATTTTTTTAGAGTGCGGTTCAAATAAAAATTATTATTATAGATTAAAACTACAAATTAGATTTTAAGTTGAAATGTGTTCAATTTTGTTGAAATTTTGGATATAATACGAAGGAGCATTATAGTCATTTTACATATTTTGAATTGCAAATCAGACTTAAGTTGGAATGATCAGACTTAAAACAACAATATCCAGACTTAAACATCAATATCCAGACTTAATTTGCAATGATCAAACTTAACTTGGAATGATCAGACTTAAACAGCAATATCCAGACTTAACTTGGAATGATTAGACTTAACTTGGAATGATCAGACATAATAATCAGACTTAATTGGAATGATCAGACTTAACTTGGAATGATCAGACTTAATAATCAGAGTTAAAACAGCAATATCCAGACTTAAACCTCAGTATCCAGACTTAACTTGCAATGATCAGACTTAACTTGGAATGATCAGACTTAATAATTAGACTTAAAACAGTAATATCCAGACTTAAACAGCAATATTCAGACTTAACTTGCAATGATCGGACTTAACTTGGAATGATCATACTTAACTTGGAATGATCAGACTTAAAACAGCAATATCCAGACTTAAACAGCAATGATCAGACTTAACTTGCAATGATATGACTTAACTTGAGAATGATCAGACTTAATAATTAGACTTAATTGGAATGATCAGACTAAACTTCGAATGATCAGACTTAAAACAACAATATCCATACGTAAATAGCAATATCCAGACTTAACTTGCAATGATTAGACTTAAATTGCAATGATCAGATTTAACTTGGAATGATCATACATAATAATCAGACTTAATTGGAATGATCGGACTTAACTTGGAATGATCAGACTTAATAATCAGAGTTAAAACAACAATATCCAGACTTAAACATCAAAATCCATACTTAACTTGCAATGATTACACTTAACTTACAATGATCAGACTTAACTTGAAATGATCAGACATAACTTGGAATGATCAGAATTAATAATAAAACTTAAAATAGCAATATCCAGACTTAAACAGCAATGATCAAACTTAACTTGGAATAAGTAGACTTAATTTGCAATGATCAGACATAACTTGGAATAATCAGACATAATAATCAAACTTAATTTGAATGATCAGACTTAACTTGGAATGATCAGACTTAATAATCAGACTTAAAACAGCAATATCCAGACTTAAAACAACAATATCCAGACTTAAACAATAATATTCAGACTTAAAACAGTAATATCCAGACTTAAACAACAATATCGAGACTTAAACAGCAATATTCCAACTTAAACATCAATATCCAGACTTAAAACAGCAATATCCAGACTCAAGTTAAGTTTGGATATTACTGTGTAAATTTTTAGGACAATTATACCCTCGCATCTGTTATGTATTTTTAAATAAGTTCGTTTTAATTTTTTTATTTACAAAAAGCGCCTCGAATTACGATTGGTCGAAATATACACGTGACAATATTTTATTGGGTTTTTAGTTTTTATTAATAACCCTGGTTTGTATTTGATCAGTTTCCATTTTTTATAAAAATTATAAGTCTCTTCAAAAGTTGACACATGTCATATTTGTCGAAATTTCGTAATCCAACACGGATGACAAAATAATCTTTTGATATTTTCATAATTAATTAATTTTAATTCAATTAATTCAAAGCATAAAGTTGAGAATTATTTGATAATGGTCAGAGTTATTTGATAACGTTCATAGTTATTTTTCAGAGTTATTTGATAATGTTCTGAGTTATTTGATAATGCTTGAGTAATTTGATAATGTTCAGAGTTATTTTTCACAGTTATTTGATAACGTTCAGAGTGATTTGATAATGTTCAGACATGACATTTTTCGGACGTTTATACGCTCGCATATATTATGTATTTTTAAATAAGTCTGTTTTACTTTTTTGATTTACAAAAAGTGCCCCGAATTATGATTGGTCGAGAGTGCCGCATGTGGACTTCTTAGGTGCTTTATAATTTTTATATTTAAATGTAATTTTAATTTGATCCAAACCCTAAATGTAATTTTTATAATCACAAATAAAATTACATAATTTTGAAAATAATCAGTATTCAGTACTTTTGGGGTTATTAACTAATCTAACCCAGTTTCAAACTGGAATCACCCAAATGCACCAAACGAAACTCAAATAACCAGTCTACCCTTTTTTTATAATACCAGTTTTCCGGGAACCGAAACTCATTATCTCGGTTTTTCCTAGTCCGGGACTCTTGGAAAATGGAGACGTGGCCGGATTGAGGCCTACGTGGACCGAAAGGGTGTGAAGTGGCAGTCAGGTGGAGTCCCGATTCCTGAGGAACCGGGATTATGGTAGTTCCGGTTCCCGGCACATCGGTACTAAGCCAACAGGCTTTTTAGAACTGGTCGGGGTATCACGAACTTAGTTGGGATTTGACTAAACGAAAACAATACCGGTTTCTACCAAACCACTACCATCTCCAACAAAAGATTCTAACGGACTCGGTTGGGAATTGACTAGACGAGACAGTCCCGGTTTATGCCCCACTGTAATTACCATAATCTCGGTTTTTCAGAAACCGGAATTACCCTGATACCGGTCCCCCGGACACCGGTATTAAGATGATTCCGATTCCTGTGATACCGGAATTATTTAACTATAAAATCAACTACGGTTCTTCATTTTCAAACACACAATTCAATCATCTCTCTTCAATTCAATCATTGCTCTCTCTTCAATTCTTACCATGTCTGACATGAGTGATGATTCTGGGGATGTGTATATGTCTACATTGGCAACATTGGATAATCCAATAAGAAACGAGTATGACCGTGATGAGATGGAGAATTTGGATAATGTTGCCGATGAATATCCCGATGTGGAAATAGTTCAAGATCGAATCGTCTGGAACCATCTGAGTTTCACTGATATCTCGGCATGGAAAATAAATTGACCATCAGATGAGAATGTGAAGGTCCACCATCCTAACTCCCCAGATCTTTGAAAGGATACTATTTTTTCAAATAAAGAGAATGTCATGCTTGCTGTGTAAAGATACTCAATTCTAAATCGGGTGGAGTTTAGGGTAAGAAAGTCTGACACAACTAAACTGGTGTTAGAATGTCGAAAGGGTAAGTATGTCTGTGGCGCCTTCGAGTGGTGGTGATGCAACAAACAACTTACTGGACGGTCCGCAAGTACGGAAGGGACCACATATGCCATAACAACAACATTCTACAAAGTAACATCCACTTGAACGCGCATTTCGTAGCGAGGGAGATGTGGAATGTGATGAATGCAAACACGAAGTTCTCTGTCGGACAGATACAGAATTTAATTCAGCGGTATGAAATAAGTTACTGGAAGGCATGGAAAGCACAATAGAAAGCGTTGGTCTATTTGTTCGGCAAATGGGACGAATCATTCAATAGACTGCCACATTTGATGCAGGCTTTACAGGATTCCAGCAACAACAACAATTTTGTTAAGTGGGATGTCACACCACTTGATGATGGTACCATACAGGTAAATCGGATATTTTGGGCTTTTTCTGAATGCATTCATGCATTCAAGCACTGTCGTCCCATAATATCTATAGACGGAACACACATGTACGGGAAGTACAATGCGAAATTGTTAGTTGCAATCAGGTTAGACGCAAACAATCACATACTGCCATTAGCCTTTGCGCTTGTGGAGAGCGAGAACACTTCCAGCTGGAAGTGGTTCATGGCTTGTATGATGAGTTTCCTGCACATTCTCGTCTCCAACCTCCTCCACATCATCGTCTATCCTCGGCTGATATAAACGACGAGTGTGTCTTGAATACCAAGTGAAATACTGTGCAGTGGGTTTGTCGATATTCGCATACGGGTCCCCCATATCTCCATCTATCAATCTCTCATGGCGATTAATCCACAAGGCAATGTAACTAGCGTGGAAGACAACCCAATCCCTATTCTTCTTCCTATCCATTCCGTGGAATTGGTCTGAACTTCCAATTGGGTTTGGTGGAACACCTTGTCGAAAACCATACTATCTCGCAACACGTGCTGGATGATGCCACTCAATTATGTTGTAACAGATAAGGAGCACATCAGCCCTCCAAAAGGTTTGTTGACCCTCCAGACAAATCGGCTTCAACAACTCATACAAGGTGTAATCATACGGTCTCCATATGAAATCGCCCGGTTGCATCTTCTGTATAGCATCACGATACTGCAACAAACTCCCTTTTGGTACTCCTACCCAACGTTTTGGCCCAACCCATTTCCTGTACATAAAAGTTAAATATCAGTTAAATATAAGTAGAAGTAAAATACTATAAATAAAAAATTTCTAAATATAAATACTTACAAGTACGACCACGCTCCACGCAAACCTGGTTCGAACTCTGCATCTGCCGGCGGCTACACGACATGAATTAATATCTTCGGCACACCGATGTGGGATAGTCTATCCCATGACCAAAATTGGATAATTAAAGGCGCACCGGCAAGCTGACTGTGTCCGATCGTACATGCACCACACATGTTACTATACAGACATGCTAACACAACACTTCCCCAACTTAGTTTCTAACCCTATCAAGGTTCTCTAACAAGGGTTGAAAGTAAAGAGGAATCGGCTTACCGCTCTTGTCACTGAATAATGTCGAACCTATAAGATTGAGTAGATACGTCCTTGCATATTTCTTCAATGTCTCATCATCTGCATCCACGGGAATCTGCGCCAAATGGTTCGAAAACCAACTTCTCTTTGCCATACCGGGTGCTTTGTCATAACACACGGGGTATACTCCCAGCAATCTTACACAAACCTCTTCGAAATTCAGCTTCGACATTCCCGTTGATGGACCATAATTATACGAATCAAAAACACAGTAAAACCCACTAAATTAGACTGTTTGTCTATTTAACTTTTGCTTGTTAGTTCCGATATATTTCTACAGGGTATTTTGGCGCTTAGAGAGAAAACACGCTAAGGAGAGGATTTTACGCTGAAAAGATATTATGAGTCATTCCAAGGTCAAGATCAGACGCTGAACAAAGAAATCTCCAGATCCTGACATTGAATTACTCTATACAAATCCAACCGAGGAACAACCAAAGTCAGACCGGAGCAAAATTGGATTGATAGTTTTGTGAAAAGACTGCACAAAACTATCAAAACTCATCCATGGACCAAGTGACCGGCGGCTTTGGTGAAGAAGATGACTCATGGGTGGCCTTCCTCCCCTTCTCCCCCTTGGATGACCGATGGCTATGGGAGGAGGTGACCAAAGTCACCTCCCCTCCTCCCTTTCTCACTTGCAACCGGCGGCTTTCAAGCCACCATGGGAATGTGACATGTGGTGGCTCCTCCTCCACATGCTCCTCCCCTCCTCCTCCACCCTTGGATGCAAAACCACATGCCACCATCTCCACCCTCCATCCTCCTCCCCTTTGGCTATAAAAGGAGAGCTCCTCCTCCTCATTTGTATCATCCAAAAATTGTAAACACTAATCTCTCTAAAAGTTTTGGTTACTTTGTAAGTTTGGTTTATGAAATAATACTCCTGCTGGTTCTTGAGTATTATAATACTGTAGAGAATACTCCTGTTGGTTCTTGAGTATTATAATACTGTAGAGAATACTCCTGTTGGTTCTTGAGTATTCAGTAGGAATTAGGAATACTCCTGTTCGTTCTTGAGTATTCCACCCCCTCTCCTCTTACTGTCTTTCAAAAACCCCCGAGTATTTAGCTATGATATCCTCTTCCATGGATATTCGTAGCTAAACTCTTTATTCGGTTTAGGGTGTGTACTTGTATCATAAAATGTTTTAATTCTTTTAGTTTCTGTATTCAAAACTTGTTCTATGTGCCATATATTAGGTTAGAACTTCCAAGGTTGAGTGGATGCTTGGAATGGCAAAGCTCTTCCGTGGGGTTCGTAAACATACTCGGATAAGTGGATGCTTGGAATGGCAAAGCTTATCTGAGGAGTTTGACCTTTCTAAAACACCATTTGGTTGCTCGGGAATGAAAGACCAAATGGATGCACACAGGCTAATATACCTTGGAATGGGGTATTAGTCTAAGTAGAACAAGTGCTCTACGACTTTTACAAAAGACTAGACGGTGTTGCAAGTTGAGTGCTTGGAATGGCCTCGATTCACTTTCGAACACTTTTGCAAAAGGCTAGACAGTGTTGCAAGTCGAGTGCTTGGAATGGCCTTGATTCACGTTTGAATACTTAGAAAGGTTACTAAAATAATAAACAGACTATGATACAAGGCCCCTGAAACCGAATGCTTTCCTGAGATTCAAAACCCCCTGTATTTACTTTTATAAATTACTCGATCATCTGCAATCACCAACCGCTCATCTACCGGAGGACTCACCAATCACGCATCACCCACTGTAAGTCTTCTTTCTTTAAATTCAGTATTTACTTTCTGTAATTTACTTTTCCGCACTCAAAAACCAAAAACAACAAAAAAAGTCACTTAGTCATAACCGCTAAAAATCTCAATCAAACCTAAAAAATGCTCCCATCCTGTACAAATCCCACAAAGAACAACGTATCCTCCTAATTCCCTAGGGTTCGACCCCTACTTACCACTTGCTACCCAGTAGTGTAGTTGCGAGTAGCGGAAAATATAAATTTATTTGCACAGCGAACATTGCACCTTAACGACAGTGCAGTGGGCTTCGTCACCCGTCATAGGCTCTCCTTTTACAGGGAGCCCAGTAAGTAATGACATGTCCTGCAACGTGATTTTGGCCTCACCCTCATTGAAATGAAAGGTGTGTGTCTCTGGCCTCCACCTCTCTATCACGGCTATCAATAATGATGGATCAGTTTTCACATCGCAAACCTGAGTCCATGGATAAAATCCAGCAGCAACCACATAATGGTGTATTCGATGATCAAGTGGCAATGCACCCCCTTTGTAAATCTTAAGGGGTACGTTTGCCTTCCCTTTTGGATCCAACTATCAACCAAAAATGGCATTCAATATTAGTAACATATTAAATTATGAATGATAATTAACTTAAATTAACAAACTAACCTCTGAATTCCAAATCGCCTCTGTACGATGAGTACTCTACTGACGTAGGACTGAGTTGTCAATCGGACCAGGATGAATTATGTCATCCGCATCCAGATTCGGATGCAAAATAGCTTGCGAAGGTCTTTGTGAAGATGATGGTCTATATGAGTCCATATCTGCATCACCAATTTCATCAGAAACCAAAATCATAAAATGAAAATCAAATTCAAGTATTAAAATCAACAATTCACTCAAATTCTTCAATTAATTAACTAACAATTAACAATTAACAATTGAGATCACAATCAAATTTGAAGTGTATGACAATCATATTCACCAATTAATATTCCTATTCTTCTAAAACTCTAATCTATGTTAAATAACTAACAATTAACCCTAAAATTAACAACTAACAAAGCAAGGAAACTCATTATCGATTTACGGTGAACGAGATCGTCGGAATTGGTCGATGTGCGGCGGTTGGGACCTGCGGAGGCGTCGGACCTGCGAGGCCTCGGCGTCGGGGGATTTGAAGAAAGGAGGAGCTTCGGCGGAATGAAGAAGAGAAAACCCTGATTTTGGATTAGAAGAATACCGGTTCCTCTTAAACCGGTATCATTATGATTCCGGTTCCTCTTACACTGGAATTGACGTGTATGACAACTCAGCGCCACTTCGTCCACTACGGCCCAATATCGTTCCACATCGGCTATTTTTAATAATGCCGATGATACCTGTTGTACCGGTATTAGCCAAAAACCATAATGCCGGTTCCCTTTGAACCGGCATTATAAAAAAAGGGGTAAATTGGTTACTTGAGTTTTGTTTGGTTCATTTGGGTGATTCCAGTTTGAAACTGAGTTAGATTAGTTAATAATCCGTACTTTTGCCATCCAGGGGCGAATGCAGCAGGTGGGTTGCTCGGACTGCAGCCCGGGTAGAATTTGACCCAATAATTTTTTTTAGTTTTCAATTTGTAGTTTGCGGAGAGTTTTTAGTATGCAGTTTGCTGAGGAATGCAATTGTAATTTGCAATTTGCGATTTGGGGAGTCGCGATCGACTTCAGGAAGAGCCAACCGATTTCAGACCTGAGGAGCTTGTTAAGAAAGAGCCGACCGATTTCAATGAAAACTCGAGATGTTAGACATCATTCTGTTCAGAGAGGATAAGGGCAGAAACCCGGAAAAATCACCAGTTTGCCCCAAATCCGAACTCAAATCACCCATATACACCAAACCAAACTCAAATCACCAATCTATCCCACTTTTTAATAATTCCAGCTCGACACACACCGGAACTATAGGATTCCGGTTTATATTGAACCGGAATTGTTAATAAGTTACGATGTGGCTTGGATCGGGGCCAACGTGGACCAGATAGTCTGAGTTGTCCTACACGTGGGTTCCGGTTCCAAATACACCGGAATTACAGAAGTTCCGGTTTAGAATACACCGGTATTAAGCCAACAGGCTTTTCAGACTTGGTCGGGGTATCACGGGCTTAGTCTGGATGTGACCAGACTGGAATAATTCCGGTTTAATACACACCGGAACTCTCTGTACACAAAAGATTCTAAAGGTCCCAGTTGGGAAGAGACTGAACGGAACTAGATACCTATAATTCCGGTTACACATAAGCCGGAATTATAATAATTTCGGTTTATTTGTAACCGGAATTGTAATAATTCCGGTTTATGTCCAACCCGAACTAGATACCTATAAATTGAAGCTCGGTTTGTTCATTTTCAACACAGAACAAACATCTCTCTTCCCTAACAAACATCTATCTCTGATTCTATACCATGTCTGACATGAGCGATGATTCTGGGGAGTATATGGCCACATTGTCAACATTAGATAATCCAATAAGAGACGAGTATGATCGCGATGCGATGGAGAATTTGGATAATGTTGCCGATGAATATCCTGATGCGGAGGAAGTTCAAGATCGTATCGTCTGGGACCATCCGAGTTTCACTGATATCTCGGCATGGGAAATATATCAACCAACAGATGAAAATGTGAGGGTTCACCATCTGAACTCCCCGGATCTTGGAGAGGGCTCTCTTTTTTCGAGTAAAGAGAATGTCATGCTTGCTGTGCAGAGATACTCAATTCTAAATCGGGTGGAGTTTAGGGTAAGAAAGTCTGACACTCGCAAACTGGTACTAGAATGTCGTAAGGGTGAAGGAATATGTCCGTGGCGCCTTCGAGTGGTGGTGTTGGCACGAACAACTTACTGGACGGTCCGCAAGTACGGAGGGGACCACGTGTGCCATAACAACAGCATCCTGCAAAGTAACATCCACTTGAACGCGCAGTTCATAGCGAGGGAGATGCGGAATGTGATGGATGCAAACACGAAGTTCTCCGCAGGACAGATACGGAATATAATTCAGCGGGATTACGGGTATGAAATAAGCTACTGGAAGGCATGGAAAGCGCAACAGAAAGCGTTGGTCTACTTGTTCGGTAAATGGGACGAATCATTCAACAAACTGCCACATTTGATGCAGGCTTTACATGATTCCAGCAACAACAGCCATTTTATCAAGTGGGACGTCACACCACTCGATGATGGGACTATGCAGGTGAATCGGATATTTTGGGCTTTTGATGAATGCATCAAAGCTTTTGAGCACTGTCGACCCATATTATCTATAGACGGCACGCACATGTACGGGAAGTACAATGCGAAATTGTTGATTGCAATCGGGTTAGACGCGAACAACGGCATACTGCCATTAGGCTTTGCGCTTGTGGAGAGCGAGAACACTTCAAGCTGGAAGTGGTTCATGTCTTGTATCCGGGAAGGAGTGACCCAACGGGTGGGGCTGTGCGTTGTATCTGACAGGCACGCTGGAATATTGGCTGCCATGCGGCAACCTGAATGGAAGGAGCCTATGGCTTACCATCGTGTGTGCGTACGGCACTTGCAGAGCAACTTCATGACGAAGGTGAACGATGAGGTCCTGAAAGCATAACTTGGCGATGTGGCGTATGCGAAGAAGGAGTTGAAGTTCACGAAGAAGTTTGGAGAGCTCCTAGAACTATTGAATGATCAGCCACGTGTTCGAAAATGGTTGGTAGATATGAATAAGGAAACCTGGACACAGGCGTACGACCACGGTGGACTTCGATGGGGCAATATGACTACGAATGCTTCAGAGTGTTTGAACAAAATTTTGAGGAATGGTCGTGATTTGCCAGTTTCTTCACTGGTTATGTACACGTACAAGCAGATAGCTGCTTATTTCGTCAAGCGATCACAGAGACCGTACAACAACGATGGAGAACTATTTCCTCCCAAAATTCGTGAAAGGTTGGCAGAACTACGGGCTAGGGCAGAGTTCCACATCGTGACGCTCTACAATCCAGTCGACCGTGTCTTTGATGTCCTGACGAGAAAGAACCATATCACGTACCGTGTAAACCTGGATGCACGAACATGTTCGTGTGGGAAGTGGACATTGTTCAAGTACCCTTGTTCTCACGCCATTGCAGCATGCAGAAACGCACGGGTTGAATACTCGTATTATGTCCCCGCAGAATACACGCTCGATGCGTATTACCGGACTTGGGGATATTTTTTCAACCCCTTACCCCATGAGAGTTTTTGGCGTGCTTATGAAGGTTGCGTTCATGTTCCAAATCCTCGCTTCAAGCGTACCAAAGGTGGGAGACCCCCAACCAGACGAAGGCGTAATGAGATGGACCAGCGCCATCGACATTTAGGGGAATCCAGTAGCCAGGCAGCGTCTTCATCAAATCCAACACCGCAAATCCAAAGATGCTCCCACTGCAACTTAGTGGGTCACAACAAGCGTGCTTGTCCGACCCGCAACCATAATTGAACCCACTAGTTCTGTGTAATCAAGTTATGCGATCATTTTAAGTGCTTATGCAACTACTATCATAACAACAATACGAATCACTAAGCAATGATATATTAAATTTTAGTGAAATGTAATATTCAACATCCATCAAATGACAAAACATGATAACATTCGACAACAATCAATCATCGGATCCCTGTCCACCTCGGCCCCTCCGTGGTCTCTTCCCTAAGTTACGCATATACGAATATCTGGACTCTCCATGCTCGCGCTCGCTTCTGCGCACTTCGGGCTGTGAGGAGCTAGAAGGTCGGTGATGATCATCGATCGCGTCCTCGACATCCTCGACATCCTCTCCTCCTCCGAGCCCAAGATCAGCTGAAGCATATAAATCATCTTATTAACTTGGCATGAGTAGATGTAAAAAAAATTAATTGAAGTTAAATATATAAAATATCCATACCCATATCTAATGTAATAGTATGTGGATCGACACCCACAATAGCAGGATCTGTAAGCTTCTTCACTTCCCCGTACAAATGGTGGAACAGATGATGAAACCCCATACGGGAATACTCATCCGTGCTGTTGAGGAAGTAATTACCGGCATCACGTGCACCAATGACGTAACCACGTAGCTGTAAAATGCAAAGCACTTATAAGTATATGAAGCAATTACTGACTAAATAGGTAAATAATAATTGAAATTTCAATTGAACATACATGCTCGGGTATCATGTATGCATCTGGGCGATAAGTATGCCGAGTTTCCTGCACGTCCACATCCTCCGCCTCCACATCCTGATCCATCCTCGGCTGGATTAACCGACGAGTGTGTCGCGAATACCAAGTAAAATAATCTGCTGTGGGGTCGTCAAGGTTCGCAAAAGGGACCGCCATATCTCCGTCAATCAATCTCTCGTGACGACTATTCCACAGTGCAATGTACCTAGCGTGGTAGACAACCCAGTCCATATTCTTCTTTCTATCCATCCCGTGGCAAGGGTCTGAACTTCCAACTGAGTTTGGCGGAACGCCTTGTGTAAACCCATACTGTCTCATGACACGCGTTGTATGGTGCCACTCAATGATGTTGTAACAGATCAATGGCACATCAGCCCTCCAGGTGGTTTGTTGACCCTGTGCACACAACGGATTCAACAACTCCAACATGGTATAGTCGTATGGTCTCCAAATGAAATCGCCCGGTACCATCTTCTGTATAGCATCGCGGTACTGCAACAAACTACCTTTCGGCACACCTACCCACCTCTTAGGTCCAATCCATTTCCTGTACATAAAAGTTAATTATCCGTTAAATATAATGAAAGGTAAAATACTTTAAATAAAAAAATTTCGAAACATAAATACTTACATGTACGACCACGATCCGCGCAAGGCTGGGTCGAACTCTGCATATGCCGGAGGCAACTCGACAGGAACTGGTACCTTCGGCACACCGATGCGGGATAGTCTATCCCAGCACCAAAATTGAATAATTAACGGCGCACCGGCAAGCTGACTATGTCCGATCATACATGTTGTACACATGTTACTATACAGACATGCCAGCACCGCACTTCCCCAGCTATAGTTCACAACCCTATCAAGGTCCTCTAACAATGGTAGAAAGTGAAGCGAAATCGCCTTACCGCTCTTATCACCAAATAATGTTGAACCTATAAGGTTGAGTAAATACGCCCTCGCGTATTTCTTCAGTGTCTCGTCATCTGTGTCCACGGGGATGTGCGCCAAATGGTTCGTAAACCAACTCCTCTTTGCCATTCCGGGTGCTTTGTCGTAACACTCGGGGTATGCTCCCAGCAATCTAACACAAACCTCTTCGAAATTCATCCTCGTCAGTCCCGTCACAGGCTCCCCTTCTACAGGGAGCCCGGTAAGTAACGACACGTCCTGCAACGTGATTGTGGCCTCCCTCTCATTGAAATGAAAGGTATGAGTCTCTGGCCTCCACCTCTCTATCACGGCAGTCAATAATGATGGATCACTCCTCACATCGCAGATCTGAATCCATGGATAAAATCCAGCAGCAACCACATAATGGCGTATTCGCTTATCAAGGGACAGTGCACCCCCTTTGTGAATCTTAAGGGGTTCGTTTGCATTCCCTTTTATATCCAACTGTCAACCAAAAAATGATGATCAATATTAGTAACATTTTAAATTATGAATGATAATTAACGTAAATTAACAAACTAACCTCAGGTTTCCAAATCGCCTCTGAACGATGACCAGTCTGCTGATGTAGGACTGAGTTGTCAATCGGACCAGGATGAACTATGTCATCCGCATCCATATTCGGATGCAAAATAGCTTGCGACGATCTCTGTGACGAGGACGGTCTATATGAGTCCATATCTGCATCACGATAACAAAATTCACCAACAATTCAACAATTAACAGTCAACAATATATGCATCACGAATTTCATCAGAAACCATATTCAAAATTAACAATCGAACATCAATAAACAATTAACGTATAACACTTAACAATAACGTGATTCACCAATTTCATCATAAACCAAATTCAAAATTCTCAATCAACTAACAATCAATAATTAAAATTCAACATTAACATAATTCACCAAAAAATCAACAATTACCAACCATCAATCCACTCAAATTCTTCGATTCAAATCAACAATAAACCCACATTATATCAACAATTGACTAACAAAATCAACAACATCAATACCCAATTCACCAATTCCAAAATCAAAACCCTATCAAAATCAATAAATTCTGTAATGTCATTACCGGAATGGGTTCGGCGGAATGGCAAGCAGTGTAATTGCCGTCGCCGGAATGGAGAATGGAGCAGCAGCGTTCGGAGGTGTGGCAGGGAGGAGCGGCGGTTAGAGGGAGGAGGGAGAGCTGCGCTGCCGGAATGGAGAAGAGAATGAAACCCTCGATTTTTTGTATTCACATAATTCCGGTTTAGTCTCCACCGGTATCATTATAATTCCGGTGTATTTGGAACCGGAACCCACGTGTAGGACAACTCAGACTATCTGGTCCACGTAGGCCCCGATCCAAGCCACATCGTCACTTATTAACAATTCCGGTTCAATATAAACCGGAATCCTATAGTTCCGGTGTGTGTCGAGCCGGAATTATTGAAAAGTGGGGTAGATTGGTGATTTGAGTTTGGTTTGGTGTATATGGGTGATTTGAGTTTGGATTTGGGGCAAACTGGTGATTTTTCCCAGAAACCCGGACGCTATCCGAGAGTCTCAGAGGCGTCGCTATGCTGATGTCACGTTGGTCGATGAGGTCATCAAGCTTGACGATGAGTGGAGGAAAGGTTAGTCATTTCTGCTGATTTGGATCTTTGTTTTTCCTGATTAGACTTTATTTGGTTTTAGATTTGTGAGTGTTTCTTTGGTGGTTTTAGCTCAGTACGCCGTGGACCAGATCCGGAGGGAACTGAATCAGAAGGCCAAAGACGTTTACCTACTCAAGAGAGTGAGTATTGCATTTTGTGTCTTACTTTGCTTCTCTGCATTTGGTTGCTCAACAAACTTGGGGCTCTAATTGCTTGTTGGACGTTGGTAGTCATTTTGTCGAATGTATCTTATCATCCAAGTTGCCACAAAAATTCCTTATACATCGTTCTAAAGCAATTATTGGTTATGAGAACTGTTTGTATCGTAACATAGATTTCAGGGATGAAGGAGATGGCTATGAGACTTGAAAATGAAGCCCTTATCAAGAACTGTTTGTATCGAGATACCTTGTAAAGTTCCTCATCAAGAACTGTTTGTATCGTAACATAGATTTCAGGCTTTTACTTAAAGGGCGATGGTGTTCGGCTCAATCAAGCCCTTATCAACTTTGGTCTTGATTTTTTTGGAGAAGAGGGCCTATATAATGCTGCAAACTCCATTCTTCACGAGGAAGGATATCATGGCCAAGTGTGCTAACTTTACAAGGTAGCTGTTGCTCATTGTGTCGTTTAAAAAATGTCAACGTAGTTTGGTTTGTGATTATGGAAATAATAGCATTGGCCACTGATTTTCCCCACGTATCATTGGGGTTTGCTAACCTTTTGTCTTTAAAACTAGGTTATGGTTTAGTCCTATCGGAAAAAAACTAGGTTATGGTTTAGTCCTGTATAAAAAATCCTGGTGATGCTTTGTTTCATCCGTCTTATAGGTATCTGAGATTGGCTACACTAATTTGTGAGACTATATTTCTTACAAAATTCTGGTTGCTTCTTTATGCCCAACTGCCGTAATTGCTTTATGATGTTACCTTTGAAATTGCATATGGGGTATTTTGGGTTGTAATACTTGGTTGAATTTGGACTGATCAATTTTCTGGTCTTTGATGTTAACCTGTTACAACATGAGGTATACTGGATTTCAATGGTTGGCCCGCATATCTGTTCTATTTTGTGGTTAAGATATACATACACAGTAGCCACAAAGTGGCAGTCTTTGACTGAACTGTCTATATACAGGTAAACAGGCGAGGGAGATGATAAATACCTTATTGCAACAGCAGAACAGCCCCTATGTGCTTATCATATTGATGACTGGAGCTACAACGGCGCGACACCTTGCATATTGATGATAAAGTTTTCTTTGGCTCTTTGATTTTGCAGAATTTCTTTGATGATCACTCTACAAGAGTTATAGTGGCGCGACACTTTGCATGTTTACCAATGAATCCAAATTTTTTTTTTTGCACCGTCAAGCCCTGATAACTTTCAAATCCTGGATTCGCCCTCTGTTGCCATCATGAGCTAGTTTTTTTGGGATAAATATCATAAGCTAGTTTTGATCAAATGATTTGTGTTATGCTCGGTATTCAATTTGTGTAAGTTATGCGTTATGGTGTATTCTTATGAGTTGGACAGATCTGAAATTTAAAAATTTTCTTGACTTATATTGGAGAATTTTTATTTATGATTTCAATTTGGTGACTTAATTTAAGTATTTGACTATACAACTTAAATTTTAAGATAAAAAGTTAAGAGTGCGGTTCAGGTAAAAAACAGAATTATATATGAAAATTAAAAATCGGATTATTAGCTGACATGTATCCAATTTTTCCGAAATCCTTGATAAAATACGGAGGGTATTATAGTCATCCACATAATCCCATTATTATCGTAATTAATTGCAGTTTCAATTTAGTCCCTGATTTGGAAACTCTGTTAACTATTCAATTCAATCTGATTTTAGGGCTAGCCGTAGTAAGAGATGGACGATTTAGCCAACGTCTTTGCACGTTCGTAAAATCGTTCATATGGTTTTTTTTTTATATATTGTTTGCATTCTGTTTTTGTTTCTGTATTTACTGTATTCGTTTCTATATCCGTTAATTATTGTATTCGTTTCTCAATTTTATTGAGTTTGTATGGTGTTTTCAGTCTTAATCTACGCGTTTTTACATTGCGTAAGATTTTGACAAGATTTTGAAAAAGTGATTATGTTTAGACTTAAATTGATAATGATCAGACTTAACGTATTTAAGCATAATGTTCAGACTTTAAAACAGACTTAAAGCATAATATTCAGACTTAATACATTAAAGTTCAGACTTAATCAATAATGTTTAGACTTAAATGGATAATGATCAAACTTAAATTGATAATGATCAGACTTAAATTGATAATGTTTAGACTTATCACACTTAAATTGATAATGTTCAGACTTATCACACTTAATCAATAATGTTCAGACTTAAAATTGATAATGTTCAGACTTATTCAACTTAATCAATAATGTTCAGACATAAATGGATAATGATCAAACTGAAATTGATAATTTTCATACTTACCAGACTTAATCAATAATGTTCAGACTTAAATGGATATTGATCAGATTTAAATTGATAATGATCATACTTATATTGATAATGTTCAGACTTATCAGATTTAATCAACAATGTTAGGGGAGCGCTCCATTGAGGCAAGGTTGGTAGAATGAGGTAGTGAGGCACAATATGAGTCACTCATTATGGTGATGTGACAGAGAATAGTTTTTTAGTGTTTGCTTTTTACTTTTTGGTAGTGGGACACATGGCGCACACACAAAGCACGGAGGTAGATGTGTGGCTCAGATCGTGCCTCACTGCCTCATTCTAATTTACTTGCCTCATTTGAGCGCTCCTCACAATGTTATACTTAAATGGATAATGATCATACTTAAATTGATAATGATCAGACTTAAATTGATAATGTTCAGATTTAATCAATAATGTTCAGACTTAAATGGATAACGATCATACTCAAATTGATAATAATCATACTTAAATTGATAATGTTCAGACGTATCAAACTTAAATTGATAATGTTCAGACTTATCAGACTCAAACCATAAAAAACATACACAGCTCAAACTCTAAAAACCCTAAAAAAACGTATACAACTCAAACCATAAAAAACATACCCAGCTCAAACTCTAAAAAATAAAAAATCAGACCGTTTCGTTCGCTGTTTGGTGCTGGTTTTGCTGCTCATATTTGAAATTACGATTGATGGATGTTTAGTTTCGAAGATTTATTGAAATCGATCGTAGGTCGGATTTTGCCTGAACTTTTTCGTTTTTTCGTTTTCCACTATACGTTTAATTCAAATAGTATTCTCTAACGTCGTTATAACAGTCTAGGACATTTTTACCATCGGCTATGTTTTGTACTCTCAAACAAATCCAATTTGTTATTCCATATTTAAAAAAAGAACCCGGAGTATGATTGATCAAATAATATACGTGGTAATATTTAATTGAATTTTTAGTTTTTATATATAATCATGATTTTTATTTGATGCGAACTCAAAAGTTAAACATTTGATTGAAATGAAATCAAGTGCCTTAAGCACATGTCTAAATAAGGTGCTAATTGAAAAGGAAGAAAAAAAAACAGAATTTAAGTTCAACAAAACAGATTCTTAACTTCCAATAAAAATGTACAACTATATTTTGATCTTTCAAAACTATGTACTCGAATCTACGAGACTGATTTATGCAAGCGATGCTTGACATTAGGGATGGGCTCGGGTCGGTTCGGGCCGGTTTTTTGTGAAAACCGAACCGAAACCCAAAAATTCGGTTCGGTTCGGGTTCGGTCCTTCTAAAATTGAAAACCGACCAAAGCTCAAAAATTTGGGTTTCGGGCCGGTTCGGTCTTTTTCGTTCCTTTCGGTCTTTTTCGGTTCGGGTTTTCGAGCTTTTTCGGTTCGGTCCTTTTCGGTTCTGGTCGGTTCGGTCCTTTTTTGCGATTTTCCAGTTTTTTTCCGATCTTTTTCGGGGGTTTTCGGTCTTTTTTTCGGGTTTTTTGGTCTTTTTTCGGATTTTTTCGGTCTTTTTTCGGTCTTTTTATGTAAATTCAATTTTCGGTTCTGTTCGGGCCGGGTTCGGTTCGGTTCGGGCCGGGTTCGATTCGGTTCGGGCCGGGTTTGATTCGGTTCGGTTCGGGTC
Organism: Rhodiola kirilowii; assembly: GCA_033675215.1. Classification (NCBI taxonomy): domain Eukaryota; kingdom Viridiplantae; phylum Streptophyta; class Magnoliopsida; order Saxifragales; family Crassulaceae; genus Rhodiola; species Rhodiola kirilowii. The sequence goes on from CM066201.1 coordinate 10,487,098, forward strand.
GGGTTCTGTAAATTGACAGAAAACACATATGTTCGGTTCGGTTCGGGCTTTCGGTCCGAGAAAAAAGCAAACCCGAGACCGAACCGAACCGAACCATTCGGTTCGGGTTTTTTTCGGTTCGGTTTTTGGTACGAGAAAAACCGGCCCGTTCGGACTTTTTTCGATTCGGTTCGGACCGTATTCGGTCTTTTCGGTCTTTTCGCCCGCCCCTACTTGACATATTGAAGCTTAAGACTCCTCTTGTAAAGACTAAAGAGATAGGTTTGGTGTTAGTGGATAATTTGTGGTTATGGGAGAGAGAGGAGAAGGGAGGCATGTGACTTGTGACTTGTGACTTGTGACTTGTGACTTGTGACTTGTGACTTGTGAGTAGTGGGGTAGTAGTTGTAGTGTTGAAGATGGTGGTCAGCACAGTCAAATGTTTGGTGGTGTTTCATGTGAATGCATTAATTTAAGATTTTAGGGTATGATTATCAAACAAAAAAAAGAAAAAGATTTTAGGGTATGTTGTGTAGGGTTTTTGCATGGAAGTGGAATCAGATTCTTTAAAACAAAGACAAAAGTCAATATAGACCACCTTGGGATCTAACCTTTGCCAAAGTCATTGAGTGGTTTTCACTTTGTCTTTTCTCTTTTATGTTTTGAATGTTGTTATCTCATTCATGGTCTCATGGAATAAACACAGACCTATTTTTACAAGAATGAAAATATTTGCATATACTCTTTTTCATAGAGTTTACCGAAATGGATGATATAGGAATTTGGATCTGCATGGGATACTCGTTCCTTTAATAACTTGGAGATGCATAGTTCCTTTCCACTTTGCTTCCACTTCAATCATAGTATATTTTTAACACCTCATATATACTAACTATTAGTCAATTAAGTATTAACACATGACTTACCTTATCAGGATGCTCTCTCACGGTAACATCAGATGTCATAAGATTCAAAATTTTAAAATCGTAAATTTGAGTGATTAATTTTTTTTTATACTTGAGCCGGTCCAATTGTGTGAACACCTAATTATTGTTATAAAGTAAAGGATTAGAGGCCATCGTGACATATTAACGGTATACGTCTTAGAATTTTCCAGTCATTTCCAATTTTTTTCTTTTTAAAAAAGAATGTTCTCTATAAAAGGACCATCTATTACTTGTTTAACATATAAAGTATTTTGAATTATTGTAGAGTTAAAGCACTTTCCGTTGCTAGACAATTATTTTAAGAATTTGCAAGTCTTGGAAGTTTATGGTTGTGTGGGAATGTTTTTGTTGGGTTTATTAAATTGAAAAAAAAGGGGCTAAGCTTAAACAAAGAAGCATAAATCAAAAGAAAGTTATTGGTTAGGTTAAAACCTAATCCAACATCCAACCAAACCAAAAACTCCCAAATGACAACTAAGATCTTGGGCCCACCTAATCTAAATTAGGTGTTCAATTTATATGTCATCATAAAAAAATTTTTATATGTCATCATCACACCTCATAAATGGTAAAATAAAACCCTTTACTCTTTTTGTTTTTGTTTTTGTTTTGAAAATATAATGAACGACTATTACTGGGCTTAGTGACCCAACAAGCCCAATCGAAGCATTCTATACTTTAATGGTCCTCACTGGTGGCCCAATAGTGCAATGTTAACGCGTACTATGAGAACGACGAAAGTGCGCGCAAATTCTACCAGACCAGTCAGATTAGCGTAACGGAGATTGCGATCTAGGGTTTACTATGCGGGCCGTTCATGGTGGATCGATCGAGAAGTTGCTCGTAAATGTCCAGATCGGAGTAGATGTGGTGCGAGCAATTTCAATTCGGTAAAAATGATTTTGGTTTTCGAGTTGATTACAACATGTCGTCAGATTTGTTGCGTGATTGCTTTTTTTTTGAAAAACCGAATCTTTGTGTTTTTATGGAAATGTGAGTTGTAGCGTACAGAGGAGAGACTGATTTCGAGCTGTTGAGGTTGTATTTGTTGAGGGTTAAGGGATAAGTGTCTTACTGGATGTCTGTGTTTTGTGCCCTAGGGGAGATCCTGCAGTGTGGTAAGAGTGGAACCTGATCTATATGGATAGCTTAACTTTTAAGGTGAAAATAGAAATTTACTAGGAATAGTTCGAATGATTTTCCAAATTTGAGCAAACTGGTGTCCAATATACTCAATTTGGGAAATTGATTCCCAATTTACTCGCTTTATGTATAGCGCTGTTCATGCTCTTTTAGCTTAGGCGCTGCTTGTAGGAGCGACTTAGGTGGATACACATTGGAGCCGACTGTACTGAAGATAACCTTAATATGCATGAATAGGACTAAAACACTCATAGCAACAACACCTAGGCTATAAGTGCTGGCCACTGTTCTTGAGAACCCAATTAACTGAAAAAATTCGAATTTCATTGTTTTTGAATTGGTTGTGTTTAAGCATTAGTGCCATCCGTATAGGTAAGTACATTGTGATGTTAGCATCTGGTTGCAAACCAGTTGGTGTTAGAAAATTGTAGTAGCTGTTTTGCTTACTCTCCTGGGAACAAGAAACTGCGTACACGTGTCTTGTGAATGAAGGTGCACACATTCAGGGATGATATGGCAGAGGGATGTGGTTAAATTTGTAGGGATGTGGTCAAACTCTGGAGAACCTCATCACGGGTAGGATTCCATCTGTGCCCGAAAATGTTCTGTTTGATAGCTGATTTTAAAATACTAAAGGTTCCTTGTTTTTCTACAGTCATTTTTTGACACGGCTTTACATCCTTTTGAGGGACAAGATGGAAGGAAGGATGTGACTGAATTTAGAGAACCTCGTCAGAAGGGATGAGGCTAAATTTTTGAAAACCTCATCAAGGGTAGGATTTTTGCTTAAATTTCAAATTGGTTTGCCTGTGTACTTTATTCTGACTTTTGTGCTGTTCTTACAATGTTCAAGATTGGTATATCATCTAAGCTTGATGTCATTTGTTTGAAAGGGGCTGCAAATATCATCTCCTAAATCCAAAAGAGTTTTGTTGTGTGTCCTTAAAAGTTAAAACAGAAATGTAAATGAATAGGGCTTATGTTTTGTATTTATGTATATATCCAAAAGAGGCTGCAATTTCCACTCCAGCCTTCCACACAATCTCTATCATGATTCATGATGCCAGAGAAGCCAAAACTCACCGCCCTAACATCTGCAGTACTCCCCCCTTTGCCATAATAATTTATACTGCTCAATGGTTTGTTTGTTTGTTTGTTTGTTGATGACAACATATTTGACATTTAGATTGACACTTCAAGACTCGATCTTTTGACATGTTCTGCTTCCTTGTTTAATCAAACTAGGGCCCAATGATATTGAAGAACAACATGCTCGCCCATAAGCTACAAATCCTTTCGCATCTTGCCACCTTCCATCTGTCTCTTTAAATTTTCTCATCATACGCTTACGCAAATATTATGTAATTTCATTGTTACAGTCAAGACAAAATTTCGATCTTGCAATTACTTTGTTTTATTTTTCATGTAATGTTTTAAGATTATGACATTATGGATGATGCTGTTTCAGGCAGTGAAGCACTTGTAAGTAGCCATGACTGACCGCTCGCACACCTGCTTCCAGCAATGGATCAATCTCCAACAATCCGATCTTGATGAGTTGGTCCAGTCCCTGAATCCTCAATCTGGCGATGAGCGTACCGGTGAAAATGATAGCAAGTACAGTGAGCTGTCTGCTAAAACTGTTTCACACTTTGAAGATTACATGGAAAGTAGAACCAAGCTTGCAAGGGAGGACATATCTCATTTCTTCGCCCCGAGTTGGTGCACCACCCTTGAAAACTCCCTGCTCTGGATAGCTGGCTGCCGTCCATCCATGTTCATTCGTCTCATTTACGCCCTCTGTGGTTGTGAAATTGAGCGCAGCATCTCTCAGTACCTTCAAAGTATGTGCCTTGCTATATCCCTCATATCAAAAAGCAATTAAAGCAGAACTTTTGACAGTAACAATCCATCAGGGGTCTTGAAAACTAACTGTGAATTACTCTCATCTATTCCAAAGGTACCTCGAGCGGGCTGCTGTTTGATCTCTCAGCACAGCAACTCTCTTCCATCAACACATTGCATCTGAAGACGGTAAAGGAAGAGGAGAAGCTGACCAGCCTGCTAGCTAGTTTACAAGAGGACATAGCTGACCAGCCACTAGCTGCAATAGCCAGGGAAGCAAGCCAGATTGGAGAGACCAGTGATGATGTGGAGAAAGCTCTTGATGATCACGAGCATGCCATGGCCGACATTCTCGAGGAAGCCGATAAAATGAGGCTAAAGACACTCAAGGAGCTGCTGAACAACATCCTGACCCCAAAACAAGGTGTCGAGTTCTTGGCAGCAAGCAAGAAACTCCACTTATCTCTCCACGAGTGGGGCAAGAAGAGAGATCAGAGGCATGGCCGCTCCCAAGACCTCAGAAAAGCCTCAGAGTAAACTAGACAATGTCACCTTGTTCATGTGTTTTAAGACCAAATCATAGTTATAAGTAAGCTCAAGGGTCATGCCTATTAAATAAGACCTGATAAGGTTCATTACTCTTCAACAAGTTTACACCCTTACGAAAAGATGCTAATTGCTACCTATTACAAAGGCTGGTGGTACCTCTTAAAAATCAAATAGTGTATATGTGAAATTATACGCATTTCTTGACAACAAGAAAAAAAAAATTATACGCATTTGAATTGGGATTAGGATTTGGGCTCTCCAACCGGTCGAACCGGGCCAAGATCAAAATTTTAAGAAGAATTGTCAAATCTTTATCATGTTGTATTGTTCCATTTAACAGCTTTCTTCCGGCTGTGCTCAACAAAATTTTGTTTCTTCGAACCTCTTATTTTTGGAATAATATGGGTTTACATTCAACAAATCAAGGAATACAACGCATACATTGCATATCTCGGGTACATGTATATTTCTAGCACGTTTGAAGCACAAGTCACACCAAAAACACCAACCCGGAATCGAACTTGACATCTTTCATTGAAGCACATGCCATCTTGGCATCTCTGACTTTAAACTCACAAGTCGACATACTCCTCCAGGTATACAACACATACATTGCATATCTCGGTTACATGTATATTTCTAGCACATTTGAAGCACAAGTCACACCAAGGACACCAACCCGGAATCGAACTTGAATCTTTCATTGAAGCACATGCCATCTTTAGGGGTGTAAACGAGCCGAGCCGAGCCGAGTATCAGGTTGTTCGTGCTCGGCTCGTTTAAAATTTGACGAGTACGAGTTCGAGTCGAGTATTTTCGAGCATTAAAAATATGTGCTCGTGCTCGGCTCGTTTAATTTTTCACGAGTTCGAGCCGAGCTCGAGCTTTAAACGAGCATTTTAATGTAATTAATTTAATATAATAATCTATAGTTAACGAGCTTAAATTGAGCTTTTTATGAGTTCAAACGAGTATTTAACGAGCTTCAATCGAGTTGTAAACGAGCCGTTGAATACTCGAATTAAAATTTTAATGAATTCGAATTCAACTCAAACATTTCGAAAGTCTAAGGAGCTCAAACTCAATATAAACGTTCATTGCTCGGCCTTCAAGTAAACCCAACTCGTGACTCAACTGGTAAGTTTTCTTTTATTCAAAAAATTCAATTCTTTCACTATTGTGTGAGCAATGTGGGACGTAAGACACCCCAACTCTTTTTTGAGTAGATGGCTTTCTGGCATTTTTTTGAAATGAAGGATTGGTGTTTGAGAGATGTGTTTCGACTAATAACTCGAGTAATAATCGAGTCATAAACGAGTTTTAACCGAGTAATTATCGAGCATCTAAACGAGTTGTTCACGAACATACACGAGCCGAACACCATTCGGCTCGTACTCGGCTCGTTTATTAAACGAGCCTAAAAGTTATGCTCGTGCTCGGCTCGTTTAACTTCGAGCCGAGCTTTGACCGAGCTTTGACCGAGCATGTTCACGAGCAGCTCGCGAGTGTATCGGCTCATTTACACCGCTAGCCATCTTAGCACATCTGACTTTAAACTCACAAGTCGACATAGCCCTCCATAGTAAGACAGAAAAGAGAATGTTTAAAGCACAAAGTCACACCAAGGACACCAACCCGGAATCGAACTTGACATCTTTCACCCTTCCATAGTAGGACAGAAAAGGGAAGAGGAAAACATCCGCAAAGGATGAAGGAAAGGTCCACACATCTTTCATTGAAGCACATGTCATTTTGGCACCTTTGACTTTAAACTCACAAGTCGACATACCCCTCCATAGTAGGACAGAAAAGGGAGAGGAAAACATCCGTAAATGATGGAGGAAAGGTCCACACCATAGGTGAGACTAGGAAAATTTCACATAAAATATGGAAAGAAAAGTGCCACGGTGGGGTTCGAACCCTTGACATTGTCATTAGAAATCAAGGAGTTCTATCAACTCAATCACCACATTGTTGACAATTGATACTTTATTCAAATAGTATTAATATTTTTAGCGTGAAGATTAAGCTCCTTCAAAAATACCTTAAAAAGTTTCAATCATATTTGATATTACCATTCCTTCAATCCAACGCTAGAAAATTTAGATCCTAACTCTGTCCCCGGCAATAGTGCACGTATGATTCATTCTCAAAGATATACAAGAGTTCTTAAGTTCTCCCCCATATAGGAACGCTCCTCCATTTCTATTCTTGTAAATGTAGAATTACTTTCTCTAAAAATCTCTCCATTTCTATGTTTAAATTCAACAGTTCAAAGTATAAAGTTGGTTTGCATGAATTACTTCTTCAAGAATCAGCAATGTTGGCCTTATTTATCAATCCATTCACGCTACAAATTTGACCTTGAAATAAAACACAAGTTACATTTCTTCGAGGATCAATCATTATGAAGTCTCCAGAAGATCCGATTCAGGTCTGCCTTACTTTGATTTTTTGATGTATGCAACATGAGATGTGTTGGAGACCTTAACGATCGTCCCCAGCTCAGGAACCACCAAGCACTTGGACGACTCGGCCTTGTAAAAGAACCCTAAACACTTACAATCCGAATTGCATTTCTTCTGACAATCCGCCACCTTGATCGGTCTGATCCCATCATTGAACCGGCTACTGAAATGCTCAGCTGGTGGACCCTTGTGTTTTGATGATAACAAACACTTAACTAATAATCCACTTGAGTGTGCAGAAATCACTGTCTGACAGGTAAGCTCACCGGACATCTCTGAGAGAGAGAGCAAAGCTGCGAGAGAGATGTGTTCCATGTGAGAGACAAACCGACTTATGACGAGATCGGATCGAGGAGAATATATTCGACATAAATCAGGAGATATACGAGAATATACATGCTGGATAATTGATGAGAAGAATTGATATCCATATATACGAATAAGTATATACGATGGGAAGATCGAAGCCAGATTTGGGAAGCAAATATATGATGTGGTTAAGATATGGAAATATCTTAACCATATCACATCTGCGAGATAACAACCGGATCTCTGATGGAGATATGCTTTGCCGACTTAAAGAGACTATAAAAGGAAGAGAAGTCTTCGAAGAGAAGTTTGGCTTTTTGGAGATAGCAATCGGTGATCGAAGAGAAGATCAATTCCGGAGCTGACGAAGTGCTGCTGTGTGCGGACGAGACAGATCGTGTTAATTGATACTTTGAGTTGAGTAGCATTGTTAGCTGTTGATGGACCAAAGTTATACGAGTCAGAAACACAGTAAAACCCCCCAAATTAGACTGTTTGTCTATCTAACGTCTACGTGTTAGTCCCGATATATTTCCACAGGGCATTTTAGAGACTGAAGTGAAAACATGCTAAGGAGAGGATTTTAAGCTGAAAAGATAACAAGAGTCAATCCAAGGTCAAGATCATATGCCGACTGAAGAAATATCAAGGATCCTGACGTTGAATTGATCATAACAAATTAATCAGAAGAATCAGGAGTGGAGTCAAGACAGCCCGGGGAAGAAACACATTTACAGTTTTGTGAAAAGACTGCACAAAACTGTACAAAACTCACACATAAGGCAAGGTGACCGGCCACTTGAAGAAGTGGTGGCCAAAGGAGGAGCTCCTCCCCTTCCACCACCGGCAACCGGCGGCTCTCCTCCACCACAACCGGCGGCTTTGCTCCTCCTCCACATGGCACCTCCTCCTTGCTCCTCCTCTCCTTCCTCCATGTGTGGCCATCTCCTCCATCCATTTTCTCCTCCAATCACAATGCAACACTTGCCTCCATCTCCTCCTCCTCCCATGGCTATATAAGGAGGAGCTCCTCCTCCTCCAAACACACACCAAAATCTCAATTCACTTCTCTCTCTAGAAGTTGTAATACTTGTAAGTTGTAATCTTGCTTTGGAAATAAAGGATAGCTCCCTTGGCGCTTCAACGGTTGTAAGTATCTCTTAGTATTTATTTATTTAACTGTTGTCTTTAATTCCTTAGTATAATGTTTAGCGCGATGAATAGTAGCTAAACTTGTAGTTCGGTCTAAGGGGCGCACTTGTATTATAAATGTTTTAAGACTATTAACTTAGTGTCTAGTCTAAGTATTCAAAACTTATTCTATGTGCCATATATTAAGTCAGAACGTCCAAGGTAGAGTGGATGCTTGGAATGGCAAAACTCTACAGCGGGGTTCGTAAACTTGTACGGATAAGTGGATGCTTGGAATGGCAAAGCTTATCTGAGAAGTTTGACTCATCTTAAACACCATTTGGTTGATCGGGAATGATTGATCAAATGGATGCACATAGGCTAATATAACCGGGAATGGAGTATTAGTCTAAATAGAATAAGTGTTCTACGTCCTTGGAATAGGCTAGACAGTGTACGCAAATCGAGTGCTTGGAATGGCCTTGATACACCGTTTGAATACTTAGGAGAGTCACTAAAGGTCAATGATAAACTGGATATAATACAAGTCCCCTGAAACCGAACATTTCTCTTTAATTATAATCTGTAATTTACTTTCCAGTATTAAAATCAACCAACCAATCAATCAATCAATCAATCAAAATAGCTGGTAGCTTTAAAACCAACCGACCGACTTTAAACACGTTCCCACGCTCTCTCGATAAACAACCCCCTCAAAGACATCTATTCCCCTGATTCCCTTGGGTTCGACCCCTACTTACCAAGTACTACCCAGTAGTATAGTCGCAAGTAGTGGACTATTATAAATTTATTTGTACAAATCGCTTCGACGACGAGCAGTCTGTCAGCTGTCACTAAGTGTAACAATCTACAAGCATACTCTTTCATCAATAACATTGATCTTGAAGCCCTTCTGGAACTGTCCAGAAGGCAAGTGGTTTTCAGCCTGCTGCAAGGATTGCAGTAAGGTTTCCACTCTAAACCGTGAGCATTTACTTTCCGTTCTATATTTCCTGTACGAAAGTTTATTTCCGCTGCCATCTGTCTGAGGGATACCACTCTGGGATCTCCCTCACATAGTTGGCTAACTTAACGATCCATCAATTGGTATCAGAGCCGGGAAGCTCTAGATTGTGTGTTAGCCTTTGCAGGAAATCATGTCTAACGGAGGAGACTCGTTCTGGAAGCCGCCGGTGCTTAGTCCAGGAGAATATGACTGGTGGAAGGATCAATTTGAAGCTCATGTCTGCTCGGTGGATGGGAAGCTGTGGCGTGTGTTCGAAAAGGGTAACTTCCCTATTCTGGATGTGACAGATCCGAAAAAACCAAAGGAGAAGGAGAAGGACAAATACACCGAAGCTGACTACAAATCTCTCCAGCTGAACTCCAGGGCCAAGAAGGTTCTGTACATGGCTCTCTCACCAGGAGATCAAGTGAAGATGGCTGTGTACAAGACTGCAAAGGAGCAGTGGGATGGGCTTGCTAGACTATACGAGGGAAATCAGGACATTAAACGCAACAGAATCCTAGCTGCCACAAAGGATTACGAAACTGTCGAACATCGAAAGGATGAATCTTTGGATGACTTCTACACCAGATTTCAAATCATCGTCGCTCAGCTAAACTCCCTGGATGAAGTACTCCCACAGTGGAAGGTAACTCATCAGTTCATGCAAGCTCTCAGCTCTAAATGGGACACAGTCACTACCGCACTCCAAGCTCAGAAAGGGATCAAAGACATCACTCTGGAAGAACTCGTGGCGAATCTGCAAAGCCAAGCTTGAATAACAGAGAGGAAAATAGCCAGAAGATAAGCTGGAAAATCTCAAGCTATATCATTGAAAGTTGAGAAGGCTCTGGACATCGCCCAAGTAAGCCTGCCATCTAAGAGTGAGGACGAGGAGATAGCTCTTCTCTCAAGGGCCTTCAAGATGGTAAACACAGGCAGAACACAGAACAGAGGTGTCTCTGGTGGAGGACGAAATAATCAACGGTGGAACAAAGGATCTGCCTCAGAGGAAGGCAAGACAAAGGCAGGAGCAAAGGAAGAAAGAACCTGCTATCACTGTCAGAAAAAGGGACATCTTGCTAAAGACTGCTACAGCAAGAAGAAGGGTGAACCACCTGCCCCAAAGGAAGCTCATGCCATGTTTGCTGCCTGGAGTGACTCTGAAGAGGAACAAAGCGATAGGAAGCAAGCTAAGGAGCCATGTCTGATGGCGAACTCCTCAAACAATGAGGTAAATGAATCTGACTCTTTCATAGATCAAGTGTTCAGTGAATCTGACTTTGCAGAAACTATTGCCGAACTACTAAAGAAGATCACAAGCCTTAAGGAACAGATTGAAATCATGAAAGATGAACACGAAGCCGACATGGAAAGCAATCGTCTCTGGTCAACCAAGGCTATGCGACTTGAGAGAGAAATAAAGGAGCATATCTGTAAATGCCCTACCTGTGACCAAAGGGACGCACAAATTGTTGATCTAAGTGAGGGACTGAGGCGCATGAGAATTGACGACACCAGGATGGTAGGATCAATTGCAGAATCGGTCAGGACCCAGTTGGATAACGATGAACTCCGTCAGACTGTCGCCGATCTCAGACAAAAGGAGACGGAGAGAAAGAAAGTCTGGCTCAGAGAACTAGAAGCCAAACAGGTCGAGGAGGTAAGACAAGACTACCTAAGAAAATTTGCCAGACCTGGACTTGGGTATGTTGAAGCGATGAAAGAAACTGATGAAGAGGTGGAAAATAGAAAGATTGTCAAAGGGAAGGGACAAATGACAGAAATCGTAGAGAGCTCCCATCAGTAGAGGAAGCCGAAATCCTCAAGACAGTTAGGAAGTGCAACCTCATCTCCGAGGAACAGTCATCTCCATGAAAATGACTATGGACCCTTCAAGGCTGGGAAAGCTTTTGAAATTTGGAAAAAGATGAGCTCCAACCGTCAACCTCTCACGAGCGACTCTCAGACACGTGGAAACAGGAGACCAGTGCCCTTAGAGAGACACAAGAAAACTGGCAGTCTCTACTACCGTGTCTGCTGGCACTGTGGTCACTTTGACCACTACAGAGCTGACTATGAGAAATGGAGAAAAGCCAATGAGAAGAATTACAGCTATCAGAGAAAGGCCAGTACCGCTCATATACCTGGGAGAAGGGGTTCACCTCATAGAAGGGAAGACAGAGCTGAATGGGCTCGTCGTCACCATGACACAGCTATCTACGGACGACCCAGAACAACCCCCAGGAGAAGAATTAATCTCACCGAAGACAACGACTCTTGTCCCTTAAAGTTCTCTTCTACTGTTAAAACTATCCCAAAGCCCAGTAAGCCCAAGCTTGTCTGGGTTCGTAAAAACTGATTTCTCTCTTGCAGGATGGAGTGAGGAGCAAGCCATGGTATCTGGACAGTGGATGCTCCAAACACATGACGGGAGATCCAAGTTGGTTCATCTCACTCCAAGCCTATTCCGGAGATAACATTATATTCGGAAACAAAAGCTCAGGTAAGGTAGTAGCTATAGGAGAGGTAAGAAGTTCAGAAGCTATTAAAGTTCGACAAGTAAGTCTGGTTGAAAACTTGAGATACAACTTATTGAGTATATCACAATTGTGTCAACATGGAAGAAACCAAGTGATATTTAACTCTAATGACCGTGTTGTGAAGTGCATTGAGACAGGGGAAATAATTCTTCGAGGTGTCCGGGAGAATCAGATATATACTGTGGACCTAGAATTCGTCCCAGACGGGGAGCTGTGTCTATCAAGCATCACTGACGACACACTGCTGTGGCACAAGAGATTTGGACATGCAAGCACAAGGCTGATTCATAAACTCCATCAAAATGAATTGGTGGTTGGTTTACCAAAGGTGGAAAGCTCGTTCGATCGGATATGCAGCGCCTGTGCCACAGGCAAACAGGTACGTACTTCGTTCAAGTCAAAACAATCAGTGAGTACTTCAGGTCCGCTGGATATGATTCACATGGATCTATGTGGTCCAGTCAACGTCGTCAGCCGTGGAGGCAACAGGTATATATTAGTTATCGTGGATGACTATTCCAGGTATACATGGACCATCTTTCTGAGTTCTAAAGATGAAACGTACTCTGAATTTGTGACATGGCTGAAGCAAATTGAAAACAAATTGAGTAAGAAATTAGTATCTATTCGTACTGACAACGGAACCGAGTTCCGGAACTTTCAGTTCATCTCCCTGTGCAGGACAGCTAGAATAGATCACAACTTCTCAGCACCACGAACCCCTCAGCAGAACGGTGTGGTAGAGAGAAAGAACAGAACACTGGAAGATATGTCTAGGACAATGCTGATTGCCAGTGGTGTTCCAAAGGGGTTCTGGGCTGAGGCAGTGCATGCTGCCAGCTACATACTGAACCGAGCCTCTCTACGATTTCTGATAGGGAAAACACCATACGAGCTTCTGAGGGGAAGAAAACCTAACATTGCCCATTTAAAAGTGTTTGGTTGCAGGTTCTACGTGCACAACAATGGAAAGGACAATCTGGGAAAGTTCGATCTGAGGAGCGATGAAGGCGTTTTCATAGGATACTCAAGTCACAGCAGAGCATATAAGGTTTACAATCTGAGACTGGAACGGGTGGAGGAAAGCATTCACGTCACCTTTGATGAGCGCACCATGAGTGGACAACTGGTGAAGGATCCCTCCTCGCAGGATGATGGAGAACCTCAGTTCACTGATAGATCTGACCCCGACTGGGAACCTGCTCAATGGGAAGCCAGAGAGCCCACTCAAGAGGTCACTCAAGCAGTGGCTCAGGAACCCGTCGAGAACCTAGCTGAAGATGCCCAGATAAAGATAGCTGCCCTTGAGCATGTCCCTGATGTCCCAGAGACAGACATCATCACGGCTCCCCCTAACGAGGAAGGGGCTGCAAATGACCCTCCTGCTGGAATCGCAGAGGAACCCTGAGCTACAAGGAGTGGAAGAGTCGTGAAGCCCCCCTCTAGAATGAGGGACTACCAGTGCTACTCATCACACGATCAGGTAAACCTGAATGAATTATGTCACTTCTGTGGTTTTGTGTCCTTTGTCTCTCATATAGAACCAAAGACGATTGCTGAGGCACTGAAGGATCCAGAATGGGTCAATGCCATGCAAGAGGAACTGCATCAGTTCGAAAGAAACAAGGTATGACGACTGGTTCCTAGACCACAGGATAAGAATGTGATCGGAACAAAGTCAGTCTTCAGAAACAATATGGACGACAAGAGAGTAGTTGTGAGAAACAAAGCACGCCTGGTAGTCAAAGGGTATAACCAGCAAGAGGGAATCGACTATGATGAAACCTTCGCCCCAGTAGCAAGGTTAGAAGCAATCAGATTATTAATTGCTTATTCGACTTACCATGGTTTCACATTGCAGCAAATGGATGTAAAAACGGCCTTCTTGAACGGAGTTCTGAAAGAGGAGGTATATGTAAGTCAGACACCTGGGTTCGAGGATCACACCCACCCTGACCATGTCCACGTCCTGGAAAAGGCGTTGTACGGGCTGAAGCAAGCACCCCGTGCCTGGTACGAGAGACTGTCTCAGTTTTTGCTATCCCACAGATACGTTAGAGGAGAGGTGGATAAAACGCTTTTCCTTCTGAAGGAAGGACAAGACACTCTGGTTTTTGCTATCCCACAGATACGTTAGAGGATAGGATGGTACCCGAATTCATCAGCAGAAGTATGTCAAGGAGATTCTAAAGAAGTTTGGGATGGAATCTGCCAACACATGTGCCACGCCAATGTTCCCAAATGACACCCTGACAAAGGATGAGTCCTCACCTCGGGTGGATTCAACTCTCTACCGGGAATGATTGGCTCACTGTTATATCATACCGCTAGCAGACCTGACATCTTATTTAGTGTTTGTCTGTGTGCAAGATTTCAGGCTGATCCCAGGGAAACCCACGTGAAAGCAGTAAAGAGGATATTGAGATATCTGAAGGGAACAGATGACCTATGCCTGTTCTATCCAAGGGGAGGTGAATTACGCCTGGAAGCATACACTGATGCAGACTATGCTGGGTGCAAGACAGACAGGAAGTCCACATCAGGGATGGCTCAATATCTTGGACCTTGTCTCATCTCTTGGGCATCAAAGCAGTCCTCAATTGCGCTATCCACCGCTGAGGCGGAATACATCGCCGCTGCTGCTTGCTGTGCGCAGCTGCTGTGGATCAGACAACAGCTAAGTGACTATGGTGTTATTACTAATTGTGCTAAGATTTTGTGTGATAACACTAGTGCTATTAACATCTCAAAAAATCCAGTGCAATTCTCACGTACCAAGCATATAGAAATTCGGTATCATTTTCTACGTGACTGTGTAGAAAAGGGAACAATTGAGATGGAATATTGCAGAACTGAGGAACAGATTGGAGACATATTCACAAAGGCTTTGCACAGAGAACCCTACGAGAAGCTGAGGCTCGAACTAGGTATGGTTTCTCTCCCTTAAAGCTATGCTCTATTGTTGCTCCCTCAGTGATTGGCTAGACTAGATGCATATGAGTCACGTCTGATGGATAGATTAACATGGATGTTCTGTGCTAGTGAAAAAGTAAGTTGTGTTCATAATGTGGCCATACATGCTTGCTATGTGACTGATGACTGCATTAGGGACCGAAAGACATGAAATTATGATTTCTTTCTGCCCAAAAGAGACCTCCATATTTGATCCCACAATATAATCCAAGGAGGTACTTTAGACCAACCCTAGCCTATCTTCGTGTGAAACGCTCCTATGAGCCCGTCGAAATGTTCCTTCCCGGAGTTCTTTCACATGAGGTACGAAGAAAATTAATTTTGCTTGAAAGTTCTCATTTTTTTGTGTGATTGTGTGTGGTGTTATTTGTACCATTCGGGTAAAGTTGCACACCATACCAAAACCTTGTGTACCCATGAGATAGTAAGACTGAGCTATCACCTTGAACGGGTCACCTTTAGCTGTGAAACAATCTCAGTGACAGTGATGAAGATGGGTCGTTATGTCTTCTGGTAAAGTTGGCTCAGCCTTGGAAAGCGGTAAAATTGAATTGAAAGGTGAACATGTTCTGCAGCAGGGAGTTGTCCCGTCAGCTGCTTTTGTGAAGCGACATGCTTATTTTCAGATGACACGTGTCGCTCCCCTGTTTGTTGGCGTCGAATTGTTTTGGCAAGAGTTTAATGCAGAACCATTTTTGGAAGGGAAGAAAAGATGGCAGTTGCCAAAAATTGAAGGCGGTTTCTCTATTGAAAAGAGGCAACGTTTGAGGTTTCAGTTGGCTCTCAACCCCTAGGGTTTTGCATAGGGTATTTAAAGAGAGCAGACGGAGCGTTTTGTCTCATCACTCTCAGACTATTGCTTTCTCTCTCACAAAAAGTTCAGAAGTTTCGAAACCCTAAATCCATGGCGTCTTCAAACCCTAAGTCAAATCTCTCTTCCGCTAAAGCCGCCGACATGGCTGCTAAGTTGATCGCAAGTGGAGTCAACCCCCAAAACCTGGAAACCATTCTGCAGTCGGTCACGCCAACTAGCTCGGTTCCGTCCAACTCGGGAGTAGCCGCAGATATGGTAAAGTTAGAAGGCCGGCTTGAGGATCTTCGAGCGGATTCCTCCTCCCTGCGCCATACTACGAAGGAGACCTCGGTTGCCACCAGGTCGGTATGCAAACGAGCGAGGAAACCTGCTCCTCAGTCCGCCAGAAAAGGTCAGAGATCTACCCGGACCTCCGCTCCGCCCGTTGAAGAGGAGGCCGAGTCAGATGGTAGTGCCGAAGGGTCAGAGGAAGCAGGGAAAGGGTTTGCACAGGAGTTGGTGCTGAATAACGAGTGGATGGTGGCGAATGGTTTGGGAGAAGTTGTGGAACTGATGGAGGCCCAGGGGTGGGGCGGTTTGTTTAAAAAATCTGTTGTTGTAGATGAGAAGTTGGTAAGGGAGTTCTATTCAAGGATGAAGCTGGTTGAAAAAGAGGAGGGCAAAGTGAACTTGGAGCTATCAGCGGTTGTCGGAGGTGAGGTGTTCTCCGTGAGTGTGAGGGAGTTAGCCACTGTTCTGGGAGTGCCCAAAGGCGGGTATGCCAGCTACTCCAAAGGTACGTGACCAGGCACTGTGGCAAAGGCAGAAGTATTTGAGCGACTCGGGCTAGACCCCACGGCAAAGGGCCAAAGGGAAAATACTCACATGAACGTGCTCCCCAAGATTCTGCACAGGATCCTCGTCTCCAATATCTCCCCAAGAAAGCACAAGCACAATCTGGTCACCTTCCAGGACATGCTGTTGGTCGATCAGATCATGTAGAGGAAGCCAGTGAACTTGGCATATCAGATCATGAAGCATATGGAGAACAACAGGGACAACCCGTCTAATGGACTACCCTTCCCAGGGTTTGTGAAAGAGCTAATGCAGTATTGGGAGATCTACCAGCCTGAGTCCGAGAAAGTGCTTTCGTCTGCACTGGGTGATGAGCATTGACGGAGCCCACCGCACTGTCGTTAAGGTGTGGTGTTCTCTGTGCAAAAGCTAATTTATATTCCGCTACTCGTGACCTTACTACTGGGTAGCAAGTGGTAAGTAGGGGTCAAACCCAAGGGAATTAGGGGGATAAGTTGTTCTTTGAGGGATTTGTACAGGATGGGAGCATTCTTTAGGTTGATTGAGTTTTAGTGCGGAAAAGTAAGAGCCTTTTTTTGGTTTGTTTTGGTTTTTCGTACGGAAAAGTAAATGACTTAAAATTAAATACTGAAAATAAAAAGAAAGAAGACTTACAGCGGGTGATGCGTGATTGGCAAGTCCTTCGGAAGGTGAGCGGTTGGTGATTGCAGTTGATATTAATACTAAGAAAGTAAATGCAAGGGGGTTTGAATATAAGGAAAGCATTCGGTTTCGGGGGCCTTGTATCATAGCCTGTTTATCATTGGCTCTTAGTGATCCTTCTAAGTATTCAAACGTGCATCAAGGCCATTCCAAGCACTCGATTTGCCACACTGTCTAGTCTTTTGCAAAAGTGTTCGAAAGTGAATCGAGGCCATTCCAAGCACTAAACTTGCGACACCGTCTAGTCTTTTGCAAAAAACGTAGAGCACTTGTTCTACTTAGACAAATACCCCATTCCAAGGTATATTAGCCTGTGTGCATCCATTTGGTCAGTCATTCCCGAGCAACCAAATGGTGTTTTAGAAAGGTCAAACTCCTCAGATAAGCTTTGCCATTCCAAGCATCCACTTATCCGAGTATGTTTACGAACCCCACGGAAGAGCTTTGCCATTCCAAGCATCCACTCAACCTTGGAAGTTCTAACCTAATATATGGCACATAGAACAAGTTTTGAATACAGAGAAGAGGCTCTAAGAATTGCCTAAAACATTTTATGATACATGTACACCCCTTCAACCGAATGAAGAGTTTAGCTACGATTATCCATGGAAGAGGATATCATAGCTAATTACTCGGGGGTTTTTGAAAGACAGTAAGTAAAGGGGAATACTCAAGAACCAACAGGAGTATTCCCAAATCCTACTTGAATACTCAAGAACCAACAGGAGTATTCTCTAAAACTGTTATAATACTCAAGAACCAAAATGAGTATTATTTCAAACCAAAGCTTACAAATGTACCAAACTTAGAGAGAGAAGTGAATTGTGATTTTGGGATGGATTACAAATGAGGAAGAGGCATGTATTTATAGGCATGGAGGATGGATAAGGATGGATGAGAGGAGGGCAAGTGGCAAGCATCCAAGGGGGGAAGGAGGAGCCGCCGGCGGCTTTTGGTGTGGAGGAGACACATGGAGGCTTGGAAAGCCGCCGGTCATGGAGGTTGCAAGGGAGGAGGAAGGGGTTGAGTCATCCCCATGACTCACCTCATTCACAAAGCCGCCGGTCAACTTGGAGGAGAAGGAGGGAGTTTTGTGAGTTTTGTGCAGTTTTCACAAAACTATCAATCCAATTTTGCTCCGGTCTGACTTTGGTTGTTCCTCGGTTGGATTTGTTTTGAGTAATTCAATGTCAGGATCTTGAGATTTCTGCATTCAGCGTCTGATCGTGACCTTGGACTGGCTCGTAATATCTTTTCAGCGTAAAATCCTCTCCTTAGCGTGTATTCTCTCTAGAGTCCAAAATACCATGTAGAAATATATCGGAACTAACAAGCAAAAGTTAAATAGACAAAAGGTCTAATTTAGTGGGTTTAACTGTGTTTATGATTCGTATAATTATGGTCCATCAAGCATATTGCCAGACTAGGTCTGGAGTTCTCTGCCGGAGTCGGATGGACAGTTCCTGTTGTTGCAGCAGTGGATGAGGATGAGGAGGTCAAGGATGTGACTCCTATCAATGTTGCTGCTCCCGTCAGTGGTGAAGAGGTAATCCCCTCTGAGGGCCTAAGTGAGGTGCTGGCGCTGCTGAAGGTGCTTCGTGCAGAGATGAAGGAGCTCAGGGGTGAGCTGAAGGAGGTTAAATCTGAGGTGGTAGAGGTGAAGTCTGAATTGCAGCTCATGAAGCAGAAGGTGGTTGACCTGGAGCTTGCAATAACTGTTGACTCGGGGGCAATGTCCGTGGCTGTCAAAGATTTCTCAGGGCAAATGAAGGATCTTGCCGCAGCGATTGTGGACCAGATGAAGGACACATTCACGATTGTGCCCTAGTCTGATCTGTCTCATGGAACCCCCCTCCTTGCCATCCCCACCCACATTAGCCCCCCTCTTTTTTGAACTTGTCTTTTTTAATTTCATGTTTGAAGTCTCTATGCATTTTGAATTTCGTTGCTTGACTGTGTGGTGTTGACGGACGCACAGTCGTCGTGTGCAAACGTCAAGAATAAATTTATAAGTCCGCTACTCGCGACTTTACTACTGGGTAGCAAGTGGTAAGTAGGGGTCGAACCCAAGGGAATTAGGGGGATAGTCGTTCTTTGAGGGATTGTACAGCGAGGGAGCGTGTTTTAGGTTGTTTGAGATTTTAGCGCGGAAAAGTAAGTGATTGGTTAGTTGGTTTTGGATTTTAGTGCAGAAATGTAAATGACAGAAAATGTAAATACTGAAAATAAAAGCGAAGACTTACAGTGGGTGATGCGTGATTTGCGAGTCCTCCAGATGGTGAGTGCAGATGATTAAGGCAGTTATACTAGGAAAGTAAATACAAGGGGGTTTTGTAATTCAAGGGAAGCATTCGGTTTCGGGGGCATTGCATCATAGCCTGTTTTATCATTTTAGTAATCCTTCTAAGTATTCAAACGTGCATCAAGGCCATTTCAAGCGCTCGATTTGCCACACTGTCTAGTCTTTTGCAAAAGTGTTCGAAAGTGAATCAAGGCCATTTCAAGCAGTCGACTTGCAACACTGTCTAATCTTTTGCAAAAAACGTAGAGCCTTTGTTCTACTCAGACTAGCACCCCATTTCAAGGTATACTAGCCTATGTGCATCCCTTTTCCGATTTATCCAAATGGTGTTTGAGAGAGATCGAGCTCCTCAGATAAGCTTTGCCATTTCAAGCATCCACTTACCCGAGTATGTTCACAAACTTCCACGGAAGAGCTTTGCCATTTCAAGCATCCACTCAACCTTGGAAATTCTGATCTAATATATGGCACATAGAACAAGTTTTGAATACAGAGAAAAAACACTAAAATAGTCTAAAACATTTTATAATACAAGTACGCCCCTTCAACCGAATAAAGAGTTTAGCTACGATTATCCATGGAAGAGGATATCATAGCTAAATACTCGGGGGGTTTTTTAAAGACAGTAAGTAAAGGGGAATACTCAAGAACCAACAGGAGTATTCCCAAGTCCTACTTGAATACTCAAGAACCAACAGGAGTATTCTCTAAAACTGTTATAATACTCAAGAACCAACAGGAGTATTATTTCAAACTGTTATAATACTCAAGAACCAACAGGAGTATTATTTCAAAAACCAAACTTACAATTGCCAAACTTTCTAGAGAGAGAAGTGTATGATGATTTTTGGATGATGTACAAATGAAGTGAAGAGTGGTATTTATAGGCTAAGGAGGAGGAAATGGAGGGTGGAGATGATTTTGATCCAAGGGAAGAGGAGGAGGAGATGAAGATGTGGTGGAGAAGCCAACACATGGCAAGCTCTCCATGGAGAGCTCAAAGCCGCCGGTTGCCATGGGAGGAGAGGGGAAGAGCCGCCGGTTGGAGGTCATGGGAGGAGGGGAGCTTCCTCATTTGGTCACCTCCTCCAAAAGCCACCGGTCACATGGGGTAAAAGGATGAGTTTTTTGAGGTTTTGTGACGTTTTCACAAAACTATCAGTCCAATTTCGCTCCGGTCTGACTTTGGTTGTTCCTCGGTTGGATTTGTTTTGAGTGATTCCATGTCAGGATCTTGAGATTTCTGCATTCAGCGTCTGATCGTGACCTCGGAATGACTCGTAATATCTTTTCAGCGTAAAATCCTCTCCTTAGCGTGTTTTCTCTTTAGAGTCCAAAATACCCTGTAGAAATATATCGGAACTAACAAGCAAAAGTTAAATAGACCAACAGTCTAATTTAGTGGGTTTTACTGTGTTTTTGATTCGTATAATTATGGTCCATCAGATCACCCCACACTTTTAGTTGTTCGTCCCGAACAATGCTATTAAAGGGCGGCACATTAAGTTTGGTTTTAAAATATGAAAGTTAGACTGTGGGACTTGATTTATCCTAATTCATGCATTGCTTACTTATTAACAAATTGAACTGTGTAAATAAATAAAAGAAACTTGATACTTGTACCTTCGTGCTGAGATGCAAATTATTCTGGATGTTTCGGGAGATAGCCCTTTTTAGGCTCCTGGACTGCATTCTCGGGATCGTCTCGCACTATATGGTTTCCTTGTAGCTTTCTCTAGCACGTGATTCGGTTCGGGTTTCAATGGTTTGAGTACTTTGATTTTCTTTTGGCGAGGGACAGCTTTTGTAGTGAATCGGCCTTTGGCATTTGATTTGACTCTTTGAGTACTTCACTTTTTGTTCGGTTAAAACCTTCACAATTTTGGGCATTTGGCCTCTTGATTTGCTTCTTTGAGTTTTTTGCTTCTTTGTGACTTGCTAGTCCATTTTCTCAAGCCTTTTTGGGAGGTCCAATCATTGCCCGCAAGCCAATGGAAATACCTCCGCGCTCCTCTCATCCTTGCCGTTTCGCGCGGGTCAAGATGAGGGTCGCTCATTTATTTTCTCGGCTACTTTGACTAGAGAGAGGACGGTCTGATTTCCGTCCTCGCCTTTTTTTTCTTTTTGCATAAAAACTGCATGGCGGAGATGAATTCAATCTTCACTGAAACCCGAAGTGCAGCCTCCACTGACTTCGAAAACCATATAGTTTGATTCGATCCTTCGAGTGCTTGCCAAGCCTCTCTAGGGCAATTTATGTCAACTCCACATCCCTGGTTTATCTCAGCACAAAGGGACAAATGAGAAGTTACATTATAAGTTTTTAAACAGTTGAATTTTCACAAGGTTAATGCATGAATTATGATCTATCTTTTTCACATTCTTAAGTTCATATTTTCAAAAAGATAATATTTAAGGGAAAAGGAAAAACATGTTATTTATTTACAAAGGTGGATCTCACCCCACACTTTTGAACGAAGACGTGCCTTTCAGCAAGACTTAGTTCAAAAGCCATGCAAGCAAACAATTATGAGAAGGAAATGACATTAAGGAAAAGGGAAGAACATAACTCCCTTTAAAGTGTCGAGTGAACGACATGGCATGAGGCTGGATAATCGAGGGAGTTCGGCTGGGGCCTTGAACTCTCAGCGCAGGCCCGGTAACTCACGGAAGCTGCCTGGCTGATCTGGTTTTGCTCCAAAAACCGATTCCTGAATAGTCATTTCTTCTATGCACCAAGTGGGTGAGAGCGACTTATTGGAAAAAACTAAATGACAGAAAATAAAAGACAGAAAGTAAGATAGGTGTCGGGTTACCGCCCGACCAGTGCCTTTGTTTAACGTCGTTGGCTCGACAGTACCTCATTCCTGGATCACTGGTTTGGATCCCATGGGTGGCTCAGGTCGTATTTCGGCACTGTTCCTGTGTTGATTTTGGCCTTGCCTTTTCCTGATTTCTTGTTTGGGTTAGAACCCCATGGTTTTGGTGTTTTTTCTTTCCATTGCTTTTGAGAAGGCGGGGGACCTTTGACCATAGCTGCTGGTCTTGTTACTTTTTCGGTCTCTTTTGGCAGGTCAGAAATCTGTGTACCGCAATCTGGGATAGGTATAATGTCTGGCGGTTTCTTTGTATCCGTGCGGCTATTATCAATGTAGAAATTTGCAATTTTGCCACCGAACTTAAGCGATAATGAGCCCTTGCCCACATCGATCCTTGCTTTAGTAGCGTAGAGGAATGGTCGTCCCAATATTATTGTTGGAGGGTCGTCTTCGCTGGTCTCTCCCGTTTGTATCACATAAAAGTCTGCAGCAACGACGAGCTCTCCCACATGGAGTATTACATCTTCCAACACTCCAACCGGACGGATGCACGATTTATCTCCTAGCTCAATATTTGACCTGGGTGGTTTTAACGGACCAAGTCCTAATAAGTAATATAAGGAAGAGGGCATGACGTTGACAGCAGCTCCAAGATCGACTAAGCACTTATGAATCTGTGCTTCACCAATACCGCAGGTGACTGTGAAGGCCCCTGGGTCTTTATCTCTTTCCGTTTGTGGCTCACGATCTGAAGTGATGGCTCTTTCTATTGTCGGGCCATTCTGCCCGTTCCTTGGCTTAGGATTTGTATAATCGGACCCCTTAATATTTAGCTGTGGAGCATAAATATCAGTTGGAGAGTCCCACTTTAATTCGTTATTGTCATCCCATCCAGGTGCTGGTATGTCGGAGTGTATGATCGGTGGTGGTGTTATGCAAACGGTGAATGCGTACCGTCCATTGTCGGCATGTGTAACCCATGTTTTGCCATCATTAGGTCGGTCTTCCTCTTGATTCCAATCAGGTCGACGCCTCCAGGCGAAGTGCTTGTTCGTAAGTTTGTAAGTTGGGGATCGTGCAACTTCTCCCAGTGTCGCCTTTTCGTTTGACCTTTTTATCATGCTAAGATTCGCCTTTGGGTTTTGGATGGTTTGTGAAGGAAGTTTGCCAGGCTCATTAGTGAGTGTTGACATTGCAGTGGCGAGTTGGGACATTTGTTTGGTCAATTCTGAAATTGCCCCGTCAGTTTTCGCCTGGTATTGGTGTAACGAAGTACCCAATTGATTTATGCTTCTGCGAGCTCCTTCATCGTGTCATCGAGCGACTTGGTTGGTTCTTGCTGATTATGTGGGCCGGTTTGGTACTGATTTGGTCCTCTTTGCTGATATTGTCCTGCCGATGGAGCGTTCTGGTTATACTGTCGGTGGGGGGGTTGGTAGTATGACTGAGCTAGTTGAGGGACAGCTGGTTGTGCTTCCTTTTGAAGATAGTTGTTGTTACGCCAGTTCGGGTTGGTTGCTTGACCATACTGTCGGTTTTGTCTGGCTCTTTCGTTGCTATTGTTGTTGTGTCCTTGGTATCCTCCCACTGCATTCACTTCTGCCGGTTCCTCTTCTATTAATGTCGGACATGCGTCAGTTTTGTGGTCTGTAGAGCCACAAAATTCGCAAGGCTTAACTGGAACTGGTTGTCTTCGTAGGAACTGAATCATCATCTCCTTCAATTGTTTCATCTCTTCTGGCATGGAGTTCATTGGTGTTTCAGCCTTTGCCACATTCCTTGTTCGGGAAAATTCTTCCTGACGAGTCGTCTCTTCTCTAAATTGGGCGTTTTCAGCAACGTCGGTGATGAGATTCCTTATGCCACTTAATGACAGATTCATCATGGATCCTCCAGCTGAGGCATCCAGAAGCATTTTGTATAAGGGTCTTAATCCATCAATGAGATACTCGACTGCGAGTTTCTCAGGCAGTCCAAGGGTACAGCAGCTTCTCTCCAGGCGGTTGAACTTTTCCAGGTAATCGTACATGGTTTCGTTGGGTCCTTGCTTGATGTCTTGTAGTTGCCTCCGTACTTGAATCGCCCATCTTGCCGGGTAATATTTGTCCAGGAATTTCTTTTGCATCTGAGCCCATGTTCTGATGCTATCGGAAGGCAATGAAAGGAACCAGTCGTTTGCTGCGTCGATGAGGGAAAAATAGAACGCCTTTAACTTGAAGTCGTCTACGTTTACGCCATTTGGTTTTAAGTTCTGGCAAATACCATGTAAGCGCTGGAGATGAGTCATTGCTGATTCTCCACGTGTTCCTGAGAATTTCGGTAAGTTGTGGACCACTGAAGTGTTGATGATGACATTTTCCAGTTCAGGGTCTTTGTGAATGCACCATGGCTGGTTTCTGAAATACGGTGCTGAGAGTTCTCCCATAGTAGGTTCGCGGTAATTGTTGTTATCCCCGTAGTAGTTATCGAAAGCGGGTTCTCGTCTCGGCACTTGTCGAGGTTGAGGGGGTGGTGGATATCTAGAGGGTTGTACTGGACCAGCTGCTTTTCAATCCTCGGGTAGTTCTTGGTTTCTTCTGATTGCCTCCCTATCACGAGCTCTTCTGTTTCTGATGAGTTGTTCCGGATCGTCCACAAATGGAAGTGGCACCTCATCATTTCGATCGTACAGGTTTATCTCGCCATCATCCTGATAGTCATGGTGGCTTCCTCCGCGAGACATGGTTGTTTTGAAGCGCGTATTGATTCAAAGAACTTATCCGACGGCTAATTCCCCGGCAACGGCGCCAATTTTGACGAACGCACCGTCGTCGTGTGCAAAAGTCAAGAATAAATTTATAAGTCCGCTACTCGCGACTTTACTACTGGGTAGCAAGTGGTAAGTAGGGGTCGAACCCAAGGGAATTAGGGGGATAGTCGTTCTTTGAGGGATTGTACAACGAGGGAGCGTGTTTTAGGTTGTTTGAGATTTTAGCGCGGAAAAGTAAGTGATTGGTTGGTTGGTTTTGGATTTTAGTGCAGAAATGTAAATGACAGAAAATGTAAATACTGAAAATAAAAGAGAAGACTTACAGTGGGTGATGCGTGATTTGCGAGTCCTCCGGATGGTGAGTGCAGTTGATTAAGGCAGTTATACTAGGAAAGTAAATACAAGGGGGTTTTGTAATTCAAGGGAAGCATTCGGTTTCGGGGCCATTGCATCATAGCCTGTTTTATCATTTTAGTAATCCTTCTAAGTATTCAAACGTGCATCAAGGCCATTTCAAGCGCTCGATTTGCCACACTGTCTAGTCTTTTGCAAAAGTGTTCGAAAGTGAATCAAGGCCATTTCAAGCACTCGACTTGCAACACTGTCTAATATTTTGCAAAAAACGTAGAGCCCTTGTTCTACTCAGACTAGCACCCCATTTCAAGGTATACTAGCCTATGTGCATCCATTTGGATTGTCTTTTCCGATTTATCCAAATGGTGTTTGAGAGAGATCGAACTCCTCAGATAAGCTTTGCCATTTCAAGCATCCACTTACCCGAGTATGTTCACAAACTTCCACGGAAGAGCTTTGCCATTTCTAGCATCCACTCAACCTTGGAAATTCTGATCTAATATATGGCACATAGAACAAGTTTTGAATACAGAGAAATAACACTAAAATAGTCTAAAACATTTTATAATACAAGTACGCCCCTTCAACCGAATAAAGAGTTTAGCTACGATTATCCATGGAAGAGGATATCATAGCTAAATACTCGGGGGTTTTTGAAAGACAGTAAGTAAAGGGGAATACTCAAGAACCAACAGGAGTATTCCCAAATCCTACTTGAATACTCAAGAACCAACAGGAGTATTCTCTAAAACTGTTATAATACTCAAGAACCAACAGGAGTATTATTTCAAACTGTTATAATACTCAAGAACCAACAGGAGTATTATTTCAAAAACCAAACTTACAATTGCCAAACTTTCTAGAGAGAGAAGTGTATGATGATTTTTGGATGATGTACAAATGAAGTGAAGAGTGGTATTTATAGGCTAAGGAGGAGGAAATGGAGGGTGGAGATGATTTATATCCAAGGGAGGAGGAGGAGGAGATGAAGATGTGGTGGAGAAGCCAACACATGGCAAGCTCTCCATGGAGAGCTCAAAGCCGCCGGTTGCCATGGGAGGAGAGGGGAAGAGCCGCCGGTTGGAGGTCATGGGAGGAGGGGAGCTTCATCCTTTGGTCACCTCCTCCAAAAGCCACCGGTCACATGGGGTAAAAGGATGAGTTTTGTGAGGTTTTGTGACGTTTTCACAAAACTATCAGTCCAATTTCGCTCCGATCTGACTTTGGTTGTTCCTCGGTTGGATTTGTTTTGAGTGATTCCATGTCAGGATCTTGAGATTTCTGCATTCAGCGTCTGATCGTGACCTCGGAATGACTCGTAATATCTTTTCAGCGTAAAATCCTCTCCTTAGCGTGTTTTCTCTTTAGAGTCCAAAATACCCTGTAGAAATATATCGGAACTAACAAGCAAAAGTTAAATAGACCAACAGTCTAATTTAGTGGGTTTTACTGTGTTTTTGATTCATATAATTATGGTCCATCAGGTGTCTATGTGACACACTTATGTTTTGCTGGCATGAATGAAATGTTTCCCTTTCCATTACACGGTGTTCTTCTTTACATATCTTTTTGATGATGCCAAAAGGGGGAAGAACTATATGTGCATACACTAAGGGGGAAAACCGGTACCAAAACTCAAGCGGATGTCTATCTGAGGGGGAACTATGCTAGCTAGACTTTAAATAAATATTTAGTGAATATAAACTCTGAAATTGCTAGCTGTAACTAGGGGATTGTAGATGCGAGTCCCGTACCATCGCTGTGTGTGATTTCTTATCTATGATGAAGTGTTTGTCATCATCAAAAAGGGGGTATTTGTTGGACCCTTGTGTTTTGATGATAACAAACACTTAACTAATAATCCACTTGAGTGTGCAGAAATCACTGTCTGACAGGTAAGCTCACCGGACATCTTTGAGAGAGAGCAAAGCTGCGAGAGAGATGTGTTCCATGTGAGAGACAAACTGACTTATGACGAGATCGGATCGAGGAGAATATATTCGAAATAAATCAGGAGATATACGAGAATATACATGATGGATAATTGACGAGAAGAATTGATATCCATATATACGAATAAGTATATACGATGGGAAGATCGAAGCCAGATTTGGGAAGCAAATATATGATGTGGTTAAGATATGGAAATATCTTAACCATATCACATCTGCGAGATAACAACCGGATCTCTGATGGAGATATGCTTTGCCGACTTAAAGAGACTATAAAAGGAAGAGAAGTCTTCGAAGAGAAGTTTGGCTTTTTTGAGATAGCAATCGGTGATCGAAGAGAAGATCAATTCCGGAGCTGACGAAGTGCTGCTGTGTGCGGACGAGAGAGATCGTGTTAGTTGATACTTTGAGTTGAGTAGCATTATTAGCTGTCACAAAGTGTAACAATCTACAAGCATACTCTTTCATCAATAACATTGATCTTGAAGCCCTTCTGGAACTGTCCAGAAGGCAAGTGGTTTTCAGCCTGCTGCAAGGATTGCAGTAAGGTTTCTACTCTAAACCGTGAGCATTTACTTTCCGTTCTATATTTCCTATACGAAAGTTTATTTCCGCTGCCAGCTGTCTGAGGGATACCACTCTGGGATCTCCCTCACATAGTTGGCTAACTTAACGATCCATCATCAGCCCCCACAACCTTATAATACTCCACATTTGCACCGCCTTTGCACAGTGGCAAAACTGGCGGCAGACACTCCTCGTCCCAACCCAGCAGCCCTTGTGGCCTCGGACAAGCCACACACTGACGATTCTTGCACACACCCATCGCGCCGCAGTGTCTTGGCATGCTGCACTCGCTCTCGGTGTCCTCATTCTCTTCTTCGCGGAACAACGTGAATGTTGTCTCCCATGAGCTCCAGGTTACAATGGGATCGAATGTGTAGATGCGGAGATTTCCATCGTACCCGACTCGAAGCATCGAGTAAGTTGCATTGTAGTTTGGCCTAGCCAGGTTGGAGATGAGGCGTAAGTCGAAAGCGTGATCGTTAGAGTCATCTGACGTAGCCTCAAAGGTCACATTTTCATAATGCCCTTCACCTCCGTAATCTGTAGATTTGTGATAGTAATAAAATTGCTTAGCATTCTTGATGTGATACTTGAGAGTCATCAAATTTCTTTCAAGGCCATAGCTGTACGGCCCTGGAGACCCATCCTGGGCCGACACTCTTCTCACGAGTCTCGGTCCAGTAGCTTTAAGAGTTTGTCCGACCAAGATTGTATCTGTCGGGTAATCAAAGCTCTGCCACACAAATTTGCCCTTCTTGTCGTATAAAACTAAATTCCCATTCTGAGTCAGCGTCAACCCGATGACATTTTTATTAGCGGTGTTGGTCTGCCACGCCACGGTCCCGTCTGCCTCGGCAAGGACCAAATTCCCATCCTTCCCGAATGTCAAAGTGGCGTTTTCTTTTACCGGATTTCCACGGTTGGCGTCCCAAATCCAGCGCAAGATCGACTCTGTGTGGCGATCGCCCATGCGGATAGCGAGGGTAAACGCATTAGGCGTAGTGTTGTAGAAACAAAGAACAAATGGGTAGGAGGAGGATGGAATTGATACCACACGGTAGTCAGCCATGTACTCGACCGAGTACTCACCTAACACGCCTTGGTTGACATATTGAAACCTTTCCGAGGCTGGAACCGTTGCGGCCTTAACATAATGGGATGCTAAGAACACTAAAAAGATTGTTAAACAGATGTTTTTCATTTTCATTTTGGTGCTTGTAATGCTTGGTTTATATTGAGAATTAGACATTTGAATCTTTCATGTTACAAGCTCTAGTGTTGATTTTTTAAGGATATGATTGTTGATGGATTTTGCCAGTGGTGCATTGTGTTTGACTTTGACTTTGTGCTTGGTCAAGAATAGTGTTGACTTTGTACATTAAGGTTGCTGTTTGCGGCAAACTGCGTGCTCCTGGTATTTAATTTATGCTTCAAAATGTCCCAAGTGACAATAGAGAAATGTTTGATGACAGGTTGTATCATTCTTTTTTAAAATTTAAAAATAAATTGCTTTTATCTTTTATTGACAAGTTACAAATAGTGATAGGAACAAGAGTTTTTTTTCTTCTTTTTGCCACATTTTGAGTTTCATATTTTTAAATAGAGCAAAAGAATTTGACATCTCTTGTGTTGTTCAAACGTATGGTATGAATTTTGGTAAAACGTCTTCAGAGTGTTCAAGCAGAAGTCAAGGAGTTGTTCAACCGAAGATTAGAATTCGAATACTGCGCATAACTGAAGAATGGAAGTAACCTAAATTCGGGATTTCCAAATATCGAAGATATTAAGAGTTGGAGTCGATTTACAAGAAGATCGGGATTGAATATTCAGGAGAATATCAATAAAAACAGTTGAAGATCTTCAGCATGCCGTGACTAGGGAGAAAGATATTCTGGAGGATTATCTAAAGATTGGATAAGAAATCTAGAGAATATTTAGGAATATTTCCTAAATATTTGATAGAGTATCTCGAACTGAATTGGGAAACCGCCCGAGGATATAAATACACGGCTAGGGTTTCCTGATTAGTTATTCGCTTTTGGAGAAGAAAAACACACGAGAGATTTTTAAGAAGAGGAGGAGGAGGAGCGACGGCCGGCTAGATTTTACACATCGGAAAACCAACAGCGCTGAGACACTCTGTTCAGTGCGCTGATCAGACTTGTCCGTGGAACCAACCGCTGCACGCACACCACTGAGATCAAGCGTTCAAGAGAAGGCGTCTGAACTTTGGGAGAGGTTCAAGCAAGGTTCGGGAGGGAGTCTCGAACTCAGCGGATCGAGGGGGAGCCGAGATCGCAAATCAAGAAGAAGAAGTGTTAGAGGCTAGGCGATTACATTCGGGAGATTGGAAATCAATAGCTCTAAACTTTTCAATAAAGATTTTCCCTTTAGGGCGTGGGAAGCCCCCCAGAGTAGGCTGGTTGCCAAACTGGGTGTTACATCGTGTGTGCTTGCATTATACTGTTTACTGAAGTGTTCAAGTCACGGTTGGAACACCTCTTTAATCTCGTCTTGAACAAGATAACAATATTTCAATTGGTATCAGAGCAGACACTCGACGCACATCGTGTGATCCAGCGACTGTTAAGGATGCGTATGAAGGAAGGGCAGAGGACTAACAGACCATCGCTGCTAGAAGGGCCGAACTACGGCTACTAGAAGTCTAAGATGAAGACTTTTCTGAAATCTCTTGATGAAAAGGCTTGGAGAGCAGTGTTAACTAGATGGACACCGCCCCTGATGGCTAATGCTGAAGGAATAATGGTGCTTAAACCTGAAGCTTTATGGACCGACGCAGACGAAAAAGCTGCTGCAGGAAATTCAAAGGCTATGAATGCAATATTCTCTAGAGTGAACGAGAATGTGTTCAAACTGATTACTAATTGTTAGATTACCAAGGAGGCATGGGATATTCTCAGAATTGCTCATGAGGGGACAGACAAGGTGAAAAACTCACGAATGCAAATGGTCACAACAAAATTCGAGGATCTGAAGATGAGAGAAGAAGAAACCATCACTGAGTTCAATGCAAGAGTTATAGACTTCTCAAACAAGATTGCTGTACTAGGAAAACCCATCGAGGAAGAAATGATGGCTAGCAAGGTCTTGAGATCCTTACCCCAATGATTTGCCAGGAAAGTGACTGTCATTAAAGAAATGCATAAAATCAACACACTAAAGCCGGAGGATCTCATGGAGTCTCTAATAACATACGAGTTACATCTTCCTCAAGATGTTCAACCCAGAGGAAGCAAGGGAGTTGCACTAAAAGCTGACATAGTTGAAGAAAAATGTGAGTCTAGCTGCTCAACTGAACAGCTGGCGATGATGGCTAAGAACTTTGGCAGAATGGTTAGGAAAATCAACAGACGAGGATCGAACCAAGGTTAGTCATCTTTAACCAACTTCCAAAGCTGGAAGAATGGAAAAGGCAAGTATGGTGAAAGCAAACAAAAGTACTATGGGGACAAAGGAAAAGAAATACAGTGCAGAGAATGTAGAGGTTTTAGTCACATCCAAGTAGAATGTGCTAACACTCTCAAGAAGAAGAAAGCTCTTGCTGCTAACTTAAGAAATAGTTAGTCTGATGACGAAGAAGATGAAGATGAGACAACCAACTTTGTGTCATTCGTCAGTATTATTGAAGAGGGCAGTGAAAGAGGCGACAGTCAGTATTCAAGTACACTGTCGGAACATGCTGTTGACCACTTGGTAAGCAGTGACGATGAAGAGATCATAGATGAATCCTTGGCTGATTGATACAAAGACTCTATGAAAAGTGGCTAATGGTGTTCGAACTGAACAAGAAGCTTAATGAGACAGTGGCTAGTCTGACAGAGGAGAAAGATAAATTGTCGCAGGAAGTTAAAGTCCTAGTTGCTTAGAAGGTCGAACACCAGGAAGAAGTCACGGCTCTGAAGGCCTAGATGATTGAAATGAATAAGGAACGCTCATCACTACTCTCACAAAAGGTAAAACTCCTCGGTGCAGCATCATCACTAAAGGTGCAGATGGAGAAGGACAGAGAGATACACCCAAGGGGCATAGTGGAGCTAAGGAGAAAAAATGTGGATCTGAGTCGCAAAGAGGTTCACCTCTTGAACAAAGTGGAAGCTTTGGAACTGCAGATGGAATCGGAGAGAGACAGCCATGCGGCTACCATGGAGGAATTCAGCCGGTTCAAAAGGTCTATAAAGATGCTGAACTCTGGTTCAAAGAATCTGGATGCCATTCTAAAATCTCAAAGATTTGAAGATGGACACAGAGGTCTCGGGTTTAACGGTGAAAGTAGTTCAGCCAAGACCACATTCATAAAGGCTAACCTGAAGCCCACACTGAGGCCCGTACAGAAGATGAATCAAGACCCAGAGAAGTATCCCGACAATCAAAGGAGGAAGCTGCCAATAGCCAACCAAGGGAGACCTAATACTGAAAGGAGGAGAGATACAAGAACATGCTGGTACTACTACCAGATGGGACATATGAGATGAAGGTGTCACCTATATCTAGCTGAGCGCACGACAATAGAACCCAGAGACACTCCTCAAATGAAACAAGTCTGGAGAACTAAACCGAAAAAGGAAGTATGCTTTGTTGCCATTAGTTCGTCCAGCCACATGAAGAAAGACCAATGGTACTTCGACAGTGGATGCTCAGCTCATAAGATAGGTAATCCTAATCATCTCACACATATTGAAAATGTTAAGAATCTTCAGTTTGTGACGTTTGGAGATGGGGGAAAGTGCCAGGTGATCGGCCATGGGACATTGAAGGTTCCGGATCTACCTGAGCTCGAGGACATCCTCCTGGTGGATGGGCTGAAAGTGAATCTTATTAGCATTAGTCAACTGTGTGATGGTGGATATCATGTAAAGTTTACTCATGATTCATGTCGGGTACCGGACAAGAATGGAGACTCATTTATGGAAGGAATTAGGTCAACCAACACTGCTATCTACTAGGAACTGTTGCTGAAACTGCATGTCTGGCAACCAAAACTGATGAGATGGAATTGTGGCATAGACGCCTAGGGCATCCAAACCTTAAGACTCTGAAGAAAATTTCTACAGAAGGGGTTACCGGTTATTTGAGGGATGCCTAGAATGAGAGGGGATCTGGACGTTGTTTGTGGAGAGTGCCAGATTGGAAAACAGACAAATGCCTCTCATCCGAAGACCACTCAGATTAATACCAGTCAACCCCTGGAACTGGTGCATATGGACTTGATGGGACCAATGCATGTTGAGAGCTAAGGCGGCAAGAAATATGTACTGGTGTGTGTGTGGATGACTTCACAAGATTTATCTAGCCTAGATACATGTGTGATAAGTCTGAAGCTGCTCAAAGGTTCATTGAGCCGGCTACTCTTCTTCAGAGGGAAAGAGAGGGCAAAGGAGAACATCTGGTGGCCATCAGAAGTGATCATGGTAAAGAATTTGAGAACATCACACTTTTTGACTATTGTGCTGAATATGGAGTAGCTCACCAACTCGCGTCTCCTATCACTCCATAGCAAAATGGAGTCGTTGACAGATGCTTGTCGTCAGAGCAAATGTACAAATAAATTTATAAGTCCACTACTCGCGACTTCACTACTGGATAGCAAGTGGTAAGTAGGGGTCGAACTCAAGGGAATTAGGGGGATAAGCTATTCTTTGAGGGAATTGTACAGCGAGGGAGCGTGTTTTTAGGTTGATTGAGGTTTTAGTGTGGAAAAGTAGGTGTTTTTTTGTTGGTTTTGGTTTTTAGTGCGGAAAAGTAAATGACAGAAAAGTAAATACTGAAAATAAAAGAGAAGACTTACAGCGATTGTTGCGTGATTGGCAAGTCTTCCGGAAGGTGAGCAGTTGATAAGCAATTTATACTAAAATTGAAAGTAAGGGCAGGTGGTGTTTAAATCTAAGGAAAGCATTCGGTTTCGGGGGCCTTGTATCATAGCCTGTTTATCATTGACCCTTAGTGATCCTACTATGTATTCAAACGTGTATCAAGGCCATTTCAAGTGCTCGATTTGCCACACTGTCTAGCCCATTTCAAGGTCGTAGAGCACTTGTTCTATTTAGACTAGCACCCCATTTCAAGGTATACTAGCCTATGTGCATCCATTTGATCAATCATTTCCGATCAAACCAAATAGTGTTTAAAAGAGGTCGAACTCCTCAGATAAGCTTTGCCATTTCAAGCATCCACTTACCCGAGTATGTTCACGAACCCCCACGGAAGAGTTTTGCCATTTCAAGCATCCACTCAACCTTGGAAGTTCTGACCTAATATATGGCACATAGAACAAGTTTTGAATACAAAGAAGAGGCACTAAGAGTATAGCCTAAAACATTTTATGATACAAGTACTCCCCTTCAACCGAATGAAGAGTTTAGCTATGAATATCCATAGAGGTGGATACCATAGCTAAGTACTCGAGGGTTTTTGAAAGACAGTAAGTAAAGGAGAATACTCAAGAACCAACAGGAGTATTCTCAAAAACTACTAGAATACTCAAGAACCAACAGGAGTATTATAGATTTAACACAAAAGCTTACAAAAGTGCCCACAATCTAGAGAGATAAGTGATGTTTTGGAATGAAGATGGGATGAAGATTACAAAGGAAAGGGGGGTGTATTTATAGCTAAAGGGAAGGAGGAGATGTGGTGAGGATGAGAACACATGGCATCTCATCCATGGACTCCTCAAAGCCGCCGATTGTAGGTCATGAGGGGGAGGAGCCGCCCCCCATGACTCATCACTCCCCCAAAAGCCGCCGGTCATCTAGAGGGGAGAAGAGGTTTTGTGAGTTTTGTGAGGTTTTCACAAAACTATCGGTTCATTTCAGCTCCGGACTGACTTTGGTTGCTCTTCGGTTGGACTTGTTTTGAGTAATTCCATGTCAGGATCTTGAGATTTCTTCAGTCGGCATCTGGTCGTGACCTTGGAATGACTCGTAATATATTTTCAGCTTAAAAACTCCTCCTTAGCCTGTATTCTCTCTAGACTCCAAAATACCCTGTAGATAAATATCGGAACTAATAAGCAAAAGTTAAATAGACAAACAGTCTAATTTGGTGGGTTTAACTGTGTTTATGATTCATATAATTATGGTCCATCAGATCACCCCACACTTTTAGTTGTTCGTCCCGAACAATGCTATTAAAGGGCGGCACACTATCTAAGTAAACTTTTAAAATATGAAAGTGAGACTGTGGGACTAGATTTATCCTAATTCATGCATTACTTACTTATTACCAAATTAAACTGTGTAAATACTTAGAAGAAACTTGATACTTGTACCTTCGTGCCGAGATGCAAATCAATTCGGATGTTTCGGGAGATAGCCCTTTTCAGGCTCCTGTACTGCAACCTCGGGACTGTCTTGCACTATATGGTTTCATTGTAGCTTTCTCTAGCACGTGATTTGGTTCGGGTTTCACAGATGAGTTGAGCCTTTTTGATTTTCTTTTTGGCGAGTGACAGCTTTTTTGTAGTGAATCGGCCTTTGGCCTTTGATTTGACTCTTTGAGTACTTCACTTTTGTTCGGTTAAAACCTTCATAATTTTGGGCCTTTGGCCTCTTGATTTGCTTCTTTGAGCTTTTGCCTTTTTGTGGCTTGCTAGTCCATTTTCTCAAGCCTTTTTGGGAGGTCCAATCATCGCCCGCGAGCATATGGAAATACCTCCCCGCTCTCTCTCATCCTTGTCGTTTCGCGCGGGTCAAAATGAGGGTCGCTCATTTATTTTCCCGGCTACTCTGACTAGAGATAGGACGGTTTGATTCCCGTCCCACCTTTTTTCTTCATAAACGCTGCATGGCGGAGATGACTTCTGACTCAACTGTAACCCGAAGTGCAGCCTCCACTGACTTCGTAAACCATATAGCGAAATTCAGTCCTTTGATTGCTTGCCAAGCCTCTCTAGGGCATTTTCTATCAACTCCACATCCCCTGTTTATCTCAGCACAAAGGGACAAATGAGAAGTTACATTCTAAGTTTTTAAACAGTTGAATTTTCACAAGGTTATTGCATGAATTATGATCTATCTTTTTCACATTCTCAAGTTCATATTTTCAAAAAGATAATATTAAGGGAAAAGTAAAAGAAAATCATGTTATGTACACAGGCGGTTCTCACCCCACACTTTTGAACGAAGGCGTGCCTTTCAGCAAGACTTAGTTCAAAAGCCATGCAAGCAGACAATTATGAGAAGGAAATGACATTAAGGTAAAGGGAAGAACAGAACTCCCTTTAAAGTGTCGAGTGAACAACATGGCATGAGGCTGGATAATAGAGGGAGTTTAGCTGGGGCCTTGAACTCTTGGCATAGGCCTGGCTGGCTTGATGTTGCACCCATAACCGATTCGTAAATAGTCATTTCATTCTATGCACCAAGTGGGTGAGAGCGACTTATTGGTAAAAACTAAATGACAGAAAATAAAAGTACTGAAAGTAAGATATGTGTCGGGTTACCTCCCGACCAGTGCCTTTGTTTAACATCGTTGGCTCGACGCATGGGGATCACTGGTTTGGATCCCATGGGTGGCTCAGGTTGTATTTCGCCACTGTTCCTGTGTTGATTCTTGCCTTGACTCTTCCTGATTTCTTGCTTGGGTTAGAACTCCATGGTTTTGGTGTTTTTTTTATTTCCATTGTTTCTGAGAAGGCGAGGGACCCTTGACCATAGCTGCTGGTCTTGTTACTTTTTCAGTCTCTTTTGACAGGTCAGAAATCTGTGTACCACGATCTGAGATACGTATAATGTCTGGCGGTTTCTTTGTATCCGTGCGGCTATTATCAATGTAGAAATTTGCAATTTTGCCGCCGAACTTAAGCGATAATGAGCCCTTTTCTACATCGATTCTTACTTTAGTAGCGTAGAGGAATGGTCGTCCCAATATTATTGTTGGAGGGTCGTCTTCGCTAGTCTCTCCCGTTTGTATTACATAAAAGTCTGCAGCAACGACGAGCTCTCCCACATGGAGTATTACGTCTTCCAGCACTCCAACCGGACGGATGCACGATTTATCTCCTAGCTCGATATTTGACCTGGGTGGTTTTAATGGACCAAGTCCTAATAAGTAATATAAGGAGGAGGGCATGGCGTTAACAGCAGCCCCAAGATCGACTAAGCACTTATGAATCTGTGCTTCACCAATACCGCAGGTGACTGTGAAGGCCCCTGGGTCTTTATCTCTTTCCGGTTGTGACTCATGATCTGAAGTGAGGGCTCTTTCTATTGTCGGGCCATTCTGCCCATTCCTTGGTTTAGGATTTGTATAATCGGGCCCCTTAATATTTTGCTTCGAAGCATAAATATTTGTTGGAGAGTCCCACTTTAAATCGTTATTGTCATCCCATCCAGATGCTGGTATGTCAGAGTGTATGATCGGTGGTGGTGTTATGCAAACGGTGAATGCGTACCGTCCATTGTCAGCATGCGTAACCCATGTTTTGCCATCATTGGGTCGGTCTTCCTCTTGATTCCACTCAGGACGACGCCTACAAGTGAAGTGTTTGTTGGTAAGTTTGTAAGTTGGGGATCGTGCTACTTCTCCCAGTGTCGCCTTTATGTTTGACCTCCTTATCATGCTAATATTTGCCTTTGGTTTTAGATGGTTTGTGAAGGAAGTCTGCCAGGTTCATTAGTGAGTGTTGACATTGCGGTGGCGAGCTGGGACATTTGTTTGGTCAATTCTGAAATTGCCCCGTCAGTTTTCGCCTGGTATTGGTGTAGCGAAGTACCCAATTGATTTATGCTTCCTGCGAACTCCTTCATTGTGTCATCGAGCGACTTGGTTGGTTCTTGCTGATTGTTCGGGCCGGTTTGGTATTGATTCGGTCCTCTTTGCTGATATTGGCCTGCTGATGAAGCGTTCTGGTTATACTGTCGGTGGGGGGTTGGTAAAATGACTGAGCTAGCTGAGGGACAGCTGGTTGTGTTTCCTTCTGAGGATAGTTGTTGTTACGCCAGCTCGGGTTGGTTGCTTGACCATACTGTCTGTTTTGTCCAGCTATGTCGTTGCTGTTGTTGTTGTATCCTTGATATCCTCCTACTACATTTACTTCTGCCGGTTCTTCTTCTATTAATGTTGGGCATGCGTCAGTTTTGTGGTCCGTAGAACCACAAAATTCGCAAGGCTTTACTGGAACTGGTTGTCTTCGTAGGATCTGAATCACCATCTCCTTTAATTGTTTCATCTCTTCAGGCATGGAGTTCATTGGTGTTTCAGCTTTTGCTACATTCCTTGTTCGGGAGAATTCTTCCTGCCGAGTTGTCTCTTCTCTAAATCGGGCATTTTCAGCAACGTTGGTGATGAGATCCCTTATGCCACTAAAAGATAGATTCATCATGGATCCTCCAGCTGAGGCATCCAGGAGCATTTTGTCTAAGGGTCTTAATCCATCAATGAGATACTCGACGGTGAGTTTCTCAGGCAGTCCAAGGGTACATCAGCTTCTCTCCAGGTGGTTGAACTTTTCCAGGTAATCGTACATGGTTTCATTGGGTCCTTGCTTGATGTCTTGTAGTTGCCTCCGTACTTGCATCGCCCATCCTGCGGGGTAATATTTGTCCAGGAATTTCTTTTGCATCTGAGCCCATGTTCTGATACTACCGGAAGGCAATGAAAGGAACCAATCGTTTGCCGCGTCAATGAGGGAAAAGTAGAACGCCTTTAACTTGAAGTCGTCTACGTTCACACCATTCGGTTTTAAGTTTTGGCAAATACCATGTAAGCGCTGAAGATGAGTCATTGCTGATTCTCCACGTGTTCCTGAGAATTTCGGTAAGTTGTGGGCCACTGAGGTGTTGATTATGATATTTTCCAGTTCAGGGCCTTCGTGAATGCACCATGGCTGGTTTCTGAAATACGGTGCTGAGAGTTCTCCCATAGTAGGTTCGCGGAAATTGTTGTTATCCCCGTAGTAGTTATCGAAAGCTGGTTCTCATCGTGGTACTTGTCGAGGTTGAGGGGGTGGTGGATATCTAGGGGGTTGTACTGGACCAGCTGCATTTCGGTCCTCGGGTGGTTCTTGGTTTCTTCTGATTGCCTCCCTATCACGAGCTCTTCTGTTTCTGATGAGTTGTTCCGGATCGTCCACAAATGGAAGTGGCACCTCATCATTTCGATCGTATAGGTTTATCTCTTCGTCATCCTGGTAGTCATGGTGGCTTCCTTCGCGAGACATGGTTGTTTCGAAGCGAGTATCGATTCAAAGAACTTATCCGATTAATTAACTAATTCCCCGGCAACGGCGCCAATTTGACAGATGCTTGTCGTCAGAGCAAATGTACAAATAAATTTATAAGTCCGCTACTCGCGACTTCACTACTGGGTAGCAAGTGGTAAGTAGGGGTCGAACCCAAGGGAATTAGGGGGATAAGCTATTCTTTGAGGGAATTGTACATCGAGGGAGCGTGTTTTTAGGTTGATTGAGGTTTTAGTGCGGAAAAGTAAGTCTTTTTTTGTTGGTTTTGGTTTTTACTACGGAAAAGTAAATGACAGAAAAGTAAATACTGAAAATAAAAGAGAAGACTTACAGCGATTGTTGCGTGATTGGCAAGTCTTCCGGAAGATGAGCAGTTGATAAGCAGTTTATACTAAAATTGAAAGTAAGTGCAGGTGGTGTTTAAATCTAAGGAAAGCATTCGGTTCCGGGGGCCTTGTATCATAGCCTGTTTATCATTGACCCTTAGTGATCCTACTAAGTATTCAAACGTGTATCAAGGCCATTTCAAGTACTCGATTTGCCACACTGTCTAGCCCATTTCAAGGTCGTAGAGCACTTGTTCTATTTAGACTAGCACCCCATTTCAAGGTATACTAGCCTATGTGCATCCATTTGATCAATCATTTCCGATCAAACCAAATGGTGTTTCAAAGAGGTCGAACTCCTCAGATAAGCTTTGCCATTTCAAGCATCCACTTACCCGAGTATGTTCATGAACCCCCACGGAAGAGTTTTGTCATTTCAAGCATCCACTCAACCTTGGAAGTTCTGACCTAATATATGGCACATAGAACAAGTTTTGAATACAAAGAAGAGGCACTAAGAGTATAGCCTAAAACATTTTATGATACAAGTACTCCCCTTCAACCGAATGAAGAGTTTAGTTACGAATATCTGACAGAACCGCTCGTCGTCGAAGCGATTTGTACAAATAAATTTATAATAGTCCACTACTTGTGACTATACTACTGGGTAGTACTTGGTAAGTAGGGGTCGAACCCAAGGGAATCAGGGGAATAGATGTCTTTGAGGGGGTTGTTTATCGAGAGAGCGTGGGAACGTGTTTAAAGTCGGTCGGTTGGTTTTAAAGCTACCAGCTATTTTGATTGATTGATTGATTGATTGGTTGGTTGATTTTAATACTGGAAAGTAAATTACAGATTATAATTAAAGAGAAATGTTCGGTTTCAGGGGACTTGTATTATATCCTGTTTATCATTGACCTTTAGTGACTCTCCTAAGTATTCAAACGGTGTATCAAGGCCATTCCAAGCACTCGATTTGCGTACACGGTCTAGCCTATTCCAAGGACGTAGAACACTTATTCTATTTAGACTAATACTCCATTCCCGGTTATATTAGCCTATGTGCATCCATTTGATCAATCATTCCCGATCAACCAAATGGTGTTTAAGATGAGTCAAACTTCTCAGATAAGCTTTGCCATTCCAAGCATCCACTTATCCATACAAGTTTACGAACCCCGCTGTAGAGTTTTGCCATTCCAAGCATCCACTCTACCTTGGACGTTCTGACTTAATATATGGCACATAGAATAAGTTTTGAATACTTAGACTAGACACTAAGTTAATAGTCTTAAAACATTTATAATACAAGTGCGCCCCTTAGACCGAACTACAAGTTTAGCTACTATTCATCGCGCTAAACATTATACTAAGGAATTAAAGACAACAGTTAAATAAATAAATACTAAGAGATACTTACAACCGTTGAAGCGCCAAGGGAGCTATCCTTTATTTCCAAAGCAAGATTACAACTTACAAGTATTACAACTTCTAGAGAGAGAAGTGAATTGAGATTTTGGTGTGTTTTACAAATGAGGTTTGGCTTGGTATTTATAGCCAAAGTGAGGAGAAATGGATGGATGAGATGGAAGCACATGTCTTTTGATCCAAGGGAGGAGAAGGAGGAGCTTGTGGAGGAGACAAGTGGCGCAAGGAGGAGGAGCCGGCGGCTTTTGGTGGAGGAGGGTGGCGCCGCCGGTTGCCGGTCACCCAAGGGGGAGGAGCTCCTCCCTTGCCCACCTCCTTGAATGGTGGCCGGTCATCTTTGCCCAATGTGTGATTTTGTACAGTTTTGTGCAGTCTTTTCACAAAACTGTCAATGTGTTTCTTCCCCGGGCTGTCTTGACTCCACTCCTGATTCCTCTGATTAATTTGTTCTGGTCAATTCAACGTCAGGATCCTTGATATATCTTCAGTCGGCATATGATCTTGACCTTGGATTGACTCTTGTTATCTTTTCAGCTTAAAATCCTCTTCTTAGCATGTTTTCACTTCAGTCTCTAAAATGCCCTGTGGAAATATATCGGGACTAATACGTAGAAGTTAGATAGACAAACAGTCTAAATAAGGGGGTTTTACTGTGTTTCTGACTCGTATAACTTTGGTCCATCAATATCCATAGAGGTGGATACCATAGCTAAGTACTCGAGGGTTTTTGAAAGACAGTAAGTAAAGGAGAATACTCAAGAACCAACAGGAGTATTCTCAAAAACTACTAGAATACTCAAGAACCAACAGGAGTATTATAGATTTAACACAAAAGCTTACAAAAGTGCCCAAAATCTAGAGAGATAAGTGATGTTTTGGAATGAAGATGGGATAAAGATTACAAAGGAAAGGGGGGTGTATTTATAGCTAAAGGGAAGGAGGAGATGTTGTGAGGATGAGAACACATGGCATCTCATCCATGGACTCCTCAAAGCCGCCGGTTGTAGGTCATGAGGGGGAGGAGCCGCCCCCCATGACTCATCACTCCCCCAAAAGCCTCCGGTCATCTATAGGGGAGAAGAGGTTTTGTGAGTTTTGTGTGGTTTTCACAAAACTATCGGTTCATTTCAGCTCCGGACTGACTTTGGTTGCTCTTCGGTTGGACTTGTTTTGACTGATTCCATGTCAGGATCTTGAGATTTCTTCAGTCGGCATCTGGTCGTGACCTTGGAATGACTCGTAATATATTTTCAGCTTAAAAACTCCGCCTTAGCCTGTATTCTCTCTAGACTCCAAAATACCCTGTAGATAAATATCGGAACTAACAAGCAAAAGTTAAATAGACAAACAGTCTAATTTGGTGGGTTTAACTGTGTTTATGATTCATATAATTATGGTCCATCAGTCATCGAGCACAAGAATCAAACAATCCAGGAGATGGCCAGAGTAATGTTCCACGCAAAAAAAGTTCCACTCAGGTTCTGGTCTGAAGTAATGAATACTGCCTGCCACATCATCAACAGAGTCACTATTCGAACTGGCAGTGACAAGACTTGCTACAAACTATGGAAAGGGAAGAAGCCAGCTGTGAAATACTTCCACATCTTTGGGAGTGAGTGTTAAATTCTAAACGAATGAGAGTACAGGCAGAACCTGGACCCGAAGAGTGACAAAGCAAGAATGGAAGCAATCAGACTACTCCTTGCTCTGGCATGTCACCTGAAGTTCAAACTGTTCCAGATGGATGTCAAGAGCGCGTTCCTAAACGGCTTTCTGAACGAGGAAGTGTATGTGGCTAAACCAAAGGGATTTAAAGACCCCCATCATCCTACTCATGTATACTGACTGAAGAAGGCGTTGTATGGACTCAAACAAGCGACCAGAGAATGGTACAAGCGCCTCACGAAGTTCCTCATCGACCATAGCTATGTGCAAGGGGAGTAGATAAGACGCTATTCGTCAAACATACAAGGTCAGATTTTATCATCGTACAAATCTATGTTGACGATATAGTGTTTGGATCCAGCACACAGAAGCTAGTGGACCAGTTTGTGGATCATATGCAAAATGAGTTCAAAATGAGCATGGTGGGAGAGATGAATTACTTTCTCGGACTACAGGTGAAACAGAAGGACGATGCGATTTTTATTTCCCAAAACAAGTATGCCAGGAACCTGATCAAGAAGTTTGATCTTGAAAATGCTAGCCACAAACGGACTCCAATAGCTACCCACTTAAAGATCACTAAGGATGATGTCGGAACGAGTGTTGATCAGACACTGTTCAGAAGCATGATAGGGAGTCTGCTCTACTTGACAGCCAGTAGATCGGATATTGCTTATGCAGTAGGAGTATGTGCGAGATATTAGGCAAATTCGAAGGAGAGCCATCTGCTGCAAGTTAAGAGGATCATCAAGTACATATGTGGAACTACTGATTATGGTTTCTGGTATGCCAAGGACATCAGCTCATTCCTGGTTGGGTACTGTGATGCAGACTGGGCAGGAAACGCTGAAGATCGGAAGAATACTTCTGGAGGTTGTTTTTTCCTAGGCAACAATCTGGTTTCCTGGTTTTAAAAAATAAATAAATTCTACTAGAAGCAGAATAGCATCTCTCTATCTAGAGCCGAAGCGGAGTATATTGATGGTGTAAGTTGCTGCACTCAGTTGCTATAGATGAAGTAGATGATGTTTGAATACGTAGTCGAAAATGAGGAGATGAGTTTGTACTGTGACAATATGAGCCATCAACATATCTAAGAATCCATTACAATACTCTAGGACGAAGCACATTGACATCAGACACCACTTCATCAGAGAGCTAGTGGTGAAGCATGTGACAACAGACAAGCAGCTCGCTG
Organism: Rhodiola kirilowii; assembly: GCA_033675215.1. NCBI lineage: Eukaryota > Viridiplantae > Streptophyta > Magnoliopsida > Saxifragales > Crassulaceae > Rhodiola > Rhodiola kirilowii. The sequence goes on from CM066201.1 coordinate 10,530,862, forward strand.
ATATTTTCACCAAGCCACTGGATGCAACTCAATTCGAGACACTTAGATCCTCTTTGGGTCTATGTGTTGTCAACAACTAATTGTTCAAGGCGAAGGTTAGCCAGAGTAGACACCAGCTAATTAGTTAGACTGACCTTTCAAGAAGAAAGCTGGGATAGAGAGATGGTACATGATAATTATTCTTATATTCTGATTCAAGACATGCAAGGTGATTGAAAATAAGTTGTTGGAGCAATCAAGAAGGAGAAAGGTGATTAGACTAAATATTTCAAGAGATATACGCAAGTCAGTTTTGGGAAGTTCAGAAGACTGAGTATTTGAAAATTAAATATCCAGCAGTTGTGTATTCTCTCCTAGATCTCCGAAACCCTAGTTCAACAAATCCCTAAAGATTCAAAATTAAGAACGATGGTGAACACTCGAACAACGAAGAAATCGACTGCTACAATTGTTCTTGCTCCTGAGCCGATAATTTCGAAGAAGGCAATGGGGAAATCAGGACCGGCTAACCCTAAGAAGACCAAGAAGACGGTAGTTGCGGAGACAACAAAATAAATAGTAGAGTCAGTCAAGGTCTCCCATCCAAACCCTAAATCAACATCAATTGGAGGAAGGAAGCGAATAACGAAGGAAACTCAATCGTTGGCGGAACAATTGCTCGAAGAGGTAATTCCTAGTACTCAATCTCAAATTCATGTTCCTAATTTTGTGAATGAGCAATCGAGTGAGAAAGAGAAGGAGATGGGTATAGTTTCAGTGGCTGATAAGGGTGAGGAAGTAGTTATTGAGGTACCAAAGAAAACAGAAACCTTGGTAGAAACTGTGACTGTGTCACGGATTATGGATGTAGGGAAGTCGATAGTTGCTGAGATTTTAAAAGAAGGTGAAGCCGGTAAGGCTAAGATTGGCGCTGCAGATATAAGTACCTTGCTGAAAGAAAAGTTGCGAGCAACTGGATTTGTGTTACAGAAGAGGAGACTTCGTAGGAAAGTTGTGGCTCACAGGCTCGACACTCCCAGGAAATACTTGGCTCAGATTAGCACAATCAAGGGGAGGATGATAGCTATGTCAGACTCTGAGAATGAACATTTTGTTGAGAGTTCCAGCAAGAGAAGATTGGTGGTTGATAAAGAGTCTGAATGAGGCTCATCAGGAAAAGCTGCGTAGAGAAGAAAACTAGTGCAGAAGCTACTTCTAGGGAAGCTGTTGAATAGAAGCAACCACCTCTCAAAGATGATGGCTCAAGAGAATCAGACCCATCAGAAGAAGATAATGAACTTGATGAGATGTACAAGGATATTGATGAAGTTGTCCAGGATTTACAGAATGAAGGGTCTGATAATCAAGAAAATAAACTAAAAGAGAAGCAAGAAAAGGAGAAAGTTGTTGAGGAAGTCTCTGTCGAACGAGATGTGCCAGAGACGATGGAAGAACTAACTAATCAGGAAGTAGATATGAAGGAAGCTGAGTTGGAGAAACCAGATGATGAAGATCAAGAAGCTGATCAAGACGCAGTACCATTAGCTGAGCTCAAGAAGTCAGAAAAGAAGAAGCAAAAGAAGAAGGTGACCATGCAAATGTCTGGAACAAAAAGTCAAACATAGCGTGATGCCTCGAACGTAGGGGGAGCGAGTGCGTCTAAGAAAAGAAAGAGAGGAGTTCCAACCTCTGTTCCAAGCAGAGTTCCATCAGGCATCACTAAACAGGGTGTGTGGTTCGCCAGTCGAGAAGCAGCAAACAAGTGGATGGCAGTACAGAAGAGGAAGATCATACCTGAGAGGATTCTAGATGAAAAGAAATACAAAGGTAAGGAGGTTGTCCAGCTATTGAAGGACACTGACCTCTTCTGGACATTGAAGAAAAGCAAATCGTTCAATGAACAGTTTGTGCGAGAAGCGATTGCAAATCTGCCTAGCTAATTTGGAATCGTTGGTGATAAAGACTATGGAGTAGTCTTTGAACAGTTTAATAACCGAATTTTGCTCTCCCCTAGTAGTCTATATGAGAGAGAGGAAAATTATGCTTGACCCAGAGATCATTAACGTATACTTTGCAAATATCGAAGATATCAAGAGTTGGACTCGGTTTACAAGAAGATCGGGATTGAATAGTCAAGACAATATCAACAAAATCAGTTGAAGATCTTTAGCATGCCGTGACTAGGAAGAAAGATATTTAACCTTTTATAGTTGTCAATTTATATGTTTTAGGGGTCAAGTTGCAGTCAAACAAAATTTATAACCTTGGTAAGCCAAGGGTCGATCCAAGGAACAGACGCGTGTGAATACTAGCTTACAAGTGACCTATTTAGCTATTCCGATTAAACTTTGTAAAAACAAGGATTTTGATTGTCACGAAAATTGCAGAAATTAAATAGCAGAAAAATACAGAAATTAAATGTGCAGAAAATAAACGGTTGTGTTTTTATCAGAGAAAGAATTCCAGGACCATACTTCACCCGTGCTAACCCCACTAATCATGCAATCATTATCATGTAATGCATCATTCTATCGAATATCGAATTAAACCAAAATAACACTAGAAAAGCCGCCCATCCACGGATCATTATCTAGATTAACCTCAATCGTTGAACGCCGCCCATCTACGGATTATCAACGATCTCGATTTATTAAAGTAAAGGTTCTCATACAATTTCATACAATCCGGTTAATCCCTAGGGCCCATCCACCTTTTGGTATATAACCTAAATACGTTCTAGCATGCAAACATATCCTTTGATGTAAATACTTGCATAGAACGATAAATTAAGCACGATGAAATTGAATATTGGATTTGCATTAATGAAAAACATTCATATGATCACATGAAGAGTTGGGTACAATGCACGGGATCCGTAGGATCCCAGAATTAAAGGAGACTACTCACTATTCATGGTGATTAACAACAAATAGCGTATGAATAGAAATTAAGGACGAGTTAACCGTAGACGATGTAGCTCGTTGATCCTTGACGGAGCCCACCGCACTGTCGTTAAGGTGCGATGTTCTCTATGGAAAAATAAATTTATAATACCGATACTCGCGACTTAACTATTTTTGGTAGTAAGTGGTAAGCACGGGTCGAACCCAAGGGAATTAGGTGATAGTTGTTCTTTCGAAAAGAGGGGGATTAAATAAAACAGTTGGGGGTTGGTTTTAGTTTTTAGTACTGAAAAGTAAAATGCTTGATGGACAAGTCTTGCAGAAAAGTAAGCAGTTGATAAGGTACTGAAAGTAAAGTAACAGTTGATATTACAATTAAAGTAAAGTATTCGGTTTTAGGGGCCTTGTATCATAGTCTGTTTATCATCGACCTCTAATGATCATACTAAGTGTTCAAAAGTGTATCAAGGCCATTTCAAGCACTCGACTTGCCACACTGTCTAGCCCATTTCAACGTCATAGAGCACTTGTTTTATTTAGACTAGCACCCCATTTCAAGGTATACTAGCCTATGTGCATCCATTTGATCAATCATTTCCGATCAATCCAAATGGTGTTTTAAAGAGGTCGAACTCCTCAGATAAGCTTTGCCATTTCAAGCATCCACTTACCCGAGTATGTTCACGAACCCCACGGAAGAGTTTTGCTCTGTCAAGCATCCACTCAACCTTGGAAGTTCTAACCTAATATGTGGCACATAGAACAAGTTTTGAGCACATAGAGGCACTAAGAGTAGGGCCTAAACATTGTATGATACAAGCACACCCCTTCAACCGAATGAAGGGTTTAGCTACGAATATCCATGGAACGGGACATCGTAGCTAAGTGCTTTAAAAAGTAAAGGTTTTTGAAAGATAGTAAAGTAAAGTTTTCGAAAGTAAATACAGGAAAGTAAAGTTGTTGAATTGAAAAGACAGTAAAGTAAAGAAGAGAGTACTTACAAAAACCGTTGAGAGTGCTAAAGATCAAGCTTTGATTCCAAAGTAAAGTGATTACATGATTGTGCCCACAAAAGCTAGAGAGATAAGTGACTTGTGATATGAGATGATTGTTGATTTTGGAATGTGTTTACATAGGGAAGGAGGAGCTCTATTTATAGGCTAAGGGAGGCAATGAGGACTCAACACTTGGCACAAGGGGAATGGAAGGGAGGAAATCCGCCGGGGGGAGGTGGCAAGCTCAAAGCCGCCGGGCCACATGTCTCCTCCATGGCAAAAGCCGCCGGCCATGTGAGGAGGAAGAGAGGAGTAGCCGCCCCCCATGAGGTGGATGGGAGTGGTTGAGTGTGTTTTGTGATCTTTTCCAAAAGTCATCGGTCCTTTCAGCTCCGGTCTGACTCTGGTTGCCCTTCGGTTGGACTTGTTTTGAGTGATTCCACGTCAGGTTCTTGAAAGTCAGAATTTGGTCGTGACCTGGAATGACTCGTAATTCATTTTCAGCTTTAAAACTCCTCCTTAGCCTGTATTCTCTCTAGACTTCAAAATACCCTGTAGATAAATATCAGAACTAACAAGCAAAAGTTAAATAGACAAAGAGTCTAATTTGGTGGGTTTAACTGTGTTTATGATTCATACAATTATGGTCCATCATATCACCCCACACTTTTAGTTGTTCGTCCCGAACAATGCTATTTAAGGGCGGAACACAATCTAAGTAAAAACTTTTAAATATGAAAGTGAGACTGTGGGACTAGATTTATCCTAATTCATGCATTACTTACTTATTACCAAACTAAACCGTGTAAATACTTAGAAGTAACTTGATACTTGTACCTTCGAGCCGAGATGCAATTTAATTTGGATGTTTCGGGAGATAGCCCTTTTCAGGCTCCTGGACTGCATTCTTGGGACCGACTCGCACTATATGGTTTAACTTGTAGCTTTTTCTGGCACGTGACTTGATTCGGGTTTCACTGAGTTGAGCATTTTGATTTTTTTTGGTGAGGGACAGCTTCTGTAGTGAATCGGCCTTTGGCCTTTGATATTGAGTTGGAGTTTCTTCACTTTTGTTCGGTTAACACCTTCACAATTTTGGCCTTTGGCCTTTGATTAGCTTCTTTGAGCTTTTGCTTCTTTGTGACTTGCTAGTCCCTTTTCTCAACCTTCTTGGGAGGTCCAATCATCGCCCGCGAGCATATGGAAATATCTCCCCGCTCTTTCTCATCCTCGCCGTTTTGCGCGGGTCAAAATGAGGGTTGCTCATTTGTTTTCCCGGCTACTCTGACTAGAGATAGGACGGTTTGATTCCCGTCCCGCCTCTTGCATAAACGCTGCATGGCGGAGATGACTCTGACTTAACTGAAACCCAAAGTGCAGCCTCCACTGACTTCGTAAACCATATAGTGAAATTCAGTCCTTCGATTGCTTGCCAAGCCTCTCTAGGGAAGTTTATATCAACTCCACATCCCCTGTATATCTCAGCCCAAAGGAACAAATGTGAAGTTACAACCTAAGTTTTTAAACAGTTGAATTTTCACAAGGTAAATGCATGAATTATGATCTATCTTTTTCACATTCACAAGTTCATATTTTCAAAAAGATAATAATAAGGGAAAAGAAAAAGAAAAAACATGTTAACTAACTATGTACGAAAGTGGTTCTCACCCCACACTTTTGAACGAAGGCGTGCCTTTCAGCAAGACTTAGTTCAAAAGTCATGCAAGCAAATATTTACAAGAGAAGGAAATGACATTAAGGAAAAGAGAAGAACTGAACTCCCTTTTACGGTGTCATTTCATGTTGTGGAAAGATAATCGAGGGAGTTCGGCTGGGGCCTTGAACTCTCAGCGCGGGCTCGGTAATTTCTCGGAAGCTGCCTGGCTGATCTGATCTTGCTCCAAAAATTGATTCCTACATGTTAGACATTCCTTCTATACAAAAAATGGGTGAGAGCGACTTGCGGTAAAAACTAAATGATAGAAAATAAAATTACTGAAAGTAAGATAGGTGTCGGGTTACCTCCCGACCAGTGCCTTTGTTTAACATCGTTGGCTCGATAGTTGGGATCACCAGTTGGGATCTGACAGAATCGCTTGTCGTCAAAGCGATTGTGCAAATAAATTTATAGTCCGCTACTCGCAACTATACTACTGGGTAATACTTGGTAAGTAGGGGTCGAACCCAAGGGAACCAGGGGAATAATTGTTCTTCGGGGGGATTACGCAGCGTGGGAGCGTGTTTTAAGTCGGTCGGTTGGTTTTAAAGCTACCAGCTATTTTGATTGATTGATTGATTGATTGGTTGGTTGATTTTAATACTGGAAAGTAAATTACAGATTATAATTAAAGAGAAATGTTTGGTTTCAGGGGACTTGTATTATATCCTGTTTATCATTGACCTTTAGTGACTCTCCTAAGTATTCAAACGGTGTATCAAGGCCATTCCAAGCACTCGATTTGCATACACTGTCTAGCCTATTCCAAGGACGTAGAACACTTATTCTATTTAGACTAATACTCCATTCCCGGTTATATTAGCCTATGTGCATCCATTTGATCAATCATTCCCGATCAACCAAATGGTGTTTAAGATGAGTCAAACTTCTCAGATAAGCTTTGCCATTCCAAGCATCCACTTATCCGTACAAGTTTACGAACCCCGCTGTAGAGTTTTGCCATTCCAAGCATCCACTCTACCTTGGACGTTCTGACTTAATATATGGCACATAGAATAAGTTTTGAATACTTAGACTAGACACTAAGTTAATAGTCTTAAAACATTTTATAATACAAGTGCGCCCCTTAGACCGAACTACAAGTTTAGCTACTATTCATCACGCTAAACATCATACTAAGGAATTAAAGACAACAGTTAAATAAATACTAAAAATAATACTTACAACCGTTGAAGCGCCAAGGGAGCTATCCTTTATTTCCAAAGCAAAGATTACAACATTACAAATATTACAACTTCTAGAGAGAGAAGTGAATTTGAGTTGAGGTGTGTGAAATGAGGAGGAGGAGCTCTCCTTTTATAGCCAAAATGGGAGGAGGTGGGTGGTGGAGATGGGTGGCAAGTGTTGCATTTTGATTGGAGGAGAAATCAAGGGAGGAGATGACAACATGTGGAGGAAGGGGAGGAGGCCGGCGGCTTTTGGTGGAGGAGGTGGCGCCGCCGGTTGCCGGTCACCCAAGGGGGAGGAGCTCCTCCCTTGCCCACCTCCTTGAATGGTGGCCGGTCATCCTTGCCCAATGTGTGAGTTTGTACAGTTTTGTGCAGTCTTTTCACAAAACTGTCAATGTATTTCTTCCCCGGGCTGTCTTGACTCCACTCCTGATTCTTCTGATTAATTTGTTCTGGTCAATTCAACGTCAGGATCCTTGATATTTCTTCAGTCGGCATATGATCTTGACCTTGGATTGACTCTTGTTATCTTTTCAGCGTAAAATCCTCTCCTTAGCGTGTTTTCACTTCAGTCTCTAAAATGCCCTGTGGAAATATATCGGGACTAACACGTAGAAGTTAGATAGACAAACAGTCTAATTTGGGGGGGTTTTACTGTGTTTCTGACTCGTATAACTTTGGTCCATCAGATTACACCCCACTTTTAGTTGTTCGTCCCGAACAATGCTATTAAAGGGCGTAAGTTCTAAGTTTGGCTTTGGAATATGAAAATTAGACTGTGGTACTCGATCTATCCTAATTCATGCATTGCTTACTTATTACCAAATTAAACTGCGTAAATAAATAGAAGAAACTTAATACTTGTACCTCCGTGCTGAGATGCAAATTATATTGGATGTCTCGGGAGATAGCCCTTTTTAGGCTCCTGGACTGCAATCTTGGGATCGTCTCTTACTATATGGTTTTCTTGTAGCTTTCTCATGCACGTGATTCGATTCGGGTTTCAGTGAGTTGAGCCTTCTTGATTTTCTTCTTTGGCGAGGGACTGCTTTTTTGTTGTAGTGAATCGGCCTTTGGCCTTTGATTTGACTTTTTGAGTGCTTCACTTTTGCTCGGTTAAAACCTTCACAATTTTGGGCCTTTGGCCTCTTTTGATTTGCTTCATTGAGCTTTTCTCCTTTTTGTGACTGCTAGTCCATTTTCTCAAGCCTTTTTGGGAGGTCCAATCATCGCCCGCAAGCCTATGGAAATACCTCCCCGCTCCTCTCGTCTTTGTCGTTTTGCGCGGGTCAAGATGAGGGTCGCTCATCTATTTTCTCGGCTATTTTGACTAGAGAGAGGACGGTCTGATTCCCGTCCTCGCCTTTGCATAGATGCTTCTTGGCGGAGTTGACTTCAATTATTCACTGAAAACCCGAAGTGCAGCCTCCACTGACTTCGAAAACCATATAGTTTGATCTGATCCTTTGATTGCTTGCCAAGCCTCTCTAGGGCAGTTTATATCAACTCCACATCCCTAGTTATCTCAGCACAAAGGACAAATGAAGAGTTACATTCTTAGTTTTTAAACAGTTGAATTTTCACAAGGTTAATGCATGAATTATGATTTATCTTTTTCACATTCTTAAGTTCATATTTTCAAAAAGGTACTTATTAAAAAAGAAAAAAAAAACAGCTGCATGTTATTTATGTACACAGGTGGTTCTCACCCCCCACTTTTGAACGAATGCGTGCCTTAGTTCAAAAGTCATGCAAGCTTAAAACTAAATACTGAATTTAAAAGACAGAAATTAAAGTGCGGAAAAGTAAGATAGTGTCGGGTTACCTCCCGACCAGTGCACTTGTTTAACGTCGTTGGCTCGACGATACCTCGTTGTGGATTACTGGTTTGGGTCCCATGGGTGGCTAAGGTCAAACTTCTTGATTCCACCGACTTTGATTCTTGCGGTCAGTCTTCCTGATTTTTTAGCAGATGACGGGTTTGGGTCCAGTTCTGATTGTATCTCCTTCCAACGTCTCTGAGAAGGCGAGGGACCTTTCACTATCAGCTTCTTGAACTGGGTGTTCTCCTGTTTAGGGCTGCCTTGTCCAGTCATGGCGAAAGCGTGCTCCATGTAGGAGTCATTCTGCTCAGGCCCTTTTCCCATCCGCTTTTCAGCCTCTTCTTGGATCGCATAGTTCGCTGCGACTTGCTCATTGATCAAGGGGAAAAGTCGGGAAGGCCTCATGAGGCTTGGTTCTGCCTCGTAATGTTGGTTCGTGAAGAACTGATCGTAGATAGTCTCAGCTGTCTGGGTAATGATAGTCGGGTATGGAATAGGCAGTTCGTCGGTGGTATTCTGGACTTCTACTTCGTTGCTTCCGGTGCTTTCCATGTCTGATTCCTCGGATGGTTCGGGAGTCTCTTCTGACGGCTCGGTGGTTTCTTCTTTGTCAGCCTTAGGGTCAGCTTCTTCTGTCTGCATTTCCTCGTCAGTGTGGGAAACTCGTCTTGTGGCAGCGGCTAGGCCAGTTATCAGGTACCACATGTCTGCAATGGTGAGGTTTGCGGTAGACCTTCTCATAGCTTCGTTGACTCTTCCCAGCTCTTCGGACCTCATCCCACGAAGAAATTTTTGGAGAAGAATTTTCTTCGTGAATCCATGGTGCGGGCAGCTTGAGACGATGGCATCGTAGTTCATGTAGTATTCGTCCAAAGTCTCATCCCGGGATTGTTGAAGGTTCAGGATCTTCTCGCGGGTTTCTTGGCGTAAAGATGGTGGGGAGAATTCTTTCAGGAACAGAACGCAGAGGTCTACGAAACGTTCTGCACTGCATGCGGTGGATGTGTAGTACCATATCGTGGCGAAGTCGGTTAGAGAGAATTTGAAGCATTTCTGCTTAAACTCTTCTAACACTTCGTTTTCAGGTTTGATGTTGTGGCAGACTTGGTGGAAGTTTCGGCAGTGCTGTACAGGGTCTTCTCCCTCCGTTCCTCCGAACAGGGGCAGGAATCGCGTTGTCCATGCATGCGTAACGGGTAATGACATAGGAGAAAGAAAGAAAAAGAAAGGGGAGGGAAGAACAGTTATCCGATGACTAGTTCCCCGGCAACGACGCCAATTTGACAGAACCGCTTGTCATCAAAGCGATTGTGCAAATAAATTTATAGTCCGCTACTCGCAATTATACTACTGGGTAGTACTTGGTAAGTAGGGGTCGAACCCAAGGGAACCAGGGGAATAATTGTTCTTCGGGGGGATTACGCAGCGTGGGAGCGTGTTTTAAGTCGGTTGGTTGGTTTTAAAGCTACCAGCTATTTTGATTGATTGATTGATTGATTGGTTGGTTGATTTTAATACTGGAAAGTAAATTACAGATTATAATTAAAGAGAAATGTTCGGTTTCAGGGGACTTGTATTATATCCTGTTTTTCATTGACCTTTAGTGACTCTCCTAAGTATTCAAACGGTGTATCAAGGCCATTCCAAGCACTCGATTTGCATACACTGTCTAGCCTATTCCAAGGACGTAGAACACTTATTCTATTTAGACTAATACTCCATTCCCGGTTATATTAGCCTATGTGCATCCATTTGATCAATCATTCCCGATCAACCAAATGGTGTTTAAGATGAGTCAAACTTCTCAGATAAGCTTTGCCATTCCAAGCATCCACTTATCCGTACAAGTTTACGAACCCCGCTGTAGAGTTTTGCCATTCCAAGCATCCACTCTACCTTGGACGTTCTGACTTAATATATGGCACATAGAATAAGTTTTGAATACTTAGACTTGACACTAAGTTAATAGTCTTAAAACATTTTATAATACAAGTGCGCCCCTTAGACCGAACTACAAGTTTAGCTACTATTCATCGCTCTAAACATCATACTAAGGAATTAAAGACAACAGTTAAATAAATACTAAAAATAATACTTACAACCGTTGAAGCGCCAAGGGAGCTATCCTTTATTTCCAAAGCAAAGATTACAACATTACAAATATTACAACTTCTAGAGAGAGAAGTGAATTTGAGTTGAGGTGTGTGAAATGAGGAGGAGGAGCTCTCCTTTTATAGCCAAAATGGGAGGAGGTGGGTGGTGGAGATGGGTGGCAAGTGTTGCATTTTGATTGGAGGAGAAATCAAGGGAGGAGATGACAACATGTGGAGGAAGGGGAGGAGGCCGGCGGCTTTTGGTGGAGGAGGTGGCGCCGTCGGTTGCCGGTCACCCAAGGGGGAGGAGCTCCTCCCTTGCCCACCTCCTTGAATGGTGGCCGGTCATCCTTGCCCAATGTGTGAGTTTGTACAGTTTTGTGCAGTCTTTTCACAAAACTGTCAATGTATTTCTTCCCCGGGCTGTCTTGACTCCACTCCTGATTCTTCTGATTAATTTGTTCTGGTCAATTCAACGTCAGGATCCTTGATATTTCTTCAGTCGGCATATGATCTTGACCTTGGATTGACTCTTGTTATCTTTTCAGCGTAAAATCCTCTCCTTAGCGTGTTTTCACTTCAGTCTCTAAAATGCCCTGTGGAAATATATCGGGACTAACACGTAGAAGTTAGATAGACAAACAGTCTAATTTGGGGGGTTTACTGTGTTTCTGACTCGTATAACTTTGGTCCATCAGGATCCCATGGGCAGCTCAGGTCATAGTGTTGTGGAGTGCCTACTTTTATTTTTGCCTTGCCTTCCCCTGAGTTTTTGTGAGATGATGTGTTCAGGTCCTGTTCCCATTGTTCTGGTGGTTTCTCCTTCCAACGTCTCTGAGAAGGCGAGGGACCTTTGACAGAACCGTTTGTCGTCAAAGCGATTGTGCAAATAAATTTATAGTCCGCTACTTGCAACTATACTACTCGGTAGTACTTGGTAAGTAGGGGTCGAACCCAAGGGAACCAGGGGAATAATTGTTCTTCGGAGGGATTACGCAGCGTGGGAGCGTGTTTAAAGTCGGTCGGTTGGTTTTAAAGCTACCAGCTATTTTGATTGATTGATTGATTGGTTGGTTGATTTTAATACTGGAAAGTAAATTACAGATTATAATTAAAGAGAAATGTTCAGTTTCAGGGGACTTGTATTATATCCTGTTTATCATTGACCTTTAGTGACTCTCCTAAGTATTCAAACGGTGTATCAAGGCCATTCCAAGCACTCGATTTGCGTACACTGTCTAGCCTATTCCAAGGACGTAAAACACTTATTCTATTTAGACTAATACTCCATTCCCGGTTATATTAGCCTATGTGCATCCATTTGATCAATCATTCCCGATCAACCAAATGGTGTTTAAGATGAGTCAAACTTCTCAGATAAGCTTTGTCATTCCAAGCATCCACTTATCCGTACAAGTTTACGAACCCCGCTGTAGAGTTTTGCCATTCCAAGCATCCACTCTACCTTGGACGTTCTGACTTAATATATGGCACATAGAATAAGTTTTGAATACTTAGACTAGACACTAAGTTAATAGTCTTAAAACATTTTATAATACAAGTGCGCCCCTTAGACCGAACTACAAGTTTAGCTACTATTCATCGCGCTAAACATTATACTAAGGAATTAAAGACAACAGTTAAATAAATACTAAAATTAATACTTACAACCGTTGAAGCGCCAAGGGAGCTATCCTTTATTTCCAAAGCAAAGATTACAACTTACAAATATTACAACTTCTAGAGAGAGAAGTGAATTTGAGATTTGGTGTGTGAAATGAGGAGGAGGAGCTCTCCTTTTATAGCCAAAATGGGAGGAGGTGGGTGGTGGAGATGGGTGGCAAGTGTTGCATTTTGATTGGAGGAGAAATCAAGGGAGGAGATGACAACATGTGGAGGAAGGGGAGGAGGCCGGCGGCTTTTGGTGGAGGAGGTGGCGCCGCCGGTTGCCGGTCACCCAAGGGGGAGGAGCTCCTCCCTTGCCCACCTCCTTGAATGGTGGCCGGTCATCCTTGCCCAATGTGTGAGTTTGTACAGTTTTGTGCAGTCTTTTCACAAAACTGTCAATGTATTTCTTCCCCGGGCTGTCTTGACTCCACTCCTGATTCTTCTGATTAATTTGTTCTGGTCAATTCAATGTCAGGATCCATGATATTTCTTCAGTCGGCATATGATCTTGACCTTGGATTGACTCTTGTTATCTTTTCAGCGTAAAATCCTCTCCTTAGCGTGTTTTCACTTCAGTCTCTAAAATGCCCTGTGGAAATATATCGGGACTAACACGTAGAAGTTAGATAGACAAACAGTCTAATTTGGGGGGTTTTACTATGTTTCTGACTCATATAACTTTGGTCCATCAGATTACCCCCCACGTTTAGTTGTTCGTCCCGAACAATGCTATTAAAGGGCGTAAGTTCTAAGTTTGGCTTTGGAATATGAAAATTAGACTGTGGTACTCGATCTATCCTTATTCATGCATTGCTTACTTATTACCAAATTAAACTGCGTAAATAAATAGAAGAAACTTAATACTTGTACCTCCGTGCTGAGATGCAAATTATATTGGATGTCTCGGGAGATAGCCCTTTTTAGGCTCCTGGACTGCAATCTTGGGATCGTCTCTTACTATATGGTTTTCTTGTAGCTTTCTCATGCACGTGATTCGATTCGGGTTTCAGTGAGTTGAGCCTTCTTGATTTTCTTCTTTGGCGAGGGACTGCTTTTTTGTTGTAGTGAATCGGCCTTTGGCCTTTGATTTGACTTTTTGAGTGCTTCACTTTTGCTCGGTTAAAACCTTCACAATTTTGGGCCTTTGGCCTCTTTTGATTTGCTTCATTGAGCTTTTCGCCTTTTTGTGACTGCTAGTCCATTTTCTCAAGCCTTTTTGGGAGGTCCAATCATCGCCCGCAAGCCTATGGAAATACCTCCCCGCTCCTCTCGTCTTTGTCGTTTTGCGCGGGTCAAGATGAGGGTCGCTCATCTATTTTCTCGGCTATTTTGACTAGAGAGAGGACGGTCTGATTCCCGTCCTCGCCTTTGCATAGATGCTTCTTGGCGGAGTTGACTTCAATTATTCACTGAAAACCCGTAGTGCAGCCTCCACTGACTTCGAAAACCATATAGTTTGATCTGATCCTTTGATTGCTTGCCAAGCCTCTCTAGGGCAGTTTATATCAACTCCACATCCCTAGTTATCTCAGCACAAAGGACAAATGAAGAGTTACATTCTAAGTTTTTAAACAGTTGAATTTTCACAAGGTTAATGCATGAATTATGATTTATCTTTTTCACATTCTTAAGTTCATATTTTCAAAAAGGTACTTATTAAAAAAGAAAAAAAAACAGCTGCATGTTATTTATGTACACAGGTGGTTCTCACACCCCACTTTTGAACGAATGCGTGCCTTAGTTCAAAAGTCATGCAAGCTTAAAACTAAATACTGAATTTAAAAGACAGAAATTAAAGTGCGGAAAAGTAAGATAGTGTCGGGTTACCTCCCGACCAGTGCACTTGTTTAACGTCGTTGGCTCGACGATACCTCGTTGTGGATTACTGGTTTGGGTCCCATGGGTGGCTGAGGTCAAACTTCTTGATTCCACCGACTTTGATTCTTGCGGTCAGTCTTCCTGATTTTTTAGCAGATGACGGGTTTGGGTCCAGTTCTGATTGTATCTCCTTCCAACGTCTCTGAGAAGGCGAGTGACCTTTCACTATCAGCTTCTTGAACTGGGTGTTCTCCTGTTTAGGGCTGCCTTGTCCAGTCATGGCGAAAGCGTGCTCCATGTAGGAGTCATTCTGCTCAGGCCCTTTTCCCATCCGATTTTCAGCCTCTTCTTGGATCGCATAGTTCGCTGTGACTTGCTCATTGATCAAGGGGAAAAGTCGGGAAGGCCTCATGAGGCTTGGTTCTGCCTCGTAATGTTGGTTCGTGAAGAACTGATCGTAGATAGTCTCAGCTGTCTGGGTAATGATAGTCGGGTATGGAATAGGCAGTTCGTCGGTGGTATTCTGGAATTCTACTTTGTTGCTTCCGGTGCTTTCCATGTCTGATTCCTCGGATGGTTCGGGAGTCTCTTCTGACGGCTCGGTGGTTTCTTCTTTGTCAGCCTCAGGGTCAGCTTCTTCTGTCTGCATTTCCTCGTCAGTGTGGGAAACTCGTCTTGTGGCAGCGGCTAGGCCAGTTATCAGGTACCACATGTCTGCAATGGTGAGGTTTGCGGCAGACCTTCTCATAACTTCGTTGACTCTTCCCAGCTCTTCGGACCTCATCCCACGAAGAAATTTTTGGAGAAGAATTTTCTTCGTGAATCCATGGTGCGGGCAGCTTGAGACGATGGCATCGTAGTTCATGTAGTATTTGTCCAAAGTCTCATCCCGGGATTGTTGAAGGTTCAGGATCTTCTCGCGGGTTTCTTGGCGTAAAGATGGTGGGGAGAATTCTTTCAGGAACAGAACGCAGAGGTCTACGAAATGTTCTGCACTGCATGCGGTGGATGTGTAGTACCATATCGTGGCGAAGTCGGTTAGAGAGAATTTGAAGCATTTCAGCTTAAACTCTTCTAACACTTCGTTTTCAGGTTTGATGTTGTGGCAGACTTGGTGGAAGTTTCGGCTGTGCTGTACAGGGTCTTCTCCCTCCGTTCCTCCGAACAGGGGCAGGAATCGCGTTGTCCATGCATGCGTAACGGGTAATGACATAGGAGAAAGAAAGAAAAAGAAAGGGGAGGGAAGAACAGTTATCCGATGACTAGTTCCCCGGCAACGGCGCCAATTTGACAGAACCGCTTGTCGTCAAAGCGATTGTGCAAATAAATTTATAGTCCGCTACTCGCAACTACACTACTGGGTAGTACTTGGTAAGTAGGGGTCGAACCCAAGGGAACCAGGGGAATAATTGTTCTTCGGGGGGATTACGCAGCGTGGGAGCGTGTTTAAAGTCGGTCGGTTGGTTTTAAAGCTACCAGCTATTTTGATTGATTGATTGATTGATTGGTTGGTTGATTTTAATACTGGAAAGTAAATTACAGATTATAATTAAAGAGAAATGTTCGGTTTCAGGGGACTTGTATTATATCCTGTTTATCATTGACCTTTAGTGACTCTCCTAAGTATTCAAATGGTGTATCAAGGCCATTCCAAGCACTCGATTTGCGTACACTGTCTAGCCTATTCCAAGGACGTAGAACACTTATTCTATTTAGACTAATACTCCATTCCCGGTTATATTAGCCTATGTGCATCCATTTGATCAATCATTCCCGATCAACCAAATGGTGTTTAAGATGAGTCAAACTTCTCAGATAAGCTTTGCCATTCCAAGCATCCACTTATCCGTACAAGTTTACGAACCCCGCTGTAGAGTTTTGCCATTCCAAGCATCCACTCTACCTTGGACGTTCTGACTTAATATATGGCACATAGAATAAGTTTTGAATACTTAGACTAGACACTAAGTTAATAGTCTTAAAACATTTTATAATACAAGTGCGCCCCTTAGACCGAACTACAAGTTTAGCTACTATTCATCGCGCTAAACATTATACTAAGGAATTAAAGACAACAGTTAAATAAATACTAAAATTAATACTTACAACCGTTGAAGCGCCAAGGGAGCTATCCTTTATTTCCAAAGCAAAGATTACAACTTACAAATATTACAACTTCTAGAGAGAGAAGTGAATTTGAGATTTGGTGTGTGAAATGAGGAGGAGGAGCTCTCCTTTTATAGCCAAAATGGGAGGAGGTGGGTGGTGGAGATGGGTGGCAAGTGTTGCATTTTGATTGGAGGAGAAATCAAGGGAGGAGATGACAACATGTGGAGGAAGGGGAGGAGGCCGGCGGCTTTTGGTGGAGGAGGTGGCGCCGCCTGTTGCCGGTCACCCAAGGGGGAGGAGCTCCTCCCTTGCCCACCTCCTTGAATGGTGGCCGGTCATCCTTGCCCAATGTGTGAGTTTGTACAGTTTTGTGCAGTCTTTTCACAAAACTGTCAATGTATTTCTTCCCCGGGCTGTCTTGACTCCACTCCTGATTCTTCTGATTAATTTGTTCTGGTCAATTCAACGTCAGGATCCTTGATATTTCTTCAGTCGGCATATGATCTTGACCTTGGATTGACTCTTGTTATCTTTTCAGCGTAAAATCATCTCCTTAGCGTGTTTTCACTTCAGTCTCTAAAATGCCCTGTGGAAATATATCGGGACTAACACGTAGAAGTTAGATAGACAAACAGTCTAATTTGGGGGGTTATACTGTGTTTCTGACTCGTATAACTTTGGTCCATCAACCTTTCCCTACCAGCCTCTTGAATTGGGTTTTCTTATGTTTAGGGCTGCCTTGTCTAGTTGTGGCGAAAAAATGCTCCATCGAGGAGTCATTCTGCATAGGCCCTTTTCCCGTACTCCTCTTAGTCTCTTCATTGATCACGTAGTTTTCTGCAATTTGCCTATTGATCAAGGGGAAAAGTTGGGAAGCTTGCATCTTAAGGCTTGGTTCTATCTCGTTATGTCCGTCAGTGAGAATCCGGTCTCGGATGGTCTCGGCTTCTTAGGTAATGATAGTCGGGTATGACTCTGGCAGCTCGCTAGTGGTGTTCTGGACTTCTTCTTTTGTTGGCACGGTCTTGAGTTCCCATGAAGGTTCTTCCTCGTTGCTTCCGGTGCTTTCTGTATCTAGTTCTTCTGATGGCTCGGGAGTTTCTTCTGATGGCTCAGGAGTTTCTTCTGATGGCTCGGGAGTATCTTCTTTTTTCGTCTCTAGACCAGCCTCCACTATCTGTATTCCTCTATCAGCTCGGGGCATTGGTCTTCGTTTTGTGGCCACGGCCATGTCGTCTATGAGGTTCCACATTTCTGTCAGGGATAAGTTCCCTGCTGATCCTCCCACTGCCTTGTTAATCCTTGTCTGCTCATCGGCCCTCATCCCACAAAGAAATCTTTGAAGAAGAAATACCTCCGTGAATCCATGGTGCGGGCAGCGTGAGACGATGGTGTCATAGTACGTGTAGTATTCATCTAAAGTCTCATCCCGGGATTGCTGAAGGTAGATGATCTTCTCGCGGGTGTCATGTCGTAAGGATGGGGGAGAATTCTTTCAGGAATTTAGCGCGAAGGTCCACATAATATTTTGCACAACTAGCAGTTGAAGCGTAATACCATACTGTCGCAAAGTCAGTTAAAGAGTGTTCAAAACATTTTAATTGAAACTCTTCTAACGTTATATTTTCGGGTTTCATGTGACGACTTATATGGTGGAAATGTTGGCAGTGTATTACTGTGTCTTCTCCGATGGTACCTCCAAACTGAGGAAGATGCTGAGCCATCCATCCATACATGGTGGAAAGTGTGACGAGGAAATGAAAGGGAAGGAAAAGAACAACTAATCTGAAGCTAATTCCCCGGCAACGACGCCAATTTTGACGGAGCCCACCGCACTGTCGTTAAGGTGCGATGTTCTCTGTGCAAAAATAAATTTATAATACCGATACTCGCGACTTAACTATTTTTGGTAGTAAGTGGTAAGCACGGGTCGAACCCAAGGGAATTAGGTGATAGTTGTTCTTTCGAAAAGGGGGGGATTAAATAAAACAGTTGGGGGGTTGGTTTTAGTTTTTAGTACTGAAAAGTAAAGTGCTTGATGGACAAGTCTTGCAGAAAAGTAAGCAGTTGATAAGGTACTGAAAGTAAAGTAACAATTGATATTACAATTAAAGGAAAGTATTCGGTTTTAGGGGCCTTGTATCATAGTCTGTTTATCATCAACCTCTAATGATCATACTAAGTGTTCAAAAGTGTATCAAGGCCATTTCAAGCACTCGACTTGCCACACTGTCTAGCCCATTTCAAGGTCATAGAGCACTTGTTCTATTTAGACTAGCACCCCATTTCAAGGTATACTAGTCTATGTGCATCCATTTGATCAATCATTTCCGATCAATCCAAATTGTGTTTTAAAGAGGTCGAACTCCTCAGATAAGCTTTGCCATTTCAAGCATCCACTTACCCGAGTATGTTCACGAACCCCACGGAAGAGTTTTGCTCTGTCAAGCATCCACTCAACCTTGGAAGTTCTAACCTAATTTGTGGCACATAGAACAAGTTTTGAGCACATAGAGGCACTAAGAGTAGGGCCTAAAACATTGTATGATACAAGCACACCCCTTCAACCGAATGAAGGGTTTAGCTACGAATATCCATGGAACAGGACATCATAGCTAAGTGCTTTAAAAAGTAAAGGTTTTTGAAAGACAGTAAAGTAAAGTTTTCGAAAGTAAAGACAGGAAAGTAAAGTTGTTGAATTGAAATGACAGTAAAGTAAAGAAGAGAGTACTTACAAAAACCGTTTAGAGTGCTAAAGATCAAGCTTCAATTCCAAAGTAAAGTGATTACATGATTGTGCCCACAAAAGCTAGAGAGATAAGTGACTTGTGATATGAGATGATTGTTGATTTTGGAATGTGTTTACAAAGGGAAGGAGGAGCTCTATTTATAGGCTAAGGGAGGCAATGAGGACTCAACACTTGGCACAAGGGGAATGGAAGGGAGGAAAGCCGCCGGGGGGGTGGGGGAGGTGGCAAGCTCAAAGCCGCCGAGCCACATGTCTCCTCCATGGCAAAAGCCGCCGGCCATGTGAGGAGGAAGAGAGGAGTAGCCGCTTGACAGAACCGCTCGTCGTCAAAGCGATTGTGCAAATAAATTTGTAATAGTCCGCTACTCGCAACTATACTACTGGGTAGTACTTGGTAAGTAGGGGTCGAACCCAAGGGAACCAGGGGAATAATTGTTCTTCGGGGGGATTACGCAGCGTGGGAGCGTGTTTAAGGTCGGTTGGTTGGTTTTAAAGCTACCAGCTATTTTGATTGATTGATTGGTTGGTTGGTTGATTTTAATACTGGAAAGTAAATTACAGTTTATAATTAAAGAGAAATGTTCGGTTTCAGGGGCCTTGTATTATATCCTGTTTATCATTGACCTTTAGTGAATTACCTAAGTATTCAAAGATGAATCGAGGCCCTTTCGTAGCGCAAGACTTGCAACATCGTTTAAAGCAACACTTGTTCTAAGCAAAACTAATTCCTCCTTTCGAAGTATCTTAGCTGTAAGTGCATCCACTTGATCTCCCAGTTATGTTATTGACCAAGTGGTGTTTTAGATAAGTCAAACTCCTCGATAAGTTTTGCTTGTGACAGCTTCCACTTACCGAGTATGATCACGAATTTCTACGGAAGAGCTTTGCTTGTGACAGCTTCCACTCAACCTTAGAAACTCTGACTTGATATATGGCACATAGAACAAGTTTTGAATACTAAGACTAGACACTAAGTTAATAGTCTTAAAACATTTTATAATACAAGTGCGCCCATTCTACCGAACTACTAGTTTAGCTACTATTCATCACGCTAAACATTATAACTAAGGAAATAAAACAGTTGAATAAATACTAAGAATTACTTACAACCGTTGAAGCGCCAAGGGAGCTATCCTTTATTTCCAAAGCCAAGATTACAACGTTACAAATATTACAACTTCTAGAGAGAGAAGTGAAATGAGATTGAGGTGTGTTGAAATGAGGAGGAGGAGGCCTCCTTTTATAGCCAAAAGGGGAGGAGATGGGTGGTGGAGATGGGTGGCAAGTGTTGCAATTTGATTGGAGGAGAAATCAAGGGAGGAGATGGCAACATGTGGAGGAAGGAGAGGAGGCCGGCGGCTTTGGGAGGAGGAGGTGGCACCGCCGGTTGCCGGTCACCCAAGGGGGAGGAGCTCCTCCCTTGCCCACCTCCTTGAATGGTGGCCGGTCATCTTTGCTCATATGTGAGTTTTGTACAGTTTTGTGCAGTCTTTTCACAAAACTGTCAATGTGTTGCTTCCCCGGGCTGTCTTGACTCCACTCCTGAGTCTTCTGATTAATTTGTTATGGTCAATTCAATGTCAGGATCCTTGATATTTCTTCAGTCGGCATATGATCTTGACCTTGGATTGACTCTTGTTATCTTTTCAGCATAAAATCCTCTCCTTAGCGTGTTTTCACTTCAGTCTCTAAAATGCCCTGTGGAAATATATCGGGACTAATACGTAGAAGTTAGATAGACAAACAGTCTAAATAAGGGGGTTATACTGTGTTTATGATTCGTATAACTTTTGTCCATCAGATTACCCCCCACTTTTAGTTGTTCGTCCCGAACAATGCTATTAAAGGGCGTAAGTTCTAAGTTTGGCTTTGGAATATGAAAATTAGACTGTGGGACTCGATCTATCATAATTCATGCATTGCTTACTTATTACCAAATTAAACTGCGTAAATAAATAGAAGAAACTTAATACTTGTACCTCCGTGCTGAGATGCAAATTATATTGGATGTCCCGGGAGATAGCCCTTTTTAGGCTCCTGGATTGCAATCTTGGGATCGTCTCTTACTATATGGTTTTCTTGTACATTTCTCTAGCACATGATTCGATTCGGGTTTCAGTGAGTTGAGCCTTTTTGATTTTCTTCTTTGGCGAGGGACTGCTTTTTTGTTGTAGTGAATCGGCCTTTGGCCTTTGATTTGACTTTTTTGAGTGCTTCACTTTTGCTCGGTTAAAACCTTCACAATTTTGGGCCTTTGGCCTCTTTTGATTTGCTTCATTGAGCTTTTCGCCTTTTTGTGACTGCTAGTCCATTTTCTCAAGACTTTTTGGGAGGTCCAATCATCGCCCGTAAGCCTATGGAAATACCTCCCCACTCCTCTCGTCTTTGTCGTTTTGCACGGGTCAAGATGAGGGTCGCTCATCTATTTTCTCGGCTATTTTGACTAGAGAGAGGACGGTCTGATTCCCGTCCTCGCCTTTGCATAGATGCTTCTTGGCGGAGTTGACTTCAATTATTCACTGAAAACCCGAAGTGCAGCCTCCACTGACTTCGAAAACCATATAGTTTGATCTGATCCTTCGATTGCTTGCCAAGCCTCTCTAGGGCATTTCTATCAACTCCACATCCCTAGTTATCTCAGCACAAAGGACAAATGGAAAGTTACATTCTAAGTTTTTAAACAGTTGAATTTTCACAAGGTTAATGCATGAATTATGATTTATCTTTTTCACATTCTTAAGTTCATATTTTCAAAAAGATACTATTACTAAAAAAAAGAAAAACAGCTGCATTTTATTTATGTACATAGGTGGTTCTCACCCCCCCACTTTTGAACGAAGGCGTGCCTTAGTTCAAAAGTCATGCAAGCTTAAAACTAAATACTGAATTTAAATGACAGAAATTAAAGTGCGGAAAAGTAAGATAGTGTCGGGTTACCTCCCGACCAGTGCACTTGTTTAACGTCGTTGGCTCGACGATACCTCGTTTGTGGTTCATTGGTTTGGGTCCCATGGGTGGCTGAGGTCAAACTTTGCCACCGTTCCAGTGTTGCTTCTTCCTGACTTCTTGCCGGATGTTGTGTTCTGGTTAGGACTCCTTGGTTTCGGGATCTTTTCTTTCCAATATTTCTGAGAAGCCGGAAGACCTTTGACCATAGCTGCTGGTCTTGATACTTTTCTGGTCCCTAATGACAGGTCAGAAAACTGTGCACCGTGATCTGAGATAGGTGTTATGTCTGGCGGTTTCTTCGTGTCCGGGTGGCTCTTATTAATGTAGAAGTGTGCAATTTTGCCGCCGAACTTAAGTGATAATGACCCCTTGCCCACATCGATTCTTGGTTTAGTGGCGTAGAGGAATGGTCGTCCCAATATTATTGTTGGTAGGTCGTCTTCGCAGGTTTCTTCTGTTGGTATTACATAGAAGTCTGCAGCAACGACAAGTTCTCCCACATGGAGTATTACATCTTCCAGTTCTCCAACCGGGCGGATGCATGATTTATCTCCTAGCTCGATATTTGATCGAGGTGGTTTCAACGGACCAAGTCCTAGTAGGTAATACAAGGAGGAAGGCATGGCGTTGACAGCAGCCCCAAGATCGACTAAGCATTTTTGGATCTGGGTTTCACCAATACCACAGGTGATTGTAAAGGCCCCAGGGTCTTTATTTCTTTCCGGTTGTGGCTCATGATCTGAAGTGAGGGCTCTTTCTATTGTCGGACTATTCTGCCCACTCCCTGGCTTAGAATTTGCGTACTCGGACCCTTTAATATTTTGCTTCGAAGCAATAATATTATTTGGGGAGTCCCAACCAGATGCTGGTATGTCAAAGTGTGTGATTGGCGGCGGTGTTATGCAAACAGTAAACGCGTACCATCCATTGTCAGCATGCGTAACCCATGTTTTGCCATCATTGGGTCGGTCTTCTTCTTGATTCCAATCAGGTCGACTCCTACGGTTGAAGTGATTGTTTGTAAGTCTGTAGGTTGGGGACCGTGCTACTTCTCCTAGAGTAACCTTCATGTTTGACCTCCTTATCATGCTTATGTTCGCCTTAGGATTTTGGATGGTCTGTGAAGGAAGTCTGCCAGGTTCAGTAGTGAGTGTTGACATTGCGGTGGCGAGCTGGGACATTTGTTTGGTCAATTCTGAAATTGCACCGTCATTTTTTGCCTGGTACTGGTGTAGTGAAGTACCCAATTGATTAATGTTTCCCGTGAGCTCCTTCATCGTGTCATTGAGCGACTTGCTTGGTTCCTGCTGATTGCTCGGTCTGGCTTGGTACTGATTTGGCCCTTTTTGGTGATATTAGCCTGCCGATGGAGTGTTCTGGTGATATTGTCGGTGGGGTGGTTGGTAAAATGACTGCGCTAGTTGAGGGACAGCTGGTTGTGTCTCCGTCTGAAGATAGTTGTTGTTGTTACGCCAGCCTGGGTTGGATGTTTGACCGTACTGTCTATTTTGTCCTGCTCTGTCGTTGTTGTATCCTTGATATCCTCCTACTGTATTTACATCAGCTGGTTCTTCTTCTATCAATGTTGGGCATGCGTCCATTTTGTGGTCTGTAGAACCACAGAACTCGCAAGGTTTTACCGTAACTGGCTGTCTACGTATGATCTCAGTCATCATCTCCTTTAACTGTTCCATGTCTTCAGTTATGGAGTTTACTGATGCCTCGGTTTGTGCCACCCTTTTTGATCGAGAGAATTCATCTTGGCGAGTGGTCTCTTCTCTAAATCGAGCATTTTCAGCAACGATGGCGATGAGATTTCTGATGCCACTTAATGATAGATTCATCATGGACCCTCCCGCTGAGGCATCCAAGAGCATTTTGTCTAATGGTCTTAATCCATCAATGAGGTACTCGATGATGAGTTTCTCGGGCAGTCCAAGGGTACAGCAGCTCCTTTCTAGGTGATTGAACTTTTCCAGGTAATCGTACATGGTTTCATTGGGACCTTGTTTGATTTCCTGTAGTTGCTTCCTTACTTGCATTGCTCTTCCAGCCGGATAATATTTGTCTAAGAATTTCTTCTGCATCTGAGCCCATGTTCTGATGCTTCCGGAAGGCAATGAAAGGAACCAGTCGCTTGCCGAGTCTATGAGGGAAAAATAGAACGCTTTTAACTTGAAGTCGTCCATATTCACTCGATTGGGCTTTAGATTCTAGCAAATGCCATGTAGGCGTTGGAGGTGAGTTTTCGCAGATTCTCCAAGTGCTCCTGAGAATTTGGGCAAGCTGTGTGCCACTGATGCGTTGATGGTTATGTTTTCTAATTCAGGGCTTTCGTAGATGCACCACGGCTGTGTCTCGAAATTAGGGGCATTTAACTCGCCCATAGTTGGTTCACGGTAGTAGTTGTCCCCGTAGTAGTTGTCGAAAGCGGGTTCTCTTCTTGGCATGTATCGAGATTGAGGTTGTGGTCGTGGGGGATGGATAGGAGGTTGTACTGGACCAGCTGCATTTCGGTCCTCGGGTAATTCTTGGTTTCTTCTGACTGCTTCCCTATCACAAGCTCTTCTGTTTCTGATGAGTTGTTCCGGATCGTCGACGAATGGAAACGGTACCTCATCATTCTGATCGTACAGGTTTATTTCTTCATCATCCTGGTAGTCATGGTGACTTTCTTCGTGAGACATGGTTGTTTTTGAAGCGCGTAACGATTCAAAGAACAGTTATCCGATGACTAGTTCCCCGGCAACGTCGCCAATTTGACAGAACCGCTCGTCGTCAAAGCGATTGTGCAAATAAATTTGTAATAGTCCGCTACTCGCAACTATACTACTGGGTAGTACTTGGTAAGTAGGGGTCGAACCCAAGGGAACCAGGGGAATAATTGTTCTTCGGGGGGATTACGCAGCGTGGGAGCGTGTTTAAGGTCGGTTGGTTGGTTTTAAAGCTACCAGCTATTTTGATTGATTGATTGGTTGGTTGGTTGATTTTAATACTGGAAAGTAAATTACAGTTTATAATTAAAGAGAAATGTTCGGTTTCAGGGGCCTTGTATTATATCCTGTTTATCATTGACCTTTAGTGAATTACCTAAGTATTCAAAGATGAATCGAGGCCCTTTCGTAGCGCAAGACTTGCAACATCGTTTAAAGCAACACTTGTTCTAAGCAAAACTAATTCCTCCTTTCGAAGTATCTTAGCTGTAAGTGCATCCACTTGATCTCCCAGTTATGTTATTGACCAAGTGGTGTTTTAGATAAGTAGAACTCCTCGATAAGTTTTGCTTGTGACAGCTTCCACTTACCGAGTATGATCACGAATTTCTACGGAAGAGCTTTGCTTGTGACAGCTTCCACTCAACCTTAGAAACTCTGACTTGATATATGGCACATAGAACAAGTTTTGAGTACTAAGACTAGACACTAAGTTAATAGTCTTAAAACATTTTATAATACAAGTGCGCCCCTTCTACCGAACTACTAGTTTAGCTACTATTCATCGCGCTAAACATTATAACTAAGGAAATAAAACAGTTGAATAAATACTACGAATTACTTACAACCGTTGAAGCGCCAAGGGAGCTATCCTTTATTTCCAAAGCCAAGATTACAACGTTACAAATATTACAACTTCTAGAGAGAGAAGTGAAATGAGATTGAGGTGTGTTGAAATGAGAAGGAGGAGGCCTCCTTTTATAGCCAAAAGGGGAGGAGATGGGTGGTGGAGATGGGTCGCAAGTGTTGCAATTTGATTGGAGGAGAAATCAAGGGAGGAGATGGCAACATGTGGAGGAAGGAGAGGAGGCCGGCGGCTTTGGGAGGAGGAGGTGGCGCCGCCGGTTGCCGGTCACCCAAGGGGGAGGAGCTCCTCCCTTGCCCACCTCCTTGAATGGTGGCCGGTCATCTTTGCTCATATGTGAGTTTTGTACAGTTTTGTGCAGTCTTTTCACAAAACTGTCAATGTGTTGCTTCCCCGGGCTGTCTTGACTCCACTCCTGATTCTTCTGATTAATTTGTTATGGTCAATTCAACGTCAGGATCCTTGATATTTCTTCAGTCGGCATATGATCTTGACCTTGGATTGACTCTTGTTATCTTTTTAGCATAAAATCCTCTCCTTAGCGTGTTTTCACTTCAGTCTCTAAAATGCCCTGTGGAAATATATCGGGACTAATACATAGAAGTTAGATAGACAAACAGTCTAAATAAGGGGGTTATACTGTGTTTATGATTCGTATAACTTTGGTCCATCACCGCCCCCCATGAGGTGGATGGGAGTGGTTGAGTGTGTTTTGTGATCTTTTCCAAAAGCCATCGGTCCTTTCAGCTCCGGTCTGACTCTGGTTGCCCTTCGGTTGGACTTGTTTTGAGTGATTCCACGTCAGGTTCTTGAAAGTCAGAATTTGGTCGTGACCTGGAATGACTCGTAATTCATTTTCAGCTTTAAAACTCCTCCTTAGCCTGTATTCTCTCTAGACTTCAAAATACCCTGTAGATAAATATCGGATCTAACAAGCAAAAGTTAAATAGACAAAGAGTCTAATTTGGTGGGTTCAACCGAGGCTAGGATTTCTCAAAACAAATTCCTCACCCCAAACTAGGACTATCGTCATATTATCATCAAAAGAACTTTTGAACCATTTAAGTACCCATGAGGTTGTGCATTCAAGATCATCAATACTAGGGCTTTCAAAAGTCTCATCCAACGATCTACTCATTTTCAAGGCAATACAATAAAGTCACAGTTTAGTTTGCACAAAAGAGTGTCAACCGCGACACGAAACTCATTCCCAAGTTTTAGGCGCTTAGGCCATAATCCATAAGGGAAGAGGAGTTCATTTTTTAGAAAATGGGTATAGACCAATTGAGAGCTCCCGTGCAAGTAATGGATTGTCCAAGAGATAGTCCAACTAGTACACAATGCAAATGATGAATCCCGCACAAAAGAAGAATGGAGGAAAACACAGAGTCAAGTTTTAAGTGCTTTTTATTTTCTTTTTGAAGTGGCCTTTGGCCTACAAATGCTTTCGAGGGGAACTTTTCTTCCTAACCCCCGGCATTTGTATGTTAAAGAGCAAAACTTCTCAAGGTCTTTGAGAAAGTTTTTGGTCGGGGCTGTGCCCTCTTTGACCACAAAAAACTTTATTTTTTTTTGTTTTTTGGGCCTATTTTTTGCCCTCTTTTGACTCCACGCTTAAAACTTGACAATATGTTCAAAAAGTGTATGGAATGTGCGGGAACAAACATGAACAAGGCACAATGTTAGAGAAACTCAAGTCACCAAAGAGCATTCAAAGGGTCTAAGTTTTTGGTGAAAATCTTAAGAGTGTTTGCTAAAACTTAGTCCAATGAATTTCAACGAAAATACTTAGAAAATTAGATAGACAAGAGATATCAATGCTATTGATTCACAAGAATGCACATTCAAAGGACTAGGTCGGTTCTAAGTTCAAGATCCAATAAATGTGACAAATAGGCTAGATGTGGTTTATAGGGATTTAGAGTTGATAGTCACAAGCCTATATGGTTAAAAACACTCTCATGTTAGGGATAAGGTGCAAAAGATGCAAGAGTCCATCTAAAAAAATGATATGCATGGTATGAAAGCATGTGAACTATGCGCATTAACCCATTCCACACTTAAGTCAAGCTTAGTCCCTAAGTGCAAAGAATGATAAAACAAAGGCAAATGCACATAAGAACTCCCCTCGTTTGAAGAACGGGTCAAACATCCTGATCGGTCGAATTCTTGACCTATTATTCACTTCAGTCGATGATGGATTAGGTTTGTTTTCTGGATATTTTGTTATCAATTAACCTTTTTTCTAGTGTTTCAGGTCATATATCACATACCTAATACTTTTGGATTGATCCGAAGCAAAGCAAAGCAATTGGTGAAGATTTGGGCAAAAACAGGACAAAACAGGGCAGACGGACCTTTGCAACATATTTTGCATGCCCAGAGCGCATATCATGTCCAAATGGGTTGACATTTAGTTTGTTAGAAAGCTAACTCAAAGGCATACAACTTTGTAGTTGACACCAAGAGCAGATTCAAAGGTTTAGACCTCTAAAAAGGCAAAGGAAGTCAGGTCCCGTGACACTCCTGGGTGTTACGGAATATCAATGATGTCACGGGACTTGGCCGTGCATGTGAAAAGTTGATGAGCCCATGACAGCCCATGAAACACCCTCTGTGATGGGACCGTCGTCAATTTTGAGCTATAAATAGTAGTTTCGGACCAGATTTTGAGAACGCTGACTTTAGGGATCGATTTTGACCTAAATTGGAGAAGGAGGACGACTAAGAGCTCTAGAAAGACCAAGATTCGAGGCTACGCTTCATCAAAACACGGTTTCCTCGTTTCTAATCTTTTCATATATATATTTGTGGTTGATAGCCATGAATCGTGAGTAGTTGTTTTATTCCGGGATCCTACGGATCCCGTGCCTGTACCCAACTCTTCGTGTGATCAATTGAACGTTTTTCATTAATGCAATTCGAATATTCAATTTCATTGTGCTTAATTTTATCGTTCTTGCAAGTTTTACATTGAATGGGATGTTTGCATGCTAGAACGTATTTAGGTTAATTACCAAAAGATAGATGGGTCCTAGGTATTAACCGGATTGCATGAAATTGATGTTAGGTCATGATAGCTACAATGGTAGTACATGAATTAATAGGAAAGTTGACTTTCGTCTGAAAAACCCTAAGTTTAATAATCGAGATCGTTGATAATCCGTGGATGGGCGGTGAAATTATGTCCCCTGTTCAAGCTTGTGTCCAAGGTAGTGTTGTGACAGACCTGGGACTCTTTGCACAACAGTTCAACACACAGAGGTTGAACTCTTATCACAACAGTTCAGCAAATAGATAAAGGCAGTAGAGACACACAGACTGATAACCCAGTTCGGCTCCGCCTACTCTGGGGGGTTTCCCACACCCGAAAAAGGGACAGCAAATCTTTATTACGAGTATAGGGTTTCCACAGGGACTTACACTTACACCTTGTAATAGCCTAACCTTAATACTCCGTCTCTCAGATTTGCAACCGAGGTTCACCGCAATTCCCCTCGATCCCCTTCGTTCAGAACCTGCAGTCTGAACGTTCTCGACCTTCTCCAGAAGCTCGGATGCTTTCTCTCGAAAGCTTGTTCACCTTTGTTGTGTGCGGCAGTTGATACGCTTCAGACAGTCTGTGTTGCACTTGAACAGACTGCACTTGCACCGGTGTATTCTCAATGAGAAAACACAACCGGCCGTCGCTTTCTTCTTCTCCAATCAGCAGGATATGCTCGTGTATATTTGATCTTTGAAAGCGATGGGAATTAGGGTTGCCCTTGCATTGTATTTATATGCTCGAGCAAAACCCTAATTCGCACAAGATAATCCCATCAAATATTTCGGAATTGATTCCTAAATATTTGATGTATATCTTTCATAAATCGATCGGAAGAATATACGAAGTCTTCTTTCCAAGTAAGTCGCGCCATCTTCAATGTAGATATTCATTCGAATATCTGATGCTCCAATAAGTCGTAGGCCGACTTCCACTTGTCGAAATCTTCGTTGCCAATATCTTCCGGAAAATATCCTCGCGTCTTGATCACGCTGTACAGGAGTACCAGGATATTGTTCGAACTCCCCCTGAACACCTGCTCGAACTGTCTAAGCTACGTTTTGCCAAATACATGCCACCTAAGGGAACATCAGGCGGCGTTCAATGATTGAGATTAATCTAGACAATGATCCGTGGATGGGCAGCTTGTCTAGTGTTATTTTGGTTTATGTCCATATTCGATAGTATGATGAATTTACGTGATATGATTGCATGAT
This sequence comes from Rhodiola kirilowii, assembly GCA_033675215.1. Classification (NCBI taxonomy): domain Eukaryota; kingdom Viridiplantae; phylum Streptophyta; class Magnoliopsida; order Saxifragales; family Crassulaceae; genus Rhodiola; species Rhodiola kirilowii. The sequence continues at coordinate 10,560,694 of CM066201.1, forward strand.
TAGTGGGGTTGGCACGGGTGAAGTATGGTCCTGTGATTCTTTCTCTGATCAAGTCAAAACCCTTTTATTTTTTGTATTTAGTTTTTGCTATTTTCATCACGTCAAAACCTTTAATCATTCGGAATAGCTAAATAGGTCACTTATTAGCTAGTACTCACACACGTTGTTCCTTAGATCGACCCTTGGCTTACCAAGGTTTATAAATTTTGTTTAACTGCAACTTGAGCCCTAAAACATATAACTTGACAACTATAGAGGGTTAAAAATACGCTTGTCACATCCAATGACATAACTCTTGGGAGATGAGAAGTATTCTCTTAGTTGCACACGTAGACAAAGAAGGTGAATTTGGGACATGAGAAAAATATGTAGATATATATCCTGTAGAGTGAACAACATAAATGGTAAACACCTTCAATATCATAGGAGTGCAGCATATAACTAAGGACAAATCAAGAGTATATCACCAAAATGGCATACATCATCAAAAATTGCGCCAAAAGGCGACTTAACATCCAAAAACATCATCCAATGCAACAAGTCAACAAAGTGATACACATGAGAAAAACAAAATGAAGCATGGACTCATGATGTAGCATTATCACCTCCTCGAGTGGCCTCTATAGCAGTAACTCCATCGGTTGGAGGTCGGATGGGAGTCGGTCGGCTGGGTGTGTTGGGGGTCGGCTGGGTGTGGTTGGGGTCAGTTGAGATTGGTTTGAAGTGTAGGGAGGGGTTTGGATAGGCATTGTCTAGCCGACCGGCTGGAGTTGTGTGAAGAGGGGCCTCCTGGAATTCAATCCAGCCGGTCGGCTGACTACATGTTGCTTCCTAGCCAGTCGGCAAGAGGCAGGGTTCAGCAAATTTTTTCAAGTTTTGACTCCAACAATCTTTCACTTCTAGCTCGAACCCAACTCCACACTTGAAAGTTTTCACTCCACACAATGAATAAGCACCACTCAAGATTCACAAAAAGCTCAATACAAACCCAAGGCGTGCATCACCAAGAAACCTCTTAGCATTCATGTGATTTTCAACAAAAAGCAAGCTAGAATCACACACTCCACACTTAAGACATCACCCACAATTTAGAATTACATGCAAGCATCATACTACACCAAGCACATCTAGTCATGCATTCAAAATCATCATAACACCAAGTCCACACCAAAAGTTCAAAACATGCATGCCACACAAATATGAAAATTACTTGTGCATAGATGGACAACTCACAAACCGGGTTATCTCCCGTTAGGGCCTAGTTTAACGTCTTGGCAAAGATCGAGCCGAATATCTCCAAGTTAAGAAACACACTTGAGGAGTCCTTTGCTAGGATCCCTCCTCAAGCGGACTTGTAGAGTATTGGAGGAATCAATCCGGGTTCTTTGAAGAGTTGCATGCAACTTGCTTAATAGTGTTTTCCCAATGAGAACTTTGCTTCTCATCCCTTGGCGATTTTGTGTTGGCATTCTTCGTTCCTTCATTGTTATGTGTGCAGGACTCATGGTGGTCAAGGGAAGGGCCTTTATCGAGATCGAGCATCTTGTGCAACTTCTTCTAAGTTGATTTCTTGGCCTCAACATTTTCGGCCTCCACGGTTTCTTTCTCCCTCAACTCACAAATCTCCAATAGAGCCACTTGTTCTCCATTTGGCCTTTCTATTCTCACCTTTTCTCCACCAATCTTTAAAGTCAACTTCCCTTTTCCCACAACAACTTTAAAACCGGCGGTGGCCAAGAAAGGGCGCCCAAGGATCAAGGAAGAAGTACAATTGTCCCCCATATCAATCCCCACAAAATTGCATGGTATGTAGAATTTGTCGACCTTGAGTGGGACATTCTCCACTAGCCCCCATGGGCGCCTTGTAGTCCCATCCAAGAGATGTAGTGTCATTTTAGCAGATTTTACCCCTTTCAATCCAAGCTTGTGGTAGGTGGCTAGAAGCATAACGCTCACACTAGCCCCCAGATTGGCTAGTGGACTTGTGAAGTTCATGTCACCTATTGAGCAAGGGATAGTGAATTTTTTGGGATCTTTTGCCTTTTGGGGTATTTGCTTTGAAAAGAGGGCACTACATTCGCGGTTGAAGGGATGGGGATTGTCTTCTTCAATGGTACTCTTATTGGACAAAATCTCTTTTAGAAATTTGTTGTATAGAGGGGCCTTCTTGATGAGCTCATGAAACGGCATGTAGACATATAGCCTTTTCAATATCTTGGTGAAGACCTCATACTCCTTGTCCAATTTAGAGGGCTTGATGAGCCTTTGAGGGAAGGGAACCGGTGGAAAATAAGGCTTTGAGTCCTTCCTTTCTCTCTTTAGTTTCTTTTGCCTTTTCGATTGGACGATTAGGGACCTCTTCATTGAGTTTCTCTTCGGCTCTAGCTTGGCCAATAGGTTTTGGAGGTATATAAACGGTTTTCTTTGGTGCAACACCCTCCAATTGCCTTCCACTTCTAAGGGTCACCGCCCCACATTGTTCTTTCCTCTCTGGAAATTCATCCTCAATCAATTCATCCTCGAATGATCCCTCAATATAGATGGCATTGCAAAACTCTTTCTTTTCATGCTCGGGTCGCGCCGGTAGCTTTCCTTGCTCTAATTGAGGACTCAGCTTGTTGAGCTATTTGGTTCTCAAGCATCTTGACATGTGTTTGCAAGCCTTGGTGAGATTGTTTCATTTCTTTCAATTCTTTGCTCGTCTCAAGGATTGCGGAAAACATGTGATCGGAGTTTGAGGGCTAGTTTGATGGTTGAGGTGGATGATCCTCTTGTTGGTAAGGCCTTCGAGGTTGAGCTTGATATTGTTGGCCTTGATGTTGGTTCCTTGGTTGAAATTGATTCCTTGGAGGGAAAGCTTGATTGGTTGAAGTGGCTTTAGGACCAAACTCGGGACGGGTAGGATTTGTGGTCTTGTATGAGAAGTTTAGATGATTCTTCCAAGCGGATGAAAACTTTGGGGTAATGTAGTTGGATTGGGAATTTTGGCCTTGAAAAGCACTACCATTATACTCTCTCCCTTGATTTCCACCAACATAGTTCGTTTCTTCATACCCATTTCCACCTCCATCCCTTTGAACCAAATGGCAAGAATTAGTGTCGTACTCATAAACTTCACAAATGTTGCAACCTTGGCTCGTTGAGTGGTCTCTCTCCGGGTGTTTCAATTTGAATACTTCATCCGAGAGGTTCTCAAAATCCTTCTTTAGGGCATCATAGTCACTTGTGCTTACCGCCTTTACTTCATGTCTTTCTCCCCTCCTTCTTGGGTTTCCTCTTTCACTTCCCCACATGAAGTAGTTATTTGTGATCTTCTCGATTACCACATATCCTTCATGAGGTTCAAGCTCCATGATAGCTCCGCCCGCAGAGATATCAAGTGCAAGCCGCGAGGAACCATCTATACCATGATAGAAGGTATAAAACACGAGGACATTGTCTAAGTTGTGATGTGAGCAATGCCTTTGGTACTCCTTATATCTCTCCCAAGCCTCATATAGCGTTTCTCCATCCATTTGTGCAAAGTTCGTGATTGACTCCTATAGTAGGATGTCTTGGAAGGAGGGAAATACTTATTGAGGAATGCAACGGCGAGCTCCTCCCAAGTGGTGAAGCTATTCGCCGTTGGCTTCTTAACAAATCCGTTGCTCTTCCCGCGAGGGAGAAAGGGAACAACCTCAAGAGTTTAGCATCCTCAGAGACCCCATTGATCTTGAAAGTATCACAAACTTCAAGAAATGTAGTCAAATGAGAGTTCGGGTCCTCGTGGTCTCTCCTCGAGAATCAGTTTGATTGAATCATTTGGATTGTCGAGGTCTTCAAGTCGAAGTCTCGTTTGTCTACCGTCGGAACAAGGATTGGGGAACGATATCCATAAGCATTAGGAGCGGCGTAGTCTTTAAGGACCCTTCTAGCACGAGGGCCTTCAGGTGGTTGTGGAGGAGGAGGAGGAGGAAGTCCATCTCTATCTCCCATGTCTTGAGTAATGGTTTCTTGAGCGTTCGATGTGGATCCTTTAGCCTTGGTTGTCTTACTCCTTGTGAGGTAGGGATCAACGATATCTCTTATAGGGTTGATTCAAGTCTCTATCCACAATTTTGGTAAGCTTCTTTGTCTTAGGTGGCATAAAAGAAATGCACCTACAAGGGAAAAACAAACAAGACAAGTGAGGATAGTGGAATGAGCTCAAGAATCACAAGTAGTGAAACAATAAAAGAAAAATATGGAATAGTCGAAGTACTAAATAATTCAACCTAGGGACAATCTAGCCTTTGCTCCCCGGCAACGGCGCCATTTTAACAGGTTGTAATTTTTGTATAGTAAAAAATGATTTATATTTGACCGGTAAGACCGGTGTTGAACACAAGGGAGCAAATTTGATTATGCGATAGGGGAATCAAGTTTTCAACTTGGCTATTCCTAAAATTCAATGATGAGATGATTTTCAAGTAAGAACTAATAATGAAATGGTTTCAAAGGGGTTTTAATTCAATTCAAAGAGAGTTTCGAGGGGTTACTCCCCTCCTTGGCATTTCTCAACAATCATGTACACCATAATTAAGTCATTTTTGGGCGTTAATTGGTTTAGAACCAAGCTTAGACTAAGATGGACAAATTCTCATTTGAATCTAATCCTAATCAAGCCATCCTAATTAGAACCTCACTTTATCAAGGTATTGATTCACTCTATAGCACTATTATCATTGGAACCTCTCCCAAGGTAATAAATGCTATAGGCATTAAGCTCTAGCTAACCTCACATCCATGCATTTACTCTCATAAACACTAGATATGATCATTTCCACCATATCCAAATCATCACTTAAGCATTTTCAATACTTAGATCAAATTCTAAGATCAACATGTCACATAGGCATTTTATCAAACACTTGATAACATGTCATGAATAGAGCACTTAGTGAAAATGAAATCAACACCATAGATTGTATATTCAATGTGTATACATGATCATAGAGTACCAATCAGGGTTGTAAAACCCTCAAAACACAAGGGGACTACTCACACATCATGGAAGACAACATGGTATGAGTAGGGTTTATAGCAACAACAAAGAGAATAGAAGATGAATAGAAGTAGGATGGTTAATCCTAATGTCTCCCTTTGATCTTCACTTCTCCTTGGTTGGATGATGATTGATGACTTTGATTTGATCTCTTCTTCTAGAAATTTTTCCAAAGATGCCAGCCCTTAGGTCAAACATGCCACTTTTTATTTATAGCCTCGGGTAAAAATTTTGCTATAACAAGCCCAGCCGGTCGGCTGGCCATGGCCTTCGGATCCCAGCCGGTCGGCTGGCGCAAGGTGGATTCAGCCTGATCTGAGGTGTTAATCCAGCCGGTCGGCTGGTCAGTTGAGCCGCCCGGCTGAGAATGTCCTTGATAAGGCAGTCTGGTAGCTCTTTTCTAGCCGACCGGTTGAGTTCATGAGCCAACCGACTAGAGATCTTCTTGATGCAGGCAGTCTGGGAGCCTTATCCACCCGGTCGGCTGATGAGACCACCCAACCGGTTCGATTTTCGAAGAAAGCTGTTGAGTCTGCTCCATCCATTCAGCTGCCCGGCTGGTGCAGGGGTGATTCCCAGCCGGTCGGCTGAGCTCCTTTTCTGCCCACTTTTGCTTCAATTCTCCGATTTTTCCCGAATTTTCGTAATTAGGCTTTGACACTGAGAGGATTTGTTTTCTACCTGAAATGTAGGGAAAGAGGTCAAACGACATCAAAATATCATCGAAAACGAACTAAAGCTATAGTGAAAATGGCTAATAATGAGTCGAAAACTCGACTTATCAGGAACCAATATTTTGCATAAATGGGAAATACCGTTACCCATCTATCACTCATATTAAAAACATGACAAATAAAATATGTCAAACCCATTTGCCATATCTTAAAAAAAACTCATATTACAAATGAGGCAATAAAATAAACCCCCAGGAATAACAGAACAGTCGGGAAAATGACTAAATGTAAATAAAGTACGATAGTTAGTTTGGGTACGCATCTAGCAGTAGTGCTGGGTTCGGTTCAAAAACCGAACCGAACCGAAAATTACCGAACCGATATTTCGGTTTAAAGGAAAATGAAACCGAAAACCGAACCGATTTTTTGGTAAACCGACATTCGGTTTTGGTTCGGTTTCGGTTCGGTTCAGTTTTACCGACATTGTCGGTTTTTGTCGGTTTTGTCGGTTTTGGTTCAGTTTTGTCGGTTTTTGTCGGTTCGGTTTGTCGGTTTTTATCGGTTTCGGTTCGTTTTGTCGGTTCGGTTTTTTCCGGTTCTCAAAATGAAAACAGAAACCGAACCGATATAAATCGGTTCGGTATGATAAATTGAAATTCGGTTCGGTTTGAGATCGGTTCGGTTTCGATCGGTTTGGTTTCAGTTTTCGGTACAAAAATCCAGCCCTATCTAGCAGTGACCAATTCCATTGATTTAAAAGAGCATTTCCCTATATTGAATATTAGAATTTATGGAATAGTATTAGAGACTGGATCATAATTAAGTTTGATGTTTGATGACAGACTGTTCCATTCTTTATTTATATTAAAAATAAATACCTTTGGAATGGTGAAGGGGTGTTTATTTTAAAATTTCATCAGGGTGAAGCTGTACTTTTAAATATTAAAACTAAAGATTTTATCATTGTAGATAAGAGGATTCGCACTCGTTCAAGCATTTTATCTCCTCGAGAACTTTCTCACGGAGAAATTTCTATTACTATTTATTGAATAGTAACAGCATTTCTGCATATTCTGTGCAGCAATGTCATCCTGCGGAAAACTTCCTATTACTATTCATGAATAAAAAAATTATTATTTTTTGAAAAAAAAATTCTCACCAATTTGATCAAACATGAATTATTTAGGCTTACAATTGCCTTAACCAACAATTCGCAACGCTCAAAGGATTGAACATAAATTGTGTTGCATGATCAATGTCTGTCGCGTCCAATAGGGACGTTACCAGCCGCGCCTACTTCAGACATTATTTCATAATGTCAATGTTGGACGTGGTGCTAACGTAGTGACAGGACGTGCGGCACTTCCCCTCCGTGTCCTATTCACACGTTAAGGCTTCGTCGCGCTCGCTTCAAATATTAACAAATAATGTCTACGTGAAACGCGACGCTAACATAGGGGCAAAACGCACGGAAGGCGGAAGAACTGTTCATCATCTTCTCAGGAATGTTGATTGTTGGTTCCGCCGGTTCTTGATTCTTCAATTGATGTCAAAAATCATCTAGCAACTGAGCGACTGAGTTTTCAAGGTTCAATTTGATCGATTTCGTTTGATTGGTTTTACACGCGACACTCACGCGCACAGCTCACTCACGGAGGACGTTCGCTCAGGCGTTCTCGTCAGCATTTATGAGCGGACATTCTCGTCTTAAAATTCTCCTCCAGCAAGCGATCTCGACGAGGATGTCACCGCTGCACAAAAATCCTTCATCGAACGTCCCCAAATCCCGTCGAGCATGAGACCGCTGCATATGCCCTCAGATTGTAAGTTGGGGATCCTTGTTTAGTTTAGTTTGAATTGAAAATTTAGCTTAGTTTGATTTAGGTAAGTTTAGTTTAATTTGATTTAGTGTAGAGTAATTTAAATGAACTTAACGTAAACTTATTAGATTTAAGAATAAAATCAAAAGAACATAACCCTAGATTTTTCATACTAAAAACAATAAATGGTAAAACTACAAACTTCTGAATATTTGTATCAAGTAAAACAATAGGGCTTTACATTAAGCTAAAGGGCCAGGTTGATGAATCTACATATTAAAGTTCGATCCTTCACCTTCAATTATGCTCGGTGCGATGTAAGTTGATCTCGAAGTATAGAAGGATTCTCATTTAAGTATTTCTTTATTTAAAATATATCAAAAATAATGTTTAAAATGATTAGTATAATGTTCACTACAAATCATTGAATCTAGGGAAAAGTTTAAAGTGAGACTTTGATATGGCCTCTTTTCAAGTTAAGATACGAACCAACACAATTTGAAATTAGGGGCAAAGTAAAAAAAATGAATAGATGAATGTTTGCACTCTGAGCACGTAGTAACACCATGATTAAATTGATTATTCAATTATGTGAACTTCGTTGAAAAGACTTAATAAAAAGATTTATAGAGTATTAGAGAAGAAAGATCGATATTGTCGGATCGTTTTCAATAAAGTTCACATGATTGGATAAAGAATTTAATCACGTTATAACTACGGTGTTTGGTGTTTGAAAGTTTATCAATTTATTTTTAATTATGTACTTTATTGAAAATTTTGATTAGTAAATAAAAAAAGAGGCGATAGTTGAATTTGAAACCACCATTTACATCTTTTTCCTTGAACTCATGTACGATCTTCCGGAGCATGTAGACGTTTGAGTGTGTTCTAGGTTAAGACGAAGCAGGGAGATTCGCAGAAATCCCTTAAAGATAACCCCCAAGAACACGGTGTTTCCCAACGGTCGCCACTTACTACGCTTTGTCTGTTGCCCCTTCAAGACTAAACCAACGAGGGCTTAACGGCTCTAACCCTAGCGCCAACTCCGGCTAAGCGGGATTTACATTGCCTTCCCCGGGACCATCAAGAACGCATAACAACAGACTAACGCCAGTAGGACCATAAAGGAATCACCTTACCTAACCACGTGGTTGGCTGTTCTAGTTATCAAACCAGTCTTAGCTAAAACTGGATCCACAAACATATTATCAGTACCCACAACATAGATCAAACCGTGTTTGTAAGGACCAGTACAACCAGAGGTTTTAGGCAGTTCTCAGACGATCACTACATAAGTAGGCCCCGTCGAGAAAGGATCCCAAACTTGGTTCTGATTTACGGCCAGTTCTCAGACGGTCGCTACAGAAGTAGGCCTGTCGAGAAAGGATGCCCACTTTACAGTATTGGTCAATATATGTTATGGTACCTGATCTTTGTGAAGGATCTTAATTCTCATACAGGACCTTTAGAACATCTCCAAGGGAGAGTTATGTTGTTTGACATCGATTAATCACATATCAAAGGGTTTAGCCTATTAGGCTACCCATCAGAAGTAAAAAATAAAAACTAAACTAAGTACAAAAATTAAAAGAACTTACTCACGTATGTGCACCAAGGATACTTCAAACTTGTTTATTGAACTTGAAATATTTTACAAACTTTAGAGAGAAGGTGGAGAAACCTAGCAAAGGCTTCTAAGTACTCACAATGGCTCCCCCTTCTCCTACTCCATATTTATAGTGGAAATGGAAAACAAAAGTCCAAAACAAGTGGGACCGAAAACACACTACTATGGGCCTGTCCATTTGACTTTAAATTTATGCTTTATAAATTAAATTCAGCTAACATAACATAAATTAACATAAATTAAAGTAAATTAAATTAAATTCAGCTAACATAACATAAATTAAATTAAACTAAATTAAATTAAAATAAATTGTAATTGATTTAAGTTTATCACCATCACCATCACCATCACCATCACCATCACCATCACCATCACCATCACCATCACCATCACCATCATCATCATCATCATCATGTCACCATCATCATCACATGACACCATCATCATCATCATGTCACCATCATCATCGTATCATCATCATGTCACCATCATCATCGTATCATCATCATCATGTCACCATCACCATCATCACATGACATCATCATCATCATGTCACCATCATCACATGATATCATCATCATCATCATCATCATCATCATGTCATGATGATGATGATGACGATGACATGATAAATAGTAATATGATGATATGTTGAATAGTAATATGATGATGATGAATAATAATATGATGATGATATGATGAATAGTAATATGATGATGGTTGTGATGAATAGTAATATGATGAATAGTAATATGATGCTGATAATATGATTAATATTAATATGATATGATGATGATGGTTGTGATGAATAGTAATATGATGATGATGGTTGTGATGAATAGTAATATGATATGATGTTGTTAAATTGGTATAAACTATAAGTTAAACGAAAATAAATTAAATTCAGCTAAGCTAACATAAATTAAAATAAATTAACATAAATTAAATTAAATTCAGCTAACATAACATAAATTAAAATAAATTAAACTAAATTAAGCTAACATAACATAAATTAAATTAACGTAACATAAATTTCAGCTCAAATGGACAGGCCCATAATGTACTATTGATAAACAGTGGAGATTCTTCACTATGGCAAGCTTTTTGCCCTAAAAATCAACGTTGTATGACATCCACTAGAGAGATGGGACCTGTCATCTTTTGTCTTTTTTCTTCAGTTGATTTTTCCTTGGCTAGATATGAAAGCCACTAGAGGACTGTGACCTTTCATTATGTGAAAGCCACTAGAGATATGGGACCTTTCACATTTCATTTTTAGCCTGGGATGATACTCCCAATTCTTCATTTGTGCTATTTCTTTTATCTTTGGCGCTAATTATTACTGGGCTCATCTCATAAATCATGACATAGTCATAAGGCCTTCTGGGTGTCGGATGTGTTTTTTCTCAGACCTTTGAATAAGACCTCCTCTTGAGACAAGGAAGAGAGATGTCAAAAATGTGGATAAAGCCACATGCTGGTTCCCATCTCCAAATGTAGGTGACGGAGCCACCACACCGTCGTTAATGTGCGATGGCTCTGTGCAAAAATAAATTTATAAGTCCGCTACTCGTACTCTATTATTGGGTAGTAAAGCGGTAAGTAGGGGTCGAACCCAAGGGAATTAGTGGATAGTTGTTCTTTCGAAAATGGAAAGTAAGACAGTTGGGGGTTGTTTGTAATTTTAGTACTGAAAAGTAAGTGGGTTGGTTGTGATTTTAGTACTGAAAAGTAAATGACTGAAAGTAAAGAAAGTAAATACGGAATTGAAAGTAAATACTGAAAAGAAAAGTGCTTGAAGGACAAGACTTGCGGAAAGTAAATGCGTAAAAGTAAACTGTTTGAAGGACAAGACTTGCGGAAAGTAAATTTTTGAAGGACAAGACTTGCTGAAAGTAAATGCTTAAAGGACAAGACTTGCGGAAAGTAAGCAGTTGATATGGGACTGAAAGTAAAGTGACAGGTGATGTTTAAATTAAAGGAAAGGATTCGGTTTTAGGGGCCTTGTATCATAAATCTGTTTTTCATCGACCTCTAATGATCATACTAAGTGTTCAAAGATGTATCAAGGCTATTTCTAGCACATGACTTGCCACGTCGTTTAGAACACTTGTTCTATTTGGGCTAATTCCTCCTTTCGTAGTATCTTAGCTTATGTGCATCCATTTGATCAATCATTTCCGATCAACCAAATGGTGTTTTAAAGAGGTTGAACTCCACAGTTAAGCTGTGCTCTTTTGAGCCTCCACTTAACCACGAAGGTTCACAAACCCATGGAAGAGCTTTGCTCTTTCGAGCATCCACTCAACCAATAGTGTTCTGACCTAATATATGGCACATATAACAAGTTTTGAACACAAAGAGGCACTTAAGAGAAGGGTCTAAAACATTGTATGATACAAGCACACCCCTTCAACCGAATGAAGGGTTTAGCTACGAATATCCATAGAGGTGGATATCATAGCTAAGTGTTGAGTAAAGTAAAGGTTTTGAAAGACAGGAAAGTAAAGGTTTTTGGAAATCAAGACAAGGAAAGTAAAGGGAGAATACTCAAGAACCAACATGAGTAAACTCAAGAACAACGAAAAGTAAAGGAACTGCTTGAGTACTTCAAGAACCGACAAGAGTACTCAAGAACAAACTTGGAGCTTTAATATCAAAGTGGAGTGTTTACATGGATTCTGCTCAAAATCTAGAGAGATAAGTGACTATGGATTTTTGCACACAAAATGAGATGATGAACTAAGGAGGAGAAGCTTGGTATTTATAGGCAAGGAGGAGGGAGGAGGATGCAACACATGGCAAGAGGGGAGTGGAGGGCCAAATAGCCGCTGGGCAAGGTGGCAAAAGCCACAAAGCCGCCGGCCACATGTGGCTTCTTCTCCATGGCTAGCCGCCCATGTGGTGAGGAGGAGGAGAAGTTGAGTGGATTGAGAGCTTTTCCCCAAAAAGCCATCGGTTGGCATGTAACTCCGGTTGCCCTTTGGTTGCTTCTTGGTTGCCCTTTGGTTGCTTCTTAGTAGATATCAAAAGATGAGGAACTTAGACTTGGCATTTCACTTGTGTTCTTGATCTTTGTTGGAATAAGTCATTGGGACTTAGTTGTGGCTTGATCGGAGTATTGTCGGAGTATGGCCAGTTCTGACTTGTAATCCACTTTTAGCGTTAAGAACTCCATTTTAGCTCGGTTCATCTTTACTCCTTGAAATAGCCTGTAGAACAAAAGTGAAACTAACAAGTAAAAGTTGTCAAGATAAAGCATCTAATTTGGTGGGTTTAACTGTCTTAACGAATCATATAAATATGGTTCATCAGATCACCCCACACTTTTAGTTGTTCGTCCCGAACAATGCTATTTAAGAGATGCACACACAATCTAAGTAAAAACTTCAAATAGGAAAGTGAGAATATGGAACTAGATTTATCCTATTCATGCATTACTTACTTATTACCAAACTAAACCGTGTAAATACTTAGAAGAAACTTGATACTTGTACCTTCGAGCTGAGATGCAATTTAATTTGGAAGTTTCGGGAGATAGCCCTTTTCAGGCTCCTGGACTGCATTCTCTGGACCGACTCGCACTATATGGTTAACTTGTCGCTTTCTCTAGCACGTGATTCGGTTTGGGTTTCACTGAGTTGAGCACTTTGATTTCCTTATGGTGAGGGACAGCTTTTGAAGTGATTTGGTCTTTGACCTTTGATGTAGAATTTGGAGTTTCTTCACTTTTGTTCGGTTAAAACCTTCACAACTTTGGCTTTTGGCCTTTGATTAGCTTCTTCGAGCTTTTGCTTCTTTGTGACTTGCTAGTCCATTTTCTCAACCTTTCTTTGGGAGGTCCAATCATCGCCCGAGAGCATATGGAAATACCTCCCCACTCTTTCTCATCCTCGCCGTTTCGCGCGGGTCAAGATGAGGGTCGCTCATCTATTTTCCCGGCTACTCTGACTAGAGATAGGACGGTTTGATTCCCGTCCCGCCTCTTTGCATAAACGCTGCACGGCGGAGATGACTCTGATCTTCTTTGAAACCCGAAGTGCAGCCTCCACAGACTTCGTAAACCATATAGTGAAATTCAGTCCTTTGATTGCTTGCCAAGCCTCTCTAGGGCAATTTATATCAACTCCACATCCCCTGTATATCTCAGCACAAAGGGACAAATGAGAAGTTACATCCTAAGTTTTTAAACAGTTGAGATTTCACAAGGTAAATGCATGAATTCGGATCTATCTTTTTCACATTCTCAAGTTCATATTTTCAAAAAGATAATATTAAGGGAAAAGGAAAAAAGAAAGCATGTCAATTAACTATGTACAAAGGTGGTTCTCACCCCACACTTGTGAACGAAGGCCTGCCTCACAGCACGACTTAGTTCAAAAGTCATGCAAGCAAATATATACAGGAAAGGTGAGAATGACTTAAGGCAAAAAACTAAATGACTGAAATTAAATGACTGAAAGTAAGATAGGTGTCGGGTTACCTCCCGACCTGTGCATTTGTTTAACGTCGTTAGCTCGATAGTACCTCATTCCTGGATCATAAGGTGGGATCCCATGGATGGCTCAGGTCGTAGTGTTGTGGAGCGCCTACTTTCATTCTTGCCTTGACTTTCCCCGATTTCTTGTGAGATGATGTGCTCGGGTCAGGACTCCTTTGTTTCGGTGGTTTTTCTTTCCATTGTCTCTGAGAAGGCAAGGGACCTTTGACCATAGCTGCTGGTCTTGCTACTCTTACAGTCTCTCTTGGCGGGTCAGAAATTTGTGTACTGACATCCGAGATAGGCACAATGTCTGGCGGTTTCCTTGTACTTGGGCGGCCATCATAATCATCAATGTAGAAATCTGAAATTTTTCCGCCAAATGTTAGTGATAACAAGCCCTTTCCCATGTCGATCCATGCCTTGGTGGTGAAGAGAAAAGGCCGTCCCAATATAAGCGTTGGAGGGTCGTCTTCGCTGGTCTCTCCCGTTTGTATTACATAAAAGTCCGCAGCAACGACGAGCTCTCCCACATGGAGTATTAGATCTTCAAGCACTCCAACCGGTCGGATACACGATTTATCTCCCAACTCGATATTTGACCCTGGTGGTTTCAATGGGCCAAGCCCTAATAAGTAATATAAGGAGTAAGGCATGGCATTGACGGTAGCCCCAAGATCGATTAGGCACTTGTGAATTTGAGCTTCACCAATACCACAGGTAACTGTGAAGGCCCCTGGGTCCTTATCCCTTTCCGGTTGTGACTCATGATCTGAATTGAGGGATCTTTCCATTATCGGGCCATTCTGCCCATCCTTTGGTATTGGATTTGTATGATCGGGCCCTTCTAACTCCTGATCTTCTAGGTAAATACCTTGCTCTGATGCATAGATGTTAGTTGGGGAATCCCATCTGGGACCGTCAGAGTCTAGATCGTCATTGTTATCCCAACCAGATGCTGGTATGTCAAAGTGTGTGATTGGTGGCGGTGTCATGCTAACGGTGAATGCATAGCGTCCATTGTCAGCATGCGTGACCCACATTCTGCCATCATTGGGTCGGTCTTCCTCTTGATTCCAATCAGGACGGTGCCTACGGGTGAAGTGTTTGTTCGTAAGTTTGTAGGTTGTGGATCGTGCTGCTTCTTCCCGTGCTGCCTTCATGTTTGCCCTCCTTATCATGCTAATATTCGCCTTTGGGTTTTGGATTGTTTGTGAATGAAGTCTGCCAGGTTCATTAATGAGTGCGGACATTGAGGTGGCGAGCTGGGACATTTATTTGGTTAAATCTGAAATTGCCCCGTCAGTTTTTGCCTGGAATTGGTGTAGCGAAGTACCCAATTGATTCACGCTTCCTGCGAGTTCCTTCATTGTGTCTTCAAGCGACTTGTTTGGTCCTTGCTGATTGCTCGAGTTGGCTTGGTACTGATTTTGTCCCTTCTGTTGATATTGTCCTGTCGGGTATTGGTTTGGTCCTCTTTGCTGATACTGGCATGTTGATGGAGCGTTCTGGTTGTACTGCCGGTGGGGAGGTTGGTAGAATGACTGAGCTAATTGCGGTGCGGCTTGTTGTGTCTCCCTTGGAAGATGGTTGTCGTTCCGCCAGCTTGGATTGGTCGTTTGATTGTACTGCCGGTTTGGTCCGGCTCTAACGTTGCTGTTGTTGTTGTTATATCCTTGGTATCCTACCACTGCATTCACTTCTTCCGGTTCCTCTACTATTAATGTTGGGCATGCGTCGGTCTTGTGGTCCGTAGAACTGCAGAATTCGCAAGGCTTTACTGGAACTGGCTGCCTTCGTAGGATCTGAACCATCATCTCCTTCATTTGTTTCATCTCCTCTGGCATAGAGTTCATTGGTGTTTCTTCAGCCTTTGCCACATTCTTTGTTCGGGAAAATTCTTCCTACCGAGTTGTCTCTTCTCTGAATCGGGCATTTTCAGCAACGTCGGTGATGAGATTCCTTATGCCACACAGTGATAGATTCATCATGGATCCTCCAACTGAGGCATCCAGGAGCATTTTGTCTAAGGGTCTTAATCCATCAATGAGGTACTCGATGATGAGTTTCTCGGGTAGTCCAAGGGTGCAGCAGCTTCTCTCCAGGCGGTTGAATTTTTCCAGGTAGTCGTACATGGTTTCATTGGGCCCTTGCTTGATGTCCTGCAGTTGCCTCCTCACTTGCATTGCTCTTCCTGCCGGGTAGTATTTGTCTAGGAATTTCTTCTGCATCTGAGCCCATGTTCTGATGCTACCGGAAGGCAATGAAAGGAACCAGTCATTTGCCGAGTAAATAAGGGAAAAGTAGAACGCCTTTAATTTGAAGTCGTCTACGTTCACACCATTGGGTTTTAGATTTTGGCAAATGTCATGGAAGCGTTGGAGATGAGTTGTTGCTGATTCTCCACGAGTTCCTGAGAACTTGGGCAAGTTGTGGACCACTGATGTGTTGATGGCAATGTTTTCCAGTTCAGGGCCCTCGTAAATGCACCACGGCTGATTTCTGAAATCTGGTGCCGACAGTTCTCCCATAGTAGGTTCACGGAAGTTGTTATCCCCATAGTAGTCATCAAAGATGGGTTCTCTCCTTGCCATTTGTCGAGGTTGAGGGGGTGGTGGATGTCTAGGGGGTTGTTGCACTGGACCAGCTTCATTTCGGTCCTCGAGCAGGCCTTGGTTTCTTCGAACGGCCTTCCTATTACAAGCTCTTTGGTTTCGGATGAGCTGTTCCGGATTGTTAATAAATGGAGGCAATGCCTCATTATTTCGATCGTACAAGTTCATCTTGTCGTCATCCTAATAGTCATGGTAGCTTCCTTCGCAAGACATGGTTATGCAGAAGCGAGTGTGAAATTTAAGAGAAGAAGAAAAAAGAAAGAACAATTATCCTATTGTTAACTCTAATTCCCCGGTAACGGCGCCAATTTTGACGGAGCGCACCACACCGTCGTTAATGTGCGATGGCTCTGTGCAAAAATAAATTTATAAGTCCGCTACTCGTACTCTACTATTGGGTAGTAAAGCGGTAAGTAGGGGTCGAACCCAAGAGAATTAGTGGATAGTTGTTCTTTCGAAAATGGAAAGTAAGACAGTTGGGGGTTGGTTGTGATTTTAGTACTGAAAAGTAAGTGGGTTGGTTGTGATTTTAGTACTGAAAAGTAAATGACTGAAAGTAAAGAAAGTAAATACGGGACTGAAAGTAAATACTGAAAAGAAAAGTGCTTGAAGGACAAGACTTGCGGAAAGTAAATGCGTAAAAGTAAAGTGCTTGAAGGACAAGACTTGCGGAAAGTAAATTTTTGAAGGACAAGACTTGCTGAAAGTAAATGCTTGAAGGACAAGACTTGCGGAAAGTAAGCAGTTGATATGGGACTGAAAGTAAAGTGACAGGTGATGTTTTAATTAAAGGAAAGGATTCGGTGTTAGGGGCCTTGTATCATAAATCTGTTTATCATCGACCTCTAATGATCATACTAAGTGTTCAAAGACGTATCAAGGCTATTTCTAGCACATGACTTGCCACATCATTTAGAACACTTGTTCTATTTGGGCTAATTCCTCCTTTCGAAGTATCTTAGCTTATGTGCATCCATTTGATCAATCATTTTCGATCAACCAAATATTGTTTTAAAGAGGTTGAACTCCACAGTTAAGCTGTGCTCTTTCGAGCCTCCACTTAACCACGAAGGTTCACGAACTCATGGAAGAGCTTTGCTCTTTCGAGCATCCACTCAACCAATAGTGTTCTGACCTAATAAATGGCACATAGAACAAGTTTTGAACACAAAGAGGCACTTAAGAGAAGGGTCTAAAACATTGTATGATACAAGCACACCCCTTCAACCGAATGAAGGGTTTAGCTACGAATATCCATAGAGGTGGATATCATATTGATGGACCACAATTATACGAATCAAAAACACAGTTAAACCCCCCAAGTTAGACTGTTTGTCTATCTAACATCCACTTGTTAGTCCCGATATATTTCCA
The DNA here is from genome assembly GCA_033675215.1 of Rhodiola kirilowii. Classification (NCBI taxonomy): domain Eukaryota; kingdom Viridiplantae; phylum Streptophyta; class Magnoliopsida; order Saxifragales; family Crassulaceae; genus Rhodiola; species Rhodiola kirilowii. The sequence goes on from CM066201.1 coordinate 10,578,307, forward strand.
CAGGGCATTTTAGAGATTAAAGTGAAAACACGTTAAGGAGAGGCTTTTAACACGGAAAAGATATCAGGAATCAATCCAAGGTCAAGATCATATGCCGACTGAAGAAATCTAAAGGATCCGGACGTGGATTCATTCAAACATATCAAACAGAATAGGAATCAAGTCAACCCGGGGCCAAAATACACTGACAGTTTTGTGAAAAGACAGTACAAAACTGTACAAACTCACATATGGGCAAAGATGACCGGTGACTTGATAAAGAGGTGACCCAAGGTGGAAAACCATCCCATTCCACCACCCACAACCGGCGGCGCAACCCTCCTCCTCCTTGTGCAACCGGCTACTTGCCTTGGAGGTGGAGGAAACCACCCTTTGCTCCTCCACCACAACCGGCTACCGGCGGCTGAGCTCCACCACTCCTCCTCCGCCACTTGGTGGCTCCTCCTTGGCTCCTCCTTGCCTCCTCCTCCACCCTTGGATCAAAAGCATCTCAACCATCCATCTCCTCCCATTTTTCCTATAAAAGGAGGCCTCCTCCTCCTCATTTTATCATCAACAATCATCACCACCACAACAATTCACTTATCTCTCTAGAATTTTGGGAACTAATCATGTAATATTAATCATGTAATATTACTTTGGGAATCAAAGCTTGATCCTTGGCGCTTCAACGGTTTTGTAAGTCTTCTTTTATTTATTTAATTGTCTTGCTAAACTGTTGTTTATTTCCAAGTTCATAGTTATGATAACCACTGCCATGATTAGTAGCTAAATTAATTATTCGGTTTAAGGGTGTGTACTTGTATTATAAATGTTTTAGACTTTACTCTTAGTATACCTTTATGTTCGATACTTGTTCTATGTGCCATATATAAAAGTTAGAATGTCTAAGGTCAAGTAAACCATTTGGAAATGTGACCATAGGGGTCCAAATTCGTAAGCTCTTCCTTAGATATTCGTGATCACACTCGGGTAAGTGGACCATTTGGAAACTGGACCAAAGGGACCAAATGGATAAACTTATCTGAAGAGGTCGACTATTCTAAAAATCATTTGGAAACTGGACCAAAGGGACCAAATGGATGCACTTACGGCTAAGATACTTCGAAAGGAGGAATTAGTTTTGCTTAGAACAAGTGTTTTAAATGATGTTGCAAGTCTTGTGCTAGGAATAGCCTCGATTCATCTTTGAACATTTAGCATGATCATGTCTTGCGCTAGAAATAGCTTCAATTCATCTTTGAACACTTGGTATGATCATTAGCGGTCGATGATAAACAATTATAATACAAGGCCCCTAAAAACCGAATACTTTCCTTACAGTCCATTATCAATTGTTGTAATTTACTTTCAGTTCCCAAAACACACTCAAACCCAATCCCAATCGTAATCAATTTCTGCATAAGTTTCATTAAAGAACAACTAATCCACACTGACTCTCTTGGGTTCGACCCCTACTTACCACTTGCTACCCAGTAGTAAAGTCGCGAGTAGCGGACTTATAAATTTATTTGCACATTTGCTGTGACGACAAGCATCTGTCACATATCTAAGTGCTGAGTAAAGTAAAGGTTTTGAAAGACAGGAAAGTAAAGGTTTTTGGAAATCAAGACAAGGAAAGTAAAGGGGAGAATACTCAAAAACCAACAGGAGTAAACTCAAGAACAACGAAAAGTAAAGGAACTGCTTGAGTACTTCAAGAACCGACAAGAGTACTCAAGAACAAACTTGGAGCTTTAATATCAAAGTGGAGTGTTTACATGGATTGTGCCCAAAATCTAGAGAGATAAGTGACTATGGATTTTTGCACACAAAATGAGATGATGAACTAAGGAGGAGAAGCTTGGTGTTTATAGGCAAGGAGGAAGGAGGAGGATGCAACACATGGCAAGAGGGGAGTGGAGGGCCAAATAGCCACCGGGCAAGGTGGCAAAAGCCACAAAGCCGCCGGCCACATGTGGCTTCTTCTCCATGGCTAGCCGCCCATGTGGTGAGGAGGAGGAGAAGTTGAGTGGATTGAGATCTTTTCCCCAAAAGCCATCGGTTGGCATGTAACTCCGGTTGCCCTTTGGTTGCTTCTTGGTTGCCCTTTGGTTGCTTCTTGGTTGCCCTTTGGTTGCTTCTTAGTTGATATCAAAAGATGAGGAACTTAGACTTGGCATTTCACTTGTGTTCTTGATCTTTGTTGGAATAAGTCATTGGGACTTAGTTGTGGCTTGATCGGAGTATTGTCGGAGTATGGCCAGTTCTGACTTGTAATCCACTTTTAGCGTTAAGAACTCCATTTTAGCTCGTTTCATCTTTACTCCTTGAAATAGCCTAAAGAACAAAAGTGAAACTAACAAGTAAAAGTTGTCAAGATAAAGCGTCTAATTTGGTGGGTTTAACTGTCTTAACGAATCATATAAATATGGTCCATCAGTAGGGGATCTCAAATTTTTCAAAATAGAGGAGGGAATATATTTCCTCTGGTTTGAAATCTTTGATTTGATATTCTTTAAGGAGTTCTTCGAAATCCTCTGGAATGATAAAAGCCGTTGAAAGGGCTCTTCTTGTGGGACCAAACTGTTTCCACAATTTAATGAACCAATAGGGTATCTTGGCTTCTTTATTCTTTGGGCAGATGGTTATAAACCAAAAATGTTCATGCTTGGAGTTTTCATATAAAAGGACTTTTTGAAAAGCTTCCATAGAATCCGAGTAGTCATACTCGACCATTTGTCTGTCTGAATATTCCTTTCCGGTGTAGTGAAGCTTACTCGTGATATTGGGTTATTTCCCATTCTTGGAAGGATATTACCCTTTTGATAATAAGTTCACTGAAGGTATAACCTTCTGGTTGATTATGAGTAACATGAGATATACAACACCCATTTTTAATGAGTGTGTTCTCATAAAAGTTTTGATTGTGATAGTCCCCTTAAGGGTATGACCCATTGTAATCTTTTAATAAATTCCAGGGTGGAGTATTACTCCCCTCAGCATCAATAGGAAAGAATATAATTTCTTCCTCCCTTTTTGAGTAGTAAGTATGATGATCCTTTCCAATGGTTTCCATTGCCATGATATGATCATAGGGTGTAGGTTCAGGGATATTACCTATGGGTTCGGATAATTCTCTGATAGTAACAAAATTGGCAAAGGATGGCATGTCCTTCATTTTTCCTGATGAAATTTGACCTATAAAATGGAAAGTCAAATAATAAGTTCTTTGAAAAGGATTTGAAAGACTATTTTTCTTCCTTTTTCCATAAGCATTTTTGAGCTTGAAAGGGACTGAATAGTCCTTCCACCTGGTAAACATTTGGTTAGAAACATGATTTATAACCTTTTGATTATTACAAAACTTCAAAGCATATTTTGCTTTTGAACATTTGTCCTGAGTAGCATGGTTTGCTTGAGTACCAAGTCTAACGATATATTCTTTTTCTTGCTTACTATTTTCATAAAAATAGAAAGCTGTACCTGACCAGGGAGATTTCCAAGGATTAATTAATCCTTTGTGTGACAGAAGGTCAATCTCTTCTCTGCACAATTTAATATATGCATGATCTATTTGAGAAGGCTTAGCCTTTATTTGGTTTTTATTAAAACCTTCGTTATATTGAACGGAAATAACATGTTTTCTTTTACCCCAGAAAGTATCCGGATAATTTTTACATATTTCCAAAGAGAATTGGTTTTGGAACTTATCTCTAATAGTGAGAACATTTAATTCTTTCTTGATAGTTATATTGTCATAAACATCATTCAAAACCTTTGTTAAAGGTTTAGTTATAAACTGTAAGGTTATTTCTTTTTCTTCAAAGGTTCCTATTATTCCTTCTGGATCAATTTTCATAATAGGATATATCTTTGTAAGAAAAGGTGTTCCAAGTATTACTTGGTTGGTAATATCTTTAGCCAGTAAAAAAACTAGTTGATATACATTTTTTATTAATGCAAACTGTAGCTTCAGGCAATTTGTAATTAATTTGAAGATTATTCCCCCCCCCCCCCCCCCCCCCCGCATGAGATAATGTATGCGTAGTTTTATGAAAATACCTTGTAGGGATTAATCCCTCTTGAATAACATTTAAATCTGCTCCACTATCTATAAGTGCAGTAAAATGTTTTGAGAAATCATTATTAATTAACAATGTAACCTTAACAAGCCATTTTTGTGTAATAAACATTTCTAAAGTAGATAAGAAATGGTCATTATTAAGATTTTGATCTAAAGGCATTTCTTGAGAAGACATATTACCTCCTTTGTTAATAATTTCAATATCTTGCTCCGAAATATTATCCTGATAAGGAGTCATTATTCCTTTTCCTTTTTCTATTCTAGAAATTCTTTGATCAAGACAATTATTATTTGTCTTAATGTCTTGAATCTCTTTCTTGAGATTATTGATATCTATGGTTAAATCATGAGTTGAAGTAGGTATTTATACTTCTGTCTTTTACCTAATTCGTCTATAGACTTCATCCATTAGATAAGGCTTAGGGTTGATTATTTCCCTATGAACTTCTTGTGATTTAGAAGCTTCTGACGTTGCATCAAGCTGTGTATTCAGCTTATCAAGAATCTTTAATCTTAGCTCTGGATTTTTTACATCCTCGATAATTCCATAGCTTGCTTAAAGCTTAGCATATTAATTTCCAAATCTTGGAATTGCGATTGCATTTTATAAAATTCTTTCTCATCTTTAGAATCCTGATTTTTACAGATTTGTCCTGGCTTGCAAGGAGCACAATCTGAATCTGAATCAATATTCAAGGTTTCATTCCTTAAAACCTTTAAGTCTTCACTAGTTGAAGAATGATCAACTAATTCTGATCCAGAACTATCATTAAGAAGAATCTTAGATATGATTTCCTTAATCCTATCTTTTTATTCAAGATTATTAATCTTCTGTTTAACCCAACAATTATTGGCGAAGTGGCCCTTTTTGCCACACTTATGACAAGTCATTGACTTTCTATCTTGCCATCTATTTTTCTTAACGTAATTACGTTCTTTGGGTTCTTCTATATCCCTCATTTTCTTATTAGAAATTTTTTTCTTTTTATGATAAGGAGTATAATCCTTCTTAGGTTTCCTAGGTTTACTAGAAAAAGGTTTGTCTATTCCAAATTGATCACAGAAATTACCTAATTGTGATTTCTCCATAAAACTTTGTCGTTTAAGTTGCTGATTCAACTTAATTTCATTACATAAGGTTATTCCTTCCTGAGTGCAAACTCCAATTAGTTTACCATAAGTATAATTCTCATAAGGAATAGAAGGATGATTTCCTCTAAGAACATTCCTAATTCTTTCAGCAAAAAGGCTAGGCAAACCGTCAATAAATTTTGACTTCCAATGAGTGCTATTACACTCTGGTAATTCCATTACCCTGCTTAAGAAAGTATCTTTATACCACCTAAAATCCGTAAGTGTTTTATACCTAAGGTTTTGTAATAAAGTCCTAATACTTTCATGATTAGAAGAGAATTTTCCTGTGAAGTGTTCTACAATACTTACAATCAAGTATAAACAACATCTTCAACCGTATTATTACCTTCTTGTTTAATTGTATTAAGAATTCCATTTTTCTCAACTAAAGTGAGATAATTATCCCACCATCCTTTGAATTGGCCTGTGAAACCTGCTATAATCATATTAGCAGTATTTTTATCACTATTATTATTAACCTTACAAACTGTGGAGTACATCAACATCCTATGCATAACATTGTGAATTTGTTGATTAGCATACCCATCTATATTCCATTCATAGATGTGTCCGCCACTATAATAGTTTGATATTATCTCATTTGATTCTTCAATCATGACATCTACAGGAGTAGGTCTAAGGTAATAATATTTTCCCGTAGTCGGCTTATCTGCCCATTTATGTAACTTATTAATCTTATCTTGATAAACCTGCTTACAATTTGGTTTTTCTATAAGCCTATCTCTAAGATTTTTATCAAGAGTCGTTAATTTCATGTTTTTAAATTGTTCACCTAGAAAATCTTCTAGTTCCTTCATTGGTTTTAATTTAAAACCTATGATAATAGGAGGTGGCTGAAGACTGGGTGTAGCCATTCCTATTGTCCTAGACGTAGACGCTTCTACTGGTTTTTCAGTTATTACTGATTGAGTTTTCATAATCTCAATTAATTGTTCTACTCTGTTTTGTAAAGAACCTAATTGTTCTCCAAGAACACTCAAATACAGATTGGAATAATTATTTTGTTTAAACATCATATTGATTTGTTGACATGTTGCAGGAAGAGTATCATCTTCTAATAACTTAGCAAAAGCAACAAAATTATGACTCATACCATTTTTTTCAATTTGAAAAGGCTGTTGAGGTTAGGGGTGGGCTCGGTTCGGTTCGGTCCCGATTTTTGTGAAAACAGATCCGAAACCTGAAAATTTGATTCGGTTCGGGTTTGGTCTTTTTGAAAGTGAAAACCGACCAAAGCCCAATTTTTCGGGTTTCGGTTCGGTTCGGTCTTTTTCGGGCTTTTTTGGCAATTTTTTGGGTTTTTTCAGGTTCGGGTCGGGTTTTTTTTGGGTTTTCACGATTTTTCGGTCTTTTTCGATCTTTTTCGGTCGGTTCGATCTTTTTTCGGTCTTTTTCGGGCTTTTCGGTCTTTTTCTGTAAATTGACAGAAAACACATATTTTCGGTTCGGTTCGGGCTTTCGGTCCTAGAAAAATGCAAAACCGAGACCGAACCGAATCTCACCATTCGGTTCGGGTTATTTTTGTTCGGTTTTCGGTCCAATAAGAACCGACCCGTTCGGGCTTTTTCGGTTCGGTTCGGTTCGGTCTTTGGTTTTTTGGGTCTGGACGCCCAGGCCTAGTTGAGGTGGATAAACCCGAACTCAACTTATAATTTCTTTCTAATGTTGAAATATATTGTTCAACATAAGTAGAAATAAACCAAGGAACAAAGAGCAATATTGTATTCTTTTGTTCACACAATTTATAAATTTCATTACTTAAAGCTTTTAACTCTATTGAATCATAAGACTCAAAAAACCATTTTCTAAATGATTTCCATTTATCTGACTCAAATTCAATTTTAACAATATTTCTTGCCTGGGATCCAGGACTAAAATCTATTCTTTTGTCAGACATCATAATGAAAGATTGAAATCCATGTCAGATTCGGTTATTTCCGGATCTTTCATGCTAAATCCTTTAACGATATTATTCTGATCCATTATCAGCCTATCAATTCTATCCTGATCTCTAATTTGAGATGTTGAAGCTCTCGTAGATTCAAGAGGTTTTTCGATCTTATAATCAAACGGCGAGATATAATTTCTTATCGAACTTGATTTACTAAGCCTAGAACTCGGTCTATAAGACGTCGAAGGTCTGCTTGTATTATCAAATTCAAGGGTAATTGTTCCTTCAGGAGTTTGAATTAAATTGATTAAGTTTTTATGGCTAATTGGCTGAGGTGGAACTACTTCTGCCAAAGTCCATTCTGTTGGAAAATCTATTTCTTCCCACTTAATTTTTCTTCTTGTCGAGATACTCGACTTACTAAAGTTGGATTCGATTAGAACCGTTTCCTTAATCTGTTTATCCATTATCCTACACTGGGGGTTAAGAGTAAACAGAGGCTTACAATAAATCATATAACAGATCGCTATTACTTCTGTTCTAGATTTATAATTATAACCATTGGTTTTAACGTTCAACGTTAAAGAATCCAAGATATTGTTTATAAACTGGGTTCAATTCTAGGGATAGTCCACTTATTAAGTGCTTCTAGATTTGTCGGAAGATCATATTCTTTTTTTAAATTATTTTTAACTAATTTCTGGTTTCTGAAAAGGTTCATCATAAAGACGATATGTGAAAAATCTTAATCTACACGCACATAACTTTCCCCCACCACGGCTCTGATACCATAAAGAGAGAATTGTGTTCTAGGTTAAGACGAAGCAGGGAGATTCGCAGAAATCCCTTAAAGATAACCCCCAAGAACACGGTGTTTCCCAACGGTCGCCACTTACTATGCTTTGTATGTTGCCCCTTCAGACTAAACCAACGAGGGCTTAACGGCTCTAACCCTAGTGCCAACTCCGGCTAAGCGAGATTTACATTGCCTTCCCCAGGACCATCAAGAACGCATAACAACAGACTAACGCCAGTAGAACCATAAAAGAATCACCTTACCTAACCACTTGGTTGGCTGTTCTAGTTATCAAACCAGTCTTAGCTAAAACTGGATCCACAAACATATTATCAGTACCCACAACATAGAATAAACCGTGTTTGCAAGGACCAGTACAACCAGAGGTTTTAGGCAGTTCTCAGACGGTCACTACAGAAGTAGGCCCCGTCGAGAAAGGATCCCAAACTTGGTTTTGATTTACGGCCAGTTCTCAAACGGTCGCTACAGAAGTAGGCCCGTCGAGAAAGGATGCCCACCTTACAGTATTGGTCAATATATGTTATGGTACCTGATCTTTGTGAAGGATCTTAATTCTCATACAGGACCTTTAGAACATCGCCAAGGGAAAGTTATGTTATTTGACATCGATTTATCACATATCAAAGGGTTTAGCCTATTAGGCTACCCATCAGAAGTAAAAAATAAAAACTAAACTAAGTACAGAAATTAAAAGAACTTACTCACGTATGTGCACCAAGGATACTTCAAACTTGTTTATTGAACTTGAAATATTTTACAAACTTTAGAGAGAAGGTGGAGAAACCTAGCAAAGGCTTCTAAGTACTCACAATGGCTCCCCCTTCTCCTAATCCATACACACATATTTATAGTGGAAATGGAAAACAAAGGTCCAAAACAAGTGGGACCGAAAACACACTACTATGAACAGTGGAGATGCTCCACTATGGCAAGCTTTTTGCCTCATTTTTCAACAATGTGAAAGCCACTAGAGGAATGGGACCTTTCACTTTTTGATTTCTATTTCTTCTATAAATGTTCTTCTGGCTATGTATGAAAGCCATTATGCAGGTGGAGCATTCTCCCTATCTTCTTTTTGTTGAGAAGATTTTTCTTCTGTTATGTCTTCAACGGGCAACCATTGGATATGGCCTTCATTAGGGATCCATTGAATTGGGTTTAAATGACAAATCCGAAGATACTGTCTAAGCTTCTTGGGGATTGTGTCAAGTGTAGTTTTTTCCCAAAGCTTTGAATAAGATCTCCTTTTCAGACAAGGAAGGAAGGTATTAAGAATGTAGTCTTTGAATATGTCAGTATATCCAAACTCTGGTTCCCATCTCCAAATGTAAGGGATGGAAAATGAATTAAAGAATCTGAACGAATATTCATGCTCAGTTTTGTTTAAGTATTTAAGATAGGATGGTGCTGAGTTTTCCGTCCATTTGAGGAAAAGCTTCATGAAGTCATTGGGAAGAATCTTGTGAAAAGTTCTTTTCCTGGACCAAAGTGTTTCCACCATTTGATGAACATTTTGAAAGCAACCATCTGCCTTACAATTTCTGCAAGATCAAAAGTCATTGGATATATTCTCTGGTCAAAAAATCCAGGAGACTATTTTCTTCCCTGATGAGTCGAATTCTCGACTCGTTTACATGCCCATTTACGAAGAGTTTTGATCCATTTCCGATGCTATTTCGATGTCATTTGACCATCTTCCCTGCATTTCAGGCTTGGAGCATCCACATATTGAGCTCAGGACCTTAGCACGAGAATTCGGAGAAAATTCGAAGATTTGATCAAATTTGGACTGGAAAGTGCTCAAGTCGACCGACTGAGATCCTCGAGTCGGTCGAGACGCAAGCTGTTCAGATGACCCCCTCAAACGCGTCAATCGAGTCGGTCGACTGGACCAGCCAGTCGACCGACTGAGAAGTTGCTTAGAATGTTCAAGTGCTCGAGTCGACCGACTGAGATCCTCGAGTCGGTCGAGTTGCCCAACTCCCAGATGGACCTGCAAGCGCCTCAATCGAGTCGGTCGACTCGCCTCCCAGTCGACCGACTGAGAGACCTCTTCTTCAAGGCGCACTTCAACGCCAGTCGACCGACTGGGAAAATCTTCTCCCGCCAGTCGACCGACTGAAGCTACAGTTCCGGAAAACCCTAACTTTGTCTATAAATAGAAACTTTTGGGGGAATTTCGAGGGAGGACTTTTTGGCACGGATTTGGAGAAGGATTGAGCACGAAATTCGAGGAGATTGAGTGAAGGAGAAGAAGACCAACATCCTTGAATCTCTAATTTGGTTTTAGATTCCTAAACCCCATCTTCTCTACATGTTTTTATGCTCATCCATGATTGTTTTTGATTGTAACCTCACTATGAGTGAGTAGTGACCTTGATTGGGGATCTATGAATCCCCTAAACATGTTTGTGACATTATAAACATTATGGATGCTATTGATGAATGATTTGCACATGATTTTTCTTCATTTGAACTTAATGATTAGAGTTGCCCATAAGGTGTTTGTGAAAATGCCTCAATGAGAAACTTTGCTTGATTTCCTGTTTGAAGTAACTTGCGTTGAAGAGCATGATTTCAAATGACCTAAATGAAGAAGCATTAGGATTTTGTGTTAGTTGGATGACACTCTTAACCTAATGAGAATGGCTTGAACTTAACAAGAGTTTGATTGTCTAGTCAATAAAGCGTGAGTGTGAGACTAGATAATTAGATTCTATAATGCCAATAGAGCGTGAGTGTGAGGCGTTAAGCGAGGTGTAACCTCTTTGTGCTAAGTTGAAGCGTGAGTTGAACTTAGTATTAATGTTACATGGCTAGATTCTAAATATGTGCATGTGATTTCATCAATGGTGTCCTAGTTTACCGTCACAATAATTGTTTAGGTGGAGGATTAGATCCCTAGTCATCCTTTATTGATTGTTAAACTCTTTCCTTGTTCACATCTCTCTTTGGATAGTACAATTTGGCTATCACCCTCTTAAGAGGAAATTTCCCCCCAAAAAAACCTTAGACAATCTAGCTTTAATCTATAGCATTATTAGTTTAATCACCTCTCCTTTGGGTTCGACCCTGGGTTCACCCGAGTCATTACAAATTGTTTTGATAAACCGTGATTTGCATAAGTATTCGATATTCTTATTGAGTATTTACACTATATTATCGAGCGATCAAAATGGCGCCGTTGCCGGGGATTGGTTAATTAACTAGGTGCTTATAGATTGTTAGTTGTCTACTCTTCTTTGCTTGATAATCATTGCTTGTTTGGTGTTTGATTGTGTTAACTTCTCTTGCCTTTCATTGCTAAGAATCTCTTTCGTTCTTGTAGGCATTTGAATGAACACGAGATTTAACGGGCAAAAGCACGTAGCAACCGGCTCTTCTTCAAGTACTTCTCGCCCTCCTCACCCAACCTGATGTTCCCACGAATGGCATGGATTTGGCAAAACGGCTTTAGACAGTTCAAGCTGGAGTTCAACCACACACTGGAACAGAAGTACAGCGTACAGTAGACGCAAGGATTTGCATATCCAAAAGATCGATGAGATTATCTGATTGGGATCAATTGACGAGTCATCATTAAAGATCAGATATTCAAATGAATATCTTCAGCTTGGATTCGAGAATATTAGATGACTTGGCACGGAAGTAATCTCCAAAGATTGGACATGGAAGAGATTGAATATCTATCAAATATGTAGGAGTATCTCCGAAATATTTGACAAGAATATTTCGATCTGATTGGAGTCGGCCAGCTAGGAATTCGAAGATTCAGATATTCAAACGAATATCTACACATCAGATTAAAGGCAGCGTGGCTGACTTGGGAAGGAAGTTTTCGAATATACTTCCTAAAGATTGGAGAAAGATATACATCGAATATTTAGGAATATTTCCTAAATATTTGATGGGATTATCTTGAGCAGATTTGGATGGCATCCGAGCATATAAATACAATGCTAGGGCATCCATAATCGTGTCGCTTCCTGAGAGAAAAGATAAACACGAGAGTTCGTGAGATTGGAGGAGGAGCGACCACCGGCTGATTATCCCTCATCGGAATAACAACGGAGAAGAAGCAGTCTGTTCAGTGTGCTGTTCAGACTGCTCTTGGAGAACTATCAAGCGCGCACACACACGGTGATAAAGACACGTCTTTGAGAGAAGGCGACTGGACTTCTGAGAAGTCCAAGACTAGGCCGAGAGGGAAGTCTCGTCCTACCCATAGGGGATCGAGGGGAGTTGCGACGAACCGAGATTGCAAATCCGAGAGACGGAGTGTTAGTGGTGAGGCCATTACAAACGAGGAGTTGTGTAAGAGTAAGACCTCTTGTATCCCTAAACTCGTAATAAGATTTGTGTCCCTTTTCCGGGTGTGGGAAACCCCCCAGAGTAGGCGGAGCCGAACTGGGTTATCATATCGTGTGTGCTCCTTTTTTGTGCTATTTATGTTTTGTCTGCTAAGGTGTTCCAGCCTCTGTTTGAACATAACCTGGAACTGTCCAACAAGTGTTCGAGACGCAGTTCGAACACCATCTGGAACTCGTCTTGACTAAGACAAGTAGATTTCAATTGGTATCAGAGCAGGCACTAGACATACAGAGTGTGATCCGGCGACTGTTCAAGATGAGTTTGAAGGAAGGACAGAGCACTAACCGACCACCGTTGCTTGAAGGGCCGAATTATGCCTATTGGAAACCCAGGATGAAAGCCTTTCTGAAATCCCTCGATGAAAAGGCATGGAGAGCCGTGATGATAGGATGGACGGAACCCATGATGGCCAACCCTGAAGGAGATGGTATGCCAAAACCCGAAGCCCTGTGGTCTGAAGCAGATGATGTAACGGCTGTTGGGAATTCAAAGGCCCTGAATGCAATATTCTATGGAGTGGACGAGAATGTGTTCAAACTGATTGCTGAATGTGAGGTGGCCAAGGAAGCATGGGATATTCTCAAAATAGCCTATGAGGGTCCAGACAGTGAATCTGATAATGCATCAAGCAGTGGTGATGAAGGACTTGCTCATGAGACCTCGGCCAAGACGTACAAGGAACTCTATGAGAAGTGCCTATTGGTGATTGGCCTGAACAAGAAGCTCACAGAAACCGTGGCAAGCCTGACAGAAGAAAAAGATAAAAAATGGCAGGAGGTTGAACTTCTCGTCGCACAGAAGGTGAAACTGCTAGACACCGTATCGGTTACGAAAACTGAAATGGAGAAAAATAGAGAAACACATCCTGCAGGCTTGGTGGGGCTAAGGAGAAAGAATGCTGAGCTGCACATCCGCAAAGAAGTTCATCTCAATATGACAGGTAATCCTCAACATCTCATCAATGTTAAACCTATTTGCAAGCGTCAGTTTGTCACTTTTGGAGATGGAGGGAAGGGCCAGGTGATCGGTTGTGGGACATTGAAGGTTCCGGATCTACCTGAGCTCAAGGATATCCTCCTAGTGGATGGGTTAAAGGTAAACCTGATCAGTATCAGTAGATTGTGTGGTGAAAGATAGTCTGCTACATTCTCTCGTGATACGTGTCAAGTACTGGATTGGAATGGAGACAAACTATTGGAAGGAAGCAGGTCAATAAACAATAGCTACTATCTAGGCTCAGTTGGAACAGGAGCTGCCACTGTCTGTCCGATAAACACGATACATGAAATGGAATTGCAAGGGACATGTATGGTGTCCTCTTCTGGAAAGGTGAAAGACGATGTTGCCCCCAACTCAGTTCTAGGAGATAAAGTTCCAGAGGGAGGTCTAGCTGATGAAGCCACACCTACTCCAGCTGGGACACTTGACGATGCACCTGCGCTGCAACCCTCATGGAGAATTAAGAGTCAAGCAAATGAGATCAAGTGTCGAGAGCTGGCTGCCTGTTCATCTAGTCCGAAGAATGTCATCAAAACATTTACTGATGAGACTTGGGTGGTGGCCATTCACGTGGAACTGGGAGAGTTCACCAGATCTAAAGCATGGATGTCATATCATCTTGCGCATAGTCACGAACTGAAGAAGACTATGTACGGACTCACACAAGCGCCCAGAGCATGGTACGAGACGTTCCTCATCGACCATGGCTATGAGCGAGGGGGAGTAGAGCGTATGTTCGTCACAAGTACACAGAAGCTGCTTGGACAGTTTGTGAGACTCAGGGAAAAGGAGATGAAACACCTTCCTGGAACACACGTTGACCAGATGCTGGGAGAGCAGGAGAGCATCGCTGCATGCTGCACTCAGTTCCTATGGATGAAGAAGAATCTATCTGAACACGGAGTGGAACGGGTGAAGAAGTTTCTGCCCAAGAACCCAGTACAACACTCCATGAGCAGATATCACTTCATCAGAGAGATGGTGGAGAAGAAGGTCATCACATCGAAACACATGACCACTATAACTGTCGTACTCACCATGCCACTAGACGCCGCTCAGTTCGACACACTTAGATCCTCTCTGGGTCTGTGTGTTATCGCCAACTAAGTGTTCCAGACGGAGGTCAGCCAGGAGCAAAGCCCCAACAAATCAGATGGGCTGACCTACCAAAGAAGAGGGCTGGAATAGATGGTACGTGGTTGGAACTATTACTAAGTTCAACATATTTGCAGCTTTATGAGGCGATATCAAGGAAAAGAGAGGTGATTGGACAAATATCTCAAGAGATATACACATAACCGTTTTTGGCAAGTGGAGGAGTCCAAATTTTTGAGAAATCAAAAAGGCAGTTGAATCGAAGTCGGATGAGGATACAATATCAGCAAACCCTAAGATCGGAGAAGGGAAAAAGAAGGGAGAAGAGGCGGCTGTGACAGAACTTAAAGAAGCTACTTCAAAGGCGTCAAAGGCTGATCCTAATCCAACTAAAGGGAGTGTGCAGACTGTGAAGGAATATCAGGCGATGGCTGAACCACTCCTCAATGAGGCAATCCCTTGTTCTCACTCCCAAGCTATTGCTCTCAATTTTGTTGATGAGGAAGTATGGGCGATTGGTAAAGATTCAGTGAGTCATAAGGGTGACAAAGCGGTTAATGGGAAGCTGAAGGGTTTGAAACCTGCTGTAGATTCTGTGGCCGATGCTGCAGAAGAAGGTGAAGCCAGTAGGGCTAAGATTGTGGTTCTGATAAGCAGAAGCTGTTGAATGCAAAGGTAGATGCCACTGGCTTCGTGCTGAAGAAGACAGGAATCTGCATGAAAGTCAGCCTTGGAAGGAATGGAACTCCCAGGAAATACGCTGCACGAATTAGTGCTGTAAGGGGGAGAAAACTTGCTATGTTAGACTCTGAGATTGAGCAGGTTGTTGGGCCTTCTAGCAAGAGAAGTCTGGTATTAGATGAAGAGTCGGATGAATGTTTAGCAGAAAAGACTACTGAGGTAGTCGATGAAGAGAAGGTGACAGAGAGTGAAGCTGTTCGTATGAAGGATGATGATGTGAAGCAACAAGAGCCTGAAGATGTTGTCTCTGATGAGTCAGACCGACCTGAAAATCAGAGGGAGATAGAACAAGTAGAAGAGCAAGTTGTTATTGAACCTGTCATCTAGAAGAAGGAAAAGCAGTCAGATGTCCAAGAAGTAATCATGACTGAAGCAGAACATGGTGCTGGTAATCATGCACAGAGAGCTGGTCAAAATCCCAGATCATTAGCTGAATTAAAAGAGAAGCAGAAGGAAGGGACTAACTCAAGAAGGAGGTGAGCCTGTTAAGTCTGCAGAGAAGTCAGAGACAGACAAGGCTGCTGAGAAAGTGTCTGTTGAACCAAATGTTTCGAGGGAGTTAGAACAGCCAGCTATCCCAGATGTAGAGATGCATAAAGCTGATCTAGAGAGACCAGATAATGGAGATTGTAAGGACAATCGGGACTCGGTTTCATTGGTTGAGCTCAAGAAGTCTGAAAAGGAGAAACTAAAGAAGGAAGTGACCATCCAAGCATGCTCGACTGGAGTAACTACCAAGAAGGATGGTTAGAGAACAGATGCAGGGGGAGCAAGTGCATCCAAGAAAAAGAAGAGGAGTATTCCAGTTTCTGTTCCACCTAGTGTACCAACTGGAGTGACTAAGCATATAGTATGGTGTGCCGGTACAGAAGCAGCAGCCAAGTGGAAGGCAGTGCAGAAAAGAAAGATCATCCCTGAAAGGCTGCTTAATGAGAAGACAGTTCCATCCCAATTGCAGATCTGACTCTATTCTTCTCGATGTTGTTCTTCATCACCATAGTCAATTGGAAGCCTACATCTCATAGAACCACGATCAACAAGGAGATGGGACAGCTGCTCTACCAGATTGGAAACAGGATGCTCATTGACATGGGAAGAATTATGTTCGACCAGATTGCAGAACACGTCTTTCTACAAAGTCTCTGCACCAGATAATCTTCCCATCGCTTATTTATGAGCTGATCATCAACCAGCATCCAGATTTGAAGACAGACCAGGACAGACTGTCAAGTGCTCCGTTGAAGTTGGTAGTTGATCACAAGCTGTTCAAGGGTCGACATAAGAATGATCTGAAGGACCCCGGGGTGAACAGGAAGGATGCACCTGAGTCTTCCATAAAGAGAGCTACTGGTGAGAAGTTGTCCCGAGCTGAACGCGGACAACTACTTGAGGTCATACAGGCGTAGAGGACAAGAATCGATCAATTGGTGCGCGCTCTGCAATATCCCAGTGATGATAAAGAAGACAGAGAGAGTTGATGTCCTGATTGAAGAAAAGACATGCTGCCATGAGCCAAAGAGAGATATGTCTGGAGATGGACTACCACGTGGCAGTACAGGACGAGCTGAATCATTTCAAGTAATCAGTGAAGATGATAATCTCTGGATCAAAAGACCTAGATACAATTTTGAAGTCCCAGAGAATGATTGGAGGATGTAGAGGAATTGGCTACACTGATTGGAGCAATTCAGGAACCTATCGTTGCTGACCCGTGGTCGAACAGCTGCTGAGACACCATGGTCCGACAGACTCACAGCATGTGTCACTGTCCCAGGCTATGTTCGAGGGGGAGTTGACAAGATTCCAGTTGCCGAAGAGACCAGGTTGCTCGATTGGACCCCTTGCTAGTTTGTGGCAAAAAGGGGGAGTGGTTTGAGGTAACTGTTCTGGTTCCTCAAGGTGCGTCTAAAGCGTAGATTTGGTTTTGCCAAAATGCCAAGGGGGAGATTGATGTTCCCACGAATGGCATGGATTTGGCAAAACGGCTTTAGACAGTTCAAGCTGGAGTTCAACCACACACTGGAACAGAAGTACAGCGTACAGCAGACGCAAGGATTTGCATATCCAAAAGATCGATGAGATTATCTGATTGGGATCAATTGACGAGTCATCATTAAAGATCAGATATTCAAATGAATATCTTCAGCTTGGATTCGAGAATATTAGATGACTTGGCACGGAAGTAATCTCCAAAGATTGGACATGGAAGAGATTGAATATCTATCAAATATGTAAGAGTATCTCCGAAATATTTGACAAGAATATTTCGATCTGATTGGAGTCGGCCAGCTAGGAATTCGAAGATTCAGATATTCAAACGAATATCTACACATCAGATTAAAGGCGGCGTGGCTGACTTGGGAAGGAAGTTTTCGAATATACTTCCTAAAGATTGGAGAAAGATATACATCGAATATTTAGGAATATTTCCTAAATATTTGATGGGATTATCTTGAGCAGATTTGGATGGCATCCGAGCATATAAATACAATGCTAGGGCATCCATAATCGTGTCGCTTCCTGAGAGAAAAGATAAACAGGAGAGTTCGTGAGATTGGAGGAGGAGCGACCACCGGCTGATTATTCCTCACTGGAATATCAACGGAGAAGAAGCAGTCTGTTCAGTGTGCTGTTCAGACTGCTCTTGGAGAACTATCAAGCGCACACACACGGTGATAAAGACACGTCTTTGAGAGAAGGCGACTGGACTTCCGAGAAGTCCAAGACTAGGCCGAGAGGGAAGTCTCGTCCTACCCATAGGGGATCGAGGGGAGTTGCGACGAACCGAGATTGCAAATCCGAGAGACGGAGTGTTAGTGGTGAGGCCATTACAAACGAGGAGTTGTGTAAGAGTAAGACCTCTTGTAACCCTAAACTCGTAATAAGATTTGTGTCACTTTTTCGGGTGTGGGAAACCCCCCAGAGTAGGCGGAGCCGAACTGGGTTATCATATCGTGTGTGCTCCTATTTTGTGTTGTTTATGTTCTGTCTGCTAAGGTGTTCCAGCCTCTGTTTGAACACAACCTGCAACTATCCAACAAGTGTTCGAGACGCAGTTCGAACACCATCTGGAACTCATCTTGACTAAGACAAGTAGATTTCACAACCGTTAAGAGAGGAAGAGGTAGACCTCGCAAGAATCCTCCACCTCCTATTCCACCAATTGCTCCCATTATTCCACCGGCTTTCCAAGGGCCAAGACCTCGTCCACCCCCACTTCTAAATCCCCTCCCTTATTTGCCACCGGGATTTAGAATGGATGAAGAACAAGAGAACCGTGCGGGTCTTCAAAGGGATGACCGAAATGTTAGAAATGAAGATGAGGTAGATGACCCTCCCGCTAGACAAAACGACGTTGAAGATCCTCCCGCCCATCAAAGAAACAATAGAAACTGGAGATATGAAGATGAGGACAATGAGAGACCCGTTGGGGATTACATGACTCCCACTCTTGAAGGGAATGGATCGGCTATTATGCCCCCGGATGAGGATGCCTTTAATTTCGACGTGAAGTCTTCTTTGGTGCATATGGTCACCCATGATCAATACCAAGGAGTTGGAAACCCTTCCACACACTTGGCCAATTTCCAAGAGTATTGCCGAACCTACAAGCCAAGAAATGTACCCGTGGAGTATGTCTACTTGAAGCTATTTCCTTCTTCATTGTATGGGGACGCTAAGGAATGGTTGCAAAACCAAGAGCCGGGAACTTTCAGAACATGGGATCATCTAGCAAATTCCTTTTTGAACAAGTTCTTTCCTCCGTCTAGAACCAAGAAATTCATCGATTACATATTGACATTCTCCCAAAGAGACAATGAGTTATTTCATCAAGCCTATGACCGGTTCAAGCATTATTTGAAGGAATGCCCTCACCACGACTTTCGAAAAGCCGATCTTATGAGATATTTTTATTTGGGAATGAGCAAGGAAGCTAAGAATCAAATGGATACGGCAAGCGGAGGTGAAATTATGGATTTACCGGCGAGCCAAGGGTTTAAAATTGTGGATAAAATAGCTACAAACTCCGATAGATATCAAGGAGTGGACCACAAAAAGATGGCAAAGTCGAGAGATGACTCCTCGAATTGTGCACTTAAAGATCAAATGGCGGATTTGACAAAGAAAGTGGAGAACATGATAAGTATGGTGAATTGCGTTGAGGCAACTAAGGCCAAGGCCGATAAAGAGAAAATCCCGGCGCAACAAGCTTGCTTCTTGTGTGCTAGCACGAGACATTCTACAAAGAATTGCCCGGAAGGAAGATATGAAGATGATGATGATGGATATGAAGAAGCGCACTACGTCAATCAACAAAGAAACTATGCTTCAAATCCTAACCCTACAACAAGGAATTATGAGCCTCCTCAAAGGAGAATGTCCAATGAGTCTAATTTTGCTCCTAAGCCTCAAGGGCAAAACAATTATCAAGGGACGTATCAAAGACAAGGATATGGCTCGAACCAAAATCAAGGGAAAACCTCTTATTCTACTCAAGGTCAAGGGTCCAACCAAAACTCTCAATTTTCCAACCAAGGGAATTATCAAAGGCCTTATCAAGCCAAGCCTCAAATGAACGATCAAGGAACCTCCAATTCACAAAGACAAGCTCCTTCCAACAACCAAGATAACGCCATGATGTCTATGATGGCTCAAATGCTAGAGAACCAAAAAGAGACTAACAAGAGAATGGAGCAATTGGAAACCCACAACAAGATGCTTGAGAATCAAGTGGCTCAACAAGCCGTAGCATTGAAGCAAATGGGGAAACTTCCGTCTCAACCGGACGTGAATTCCATAGAACATGTTGAAGCCATCACATTGAAGAGCGGGAAAGTTCTACCTACCCCTCAAGGGAAATCTAGCCCCGATGGCAAGGAAGAAGAAGGAGGAATCGCCAAGGAAAATTTGGAAGATGAACCTCAAGCTCCCACGGAGGAGGAGAAAAAGGAAGAAGAGCCGATTTTAATGAGGAAATACGTGCCAATGGTTCCTTTCCCTCAAAGGTTAAACAAAAGCAAGCTTGATGCTCACTTCCAAAGATTTGTGGAAATGCTAAAGAAGTTGTACGTCACACTTCCCTTCCATGAGGTAATTACTCAAAACCCTACCTATGCTAAATTCTTGAAGGATATTGTGTCAAACCGTAGAGTGATTGAGGAATCTAGCATGATAGCTTTGAATGCGGAGTGTAGTGCAATTGTGCAAAGTCGTATGCCTAAAAAGATGCAAGATAATGGGTCATTTTCTATTCCTATCTCTTTAGGAAAGATTGAAATTGATAGGGCATTGTGTGATTTGGGAGCTAGCATTTCTTTAATTCCCTATTCTTTGTTTGAGCAAATTGATGTAGGAGAACTCCACCCTACTACCATTTCATTGAAACTAGCCGATAGAAGTTCTAGAATCCCTAGGGGAGTTCTTAGGGATGTGCCTATTAAAGTTGGTAAATTCTTTATTCCCGTAGACTTCTATGTGCTAGAAATGGATGTGGAGCAAGAAATGCCCGTTATTCTTGGTAGACCTTTTCTTAACACCGTTGAAGCGGTCATTAGATGTGGTGAAGGGTCTATTGAATTGAAGATAGGGGATGAAAAATTGAAATTTTTTCTGAAAAATGCCATGAAAACTCCCATTTCGTCTTTTGAATGCAATTTGCTTGATATATCTTGTGAAAATCTTGAGCTAACATCTTTTGAAAGTGAAGTCATGGACTTAGATGATTCTAGTATGCATTTTTCCTCACTTATGGATTTGGAAGATGAAGAAATGTGTGACTTGTCTTGGGCCGAAGGAGAAAAATTGTTTGATGCTTGTCAAGGTGAAGGAAACCAAGTGCCAAAAGGTAAGGAATTCGAAGGAGAGTTAAAACCTCTACCTTCGAATCTAAGGTATGAGTTTCTTGGATCTAATTCTACGCACCCGGTCATTGTTTGTGCAAACTTGAATGAGAATGAAACCTCCAAACTTTTGCATGTCTTGAAAAACAATAAAAAAGCTTTGGGGTACTCAATTGATGATCTAAATGGAATTAGCCCTTCGCTATGCATGCATAGGATAAATGTGGATGAAAATGCAAAACCTTCTAGGGAGTTTCTAAGGAGATTGAACCCTAATCTTAGCGAAGTGGTTTTTAAAGAAATTACTAAGCTAAGAGACGCGGGAATCATTTGTTCGGTCCCGGATTCGGAGTGGGTAAGCCCCATCCATGTCGTCCCCAAAAAGGGAGGACATACGGTTGTGCAAAACAATAAGGGAGAGTTGGTCCCTACTAGAACCGTAAATGGATGGAGGATGTGCATTGATTATAGGAAATTGAATAAAGCAACTAAGAAAGACCACTTTCCCATTCCTTTTATTGACCAAATGCTAGAAAGACTTGCGGGACATGAGTACTTTTGTTTCCTAGATGGTTATAGTGGATTTCATCAAATTCCCATTTTGCCGGATGACCAAAGAAAAACCACTTTTATATGTCCTTATGGAACTTTTGCCTTTAGACGCATGCCCTTTGGGTTATGCAATGCACCGGGAACGTTTCAAAGATGCATGATGTCTATCTTTAGTGACTAAATTGAGAAATGCATGGAAGTTTTCATGGATGACTTCTCTATCCATGGAACTTCATTTGATGATTGCTTAACTAATCTTTCTCATGTTCTTGCTAGGTGCATTGAAACGGGTTTGGTGCTTAATTGGGAAAAGTGCCATTTTATGGTTCAAGAGGGAATTGTGCTTGGGCAATTGGTATCTAGTCGGGGTGTGGAAGTTGATAAAGCAAAAGTCCAAGTTATTGAGCAACTCCCTCCACCAAAAGATCCAAAAGAAGTTAGAAGTTTCCTAGGACATGCCGGTTTTTACCGAAGATTTATTAAGGACTTCTCAAAGATTGCCAAGCCGCTTACTCATCTAC
This sequence comes from Rhodiola kirilowii, assembly GCA_033675215.1. Classification (NCBI taxonomy): domain Eukaryota; kingdom Viridiplantae; phylum Streptophyta; class Magnoliopsida; order Saxifragales; family Crassulaceae; genus Rhodiola; species Rhodiola kirilowii. The sequence continues at coordinate 10,600,355 of CM066201.1, forward strand.
TATGCAATGATGTGAAATTCGACTTTGATGAAGGATGCTTAGAAGCATTTGAAAAGCTCAAGAAAGCTCTTGTATCGGCACCCATTGTGCAACCACCTAAATGGGACCTTCCATTCGAGCTTATGTGCGATGCAAGCGACTTTGCTATTGGAGCCGTCTTGGGACAAAGAGTGGATAAGAGACTCCATGTAGTCTACTATGTGAGCAAGGTGCTTGATAATGCTCAATCGAATTACACCACAACCGAGAAGGAGTTGCTAGCCGTGGTGTACGCCTTTGAAAAATTTAGACCATACCTTGTTGGGTCCAAGACGATCGTCTACACGGATCACGCGGCCATTAAGTATTTGATGGACACTTGCATCTTTTGCACTTTATCCCTACATGAGAGAGTTTTAACCACATAGGCTTGTGACTATCAATTCCAATTCCTATAAATCACATCTAGCCTATTTGCCACATTTATTGGATTTTGAACTTAGAACCGACCTAGTCCATTGAATGTGTATTCTTGAAAACCAACATCATTGCTATCTCTCGTCTATCTAATTCTCTAAGTATTTTCGTTGAAATACCTTGGATCAAGCTATAGCAAGCACTTCTAAAAAATTCTTCGTGAAAAACCTAGATCTCTTGATTATTCCTTGGTGACTTGAGTTCTCTAACACGGTGCCTTGCTTATGTTTGTCCCCCGCACATTCCATACACTTCTTGAACATATTGTCATGTTTTGAGTGTGATGATCAAAAAAAAATTTCTGCTCCGCCTCTGCGGTACTTATGCGGTTAGGTGGGATGGTGGCACACATCATCCAATCTCTAGTCCAAGTAGCCGGGAAAATAGACGAGCAACCCTCGGCTTGACTCGCGTCAAAAGGACGAGGATGAGTGAGAGCAGTTTTGAAAATAAATAAAAACAAAGAAGAGAAAATAAGAAGCACTTAAAACTTGACTCTATGTTCATCCATCATTATTCATTTGTGCGGGTGCATCATTTGTATTGTGTGCTAGTTGGAATGACTCTTGGACGACCCATGTGCTTGCACGGGAGTATTCATTTGGTTTATGACTTGTTTGTAAAGAACTATCGTGTCGAACTCCTCTTCCCTTATGGATTACGGCTTGAGCGCCTAAAACTTGGGAATGAGCTCCATGTCGCAAACCCGTGGACTAGCCCTAGCTAGCATAGGCAAGCGATTGACACTTCTTTGTGCAAACTAAAAGCTCAATTTCTATTATATTACCTTGAAAATGAATAGACATTTGGATGAGACGATTGATAGCTCTAGTATTGATGACCTTGAATGCACAACCTTAATGGTACTCAAGTGGTTCAAAAGTCCTTTTGATGGTATTGTGATGATAGTCCTAGCGTGGGGTGAGGGACGTGTTTTGAGAAATCATGGCTTTGGTTGAACACTCTTGAATTCATTTCTCATGGGATAAGTGCACTTGGGATTTGTGAGTATTCCCTTTTCTGAAAACTCTCACGAGACTATAACTCGTCCACTAGGGTAGCCTAGGGGTTTAAAGGCTTAATGCATATGCTAAATGCATTCGTCACACCTACGAAAAGGAGTTAGATTATAAATATGTGTTAGAGTAGTTGGAAATAAAGTTTGCCCGTTGTTCCTCTTTGGCTTGTTCTTATTGTTTGCTCGGGACGATCAAACTCTAAGTGTGGAGTGTTTTGATGAGTCAAATTCTCGACTCGTTTACATGCCCATTTACGAAGAGTTTTGATCCATTTCCGATGCTATTTCGATGCCATTTGACCATCTTCCCTGCATTTCAGGCTTGGAGCATCCACATATTGAGCTCAGGACCTTAGCACGAGAATTCGGAGAAAATTCGAAGATTTGAGCAAATTTGGACTGGAAAGTGCTCGAGTCGACCGACTGAGATCCTCGAGTCAGTCGAGACGCAAGCTGTTCAGATGACCCCCTCAAACACGTCAATCGAGTCGGTCGACTGGACCAGCCAGTCGACCGACTGAGAAGTTGCTTAGAATGTTCAAGTGCTCGAGTCGACCGACTGAGATCCTCGAGTCGGTCGAGTTGCCCAACTCCCAGATGGACCTGCAAGCGCCTCAATCGAGTCGGTCGACTCGCCTCCCAGTCGACCGACTGAGAGACCTCTTCTTCAAGGCGCACTTCAACGCCAGTCGACCGACTGGGAAAATCTTCTCCCGCTAGTCGACCGACTGAAGCTACAGTTCCGGAAAACCCTAACTTTGTCTATAAATAGAAACTTTTGGGGGAATTTCGAGGGAGGACTTTTTGGCACGGATTTGGAAGGATTGAGCACGAAATTCGAGGAGATTGAGTGAAGGAGAAGAAGACCAACATCCTTGAATCTCTAATTTGGTTTTAGATTCCTAAACCCCATCTTCTCTACATGTTTTTATGCTCATCCATGATTGTTTTTGATTGTAACCTCACTATGAGTGAGTAGTGACCTTGATTGGGGATCTATGAATCCCCTAAACATGTTTGTGACTTTATAAACATTATGGATGCTATTGATGAATGATTTGCACATGATTTTTCTTCATTTGAACTTAATGATTAGAGTTGCCCATAAGGTGTTTGTGAAAATGCCTCAATGAGAAACTTTGCTTGATTTCCTGTTTGAAGTAACTTGCGTTGAAGAGCATGATTTCAAATGACCTAAATGAAGAAGCATTAGGATTTTGTGTTAGTTGGATGACACTCTTAACCTAATGAGAATGGCTTGAACTTAACAAGAGTTTGATTGTCTAGTCAATAAAGCGTGAGTGTGAGACTAGATAATTAGATTCTATAATGCCAATAGAGCGTGAGTGTGAGGCGTTATGCGAGGTGTAACCTCTTTATGCTAAGTTGAAGCGTGAGTTGAACTTAGTATTAATGTTACATGGCTAGATTCTAAATATGTGCATGTGATTTCATCAATGGTGTCCTAGTTTACCGTCACAATAATTGTTTAGGTGGAGGATTAGATCCCTAGTCATCCTTTATTGATTGTTAAACTCTTTCGTTGTTCACATCTCTCTTTGGATAGTACAATTTGGCTATCACCCTCTTAAGAGGAAATTTCCCCCCAAAAAAACCTTAGACAATCTAGCTTTAATCTATAGCATTATTAGTTTAATCACCTCTCCTTTGGGTTCGACCTTGGGTTCACCCGAGTCATTACAAATTGTTTTGATTAACCGTGATTAGCATAAGTATTCGATATTCTTATTGAGTATTTACACTATATTATCGAGCGATCATTCCCCTTTTTTATAAATAATTTCAAAGTCGAATGGAGCCAAATGTGCCTGCCATATAGCAAACATCTGTTTAGAGACATCATGCTTAAAATCTTTGTTAGCCATAAATTTAGCTGAATTACAATCAGTTTTTATAGTAAAATTCTAATTATATAAGTCATCTTGAAATTTTAAGACACTTTTAACAATTGCCAGAATTTCTTTTGCAACAGTTGCATAGTCTTGTTGTGCGTTATTCCATTTTCCAGAGTAGAATCTAACAAGATATTCCTGCTTAGTTTCTGGGTTGATTTGTTTCAAAATTCCTCCATTTCCTATATCAGGGGCATCTGTTTCAATGGTCTTTTTCCAATGCGGATTGGAAGGCATTAGACAAGGCAAAGTTTTAACTTTACTCTTGATTCTTTTAACAGCCTCAGTGTGCTGCTGAGTCCATGGGACAGGTTGTTTTTTAAGCCTATTAGATAAAATAGCAGTATCATTAGCCATATCTTTATAGTAGGCTGAAACATAATTTAAACTCCCTAAGAATCTTTGTAACTGAGTTTTATTAGTGATAACATCAGGGAATTTATTAGCAAATTCAATACTTCTATTAATGGGGATAATATTTCCCTTTTCAATATTATGACCAAGGAATCTAATATTAGTCTGGAATAATAACATCTTTGGTCGGGATATTACTAAACCATTAACTTTGATGATTTCTTTGAATATTCTAAGATGTTTGAAGTGTATCTCAATATCTTTTGAAAAGACTAGAATATCATCAATGTAAACAATAATAAACTCCCTGTATGCAGTAAAGATATCATTCATAATTTTTTGAAACTCTGAAGGAGCATTTTTTAACCCAAAAGGCATAACCTTCCATTCGAACTGCCCAAATGGGACATTGAAAGCAGTTTTATATCTATCTGCAATATCAATTTGTATTTGCCAGTATCCTGATTTTAAATCAAATTTTGAGAAGATTACAAATTCATATAATCTTTCTAATAAGTCTTTTTTATTAGGAATAGGATTCCTAATCCACTTAAGGGCTTTATTTAGGGGTTTATAATTAATAACCAATCTAGGAACTCCCCTCTCTTGTTCACTATGTTTATTTACATAGAAAGCGGTACACGACCATGGTGACTTAGAATTACTAATAAGACCTTTCTGCAATAAAGTTTTAATTTCTTTCTTGCATAATTCTAAGTATTCTGAATTCATCTGACACGGTCTAACCTTTGTCGGAATTTTGTGTTCATCAAAGTCTTCCTCATATGGAAGAGAAACTGTATGTTTCTTCCTATCCCAAAAGGCATTAGGATGATCATTACAAATTTCTAAAGTGAATTGTTTATCAAGTAACTTGATTTTCTCCTGTAGTTTAGGATTTTGAATCTTATCTTTTATGGTAATAGAATTCAATTCTTGCTTAAGAAAATAGATTTGATTTTCTTTAGCAGTCATACTGTCGATCATAAACCTCATGTAAAACCTTTGTTAGAGGTTCAGTTATAAATTGTAATGTAATATTCTTTTCTTCGAATGTTCCTATTATTCCTTTACTATCAACCCTTTTCAGAGGATAGATCTTGGTGAGAAAAGGTATTCCAAGTATGACTTGGTTGGTAATATCTTTAGCCAGTAAGAAACTAGTTTGTATACATTTTTTATTAATGGATACTTTAGCCTCAGGCAATTTGTAGTTAATTTGGAGATTATTTCCCCCGTATGAGATAATGTATGCGTAGTTTTATGAAAGTACCTTGTAGGTATTAATCCTTCATGAATCACATTTAAGTCTGCTCCACTGTCAACAAGAGCAGTGAACTCTTTCGAGTAATAGTTGTCTATTAGCAATGTGATTTTAACATGCCATTTTTGTGTAATAATCATTTCTAGGGTAGATAAATTATCATCTGTCCCTATGAATTTAAAATCCTGATGGGAAGTTATAACTTCTTTCATTTTAAGGTTTCTTTGATCAAGACTTCTATTATTAGTTTTTATGTCTCGAATCTCCTGTTTGAGATTATTAATCTCTATAATTAAATTATTCGTAGAAGTAGGTTTTCCTATCTATGTTAATTGATTAATTCGACTATAAACCTTATTCCTCATATATGGTTTATTAATAATTTCCTTTGGAATTCCTTGCTCTTCGGAAGTTCCTGGGATAGCATTCAAATGGTTAATAATTTTTAACCTTGACTCTGGATCTTTAATATTCTCGAGAAGCTTTATGGCAGATTTAAAGCTTAACATATTAATTTCTAAGTTTTGGAAATACGATTGCATTTTATATAAAGCATTTTCATTTTTAGCGATCTGTTTAAGACAGGTTTGTTCTTGCTTACAAGGAACACGGTCTGGTTCTGGACCAGTATCTAGGTTTTCATTTTTTAAAACCTTTAAGTCTTCCTTAGTGGAAGAGTAGTCAGTTAATTCTGATTTTGGATTTTCATTAGGTAGGATTTTTGATATAATGTCTTTTATCCTATCTTTTCCCTTAAGATTATTAATTTTCTATTTAACCCAACAATTATTGGCGAAGTGGCCCTTTTTGCCACACTTATGACAAGTCATTGACTTTCTGTCTTGACATCTATTTTTCATAACGTAATTACGTTCTTTGGGTTCTTCTATATCCCCCATTTTCTTATTAAAAAATCTTTTCTTTTTATGATAAGGAGAATAATCCTTCACGGGTTTTCTAGGTTTTCTAGAAAAAGGTTTGCTAATAGCAGACTTATCAAAGAAATTGTCTAATTGTAATTTCTCCATAAGACTGGGTTGCTTAAGTTGTTTATTCAACTTATTATTATTGTACGAGGTTATTCTTTGACGAGTGCAAACTCCAATTGTGTTGTTATCCGTGTAGCTTTCATTGCTACTATTATTACAATTTGATTTTTTAATCAGCACATCTATTGGTGCAAGCCTAGGGTAATCATTTATTTCCTTAGTTGGTGTTTCTTCCACCATGTCTATTAGTGTGGACTTAGGGTAATCATTATCATTTTCCCTAGTTGGTGTTTCTTTTCCACCATTAACCTGATCTTGATAGATTTGTTTATAATTTGGATTTTCAAAAAGCTTTTTTCTCACATTTATATCAAGAGTGGTTAATTCTAATTCTTTGATTTGTTCTTCTAGAAATTCTTCTAGATCTTTTGTAAATTCAAAATCTGTAGTAGGAATATCCATTTCTATAATTTTTGACGTAGTTATTTCTACCGACTCTTCAGCTATAATTGATTGAGTTTTTATGACCTTAATTAGTCTATCGACTCTGTCCTGTAAGGAACTTATTTGTTCATTTAAGTACAGATCAGCATAACTATTGATTTGTTGACATATAGCTGTAAAGATGTCATCATTTAATAACTCAGCAAAGACAACAAAACTATGCCTTATATTATTCTTTTCAATTTGAAAAGGTTGTGAACAAATTTCCATAGTGTTTTTGTCCATATATAACCCGTTATTTCTTTCTAATACTGAAATATATTTTTCAACATAAGTAGAAATAAACCAGGGAACAAAGAGCGATATTCTATTCTTTTGTTCACACAATTTGTAAAATTCATTACTTAGAGCTTTTAACTCTATTGAATCATAAGACTCAAAAAATCATTTTCTAAATGATTTCCATTTATCTGACTCAAATTCAATTTTAACAATATTTCTTGCCTGAGATCCAGGACTAAAATCTATTCTTTTGTCAGACATCATAATCAAAGATTGAAATTCATGTCAGATTCGGTTAATTCCGGATCTTTCATGCTAAGGCCTTTAACAATATTATTATGATCCATTACCAGCCTATCAATTCTATCTTGATCTCTAATTTGAGATGTTGAAGTTCTCGTAGATTCAAGAGGTTGTTCGATCTTATAATCAAACGGCGATATATAATTTCTTATCGAACTTGATTTACTAAGCCTAGAACTCGGTCTAGAAGACGTCGAAGGTCTGCTTGTATTATCAAATTTAAGGGTAATTGTTCCTTCAGGAGTTTGAATTAAATTGATTAAGTTTTAATGGCTAATTGGCTGAGGTGGCACTACTTCTGCCAAAGTCTATTCCGTTGGAAAATCTATTTCTTCCCACTTAATCTTTCTTCTTGTCGAGAACTCGACTTACTAAAGTTGGAATCGATTAGAACCGTTTCCTTAATCTGTTTATCCATTATCCTACACTGGGGATTAAGAGTAAACAGAGGCTTATAATAAATCCTATAACAGATAGCTATTACTTCTGTTCCAGATTTATAATTATAACCATTGGTTTTAACGTTCAACGTTAAAGAATCCAAGATATTAATATCAGATAAAGATAACTGCATATTTGGGTAAACATCAAAGTAGACCGCACCATGGGCCAAGCTAGTCTGAACGATTCCCATTAAAGACTGTTTATAATTAAGGTTTCTACCATCACGTAAAGCTGCAATAAAGCTTTCTGGTAAACCTTCAAGAGTTAATGGTATAAAAGCAATTTGCACTAAACCAATATGTATAAACTTATAAGAGTGCATGTATAAATGCAAATCACTTTCTTCAAGCAATCTAAATGTCAATTCATCAGAATTCAGCGGAATTGTTTCTTCAGTTGTTTTAACAATTTGTTTGAGACCTATTTTCTCAAAAGTTTCAAGTTTATAAATTAAAGTGGGTTCAATTCTAGGGATAGTCCACTTATTAAGTGCTTCTAGATTTGTCGGAAGATCATATTCTTCTTTTAAATTATTTTTAACCAATTTCTGGTTTTTGAAAAGGTTCATCATAAAGATGATATGTGACAAATCTTAATCTACACGCACATAACTTCCCCCACCACGGCTCTGATATCATAAAGAGAGAAGTGTGTTCTAGGTTAAGACGAAGCAGTGAGATTCACAGAAATCTCCCTATGTTACGGGTTTTAAAATATTTAGCTGTAATTATCAAAATAAGTTCAACTTGACCTCACTTCCCCATTCCAACTTAAAATTATTTGTTAGACAAAAACAAACCAGCCTGTCTTCAAACATTTCTTATTGTGTCACTAGGCCTCATTTATTGCGAACAAAGCAGTACCATCCTCATACATGTTTGAATATTTTCTGCTGAATTTAAATTTGCTCTGAAGATATTTCCGACATTTTTATTAAGTTAAATAAATGACAGTTTTCATTTATAATTACCCCCAATAAAATATTTTCCATCCTCAAAATTTTCATTTCGGAAATTGTGGATAACAAACATTTATTAACTTCATTACAATCATACAATATTTAAATGTGATTTAAAATGAAGAACCCATCACCAAAGGCTCCAAACATTTAATTCAAAGAAGCCTCTTACTTTGACTTCTTGATGTAAGCAACGTGCGAGGAATTTGAAACCTTAACGATCGTCCCAATCTCAGGCACCACCAAGCACTTGGACGACTCCGCCTTGTAAAAGAATCCCAAACACTTGCAATCAGAGTCACATTTCTTCTGACAATCAGCCACCTTGATCGGCCCGGTCCCGTCGTTGAACTCACTGCTGTAATGCTCAGCTCCGATGACCTTGTAATAGTCCACATTCGTCCCATTTTTGCACGGTGGCAGAACCGGTGGCAGACACTCTTTGTTCCACCCCAACAGCCCTTGTGGCCTGGGGCATGCTACACATTGATCGTCCTCACAGACTCCCAAAGCGCCGCATCGCTTTGGGAGGTAACACTCACTGACGGCGTTTAAGGCGTTAGGGTCCCTCGTGAACTGGACAAACGTGATATCCCACGTGTTCCAGTCCACGAGCGGATCTAGAGAGTAAATACGAAGATTCCCATCAAAGTCAATGCGGATGAACGAGAGCGTGACGTTGTATTTGGGTCGGGCGATAATGGTGGTTCCGGAGCTAGGCGAGCCGTTCATAGTGAAATTGAACCCAAGTTCGTATGCGTGGATTCCGAAACCCAAATCCTCTGGGTTAGCCTGGAATGTCAAATTGGCTAACGAGCCATCGTTGCTAAATACGTCAGATTTGTGATAGTAGAAAAATTGTTTCGAGTTCTTGACCTGATATTTCATGGACAGGAGCCTCCCATCAATGCCGTAGCTATACGGCCCTGGCGAGCCATCGCTAGCAGAGACTCGGCTCACGAGCCTCTTAACCCCGGTTGACCTAAAGCTCTGCCCGACCAAGAGCGTATCGGTCGGGTAGTCGAAACTCTGCCACACAAACTTTCCTTTGTTGTCAAGCAAGACCAAATTCCCATTGGGCAACAGACTCATCTCGACCACATTTTTATTAGCCGTGTTGGTCTGCCACACCACCTTACCATTAGCCTCCGCCAGGATCAAGTTGCCATCTTTCCCCAACGACAGGCTAGCGTTTTCCTTAACCGGGATGGCGCGGTTGGCCTGCCACACCCATCGGTAGAACGACTCGCTCGGGGAGTTGCCCATGCGGATAGCCAAGGTGTACGCATTCGGAGTAGTGTTGTAAAAGGCTAGGGCAAATGGGGTGGTCTGAAAAGTTGAGACACGGTAGTCTGCAAAGTACTCGACGCTCCTCTCTCCAAAGTCGCCTTCGTTGACGAACTTGAACTGGTTTGCTGCCGGGACAGTGGCGGCCTGAGTCGAAAATGTGGCCAAGAAAGTGAACATGAGTGCTAGAAAGAGCGCATTGTTGTTGGTCTTCATTTTTGAGATGTGCTTTGGTTGGGAGGAAATGAGTAAGTTTATATAGAGGACAAGGTGATGTTTGATGGATTTTTTTAGGAATTGAACTTATCAAATTTTAGATGATATCTAATTTTAAATTCGGGTCAATTAAAATTCGAATCAGTTTTAATTAAGATGGCCTGTTAATAAATCATGATATGATAATTTTTGTATAAATTTTCGAGGTGCAAGGGGATATTAGCATATGCTGGTGATGAAGGATAATGTTGTTTATGTGGAATGCGATGGAAATTGAAGACGCGGTAATGTGCTCAGAGTTTATTTGTGCAGCTGGTACTTGACTTGATATGCTTGGTTTGACCGTTGACTTTTCAAACATCTGCCTTTTAACCGACATCGCAAGTTATTTTATAAAAATATAAATAAATATCGAATAATTGCTCAAAACATGATCTTCCCATTTCTGTATATTTGTATTTGTTGAAACCCTCAGGTTTTGATGAATGACAAACACTTATCTAATATGACATTTTAGTGTGCAGGAATCAAACAAAGACTAATTGCAGGTTGAAGCAATTACAAGCAATTAAACTGGCAGATTTATGGGAGATACAATCAAGAAGCAATTGCTGATTGAAGAAGTAATTGCTGATTGAAAAGAAAGAATAAATGCTGATTGGAAATTCAAACGAGGCACTCAAGACAGATTGAAGATCAAATGAAGAGCCATTTGAATTGATAAGGAAAGCAATTAAAGACAGATTTAATTGCTGATTGATGCAAGCATAAATAGCAGATTTACTCAAAGAATTAATTGCTGATTTATGCCAAAAAGGAAAGCAATTGACGAGAGTTTGAATTGCTGGTTGAAGAACAAACGAAGAATCTTCTAGCCGCTTGCATGACCAACGTCTAGAAATACATTCAAGAGGAAAGCATTTACTTCTATTAATGAGGCGAGTAAAGTACATCAATGAGGCCGAATAATGAAGAAGCAAGATGTACCTCCACTGTACATAAGGCAGTTGAAGGCACAAATCAGCGTGCGGGAAAATAGAGAGAAAAAGCTACGACATTTTGAAGCAAAGGTTTGCTGAGAAAGAAAACGCACGGAGGCGAGAAGCTCGAACAGATTCACCCTATCGGATTGAGCAGTAGTCATCAAAATAGAGTCGAGTTATAAGATCTATTTTGTAAACTCTGCAAGTACATCGGAATAAAGGGTAATCAGTTCGCAAATCCTTTCAGAGCAATCTGAAAGGTAGTGGTTTTTACTTTATCACTATTGTGATAAAGTTTTCCACTCTACATAAGTGCGTATTTACTTTCGTCATTATTTTCTTGCAAAATATTTCCGCTGCTATCTGACCATCAGACGGAAACACACTCTGTGACTTCCGTCTGACAGATTTCTAACAGTAACGATCCAACACGTGGTATCAAAGCCGAGTGCTCTAGATTTATCTGTTAGCCTTGCAGGAAAAACATGTCGATTCACGATTCCTTCTGGAAACCGCCGCTACTAAAACCTGGACAATTTGACTGGTGGAAGGACCAATTTGAGGCCCATGTCTGTTCTCTGGATGGACAACTCTGGAGGATCCTCGAGACAGGTCCGTTGCCTATCCCACTGGATATTACAGATCCCGACAAACCAGTAGAGAAATCCAAGGACAAATACAGTGATGAGGATTACAAGGTTTTGGAAAGGAACGCCCGAGCAAAGAAAGTCCTTTACATGGCACTCTCACCTGGAGATCAAATCAAAGTGGCAATGTACAAAACCGCCAAAGACATGTATGATGGATTGGTAAGACTATACGGGGGAAATGAAGACATCAAAAGAAATCGGATTCTGGCCGCCACCAAGGACTATGAAACTGTCATGCAAAAGAAAGACGAATCCTTGGAAGACTTCTACACTAGATTCCAAGTCATAGTCGGACAGCTGGAGTTCTTGAACGAGACGCTTCCCGAATGGAAAATCACGCATCAATTCATGCAGGCCTTAAATTCAAAATGGGATCAAGTAACCTTAGCACTACAGGCTCAAAGAGGGATCAAAGACACTACACTGGAAGAGCTGGTAGCAAATCTCCAAAGTCAAGCTGGAATTGTGGAAAGAAAGATGGCCAGAATACAGACTGATAAGTCTCAGGCCATTGCCCTAAAAGTTGAAAAAGCCCTCGCACAAGCAACCGGGTCATCAAATGAAGAGGAGGATGAAATAGCTCTGCTAACAAGAGCCCTCACCAGAGCCAATTTTGGCAGAGGACGGAATTCCGTCAGAGGAAACCGAGACACTGGAAATTCCTCCCAAGGGAAAAAGGGTTCAACTTCACGAGGAAACGGAAGAAATCAAGGGCAGAAGGAAGATAGAACATGCTATCACTGCCAGAAGCAGGGGCATCTCTCCAAGGACTGCTACAGTAAAAAGAAAGGAGAGCCACCCGCCCCGAAAGAAGAAGAATCCGCCCCCAAACAAGCTCATGCCATGTTTGCGGTATGGGGAGACTCGGATGAAGACAGCGATGATGGAATCAACACAAAGGATGCTTGCTTGATGGCTCACTCCTCAAATAATGAGGTAATTGACGATGATTCTTTTGTTGATAAAGTATTCTCTGAATCTGATCTTGCAGAAACAATTGCTAAAGTTCTGATAAAAAACCGAGAGCTAGAAGACAGAATTGAAGAAATGCAACAGGATCATCGCGATGATATTGTAGAAAACCGCCTCTGGTCAACCAAGGCTATGCGTCTTGAAAAGGAGAAAGCAGAACATGTGTGCATGTGTGATACATGTAAGGGAAGAAAGGAAGAGGTCAGTGAGATCAGCAATAGTCTAAGACAGATGACCCTAGGAAACAGTGAGCTAATGGACTTCCAAGCTAAGATTGAAGAGCTAACTGATGAACTGAACCAGCTCAGACGAGATAATGAAGAACTACTTCAGACAGTGCAAAGTCTAAGACTCGAGGATACCGCAAAGAAGGAGAATTGGCTCCGTGAGCTAGAAGCAAAAAGGGTAGAGGAACTAAAAATGAATTTCAAGAAAACGTTCGTCTGCCCAGGGCTGGGCTATGAAGCTGAAAAAGGAAAGGGAAAGATGACAGAACAAGGAGAATGTTCTCGCCAGGAAAGACGACCACAAACCATCAGACGGACAGAGAGGGAAGACAAGTCACAGAAGGAATTCAATATCCACGACAAGGACTCTGTCCCCTACAAGGCTCCAAAAGGCTATAAAATCTGGATGAATATGAATCAGAATCATAAGCCCTCAAAGAGAAACTTTCATGCTAGAAAGGCAAAGACGACAGTTCCACCCGGCAGAAGCAAGTACGTAAATCCTCCATGCCATAGAATCTGCTGGAACTGTGGGCAGTCTGGACACTACAGAGCTGAATGCCAAAGACTAAGGGAAATAGATGAGAGGAATAGCCGCTGGATGAATGCTAAAAGACGTCCCTTAAATGACGTCCATCGGAGGAAAGTCAACACCTACAGGGAGAAAAACAGAAGCGATCACTTCCGTCCGCACCATGATTCGGCCATCTTTTGCAAACCAAGGAAGACGCCCATGCGAAAGATAGACTTGACTAACTATGATGCTCATTACTCTTACTACTCTGTTCCTATTGCAAAATTCATTCCTAAGCCCAGTAAGCCCAAGCTTGTCTGGGTACGTAAAAACTGATCTTTCTTTTGCAGAATGGAGTGAGGTCCCATCCTTGGTATTTGGACAGTGGATGCTCAAGACATATGACGAGAAATCCAGAATGGTTCGACTCACTCCACAAAACTTCTGGAGATAACATAATCTTCGGAAACAAAAGCAAGGGAAATGTGACTGCAATAGGAGAGGTAAGAATTTCGGATACCATCCGAATCAAACAGGTTAGTCTAGTAGAAAACTTGAAATACAATCTACTAAGTGTGTCTCAGTTATGTCAATATGGCAAAAATCGTGTTACATTCAATTCTAATGATTGTTTTGTAAGAAGCAATGAGACAGGGAAGACAGTCCTAAGAGGAATCCGTGTGAAGGAAATTTACATTGTCGACCCAGAATTTGTCCCAGAAGAGGAACTGTGCCTGGTAAGCATTGCAGAAAACACCATCCTCTGGCATAGGAGGTTTGGACATGCAAGCGTGAAACTACTGCATAAACTCCATCAGAAGGAATTGGTGGTTGGTTTACCCAAGATGGAAAGTGCATCAGCACAGGTATGTAGTGCATGTGTCACAGGGAAGCAGGCACGGACATCATTCACATCAAAGCAAACCGTGAGCACCTCTGCACCATTGGACACGGTTCACATGGACTTGTGTGGACCTGTAAACGTCACTAGCCGTGGAGGAAACAGGTATATCTTTGTCATAGTTGATGACTACTCCAGGTACACATGGACCTTATTTCTACACACCAAAGATCATACATTCTGTGAATTCGAAGCTTGGCTGAAATTGGTAGAAAATAAGTTAAATCGCAGGTTAACATCTATTCGTACTGATAACGGAACTGAGTTTCGGAACTCGCAGTTTCTCTCGTTATGCAGGGAAAAAGGCATTGATCACAACTTTTCCGCCCCACGGACACCACAACAGAATGGTGTTGTTGAACGAAAGAATAGAACCCTGGAGGACATGTCACGTACTATGCTAATTGCTAGTGGAGTTCTAAAAGGCTTTTGGGCGGAAGCAATTTATGCCGCGAGTTATATCCTAAACAGGGCATCACTGCGATCCATGATAGGGAAAACTCCATATGAACTATTACGTGGAAGAAAACCCAATATTTCCCACTTGAAGATATTTGGATGCAGGTGTTTCGTCCACAACAATGGCAAGGAGAACCTGGGAAAGTTTGATGCTAGGAGTGATGAAGGAGTCTTCATTGGATACTCTAGTCACAGCAAAGCCTACAAAGTCTTTAACCTAAGGCTAGAACAAGTTGAGGAAAGCGTACATGTGAGATTCGACAAAACGGAGATGGCTGGTCTAAGGATAAAGGATTCCTCAACAACTGCCATGCGAGACGCTGGAGAACTCCAGTTCGTAGATGAATCAGATCCTGATTGGGAACCGCCATCACCAACTAACGACATCCCTCCCACGGAAGTCCAACAATTGAACAATGCACCTCCAATGAATCAAACGGATATTGCTGAAATACAAGTTCCAGCAGATGGACAAGTCCAGCATGTCCCTGAGGTGACTGTTAACGCTGAAATCCCTGGGGAGGAAGAGATGACTACTGAACCCATCCCTGCAAACCCTGAGGGGGAAGTAAGAACCACTCGCTATGGACGACAGACTCGTCGGCCAGACAGACTGGGAGACTACCAATGCTACACCTCTCAGCAAGAGGTAAACCTTAATAGTTTATGTCAATTTTGTGGATTTGCCTCTTTTGTTTCTCTTGCAGAACCAAAGACGACTGCGGAAGCTCTTAAAGACCCAGAATGGGTCAATGCCATGCAAGAGGAACTGCACCAATTTGAGAGGAACAAAGTGTGGCGTCTAGTTCCGACACCCAAAGATAAGAACGTGATTGGAACGAAATGGGTTTTCAGAAACAAATTGGACGATAAGGGAACTGTCATAAGGAACAAAGCCCGTCTAGTGGTCAAAGGATACAACCAACAAGAGGGAATTGACTATGATGAGACATTCGCTCCAGTTGCAAGGTTAGAGGCAATCAGACTGCTTATAGCTTATTCAACCTACCATGGTTTCACCTTGCAACAGATGGACGTCAAGACGGCATTTCTGAATGGAATACTAAAGGAGGAAGTATATGTAAGCCAAACTCCAGGATTGGAGGATAAAAGCTATCCCAATCATGTCTACGTACTGGACAAGGCTTTATACGGACTGAAGCAAGCACCCCGCGCCTGGTACGAGAGATTCTCATTGTTCCTTCTGTCACATGGATATGTCAGGGGGGAAGTGGACAAAACTCTCTTCCTTCTGAAGGAAGAGACTGACACTCTAGTGGTTCAGGTATATGTTGATGATATTATCTTTGGTTCAACTAACCCTAGACTTGTCAAAAAGTTCACAGATCTGATGTCAAGCGAATTCGAGATGAGCATGGTGGGGGAATTGAAGTACTTCCTAGGACTTCAAGTAGCACAAGGAGAAGACGGAACTCGGATCCATCAGCAGAAGTATGTGAAGGAAATTCTAAAGAAATTTGGGATGGATTCCGCGAACACATGTGCCACACCCATGTCTCCAAATGACACGCTAGCAAAGGACGAGTCATCCCTCCAAGTGGATCCGACTCTATACAGGGGGATGATAGGTTCACTCTTATATCTTACAGCTAGCAGACCTGACATCTTATTCAGTGTATGTCTATGTGCTAGATTCCAGGCGGATCCTAGAGAGACACATGTCAAAGCCGTGAAAAGAATCTTGAGATACCTGAAAGGGACAGACGACTTGTGCCTATTCTACCTGACAGGAGGAGACTTACGTCTGACGGCTTACACAGATGCTGACTACGCAGGATGCAGAACAGAAAGGAAGTCCACCTCAGGAATGGCGCAGTTTCTTGGACCATGTTTGATCTCGTGGGGATCCAAGAAACAGTCTTCTATTGCATTATCCACTGCTGAGGCAGAATATATTGCAGCTGCTGCTTGCTGCGCACAATTGCTATGGATAAAACAACAGCTAAGTGATTATGGTGTTACTCTTGAATGTGTTTCAATTCTGTGTGATAATACCAGCACCATTAATATTTCTAAAAATCCAGTACAGTTTTCACGCACCAAACACATAGAAATTCGATATCACTTTTTACGTGACTGTGTAGAAAAAGGAACCATTGCCATGGAATACTGTAGGACTGAGGAGCAAATTGCGGACATTTTTAATAAAGCACTGCACAGGGAACCCTATGAGAAGCTAAGGCTTGAACTAGGTATGACTTCCCTCCCATAGTCTGCACTCTGTGTTGAATTCCCTCAATGATTGGCTAGACTAGTCTGCATGATAGATTGCCGTGTATGAAGCTACTGAGTATGTAGTTAATAACTGTGTGAAAGGTGCTCTATGAGGTCACCACTGCATACATGATAAATGAAATTACTAGCTAGCAAATATCATGAGCATGACACATTCTTCTTTGTGGCCCAAAAGAGACTTCCAAATTTGAACCCACAATATAAGCCAAGGAAGTACTCTAAGACTAACCCTAGCCGATCATGTGTGGAGAAATGAATATTTAGCCCTTTGATTTTAAACTTTCCTGTTTTCTCCACACTACATGAAATTTACTTGATACGACTTGGTAAAGTGTCTTCTTGAATGTGTGGTGTTTTTATTGTGCCATTTGGGTGAACTTAGCGCACCACACCCAACCTTGTGTAAACCATGAGACAAAACCGGATTAACTCAGCATGGTTCAGACCGGTTCAACCAGCAAGTGCGATTTGAAATTGGTTAAGGCATGGAGATTCAGAATACGACAAAAGGCACAAAAGGAAAAACGACATAATGCTGCATTAATGAGATGTGGTTTTTAGCACGCCTTGAATTGATGGCCAGCAGCTTTATTAGGAAAATGAATCGTATGTGTGCTGCAAGTGACAAAGGAGTATGGGGGAGTGAACGGACATAAACAGATGACACTTGGTTAACCCAACAGTCACATGGCAGTCAACCATTAAAGGTGATTTGATTTTGGCAACCGCATGAAGCAATCCACATTAAATGCAAATTTGCAGTTATGGAAAGGTTAATTACGCAGTCATCTTTGGAAGATTAACGGGCTCTAATGCACGATTCAAGGCGGTTAATTGAAGGCAATTATGGAAAGAAGATATACGGTTAGTACAATATAAAGCAGAGAAGTAGAAGTGAGTTGTCTCATCGCAATCTGCCTCTCATCTTAAACAGACTTCAAAACCCTAACCCTACCTCCAAAGCTATCTGTTCTCAATGGCCGCCAACAGCAGCGATTCCGCCACAGCTCTCGCCGCCTTGATCGACAAGCTCAGGGCAAGAGGAATGACGTTTGAAGAGATCGTGGCCGCTCAATCTCGAGCATCCACCGCGTCCTCTGACTCGGTCCAGTTGGTGTCAACAGAGGCTCCTCGAGCCAATACATCCTCGAAGAAAAAAACTAAGGGAAAGCAAAATGCTGCTGAAGGTTCCAGCAAAAGAAGTCGCCAGCCGTCCACACCGCAGGAGCCCACTCGAAAGAGTAAACGCACCAAAAAGGAAGCGACCCCTGTCGTTGCAGAAGAACTGGCTGCTCCGAAAGAAGATGCCGTGAAGTTCATGGCTGACAGATCTATCATTCCAGAGGTCACTATTGACAGGGTCTTCATAGCGCAAAAACAGCTAGTGGAGGTAAACAACCTCCTCATTGCTCAAGGCTGGGACCACCTCTTTCGAGAGGAAGTTCTCGTAGATGAGAATGCGGTGAGGGAATTCTACTCCCAGCTGAAAGTGGAAGAGAAATCCGGTGTCTTAACCTTTGTGTTCAATGGAGATGAACAAGCCATCACCGTCCGAGAGCTAGCAAAAATTTTGGGTGTTTCTAATCAAGGAAATTCTGAGTACATTGACAAGGGAAACTGGCCGGCATACATTGCAAAGAGGGATGTCATTCCACGGATAGGAGGGGACCCATCAAACATGTCCAACCAAGGCAATGCCCTGAAAATGGATATTCTCAATCGCATCCTCCACCGGCTGGTCTGCACAACAATGACGCCACGTGCTCAGAAGCACCAAGTGATAACTTATCAGGACTTCCTCCTAGTGGACAAGCTCGGAAAAGGAGAACCAATCAGTCTTCCCAAGATCATCATCCAGCACCTGAAGCGCAGCATGGGGAATGCCACCCATGGACTACCTTACCCAGGACTTGTGAAAAAGATCCTCATCTATCTGGACATTTATTCACCAAAGAGGGAATCAGTCTTGTCTTCAGTTCTGGGAAAGGATTATCTTGCCTCCATCGGATGGGAATTTGTTGACGCAACCGGATGGCACAATACCCGGATTAAGCCCATCACTCCAGCCGCCCCTCCCCAGGAAGAGGGACCTCAAGAGGTCGAACCCCTACAGCAACAACCGTTTCCCTCAGCTGATGGATCGACAGCGGTGCTTGAGGCTCTGCAAATGTTAACGGGGAAGGTGGAGCAGCTGACCGAACGGTTAGGAAATCTAGAGGCTGTGGCTGACAGGCTGATGCTGGGAACTGATATTGTCTGGGTGGCAGAATTGAAGTCTGCGGTGAATGACGTTGAGGAGACAGGGAAAATCAACATGATGCATGGCACAGAGGTCAAAGAGCAGTTGAAGGAGATGAACAAACAACTACGCTATGTGGGCACTCAGCTGGTTGATCAGTTAAAAACCGTGATCCACAGTTAACTCTGGATTTGTCTCATGGTTGCCATCTCTTTGCTTTCCCTACCTTATCAGCCCCAATTTTTTTGTGTCTTCTTTCGTTGTCCTGCTCATGTGTGCACGTTAGTTTTTAAATTTTTGGGTTGCTGTGTGTGTTCCCTCCGGGGACTTTTGATGGTTTTTAATCAAGTATGAAGTTTCGTTTCATCACATAGCCATCTGTCATTGCATTCCTTTTTGATGATGCCAAAAGGGGGAAGAGACAATGAGTGCATTCCTTGAGGGGGAAGTCACTACTGAAAACAAACTGAATGTCCATCTAAGGGGGAACTGTTAAGCGGTCGTAGAATACGTCTGCCTAACTGAAAAGTTGACTGCATATCTAAGTAATGGAATTCTGCTATCTGCTAGACTTGTGATAGTTTATAAAATACATGTCATGGATTTATTATCTTTTGAAGAAGTGTTTGTCATCATCAAAAAGGGGGAATTTGTTGAAACCCTCAGGTTTTGATGAATGACAAACACTTATCTAATATGACATTTTAGTGTGCAGGAATCAAACAAAGACTAATTGCAGGTTGAAGCAATTACAAGCAATTAAACTGGCAGATTTATGGGAGATACAATCAAGAAGCAATTGCTGATTGAAGAAGTAATTGCTGATTGAAAAGAAAGAATAAATGCTGATTGGAAATTCAAACGAGGCACTCAAGACAGATTGAAGATCAAATGAAGAGCCATTTGAATTGATAAGGAAAGCAATTAAAGACAGATTTAATTGCTGATTGATGCAAGCATAAATAGCAGATTTACTCAAAGAATTAATTGCTGATTTATGCCAAAAAGGAAAGCAATTGACGAGAGTTTGAATTGCTGGTTGAAGAACAAACGAAGAATCTTCTAGCCGCTTGCATGACCAACGTCTAGAAATACATTCAAGAGGAAAGCATTTACTTCTATTAATGAGGCGAGTAAAGTACATCAATGAGGCCGAATAATGAAGAAGCAAGATGTACCTCCACTGTACATAAGGCAGTTGAAGGCACAAATCAGCGTGCGGGAAAATAGAGAGAAAAAGCTACGACATTTTGAAGCAAAGGTTTGCTGAGAAAGAAAACGCACGGAGGCGAGAAGCTCGAACAGATTCACCCTATCGGATTGAGCAGTAGTCATCAAAATAGAGTCGAGTTATAAGATCTATTTTGTAAACTCTGCAAGTACATCGGAATAAAGGGTAATCAGTTCGCAAATCCTTTCAGAGCAATCTGAAAGGTAGTGGTTTTTACTTTATCACTATTGTGATAAAGTTTTCCACTCTACATAAGTGCGTATTTACTTTCGTCATTATTTTCTTGCAAAATATTTCCGCTGCTATCTGACCATCAGACGGAAACACACTCTGTGACTTCCGTCTGACAGATTTCTAACAGTAACGATCCAACACGTGGTATCAAAGCCGAGTGCTCTAGATTTATCTGTTAGCCTTGCAGGAAAAACATGTCGATTCACGATTCCTTCTGGAAACCGCCGCTACTAAAACCTGGACAATTTGACTGGTGGAAGGACCAATTTGAGGCCCATGTCTGTTCTCTGGATGGACAACTCTGGAGGATCCTCGAGACAGGTCCGTTGCCTATCCCACTGGATATTACAGATCCCGACAAACCAGTAGAGAAATCCAAGGACAAATACAGTGATGAGGATTACAAGGTTTTGGAAAGGAACGCCCGAGCAAAGAAAGTCCTTTACATGGCACTCTCACCTGGAGATCAAATCAAAGTGGCAATGTACAAAACCGCCAAAGACATGTATGATGGATTGGTAAGACTATACGGGGGAAATGAAGACATCAAAAGAAATCGGATTCTGGCCGCCACCAAGGACTATGAAACTGTCATGCAAAAGAAAGACGAATCCTTGGAAGACTTCTACACTAGATTCCAAGTCATAGTCGGACAGCTGGAGTTCTTGAACGAGACGCTTCCCGAATGGAAAATCACGCATCAATTCATGCAGGCCTTAAATTCAAAATGGGATCAAGTAACCTTAGCACTACAGGCTCAAAGAGGGATCAAAGACACTACACTGGAAGAGCTGGTAGCAAATCTCCAAAGTCAAGCTGGAATTGTGGAAAGAAAGATGGCCAGAATACAGACTGATAAGTCTCAGGCCATTGCCCTAAAAGTTGAAAAAGCCCTCGCACAAGCAACCGGGTCATCAAATGAAGAGGAGGATGAAATAGCTCTGCTAACAAGAGCCCTCACCAGAGCCAATTTTGGCAGAGGACGGAATTCCGTCAGAGGAAACCGAGACACTGGAAATTCCTCCCAAGGGAAAAAGGGTTCAACTTCACGAGGAAACGGAAGAAATCAAGGGCAGAAGGAAGATAGAACATGCTATCACTGCCAGAAGCAGGGGCATCTCTCCAAGGACTGCTACAGTAAAAAGAAAGGAGAGCCACCCGCCCCGAAAGAAGAAGAATCCGCCCCCAAACAAGCTCATGCCATGTTTGCGGTATGGGGAGACTCGGATGAAGACAGCGATGATGGAATCAACACAAAGGATGCTTGCTTGATGGCTCACTCCTCAAATAATGAGGTAATTGACGATGATTCTTTTGTTGATAAAGTATTCTCTGAATCTGATCTTGCAGAAACAATTGCTAAAGTTCTGATAAAAAACCGAGAGCTAGAAGAAAGAATTGAAGAAATGCAACAGGATCATCGCGATGATATTGTAGAAAACCGCCTCTGGTCAACCAAGGCTATGCGTCTTGAAAAGGAGAAAGCAGAACATGTGTGCATGTGTGATACATGTAAGGGAAGAAAGGAAGAGGTCAGTGAGATCAGCAATAGTCTAAGACAGATGACCCTAGGAAACAGTGAGCTAATGGACTTCCAAGCTAAGATTGAAGAGCTAACTGATGAACTGAACCAGCTCAGACGAGATAATGAAGAACTACTTCAGACAGTGCAAAGTCTAAGACTCGAGGATACCGCAAAGAAGGAGAATTGGCTCCGTGAGCTAGAAGCAAAAAGGGTAGAGGAACTAAAAATGAATTTCAAGAAAACGTTCGTCTGCCCAGGGCTGGGCTATGAAGCTGAAAAAGGAAAGGGAAAGATGACAGAACAAGGAGAATGTTCTCGCCAGGAAAGACGACCACAAACCATCAGACGGACAGAGAGGGAAGACAAGTCACAGAAGGAATTCAATATCCACGACAAGGACTCTGTCCCCTACAAGGCTCCAAAAGGCTATAAAATCTGGATGAATATGAATCAGAATCATAAGCCCTCAAAGAGAAACTTTCATGCTAGAAAGGCAAAGACGACAGTTCCACCCGGCAGAAGCAAGTACGTAAATCCTCCATGCCATAGAATCTGCTGGAACTGTGGGCAGTCTGGACACTACAGAGCTAAATGCCAAAGACTAAGGGAAATAGATGAGAGGAATAGCCGCTGGATGAATGCTAAAAGACGTCCCTTAAATGACGTCCATCGGAGGAAAGTCAACACCTACAGGGAGAAAAACAGAAGCGATCACTTCCGTCCGCACCATGATTCGGCCATCTTTTGCAAACCAAGGAAGACGCCCATGCGAAAGATAGACTTGACTAACTATGATGCTCATTACTCTTACTACTCTGTTCCTATTGCAAAATTCATTCCTAAGCCCAGTAAGCCCAAGCTTGTCTGGGTACGTAAAAACTGATCTTTCTTTTGCAGAATGGAGTGAGGTCCCATCCTTGGTATTTGGACAGTGGATGCTCAAGACATATGACGGGAAATCCAGAATGGTTCGACTCACTCCACAAAACTTCTGGAGATAACATAATCTTCGGAAACAAAAGCAAGGGAAATGTGACTGCAATAGAAGAGGTAAGAATTTCGGATACCATCCGAATCAAACAGGTTAGTCTAGTAGAAAACTTGAAATACAATCTACTAAGTGTGTCTCAGTTATGTCAATATGGCAAAAATCGTGTTACATTCAATTCTAATGATTGTTTTGTAAGAAGCAATGAGACAGGGAAGACAGTCCTAAGAGGAATCCGTGTGAACGAAATTTACATTGTCGACCCAGAATTTGTCCCAGAAGAGGAACTGTGCCTGGTAAGCATTGCAGAAAACACCATCCTCTGGCATAGGAGGTTTGGACATGCAAGCGTGAAACTACTGCATAAACTCCATCAGAAGGAATTGGTGGTTGGTTTACCCAAGATGGAAAGTGCATCAGCACAGGTATGTAGTGCATGTGTCACAGGGAAGCAGGCACGGACATCATTCACATCAAAGCAAACCGTGAGCACCTCTGCACCATTGGACACGGTTCACATGGACTTGTGTGGACCTGTAAACGTCACTAGCCGTGGAGGAAACAGGTATATCTTTGTCATAGTTGATGACTACTCCAGGTACACATGGACCTTATTTCTACACACCAAAGATCATACATTCTGTGAATTCGAAGCTTGGCTGAAATTGGTAGAAAATAAGTTAAATCGCAGGTTAACATCTATTCGTACTGATAACGGAACTGAGTTTCGGAACTCGCAGTTTCTCTCGTTATGCAGGGAAAAAGGCATTGATCACAACTTTTCCGCCCCACGGACACCACAACAGAATGGTGTTGTTGAACGAAAGAATAGAACCCTGGAGGACATGTCACGTACTATGCTAATTGCTAGTGGAGTTCTAAAAGGCTTTTGGGCGGAAGCAATTTATGCCGCGAGTTATATCCTAAACAGGGCATCACTGCGATCCATGATAGGGAAAACTCCATATGAACTATTACGTGGAAGAAAACCCAATATTTCCCACTTGAAGATATTTGGATGCAGGTGTTTCGTCCACAACAATGGCAAGGAGAACCTGGGAAAGTTTGATGCTAGGAGTGATGAAGGAGTCTTCATTGGATACTCTAGTCACAGCAAAGCCTACAAAGTCTTTAACCTAAGGCTAGAACAAGTTGAGGAAAGCGTACATGTGAGATTCGACGAAACGGAGATGGCTGGTCTAAGGATAAAGGATTCCTCAACAACTGCCATGCGAGACGCTGGAGAACTCCAGTTCGTAGATGAATCAGATCCTGATTGGGAACCGCCATCACCAACTAACGACATCCCTCCCACGGAAGTCCAACAATTGAACAATGCACCTCCAATGAATCAAACGGATATTGCTGAAATACAAGTTCCAGCAGATGGACAAGTCCAGCATGTCCCTGAGGTGACTGTTAACGCTGAAATCCCTGGGGAGGAAGAGATGACTACTGAACCCATCCCTGCAAACCCTGAGGGGGAAGTAAGAACCACTCGCTATGGACGACAGACTCGTCGGCCAGACAGACTGGGAGACTACCAATGCTACACCTCTCAGCAAGAGGTAAACCTTAATAGTTTATGTCAATTTTGTGGATTTGCCTCTTTTGTTTCTCTTGCAGAACCAAAGACGACTGCGGAAGCTCTTAAAGACCCAGAATGGGTCAATGCCATGCAAGAGGAACTGCACCAATTTGAGAGGAACAAAGTGTGGCGTCTAGTTCCGACACCCAAAGATAAGAACGTGATTGGAACGAAATGGGTTTTCAGAAACAAATTGGACGATAAGGGAACTGTCATAAGGAACAAAGCCCGTCTAGTGGTCAAAGGATACAACCAACAAGAGGGAATTGACTATGATGAGACATTCGCTCCAGTTGCAAGGTTAGAGGCAATCAGACTGCTTATAGCTTATTCAACCTACCATGGTTTCACCTTGCAACAGATGGACGTCAAGACGGCATTTCTGAATGGAATACTAAAGGAGGAAGTATATGTAAGCCAAACTCCAGGATTGGAGGATAAAAGCTATCCCAATCATGTCTACGTACTGGACAAGGCTTTATACGGACTGAAGCAAGCACCCCGCGCCTGGTACGAGAGATTCTCATTGTTCCTTCTGTCACATGGATATGTCAGGGGGGAAGTGGACAAAACTCTCTTCCTTCTGAAGGAAGAGACTGACACTCTAGTGGTTCAGGTATATGTTGATGATATTATCTTTGGTTCAACTAACCCTAGACTTGTCAAAAAGTTCACAGATCTGATGTCAAGCGAATTCGAGATGAGCATGGTGGGGGAATTGAAGTACTTCCTAGGACTTCAAGTAGCACAAGGAGAAGACGGAACTCGGATCCATCAGCAGAAGTATGTGAAGGAAATTCTAAAGAAATTTGGGATGGATTCCGCGAAAACATGTGCCACACCCATGTCTCCAAATGACACGCTAGCAAAGGACGAGTCATCCCTCCAAGTGGATCCGACTCTATACAGGGGGATGATAGGTTCACTCTTATATCTTACAGCTAGCAGACCTGACATCTTATTCAGTGTATGTCTATGTGCTAGATTCCAGGCGGATCCTAGAGAGACACATGTCAAAGCCGTGAAAAGAATCTTGAGATACCTGAAAGGGACAGACGACTTGTGCCTATTCTACCTGACAGGAGGAGACTTACGTCTGACGGCTTACACAGATGCTGACTACGCAGGATGCAGAACAGAAAGGAAGTCCACCTCAGGAATGGCGCAGTTTCTTGGACCATGTTTGATCTCGTGGGGATCCAAGAAACAGTCTTCTATTGCATTATCCACTGCTGAGGCAGAATATATTGCAGCTGCTGCTTGCTGCGCACAATTGCTATGGATAAAACAACAGCTAAGTGATTATGGTGTTACTCTTGAATGTGTTTCAATTCTGTGTGATAATACCAGCGCCATTAATATTTCTAAAAATCCAGTACAGTTTTCAGGCACCAAACACATAGAAATTCGATATCACTTTTTACGTGACTGTGTAGAAAAAGGAACCATTGCCATGGAATACTGTAGGACTGAGGAGCAAATCGCGGACATTTTTAATAAAGCACTGCACAGGGAACCCTATGAGAAGCTAAGGCTTGAACTAGGTATGACTTCCCTCCCATAGTCTGCACTCTGTGTTGAATTCCCTCAATGATTGGCTAGACTAGTCTGCATGATAGATTGCCGTGTATGAAGCTACTGAGTATGTAGTTAATAACTGTGTGAAAGGTGCTCTATGAGGTCACCACTGCATACATGATAAATGAAATTACTAGCTAGCAAATATCATGAGCATGACACATTCTTCTTTGTGGCCCAAAAGAGACTTCCAAATTTGAACCCACAATATAAGCCAAGGAAGTACTCTAAGACTAACCCTAGCCGATCATGTGTGGAGAAATGAATATTTAGCCCTTTGATTTTAAACTTTCCTGTTTTCTCCACACTACATGAAATTTACTTGATACGACTTGGTAAAGTGTCTTCTTGAATGTGTGGTGTTTTTATTGTGCCATTTGGGTGAACTTAGCGCACCACACCCAACCTTGTGTAAACCATGAGACAAAACCGGATTAACTCAGCATGGTTCAGACCGGTTCAACCAGCAAGTGCGATTTGAAATTGGTTAAGGCATGGAGATTCAGAATACGACAAAAGGCACAAAAGGAAAAATGACATAATGCTGCATTAATGAGATGTGGTTTTTAGCACGCCTTGAATTGATGGCCAGCAGCTTTATTAGGAAAATGAATCGTATGTGTGCTGCAAGTGACAAAGGAGTATGGGGGAGTGAACGGACATAAACAGATGACACTTGGTTAACCCAACAGTCACATGGCAGTCAACCATTAAAGGTGATTTGATTTTGGCAACCGCATGAAGCAATCCACATTAAATGCAAATTTGCAGTTATGGAAAGGTTAATTACGCAGTCATCTTTGGAAGATTAACGGGCTCTAATGCACGATTCAAGGCGGTTAATTGAAGGCAATTATGGAAAGAAGATATACGGTTAGTACAATATAAAGCAGAGAAGTAGAAGTGAGTTGTCTCATCGCAATCTGCCTCTCATCTTAAACAGACTTCAAAACCCTAACCCTACCTCCAAAGCTATCTGTTCTCAATGGCCGCCAACAGCAGCGATTCCGCCACAGCTCTCGCCGCCTTGATCGACAAGCTCAGGGCAAGAGGAATGACGTTTGAAGAGATCGTGGCCGCTCAATCTCGAGCATCCACCGCGTCCTCTGACTCGGTCCAGTTGGTGTCAACAGAGGCTCCTCGAGCCAATACATCCTCGAAGAAAAAAACTAAGGGAAAGCAAAATGCTGCTGAAGGTTCCAGCAAAAGAAGTCGCCAGCCGTCCACACCGCAGGAGCCCACTCGAAAGAGTAAACGCACCAAAAAGGAAGCGACCCCTGTCGTTGCAGAAGAACTGGCTGCTCCGAAAGAAGATGCCGTGAAGTTCATGGCTGACAGATCTATCATTCCAGAGGTCACTATTGACAGGGTCTTCATAGCGCAAAAACAGCTAGTGGAGGTAAACAACCTCCTCATTGCTCAAGGCTGGGACCACCTCTTTCGAGAGGAAGTTCTCGTAGATGAGAATGCGGTGAGGGAATTCTACTCCCAGCTGAAAGTGGAAGAGAAATCCGGTGTCTTAACCTTTGTGTTCAATGGAGATGAACAAGCCATCACCGTCCGAGAGCTAGCAAAAATTTTGGGTGTTTCTAATCAAGGAAATTCTGAGTACATTGACAAGGGAAACTGGCCGGCATACATTGCAAAGAGGGATGTCATTCCACGGATAGGAGGGGACCCATCAAACATGTCCAACCAAGGCAATGCCCTGAAAATGGATATTCTCAATCGCATCCTCCACCGGCTGGTCTGCACAACAATGACGCCACGTGCTCAGAAGCACCAAGTGATAACTTATCAGGACTTCCTCCTAGTGGACAAGCTCGGAAAAGGAGAACCAATCAGTCTTCCCAAGATCATCATCCAGCACCTGAAGCGCAGCATGGGGAATGCCACCCATGGACTACCTTACCCAGGACTTGTGAAAAAGATCCTCATCTATCTGGACATTTATTCACCAAAGAGGGAATCAGTCTTGTCTTCAGTTCTGGGAAAGGATTATCTTGTCTCCATCGGATGGGAATTTGTTGACGCAACCGGATGGCACAATACCCGGATTAAGCCCATCACTCCAGCCGCCCCTCCCCAGGAAGAGGGACCTCAAGAGGTCGAACCCCTACAGCAACAACCGTTTCCCTCAGCTGATGGATCGACAGCGGTGCTTGAGGCTCTGCAAATGTTAACGGGGAAGGTGGAGCAGCTGACCGAACGGTTAGGAAATCTAGAGGCTGTGGCTGACAGGCTGATGCTGGGAACTGATATTGTCTGGGTGGCAGAATTGAAGTCTGCGGTGAATGACGTTGAGGAGACAGGGAAAATCAACATGATGCATGGCACAGAGGTCAAAGAGCAGTTGAAGGAGATGAACAAACAACTACGCTATGTGGGCACTCAGCTGGTTGATCAGTTAAAAACCGTGATCCACAGTTAACTCTGGATTTGTCTCATGGTTGCCATCTCTTTGCTTTCCCTACCTTATCAGCCCCAATTTTTTTGTGTCTTCTTTCGTTGTCCTGCTCATGTGTGCACGTTAGTTTTTAAATTTTTGGGTTGCTGTGTGTGTTCCCTCCGGGGACTTTTGATGGTTTTTAATCAAGTATGAAGTTTCGTTTCATCACATAGCCATCTGTCATTGCATTCCTTTTTGATGATGCCAAAAGGGGGAAGAGACAATGAGTGCATTCCTTGAGGGGGAAGTCACTACTGAAAACAAACTGAATGTCCATCTAAGGGGGAACTGTTAAGCGGTCGTAGAATACGTCTGCCTAACTGAAAAGTTGACTGCATATCTAAGTAATGGAATTCTGCTATCTGCTAGACTTGTGATAGTTTATAAAATACATGTCATGGATTTATTATCTTTTGAAGAAGTGTTTGTCATCATCAAAAAGGGGGAATTTGTTGAAACCCTCAGGTTTTGATGAATGACAAACACTTATCTAATATGACATTTTAGTGTGCAGGAATCAAACAAAGACTAATTGCAGGTTGAAGCAATTACAAGCAATTAAACTGGCAGATTTATGGGAGATACAATCAAGAAGCAATTGCTGATTGAAGAAGTAATTGCTGATTGAAAAGAAAGAATAAATGCTGATTGGAAATTCAAACGAGGCACTCAAGACAGATTGAAGATCAAATGAAGAGCCATTTGAATTGATAAGGAAAGCAATTAAAGACAGATTTAATTGCTGATTGATGCAAGCATAAATAGCAGATTTACTCAAAGAATTAATTGCTGATTTATGCCAAAAAGGAAAGCAATTGACGAGAGTTTGAATTGCTGGTTGAAGAACAAACGAAGAATCTTCTAGCCGCTTGCATGACCAACGTCTAGAAATACATTCAAGAGGAAAGCATTTACTTCTATTAATGAGGCGAGTAAAGTACATCAATGAGGCCGAATAATGAAGAAGCAAGATGTACCTCCACTGTACATAAGGCAGTTGAAGGCACAAATCAGCGTGCGGGAAAATAGAGAGAAAAAGCTACGACATTTTGAAGCAAAGGTTTGCTGAGAAAGAAAACGCACGGAGGCGAGAAGCTCGAACAGATTCACCCTATCGGATTGAGCAGTAGTCATCAAAATAGAGTCGAGTTATAAGATCTATTTTGTAAACTCTGCAAGTACATCGGAATAAAGGGTAATCAGTTCGCAAATCCTTTCAGAGCAATCTGAAAGGTAGTGGTTTTTACTTTATCACTATTGTGATAAAGTTTTCCACTCTACATAAGTGCGTATTTACTTTCGTCATTATTTTCTTGCAAAATATTTCCGCTGCTATCTGACCATCAGACGGAAACACACTCTGTGACTTCCGTCTGACAGATTTCTAACAGTAACGATCCAACAGTATTTCTCAGAGATATGATCCAGGAACAACATGAAATTAATCATCAGTTGTCCAAGTCAAATATAATTCAATAAGGAAATTTTTTATAAAAAAAAATCAGTAAGTAAACTATTATATTGAGGTCCAAAAAATGGGCCGAGTTTTATGAAAGCCTGATATTTGCACGTTGGGCCATTCATGACACCCAATAACAGCCAACTCAAAACAGATGAGGCAAGGTTAAAGCGGCAAAAACAGCCCGTGGGAAGTTTAGGAAAGATCAGATGAAAAAATATATTTTTGGTGATGAATGTGAAATTTGTTAAAATTGGGTTATAATTCGTAATCGGGAAATTA
Organism: Rhodiola kirilowii; assembly: GCA_033675215.1. Taxonomy (NCBI): domain Eukaryota; kingdom Viridiplantae; phylum Streptophyta; class Magnoliopsida; order Saxifragales; family Crassulaceae; genus Rhodiola; species Rhodiola kirilowii. The sequence continues at coordinate 10,630,818 of CM066201.1, forward strand.
AAAATACGACATAGTTTGTCAATAATATTTTATAATTTGTGGCCGAGAAAGTTACCATAAACGAGATTTAGTACGAGATATTCAAATGACGAAATCAATGACTGTTACTGATTTTTATTTTTTACAAAAATATGTCATTTGCACCGGATCATTTTTTCGTTGTATGGTAATTAGAAGAGAGTTTAGAAGTTTCGGATATCCATGATAATTTTTGAATGTTGAGCACCTTAGTTACGCATAGTAATTAAATCGTGAATCGTCTATTCAATCACGTGGGCTTTATTAAAAATAATCCGACAATCTTATGATAAACTCTAAACGCAGTGAGGAGCCGGTCCTTCTTCTCAAACATCCCATAGACTTTTTTACTAAAGCGTTCGAATGAGTTATGAAACTATATCATAACTAGGACGCGTTTGGAAATTCATGCCTTTGTTTGAAAATTAATAGGGATTTTGAACCATAATTTGAAAACGAACTTTAATTTCAAAACCCACATTTATATTTTTCCCTAAATCATAATGAACCTTTATTTCTCCATAAAATTTCACACTGTTGGCATGTTTCATGATATTCAAAGGACAACTGAAATTCAAAAGTGCGTTCTATGTCTACGAAAATAGGAGGTAAATAAGGCGATGAGATAACTGACATTTGACCTCAACCTGCCCAAAGGCCAAAAGTCATTGTTATCTAAGCCAGTGGAATTTATCAAACTTCCATCCTACACTCAATAACTTTTATACTAGGAAAACATTGACTTCCAAGTTCCATCCAATGTAATTGAACCTCATATATTCCACTTTTTATAAACATATAGATCGCTGATCGGGATGAAAGGATAGTTGATGTTGATCTAAGTGCACACAGTTTCTTAATAAATCAAACTCTAAATGTTCACAAATACTTTGAATTGATTCACTTTTTAATTACAAGTTAAGAGGGAAATGATTAACTTTGTTGATTAGTATATTTTTATTCATATTTTGTATACGAGTGTTGTTCATTCCTCGTGGATGTGTGTTATTCAGTCCGCATAGACGCAAACGTATATTGAATGTTGCAGTTAGACTTACATGTGTTGCTCTGGTAAACTCTTAGGAGGTGCGCATGTGTTTGTGAGTTTTAAGTTAGAGGTATCAGATGATATGTGCTTTCAATAAATAATTACAAGTATCAAATCAAGTTAATGTCCTTTCCGCGGCCTATTTCTGTAGTCATAGTACATATGTATTCGATAAATACTCATGTAATATATATATATAAGATGTACTCGTATGGGGAGCACTCGGTTGAGGCAGGATTGGTAGAATGAGGCACGTGAGGCACGATCTGGGCCACTCATTGTGACACGTCGCGAAGCCACGTTCACAGCCGCCATTTTTGTGTTCACACAACTATTGGGGTTATTGGCCAGAATGCCCCTCTTTGAAACTCAAATAGCCCGTTTGCCCCCTTTCAAACTCAAATAACCGGATTGCCCCTTTTCTTTAAATTCTCGGTTCCTGATTTACCGATAACACGGTCTTTCAACTTTATCGGTTCCTAATTAACCGAGAATAATGATCTTGGTTTCCCAGGAACCGAGAATGTGTCGAAACAGACAACGTGGCTTGGTCCGGGACCGACGTGGACCATCTACGCCAGCGTGGAAGCCACCTGTATTATCGGATTATCATATACCGAGAACCTAATGATCTCGGTTTATGATATGCCGAGAACAATCGAATTAGAAACGAGGGTTCCTTCTTTTCTTCTCTCCGCAGATCTGCTCCGCCGATCTGTTCTCCCCGGCGCCCTCGCAGTCGCAGGCCACTTCTCCCCGCCGCCGATCCGTTTCTCCTAGCCGCCGGCGATCCCGTTGCTCCCAGCCGCCGTCGCAGGCGTCCTTGACGATTTGATTGATTCCGGTTCTCAATTGACCGGTAATTTGTTGATTTCAATTGTTGATTTCAATTGTTGAAATTGATTGAATTGTTAATTTGTTCTCAATTGTCAATTGATCAATTGATTGAATTGTCAATTTGTTCTCAAATGTCAATTTGTTCTCAATTGTCAATTTGTTCTCAATTGTCAATTGATTTCAATTGTTGAAATTGATTGAATTGTCAATTGATTGAATTGTTAATTTGTTCTCAATTGTTCAGTTGATTGAATTGTTAATTTGTTCTCAATTGATTGATTGTTAATTGTTAATTTGTAGAATACTATGGATTGTATAATTATTGGTTTGGTTTCAATTGTTGAAATTGATTGAATTGTTGCTTTTAATTGTCGATTTTGATTGTTGATGAAGAAATGATTTGTTGAAATTGGTGATGAATTGTTGAAATACTTATGGTATTTTGATTTATGTGATGTAGTTATGGACTCACACAGACCCTCATTGTCACAAAGACCGTCACAAGCTATATTGCATCCAAATATGGATGCGGATTACATAATTCATCCAGGTCCAATTGACGAGTCAGTCCTAAATCGGCAGACTACTCATCGTACCGAGGCGATTTGGAAACCAGAAGTTAGTATGTTAATTTATGTGAATTTATGTGAAATATCATCCAGAAATTAATATTTTACTAATGTTGAATTACATTGTTGTTTCACAGTTGGATACGAAAAACATTGCCAATGAACCCCTTAAGGTTCATAAAGGGGGTACATTGAAACTTGATGTTCGCATACGCGATTATGTGGTAGCTGCTGGTTTTTATCCGTGGACTCAGGTGGCAAGTGTGAGGCTTGACCCGGCATTATTGACAGCTGCGATCGAGAGGTGGAGGCCAGAAACTCACACATTTCATTTGAATGATGGTGAAGCGACAATCACATTACAGGACGTGTCACTTCTTACCGGGCTGCCTGTAGAAGGAATGCCCGTGACAGGCAGGTCGCAGATTAATTTTGAAGAGGTTTGTGAGAGATTGTTGGGGGTGTACCCCGAGTGCGATAGTAAATCGCCTGCTATTGCGAAGCGAAGTTGGTTTACCGACCATTTGAGGGAGATTCCTGCTGATGCGGGTGAGGAGATGTTGAAGATGTACGCTAGAGCGTATTTGCTCCATCTGATAGGAACCACTTTGTTCTCTGACAAGAGTGGTAACACGATTCCGCTCTGCTTTCTTCCCTTGCTAGAGGATCTTGATAGGATTCGCGATTATAGTTGGGGAAGTGCTGTATTAGCGTGTCTGTATAGTAATATGTGCAGTGCATCTCAGATCGGACATAGAGGTTTAGCTGGGGCGCCATTGATTATTCAATTTTGGTGCTGGGAGAGACTATCTCGGATCGGTGTGCCTAAGATCACACCTACATTCGAGTTACCGCCCCCAGAAGCAGAATTTGATCCAGCTTTGCGAGGACCGTGGTCGTTGTTGTAAGTGTTTATATTTGAAATTTGTATGTTATAAATTATTTTAGTCTTCATGTTATTTTACATGATAATTCATTTATATGTGCAGGAACTGGTTGGGGCCTAAAAAATATAAAGGGGTACCTCATGGGAGTTTGTTACAGTATCGTGAAGCGTTACAGAAGATGCAAGTGGGAGATTTCATTTGGAGACCTTACGATGAAAGAATGTTTGAGTATTTGAACCCGAATTGTCTCGAGGGTCGTGACACTACTTGGAGAGCTGATGGCCCTCTTATTTGCTTCAATATTATCGAGTGGCATCATCCAGGACGTGTTGCAAGACAGTACGGTTTCCTTCAGGGTGTCCCTTTAAATGCAATTGGATGTTCAGACAAATGTCATGGTATGGATAGGAAGAAGAATAGAGATTGGGGTGTCTTCCATGCCAGCTACATTGCCTTGTGGGTTTCTCGACATGAGAGATTGATCAATGGAGACTTGGCGTACCCGGGTAACCAGATCGACATACCCACTTCACAGTATTATGCTTGGTATGCCACCCACACGCGTCGATTAATTCAGTCGAGGATTGAAGATGAGGTGGAGGAGGTTGGTGAGGACGATGCGCATCAGACACGACCTAGTCATGCTTATCGTCCAGATACTCATATCATACCTGAGAATGTAAGTTTTCGTTTCTGATTTTGTTATTTATGGATATATTTGGATATCGGTTCACTGACTAAAAAATAAATTTAAATTGCAGATACGTGCACTCGTCATGAATGCACGTGATGCCAGGGAGTTCTTCCTCAACTGCACGGATGATTATTCACGAAGGGGATTTCATAAAATTTTCCACACTGCTTACACAGAAATCGAAAAGCTTACGGATCCATCAATAGTGGGTGTTGATCCAAACACTGTTACACTCGATGCAGGTACTTTGTATTATCATTATTCTATTGGCATATGAACAATTCGTAATCTATTATGTTAACTCAGGCGATACAGTGAATGATTATGGAGGAGGATATGACGCTGAAGAGGGAGATGACGATGATCAAGAGCATATGGATGTTGATGATACACATAATGAAGACCAGATGGATGATCGTTACCGACCATCTAGCTCTTCACAACCTGTGCGGCGCGTTTCCGAAAGGGAGCGTGATCCATCAAGATGGTCGTTCATACGCAGATTACCACGGATGTTGCCACGGAGAGGGCGACGTTGAGTGTTTGTCGTCATATTTTGTCATATAATGAATGTTTTTTTAGACTTTCCTAGTTGAACATTGCTTGTGTTGTTTGAATGTTCTTTATGGTTCGAACTACACATTTTTATTTGATGGAAAATGACTGCAACTTGAACACGTGACACTAAAGGTACATGAGTTACAAACATTGATAGATAACTTAATTCTGGTATCGAGTTGGACATGCACGTTTGTTGTGACCCACTAATTGGCAGTGTGTGCATCGCTGGATTCGCGAGGTCGGAGTTGATGTAGACGGTGCTTGGCTGCTGGATTCCCCTAAATGAGGACATCGCTGATCCATATTAGTACGCCTTCTTCTGGTCGGGGGTCTTCCGCCTTTGTTACGTCTGAATCTTGGATTAGGAACATGATCAGGTCCGTTATACTCACGCCACAAATCCTCGTAAAGTAGGGGGTTGAAAAAATAACTCCATGTCATGTAGTACGCTTCGAGAGTATATTCTTTGGGGACATAAACTGTGTCATCAATGTTGGCATATCTGCAAGCTGCCATGGCGTGAGAACAAGGATACTTGAATAATGTCCACTTTGCACAGGAACAAGTTCGTGTGGTTAGGCAAACCCGGTATGTGACATGGTTCTTTCTGGTCAACACATCAAAAACATGCGTTTCTGGATTGAACCACGTCACTATGTGAAACTGAGCCCTAGCTCGTAGTTCTGCCAATCTGTCACTAATTTTCGGAGGACATATTGCTCCGTTGATGTTGTACTGACTTTGGCTACGCTTCACGAAATAAGCAGCTGTCTGCCTGAAGGTGTACATAACAAGTGAAGAAACCGGCAAATCACGACCATTCTTCAAGATTTTGTTCAAACATTCGGAAGCATTCGTAGTCATGTTGCCCCAGCGATATCCACCGTTGTCAAATGCCTGTGTCCATCGTTCCACATTCATATCTTCCAACCATTTGCGAACAGGTGGCTTATCTTTCAATAGCTGTAAGAGTTCACCAAACTTTCTCTTAAACTTCAACTCCTTCTTCGCATATGCCACTTCTCCAAGTTTAGCTTTCAAAACCTCATCTTTAACTTTGGTCATGAAATTGCCTTGCAGGTGACGAACACATACACGATGGAATGCCTTAGGCTCCTCCCATTCAGGTTCGCGCATGGCAGCCAGTATTCCAGGGTGCCTGTCAGAAACTACACACAAGCCCTCCCGTTGAGTCACTCCTTCTCGGATACAGGACATGAACCACTTCCAACTGGAATTGTTCTCGCTCTCCACAAGCGCAAATGCTAAGGGCAGTATGTGGTTGTTCGCATCCAACCCGATTGCAACCAACAATTTCGCATTGTACTTTCCGTACATGTGCATCCCGTCAACAGATATTATTGGACGACAGTGTTTGAATGCAAGGATGCATTCTGCGAAAGACCAAAAAATGCGATTTACCTGCATTCAAAAATTGACCATAAATATATATTAATGGACGATAATGAGTGAATGAAAGGATTCATTCAGAAAGACACCTAAAATTTTGATTTACCTGCACGGTCTCATTCTCCAGTGTTGTGACATCCCACTTAACACAGTTGTTGTTGTTACTGCAATCCTGTAGTGCTTGCATCAAATGTGGCAGTCTGTTGAATGATTCATCCCATTTGCCAAATAAGTAGACCAATGCTTTTTTTTGTGCTTTCCATGCCTTCCAGTAACTTATTTTATACCCATAATCGCGCTGTATTATATTGCGAATCTCTCCGACGAAGAACCTCGTGTTTGCATCCATCACATTCCTCATCTCCCTCGCTATGAAATGCGCGTTCAAGTGGATGTTATTTTGTAGGATGTTGTTGTTATGGCATATGTGATCACCTCCGTGCGTGCGGACCATCCAGTAACTTGTATTTTGCAACACAAAAACTCTAAGCCGCCACGGACATACTTGCTCACCCTTTCGACATTCTAGAACCAATCTTGTACTGTCCGACTTCATTACCCTATACTCAACCCGATTCAGAATTGAGTATTTCTGTACTGCAAGTATGACATCCTCTTTTTCTGCAAAAGTAGTACCCTTGCGAAGATCCGGGGAGTGAGGATGGTGGACCCTCACATTGTCATCGAATGGTTGATATGTTTCCCACGCCGAGATATCACTGAAGCTCGGATGATTCCAAACGATTCGATCTTGGACTAATTCATCATCGGGATTTTCATCCGCAACATTATCCAACTGCTCCATCACATCGCGGTCATACTCGTCTATAATCGGATTCTCCAATGTTTCCAGTGTCGCCATACACATGTCCGAAGAATCATCAGAATCAGAATTCATATTAGGAAATGGGTGATTGAATTGAAGAAATGTTGAAGAGTGGAATGGAAGAGAGGATTTGTGTATTGAAAATTAAGACAACGAAGTTTATTTTATAGTACAATAATACCGGTTCCTAATTCCCCGGTATTACAATCTTCTAGGTTTATGATAAGCCGATAAGGTTGAAATACTGGTGAATAAGGAACCGGTATTATGCCTAGTCACTTCGCAATCGGGTCCGTCGTCTCTGAAAAGCCTGTTCGATTTGTTGCAAAAGATACCGATTTATGAAAAACCAGTATCTTTTTAGTTTAGTCACATCCCAATGGTCCGACCAAATCTGACAAATCCTGTTCGATTGTTCTCGGCATATCATAAACCGAGATCATTAGGTTCTCGGTATATGATAATCCGATAATACAGCTGGCTTCCACGCTGGCGTAGATGGTCCACGTCGGTCCCGGACCAAGCCACGTTGTCTGTTTCGACACATTCTCGGTTCCTGGGAAACCAAGATCATTATTCTCGGTTAATTAGGAACCGATAAAGTTGAAAAACCGTGTTATCGGTAAATCAGGAACCGAGAATTTAAAGAAAAGGGGCAATCCGGTTATTTGAGTTTGAAAGGGGGCAAACGGGCTATTTGAGTTTCAAAGAGGGGCATTCTGGCCAATAACCCCAACTATTGGTAGTGGGTTAACTATTTGCCACGTGGCACGCCCACAAAGCACGGGGGCTTAGATGTGTGGCTTAGATCGTGCCTCACTTGCCTCATTCAAATTTTGGTGCCTCATTTGATCGCTTCTCATACTCGTATGCTACTTATTTTGTATGAATGTAATAGTACGACAAAAAAACATTATTGAAAATAATTTTGGTCACCAACAAGGTAATAGTTAACTTTAATTGAACACAACATAAAAAAATTAAAAAGTAATTTTAGTCCAGTAAAATATTACCTGTTCAATTGAAATAAAACTGGATCCTTGTTGGTAGCTCTTAGAGCATCTATACCATGCTTTTTTGAATTATATAAAGTGATCATGGGAGATGATCAAAAAAATTATGAATCCTCATCATGATTTTTTTGATCATCAAAAAGATCATCCCATGGTTTTTTCTAAAAAAGATCATCATGATCTTTTTGTGTGTTTTGATCATGAGAATGAGCCAATCGTAACGCGACACGTGTTCTGTGTAAGAAACAGTACAATTTTTATTTTGATCTTGCAACGAATATATCTTCTAAATTACAAAGTAAAAAAAATCAAAATAAATATCAATATTCATAATTTTTTGAGCTCTATAAAACGAGATACACTTTGATATATTTTTATTAATCTTAACATTTATGAGCTATAATTTATGTAGTGATGAGAGAGACTGATGATAAACTTTTTTTTGATCATGAGTGGGATGCATGTGATTGAAAATACCATGAGGGATGATTAGATGAGAGAGAAAAAGATGAGAGAGATTGATGGTATGAATTTTTTTTGCATGGTGGAGGATGCTCTTAATAAGTCAACGACAACGAAAATATTTCATCTCGGTAGTCCATTTTTTCGGAATACTTTTCAAATTGTTAAAAAATGAATATTGCTTTCCAATTTTACTCAATCTCCATATTGATTTCTCAATTTACACTAGGTCGTTGCCAAGGAAGTCTTAACATTAAAACGCTCCTGCCAACAGCGGCTTAAGCCTCGTGGCATTTTTGCGCCAAACTATGTGAGTCAGCAACTGATGTGGATCGTTTAAATCTATTTTTTATTAGAACACCGTCCGTAACAACGGCTTAAGTTTCGAGTCCTAGTTTTTCTCTTCATAGTTTCGTTCCTATAAATCTCTCAAAATCGCCCAAAATCTGACCTCCGTATTCTCCCATTCGCTGCTCCACTACGATGCGCGTCGCCCGTCCGCCGCCCCATATCCGCTCTCCATGCCGTCATCCTACGCATGTATCGCCGTCGCTTTCCTCCCAATTTCTATTAGAACGCTCCTACCAATAGCGTTTTAAGGTGAGACGCTGTGTCCAATAGCGGCTTACGCTTGTTTGGTAATATTATGCCACATGACTGTATATTTTGGTCACGAGACTTAAGTCGCTGTTGGCAGAAGCGTTTTAATGTTAAAACTGTTCATTTTTTATTAATTTGGAAAATTTTCCCATTTTTTCGCTGTATTTTATCGAAATACGTAGCATTGTTCATTAAAACTGTATAAAATATAAATCATTCGACTCCAAGATAGCAGCTTTATCGCTCTTCAGCTGTATCATTTTCATCTCGGGAAAGCTCGTGTTGATTCCTCGTTTACCGATTTCGTATCATCTCCGTCGTCAATAACCAGAAGAAGCTTAAAATTTTTTGACGCTGTTGTCAGACACCCGTCAACAAATTTCAAGCCCTTTTCTACAAATTTCGAAATGCTGGAATTCAAAATGTGGATGTTTTATCTTTGATTTTGATCCACTCTAAGAGACTTTGTTTTCGTTGTTGATTAGGGTTGCAGGCGGTATCGGAATTATGAACAAAGCTCAAACTAAAACCCTCGTTTTTGTTCAGACCTCAAATCGATTGCTTCCCAACTCATGCCTTTCTTTCTGGTTCGCACCCACAACGCGTCCTCCGGGAACTCATCCATAGACGCACGAGGTTGTTCGTAATATATATCGTAACCTCGTTCAAGTAGTGCTCAGTTAAACTCAGTTTGGTAGTCGATTTTTCTGTATGGAGCAAGTTTGGGACGAGGATTCTGATCATGTGAAACGGGTTGGGGGAGGTAAGGAGGTGGTGGTGGTTGATAGCGGGAGTGAAGAGATGGTGGAGGGTTTGGGTGGGAAGAAGAAGAAGTGTGCGTCTAATGAGAAAGCTATTGTGGCTTTGAAGAATCACAGTGAGGCCGAGAGGCGAAGGAGGGAACGGATTAATGGGCATTTGGCTACGCTTCAGGGCCTCATACCCTCTAATGAAAAGGTACAAATTACAAAATCTTAGCACTTTTTTTCCATTGTGATGATTTGTTCAAGTACTTGTTTTTCTGGTCTTGTGATGAGAACGATAATCTTGATTATTAGGTATTGATGGTTACGTTGAATTGGTTGGGGAAAAGAATTGTTTGATCCTTTCTTCTTGTCGGGCTTGCCTATTGGAAACTCGAAAGGACATGTTGAGATACTGTTTTAAGAGCTGGTTATGTTGCAGTTAGTCCTAAATTGTTGGCTCTTTGCTGAACCCTTTCTGGCTTGGTTACTAGGTAGTTATGTTATGACTTATGAAAGTGACGGCTCTTCATGTATCATGGTTCGTTTGGAATTTGGCCTCCTGGTTTATCACAATGAGGTTTTTCTTGTACATGTTTTAGAACTGAAATAAATCAGCATGATTAGTTAGAAACATTTCTTTAGTGGGGTTCGAGTTCTGAACTCCAACTAAGCATAGGATCCTTGGTCTTGATGGCAAAGACTATAAGAATCCTCTTGAGTGTTAACTGTAGATTGCACATGGTTCTACGCTTATGATGTAATCAAAACATAAAGTCGATCATTTTTAAGGAAATGTTCTAATCATGAATAGGAGACTTCAGAAGGTAAAGATATTATTTATACAGAAATCCAATTGACTTTATTATATATTTGAAATATTAGTATCGATAAGCCTCTCTTGTAATTTATTCGTTATAAAAATTGTATGCTTGATTATTGCTGGCGTTTGATAATCTAATTAATTCATTGTTTAGAAGTCAAATACTTTTTAAAACTCTTTGTGGTTGTGAGTGTTGTTCTGCTGAGATGGATAGCGTCTTATTTTAGTCGTGCGGTAGGTCACCGGGCCAGCTGGTGCACTTTGATCCCCCACAGCAGCATATTCGAAGTATGTTTTGAGATTAATCATTTTTCAATGACAAGTTAGGAAATTTTAGGGTCTGACAAAAGTATGCGATAAGGAACCGCGACCTATTAACTAAGTTAATGAATTAGTTAATTGTTTGTGTCTGCTTCACTTTATTTAACTTACATTAACTGTAATATTTTACTTACCGATTGCGTGTACATTTTTGGATTTATACTTGGTTTCATTACACTTTCTCATCTCTCTTTGACATAACCATCTGCCTTCAATATGCTTTGTCTGTCACGATGACTTTATATTGGATGGCTAATCGATATCATGATGTCTGTTGTTTACGCGCAATACAATGGCTCGAATCATTCTGAGTAGCTAACTGTCTATTATAATATTGTGCAAGAAACTTATTTAATTAGGATGTTAGAAAAACTTGCGCGTGAGGTATCTTTCTAATGTAACGGTTTTTATTAGCTAGTTGCATTATTTACTATGCCAGTTCGCCAAATCTCTGTGTGAATTGGAATTATACATTTGAGTCTGATCCTTGCCCGATTTTTATTTTGATAACAGATGGACAAGGCCACGTTGCTGGCCGAAGTGATCAACCAAGTGAAAGACCTACAAGAGCAAGCCAGAGAAGTCAGCAAAGGTCTTCTTATGCCCATGGACTCTGATGAATTGATAGTTGAGCCGCTCTTCACTGAATCTCAAAACGGAGTGATGACTGTCAAGGCATCTCTATGTTGCGACTACAGGCCAGACCTTTTCTCCGACCTTAAACAAGCCATTGGAGCCCTCAAATTGAAAACAAATCACTCAGATATATCAACACTAGGTGAGCGAGTGAGGACTCTTTTCATCCTGTCCAGTCGCAGTGAACCAAAAATCATCGACAATGCAGAGTCACACACAATTCTTGTCAATGCCGTAGTCCAAGCTCTGAGCTCCGTCCTCTACAAACCTTCTCCATTACCGGAATACTCACTGCGTACAACTCTAACTCACAAAAGGTTCCGCACTTTCGAGGACAACTCTCCCCGCTCAGTACTTTCCCATAAAAGGTTCAAATATTATTCTTCAAGCTCGTCTGGTTAACCTCCTTCTCTCTGTCACTGAAGCGGAACTGTCGCCAGTTTGGTCAGTTTGATGTATGTTTATAGATGAAGCTGTGAACTACATTGTATGCGGCCAATGCGACAACATGAGCTGTCACGCTACTGAAAACCTCCTACATTGGCTCCTTTATTTAATGCATGTAGTTGACACCTGAATTCTAAAAGCTGTAAAACCACCAGCAAAAATTGAAACTTGTATTTTCGGAAACTTTCAACAGGTTCAAGCCACAACTGGTTTAATTTGGCCTGCATTTTTTTTTAACTCAGAAAACAATAAAAAAAAGTTTCTTTTATTCTTCTTCAAAATATGGGTATAAATTTGAAGAATATATTATCAAAGTATGATGCGATTAAATGGAAAAGGATCAGGTACAAAGTTGATTTTTTGGTACAAAGTTGATTTTTTGGTACAAAATACAAACTAATCACATCCCTTGATCTTGTGATTTGAATGGATGAGGTTAAATTTTGATTTTTGGTGTTTTTCTTGGTGACGAACTATAAAATGAAAAAGACGATTTTTTGCTCAAAAAGTGACGAACTATAAAATGATTTTAACAAATTTTGTACAAAAAATTAACTTTGTACCTGATCTTAGCCCGCGATCAAATAGTATTCAATATTTACTATGAAAATTGGGGAATAGTTGGTGAGTTGGTAACCAAGGAAATCCTAGAATTCTTAAATGAAGGCAGATTGGATAGGAGACTGAATATTACAAGAATAGCATTAATCCCCAAGTGTAAGGATGCTTAAAGGGTAGAGGACTTCATGCCAATTAGTGTATGCAACACGACGATAAAGATCATATCAAAGATTTTGGCCAACAAAATTCAGAGTCTCCTTCCTCGGGTAATATCTCAAACTCAGAGTGCTTTGGTTAGAGGCCGTCTTATCACGATAACATCCTAGTTGCGCATGAGGTTAGTCACTATATTAAAACTAGGAATAATAAGAGTGATAAGGTATGTTCGATAAAATTAGATTTGAGTAAAGCGTATGATAGACTTGAATGGAAATTTATTGAACATGTTCTTCTGAGGTTTGGATTTCCTGTTGAATGGGTAAAGTTGGTTATGAATGTGGTTAGATCAGTGTCCTGAAGGTCAATGACATGTGGACTAATTGACATATACCTTAAGAGAGGTTTAAGGCAAAGGGATCCATTATCTCCTTATTTATTCATATTGGGTGAAGAATGGTTGGCTAGAACTTTAGAGTCGAAGGCTAATAATGGGAGTTTAAAAGGGAATAAAATAGGTAGGAATGCCCCTGTGATTACCCATTTATTATTTGCAGATGATTCACTGATATTCTTAAGGGTTAATAGGGGTGAGGTGAGATAAGGGTTAAAAGAGGTGCTCAGTGGGTATGAAAATGTGTCAGGTCAGCTCAGTGAATAAATTTAGAGAAATTAGAAATTGTGTTTAGTCCTAATGTGGAACCTGAAATTAGACAGCAAATAAATGTAGACCTAGGGGTAAAGAAGCAAACAAACACTTTAAATAGGTGAGACTAGGCCAGTGGTTATTGAAGAAGCTTGTCTCTTAAAAGGGAAAACAGTCTCCCTGAAAACTACATGTCTGCTTATAATGATCTGTTATGTGGCTAGACAAAATAGTTTATACCCCTTCTGCCCAACTGGATAGTCCAAAAAGACACACTCAAGGGCCGTCGGTTCAAACTTATCTCTATTATGAATATTTGTGCTTGCATAACAAGAGCAGCCAAACACTCTCAAATGCTCAATAAATTACTTTTCATCAAAAAGCATCTCCCAATGACTTTTTCCTTCTAACACAGATTTGGGAAGCCTATTAATGATATGTGTGGCAGTTAAAACACTGTCTCCCCAAAAATGTTTAGGCAAACCAGCCTCAAACATAAGAGCCCTGGCTACTTCAAGAATGTGCCTATGTTTTCTCTCTGCTAGGCCATTTTGTTGGGGTATATAAGGGCAGCTACTCTGGTGCTTACAACCCTTGGAAGAAAAGAATGAAGTGAGTCTGTTACTGAAGAACTCTCCTCCATTATCAGACCTAAAGATTTTCACAGGCTTCTCAAACAGAGTGCTAATCATTTGAAACAAATCAATAATAATATCTACTGCCTCAGATTGCTGCTTCATCAAAAAAGTCCAGACTGCCCTGGTATAGTCATCAATCACAGTCAAAATATATTGAGCCCTAGACATGGTAAGAACATGAAAAGGCCCCCAAACATCACTGTGAAGTAATTCAAAAGAAGTACTAGTATTATGATTGCTCAAAGAGAATGACAGTTGAGTCTGTTTGGCTAAAGGACATACAATACACTGGTACTTATCACTCTTACAATTCACAAGTGGTATCTTATTTTTCATCAACTGATGTACAACTTCCATAGGTGCATGCCTCAATCTATTGTGCCATAACTCCACTTCTTTGTGTGGTCTGTAAACTTCACGACTATTAACAGTATTCATGTGACAAATCTCCTTCTCCTGTTTGATGCTATAGAGAGCTCCTACTGGATCACCAGTCTCTAGGATTATCTTGGTTTGAAGGTCCTGAATAATACAATTTCTGTTAGTGAACAAGACTCTGCACTTCATGTCTGCAACTAGTGTATAAACTGAAATCAAGTTCACTTGAAATTATAGCACTAACAAAACATCATGCAACACAAGTCCATTTTGCAGATAACATCCCATGAATATCTTATCTCAAAAACCTCTCCATTAGGTAAAGTAACTCTATGACTTTCCTTTAGCTCATGAACATTCTTCAACAACTTTTCATTATATGTAAAGTGACTAGTGGCACCACTATCAACTAACTGGTCACCATTGATCAAAACTCAGGTTGAGAGTTTGCTATACCTGCCATAGGGACTTGAACATTGTTCTTTTCAGTCAGACCATTCCCTTTGATCATTGCTAAAATCTGTTCCAGCTGCTCATTGGTGAATTGCTTGATAACATTGTCACTAGAGTTCCCAGAATTCCCATCACAGGTAGTGACAGCTGCAGCATGTGCTGAATGTCTTCCTCCAGTATTATTATTGAAGTTTGTATTGGAGCCTCTCCCATCATGTTGTTCTGAGGATAACCAATTAATTTGTAGCAGTTTTCCTCAAGATGGCCTGACATTTGACAGTGAGTGCAAAAAGGCCTGGCTCTACTTCTGCCAAAACCTCCTCTATTTGGATCTCTACCGCTTGTCTGATTATTGTATTAAGTCCCAAATTGTTTGACTTGGCCATTCTGATTAGATGAAATCTGAGTATTATTTGCCTGATCAGTTTGCACTGCCAGAGTGATGAGCCGTATTTATACGACTCATCGAGTCATCAAATCCAACCAATTCCAGCACTTTATTATGCAAACAGTTACTTCTTAGTGTTGTTTCGCATTTCAGGTGATTTGGAAGCTCTAGGAGGAATTGCGCTTAAAGATGGCATTTTAGGCCATAAATGCATCACAAGATGATTTTGGAGTCAAGCGGAGTCAAGCAATTTCATTCGGGAGCAAAAGACTCAAATCGGACGCTCCGGCAGATTTTTGGGCCCAGCGCACCCTGTCCGAGACCCCGACTTTGAGAGCCACCCCGGCCTTATCCGCCCTCACAATGGGGTGATCTCAAGGTCCTAGCACCAAGTCCGGATGCCCACCTGGTTCCCATGGTATAGAGCCCGGCCAAAAGCTTGCCCGAGGCCGGAGTAAATCGTCGCCAAAGTCACCAGTCCGATCAGCGCAGATTTCAGGACTTAGCCAAATTCAGGGCCTGTTTTCCGTCTGGCTGAGATGCCAACTTTGAGAGCCGCCCCGGCATAATCCGTCCACACAATGGGGTAATTTCAAGGTCCTAGCATCAAGTATACATGTCCAGCTAGTGCCCCAGACCAATAGCCCGGCCAGAAGAGTGTCCGAAGGTGAGTCAAATCGGCCCCAAAGTACCCAGTCCGATCAGCCCTAGCATCCGAGTTCCAGCCGAGTTGACCGAGTTGCATCCGAGTCACAGCCGAGTTGACCGAGTTCAAAGCCCAAATTCGTCCAGCCCAATGTCATATTTAGGGCAAACTTACATCTAGGGTTTCGGAATATTCAAGAAGGATCTAGATGGCTTAATCCCCAAGCAAAGAGATAAAGCAAGGAAGATATGGGAATATTTCCTAAATAATCTTTTGGGATTATTTAGGGAACTTTGGGGCATTCTCAAACTCTATAAATAGAAGTGCAATTAGCCTTCCAAATCACCCCTCACAAATCACACGAGTTCCTCTCCTCAAAACCCTAACTCACGGCCGAAACCCTAATCACTCCTCTCGTCCGCCCTTTGCTCCTCCTTGCTCCACCGCTTGTCCGCCCCTGCTCAGCCCCTGCCTCAGCCGTGCTCAGCCGCTGCTCCGCCTTGCTCAGCCCTCACGGCCGGTCATCACCCTCCTCTTCTCGGCTTTAGTGAAGTTCTTCATTTTTATTTACTGTTTTGTGCCCTAATGGCCATGTGTAACTAATCTCATTATTCGGGCTAGGGTTTTATACATTGTGACGATGTTTTTGAGACTTGATTCTTAATGCTATATTCATTGTTTTACTAATTCTCGTGCATGAATTTCATGAATTATTGCTAGACTAGGCGGATACTTTGTCGTAAAATCTAGTTGCGCATATTTCTATATTAATCATCTATCTAATACTTTGTCGTTTGGATAGGTAGCACGTCTAGGTTAGATAACACCTTTGTCGGGTTATTAAACCTAGGGGAATTAGAAGCTTAACACCTTTGTCGGGTTAAGTTGTGGCGTAACACCTTTGTCGGGTTACTTGGGAAGTCACCTTTGTCGGGACAACCACACTTAGAAACACGAATTAGAATATTAGAAGTCAATGATAAAACAAGTCACAATCAAACCCTAGTCTGAATACTTCTCTCTGATATTTACAACCTAGTCTATTTCGTCAATTGCCTTTATTTCCTAAACTGTTACTCTCACCAATCGTTTCTTTTCTCTTCACAGAACAAAGTAGTAACCATCTAGCTTCCTTGGGTTCGACCCTTGCTTGACACTGTACTAACCCACAGTTCAGAGTAAGGAAAATATAAATTTAGATTTGCAGGTACAAACGACGACCTGTCAAATTTTGGCGCCGTTGCCGGGGAGCTAAGCACGGTGAATTTTGTTCTCTTTCCTTTTTCGTTTATTTATTTTTATTTCTGCTTATTTCGTATTTCTTGCTATTCGGTGAATTTTCCCAGTTTAATTATTTCGATTTCCTTGTTTTCCGATTTCCGTTTATTTCGATTTCAATTTCTAGCTTTTAGAGGGTTCTGTCACCAAGACTTACGAGTCTAAGGAGATTGGGTTTTAAGTGAGACCGCTGTGACTCCTCCAATCTCCTGGGGACCCTTTGTTGCTAGTCTGTTCTTGTTATTCGGTGCTTGCTATTCGGTGCTTTGCTATTCTGTGCTTTGCCATGTCTCATGCAGGAAGTAGAGTTGGTGGCAATAGCCGCGAAGAAGAAATCGAACAGGTCATCCGACACTTGGAAAGGGCGCTTTCGCAACATAACGAGCAAGGCCCGCTGAGACAGAATGGAGAGATCGGGGGAGCTGCCCCAGGACAACTGCAACACCAGCCGCTCCAACCACCATTACAACCTCAACCATACCAGCAATATCCCCAGTACCCGCCACCACCACCATATCAGCAGTACCCGCCACCATCTTCATATCAGCCATACCCTCAACCATATCACCAGTACCCGCCATCACCTTATCATCAGTATCCACAACAATATCCACCGCTACAATACCCTCCACACCAGCCATCCCCAGAATCCTTCCGACTTGGTGTCCGCGAGAAGCTTCGTAACTTTGAGCAATTCAGGGGCGAACCATTCTATGAGTACTATGCACGCTTCGATGACCTTCGGAGAAGCTGTCCACACCATGGATTCCCAAACTTATTTCTTATGCAGAGGTTTCTTGAAGGGATGATGCCACGTACGCGTAATATGCTCGATGCTGCAGCAGGTGGTTTGGTAATGAATCTAGGTATGTATGATCTCTGGAACCTGATATATGATGTGGCAGAAAGATCAAGACCAGGACGGGGTCAGATGCACAAAACGGATAATAATGCGCGGACAATGGAAGCTGATTCAGTGTAGATTTTGCACGACACTGCATTGGCCATGATAGATGAACCGGGGGCAGAGAACGAAGAAAATAAGTCAGAGGCCGTGAGCATCACACCCGAAGAAGAGCTGATAGAAGATTCTACCTCAGTGCAGAACATGGACGCCTCACCAATTACGGCTCGGACGTCTGAGGAATTAGTGCAAAATACAGAGACGTCCGCGGAAGATATATAGAAGGCCTCCGCGGACCGCACTGATGCAGTTAAAGAAACTCTAATTTCTGACCCTTATCTTCCATTCCCAATGCAGGTGATTGCTCCTAAGGACCACACGATCGAAAAGGATGAGCTTGAAGGCAAATTAGAGGCGAATCATGAGCCAGAGAAGTCAATGACGGAGTACTCACTCGTTACAGTTCAAGAAGAGCCGCCTGAAAAGTGTAAGATCTCAGGTGCCTTGACAGTCACCCGTGGTGTTGGTAAGACCCTCATACACCACTGCTTAATCGATTTGGGTGCTTATGTTAATGCCATGCCATACTCTTTATATTGCTCTTTGAATTTCGGACCATTGAAACTTCCTAAACTATTGGTAGAATTAGGAAGTACATTACATGTTCGCCCTGTTGGTTTACTTGAGGATCTAACGCCCCATGTTGGAGATCTTGTTGTTCCTGTAGACTCCTATGTTTTGCAGATAGGAGATGGTAGCAATAATGACCCTCGAGCACTTGTTCTTGGACGATCATTCATATCTACTACAAAGACGAAGGTTGACAGGAGAACATGCTGGATGTCGCTTGATGGCAAGAAACTGAACTTCCATGCCGACCGCCCATACATGAAGAAACGACCGAGACAAGGCGCGTTTGAATGGAAACCAGGATGGAGAAACACTAGAGCACGACTCGATGGACTAGTAGCTATGATGAAGGTGGCCTCGCCAGCTCAGAAGGATGTAAAGGCAAATCCGCCTTATCAATGGAGAGCAGAACCAAGTGAACAGCCATGTGAGCACGTTGGGCGAATTGAAGGAGCAGCTGAGAAGAAGTATGACCTCACACGCCCATGGGATCCTAACTTGTGATCCCTAAAGAGGTACCGTCGAGCCAACGACGTAAAACAAAGGCGCTTGCAGGGAGGCAGCCCTGCACCTTTCATTGTCTCACTTTATTTACTGTTTATGCTTATCTGAGTCTTATCATCACATTGTACTTGGGAGAGAAGATGATTTTTCATGCAGAGGCAGAGGCAAACAGATCCGAAACATTGGCATAAGATTGCATCCAACGCGAGTAGTTCACACCTTGAATAAATTGTGTCAAGAAACATGAGTGATGAGTCGAATTCTCGACTCGTTTACATACCCATTTACGAAGAGTTTTGGTCCATTCCCGATGCTATTGCGATGCCATTTGACTCTTTTCCTTGCATTTCAGGCTTGGAGCTACCATTCATTGAGCTCAGGACCTTGACACAAAAATTCGGGGAAAAATCGAAGATTTGAGCAATTTTAGACTGAAAGGTGCTCCAGTCGACCGACTGGGAAATTTCCCCTGCCCCAGTCGGCCGAGTCAGACGAAGCCTCAGGTGGCCTTCCAATCACACTTATCGAGTCGGTCGACTGGCACCTCCAATCGGTCGACTGAAGAAAAGCTTAGCAGAGCACAAGGCACGAGTCGGTCGACTGGGACCTCTAGTCGGTCGAGTTGCTCAGCACCTCAGATGGACCTGCAGGCGCCTCAATCGAGTCGGTCGACTGGACCAGCCAGTCGACCGACTGGCAAATCCCTTATCAACCACATTTCCAGCCCCAGTCGACCGACTAAGAAAACCAGCTCCCGCCAGTCGACCGACTGGAGCTACAGTACCGGAAAACCCTAACTTGGGCTATAAATAGAAAGTTTGAGATCCATTTTTTGGAGCTGACTTTTGGGGATTTTTTGCATTGATTTTGAGGAAGATCAAGCACGAATTCCAAGGAGGATTGAGTGAAGAAGAAGATCAACAACAAGGATTCTCATACTCTTCAATCTCAATTTGGTTTTGGATTCCTAAACTTCATCTCCTTCATTTGTTTTTGCTTGTAAACTCACTATGAGTGAGTAGTGACTTTGATTGGGGATTATTGATCCCCTATACAAGTTTGTGATGATGTAAATGCAATGGATGTTGATATTGAATGAGTTTGCACATGAATCTTCTTCATTTGAACTAAATGTTTAGAGTTGCCCATAAGGTGTTTGTGAAATGTCCTCAATGGGAACTTAGCTTAATTTCATGTTTGATGTGGCTCACGTTGATCAACATGAATTTAATGAAATGAATGGAGAGGCATTAGGACTTTTGTGTTACATGGCGACACTTGAATTCTAATGAGATTGGCTTGAATTTAACAAGAATGTGTTTATCTAGTCAATAGAGCGCGAGTGTGAGACTAGAAACGCATGTTCTATAGGGCTAATAGAGCGCGAGTGTGAGGTCCTATGCGAGGTGTAACCTCTTTATCCTAGGTTGTAGCGCGAGTTGAACTTAGTGTGAATGTTACATGGCTACAATCTACTCATGTGCACGCAAATTCATAATTGACATCCAATATCATTGTCATGATAATTGTCTAGGTGGGGAAGTAATCCCTAGTCATCTTTGATTGTTTACTTTTTCATTGTTAGAATCTCTCTTTTGGATAGTAAATCATTGCTATCAACCTCTTTCGAGGAACAAATCCCCCCCCCAAACCATAGACAATCTAGATTTAATCCTTAGCACAATTAGTTTAATCACCTATCTCTTGGGTACGACCTTGGGTTTCCCGAGTCGAAATATAAATGTTTTGATTAACCGTGATTAGCATAAGTATTCGGTATCCTTATTGAGTATTTACACTATATTATCGAGTGATCAAATGGCGCCGTTGTCGGGGATAGGTTAATTAACCATCGTGCTATTAGATTATCTAGTTTTGTTTGCTTTTCCTTACTTGGTAGCCATTGCTTGTGTTGATCTTGATTGTGTTTATTTCTTTTGCCGCTCATTGCTAAGAATTTCTTTTGTTCTCGCATGCAATTGAATGAACACAAGATTTTAAGGAAAGAAACAAGTAGCCACCGGTTCTTCTTCAAGTACTGCTAGACCTCCTCAACCTACCGTTAAGAGAGGGAGAGGTAGACCTCGTAAGAACCCTCTACCTCCATTGGGTCCTATTGCTTCTATTGTTCCACCGGCGTTCCAAGGGCCAAGACCTCGCTAACCTCCTCTCTTAAACCCGGCGCTTCATTTGCCACCGGAATTTATAATGGAAAACGAGAATGAGAACCACCCGGTTCTCCAAGGAGATAACCGTGATCGTCGGATTGATGGGGATGAAATGGAAAATCTTCCCGCCAGGCATAATGATGATATTGATGATCAAGACCCTCCCGCTCGTCAAAGAAACAACAGAAATTGGAGGTATGACGACGAGAATGATGAAAGGCCCGTGGGAGATTACATGACTCCCACCCTCGAGGGAAATGGTTCGGTTATTATGCCTCCCGACGAAGACGCTTTTGATTTCGATGTGAAATCATCCCTAGTGCACATGATTACCAATGATCAATTTCAAGGGGCCGGGAATCCCTCCAATCATCTAACTAACTTTCAAGAATATTGCCGGACCTATAAGCCGAGGAATACACCCGTTGAATATGTCTACTTGAAATTATTTCCTTCGTCGCTATATGGAGATACCAAAGAGTGGCTACAAAATCATGATCCGGGGACTTTTCATACTTGGGACCATTTAGCCACGGCTTTTCTGAACAAGTTCTACCCTCCTTCTAGGACCAAGAAGTTCACGGACTTTATTCGAACATTCTCCCAAAGGGACAACGAGCTCTTCCACCAAGCTTATGATCGGTTTAAACACTACTTGAGGGAGTGCCCTCATCATAATTTTAGAAAGGCCGATCTAATGCGTTACTTCTATTTGGGGATGAGTAAGGAGGCTAAGAACCAAATGGACACGGCTAGTGGAGGAGCTATAATGGAACTACCGGCTAGCCAAGGTTTCAAAATTGTGGACAAAATATCTTCAAATTCCGATAAATACCAAGGAGTCGACCACAAGAAGATGGGCAAGTCAAGAGATGATTCCTCGAATTATGCAACGAAAGAGCAAATTAATGAGTTATCAAAGAGGATGGAGTCTATGATAAGTATGGTGAATTCTGTAGAGGCAACTAAGCCTAAGGTCGATAAAGAGAGAACTTTGGCGCAACAACCTTGTTTCTTATGTGCTAGTACGAGACATTCTACCAAAAATTGCCCCGACGGTCGCTATGAGGACGATGATGATGGTTACGAAGAGGCACACTTTGTAAATCAACAAAGGAATTACAATCAAAATGCTAGTCCTACCACTAGAAATTATGAGCCTCCGCAAAAGAGAATGTCCAATGATTCTAACTTCCCTCCAAGGCCTCAAGGGCAAAGCAATTATCAAGGGAATTATCAAAGGCAAGGATATGGCTCTAACCAAAATCAAGGACAAAACTCCTAATCAAACCAAGGGCAGAATTCCTACTCAAATCAAGGCCAAGGCTCGAATCAAAATTCTCAATATTCTCAAGGAAATTATCAAAAGCCCTATCAAGCCAAGTCTAATATGAATGAGCAAGGAAATTCTTCCTCTAACTCTCAAGATACTTCTATGATGTCTATGTTGGCGCAAATGATGGAGGATAACAAAGAGAGCAAGGCGAGCACCCAAAGAATGGAAGCAAAATCGGATGAATTAGCGGCCGAAAACAAAAGACTTGCTAGGGAGAATACCCAATTGAAGCAAATAGGGAAACTTCCCTCTCAACCGGACGTGAGTTACATTGAGCACGTTGAAGCTATTACGTTGAAGAGTGGGAAAGTTTTGCCTACCCCTCAAGGGAAGCCTAGCTTGAAGGGCAAGGAAGTGGAAGGAGAAAATGCCAAGGAAAATTCAGAAGAGGAGCCTCAAGCTCCCATAGAGGAGGAAAAGGAGCACGAAGAGCCAATTCTAATGAGAAAGTATGTGCCCATGGTGCCTTTCCCTCAAAGATTGAACAAAAGCAAGCTCGATGCTCACTTTCAAAGGTTTGTGGAGATGTTAAAGAAGTTATACGTCACGCTCCCCTTCCATGAGGTAATCACACAAAACCCTACTTATGCCAAATTCTTGAAAGATATTGTGTCAAACCGTAGGGTGATTGAAGAGTCTAGCATGGTAGCTTTAAACGCCGAATGTAGCGCAATTGTGCAAAGCCGCATGCCTAGAAAAATGCAAGACCAAGGATCGTTCTCTATTCCTATCTCCGTAGGAAAAATTGAAATTGATCGAGCTTTATGTGATCTAGGTGCTAGTATTTCTTTGATTCCATATTCATTGTATGAAAATATTGACATGGGTGAGCTACATCCCACCACTATCTCTTTGAAACTAGCCGATAGGAGCTCTAGAATTCCTAATGGAGTCCTAAGGGATGTGCCTATTAAAGTTGGGAAATTTTTCATCCCCGTGGACTTCTATGTGTTAGATATGGATAGTGAACAAGAGACACCCGTCATCTTAGGGAGACCCTTTCTAAATACCGTTGAAGCGGTTATCAAATGTGGTGAAGGGTCAATTGAATTGAAGATAGGAAATGAAAAACTCAAATTTTTTATGAAAAATGCTATGAAAGCTCCTACTTCATCCTTTGAGTGCAATATGCTTGATATTTCTTGTGAAACTTTTGGGCTAACGTCTTTTGAAAGTGAAGTTATGGAGTTAAACGACTCTAGTACACTTTTTGCCTCTCTAATGAATATGGAAGATGAGGATATGGGCGACATCACTCTAGATGAAGGTGAGCAAGGGTTAGATGATCATGACATTAAGGAAGACCCGGTCCCAAGAGTTAAGGAATTCGAGGGAGAGTTAAAACTTCTACCTTCGAATCTAAGGTATGAATTTCTCGGGTCCAATCCTACATTTCCCGTGATAGTTGGTGCTACATTGAATGGGGATGAAACATCCAAGATTGTGAATGTGTTGAAGGCAAATAAAAAGGCCCTAGGTTACTCTATTGATGATATAACGGGGATTAGCCCTTCTCTTTGCATGCATAGAATTAATCTAGATGATGATGTGAAGCCTTCTAGGGAAATGTTGAGAAGATTGAACCCTAAACTAAGCGAGATAGTTTTTAAAGAAATCACCAAGCTAAGAGATGCCGGCATTATTTACTCCGTTCCGGACTCAGAATGGGTAAGCCCCATCCATTGCGTCCCTAAGAAGGGAGGACTCACGGTCGTTAAAAATGATAAAGGGGAATTAGTCCCTACGAGGACCATAAATGGGTGGAGAATGTGCATTGACTACCGTAAATTGAATAAGGCAACAAAAAGGATCATTTTCCTATCCCATTCATAGATCAAATGCTAGAAAGGCTAGCGGGACATGATTATTTTTGCTTCTTAGATGGATGTAGTGGTTTTTACCAAATTCCTATATTGCCAAATGATCAAGGAAAAACCACTTTCACATGCCCATATGGAACTTTTGCTTTTAGACGCATGCCTTTCGGTTTATGTAATGCACCGGGGACTTTTCAACGTTGTATGATGTCCATTTTTAGTGACTATATTGAGAAGTGCATTGAAGTTTTCATGGACAATTTTTCTATTCATGGCTCCTCTTTCGATGATTGTCTAGCTAATCTTTCTCATGTTCTTTCTAGGTGCATCGAGACAAATTTGGTGCTTAATTGGGAGAAGTGCCATTTTATGGTACAAGAAGGGATAGTTCTCGGGCATTTGGTCTCTAAGAGAGGAGTAGAGGTTGATAAGGCAAAAATTCAAGTTATAGAGCAACTCCCTCCACCGAAAAACCAAAAGGGAATAAGGAGTTTTCTAGGCCACGCCGGTTTTTACCGGCGGTTTATCAAGGATTTCTCAAAAATCGCAAAGCCGTTGACTCATCTCCTTTGCAACGATGTAGAATTCAATTTTGATGAAGGGTGCCTTGAGGCATTTGAAAAATTGAAGAAGAACCTTGTATCGGCACCCATTGTACAACCGCCAAATTGGGATCTCCCTTTTGAGTTAATGTGCGATGCAAGTGACTACGCCATCGGGGCAGTTTTGGGACAACGGGTCGAGAAGAAGCTTCATGTGATATACTACGTGAGCAAGGTGCTCGACAGTGCCCAGATGAATTATACTACCACAGAAAAAGAGTTGTTAGCGGTAGTCTACGCCTTTGAGAAGTTCAGGCCTTATCTCGTTGCAACAAAGACTATCGTCTACACGGACCATGCCGCTATCAAGTACCTAATGGCGAAGAAAGATGCTAAGCCAAGGCTTATCCGATGGGTCCTTCTCCTACAAGAGTTTGACATTGAAATTCGGGACAAGAAAGGAGTAGAGAATGTAGTGGCGGATCACCTTTCAAGAGTAGAGCTATATGATTCAAAACGGTTCTCGGCGCCTATCCAAGACTCTTTTGTCGGTGAATATTTGATGAGTGCCAAAGATGATGCCCCATGGTATGCGGATTATGTGAACTATTTGACGTGCAACATTCTCCTGAATGACCTCGATCATAACCAAAGGAGGAAGTTCTTGCACGACGTTTCAAGGTACTTTTGGGATAATCCGTTTTTATACAAGCTATGCTCGGATGGGATTTATAGAACTTGCGTGCCCAAGAAGGACTTCAAAGAAATCATAGCTTGTTGCCATTCTTCTTCTTATGGTGGCCACAGTTCAGCCTCAAAGACCACATCGAAAATTCTTCAGTCGGGATTCTATTGGCCGAGTATGTTTAAAGACACATACGAGTTTGTCAAGGCTTGCAATGAATGCCAACGAATGGGAAACATAGCTAGAAGGGAGGAGATACCTCAAAAGGGAATTTTAGAAGTGGAGATTTTTGATGTATGGGGAGTGGACTTCATGGGACCCCTACCTTCGTCTCAAGGGAATTCATTCATTCTAGTAGCGGTGGACTACGTGTCCAAATGGGTTGAGGCGATCGCTTCCCCTTCTTGTGACGCTAAAGTGGTGATCAAGATGTTCAAGAAGATCATCTTCCCAAGATTTGGAATGCCAAGAGCGGTGATAAGTGACAATGGTTCCCAGTTTAAGGAAAAAAGATTTGAGTCCATGCTTAAGAAATTTGGGATTTTCCATAGGTGTTCCACCCCTTATCATCCCCAAGCGAATGGTCAAGTCGAGGTGTCTAATAGAGAGATAAAGAATATCTTGACCAAGACAGTTGGGAAGTCGGGAAAAGATTGGGCATTGAAGCTTGACGATGCGCTTTGGGCGTATAGGACTACTTTCAAGACACTGATTGGTATGTCGCCTTATAGGCTAGTATATGGCAAATCATGCCATCTTCCAGTAGAACTCGAATATAAAGCCATGTGGGCAGTAAAAGAGCTGAATTTCGACACAAAAGCTTCGGGGGAAAAGAGGCTCCTTCAGCTTAATGAATGGGATGAAATCCGATTGGACTCCTACGAGAGTTCAAAAATCTACAAGGAGAGAACCCGGAGATGGCATGACAAGCTCATTTTGAAGAGGCAGTTCTCAGTGGGGGACACGGTTTTGCTATTCAACTCAAAATACAAGCTATTTCCCGGGAAGTTCAAGTCTAGGTGGTTTGGACCATATAGAATTCATAGAGTTTTCGACGATGGCCACCTAGAGCTAGTTGATAATCAAGGGAATTTATTCAAAGCAAACGGGCAGAGAGTCAAAATCTATCACGCTGATCATGGAGACCACAACATGTTGGAAGCTCCCTCTTGAATGACTAAGTGCTAATGCCGCTAGAGAAGGGATCCCTCTCGGGACTTCTCTTAGCGTGCTTCTCTTCATACCAAAGCCTCGGCTCGGTCTTGCCAAAACGTTAAACTAGGCCCTAACAGGAGGTAGCCCGGTTTGTGAGTTGTCCACTTATGCACAATAATTTGATATATATATGTTTGGCATGTGCTCTTTGATTTATGCATGTGAACTTGGTGCTCGCTTGGATGTAAAAATGCATGAATTGGTGTGCTTGGTGTGAATTTTGTGCTTGCATGAATTATCTTGATGATGGCAATGTCTTTGGTGTGGAGTTTTTGATCCTAGTTTGCGTTTGGTTAAAAAGCATGTTTATGCTAATGATTTTCTTTGGTTTGAATTGAAGTTGTATGATTATTCTGTGATGCTATTTCATGATGAGAGTGAAATTCTAAGTGTGGAGTTGGGGAGTTCGAAAAAGAAAGAAAAAAATTCATTGGAGTCAGAATTTGCCCCCAGTCGACCGACTGGGAGATGACCAAAAGGCCAGTCGGTCGAGTTGGAGACCTTTCAGCGGGGCACGTTTTTACTTCTATCGAGTCGGTCGACTCGCCTCCCAGTCGACCGACTGAGATTTCCATATCCAAAACCCAGCTTTCCCATTTCAAACTCATTCATTCTCGCCCGACTCAGCCCTTCTGCCCTCCTCCGATCCCGACTTCACCCACCCTCTTTCCGTCATCCTCAGACCTACTCGCATCTGCCTCGCCTTCGCCCTGCCATCATCCCGCCATCCAGCTCAGCCCGAACTAGCCGGCCAACCGTCCGCAACCCCGATTCGATCGGAAAAGCTTCCAACCGGCGGATCTCTTCGCTCCTGCACCTCCTGCCATTGTCCGACCATCCACCACACTCGAAATCCACCCAATTTCATTCCCCAACCGCTGGTTTCACTCGCCAAAGCCGATTTGAGAAACCCCTTTTTCGACCTAGAAATCGAATCCCAGTCGACCGACTGGCATTTGCCTGTTGCCCCAGTCGACCGACTAGATAGAAATCTCAGGGGTGCATTTTTGCTCAGTTTGATCCTCAGTTCTTCACCTCATTTCCATCATGCCTCGTGCCGGTCCCTCATCCATTTCCAAGTCCAAAGGCAAGGGAATTGCACGCGAGCCCTCGAGTAACGCTCCCATTAATCCTCACCATGAATCCGACGAGGATGACATGCCTCTCCTCACTCGCAAAAGGAAGCAGTTCAGAGCTTCACTGGAAGATACTAGCTCATCCTCGGACGAGGATTTTAATGCCCCACCGGTTTCTCCCAGACCCCCACCGAAGAAACCGGCACCGAAGAGGAGAGCTCCCGTGCCGCCCATCCCGAGAGAGCCATCTACTCCTTTGCCCCGAGCGCCCTCGCCCATTGCTGAGGCACCTCCAGCCACCGCCATTGTCCCGGTCGTGCCTCATGACGGACCTTTTGAGGGACCTTTGCCTTCACCGACCCCATACCCCTTCTCGGTGCCTTTGGAGTTTAGGAACGAGACTCACCGGACCCACCTTACCACTATCACAAAGAAGGGGAAGACCGCCTATGCCACCCTTTATCCAGATATGGGTCTCCTCCGATGCATTGATGGTGCAGTCACCGATGAGGTACATTCACGTCTTACACATTGTGGCTTGCATTTCTTGTTTTTTGGATGATTCGGGTTCCTACCAGAGGGTAGTGAAAGAGTTTATATGCTCGTTTGAATGGGTGAAGGAGGAGGAGGGGGATTTGCATGTATTGTATTGGGCATTTGTGTTGGGAGGACGGGATTTCAAAATTCGGGAGAGTGTGATTCGTGAGTGGCTTGGATTCCCTCCTCACGATGCTAATCCACGGAAATTCACTGAGCATGACCAGAGCAGATTCTGGAAGAGGATTTCGGGGTGGAATGAGTGGTTTATCTCGTCGTACAATTCTTCAGCGATCACTGACCCAGTGTGGAAGATTATCCACCATCTCATTGCTATAAATATTAACACTCGGACGGCCAAGGCTAGATCATTTACTCTGCCCGACATGGAGCTTATGCTCGCTATTGATTCCGGGGAGGTCACAGATTGGCTTGCTGTTCTTGCCACCCGCTTTGAGGCCATTGTGAAGGAGGGTGCGAGGAACCGGGCCTTGGGAGGAGGCTCTTTGATCACATTGATTGCCCTTAGGTGTAACTTCACCTTCGGCCATGAGGGATGTCCCAAGCCTTCCAAGAGTACTCTTACTCTTAAAACTATGAAGCGTATGCACATCGTGAAGAGGGACGGGAAGACTTGGGAGGTGGACATGAAGCCTCATCAGCCAGACCTCGTGACTAATGCAAAATATCGGAAGGCAGTGTTCAAGAGGGAGTTCCCACTTTACTGCAGTACCCATCTCACCCCTTCCCCTCTTGCCTCCCCTATCCGTTCCCCTCCTCCGGCCGACGATCCTGATTCCCCTATCCCTGAGGAGCCGCTCCATCCTGAGGACCTGCCTCCCGTTGATGTTGCTGTGGAGAGACCTTCCCCTGCCACAGATGACCTGACCGAGTGGAGACAGAGGACCTCAGCTGAGATTGCTGATTTGAGGAGTGGTTTGGCTAGCCTTGATGATTTCGTGAGAGTTGAGGCGCAGAGATCTTGCCAGGAGTGGGATTGGCTCCGGGCTACAATCATGTCCATGGTCAGAGGTCCTGGTGGCCCTGTTGTTTCTCCAGCTGCTCTAGAGGCTTCCATTCCTCGTGGCGCCTCCCCCTTGCCTACCACGCCAGCTTCCAGAGTCGAGGAGGCAAGCACACCACTCTCTGTGGGCACGATTGTGCATGAGGATCCCATTCGAGAGGAGAGTTCGCATTACACTGGTGCCACGATTCCGAATGAGGAAGGTGTTGGAGATTCTGCTAGAGCGTCCAGCCCAGGAGACGATGAGGCTACATCTTGAGCTTGTACTGCATGCTGTTCTACCTCTTGTCTTTGCTTTCTTGTCTTGATCATGTACTTGGATGATAAGTCGCCTTTTGGCGCAATTTTGGATGATGTTTGACATTTTGAGTGACATGCCCTTTACTTTTTTTTTGGTTGTATGCTTCACCTTATTTGATATTGAAGGTGTTTACCATTTTTGCTGTTCTTCCTACAGGACGTGCACATACATATTATTCTCTTGTTCAAAACTCACCTTCTTATCTTTATTTGCAACCAAAAGGGTATTTCTCACTCGCATGAGCTTTGTCAACGGTGCTTCAAACGAGGGGAGTTCCTATGCGCCTTTACCCTTATTTTATCATTCATTGCGCTTAGGGACTAAGCTTAAGTCAAGTGTGGAGTGGTTTCATGCGCATAGTTCACATGATTGCATGCTTTGCATATCATTTTTGATGGACACTTGCATCTTTTGCACCTTATCCCTACATGAGAGAGTTTTAACCACATAGGCTTGTGACTATCAATTCCAATTCCTATAAATCACATCTAGCCTATTTGCCACATTTATTGGATTTTGAACTTAGAACCGACCAAGTCCATTGAATGTGTATTCTTGAAAACCAATATCATTGCTATCTCTCGTCTATCTAATTCTCTAAGTATTTTCGTTGAAATACCTTGGATCAAGCTATAGCAAGCACTTCTAAAAATTCTTCGTGAAAAACCTAGATCTCTTGATTATTCCTTGGTGACTCGAGTTCTCTAACACGGTGCCTTGCTTATGTTTGCCCCCCGCACATTCTATATACTTCTTGAACATATTGTCATGTTTTAAGTGTGGAGATATTGAAAAAAAAATTCTGCTCCGCCTCTGCGGTACTTATGCGGTTAGGTGGGATGGTGGCACACATCATCCAATCTCTAGTCCAAATAGCCGGGAAAATAGACGAGCGACTCTCGGCTTGACTCGCGTCAAAAGGACAAGGATGAGTGAGAGCAGTTTTGAAAGTAATTAAAATAAAATAAAAATTAGAAAGAGACAAAGAAGAGAAAATAAGAAGCACTTAAAACTTGACTCTATGTTCATTGATGGACCAAAGTTATACGAGTCAGAAACACAGTAAAACCCCCCAAATTAGACTGTTTGTCTATCTAACTTCTACGTGTTAGTCCCGATATATTTCCACAGGGCATTTTAGAGACTGAAGTGAAAACACGCTAAGGAGAGGATTTTACGCTGAAAAGATAACAAGAGTCAATCCAAGGTCAAGATCATATGCCGACTGAAGAAATATCAAGGATCCTGACGTTGAATTGACCAGAACAAATTAATCAGAGGAATCAGGAGTGGAGTCAAGACAGCCCGGGGAAGAAATACATTGACAGTTTTGTGAAAAGACTGCACAAAACTGTACAAAACTCACATTTGGGCAAGATGACCGGCCACCACTCAAGGAGGTGGCCAAGGGAGGAGCTCCTCCCCCTTGGGCCACCGGCAACCGGCGGCTAAGGGAGGAGGGACCGGCGGCTTTACTATTCTGCCACTTGTCACCTCCTCCTCCTCCTCCCTTCTCCTCCCTTGGATCAAATGCACATGTCCACCATCTCCACCACCCATCTCCTCCCATTTTGGCTATAAATACAAGCCTCCTCCTCCTCATTTCAACACACCAAATCTCAATTTCACTTCTCTCTCTAGAAGTTGTAATATTTGTAACGTTGTAATCTTGGCTTTGGAAATAAAGGATAGCTCCCTTGGCGCTTCAACGGTTGTAAGTATTAATTTTAGTATTTATTTAACTGTTGTCTTTAATTCCTTAGTATAATGTTTAGCGCGATGAATAGTAGCTAAACTTGTAGTTCGGTCTAAGGGGCGCACTTGTATTATAAAATGTTTTAAGACTATTAACTTAGTGTCTAGTCTAAGTATTCAAAACTTATTCTATGTGCCATATATTAAGTCAGAACGTCCAAGGTAGAGTGGATGCTTGGAATGGCAAAACTCTACAGCGGGGTTCGTAAACTTGTACGGATAAGTGGATGCTTGGAATGGCAAAGCTTATCTGAGAAGTTTGACTCATCTTAAACACCATTTGGTTGATCGGGAATGATTGATCAAATGGATGCACATAGGCTAATATAACCGGGAATGGAGTATTAGTCTAAATAGAATAAGTGTTCTACGTCCTTGGAATAGGCTAGACAGTGTACGCAAATCGAGTGCTTGGAATGGCCTTGATACACCGTTTGAATACTTAGGAGAGTCACTAAAGGTCAATGATAAACAGGATATAATACAAGTCCCCTGAAACCGAACATTTCTCTTTAATTATAATCTATAATTTACTTTCCAGTATTAAAATCAACCAACCAATCAATCAATCAATCAAAATAGCTGGTAGCTTTAAAACCAACCGACCGACTTCAAACACACTCCCACGCTGCGTAATCCCCCCGAAGAACAATTATTCCCCTGGTTCCCTTGGGTTCGACCCCTACTTACCAAGTACTACCCAGTAGTATAGTTGCGAGTAGCGGACTATAAATTTATTTGCACAATCGCTTTGACGACAAGCAGTTCTGTCAAATTGGCGCCGTTACCGGGGAACTAGTCATCGGATAACTGTTCTTCCCTCCCCTTTCTTTTTCTTTCTTTCTCCTATGTCATTACCCGTTACGCATGCATGGACAACGCGATTCCTGCCCCTGTTCGGAGGAACGGAGGGAGAAGACCCTGTACAGCACTGCCGAAACTTCCACCAAGTCTGCCACAACATCAAACCTGAAAACGAAGTGTTAGAAGAGTTTAAGCTGAAATGCTTCAAATTCTCTCTAACCGACTTCGCCACGATATGGTACTACACATCCACCGCATGCAGTGCAGAACATTTCGTAGACCTCTGCGTTCCGTTCTTGAAAGAATTCTCCCCACCATCTTTACGCCAAGAAACCCGCGAGAAGATCCTGAACCTTCAACAATCCCGGGATGAGACTTTAGACGAATACTACATGAACTACGATGCCATCGTCTCAAGCTGCCCGCACCATGGATTCACGAAGAAAATTCTTCTCCAAAAATTTCTTCATGGGATGAGGTCCGAAGAGCTGGGAAGAGTCAACGAAGCTATGAGAAGGTCTGCCGCAAACCTCACCATTGCAGACATGTGGTACCTAATAACTGGCCTAGCCGCGGCCACAAGACGAGTTCCCCACACTGACGAGGAAATGCAGACAGAAGAAGCTGACCCTGAGGCTGACAAAGAAGAAACCACCGAGCCGTCAGAAGAGACTCCCGAACCATCCGAGGAATCAGACATGGAAAGCACCGGAAGCAACGAAGTAGAAGTCCAGAACACCACTGACGAACTGCCTATTCCATACCCGACTATCATTACCCAGGCAACTGAGACTATCTACGATCAGTTCTTCACGAACCAACATTACGAGGCAGAACCGAGCCTCATGAGGCCTTCCCGACTTTTCCCCTTAATTAATGAGCAAGTCGCCGCGAACTATGCGATCCAAGAAGAAGCTCAAAGGAGAATGGGAAAAGGGCCCGAGCAGAATGACTCCTACATGGAGCACGCTTACGCCATGACTGGACAAGGCAGCCCTAAACAGGAGAACACCCAGTTCAAAAAGCTGATAGTGAAAGGTCCCTCGCCTTCTCAGAGACGTTGGAAGGAGATACCATCAGAACTGGACCCAAACCCGTCATCTGATAAAAAATCAGGAAGACTCACCGCAAGAATCAAAGTCGGTGGAATCAAGAAGTTTGACCTCAGCCACCCATGGGACCCAAACCAATGAACCACAAACGAGGTATCGTCGAGCCAACGACGTTAAACAAGTGCACTGGTCGGGAGGTAACCCGACACTATCTTACTTTTCCGCACTTTAATTTCTGTCATTTAAATTCAGTATTTAGTTTTAAGCTTGCATGACTTTTGAACTGAGGCACGCCTTCGTTCAAAAGTGGGGGGTGAGAACCACCTGTGTACATAAATAACATGCAGCTGTTTTTCTTTTTTTAGTAAGTACCTTTTTGAAAATATGAACTTAAGAATGTGAAAAAGATAAATCATAATTCATGCATTAACCTTGTGAAAATTCAACTGCTTAAAAACTTAGAATGTAACTTTCCATTTGTCCTTTGTGCTGAGATAACTAGGGATGTGGAGTTGATATAAACTGCCCTAGAGAGGCTTGGCAAGCAATCAAAGGATCAGATCAAACTATATGGTTTTCGAAGTCAGTGGAGGCTGCACTTCGGGTTTTCAGTGAATAATTGAAGTCAACTCCGCCAAGAAGCATCTATGCAAAGGCGAGGACGGGAATCAGACCGTCCTCTCTCTAGTCAAAATAGCCGAGAAAATAGATGGGCGACCCTCATCTTGACCCGCGCAAAACGACAAAGACGAGAGGAGCGGGGAGGTATTTCCATAGGCTTGCGGGCGATGATTGGACCTCCCAAAAAGGCTTGAGAAAATGGACTAGCAGTCACAAAAAGGCGAAAAGCTCAATGAAGCAAATCAAAAGAGGCCAAAGGCCCAAAATTGTGAAGGTTTTAACCGAGCAAAAGTGAAGCACTCAAAAAGTCAAATCAAAGGCCAAAGGCCGATTCACTACAACAAAAAAGTAGTCCCTCGCCAAAGAAGAAAATCAAGAAGGCTCAACTCACTGAAACCCGAATCGAATCACGTGCATGAGAAAGCTACAAGAAAACCATATAGTAAGAGACGATCCCAAGATCGCAGTCCAGGAGCCTAAAAAGGGCTATCTCCCGAGACATCCAATATAATTTGCATCTCAGCACGGAGGTACAAGTATTAAGTTTCTTCTATTTATTTACGCAGTTTAATTTGGTAATAAGTAAGCAATGCATGAATTAGGATAGATCGAGTACCACAGTCTAATTTTCATATTCCAAAGCCAAACTTAGAACTTACGCCCTTTAATAGCATTGTTCGGGACGAACAACTAAAAGTGGGGGGTAATCTGATGGACCAAAGTTATACGAGTCAGAAACACAGTAAAACCCCCCAAATTAGACTGTTTGTCTATCTAACTTCTACGTGTTAGTCCCGATATATTTCCACAAGGCATTTTAGAGACTGAAGTGAAAACACGCTAAGGAGAGGATTTTACGCTGAAAAGATAACAAGAGTCAATCCAAGGTCAAGATCATATGCCGACTGAAGAAATATCAAGGATCCTGACGTTGAATTGACCAGAACAAATTAATCAGAGGAATCAGGAGTGGAGTCAAGACAGCCCGGGGAAGAAATACATTGACAGTTTTGTGAAAAGACTGCACAAAACTGTACAAAACTCACATTTGGGCAAGATGACCGGCCACCACTCAAGGAGGTGGCCAAGGGAGGAGCTCCTCCCCCTTGGGCCACCGGCAACCGGCGGCTAAGGGAGGAGGGACCGGCGGCTTTACTATTCTGCCACTTGTCACCTCCTCCTCCTCCTCCCTTCTCCTCCCTTGGATCAAATGCACATGTCCACCATCTCCACCACCCATCTCCTCCCATTTTGGCTATAAATACAAGCCTCCTCCTCCTCATTTCAACACACCAAATCTCAATTTCACTTCTCTCTCTAGAAGTTGTAATATTTGTAACGTTGTAATCTTGGCTTTGGAAATAAAGGATAGCTCCCTTGGCGCTTCAACGGTTGTAAGTATTAATTTTAGTATTTATTTAACTGTTGTCTTTAATTCCTTAGTATAATGTTTAGCGCGATGAATAGTAGCTAAACTTGTAGTTCGGTCTAAGGGGCGCACTTGTATTATAAAATGTTTTAAGACTATTAACTTAGTGTCTAGTCTAAGTATTCAAAACTTATTCTATGTGCCATATATTAAGTCAGAACGTCCAAGGTAGAGTGGATGCTTGGAATGGCAAAACTCTACAGCGGGGTTCGTAAACTTGTACGGATAAGTGGATGCTTGGAATGGCAAAGCTTATCTGAGAAGTTTGACTCATCTTAAACACCATTTGGTTGATCGGGAATGATTGATCAAATGGATGCACATAGGCTAATATAACCGGGAATGGAGTATTAGTCTAAATAGAATAAGTGTTCTACGTCCTTGGAATAGGCTAGACAGTGTACGCAAATCGAGTGCTTGGAATGGCCTTGATACACCGTTTGAATACTTAGGAGAGTCACTAAAGGTCAATGATAAACAGGATATAATACAAGTCCCCTGAAACCGAACATTTCTCTTTAATTATAATCTGTAATTTACTTTCCAGTATTAAAATCAACCAACCAATCAATCAATCAATCAAAATAGCTGGTAGCTTTAAAACCAACCGACCGACTTTAAACACGCTCCCACGCTGCGTAATCCCCCCGAAGAACAATTATTCCCCTGGTTCCCTTGGGTTCGACCCCTACTTACCAAGTACTACCCAGTAGTATAGTTGCGAGTAGCGGACTATAAATTTATTTGCACAATCGCTTTGACGACAAGCGGTTCTGTCATTCATCCATCATTATTCATTTGTGCGGGTGCATCATTTGTATTGTGTGCTAGTTGGAATGACTCTTGGACGACCCATGTGCTTGCACGGGAGTGTTCATTTGTTTTATGACTTGTGTGTAAAGAACTCTCGTGTCGAACTCCTCTTCCCTTAAGGATTACGGCTTAAGCGCCTAAAACTTGGGAATGAGTTCCAGGTCGCAAACCCGTGGACTAGTGATCAGTCGATATTTCGACTAATTATTCACTACATTCGACGAAGGATCACGTTCATTCTCCCAGCAAATTGTCTATATTTGATGTCTTTCTCTAGTGTTTCAGGTAAAATCGACATATCGTCACTCCTTGGAGCCAAAATGTCGAAAGAACAGAAAGATCGATCGAAAAAGACCAAAAACCGAACTTGTGCAAGAGCAGACCGTTACAGGCCTCAGAGCCCGTTACAGCTTGGACTGTAACGGGTGTAACGAGACTATTTTTCTCAGAGATTTCAGCCTTGCCCGTTACAGCCGTTACAGGCTCGGCTGTAATGGGACCGTCGGCTGGCAAAAACTACAAGTTGTTTCTAAATTCAATTTTTGGGCTTTTCGGGCTTTTTAGACGGTCTATATAAAGAAATACAAACAGAATAGACTGGTTGTTGATTCTTTGGAGAAAAACCCTAACTTGGGAGAGAAGACAGAGCTTTCAAGCGTGAGGATCAACGAGTCAATCGTCTACGGTTTATTCGTTTCTTCCTTTCATATTACACTGTTTTTGGTTAATCGCCATGAATAGCGAGTAGTCTTCCCTATTCCGGGATCCTACGGATCCCGTGCTATGTAACCCTAACTCTCATGTGATCAATTAAAGTTTTTGTTTATGCGAATCGATTATTCAATTTCAATGTGTGCTTAATATTATCGTTCTATGCATGTATTTACATCAAAGGGTATGTTTGCATTGGTAGAACGTATTTAGGTTATATGCCGAAAGGTGGATGGGCCTTAGGGATTAACCGGAATGCATGAAATTGATATTAGGTCATTGAAATCGTTGGTAATCCGTGGATGGGCGGCGTTCAACGATGGAGATTAATCTAGACAATGATCCGTGGATGGGCGGCTTGTCTAGTGTTATTTCGGTTATATTCCATATTCGATAGCATAAATATTTAACTTGCCATGATTGCATGATAGTGGGGTTAGCACGGGTGAAGTACGGATTCTGGGATTCTTTCTCTGAATTAATACAACCATTAATTTTCTGCCATTTAATTTCTACAATTTACAAACAATCAAACCTTTGTCATTCGGAATAGCTAAATAGGTCACTTGTTACCTAGTACTCACACGCATTGCTCCTAGGATCAACCCTTGGCTTACCAAGGATTATAAATTTTGTTTGACTGTAATTTGACCCCTAAAACTCACACTTTGACAACTATAAAGGGTTAAAAATACGCTTGTAAAAATGGCGCCGTTGCCGGGGAGCAGCGTTTAGTGTGATATTAGATTTAACTTGTGTAGTTTAGACTATTCCCCCTTACTTGATTTCTGATTTTTCTGTTGTGATTTCTTCGCTCACAGTTTTTCTTGGTTTTTGCAGGTTCTATCAAGTTCATGCCAAGGAAAGCGCTCAAACAGAAAAAACAGATTCAGATTTCAGACGACGAAGCACCGGTCCAACGAAAGTTCAATCGTCAGGCCCAGAACGAAGCTCGGCAGCTACAAGCGTTGAATCGTAATTTCGCAGCAATGGCTATGAATAATAATTTGCTAAACGGAAGGGTCGAAGATGGACAACAGCCATGAGTGCAACAACCAGTGCGCAGAACTCTTGGAGATTACACTACTACACGCGTCACTGGATTCCAGTCCGCTATTGCACCGCCCGGAATAGAAGCTAATACTTGGGAGCTGAAAACCGGTCTCATTCAGATGGTGCAGAATAATCAGTTCTCAGGACGGATTAATGAAGACCCTCACCAGCATCTCAAGCGTTTCGTTCAGATGTGCAATACAGTGAAGACCAATGGGGTCCCTTCAGAGTCGTACTACCTCAGACTATTCCCATTCTCCCTGTCCGACAAAGCCAGCAGTTGGCTAGATAGCCATGCAGATGGCACGTTTACTACATGGAATAGGCTGGCCGAAGCTTTCCTTCAGCAGTACTTCCCACCATCAAAGACAGCTCATTTCAGAAATAAGATTATATCATTTCGGTCTATTGATGGTGAGACTCTGTACGACGCTTGGGAGAGGTACAAAGAGCTGACGAGGATGTGCCCGCACCACAATCTAGAGCAGTGGCAGATTATTGACACCTTCTATCAGGGGATCGATCAAGGGATGCGTACCTTAATCAATCAAGCAGCAGGTGGGGGACTGAACCAAGTCCCGCTAGAAGACACCTATGAAATTATAGAAAGGGCAGCTCAAGACTACCACCTCTGGACGAGTGATCGAGGTAACCCTAGAGACAGGAAAGGTGTGCAGGATTTATGCCGAGCCGAGAGCACCACTGATATTGCTCGGTTGGCTGATTCAATGAAGATACTTTCCACCGAGATGCAGAATATGAAGCTAGCAAACAGCATGAAATCCTCAGACGTCGCTCACGTTGGCGTGTACTGTCAGATTTGTGGCTATCCTTCTCACTATGCAGATAGTTGTCCGGTGATCGGAACAGATAGCAACGGTAATCAGGAGGACGCAAACTACGTCGGGCAGAATAATCAGGGGGCTGGTCCCGGCTATGGACCTCCCACGAACAGGTGGGATAATCCGAACAGGAATAATCCTAACTTGTCTTACAAGCCCCAGAACCCGGCGCCTACTGGTTTCCCGTACAAACAGCAGCAAGGCAATGCACCGTATCAGCCTCGAGGCCAATACAACGTTCGAGCTCAAGAGCAGAACAATACT
Source organism: Rhodiola kirilowii (assembly GCA_033675215.1). Taxonomy (NCBI): domain Eukaryota; kingdom Viridiplantae; phylum Streptophyta; class Magnoliopsida; order Saxifragales; family Crassulaceae; genus Rhodiola; species Rhodiola kirilowii. The sequence goes on from CM066201.1 coordinate 10,669,940, forward strand.
TCCTATCAGCCGAAGCCTCAGTACAACAACCAGTCGCAAGGGCAGCAAAACCAGAATTCAGGTGGCTACTCATATCAGCCGCAGCAGCCTAAGCAACAAGAGACTGGCGGATCATCTAGCTTGGAGGCCATGATGGCTAGTTTCATGGCAGAAGCAGATAAGCGGGCTCAAGAGCAGGACAGACGTGTGAAAGAGCTCGAGCAGACGATCCGGATGATAGGAAATCAGGTTGCTCAACAAGCAGATTCAGCACATAGAGAACTTGGGAAACTCCCTTCAAAACCAGAGCACAATCCTAGGTAATCGGTGAATGCCATTACACTCCGAGGCGGCAAGCAACTCGAGATGATACCAGCTCAAACCACTCGAAATTCTGCAGAAAAATCAGCGCTAAATTCTGCGCTTGATGAAGAAGAAACATCAAAAGAAGCTGAAAACCGAGAAGAAAATTCTGCGCAGACAGTGGAGCCGGCTCCTTACAAGCCTCCAGTCCCATACCCTCAGCGACTCAAGGGTGATAGGAGAGACAAAGAATTCATGAAGTTTGTGGATAAGATTCGCACTCTATACATCACTATGCCCTTCACAGATGCAATCACGCAGATCCCGACATATGCCAAATTCATGAAGGAGATTATGACTGGGAAACGGAAGATAGACGGGACCGAGACAGTAGCTCTAAGTGAGGAGTGCAGCGCTGCCATGCACGTACCCATGCCACCTAAGCTTAAGGATTCAGGGAGTTTTTCTATTCCTTGTGATATTGGTGGTCTTACTATTCGTCGTGCATTGTGTGATTTAGGTGCTAGTGTGTCTATCATGCCGTACTCTCTGTATTCTAAACTGAACTTGGGTGATCTCTGTCCTACTAACATCTCCATTCGCCTTGCGGATCGTTCTTGTAGACTCCCGAAAGGGATTCTGAAGGACGTACCCGTTAAGGTGAAGAATATTTATATCCCTACTGATTTTATCGTGCTAGAGATTTCAGAGGACACTGATATCCCAATCATTCTTGGTAGACCATTCCTTTACACAGCTAGGGTTGTTATTGATATGGATAGGGGTTCTATCGCCTTGCGAGTAGGCAGCGAACGTGTTGTCTTTTATTTACCTGATATGTGCAGAACTCCTAGTCTTCTTGTTGACTGTGATGTGTTAGACTCTGTTGATGTTGATCAGCCAATTTCACTGACCTCTATTGAGTCTTACAAGGTTGTACCAGGCTGCCCTATACCGATGGATGTCTACGCCATGAGCATAGAGGGTGCGGACGCAGCTGATGCCGCAGGAGACACGAGTAAGGAATCTTGCACGGTAGAGCTGAAACCTCTACCTGCAAGTCTCAGGTATGAATTTCTGGGCCCTAACTCAACCTACCCGGTGATTGTTAATGCTTCTCTGACTGATGTAGAAACCCGGAGGTTGCTTGATGTCTTGCAAAAATATATGCCAGCCCTAGGCTATTCCATAGACGACCTCAAGGGGATTAGCCCTGATTTGTGCATGCATAGAATTAACCTTGAGGACGATGCTAGACCTAGTAGAGATGCCTTGAGACGCTTGAACCCCAAATTGACTGATGTTGTTAAGAAGGAAATTCTGAAATTATTAGATGCCGACATCATTTATTCTGTTGCTGATAGTAAGTGGGTAAGTCCTGTGCACGTTGTCCCGAAGAAGGGAGGTTTAACTGTTGTACGAAATGAAAACAATGAATTAATTCCTACTCGTACTGTGACTGGTTGGCGTATGTGCATTGATTATAGGAAATTAAATAAGGCTACTCTCAAAGATCACTTTCCTTTGCCTTTCATTGATCAAATGTTAGAACGTCTAGCGAAGCATAAATTTTTCTGCTACCTCGATGGTTATAGTGGATTTTTTCAGATCCCTATACACCCCGAGGACCAGGAGAAAACGACTTTTACTTGCCCTTTTGGCACATTTGCTTATAGACGTATGCCTTTCGGTCTTTGCAATGCACCAGCCACATTTCAACGTTGCATGATGGCAATTTTTTCTGATTTTCTGGAACACACCATGGAAGTATTTATGGATGATTTTTCGATGTATGGTTCCTCATTTGATTCGTGTCTCTCTAACCTTGCTGATGTTCTTAGTCGTTGTGTTGACACTAACCTGGTATTGAACTGGGAGAAGTGTCACTTTATGGTGCAGGAAGGTATAGTTCTTGGACACATGGTCTCTCACAGGGGAATCGAGGTTGACCGCGCAAAGGTAGAGGTGATTGAAAGGCTGCCGTCACCAAAAGACGTAAAAGGGATCAGGAGTTTTCTTGGGCACGCTGGATTTTACAGGCGATTTATCAAGGATTTCTCGAGGACAGCAAAGCCGCTCACTGATCTTCTTTGTCAGGAAGCTGAGTTTAAATTTACCAATTCTTGTTTAAATGCTTTCAACAGTCTAAAAACTGCTCTTACTTCCGCTCCTATAGTGCAGCCTCCCGATTGGGAGTTGCCGTTTGAACTAATGTGTGATGCTAGTGACTTTGCAGTAGGAGCAGTTTTGGGGCAGCGCATCGACAAGAAACTACACGTAGTTTACTACGCCAGCAAGGTCCTCGCCGGAGTAGCAGTCAATTACACTACCACCGAGAAAGAAATGCTAGCTGTTGTCTATGCTTTTGAGAAATTCAGGCAGTACATACTGTGTTCGAAGACCATAGTATACACCGATCATGCTGCTATCAAATATCTGCTTTCGAAGAAGGAATCCAAACCTCGTCTTATCCGTTGGGTTCTCCTCCTCCAGGAATTCGACATTGAAATCAGAGACAAGAAGGGTGCAGAAAATCTGGTTGCAGATCACCTGTCACGCCTCGAGCTAGGAGAGCTCAACCGCGAAGAGGACAAGCTCCCGATAAATGACTCTCTAGTGGACGAACAGCTTATGCACATTGATGTGGACAATGTCCCGTGGTACGCAGATTTCGTTAACTACCTGGCCTGCGGGATCCTCCCTCCCGACCTCTCGCACAACCAGAAGAGGAAATTCCTCTCTGACGTTAAAAGGTACTTCTGGGATGATCCTTTCTTGTATCGATTATGTGCTGACGGCCTCTACAGGACTTGTGTCGACGAGGACCACATTCCATTTATTCTAGATTGATGCCATTCCTCACAGTACGGTGGATACGGTGCTGGTTCGAAGACAGCGACGAAGGTGCTCCAGTCTGGTTTCTTTTGGCCTTCATTGTTTAAGGATGCACACGAATTCGTCAAGGCCTGTGACCAGTGCCAGAGGACAGGTAATATTTCGAAGCAGCAAGAGATGCCACATCAGAGCATTCTCGCAGTGGACTTGTTCGATGTATGGGGGATTGACTTCATGGGACCATTCCCACCTTCTTACGGAAATCAGTATATCTTGGTAGCAGTCGACTATGTTTCTAAGTGGGTTGAGGCAGTTGCTACTCCCACTTGCGACGCCAAGGTGGTCATCAAAATGTTTCAGAAGGTGATTTTCCCTCGGTTCGGAGTACCCAGAACAGTCATCAGCGATGGTGGATCTCATTTTAAAGAAAGAAACTTCGAGACGTTTCTGAAAAAGTATGGAGTGTATCATAAAACTGGCACCCCTTATCATCCTCAGACCAGTGGACAGGTAGAGATCTCTAACAGAGAGATCAAGAGCATATTGGGAAAGACTGTTTCAAGCCACAGGAAAGACTGGGCATCCAAGCTGGATGACGCACTGTGGGCATACCGAACTGCATACAAAACACCTATCGGTATGAGTCCGTTCAGACTCGTCTATGGAAAAACCTGCCACTTACCGGTCGAACTCGAGTACAAGGCGTTATGGGCTATTCGGGAGCTGAATATGGACATGAAAGCAGTAGGAGAAAAGCGAATACTGCAGCTCCACGAGCTTGATGAAATTCGACTAGATTCATATAAGAACGCTCGGATTTACAAGGAGAGAACGAAGAAATGGCATGACAAGAGGATCGTGCGCAGAGAATTCAACGAGGGCGAGCGAGTTCTTCTCTACAACTCCCGTCTTAGATTATTTCCTGGGAAATTGCGCACAAAATGGAGTGGCCCTTATACAGTAGAACGAGCACATCCAGACGGGCATGTAGAAATCAGTGTGGAAGGAGGAAAAATAATGGTAGTCAACGGGCAACGCCTCAAGCACTACCACGTTCTGAAGCATCTTGCACCTCCTGACGGGATTGATGATAATCTACTTCTCGGGAAGGGATCTCAGCAAGGGACTTCCCGAGAATGCTCTTAATACTACCACCCTTGATATGTCTCGCCAAGACGTTAAACTAGGTCTCTTCGGGGAGTAACCCGCGCTGTAAGTTTTATTTATTTGCATTTTGCATTGTACGATTTGTGTGTGAACTATGCAGGAATCAAAGTGTGGAGTGAACGGCTTTGAATTTTCAGAAAAAGACAGTTTCGGCAGAGAATTCGGTCTGTCCTGTTACAACCGTTACACATGGACTGTAACGGGCTAAGAGGAGCTGTAATGGGCAGGCGTGCAAACAGAGAATCTGGGGTGACCCGTTACAGCCGTTACACATGGACTGTAACGGGAAGAGCGAAGCTGTAACGGGCGAGGCTTTTGGCAGAGGATTTGAACCATCCCGTTACAACCGTTACAGCCGTTACAGGCTTGGTTGTAACGGGCTGTTAGTCTCCTTCTCCAAATTTGGTTATGAAACCCTAAATTCCCAATTTTTCCCAAATCTCACAAACTCCAATTCCTCTCTTTTCCTGCACCGCCGCTCGCTCCCAACCTCACCCTCCGACCAGATCCGGCATCCTCCCTCATCCATCCGTCCGGCATCTTCCCAGCAACCGCAATCCGTCCACCCCTCCTCCTTTCCCACGGCCGCAATCCGTCCGACCAAATCCCTAGCCGAAACCCCAATTCCAACCCTAACCCTAACCCTACCACTCTAATTTTCGGCCATCCCTACACCTACCATGGCTAGATCAAGTGCTACACACAATTCCGCCAGTAACCCCTCCTACAGCCGCTCCGGCCGCGTCAACCGAGCTCGCCCGCCTAGCACCTCCACTGCCATCATCCCAGCACCACCCAATCAGTCCCGGTACTACCCGCTGACTAATGCGGGTCGATTTGACACACCGGCGCATCAGGACCGTTACGACAGAATCCTGTCAACAAAATCGGTAAAACCTACTCTCATCCCTTGCATTGAAACTCTTGTGGATTTGAAGCGGGATATTTATTCACAATGCCGTAGTATGTTTATCGCCTCCGGGCTTGATATCTTGTTTGCTAGCCGAGTCAAATCTACTTATCCTATGTTAGTCAAGGAGTTTTTGGCTACCTTCGAGATTGTTGGCAGTCCATTGAAGGTAACTCATTGGACATTCGAAATCGGGCACCAACCATACACTATGTCCAAGGACGAAGTCTGCGAGGCTTTGGGATTTCCTTTAGAGGGATTTTGTGGCGAATATAGTACTGAGGAGCGGTATGAGTTCTGGAAGAGTATTTCTGGATTTGACTACTATTTCCGGTCCGGATGGGGTGCTGCAAGCATCAAGGAGCCAGTGTGGAAGATTATTCATAGAATTGTGGCTTTAGGCATTAATGCTCGAGTCGAGGGTGCCACTGTGATTTCTAACCCCGACTTGGATATTATGATCTCGATGAGCAGAGAGATACCAGTTGACTTCTTTCAGATCCTCAGTGGGAGGCGGCTATTTTATTTCTATGCTCGCCGAGTCTCGAGGATGGGATCTCAGCTCCCTGTACGGGACCGAGACTGATTTGGATTTGCATATGGACCGCATCCTTCTCTATAAATTCATTAAGCCAGACGGGGAGTGGGCTCATAACCCCGAGCTTCAGAAGGGAGCAAAGAAGCGCCGCATTGATAGGGCACAGGCCAGGGTAGCCTCCCCTTCGCGCGAGCCTGCACCAGCTGAGGAGGTCCAGCCTCCGCAGGATGATGTTGACATGGACGAGGCACAGGAGCCTCAGGTGGATGTGCCTAATGAGATGAATCCAGCAGCCCCACCGGTCCCTCCACTGCAACCTCCTGTTGATGATCAGTTCCCGACCACTTACGAAGAGCGTTTCGCGCGCCTGGAGGCCAACCAGATGCGACTTTCCGCGCAGGTTCATCAGATGGCAGAAGTGCAGACTCAGATGATGAGTTATCAGCGCCAGATTTTGGCTAGCCTAGCTCCGATTATTGCTACGCAGAGCCGACTTTCTGTATCCCATAATCAACTCCGGGACGACTTCTCTGATTTCAGGACTCACGCCATCAGGGCACGGGATTGGGATCATGGCGCTTTATCCACTCTTCTTGAGCATGTCGAGCTCGATTTCCCTCCACCACCTGGCCGTGAGGGTGGTCCCTCTCATCCCACTGATGCTTTTGACGATGGGGCTAGCTAGTTCCCCTTTCGGATTTTATTATGCTGATTTTCTTCTTGCCATATTGTCAGTATTTGCTGCATTTCACATCATTGTACGCTGACTTTTGGATATTATTCACTGCTTTCTTCTTATTCGATGTTTGAGTTATCCCATTATTGTTGCTCATCTTTACTCGCATCATTCATTTTTCCATTCGTTTTGCGATTATCGATGCTAACTTATACATTGTGCAGCTCTATATTTTTATTCTCACTCTACAAGCTCACAGGTCATATTTCACTCACCAGCCATCGTTTAATCTCCATGGACATCGCGTCATCACACACGAGTGAAGTTCCTATGCACTTTTTCTTGTTCTATATTTTTCGCTTAGGGACTAAGCCCGATTTTAAGTGTGGAGTGGGTAACGCATAGTCACATGCATTGCATATCATATTCACTCATTGTACATGCTCAACTGTCTACGTATCGCGATTGAAATCCTCGTTTTCTACGATACCCCTTGACTGATTGACATTCTTTTGGATTCAAAATCTAGGACGTGAAATAGTTTTTACTCGTATGTGTATTCTCTTGAGTCAGTATCATTGCTAACCCTCGCCTATCACATGTTCTACGTATTTCTTGAAGCATGTTTAAGACTTGCTACTAGTAGGCACCGTTTCAAATATTTCAAAAGCTTAAAATCGCATATCTTTTTCTAGGTGACCTTAGTACTAGCATATGGTTCTCTACCCTCGTCGTGATTTGCATGCACCCGCCTTTACTTATACACTATGTCAAGTTTTAAGTGTGGAGTTAGACAATTGACCTTCAAGTTTTCCCCTCAAAAGCAAAGTTCTCAATTCTGGAAAATGGGTGAAACATTGGCCCCAAGCATAGTTGTTTTTGAAAGAAAACCAATTTGAAAAGAAAAAAAAATCTGAAAAAAAATGCTTTTATTGATTCTGCGAAAGCAGAAAATACCAAGGACCCGGTGAGAAAAGTCACCCCTGGTATCTGGAAAACACTCTTGAAACAATTTCTGCTCCCTTCTGCTTGACGTAGTGTAAATCCACCTTTTCATTGCGTGCAAATCATAGCTTATCTTGAGAATTCATATGCTATCATCTAAGGGACGATCCTCGTGCTTGCACTGAAATTTCCTATGCAATTTTTCGTCCTATTTTTCAGAAAAATTATTAAGCCAGGCTCCTCTTCTCTTACGGGTCATTGCCTAGTCCTTGGCACTTGAGAATGAGCTTTGCGCCAAGAGCCCGTGGACTATCCCTAGATAGCATAGGTGAATGGCGAGCATGTTTTGTGCAACTATTCTCGTTCTTACCTCGTTGCTATAGAACTATTTAGAACTTGTGATGAGGCGTTTGTTAGTCGTGTGTACTGACCGTTTGAATGCATAACTCGTTTAATCTATGATTGTCTGAAACTTTGATGAAGATGTTTGTCTTGAAGTTGAGGTAACACGATGAATCCGAGGTATGACATGACTTTACTTTGACTCGTTGAGCATCATTCATGCATACACAATAGTTAGTTGTACAGGGGATTTGTAGGTAGTCCAATTTCTGAAAACCTTCACGAGACTATACTCGTCCTATTAGGGCAGCCTATAGGTTTAAAGGATTGATGCATATGCTAAATGCATTCGTGTCCTCTACGACAGTGAGTTATCTTTTATTTTTATGTCTAGTTAGAATTGATCACATGTCACTTGAGTAGGGTAGTTTTATGGCCGATTGAGCATTACATCCTCTCATGTATTTATTCTGCCATTTGTTCGACATTTGTTCGGGACGAACAAATCCTAAGTGTGGAGTGTTTTGATCAGTCGATATTTCGACTAATTATTCACTACATTCGAGGAAGGATCACGTTCATTCTCCCGGCAAATTGTCTATATTTGATGTCTTTCTCTAGTGTTTCAGGTAAAATCGACATATCGTCACTCCTTGGAGCCAAAATGTCGAAAGAACAGAAAGATCGATCGAAAAAGACCAAAAACCGAAGTTGTGCAAGAGCAGCCCGTTACAGGCCTCAGAGCCCGTTACAGCTTGGACTGTAACGGGTGTAACGGGACTATTTTTCTCAGAGATTTCAGCCTTGCCCGTTACAGCCGTTACAGCCGTTACAAGCTCGGCTGTAACGGGACCGTCGGCTGGCAAAAACTACAAGTTGTTTCTAAATTCAATTTTTGGGCTTTTCGGGCTTTTTAGACGGTCTATATAAAGAAACACAAACAGAATAGACTGGTTGTTGATTCTTTGGAGAAAAACCCTAACTTGAGAGAGAAGACAGAGCTTTCAAGCGTGAGGATCAACGAGTCAATCGTCTACGGTTTATTCGTTTCTTCCTTTCATATTACACTATTTTTGGTTAATCGCCATGAATAGCGAGTAGTCTTCCCTATTCCGGGATCCTACGGATCCCGTGCTATGTAACCCTAACTCTCATGTGATCAATTAAAGTTTTTGTTTATGCGAATCGATTATTCAATTTCAATGTGTGCTTAATATTATCGTTATATGCATGTATTTACATCAAAGGGTATGTTTGCACTGGTAGAACGTATTTAGGTTATATGCCGAAAGATGGATGGGCCTTAGGGATTAACCGGAATGCATGAAATTGATATTAGGTCATGTTTACATGATTTAATAGGAAAACCATTAATTTAATAAATTGAAATCGTTGATAATCCGTGGATGGGCGGCGTTCAACGATGGAGATTAATCTAGACAATGATCCGTGGATGGGCGGCTTGTCTAGTGTTATTTCGGTTATATTCCATATTCGATAGCATAAATATTTAACTTGCCATGATTGCATGATAGTGGGGTTAACACGGGTGAAGTACGGATTCTGGGATTCTTTCTCTGAATTAATACAACCATTAATTTTCTGCCATTTAATTTCTGCAATTTACAAACAATCAAACCTTTGTCATTCGGAATAGCTAAATAGGTCACTTGTTACCTAGTACTCACACGCATTGCTCCTAGGATCGACCCTTGGCTTACCAAGGATTATAAATTTTGTTTGACTGCAATTTGACCCCTAAAACTCACACTTTGACAACTATAAAGGGTTAAAAATACGCTTGTCAACTAGCCCTAGCTAGCATAGGCAAGTGATTGACACTTCTTTGTGCAAACTAAAAGCTCAATTTCTATTGTATTACCTTGAAAATGAATAGACATCTGGATGAGACGATTGATAGCTCTAGTATTGATGACCTTGAATGCACAACAAGGGTACTCAAAATGGTTCGAAAGTTCTTTTGATGGTATTGTGATTATAGTCCTAGCGTGGGGTGAGAAATTTGTTTTGAGAAATCATAGCCTTGGTTAAACGCTCTTGAATTCAATTATCATGGGATAAGTGCACTTGGGATTTGTGAGTATTCCCTTTTCTGAAAACTCTCATGAGACTATAACTCGTCCACTAGGGTAGCCTAAGGGTTTAAAGGCTTAGTGCATATTCTAAATGCACTCGTCACACCTACGAAAAGGAGTTAGATTGTAAGTATGTGTTAGAGTAGTTAGAAATAAAGTTTACCCTTTTGTTTCTCTTTGGCTTGTTCTTATTGTTCGCTCGGGACGATCAAACTCTAAGTGTGGAGTGTTTGATGAGTCGAATTCTCGACTCGTTTACATAACCATTTACGAAGAGTTTTGGTCCATTCTTGATGCTATTGCGATGCCATTTGACTCTTTTCCTTGCATTTCAGGCTTGGAGCTACCATTCATTGAGCTCAGAACCTTGACACGAAAATTCGGGGAAAAATCGAAGATTTGAGCAATTTTAGACTGAAAGGTGCTCCAGTCGACCGACTGGGAAATTTCCCCTGCCCCAGTCGGTCGAGTCAGACGAAGCCTCAGGTGGCCTTCCAATCACACTTATCGAGTCGGTTGACTGGCACCTCCAGTCGGTCGACTGAAGAAAAGCTTAGCAGAGCACAAGGCACGAGTCGGTCGACTGGGACCTCCAGTCGGTCGAGTTGCTCAGCACCTCAGATGGACCTGCAAGCACCTCAATCGAGTCGGTCGACTGGACCAGCCAGTCGACCGACTGGCAAATCCCTTATCAACCACATTTCCAGCCCCAGTCGACCGACTGAGAAAACCAGCTCCCGCCAGTCGACTGACTGGAGCTACAGTATCGGAAAACCCTAACTTGGGCTTTAAATAGAAAGTTTGAGATCCATTTTTTGGAGCTGACTTTTGGGGATTTTTGCACTGATTTTGAGGAAGATCAAGCACGAATTCCAAGGAGGATTGAGTGAAGAAGAAGATCAACAACAAGGATTCTCATACTCTTCAATCTCAATTTGGTTTTGGATTCCTAAACTTCATCTCCTTCATTTGTTTTTGCTTGTAAACTCACTATGAGTGAGTAGTGACTTTGATTGGGGATTATTGATCCCCTAGACATGTTTGTGATGATGTAAATGCAATGGATGTTGATATTGAATGAGTTTGCACATGAATCTTCTTCATTTGAACTAAATGTTTAGAGTTGCCCATAAGGTGTTTGTGAAATGTCCTCAATGGGAACTTAGCTTAATTTCATGTTTGATGTGGCTCACGTTGATCAACATGAATTTAATGAAATGAATGGAGAGGCATTAGGACTTTTGTGTTACATGGCGACACTTGAATTCTAATGAGATTGGCTTGAATTTAACAAGAATGTGTTTATCTAGTCAATAGAGCGCGAGTGTGAGACTAGAAACGCATGTTCTATAGGGCTAATAGAGCGCGAGTGTGAGGTCCTATGCGAGGTGTAACCTCTTTATCCTAGGTTGTAGCGCGAGTTGAACTTAGTGTGAATGTTACATGGCTATAATCTACTCATGTGCACGCAAATTCATAATTGACATCCAATATCATTGTCACGATAATTGTCTAGGTGGGGAAGTAATCCCTAGTCATCTTTGATTGATTGTTTACTTTTTCATTGTTAGAATCTCTCTTTTGGATAGTAAATCATTGCTATCAACCTCTTTCGAGGAACAAATTCCCCCCCCCCCCCCCAAAAACCATAGACAATCTAGATTTAATCCTTAGCACAATTAGTTTAATCACCTATCTCTTGGGTACGACCTTGGGTTTCCCGAGTCGAAATATAAATGTTTTGATTAACCGTGATTAGCATAAGTATTCGATATCCTTATTGAGTATTTACACTATATTATCGAGTGATCAATGAGCGTTTAAAGATTCTGTCACAAAGACTTACGAGTCTAAGGAGGTTGGGTTTTAAGTGAGACCGTTGTGACTCCTCCAACCTCCTGGGAATCCTTTATTCGACTTAATGTCATTGACACAGACCTTTCATTTCGTGACGAACTCACGTTGTGATACAAGCTTCGATGAGGCTCTCTTTGAGGACTCATAGGAGAATAATCAGTCATCTCTGATCGTCACGCATCGCACGAGGGAAGTGCCTGTCCAACCTTATTCTCTTCTTATTTCCCTTATATTTATTGCATGCATTGTGGGCCTAGATTTGAGTCGTGCCGTGAGGACACGGCTTATTTCAAAAGTGTGGGGTGGGAGAGTCAGTTATTGAGTCAGCACGTCTATTTTACTGCACCCTGCACAGAGTGAGCACGTTTCCCGTCATTTTTAAATTTTTTGTACATGATACTTCACTACTTCCTAGACTTGCAGTATTGGATAATGATTAGGTGAAATAGATAGAGCCGATTACATGCATGTCTTTGGTGAAAATTAACTTGGGCGACTAACATGTGATTTTAAAAATTTTGCGTGCCTTTGTTAGTTGAGATAAACAGGGATGTGGAGTTGATAGAAACGCCCTAGAGAGACTTGACAGATCATTCAAAGACCGAACTCAGGATATATGGTTATGTGGAGCTTGTGGAGGCTAGCACTTCGAGGCAACATAGTACGAGTCTGCTCCGCCACTGCGGTACCCTTGCGGTTGGTCGGGACGGGAATACTTCACACCGTCCAAACTCTAGTCCAAGTAGCCGGGAAAATAGACAAGCGACCCTTGGCTTGACCCGAGTCAAAAGGACGATGATGAGTGAGAGCAAGTAGGTTCGAGCAAGTCACAATCCGCACCACAAAGCAACAAACCCATCATCATTGTGATAGTTTACACCGAAATCAAGTGTAGAGCGCCTTTGAAGCACCAAAACCGAAATCATCTATAGCTGGCCGAAAAGCACTCAACACTTTGAAGCTCGAATCAATCACGTGCAAGAAAAAGCAGCAAATCATAACCATATAGTAGCGAGTTCGAGTCCGAGAATGCGGTTCATGGGTCTAAAAAGGGTTATCTCCCGACACATCCGAATTGATTTGCATCTCAGCCCAAAGGTAACACGTATCTTTAACCCATGTTTTCGCACAAGGATATTAGTAACAAGCATGCATAGAAGGCGGGATCTAGAGTAACCGAGTCATGACCATGTAGCACGTCTAGGATGCTGAGGCATTGTGGTGTTTGCATTATTTCTTTCCTCTTATGACCTAGTTCTTGTTCGGGACGAACAAGTTTAAGTGTGGGGTGGTTTGATGAGCCGTATTTATACGACTCATCGAGTCATCAAATCCCACCAATTCCAGCACTTTATTATGCAAACAGTTACTTCTTAGTGTTGTTTCGCATTTCAGGTGATTTGGAAGATCTAGGAGGAATTGCACTTAAAGATAGCATTTTAGGCCATAAATGCATCACAAGATGATTTTGGAGTCAAGCAGAGTCAAGGAATTTCATTCGGGAGCAAAAGACTCAAATCGGACGCTCCGGCAGATTTTTGGGCCCGGCGCACCCTGTCCGAGACCCCGACTTTGAGAGCCACCCCGGCCTTATCTGCCCTCACAATGGGGTGATCTCAAGGTCCTAGCACCAAGTCCGGATGCCCACCTGGTTCCCATGGTCAAGAGCCCGGCCAAAAGCTTGTCCGAGGCCGGAGTAAATCGTCGCCAAAGTCACCAGTCCGATCAGCGCAGATTTCAGGACTTAGCCAAATTCAGGGCCTATTTTCCGGCTGGCTGAGATGCCAACTTTGAGAGCCGCCCCGGCATAATCTGTCCACACAATGGGGTAATTTCAAGGTCCTACCATCAAGTATACATGTCCAGCTAGTGCCCCAGACCAAGAGCCCGGCCAGAAGAGTGTCCGAAGGTGAGTCAAATCGGCCCCAAAGTACCCAGTCCGATCAGCCCTAGCATCCGAGTTCCAGCCGAGTTGACCAAGTTGCATCCGAGTCGCAGCCAAGTTGACCGAGTTCAAAGCCCAAATTCGTCCAGCCCAATGTCATATTTGGGGCATTCTCAAACTCTATAAATAGAAGTGCAATTCAGCCTTCTAAATCACCCCTCACAACTCACACGAGTTCCTCTCCTCAAAACCCTAACTCACGGCCGAAACCCTAATCACTCCTCTCGTCCGCCCTTTGCTCCTCCTTGCTCCACCGCTTGTCCGCCCCTGCTCAGCCCCTGCCTTAGCCGTGCTCAGCCGCTGCTCCGCCTTGCTCAGCCCTCACGGCCGGTCATCACCCTCCTCTTCTCGGCTTTAGTGAAGTTCTTCGTTTTTATTTACTGTTTTGTGCCCTAATGGCCATGTGTAACTAATCTCATTATTCGGGCTAGGGTTTTATACATTGTGACGATGTTTTTGAGACTTGATTCTTAATGCTATATTCATTGTTTTACTAATTCTCGTGCATGAATTTCATGAATTATTGCTAGACTAGGTGGATACTTTGTCGTAAAACCTAGTTGCGCATATTTCTATATTAATCATCTATCTAATACTTTGTCGTTTGGATAGGTAGCACGTCTAGGTTAGATAACACCTTTGTCGGGTTATTAAACCTAGGGGAATTAGAAGCTTAACACCTTTATCGGATTAAGTTATGGCGTAACACCTTTGTCGGGTTACTTGGGAAGTCACCTTTGTCGGGACAACCACACTTAGAAACACGAATTAGAATATTATAAGTCAATGATAAAACAAGTCACAATCAAACCCTAGTCTGAATACTTCTCTCTGATATTTACAACCTAGTCTATTTCGTCGATTGCCTTTATTTCCTAAACTGTTACTCTCACCAATCGTTTCTTTTCTCTTTACAGAACAAAGTAGTAATCATCTAGCTTCCTTGGGTTCGACCCTTGCTTGCCACTGTACTAACCCACCGTTCAGAGTAAGGAAAATATAAATTTAGATTTGCAGGTACAAACGACGACCTGTCACAGAGCAAATGCTTCCACCTTACCAACTTATCTGGCTTTCCTTGAGGCTTCTTCTGACAAGGCCAATCCATAGACAGTGCTAAATTTAGGTACTTCACTTAAGGCAAACACATGAGTTCTCACTGAAGCATATTCATCATTCAGTCCCATCAAAAAATTGATGACTTTATCTCCCTTACAATCCTCATCAGTCTGTTTGCAGCAAATGCACCTACCAGCATTAACACATTTACTAACTCTGAGTGTATCCACTTCTTGCCACAACGACTCAAGCTTTCTCTTATACATTGCAACAGATAAATCACCTTGAACCAAATTTCCTAACTCACGCTGCAACTCAGATTTTCTAGCCAAGTTAGTCCCTGCATAGCTTGATTCAAGTATTTCCCAAGCTGTCATAACATCTTTTGCATGCAGAATTTCTCCAACTATTTTCTCCGATACAGAACATATGAGCCACGACATCACTACATCATTACATCTTTGCCATCTTGCAGTCATAACTACATCATCAGGTCTAGGATATTTGCCTTCTATGAAACCTAATGTACCTTCCAGACAAGGTGATTTGCATAGATTTCTTCTAGGTAGCATAATTTTCCTGATCGACTAGTACTTTGCTTACAATCAAACTACCAATCAGTTCATTGTTATTCACATGATATGGATCATCAACAACTCCTACAACACCATTGTTCACACCTCCCGAACTCATTACCACCGGACTAACAAAAATCGGACTCGAATGTGAGTCGGAATTTGCCATATTCAACACAATATACACAACCAGCCAAAATCAACAAAAGACCAATCAGATCGAAGAGAAACTCACCAGGATCTCAATATGCTCTGATACCATAAGAAACGAGCTCGTCAGAAGCCTAATCGAGTGTCGTGAGCTGTATCGGAGACGAAGAAATTGAAATCGCATTTGTGGAAAGCTTAGGTTTAGTGATTTTCAATTGTTTCAATTACAGAAGATGGAAAGTGAAAAGGTTGAGTTTTGTACATCGAGCCAGATGACGCCGTATCAACGAAATGCAAACTTACACGCTCATTGATCAACCGACGTCGTTCAGCCTGATATAAGAACTCAACTAACTAAACCAACTCTCCCACATGTACATCAACAACCAAATACAACACAATACACCCTTGCACTAAAACCCCAATTTTACTCAATAGGAACAGGGGGCCGATGATCTGGACAGTAGGTGGAAAGAAGCTGAATCTGGTGAGTTTTCGTGTAAGACGACCTATAACACGATTGTTGCTCATCAGAGGAGATTGAGTGATCCCTATGGGGAAGGAACAAGTACAAATGATATGGTGAACTTTTGGAAGAAGGTATGGGGACTACCAAACAAAGTAAAGATCTTTTGCGTGGAGGTTATATCATAACAGTCTACATGATGCGCACAACTTGAGAAGAAGAGGGTGTGAAACAAAGGTACAGTGCTTGGAATGTAATTTTGAAATTGAAAGGGCACTCCATGTTGTCAAAGACTGCTGGAAAGCTAGATATGTGTGGGGGACGGTGAGTATGCTAGAATCAGGGCCGGCCCTTAAGTGTAAGGTATCTTGGACTAGGCCAAGGGCCCACATCCAAGGGGGCCCATTTTTTATTTTTTGGGTATATATTTTACATGTTATTGATAAAAAAGAATTTGATAATTTGTTTTGGGCTGGCCGACTTCACCCGAAAGATCTTCAATCTTTAGAATCTTCCGGAAAGCATTCTTGCGTCTGCTCCACGCTGTACTTGAGTGCCAGAATGCGGTTGAACTCTCCTTGAACTCCTGCTTGAACTGTCTAAAGACGTTTTACCAAAAAAACATACCATTCATGGGAACATCAATTCTGCAAAAAACCCGTCACCTGAAAAGAAAAAATACCCATTCTTCAGTTCGATCTTGTCCTAAAAAGAAAGACATCAATTTCGTTTGGTGTTGATCTCAAGTTATTGGAGAAATACAAGAGCTGGGACATGGAATATGTTGCTAGAGAAGAGAACTACCAGGCGGACAGGATGGCAAAGTTGGCAAGGCAAGTTAGATGAAAATTGGAATTATTTTGAATTCAAAATGGGTCTGAGCCTTGTATATGATATTTTCATATTTAATACGAAAAAATAATGTAACAAATTTAAATGAAATTAGAAGTTCAATAATAAATAAATATGTTGTTATCAAATTCAGTTCATTCAAAGTCTCTCTGTCCACTGACTTGTTAAACTGCGGCCGAACTCTCCACCCCAGATACTCACTCCTCTCCAACTCTGTAAGTGACTTCCAGCTTCAATTGCGATGGGTTTTATCCTTTTTGATGTCTTTCAATTTATGTTCGTCTGATGCTGCTTTGTACTGTTGTTAAAATCCGCAATTGGCGGTTGGGTAGTTTTAAGCAGAAAGTTTGAATCTTTAGTATGATCGATGGCGGAGTTGGGTGTGTAGTTGGTTTCTTATTGATGAGGTAGAGATTTGAACGTTTTCATGATTGGATGAAGTTGATAAACCCTCGTTAGGGTTTGTGTGATCAGGGTATTTTTGTGGAGTTATTATTTTTTTTTCCTGAAACTTTGATGTTTTTTATCAGCTTGGTTTATTGTCTATATGTGTTGCAGTTGTGTGGCTTTGCTTAAAATTTTCTGTCTTTATTTTGAATCTGATTTGCATCCTTGGTGGCTTGATCTAGACCTTTGTAGAATGCTGTACATTGTACGCTCAGTATTTAAAAAATCAAGAATTTGTAGGCTTTGGTATGCTCATTCAATAAAAAGTTGTTGCTTTAACATTAGAATCATTTGTCGCCAGCTTGCGATTTTTTTCCTGTGATTGATGTTATAACAGTTTGGTACTGGAATTCGGGTGGAATTGATGATCCTATTTTATAAGGTTCTTTGTGATGGAGTAGATTGTTCGATCCTGGAAAAAAAAGAGTAGATGGCTAGATGCTCGTAATCTATCCGCACATGATTTGATTATAGTCTTTCTGATTTTCCAGTCATTTTTGAATTTCCGAGGCGGCTACTGGGCTCGGAGCAGTTATGTTTCCGATATGTCTTAAATGGGTCGATGATATATATGGTAAACTTGAATCAGTGGTCGATGATATCATTTCCAAGGTATGTGTTTTCATCAGCATATGTCAATTGTCATTAGCATTGGTTTATGTTTAGCTTCACTGATCTTAGTATGGAATGTTTACTTTTAGGATCAGGATTCGTCGAAGTACGTTGAGGGCCTGAAGAATGTTGGAACTAATGTCAAGCAGTTTTATTCGACTGCAGTACTGAATGAAATATATCATAGAATCGTCAAAATACCTTTTTTTTCATATCATAGCATGTTCACGTCTGTTGTCGATATAAGGTTAGATAGTTTTAAAGTGTTTACGATGTTCTGATGTTGAACAGGATCCTCTGAAGTATGTTGAAGAACAGTTGCAGACTGTTGGGACTAAGGTTGAACAACTCTATTCAAATGTAGTCCCGTCATCCGTGGATACAATGCTGTCTGCAGTCAACACCATTTTTCCTGGAGAAGATCCTGATGCTACAGCCTGCAAGAAGTCGGAGTTGAAAGACAATCAAGCAGATAGCGATGATTCAATGACTGGGCCCGTTGTGTTTAAGTCGGAGTTGAAGGACTATCAAGTAGATAATGATGACTCAAAGACCGAGCTCCTTCCATCTGCTGAAATGGTCGAGGAGGTCGTGTCAGCTGGAAAGTTCGAAAACTCAAACTTGAATCTAGTGGATATTATCACTCAAAAAGATAAATTTTTCGATGAAGAATCATCACCTATTTATGACCAGCCTTGTAATGATGAAGGTCCCAACGCTACAGTCTGCTCTCCTGGCTCTGATGTCTCGTCAACAAAAGTAGAACTTCAAGGTACGTAGATTTTTCTGCTTTGGAAATAATGTCATTTTCTGTTTCCACTTCCAATGATTTTTTTCGTTTAGCCTGTCCTGGATGTAGTGGCAGTTAGATCCATTAAATATATATTGAGGTTCATGATGCTTCTATATTTTTGGAAAACGACTCGATTCAAACAGAAGCATGCATTAAAGAACTAGCATCAGTTTTTCTTCCAGAACACTCGGCATTACTATTGTTATATAATTTACACTTTAACGTTGTAGATCTCCCTCATCTCCAACATTTTGGTTTTGACTTGTACGACAGAAAATTTCAACGGACATGACAAAAACACTCAAAGCCCTAAAAGGGTGCAGCTTGATGAGAGCTGTGTTGTGATTGACAAGAATGATTGGTTCACACCTCAAGTTGCAGCTGGCAACGACCCTCCCAAGGTCAGGTTAAAACATTACACACTTCTTCGACCATTGAACTTCATTAGTTTCAATCAACTACGTAGTTTCCCCTGTAATTCATCAATCCATTTTGTTTCATCTTTCAGATCAAACTGCCATCGCCCTCAACCTCGAGACTCAGAGTTATCCAACGCCTTCAGCAGATTAAAAGCAAGACCAAATCCAAAAGCAGTAAGGTATCAAGTATCCAGAAGGAGCAAGCACTAGCCCTGCCCAATAGTTCATCCAATAACGACACTTGGGAATCCGAATGGGAAATTATATAGACAATAACTTCCCTCGCACTTCTACTTACTTTTCTTCTTCGCTTAAATACCAGTAGAGCTAGTACAATCTTTTTCAAGACATTCAAGTACATTTTCTTATTCTTCATCCAAAAAAAAAAGTGCATCCTCTTATTTTACATACATAGCGTTTGTTCTTTTAAACTTAAAAAGTTCAGTTCGTGCAGTTGGGCACGTTATTTATGATTTTTTTGTTATACTTAATTTATTTATTTATTTATTTTTAATTTAAACCAGTTGGGCACGTTATACTTAATTTAATTTAATCGTCTGAATTTTAAGTGAAAAGTCAAGTAACAGTACTTTCATTAAATTATTAATTTCAATTATTTTAGTTATTATTCGTAACAACGTAATCCAATGCTGTTATATTTGAGGCTCAAATTTTGAGCTGGTTGCGGAAAAAAATTCAACAATATTCTATTATGTTTTTAAATTTTACTTGAATTAAAATGATGTAGTTTCGACTTGCGCTGCTTGCATCCGAATTCATATTTATTTTTTGGGAAAAGTACACATTGGTACCCTGAACTATCAGTCTTTTCTAATTGAAGGTCCAACCTATCAATTTTTCCAATCAAGGGTAAAGTCAAAAATAAATTGACCAATTTTTGAACACCGAGCACCGTAACTTCACCGTGATTAAATTGCGAACTCAATCATGTGAACCATGTTGAAAATAACACAATGATCTCATCATAAACTCTTAACATATTAAATCGATCTTTCTTCTTTAACACCATTACACTTTTTTATTGAGTCATTATTAACGGGATTCACATGATTGAGTTTGTAAGTTAATCACGGTGAATCTAAGGTGCTCGGTGTTTGAAAATTGGTCAATTTATTTATTACTTTGCCCTTGATTGGAAAAATTGATAGTTTAAACCTTCAATTGGAAAATAACGATAGTTCAGGGCACCAATTTATAATTTTTCCTTATTTTTTTAAGTTAAAGAATGATGAATTTATTTATTTTTAGCAGATAAATAAATTTAGAAGTTAAATGTTTTCGACCTGTACAAGGAAAAAAATGGAATGTGGAGAGTTGGGGAGAATCTTGAACTCGCGGGAATATGGCGGACAGTTGGTTGGGTCGGCCGCATTCCACGTAACCACTCCTCTCCATTTTCCGTCTTTTCCTCCTAGATTCCGATTTTTCCTCTCAATGTCTCCTAACGTGTCTTCTTCCGATCAACAACGCGCTCATTGCGCAAGAAGCCCCAATTGTTCAAGCCCTAATCAGCCCTCATTGCTAGTGTTCTCTGGTACTCAACAAGGCTTAATCTTTTGCTCATTGTGGTTTCCTCTGCTTCAATTTTGTTGGGTTTGTGTTAATCTGCTGACATGGATGTAAAAATTACTTCTTTTTGTATGGTGGTGGAATTCAAATTGTGGTTTTTTGGTATATGGGGTTTGATGTTTTGACGAGTTGGGACTTCAGTTGGACATCATACTTGGTCTTTTCCTCTTTTTCATTTTTGAAATTAGTAGGTCTGAAGTCCTTCGGATATGATAGATTCTTGAAAACTTGGAATTGGTTGATCAGGATTTGTTCCATTTGTGTGGATGTTGTTGTATTGGATATATGCTCACATTTTCCAATTGATTTGGAGGTGGGACGGCATTCAATGGTGTTGTAGAGGAGCTCAAGAATTTCACGACTCGAGTTGCACATGTCCTTCCTGTTTCTGATGATGGTGGCAGTACAGCTGAAATCGTCCGTGTTCTTGGTAAGTTATGTTTAAGCTTAAGCTTCTTTTTTTTCCCCAAGATTGATAATCTTGACATGATTCTCCGGTATCAATACGCTTGCCATTTCCTTCTTCTTTTTTTAGTATGAGGTAACTGGTTGTTTTGTAATCAAATGATTGCAACTGGTAATTTTGCAGGTGGTCCTGCTGTTGGAGATATACGATCAAGATGCCTTAGATTGTCTGATGAAAGTACTGCAGAAGCTCTAGCTGTGCGAACATTGTTAGGACATCGTTTACCCATCGATGCTCAGAGAGCAAAATCTGAATGGTAAGAGTACATATTATCTCTGAGTGGTATTAGGTTTGATTACCCTTTAATTTAGATAAAGGTTCTTGTTTCTTTTGTTCTCTAAGTTGCTCTCTTCTACTTAACTTTTTTTTGACAGGTACGCGATATTGGAAGGGGAACATACCCTATGGAATGGCGTGTCAAAACCTTATCGAGAAACTATTCGCGCTTTTTTGGTTTACTTTCAGAATCAGGTAGTATAACATTTTTGCTTCAAAACCTATCTTTTCTTACTAGTATAATTTGAGTTCTGTATCTCTGTGAATATACAGATCCTCCGACGATCAGATGAGTCATTCTGTTTTAGCAATGGGAGGTACTAAGGTTTCCTTTTGAAGCCTGCTACGCTGCTACCTACTCGTTTTTGTAGGATGTAATCTATTTGAATTTTCTGTTCTTGAGTCTATGACATAATCTTAATATCTCTGTTGATAACAACAATGTACCAATCTATTTAGATTTTGTTGTTTGCAGCATTGGGAACTTTTTCTTTGCAGGGGCACGCATCTTCTTCCAGTCTCTAGATGCTGCCATATTTCTGTTTTCACGTGTTTCCCATATTCCTTCTGAAAGTCTGGTCCTCCCTGTAATTTCCTCAAATGACAGGCTAACACTGGGATGCGAATTATGGGTAATTTCATTTCCAGTTGCGTAAGTCGTAGTGATTTTGTTTATTATCACTCCATTTTCTTACTGTGGCTTTTGTACTGGATATTGGAAATTAGGATGGAACCATCATAAGAGGTCAGAATGAAATTTCTCATCCAAGCAGTGGGGTCATGGAACCTACAAAAAAGGTTGGATGGTGTTCCCTTTCATTTGTTGAACATGCTTACTTTAAAACAAACGAGAATTCGTCAATGTATGCGTAGTCTATTAAATCTTTTTTTTATATGTTTCCCTCTGCGGTTATAGGACATTTGTTCATCTCCAGCTCTTCCTTCCAGAATCAAGCGGGTTTTCTACATTTCAAATGAGGGTTGCAATTTGTTACACGAGGCGAGTGATATGTCAATTCTTCGCTCCCCTTTTAACTTCCTTTAAATAAAACACTTAATAAACAGGTACTCGCATGATTAGGTATTTCCCTCAGCCCATCCGACTGTCTTAGAGCGCCTAAAAGAGGTGGACTGTATTGTTTATGCTATGGGTTCTCTGTTCACCTCCATTTGCCCATCGTTGGTATATTCTTGAATCGGTTATACAATTCTATCACAATATGAATTTTCTGTCCGCTTCACGAGAAATGTTTATCGGAAGTAGTTATTATACTTGTAGTTTGTATACAATATAACTTTGCTGTTACATAGGTTCTGAAAGGCGTCGGGGAGATCATTGCTTCCAGATCATGTCCCAAGGTACTAACTATTTGCTGAACGAGTTTAAAAATGATAACCGTTTGATTTATAGTCTTGTAAGTCATATCATAACCAGGCATATATCAAATCTGATGGATTTAATTTATTGTTGTATTGTATGCGTTTAGTATGATTGATTTTCAATCCATTACAGGTACTTTTTATGAATGGTTCCCATGACCGTGAAACAAGCGGTTTCAAGGCAACTTGCTTTGTCACCGCCATTACAGATGCCCTGAACCGGACATACGGAGATCCTCATAATTGCCTTCAGCATTCCGTAAGTAGATGGCATTCAGTCAATCTATGCTTGATGAATGACCCTATCAGTTTATATCTATAATGTGAAATCAGAAATAATGCTCATCCAACTCCGCTGGTTGTAATCATGCAGCCATCAGACTACATAAATACACTGTTTGTGCCTAAAGATAGTCAAGTTCCTGTAGATACTCAACAACTGACCGCACAAGGAATCACTGATGTGGTAAGTGTTCTTTGAATATCATCAGTCACTGTAGATGCGTCTCTTTTTAATTTATGACGAAGTTCTGTTATACCAAGCTCATTTTGTTGTAGATTGTCGTCGACTCGGTGCATGATCCAAACATGGGTCTAATCTACGAACCAAATTCCTTAATACAAGCTCTTGCTAAGTTGATTAGCAAATGACCAAGCGGTGAAGAATCCAGTTTTAAAACCTCACTCTCCGTCTCTGCTCTGTCAGGTGCCTTGACATATATCTCATTTCTTAACTTTCCATCTGTTTGCATTAAGCTCGATCCAACTGATAAGAGCCTTCTCTGTCCCCATCTTTATCAAGATGCCTTTCCAAAACCCCAAGGAAGTGACGACGAACCGACAGATCTCAGCTGCCCTTTTTCAAGTGCAGAGAAAGATGATTGTATATGACCCCGTAGATAACTCGATTCATCCATAAAAGCAGTACTTAGAAATTAGCAATGCTCTGGACAGGATTCTTGTTGTAAAGTGTAGACTAATGTTCAGACAATTGAGAAATTCAATGCCTGCAGATCGCATTCTTTTCTTTGGATCAAAGTATGAAAATGATTCACTAAGCTTTCTGAGCTACAAAGTTATGCACGGAAGACTAATCAACTCATTGTGTGTTCTTGAAAAGGAGAAAAGATGAGTCAACCAATTCTGACTACGAAAGGCAGCTGAGGCTAGTGCAGATGTACTCGAGCAGAGTATTTTTGGGACCTTGTGGGACTGATCTTGACTGTGGGGTTATCGGCCCCCCTACAGACTACGGAAGATGGGGTCAATTATCGGCTGGTAAAAAGCTCATGAGGCGTGGAATGGGGTGAGGATGGATATATTTGAATGGCGAGCAATGTGGAGGCTAAAGAAGGTATTTGAGGCATTGCCTTACCCAACTGCTTAGGTTTACCATCCCTTAAATACTAAGACCAACATGATTGTATTATATGCAAGATGAGTGCTTTTGTACAAAGCCGCATATTGAACAAGCAACCAAGATAAGTACGAAAACTTTGGATTAAAAATCAGAAAAACGGGTATTGAACATTTTTAAAAGGAGTCAATTGGTGAACAATAACATACATTTGTGGACTTCAGCATCATGCATCTCAGCGCTTTCCGCTGTTTGGGTTGGTCTTTGTGCATAAAATCTTCCTTCCCTTAGCCCGTCGACGCTTCAACACTGCTCTTCCACTGGTAGTACTCATCCTTACACGGAACCCATGTGTTCGAGCCAGGGATTTTCTGGACCTGCTTCTCTTGGTTAGACACAAAGCTGCCTTCCCAGCTCTGACCACCAAACCTCGGCTTTTGTTTCCTCCATCGCCTGCGCTGAAGTTCCAACCCAAACCCAGACCTGAAACAAAGTGGCATTAGGACTAAGGATAAATAATCAATCCAAAGCTGGAAGTCGCACACTCACATGAGCAGTAAAAAATGAAGAAAATTATAACATCAAAGTCGGATGAGATCAACAGACTGTAACAATCACACAATCAGTTCTTGACCTGCAACTTAGTTATACAATGATATGCGCTCCAGATGAGCAACAAAATTCCAACTAAGAGCCGAAATAACTAAATAAGTAAGCCTGTTAACAACATTTTTGAGCTTACCGAATTAATATGGATTACAAGAAACCCATCCCTGAATCATCATTGTCAAATTCAAACCCATCCCTATTGATTAAGTTAACCTACACAACTTCAATTCTAAATTGTAAAATCTCAGGCGCAGGAAATCACACCAAAAATACAACACAATTATCCACCAAAATGAACTGTCATTTAATCAAACACAACAAACCTATTTTCTAATGGAAATCACAAGCGCACAATACCTTTAAACACAAAACCAAAAAATGATGTTACCTGAAACAGAAGAAGGGAAAGACAAAGCGGAGGACGCAGACGGAACGAAGGAGCAATGGAGCAGCCCAGAACGAGCTGACACCGAGCTACTATTCACTGCCGCATTTCGAGACGAAACGCTCCTCCTGGTTAGAAGTGAAAGCGAAGCGGAAGGCCGCTGATTGTGCGGGACTCGATTTGAAAGCCAGGAAGACACTGACAGTACTGACGTTGAAGACATCGCCATTGTTGAGCTTTTACTCTTCTTCTCTTTTCGTTATCTTATCGCAATTTCGCTCTCTGCCTTATCGAGAGAGCCGACACAAGCGTCAGATTGGGCTGCCCACAAGGCCCAGAACTCACGGTGTATTTGAAATTCCCTTCTTTTTTTTTTTTGATGGGGTTAGTGGGTTAAAGTTAGTATCCGCTCATTTTGAGCTGGTGAGGACTTGAACCCTGACCACTTTGGGCGCAGGAAGACGCCCTTTCCACTGGGCTAATCTCTTTGCCTCCCCTTCTCTTTTTTTGATAAGGTTATTTGCGATTTTTTTAACCCATTTTATTCAAACGAGATATGCTACCTCGAACAAATAATACAAGCACAAACAACTATGCTAGTACATTTTGCGAACACTAGATTAGTAGTATCAGCATAGGGACCAAAACAAAACCTGACCAAGGTTGTTAAAACGACTAAGTGATATCACCAAGCGAAGTTGGTGTCTTTCTTTTTTGGACAGGCTCGACTGGAAGATCGAGTAGCCTTTTTCTTTTGGTGGCGAGATTTTGTTGGCACCTGAGGAGGGACGACCGAAACTTCCTGATCGCCTAAATCATTTGCACTATTATGCGCCACTTCGTGATCAGATTCCTCAATAGAACCCGAGCCTTCCTGCTGGACCTGCTGATCGGTCGAATTCTTGACCTATTATTCACTTCATTCGATGATGGATTATGTTTGTTTTCCCGACATTTTAATGTCATTTGATCTCTTTTCTAGTGTTTCAGGTCATATATCACATATCTAATACTTTTGGATTGATCCAAAGCAAAGCAAAGCAATCGGTGCAGATTTGGGCAAAAACAGGACAAAACAGGGCAGCAGACCTTTGCAACGTATTTCGCACCTACAGGTCGCAATTGGTGTCCAAATAAGTCAAAATTTAGCTTGTTGGAAAGCTAATTCAATTCCCTACAACTTTGTAGTTGACACAAAGAGCAGATTCGAAGGTCTAGACCTCCAAAACGACAAAAGAAGTCAGGTCCCGTGACAGCCCGTGACAAAAGGATCGTCACGGGACAATGGTTCTGTCACGGGATTTGGCCGTGGCAACGACATTTTTGGGTCCCGTGACAGACCGTGACGGCCCGTGACATCTCAATTGTCACGGGACTTTCCAGGACTTTCCAAATTTCGATTTTGGTAATTTTCGGCAATTTTGGCAATTCGGGCTATAAATTGAGGGCTTCGACCAGATCAATGGGTGTGCTATTTTGGAGAGAAGAAACCCTACTTTTGGGAGATAGACATCGCGAGATTGAGGATCAACGAGCTTCATCGTTTACGGTTAACTCGTCCTTTATTCTTCTCAATATACACTGTTTTTGGTTAACCACCATGAATAGTGAGTAGTCCTTTTTATTCCGGGATCCTACGGATCCCGTGCTATGTAACCCTAACTCTTCATGTGATCAATTAAAGTTTTCGTTTATGCAATTCAATTATTCAATTTCATTGTGTGCTTAATATTATCGTTCTATGCATGTATTTACATCAAAGGGTATGTTTGCATTGGTAGAACGTATTTAGGTTATATACCGAAAGGTGGATGGGCCTTAGGGATTAACCGGAATGCATGAAATTGATATTAGGTCATGTTTACATGATTTAATAGGAAAACCATTAGTTTAATAAATCAAAATCGTTGATAATCCGTGGATGGGCGGCGTTCAACGATGGAGATTAATCTAGACAATGATCCGTGGATGGGCGGTTTGTCTAGTGTTATTTCGGTTATATTCCATATTCGATAGCATAAACAATTATCTTGCCATAATTGCATGATTAGTGGGGTTAGCACGGGTGAAGTATGGATTCTGGGATTCTCTCTCTGAATAAAAACACAACATTTATTTTCCGCAATTTAAATTTTGCAATTTACAAACAACAAAAATCTCTTTTCAATCGGAATAGCTAAATAGGTCACTTGTTAACTAGTACTCGCACGCATTGCTCCTAGGATCGACCCTTGGCTTACCAAGGATTATAAATTTTGTTTGACTGCAATTTGACACCTAAAACTAATACTTTGACAATTATAAAGGGTTAAAAATACGCGTGTCAAAATGGCGCCGTTGCCGGGGAGCAGCGTTTAGTGTGATATTAGATTTAACTTGTGTAGTTTAGACTATTCCATTTTTTGTATATACTTCCTTGTACATACTCTATATACTTCTGACCTTCACTAATCACTCTTATTTTGAATGTTGCGAGGATGTTCTCTTTTGGTCATCAAGACGCCTACCCAAGGGAAGAGCCTTATTGTCAGACATATTCGTATGATGCAAATTGGGAAGGAAATCAAAATCAGTTCTATGATCAACCATATTATCAAGATGACCACCAC
The DNA here is from genome assembly GCA_033675215.1 of Rhodiola kirilowii. Lineage (NCBI taxonomy): Eukaryota > Viridiplantae > Streptophyta > Magnoliopsida > Saxifragales > Crassulaceae > Rhodiola > Rhodiola kirilowii. The sequence continues at coordinate 10,697,578 of CM066201.1, forward strand.
TATGAGAATTACCAAGACCAGTCACAGCAGCATCAGTTTTATGATTCACAGCCATATCAAGATGATCATTATTATGAGGACTACCAGAATTACTCGTAGCAGCAACAGTCTCACGACCACCACCTCTGGATAAGTGATCGAGGTAATCCTAAGGATAAGAGGAGTGTGCATGATCCCTACCTCGCTGATAGAACAAAGGATATCGCTGAGTTAACCAACGCAGTAAAGATTCTTGCTGCTGAAATAAAAAATCTGAAGATTGACTCCTCTGTGAAGTCATCTGTAGTCGCCGATGTGATTGTTTACTGTGAAGTATGTGGTTCTCCTTCTCATTTCGCAGATGACTGTCCGGTGATAAGACGGAAAATCAGCAACAGAAATCAGGAGGACGTCAACTTTGTAGGGCGCACCAATCAAGGTAATCAGTACAACAACCAGCCCCAACAGCAACAAAATCAGAATTCATGGCAATACAATTATCCGTCGCAGCAACAACCTCAAAATACTGGTGAATCATCGCATTTAGAGTCTATATTGGCTAGCTACTTAGCGGAGCAAGAGAGGAGATCAGTGGAGCAAGATAGGCGAGCTAAAGAGCGACAAGCCAGACTCGATAATATTATAGGGACGGTGGAGCAACTCCCAATTAAGCAAAGAATACTGAAAGCTCATTTAGAGCAACAAGCCATTGCAGCCGCCAATGCATGCGAAGACGAGGACATCGGGATGACAATGGAAAATCATCAAGACGTTCAATTCTATGAAGCATATTCATCTTCAGCTTTATTTTGAATCCATGTGGAAGATGATCGGGATAAGAGAATGCTTTCTAAACCAAAACAACCTGGTTGTGAGGATGGTTTTGAGGCGTTTAGAATGGTTGCCAAGGTTTACACTGAGTTGGAGGATGATGAGCTTTGCACTGATGACGTCTCAGAATATGAAGATACATCTCCCTCCACTACGAGTGCTTCAAAAGGTCATTTAGCTGAGCAGACAGAAGAGAGTTTCATTCCATCAGTTTTTCTGGACGTTGAAGAGCCATCAAGGGATCATAAGTACGAAGACTTTGTTGATGTGTACCTGAGTTCAATCAAAGAGGACCCTCACTGATGGACCATAATTGTATGCATCATAAATACAGTTAAACCCACCAAATTAGACTGTTTGTCTATCTAACTTCTACGTGTTAGTCCCGAAATATTTCCACAGGGCAATTGAGAGATAAAAGTGAAAACACGCTAAGGAGATGATTTTATGCTGAAAAGATAGCAAGAGTCAATTGAAGGTCAAGATCAAGCACTGAACGAAGAAATCTCAAGATCCTGACGATGAATTACTCAAATTAAATCCAAATGAGGAATTATCAAAGACAGCCTGGAGTGAAATTGGACAGATAGTTTTGTAAAGACTGTACAAAACCGTCAAGATTCATCCATATGCAAGGATGACCGGTGGCTTAAGTGAAAAGGATGAGTCATTGGGTGGCCTCCTCCCTCCTCCTCCTTGGGTGACCGGTGGCTTTGGCTAGGAGGTGGCCAAAGCCACAAAACCTCCTCCATTTTGACCTCCAACCGGCGGCTTTGGGGAGTGCACAAGGTGGCGCCACTTGTCTCCTCCTCCCTCCTCCTCCATCTCCTCCCTTGGATGAGAAACACATGCCACCATCTCCACCACCCATCTCCACCCCTCTTGGCTATAAATAGAAGTGCCCTCCTCCTCATTTGTATCATCAATCCACACACAAAACACTTATCTCTCTAAGTTTGGTCACTTTGTAAGTTTGTTCGGTTTATGAAATAATACTCCTGTTTGTTCTTGAGTATTATACTATAGAGAATACTCCTGTTGGTTCTTGAGTATTCAGTAGGAAATTGGGAATACTCTTGTTGGTTCTTGAGTATTCCACCCCTTTCTCTCTTACTGTTTTCAAAAACCCCCGAGTATTTAGCTATGGTATCCACCTCTATGGATATTCGTAGCTAAACTCTTCATTCGGTGGAAGGTATTTTCTTGTATTATATAATGTTGTAATATCTTTTAGTTTCATTTCTTTGTATTCAAAACTTGTTCTATGTGCCATTTATAGTCAGAATTTCTAAGGTTGAGTGGATGCTACGAAAGGGCAAAACTCTTCCGTGGGGTTCGTGAACATACTCGGGTAAGTGGATGCTACGAAAGGGCAAAGCTTATCTGAGGAGTTCGACTTATCTAAAACACCACTTGGTCAATCGTAACTGTGAGATCAGGTGGATGCACAGAAGGCTAAGATACTTCGAAAGGAGGAATTAGTCTGAAGTAGAACAAGGGTTGCTTTAAACGATGTTGCAAGTCTTGCGCTACGAAAGGGCCTCGATTCATCTTTGAATACTTAGAAAAGTTACTAACGGTTTATTATATACATGTTATAATACAAGAGTACCTGAAACCGAATACTTTCTTTCAATCACAAAAACCCCCTGTATTTACTTTCCTAGTATAACTGTCCCGATCAACCACAACCATCAACCGCTCAACAACCGGAGGAATCGCAATCACGCATCACCCACTGTAAGTCTTCTAACCCTTATCTCTTTACTTTCAGTATTTAATTTCTGTATTTACTTTTCCGCACAAAAAACCCAAAAAACCAAAAACAGTAGTTTAATTACTCGCGCTAAAATCTCAATCATCCTAAAACACGTCCCTGTTAGTAAAAGAACAACGTATCCCCCTAATTCCCTTGGGTTCGACCCCTACTTACCACTTCTACCCAGTAGTCGCGAGTAGCGGACTTTATAAATTTATTTGTACAATTTGCTCTGACGACAAGCGAATTGTCAAATTGGCGCCATTGCCAGGGAATTAGTTAATTAATCGGATAAGTTGTTCTTCACCTCACATGACCCCATGACGCAACCACCTTCGTATGCATGGACGACACGACACCTTCCACTGTTCGGAGGTACGGATGGAGAAGATCCAGTTCAGCACTGCCAAAACTTTCACCATGTTTGTCAGCACATAAAACCTAATAATGAAACGTTAGAAGAATTTAAGCTTAACTGCTTCAAATTCTCTCTAACTGACTTCGCGACAATCTGGTATTACACATCAACTGCTATGAATGCTAGATATTTCATGGACATTAGCATTCCATTCCTAAAAGAATTCTCTCCCCCATCCTTACGACAACAAACCCGAGAAAAGATCACGAACCTTCAACAATCCCGGGATGGGACATTGGGCGAATACTACACGAATTATAACACCATCGTCTCACGCTGCCCGCACCATGGATTCACGGAGGTTTTTCTTCTTCAAAAATTCCTTTGTGGGATGAGGGCTGATGAGTTCTCAAGGATCAATAACGCAGTGGGAGGAACGACCACGCACTTATCCCTACTTCAAATATGGGATGGGATAGACAGCTTGGCCGGAACCACGATACGAAGGACAAGGTCTCGACCTAATGAAGGGATACAAAGGGATGAGGCCAGTCCAGAGAGGGACATTGCAGAGGATGTGATGAACGAATCAGATAAAGAAGGCTCCGAGAAAGAGCCCACATTGGAAGTCACATCCGAGCCATCAGAAGAGACTCCTGAACCATCAGAAGAATCAGACATGGAGAGTACCGGAAGCAACACAAGAATGGTGGCGAAGTTTGACCTGAGCCACCCATGGGATCCCAACCAATGATCCAGAACGAGGTAATGTCGAGCCAACGACGTTAAACAAGTGCACTGGTCGGGAGGTAACCCGACACTATCTTACTTTCTGTTATTTAAATTTCCAATAAGCGCTCTCACCCACTTTTTGTCTAGAAGGAATGTCTTTCATGTAGGAATTAAGTTTTTGGAGCAAGATCGGATCAGCCAGGCAGCTTCCGTGAATTTACCGGGCCTGCGCTGAGAGTTCGAGGCCCCAGCTGAACTCCCTCGATTATCCAGCCTCATGCCATGTCGTTCACTCGACACCTTAAAGGGAGTTCTGTTCTTCTTTTTCCTTAATGTCATTTCCTTCTCCTGTATATATTGCATGACTTTTGAACTAAGGCTTGCCTTCGTTCAAAAGTGTGGGGTGAGAACCAACTGCACGTTTTTTCTTTTAGTAGTATCTTTTTGGAATTATGAACTTTAGAATGTGAAAAAGATAGATCATAATTCATGCATCAACCTTATGAAAATGCAAACTGTTTAAAAACTTAGAATGTAACTTCTCATTTGTCCCTTTGTGCTGAGATAACCTAGGGATGTGGAGTTGATAGAAATTGCCCTAGAGGGGCTTGGCAAGCACTTGAAGGATCAGATCAAACTATATGGTTTTCGAAGTCAGTGGAGGCTGCACTTCGGGGTTCAGTGAATAATTGAAGTCAACTCCACCAAGAAGCATCTATGCAAAGGCGAGGACGGGAATCAGACCGTCCTCTCTCTAGTCAAAATAGTCGAGAAAATAAATGAGCGGCCCTCATCTTGACCCGCGCGAAACGACAAAGACGAGAGGAGCGGGGAGGTATTTCCATGGGCTTGCGAGCGATGATTGGACCTCCCAAAAAGGCTGAGAAAATGGACTAGCAAGTCACAAAGAAGCAAAAAACTCAAAGAAGAAAATCAAAAGAGGCCTAAGGCCCAAAATTGTGAAGGTTTTAACCGAGCAAAAGTGAAGCACTCAAAAAAGACAGATCATAAAGCCAAAGGCAGAATCACTACAAAAAGCTAGTCCCTCGCCAAAGAAGAAAAAAGAAAATCAAAAAAGGCTCAACTCACTGAAACCCGAATCGAATCACGTGCTAGAGAAAGCTACAAGAAAACCATATAGTGCGAGACGGTCTCGAAGGTGTAGTCCAGGAGCCTGAAAAGGGCTATCTCCCGAAACATCCAAAATAATTTGCATCTCGGCACGAAGGTACAAGTATCAAGTTTCTTCTATTTATTTACGCAGTTTAATTTGGCAATAAGTAGTAATGCATGAATTAGAAGAAATCAAGTACCACAGTCTAATTTTCATATTTCAACAAGCTTACTTAGTGCCGCCCTTTAATAGCATTGTTCGGGACGAACAACTAAAAGTGTGGGTGATCTGATGGACCATAATTGTATGCATCATAAATACAGTTAAACCCACCAAATTAGACTGTTTGTCTATCTAACTTCTACGTGTTAGTCCCGAAATATTTCCACAGGGCAATTGAGAGATAAAAGTGAAAACACGCTAAGGAGAGGATTTTATGCTGAAAAGATATCAAGAGTCAATTGAAGGTCAAGATCAAGTACTGAACGAAGAAATCTCAAGATCCTGACGATGAATTACTCAAATTAAATCCAAATGAGGAGTTATCAAAGACAGCCTGGAGTGAAATTGGACAGATAGTTTTGTAAAGACTGTACAAAACCGTCAAGATTCATCCATATGCAAGGATGACCGGTGGCTTAAGTGAAAAGGATGAGTCATTGGGTGGCCTCCTCCCTCCTCCTCCTTGGGTGACCGGTGGCTTTGACTAGGAGGTGGCCAAAGCCACAAAACCTCCTCCATTTTGACCTCCAACCGGCGGCTTTGGGGAGTGCACAAGGTGGCGCCACTTGTCTCCTCCTCCCTCCTCCTCCATCTCCTCCCTTGGATGAGAAACACATGCCACCATCTCCACCCCTCTTGGCTATAAATAGAAGTGCCCTCCTCCTTATTTGTATCATCAATCCACACACAAAACACTTATCTCTCTAAGTTTGGTCACTTTGTAAGTTTGTTCGGTTTATGAAATAATACTCCTGTTTGTTCTTGAGTATTATACTATAGAGAATACTCCTGTTGGTTCTTGAGTATTCAGTAGGAAATTGGGAATACTCATGTTGGTTCTTGAGTATTCCACCCCTTTCCCTCTTACTGTTTTCAAAAACCTCCGAGTATTTAGCTATGGTATCCACCTCTATGGATATTCGTAGCTAAACTCTTCATTCGGTGGAAGGTATTTTCTTGTATTATATAATGTTGTAATATCTTTTAGTTTCATTTCTTTGTATTCAAAACTTGTTCTATGTGCCATTTATAGTCAGAATTTCCAAGGTTGAGTGGATGCTACGAAAGGGCAAAACTCTTCCGTGGGGTTCGTGAACATACTCGGGTAAGTGGATGCTACGAAAGGGCAAAGATTATCTGAGGAGTTCGACTTATCTAAAACACCACTTGGTCAATCGTAACTGTGAGATCAGGTGGATGCACAGAAGGCTAAGATACTTCGAAAGGAGGAATTAGTCTGAAGTAGAACAAGGGTTGCTTTAAACGATGTTGCAAGTCTTGCGCTACGAAAGGGCCTCGATTCATCTTTGAATACTTAGAAAAGTTACTAACAGTTTATTATATACATGTTATAATACAAGAGTACCTGAAACCGAATACTTTCTTTCAATCACAAAAACCCCCTGTATTTACTTTCCTAGTATAACTGTCCCGATCAACCACAACCATCAACCGCTCAACAACCAGAGGAATCGCAATCACGCATCACCCACTGTAAGTCTTCTAACCCTTATCTCTTTACTTTCAGTATTTACTTTCAGTATTTAATTTCTGTATTTACTTTTTCGCACAAAAAACCCAAAAAACCAAAAATAGTAGTTTAATTACTCGCGCTAAAATCTCAATCATCCTAAAACACGTCCCTGTTAGTAAAAGAACAACGTATCCCCCTAATTCCCTTGGGTTCGACCCCTACTTACCACTTCTACCCAGTAGTCGCGAGTAGCGGACTTTATAAATTTATTTGTACAATTTGCTCTGACGACAAGCGAATTGTCACTCGCATACGCCTAGATGTGATAGTGAAGGGAAATTTCGAAGTATGGGAACGTGAGTTCCTAGCTAAAGAGTGTACGGGAAGTGTGCTTGTTGGAGCCAGCTCTGAAAATATATATCTTGATGCACAGCCTCCAGACAAGTTTCGACAGTTCTTGCCTTACGTCTTGAAACTGTTATTAGGGAGCTTCTACAGTCCCTTGATTCTTAAGGGACTTGAATTTTTGAAGGGACTGCGTGCTCTACTTAACGTCCATGTCATTCTTGATGGACGTAAATTCAAATGGGATTTGAAGGTGGACGGACATTGTCTCCCTTGCTTTGTCTCGTCAAGACGTTAAACTAGGCCTCTTCGGGGAGTAACCCGCACTGTAAGTATTTAGCTAGTTTTTCATTTACATTAGCATTGTGTGATTTCTTGTGTGTGCAGCGGTTTAAAGTGTGGAGTCCCAGCAGCGAGAAAAGTAATATCTCAGTCCCGTGACAGCCCGTGACAAAAGGATCGTCACGGGACAATGGTTCTGTCACGGGACCTGCCCGAAGCAATGCATATTTTTAGTCCCGTGACATCTCGTGACAGCCCGTGACGAATTCGGTGTCACGGGACCTGCTCGAATTCAGATTGAGTATTTTGCCTATGCTGTTCAATTATTGCACTCTATTTATTTGGCACCCATATCCAGGTTTCTTTGCGATTATCGATGCTAACCTATTACTTGTGAAGCTTTGTGTGTTTCTCTATATATCTACCAGCTCACAGGGCGTATTGCACTCACCAGCCATCGTTTTGCCTCTTTGGACTTCGCGCCATCACGCACGAGTGAAGTTCCTATGCACTTTTTCTTATTTTATATTTTCTCTTAGGGACCAAGCTCGCTTTTAAGTGTGGAGTGGGTAGCGCATAGTCACATACATCGTATATCACACATTCACTCTTGCATATGCTCAACAATCTATGTATTGCGATTGAAATCCTCGTTTTCTATGATACTCCTTGACTGATTGACATTCTTTTGGATTCAAAGTCTAGGACTTGAAATAGTTTTACTCGTGTGTGTATTCTCTTGAGTCAGTATCATTGCTAACCCTTGCCTATCACATGTTCTACGTATTTCTTGAAGCATGTTTAAGACTTCTTATTAGTAGGCACCGTTTCAAAAGTTTCAAAAGCGTAAATTACATCTCTTTTTCTAGGTGACCTTAGTGCTAGTATGTGTTTCTCTACACTCGTCGTGATTTGCATGCACCCGCCTTTATTCATACACTATGTCAAGCTTTAAGTGTGGAGTTAGACAATTGACCTTCAAGTTTTCCCCTCAAAAACAAAGTTCTTAATCTTGGAAAGTGGGTGAAACATTGGCCTCAAGCATAGTTGTTTTTGAAAGAAAACCAATTTGAACGAAAGAAAAAAAATGCTTTTGTTGATTCTGCGAAAGCAGAAAATACCAAGGACCTGGTGAGAAAAGTCACCCCTGGTATATGGAAACACTCTTGAAACAATTTCTGCCCCCTTCTGCTTGATATAGTGTAATTCCACCTTCTCATTGCGTGCAAATCATGACTTGTCTGAAAAATTCATATACTAGAGTCTAAGGGACGATCCTTGTGCTTGCACTGAATTCTTAATGCAAATTTTCATACTATTTTCAGAAATCCTTAAGCCATTCTCCTCTTCTCTTACGGGTCATTGTCTAATCCTTGGCACTTGAGAATGAGCTTTGCGCCAAGAGCCCGTGGACTATCCCTAGATAGCATAGGTGAATGGCGAGCATTTTTGTGTGTAACTATTCATGTTCTTATCTCGTTGCTATAGAACTATTTAGAATTTGTGATGAGGCGTTTGCTAGTCGTGTGTACTGACCGTTTGAATGCATAACTCGTTTAATCTATGATTGTCTGAAAACTTTGATGAAGATGTTTGACTTGAAGTTGAGGTAACATGATGAATCCGAGGTATGACATGACTTTACTGTGACTTGTTGAGCATCATTCATGCATACACGTTAGATAGTTGTACAGGGGATTTGTAGGTAGTCCCATTCCTGAAAACCTTCACGAGACTATACTCGTCCTACTAGGGCAGCCTAGGGGTTTAAAGGCTTGATGCATACGCTAAATGCATTCGTGTCCTCTACGACAGTGAGTTATCTTCTTATTTTCGTTTTTAGATAGGTTTGATCACATGACACTTGAGTGGGTAACTATTCTGTGATTTATTGACTTGTGCTTAATGTTTGTTCGGGATGAACAAATCCTAAGTGTGGAGTGTTTTGATCGGTCGAATTCTTGACCTATTATTCACTTCATTCGATGATGGATTATGTTTGTTTTCCCGACATTTTATTGTCATTTGATCTCTTTTCTAGTGTTTCAGGTCATATATCACATATCTAATACTTTTGGATTGATCCAAAGCAAAGCAAAGCAATCGGTGCAGATTTGGGCAAAACAGGACAAAACAGGGCAGCAGACCTTTGCAACGTATTTCGCACCTACAGGTCGCAATTGATGTCCAAATGAGTCGAAATTTGGCTTGTTGGAAAGTTAATTCAATTCCCTACAACTTTGTAGTTGACACAAAGAGCAGATTCGAAGGTCTAGACCTCCAAAACGGCAAAAGAAGTCAGGTCCCGTGACAGCCCGTGACAAAAGGATCGTCACGGGACAATGGTTCTGTCATGGGATTTGGTCGTGGCAACGACATTTTTGGGTCCCGTGACAGACCGTGACGGCCCGTGACATCTCAATTGTCACGGGACTTTCCAGGACTTTCCAAAATTCGATTTTGGCAATTTTCGGCAATTTTGGCAATTCGGGCTATAAATTGAGGGCTTCGACCAGATCAATGGGTGTGCTATTTTGGAGAGAAGAAACCCTACTTTTGGGAGAAAGACATCGCGAGATTGAGGATCAACGAGCTTCGTCGTTTACGGTTAACTCGTCCTTTATTCTTCTCAATATACACTGTTTTTTTGGTTAACCACCATGAATAGTGAGTAGTCCTTTTTATTCCGGGATCCTACGGATCCCGTGCTATGTAACCCTAACTCTTTATGTGATCAATTAAAGTTTTCGTTTATGCAATTCAATTATTCAATTTCATTGTGTGCTTAATATTATCGTTCTATGCATGTATTTACATCAAAGGGTATGTTTGCATTGGTAGAACGTATTTAGGTTATATACCGAAAGGTGGATGGGCCTTAGGGATTAACCGGAATGCATGAAATTGATATTAGGTCATGTTTACATGATTTAATAGGAACACCATTAGTTTAATAAATCAAAATCGTTGATAATCCGTGGATGGGCGGCTTGTCTAGTGTTATTTCGGTTATATTCCATATTCGATAGCATAAACAATTATCTTGCCATGATTGCATGATTAGTGGGGTTAGCACGGGTGAAGTATGGATTCTGGGATTCTCTCTCTGAATAAAAACACAACATTTATTTTCCGCAATTTAAATTCTACAATTTACAAACAACAAAAACCTCTTTTCAATCGGAATAGCTAAATAGGTCACTTGTTAACTAGTACTCGCACGCATTGCTCCTAGGATCGACCCTTGGCTTACCAAGGATTATAAATTTTGTTTGACTGCAATTTGACCCCTAAAACTAATACTTTGACAACTATAAAGGGTTAAAAATACGCGTGTCACCTGCTTGTTACCATTAGCTCGCTCGTTCATGGCATTTAAAATTATCTTATCATCATCCTCACATCTTGCCCTAAGATATGTGTAGAAGGCTCTAGGCCCAACCCAACCACCAAGATCTTCGCAATAAAATGAAGCATTACCAAAGGAAGAAATTTGTTGAGCAATTTCTTCCGGTATTTGCAGTTCCGTGCTCTGCATATCTTCCTTGTGTTTTTTAATACTAGCACTACCCTCAAGAGTGCCTTGGCAAGGTTGACTATCCGAAGCAAGGATGTCTTCTTGGATGTGCATCACCTCAGCTTGCTTCGTCTGGACAGAGCAAGCGGCGGGAAGGTCTTGAATATTAGTGTTCGGCTCAGCGACAGTCTGCTCCTTGAGACTCTCTCCTTCCTCGGTCCGTTGAGATTGACACGTGATGTTGTGGACGACTGGGTTGTCCTTTTCCTTATCCACACCAGAACTGCTACAAACATGTTTGTCCATTTTTGTGATACCTTGGGCTCTGTCTTTTTCGGACAGCCTGTTTCTTCCTTTCCTTTTTAGGACTAGGTTCCATTCTGGATCTTTTTCCTCCGGGGGAGACAGGTGATGGGCTGTAGTCTCAGCCACCGACCTGGCACTGTCTCCTGCTGCCACGGTTGACAGGGATTGGACAGTAGGGAGATCATGCTCGTCCCGCCCTTCCCATATTCGTTGATCTTCGAGCCGCCGCTTTGTGGCTTTCCGGCAAGTTTCCATGCTGTGGCCATGGATTTTGCATTTGGTGCAGAAGAGAAGCCGGTTTTCATAAACTATCTGTTGCCAGAACCCGGCATCTCTTCCTGTGTTGATCCATATCTGATCAGGTAGAGTTTTGGTTGTGTCAACCTCAATACAGACCCTAGCGTAACATGGATTAACGAGGGTGGTGGTTTTGACGTCCACGGCGAGGAATCTGCTGAAGGATGAGAAATGGTTTCAATATAGCCTTGGTTGGTCATTTTTGGTGGAAGGTTCATTAGTCGAATCCAAGTTGACGTGGTTGAAGACTCATTTTTAGTGCTGAAGTCTTTAGTCCATCTAAAGATTCTAAAGTAGGAATGGCCCAGCTTTCTATTGGGGTGAGCAAGCACCTTCCTGGCCTCTTGTTCAGAATCTAGAACGACCAGAATGCGACGAGCATCCAGCGCGCCAATGGAACACTTGTCTAGGCCCCATGCTGCCGTGCAAGCTGACCGAATGTTCTCGATGGGAGGCCTGCCTGATGAGAACTTGGCTACAAGGGTATGTCTGAGAAAATCCACTCCCACTTGCAGCTCCGCCTGGGAGAAGGACACGGAAGGTTAACCATCTTTGAGGCCGTATTGCCTCGCTGCAAGCTGGATGGTTGGAAACCTATTGGAGGTGGCTGTTCTTTTGCCGAAATGCCAGCTTGTGTGACTTCAGCGAAGGTTCGTCCGCCACGAGCTACGACCCCATTTGCATCCGTCTTACGATGAGAACCTCCCGGGACGGGGGGCTGGCCGGAATCGACCATCACTGCAGCCGGAGGGGTCAAGAGATGAAGACAAGGTAGATCCGACGCTTCTAGAACCACAGAGGACTTGGTCACTTGATTTCGGGGCGATTTGTTGTTTAAAACAACATCACCACCCGGTTGCGACGGCCCATTTCCATGTCCCGGCTGATGGAGGGTCGTGTGAGGGAGAGGAGGGAAAGCCAGATTGGCCGAAGAGGGAGGCGCAGGCGCCATGACCGGCGAGCTCGAGCTCTAGAGGATTTCAGATCTGAGAAGAACTCATCGCCTCTGCAGGAATCCGAGATCCACGCTCTCGCGCGTGTGCTTCTCTCCTCGAGGTTATTTGCGATTCCTTTTAGTTTTTAGTAAACTAATGGTAATTATTTATGGCTTCATCCAAAGATTAAATTTTAGTGAAATTGTCTGACACGATTATGATTATACATGATTTTAAATATTTAAAAGTATCCTTTATTAAATTTTTTTTATTAGTCAGAATTAATCAATTAATCTATATAGGCACTGTTTAATACACACAAAAATGTCATAAGAGCTCAAGCCACTAAGATCGAAATGTTCCCATCCTCCAATTTCATCGACTTTCCCTTGATGGATCCGTACCCCTTTTAGGACTATTAAAGTAGGCCTCAGCAATTGGTTCAAGGCCATATATAACTCAATCAAAGCCCAAAGGCCCATACCCGATCTGACCCGAGCTTGGGGCTGGTATGTACCCAACCCGACTTACATAAAAATTGGTCGAGGCCCAACATCTGAAATTCGAGCCGCCCGACGACCCAAACCCGATTAAGCACTATATGAATATCATATACTATTAGAAAACCCTACCCTAATATTTCGATCTAAATCTCACTACTCAACAGTCAGCACCCATTTTGTCTCTCAATATTTATCTTCAATATTCATCCGCTAAAAATCGAAGATCTTCATCTCATTCTCACATCTCCACCGTCGTCACCTCGTTAGTAATCGTCTCTCCTCCCAGTTCTTTTGAATATCATTATTCAGATTCGTTCCGGAGATATTTTTCGAATATTCATATTTCGTTTTGTCAATTTTTTTAGTTTTTCGATTCTTAGATGAACAGATATGTACAAGTCCATCTATATCTATGCAAGAGTTAGCAAGTCTGCTAATTTAACTCTTGCATATGTATATCCGTTTTTTTCTTGAGTTTTTGCTTATACATGAACGTAGCATCTGCTTGGTAATAATTGCAGTCTTTACATACTAGACTTAGGTAGTCATGGAGCTAGTGTTGTCTAGCAATGATGGCACACCTGAGCCTATAGGTAATACAACATCATCTATGCTTAACAACAGTAACACGTAGAAATCTAAAGGTAAGAAATCTAATGTTTGGAAGCATTTTGTTCAGTTTGAAGAGGTAGTAAATGGCTTTAAGGTACAGAAAGTCCAATGCAACTTATGTGAGACAAAGCTTGTTTGATGTGGTAATGCTGGTACCTCGCATCTGACTAGACATTTTAAGTCACATATGAATGCTTTAGCAAAAGGATCTGATACTAGAAATTAAATGTTGCTTGCTAAAGAGAAGTGTGGAATGGTTAGCAATTTTCAATTTGATAATGAAAGAGCCAGAGCTGAAATAGTAGATTTCATTATACGAGCTGAAGTGTCATTTACTTTTGTACACACATATGACTTCGCATGTATGATTCAAAGGGGTTTGGCACCTCAATTTAAGAAATTTTCTAGTTTTGCTTGCAAAACAGATGTGATGAAAACATTTAATGCTTGCAAGCTAGAATTAATTTCTTATTTTGATTCATATAAGGGCAAAGTTTGTTTTACATCTGACATGTGGTCTTCTAGGCAAAAAATGGGGTACATGAGTTTGACTGCACAATGGATTGACAATGATTGGAATATGTAGAAAAGAATATTGTCGTTTAAGATGGTTGAATATCCTCATACTGGTGAAAGTTTGGCTGAACATGCGTATGAACAATTAATTGCTTGGCATTTGCATGATAAGTGTTTACATTAACTTTTGACAATGCTTCTAGCAATGTTGTTCTTGTTTCGCAACTTGCATGCCATCTTATGCTTTCAAATGCTAGTAATCAGCTTTTCCATGTTAGATGGACATGCCATATATTGAATCTGATCATTCAAGATGGAATGTCTATTCTATCACCTAGTATAGAGAAGATAACCACTATAGTCAGGTCAATGAACTCTTCAATTAAAAGGCATGAGTTATGTGTAAGTTCATGTGCTAAGTTAGGCTTGAATAAGCGGAACATAGACAATGATGTGCCCCATAGGTGGAATAGCACGTATGAACAGCTTTATGTTGTTGTCAAATACAAAACTGCCTTGCATAGATAATGAATCTAAGAATTGTTCCACATATGTCCCTAGTGAGCATGATTGGATTATTGCTTCATTGTGCATGAATTTTTTGAAAATCTTTTGCACCACAACTAAAGTGTGCAGTGGGATTTATTCTCCAACTTCAAACAAAGTGATAAACAGCTTGGTTGATATTTATGCCACATTTAAAGCATACCATCCTCTTGATGCATTTAGATCCACATTGGTTGCCATGAAACTAAAGTCCAATAAATATTGGGCATATTTTCCTATGATTTTTTGCTTGGCCACAGTTATGGATCTGCGATTTGAACTTTTGGCGATTGAGAGTTGGTTGAGTTTGTATGATCTTAGTCCTTAGTTCATGGGTGACGCGTCAGGAAAATCAGATAAACAAATTCCCCAGCAATGAATTCGTGGATAGCTTGGAATCCACCAAGAAAGTTTTGGAATCCACCAAAAATGAAAAACAAGTGTTTATTGATACGATAAAAGATCCATAACTAAAACCCTAAGATAGGTTTTAATAGGAAAACCTAAAAACGAAATTAGGAAATAAAATCTAAAAGATAATGCTACACTGCTAAAAGATAAAGATACGCTGCTGAAAGATAAAGATACGCTGCTAAAAGATAATGATACGCTGCTGAAATCTAAAAACAAAGAAATAAAGCTAAAATACTATTTCGGAGCCCTAAACGCTCCTACATCAGTCTCCTCCACTTCCAAAGAACTCGACCCCGAGTTCTCTTTTAGATGCATGACCTCATCTGCCTTGAATGGACCATGCTTGTGAAGCTGTATTACATCATCACCTACCTTTAAAACTTTGACTCTCTCGCGCTTGTTAGCATCAACCTTGTTCTTCTTCCTCGTAGTCTTCAATCTAGCCTTAACCGCTTTCTCGACTGATATACTCTCCTCCTCCTTCACAATACTCTTCAAGTCGCCTGAATTCACCAACTACAAATCATATTGAGCTCCACTAATCTTAACCTTCTCATCTTTCTCCTCAAAATTAGCAAACAAAATCCTCGGCATTGCCAGCTCATCAATCTCCTTCAACGCCTCCTCGTAACAATAACCTCTTCATTCTTCGGATTTTGCTTCGGAAGCTCTTGCTTCACACTATTCATCTCAGATGACTCCTCCTCTGCAAACTCAACTCTCGCATATTTATCATCTTCTTCCGAAATTGTTTCCTCTTTCTATTTATCATCATCCACAAGATCCTCTTCACCCGAGCTTGAGTCTTCAGCGACTACTGCATGCACATGCTCTACACGAGGAACTCTAACTGGTGCTTCCTTATGGGCTCTCTCCTCTCCACCGTTCTGTTTGACTCTCGCCGCCACTTCCGCTAACTGGGTTGACATAGCAGCCATCTATGTTGCCAAAGCAGTCAGGGTTACGGCTATGTCCGCGTTGACCCTCTCGCAATCTGCTCTGGTTACGGGTTGATCTACCATCTGATCAAATTAGAAAAGAGATAGGGAAAGAGCTGCTTCTGATACCAACTGACGCAGTAGGAAAATCGGATAAACAAATTCACCAGCAATGAATTCGTGGATAGCTTAGAATCCACCAAGAAAGCTTGGAATCCACCAAGAAAGTTTTGGAATCCACCAAAAACGAAAAACGAGTATTTATTGATACGATAAAAGATCCATAACTAAAGCCCTAAGATGGGTTTAAATAGGAAAACCTAAAATTGAAATTAAGAAATAAAATCTAAAAGATAATGGTACGCTGCTAAAAGATAAAGATACGCTGCTAGAAGATAATGATACGCTGCTAAAATCTAAAAATAAAGAAATAAAGCTAAAATACTATTTCGGAGCCCTAAACGTTCCTACATCAATGGGCATACTCTATCTGATGTAGGAAGAAGAAGCCAGCTGTTGCTATGAGTCAGCACATTTAGACTGCTGCAGTAAATTCAGAGAAGGCGGATGTGGCTAGATCTCTATATATTACTATCCGGAATGGACAAGAGATAAAAGGAACTAAATCTAGCACTCAAAATCTTAAAGAAGAATGGGTGGAAGTTAAGAGGAAAAAGGTGCGGATTGCTCAAATTCATAGCAACATTGATAACAGTCAGTTGACTAAAGAAGGCAAACAGAAATACTATGATCCCAATGTTGAGGCGGATAAGGAGGAACCCACAGTGAATCATACAACAGGAGGAAATACGAGCAAATATAGTGGTTGTACTAGTAACCATGAGGACTTTATTGGTGGGGATTTTTCTTTACCAATGGTGGAACACCAAGAACAAAAGGATCACACTGAAGGTGAAAATACTCAGATAGAAGGGGAGCTTCTGCCAGGATTGCATAATGATGATGATAATACCAAGGAGGAAGTGGATGCCATGGGCATGGTGGTGTACAAAGGAGATGAAGTTGTTGGATCTGCTCACGATGAGGTAGTCAGCAAGGCGGAGACACTGCCAAAGGCGCAGGCCATTGAGGTGGGGGCGTTGCCTAACCCCAAGCCCGTAACCGGGGATAATGAGGTTGATGATTCATTGGCCTTTGATGTTCTCAAAGGTGATGATGGTCAGTTTTATTGCGAAGAGCTTGGTGGTAAATCTTTCCAAGACCTGGAAGAATTGGGCAAAGTTGCTTAGGAAAATGGTTATTACCTAGCGAAAGATCCGAGTATTCCTATAGAGGAACCTGAAAAAGACTATGAAGCTCAAGAAGTGATTCATAATAGTGCTAATGAGTCATGTGACCAGGATTATGTCGATCCTCCCCGATGCCAAGAACACATCATCGAAAAAGGAGTCTCGATCTTCAGCTCGTTCGTGCTTGAAAAAGAAAGACACAAACTTCGTTTGGTCTTGATTTTTTGTATCTTGTTGCTGTTTTTCCTTCTCAATAAATAAAATTACCTTTAAAAAAAGTCATACTGATATTGAGATTAAGGTTGCATCTGTTAGGGCAGTTCTGCATCAATTGTATGACATGTACAAGAGGAATATGATTGCTTCTTGTATGCCTGTTGCTTCTGATGCTCTTGAACCTGAAATTGATGTCAATATTCATGTGATCCCTTCAGCCTCAATGACTAAGTTGAAAAGAGCTAGAGTAAGCAATAGTGGTGCATCCACAGACTTGCAAATGTATCTTGATCTTGACACATTAGATATCGATGAAAAGGGTAACTGTAATATTTTAGAATGGTGGAAAGCTAACTCGAGCATGTACCCTGTATTGTCTCTTATGGCTAGAGATCTATTGAGTATACCCGCTTCTACACTGGCCTCCGAGGCAATATTCTCTGCAGGAGGCAGAGTTGTATCAGTAAAAAGGGCTTCACTTAGTCCAAACACTGTAGAGGCTCTAATTTGTTTAAAAGATTGGTCTTTAACGAGTAACAGGAAGCAAGATGCAGAAGTTGAAGAGTATGCAGATGAGGAACTAATGAATGCTAGGGCAAGTCAACCAGATTGGCTTTTGGATGATGCTAAACTTCCTGACACTGTTAGTGCCAATTCTGTTGAAACTGGTGAAGAAGTGACTGCGCTTCCGAGACCTAGAGCTTGGTTGACGGTAGATTTGCAACTTACATTTGTTTTGATATGTTTGTTTGTTATTGCATTAAATAATGGTGAACTGAATCTTGAATGCCACAGTTTAAGAATGTTTCTGAACTGTTTCCTTGTATTTTAGTTTAACATCTTGTTATCACTTTTGTATTCTCGAACTGTTTATAAATAATGGTGTTAAACTATTTGTTTGTTACTGCAGTTAAAGAAATTTGCTGGGGACTTGAAATTATCAACGCTTGGCTTTTTGGATTGTGTTTTAGAACCGGGCGACAGAAACTTGTTAACTTGTAATATGGTAGCTTTTGAGGTTCTATATGTAGAACCTCAAAACTTGTAGCTTAGCTTTTTGTTGTTCTACTTTTAGAACCAGGTAAATTTTATGTAATAGCTACTGAAGAAATGATGGAACTGAGATGTAATAGGTCATACTAAATGTATCAATTGAAGAAGTAGTGGGCTCCTGATGCTGTTGATGATGATAAGGGCTACTATAGTCTTGCGGACCTTGCAATTGCTGATTAATTGCCTCGCCTCAACCCTCGAACTCCACTGCCTGATGACCTTCTTCCTGCCTACATTGTTTTGATGCCTTCTTGGTTACTTTTGACATTGCTGAGAAATGATGTTGTAAACTTTGTAGTTTGTGGTTTTTGGTAGTGTAGGCATTGCTGGTGTGAGTTAGGATGAGGTTTGATGGTAGTCTAAATGAGTTTTTTCTGTAAAGTCCTTCCTGAAACGCAGCAGAAGAAAAAAATATGTTTTTATAATCAGTTTTTTAATGTATGGGCTTTCAAAGCCCGAGTTAGCCCCAAAAATAACTGAACCGCATTTGGCCTTAAGGCTTATAATTTTTTGGAAAAATCGACCCGACCTGATGAATAGTAAAGGATCAATGTATTTTAAATTATATCCGGCCCGAACCCAAATAGATTAAGATCCGGCCCATTGCTGAAGCCAATATTAAAGTGTATTTTTTGTCAGCTTCACGGGCACTCTTTAGTGCATAATCTCATCATCTTCAACTCAACTCAACTCAACTCAACTCTGCACTAGCCCAAGTTCGTTGAGATGTCATTTTAGACACCAACTCAGACAGAATCTGACCTAAGATAACAAAACAAATACAGTAATAAAGCCACAAACTAGCTTCTAGTGCTCACCCTGTCACACTGTTTGGGACTATAATGCTCAAGTCGAAAATGACCCTGCACCAACCCTACAGTTGAAATCAAACTTCAGTAACTAAAACGCCAAGGCACACCTCTTCTATCAATTACAATTAGCCAATGTCTACTAAAAGGTCTGACCCGTCGACCCGACCGATAAGTCTATCCAAGCTGTGTGTATCCAACAATGCCAAGTGCTAATGCCGAGACAAACACAGCCTATGTAAATCAGCAGCTCTGAAAAAACAAGGCCAATTCTATCAACAACAACAAAAACAAGGCCAACTACTGAAAACAGCATTACTCGAATCCCTCCAAAACCACCTCTTTAAAATAATCAGTATGCACTGTGTATCAAAGGCATGTGATCTCCAACAGAGACAAATTTTGTCGGTTCAATATGTTCTTTCTTTTCTATCAAAAAACATATATTCTTTCTTTCGCCATTTATAATTTCTTAAAATCAAGCACTCTTTGAGTACAAGTCGCGGTGTTCTAGATGGAGATTTTAAGACCTCAGACTTCTCGAATGGGGTATCTGAGTCTGATACTTCATGTTCTGGTTGTGCTGCTCGTGTCAGAAGGGTGTGGAGGGAAGGAGGAGTTTTTGAACTTGACTCGGTTGGAAGACCGGAAGGTCACACATGGTGAGTGTAATCTGTTCCAAGGGAAATGGGTTCAGGATGACTCTTTTCCTCTTTACGAATCCTCTGCCTGCCCTTTTATCGATGCTGAGTTCGACTGCATCAAATATGGCAGACTTGATAAGCAGTTCCTCAAGTATTCGTGGAAGCCCGATTCCTGCAACATACCAAGGTAAGTTAAACTCATACTAATTACCACTTCAAAAAAATATGCAATAACTTACTCTGCATATCTACATAGTAACAAGTAGTCTTGTCAACAAATGCTTCGATGACATTACAAATTTACAAGCTGAAAAAATGTATGAAGTTTTATTCTAAGACATACATCAATAAGTTTTTTTATGAATAATGAGTTGCAGGTTTGATGCGTTGGATTTTCTGACAAGGTGGGGAGGGAAAAAAATAATGTTTGTCGGGGATTCACTGAGCCTCAACATGTGGGAATCCCTGTCCTGTATGATTTACTCGTCTTCTCCTAAGGCAAAAAACTTCAACAAGAAGGGATTATTCGTCGTCTTCGAGGTTTGTTTCTTGCTCCTACTCCTACATCAACTTCATTAACTGGTATCTAATAATTGTTGGAAGCTAGGAAATGTATCGTGGGGGACTGAAGATGTTTATTTACTGTAGGATTATGATTTGTCGGTGAAATTGTTTCGGACATCATACCTAGTGGACATAGTGAGGGAACCAAAAGGCCAGATCCTAAAACTGCAGTCTATTGAAAATGGAGATGCGTGGAAAGGAATGGACATGCTCATTTTTAACTCATGGCACTGGTGGGCACACAGAGGCAAAAGTCGAGGGTAAGTCTACCACTACGGTAACATAACATGACTGTAATTGTAACATAACGCGATATAACTTCAAACAGAATTTCTGATGTTTCAGATGGGATTATATCCAAGACGGATCTAACCTGGTAAAGGAGATGGACAGCATTGCAGCTTTCTACAAAGGACTTACAACATGGGCGAACTGGGTTGATCAGAACGTCGACTCGTCTAAAACAAAAGTATTCTTCCAGGGGATTTCGCCTACTCACTACAGGTAAGCAGAAGCAATGCTCAAATATCCTGTTTACAGAATCACTTCACAAAGTTAGAAAAGAGACTAAATTTAATCAATAGATGAAAATGGAACTAAGTTAGTTTATAAAATTCAGAGGCAAGGAATGGAACTCAACGAAAAAGACATGTAACGGAGAACAAGAGCCATTGGCTGGGTCAACATACCCGGCCGGTTTACCTGAAGCAGTTGCAGTTGTGAAAAAGGTATTAAGCAGTATGAAGACTCCTGTATACCTGCTTGACATAACCACACTTTCACAGCTAAGGAAGGATGCTCATCCATCATCTTTCACGGCTGATTCGGGGATGGATTGTAGCCACTGGTGCCTTCCAGGACTCCCAGATACTTGGAATCAGCTCCTCTACACTGCACTTGTCATGTAAGGCCGGGATAAGAAGAAAACCTGGAAACAGAATTTATTAAACCTTCGCACAAATATTTTTAAAAAAAAAGGGTGCAGTATAGTACAGTACAGTACGATTACTTTCATTGAGAGTGATTGAATCTTATATCAGATTGTATTCTATTGACCTTCAAAAATATGTGGCATCAATAACCAACATATACAGCTACATTGAGTATGTAGCAGTTCATCATTTTCGTCTCTCATCTCGCCACTTAGCAAATAAGTTTATCACCTGCTATTTGGACAATCTCTACACTGAAATACAAGCACTTATAATCATAAGTAGAAACTAAGAAGTCGGCATCAAAATTTGAAGATTTAAGGCATCAACATCTTTTAGCAGTTTCAATTTCATCCGTTTCCACGGGAAGAGAGATCTATAATAAGAAATTTCACATAGATAAAATGGTATTGTAAAAAAAAAGGGTATTGTTTTCAGTTTATCAATGGAACAATTACAGCAGATACTCACTAAGGAAACAGGCACTCAACAACATCTTTCCAAATGAAACTCCCGAGGTATTAGCAGCTTCATCAGTTGTCATAATAAATTGAAATCCTCTATCTGCAACAAAGCTACACTCACTAGGCTAAGCTAAGCTACCATATCACCAACATATGAGCTGAGCTTGTTGAGTTGAGCAGCTTACAAAATGCAAATTTGAATTCATCATCAGGAGGTGGAAAGTTGAGAACCGGGCAGATGTGTGATTCTCCATAGGGATGCTTCTTACAGCTTTAGCACCCTATCCTATGTCGTGCAACGTAGATGGAAAAATTCTTTTATCTTTTGCCCGAGGATGCAAAACAGGGAAGAGTTGGGAATCCAAAATGCTGAGCTGATGTTTGATTTATATCGATGGTATCATAGAGCTATACTAGGAAAAGGGTCAGCTCCAATCCCTAGTATCGCATTCCTTGCTAGTTTTAGGAAGAAGGCCAGACAGCTGCCCCAGCATCTTCATCCTTTTCCAACGGCCGTGGAATATTTAGGTCGAGTGGCCAAGGCATTCTCGATTGATCATCAGGTTCAGTCGTCAACTTGAAATCGGACAGTTGTTCAATCTACATCGAAAATAAATAATAAACTTTACAATGTTATTTGTCGTTCATGTGTATACATACTTCAAGAAACCCTAAATTAACAACTACAATAACCACAAATTGAAAGGTAAAGAATTTACTAAATAGAGGCAATTAAGATTTAAGACGCAAACCTTCTGACCCTTAAATTGATCAGAAACCAAATTAGCCGAAGGACACGGTGGTGGAGCAACCACTGCTAATTTCTTATCTTCAGTTGTGTTCACCGGCGGAGGAGGTGGAGAAGCAAGAGTGTCAACAACGGGGCGTTAGGGCAGCTTTACCAAAATTCTGTATTTCCGTTTGACTGTGGATGTGCGCAAATTTGGACGGTTGACTGTCAGAGGAGGATCTCGGAGACTGAACACAAACTCCGTCGCCAAATTCTTATTCGAACACAACTGCTTCACCTTTTCCTCCACGTCAATAATGTCGCAGGTCGCCAGAATCTCATCCGTAGCCATGGTCGGAGCTGCGCCGCCTAGTCTCGTGAAGGTCCGATCACGATCAAAATTAAAAATCGTAGAAAGAAGATGAAGATTGAATGAGTTATTTTTATTTTTTGCCGTGTTTTTAAAACTCCATTTCGATTTTGCCCGGTTTTAACTCAAATATTAATTTTGCCCCATTTTAATAAAATTGGTTGGGAAATCGGTTTCGCTCATTTTCGATTGAAACCGATTTACGGGAAACTGGCTTGATGACTGTACACGTGTGTGGCACTATTTGGTTCTACGTGCGCCCAAAAAAATATAATTATGGCCACGTGTAAAACCGGTTAGGCGGAACCGGTTTCATGCGGAATAAAATTAGGGATTCTTCTCTTTTCTCCTCCGCTGATTCTTTTCTAATTAAATGGTAATTAGTTGAACTGAATAGTAATTAGTTGAATTGTGTGTATTGAATTGTTGAATTGGGTGTAATTAGTTGAAATGTTTGTGTTGAATTGTTGAATTGAGTGTTAATTAGCTAAAATGTTTGTGTTTAATTGTTGAATTGGGTGTTAATTATTTGAATTGGGCGATAATTAGTTGAATTGTTTGTGTTGAATTGGTGGTAATTAGTTGAATTTTTCAAAATAATTGTTGTTGACTAAAGAAAACCGATTTTATTAAAAAGAAAAGAAACCCTAATTTTATTTCGCATGAAACCGGTTTCTGCCAAACCGGGTATACACGTGGCCATAATTACATTTCATTCGGTCCACGTAGGACCAAATAATGCCACACATGTGCACAGTCAGCAAACCGGGTTGGGAGAAACCGGTTTCGTTGATTTTCAACGAAACCGAATTTCCCAAAATCAGTTTTTATCAAAAATGAGCGAAACCGGTTTCCCCAAACCGATTTTATTAAAACAGGGCAAATCGATATTTAAGTTTGAAATAGAACAAAATCGAGATTGAGTTTTGAAAACAAGGCAAAAATTAAAAAAAACTCAGATTGAATTAGGGTCGAAGATTCAGTGACATGCAATTAGCTACAATCACCTGTATTTATCAAGAATGTAAATTTACACTTTACACCCTGTAGTTATCAACTGTAATAGTTGACACCACATTACAATTTACAACCGGTACTTTAGAATATGGTCACTTTACACCCTCTTCCTCTATCCTTGTGGATGTGTTCCTATATTTTCTTCTTTCCTTTTCCTTTTCTTTGTGGATGCTTGCAGGTGTTATGCCTAATCCTCTCGTGGATGTGATGGCGTGCTTCACTACTATGCTCTTACCATGGAGGTGTGTCAACTTGTGGACTCAAACTTAGAGGTGTCAGTTGGTTTGTGCTTCAACGAATGATTCAAGCTCAAGTTCACATCCGGGGTGGTGCCTTTGTATTAGAGTGGGCAAAAACTGGTCCAAATTTAAAAATCGTCCGCACCATACCGCAAAAGTGTGTTCGGTTAACCGCACCACTTTTGGAAAAAACCAGTTTGTCAAAAACCGCACTGCAACCAAATAAAGTGGTGCGCAAGCGGTTCTTTATCTCAAACTACCCATTTCAAACCGCACCGCATATATAATTAAATAATTATATATGCGGAGCTTGAAATATTAGAATCAGAAACAGGTTCCTAGAAAGCCATGAATGAGAAGTAGAAACAGGTTCAAGAATGACATGAATGATCGGGTATTATTTCTATGTATTGTCAAGTTCATATTTTTTATCATATGTCATAGTGTTTGACTTTATGTTTGCTTCATTGCACTTGGTAGTACATATTTCACGTATATATCTAACTTGTGTGAAACTAGTATTTTACGGTAATTAATCATTAGATTATTAGTACATGTTGTTGGTTTCAGTTGTTACTATTTTGCAAAGTTGATGTATTTCACTTATTACTATTTTGCAGAGCTGGTGTATTTCACTTATTACTATTCCTGTAATGAAGAAGCAAAGAAGAAACAAAGGAAGTTCTGTAGTTAAATTATATTCAGAGCTTATTCAGCTTGTACTATATTATATTTGATTATTTGTGTGTGATGTAATCAAGGTATGTGTTGTTTCATTTGGGTCGGGCACAGTCCAGTGTCAGAGGTTCTTTTTTTATTTATTTGTCAACTTTGAAAATCGGTTTTTAAACCAAACCGCACCGCATCACACCAAATAAAGTGGTGCGGTGCATATTTGGTTTTAACTTTTCTAATGCGGTTTGCGGTTTGAAAATTTTACAAACCATATAATGTGGTGCGGTTGCGAGTTTACCCTTAAACCGCACCAAATCGCACCGCGCCCACCCCTACTTTGTATGGCCTGCACTTCAAATGGATTAGAAATATGTGTACCCGAGAAATGTGATGTATGTAATGTATTCTTTGTAATGTTTGTTGTAAACCTACAATCAAAAAAAAAGAATATGGTCACTAAATTATATCATTATCTTTATAGTCTCGTTTCACGGAAGGATCGTTTGTCTTTCATTACTTGTAGCTAATAATTAGGGAGAATGATAAAGAAGGGGTATGAACTACCACCAATTGATAAATTACGGTTCGGACTATGAAAATTGACAATTAAGGGCAATTTTAAAATATTTTAATCCTCAATTTCAATTAAGGCAAGAAGTTTTTTCAATTCATTCGTTTAGTTAACTTTATTAATTGACGAAGTAATATTCCGCCAGTTAAGTGTTATAGGGGATGAAAATATTTTGAAATTATCCTTAATTATCAATTTTCATAGTTCGAACCGAAATATGACAAATAGTGGTAATTCATGCCCCTCTTTATCATTTTCCCTAAAAAAAATTAATATCTTTATCATTATCTTTTACCCTTTTTTATGAAATCAGTATCTTTAACTTTAATGAAAACTGAGTAGGAAGAAAATTTTGAATTTGAAAGACGGACAGCGGAATTATAAGATAGTTGCAGTACGTTTGAGCAACTAGGTGCACGAAACGGTGTCGTGCTAAATTTTTTACCATTCTTTTCCGGAATTTATTATCTTTAAATTTTTTGAATATATATCGTAAATTTTTATATACTTATTTTAATTTTTCTCATTATAATATCTATAAATATTTCGGTAAATCGGTAAATTTACCGATAATAAATTTCATGCAGTTACCGAATTATTATTACCACTTTACCGATGGTAAATATATCGATTAACTGTGTTAACAAATCGAATTAATTCGGAACGGTAAATTTAATTAGGTGAACGGTAAATTATCGATTCTTACTCTTCATTTGTGGTTTATTCAATCTCAAATTTGGCCTATCCTATGTAAAATTGTTGTAAATACAAGCTTGATCAACAATGTTTGATTTGATATAAAAAAAAACAGGCTTCAGCCCAGCTTGACCTAATCTAAACTACATACATGCTTGTAATGCTGTTTGTGCCATTTCGACCAAAATGCAGCTCTTGTTGTGAAGCCAGGTTGTGCTGCACAAACCAATGTCTTGTAGGACATGCTGACACAAAATGTGTATTAGAGGCCGAATTGAGCTTCTTCGGGATAGCCTGGAGTCTGGCGATAGGGGCTATTGCTGGCTGTGGCATTGTATGCAGCACGTCCTGGCTTTTTCTTTCAGCTCTTTGAAAGCCTTCATTGTCTCTGCATCGAAGCCTCCAGCAAACTGACACAAGTTAAAGACATTATTGTAAGGCGTGGTTTAACTGATGTGTCACTAGTAAGAACTTGTAATTACCTGATGCACTCTGAAAGCAAATTTTACACCCTGAACTATGAGTTTCAATTCGTCTGGGCTGCCAATGACTGTCTCGAGCTCAGCAGACACTCTCTTCACGTACTTCATTGCTAATTTCACTGATGCCAATTTTATCTGTAAATCATTACAAAAGTAAACTCTTAAGTGTCGATTCATCTGCCAATCATGGCCTAATTTCAACAGCTTATTTATAAATAAATAAAATATTTTCGACGACGCAATGAATGCCTAGTAATAATTTCCTGAAAGTTATATTCACATCACAGTCTCTTACGGATATATAATGACATGTTGCAACCACTTACTCAAAGATTAGTTTACTTCTTTACTCGGTCCCTAAGCTATCCATTACAGTGCTAAAAAGGTTTAATAATGCGTGGAAAAGTGAAACGGAGAATCTGATACAATCCTCATCACACAATAAACCAAGTGGAGTAACGAATATAAGTTCCGAAACTTATGACTAAAAGTACACGTGGGCATGTATGCGCAGCAGAATTGGGGAAACATGTGCGCATGCAAGAAAAAGGCTTAGGGATAGGGGCATAAACCCCTTTGCCAGTTCTTTTTGTCATCTTGTAATTGCCGGGACTAAGTCCACACAACCACTTTAGTATCTTATTACCAATGATTTTTTAACCAACTACAATCTTTAGATCTACGGCCATGTTTGGTGACTCGATTCACTGGCAATTTAGCATCTTACAGTGGAAATAGGCTACTGAAACATTGTGGGCATTTGTATTTACATATAATTGCTGGCATTTTGCCTGTAATGAGTGATCAAATGGTCGAACCACAGTTATGATAATCAACCTACTGCAAGGCAAGTTTACCCCAAATTGCATCTTCGGGCAATTGAAAGCTGTAAAAAGAACAGAAGGGTAAGGAGAAGAAGTACCTGACTCACTAATCCAGTCTCCAGCATCCAGTCCAGAGGAATTCGATACATCTTGTATTTCTTTGATGCAGATTCCCTTAAGTGTGAAAGATTGTATACAGCGTGCTCTAATCTGTCATGTTAATCGAGATAATTAGTCGATCGATGACACGAGAAAAAGGAAGTTGTTTTTTTCAGAAGAAAAAAAAAAGAAATATGGATGTACACACTTTTCGAACAATGCTTGCATTTTCTTGAGAGCTGAACCACAAGACTGGCGTGGATCATCCCGAAACACGGATGCCTCATACTCCAGCTTATTGAGATCGGAATACCCAAATGCAGCTTCCCTCAGTGCATCCGCCTTCTGTTCTGGCCACTCAAAGTGCTTTAGCACAGCTCTCTCATCCACCTGATCCTCAAAAACATCAATATTTAACGACATTCCAAAATGTACGACTGATCAAACATTAACCGGGCATAGAACTGTAAGAAGCTTACCAATAATGATAGCTCCTCGTCGAGCCACTTGACGAAAGGCAAGACATTCTCTATGCTTGAAAACGCGGCATTATTCACCTCCTTGATCAACATCCTAATGAAGTCCCCCTTTGTCTCCACATCAGTCTTTATCTGTTACATAGCAAGGAGCAACAATGTAAGAAACCTGAAAATGAGAAACTCAAAACAATTCGTCATATCGAACCAGAAGCCTAATAATCACTCACAGCTAGCGAGTAAGCTGATCTATTTTCGATCTCTCCAATCATATCACGTGAATTGGAACACTGAGGCACCTCCACTGTTCCACCGGTCTCTCTACCCGAGTCTCTCCGCATCAACCAGTGGTAAAACTCAACCACTTCAGGCACCCTCTTCACCTTATTTGCAACCAATTTACTCGTCGCTGCCGGAGGCGGTGGCGGTGGTGGCGGCGGGGAAGTTGCAGACTTCGATTTAGGTGGAAGCGGTTGTGGGGAAGGTGAAAATGTGGATTTCGGTGGCGGCTTCAGAATTGGAAGTGATTGAGAATAAGCTGAAGTTGCAGCATCAAGGTTTGCTGCGGCTTCATCAGATTTCGAGCCTGAACTTCTCTCCGCTTTCTCGTCTCCTCGGCTACTGCAAAACCTCGTAGGCTTCGCTGGCTGCGACTTTTTCAAGTTGCGAATTAGATTGGATTTCACAGAGGCGTCAATCAGACCTTGTAATCTCTGTGACGGTGAATCCTCTTCGTGTTCTATAATCTCACTCATCGTCGACATACTCGTCGTCGTCTTTGCTGCCGCCGCCATTGTTGACATCTCCTTCACCTTCGCCTCGTGCTCTCTCCGCTCCTCTTCCAACCTCCTCCTCATCTCCTCCACCTCACGTTTCGACCTCTCATTCTCCATCTCCAACGCTTCGATTATCCTCACCGACTTCTCCACAACCAAATCCTTCCTCGCAATCTCCTCCTCCAGCTTCGGCAGCACCGCCGCAGACTCATTCACCAGCTTCAGCTCCAGTATCTCCGTCTTCAACCTCGCCTCACGGTCGCGAAGCTCCTCAACCACCTTCAACAATTCCGTCACGTCCGGTGGCCGGGGCTGCACCTGCGCGGTGGCGCGAGGAAAGTAAACACCGAACGAGCGGCTGAACACTGTTCGTGAAGACGGGAGAGGAAGCGGCGGAGGGTGTAACGGCAATGGGCTCTGCTTCCGTGCAGCGATCTCGGCCGTTTTCTGACTTCTCGTCGTCGGTTTCTGCATCTGCTGCCCCGTTAAGTCCTTCACCTTTCCCGCCACCATTTCTGATAAAGGTCGGAGCTTTCTCTCCTTTGTAGCTAAAAGAAATGCGCGTTGGGAGAGTGACTGAGATTTTCGGAGTGTGGGTCGTTTTCTAGCTAGGTCGCTGTCGGTTGTTTGTCTGACGATCTCTGCAACTCGGAGCTTTTCACATTTTGGGAAAGAAAAAAATGAAACAATATGCATATATGAATGTCCAAAATATATTTTATTTTGAATATAATAAAGGATAATGACAAAGATGAGTTATGAACTATGAACATTTTGATCTTCATATAACACTTAATTGTTGGAATATCACTTTGTCAATTAACAAAGTTAACTAAACGAATGAATTGAAAAAACCCCATGCCCTTAATTGTGAAATTGATGATTAAAATATTTTGAAATTGCCTTTAATAGTTAATTTTCATAGTTTGGACCGTAATTTGTCAATGGGTGGTAATTTATAGCATATCTTTGTCATTTTCCATATAATAAAATACCTGCAATATAATGTCAATTTGGTTACCGGGCGAATTAGATTTTTAAGAAAAAAGATCTTACACAAATAAGATTGTAAAAAATAAAAACCAATGATAGTCCTTTACTTTTACGATGAATAAGATTAAATTTCGGCTAATTAATAATTTTTTTGCGACAAAGTATAAATTACTTTTGACTATGTTGTAGTTTTAGCTTCTTGGTGGAAATTATAACATATTTTTGACGAATTTTACAATTTGCACAAAAATATATAGTTTCCACGAAATATTTTCCCAGATTTTTGATATAAAAAATCGGTGATTGAAAAATGAAATCTACTTGCAAACATGGGTCGTGGTCTGTTGGTTAAGAAGTCCACCTTAAGATGGTTGGATCCTTACGTCCTGGGTTCGAGTCCTGGGGCCTTCTATTTTCTTCATTCCTTTTCCCTCTTCCTTGTCCCGCCTCGCGCGTGGATGCTTCCTACATCCCTCGTGGAGGCCTTCCTCTTCATGCCTCGTCCGTGATGTGTTCTTCCTCCCTCGTGGAGGTGTCATTCGGTAGAGGTGCCCAAAAGGTGGCCTGAGCTCCAAGTGTCAAAAGATGTATCGATGATTTTGGTGAATATGTACGGATTCATGGTAAAGGTGTCGAACGCGACCTGCGCTTCAGAAGTGGAGACATGTACCAGATGCTTGCGGATCCGATCAAGATGTCTTGCTTAGAGCTCCGGAGATCAATATAAATATACTAGATTATAAAGCTCATATACATTATAATGTTCCCCGTTGTTGTATCCACTCATTATAAAAAAAATTGAAATCTACATGGAAATTTTACCAAAAATATACTCCTCAGGTTCAATTTGTTGTGTGTTAAATTTCTATAATTGAGTGGTTTCGGTCAAAATAATGAATTGAATTGTACCTGGTATAAATCCAATTATGTGGATTTTGTTGTCTAGAAACGAAATTAGTGGATTGCATTGATTGACATTTAAATTATTATGCCCTAAGGTTTAACTTGTAGACGGTAACGGTATAAATTTGGGATATGATCCATTTTGAATTCAAACTCTCAAAATTGAATCGGGGTTTTGTTCACAAAGGAATGTAAATTGTAAACACATCAATCTGGTCAGAGACCGGAGGATCCATAGGAAACTAAACCAGATGCGTTCTTCGCACTAAAGATTTTGTAGGTGTGTGAATGTTAAGTTAGTTGTGATTGAATGACTTGATGTGTATATAAAATTGTGAAGTTGGAAAAGTAGAGTGTAAAGCGTAGTTGTCCTAAAATTAATAAATGGAGAATTAGAGAGTTCGACAAGGATCGTTATTGAACTTTATGGCGGTCTTCAGCCGTGATTCATGGGGCAGACTTCATACTGAAAGGCCCCAGCCTTGTTACTGTACACAGCTGTGTTCAAATCATCAAATGCCGTGGCCGGCCTTTGTTATGTAATAATTTTAAATTATTTAATTATATATACGGTGCAGTGCGATTTAAAGCGGGTGATTTAATATATGAAACTGTTTTCGCACCACTATATTTGATTGCGGTGCAATTTTTAACAAATTGATTTTTTTTCTTCCAAAAATAGTACGGTTAACAAAACATACTTTTGCGGTGTAGTGCACACATTTTTCAACTTATCGATTTTTGCCCACCCCTAATTCCCTTCTGCTCAGGTTCAATTTGATCTGGGCTTGGGCCTGACATTTGACCTGCGGGTCAAAGTGTTCATAAGATGATTCTTTTCGGATCCCCTATTTTATCTCTAAATTTATACGGACTCTGAGCCGAGTAAAGGTATAAAAAAACAATCCTATTTGTCATGTTCTTGGGTTTGGGTAGTATAAAACTGGATTTTTTTTCCAAAATGCTTAAAATTCAAGATTGAGTTTCAATTGTACTCAATCTGTCAGATTGGTTTCCCAATTTACTCACGTTTCTTAAGACACTGTGGGTAACGTCGTCTTAGCTGTAAAACGCTCCAAACAATGGCGGCTTAAGCCGCGTGGCCTTCTTTCTTGATGCTAAGATGACTCAGCAGGTTGATGTGCCTAAAACGCCGTGTAGGACAGCGACTTAAAGTCAAATTAAAACGCTGTCGAGGACAGCGACTTAGTCTTGTTACTCGAGTGAAATCTTGACTCTTGCTTCAAGACCAATCTACATGCAAATTCACGCATTCGACGAGTTCCTCCCAATCCTCAAAAACCCAAAACACCCTCCTCGCTTCATACTCATTTTTCACTAGCATTTCTCTAACCGTGATGATACCACGGCCCTCATGCGCTCCTCCTTATCATCATCGACGTCAACGACTGCAGCCGAGTTCGGTTCTTGAAATGGACAGTGGCCGATTTCTCCGAGGTGGTGGTGGTACGGGACGAGGATGAGTAGCGGGAGAGGATGGATAGAGAGAATCGGGAAGGCTCGGGTATGGCTGGAGAGTAGACGCGATGAGGTGAAGATGGACTTTGGACGTAGTAGGGTTGGGATGATGGAATATTAGAGTGAGGATGATATGGTCGGAAATTGAAGAGAGCCGCCTCAGAGACATCTTCCATATCGATTTGGCGGTGTTATTTATTCATGGCACGATCTGAGTTCAAGATTGCGAGGTCGATCGGAAGCTACAAAGCGATACTTCAACTGGTGCCGTACATCTTCGTCGAAAAAGGTGACATGCTACAATAGATAGTATCAATTGTTTGTGAGTCGGCGAGGCAGAGTCTGAACGCCTTGGAGGAATGCGGATTACATGCGGTCTAAGAGCTCGCTAGATTATATTAAGACGCTGTCTTGTACAACGTCTTAGGCTTGTTTGACAATATTATGCCACATGACTTCTTTTTTTTAATGCAAAAACGTCACGCGGCTTAACCCGCTGTTCTTGGGAGCGTTTTACCACTAAGACGCCGTGGGTAACGTCTTAAGAAACGTGAGTAATTTGGGAAACCAATCTGTAAGATTGAGTACAATTGGAACTCAATGTTGAATTTTGAGCATTTTGAAAATGTCCATAGTTCGGACAAAAATTTATAAAAAGGCAATAATTCATACCACCCTTTTATATTTTTATCTAAAAAATACCATACCCTCTTCTCGTACCATGGTTTGTTACTCAGCCTACCATACGGTACACCATTATTCTCGATCATATTTTAAATTATTACTTCAGATAACCTTGTGCATGGGTTACCCACCGAACATAGGAAAACTGTCCAACCTTGTCCCGCACAATATTCATTAGATTAAGAAAAAATGCTCCTACACTGCCCACGTCGACTCCTACTTTGCACAATAATAAGATCAATTGGAGTTTTTGGACAAATAAGCAAACGGGTCAGCACTCTATGCGAGGCAAGTAATTAGATTAGGCTTATTTGCTAAGATAGAACATAATAAATGAGTCTATTCTTATCAAAAGATACAGAATTTCCCTTCACATTCACACGTCTATCGATCAAATAAAAGCAAATGAAAGCAACAAAGGTCGATAAAAGAAATAGGTGTAATTATCGAAAGATACTTAAAACATTGTAGATCAATACCTCAACTTCCAAGTCAGCACCTCATAACAACAGCACATGATCCTTTGATCACATTATTTTTTGCCGAGCTATTTTCAAAATCATCATAATAATAGAGTGTACTATAAACTAACTATCTTATTATACTTAGGACAAATAATTAATAAATTTGTTTAAAATAATAATTACCTGATCCTGAAGTTGCCTCACATTGTGCTAATTGGGCTAATGTTTTTTGTGTGTCCTATTGGGCTAGAAACGTGGGCTTATTTAATTGTCTGAGACGAAAGCCCTAAAGGAGGGTTTAAGAGTGATAGTGTGATTTACCAAGTCAAACAGCTGAGTAGAGTACACATGATGAATGAATCGCAGTCAACCTCACACAAGAAATTATTATTTTTTGATTATTGGCAATTCAGAACATTACAATGCAATGACGCCTTATCATCTAGCACATATATATTGATATCCGCAGCTCAAGCAAGACATCTTGATCGGATCTGCAATTATCTAGTACATTTTCTCCACTTCTATAACGCAGGCCAAGTTCGACATCTTTACCATGCATGGATCCGACATCCACCCCAAATACGATACATTCTTCGACACTTGGAGCTCAGGCCACCTTGGACACCTTTACCGTTTGCAAGACTCGGCACGTCCATCTTGACAGTCGCACCTCCACAAGGGAGGAAGCATCCAGCGCAAGGCGAGACGAGGAAACAGAAGAGAGAAAATTATAAAAAAATTAGTGGCCCTAGAGGACTCGAACCCAAGACATAAGGATCCAACCATCTTTAGGTGAACTCCTTAACCAAATTCCGTCGCTAATGGGTACTCGGATTATCGACGGAATTTAAGTGACAAAAATTTGACGGCAAACGTCCACAGATGTTATTCCCTCACATCCCGTCGAATTTCCGTCGGTGCATACCGTCGCCTAATTCCGTTCAAATTCCGTCATCATTCCGTCGGCTATAAAATTTCCGTCAGTTTTCCGTTACTGCTTTAGTTACCGTTATTTAGTGACCGTATAGGGTTTTCGTCGATATTACATTTGTTTTCCGTCATCGTCGATGGAAATGTGAGGGAAAAATGACAGAAAACAGATTTCAAAAAGGTCTATATAAGAGAACTCTTTACATTATTCAACACACAACATTCATTTCCAACATTTTTTCATTTCCAAGGAACCAAGTTTTGCAACATATACTAGACATGGGGTGCAAGATGATTCTGAAGAATTTCATATCTCTTGGCTGAGATGGGTTTCTTACAAGACAACTGAAATGTTACCCTGTCTTGTAAGAAACTCATCTCAGTCAAGAACAATGAAATTCTTCATAATCATCTTTATCCCATTTCTAGTATACTGTAACAATAAACCATCACTTTTTCGCCATATTTTTGTCACCATTCTATTACACTTTTAGTTACCGTTATTAATGACCGTTGCTTATTTTCGTCACATTTCCGTCACTTTTAGTTACCATTATTTATTGACCGTCGCTATTTCAAAATTTTCCGTCTCAATTCCATATGTTTTCCGTCGACGTCGACGTAAACGTGAGGGAATTTCGACAAAAAATGTGGACACACATATTACACCCAAGTGCCCTATATATATGAGAACTCTTTTACATCATTCCATCCAAAACATTATTTACAACATACTTCCTTCCATTTGAATATCGGTAACATGTCTCCTTCATTTGACCGTGTTGGTTTCGCTGTCAATCCACATGACTTCGATCGTAGACAACATGTTACACCCATTGGAAGGAACGTGTAAGAACTAATTGTACCCTTCATATTGATTGTTTTGTTAAATTCAACCAATATGTGATCCCTAATTTTGTAACAGTTTCTACCCATTCGACGTTCATCGAAGGATTGCACAAGAATGCATATCAAAATGCTTGGATTCAACGTGGACATCATGGAACATGATCCCAGAAAGCGCTAAGGGAATTTGGTACCAGGAGTTCTTGGTACAAAGCGGTAACTCAAAAAATGTAATTAAATAAATTTGTGGACAAACGTTAATGGGTATTAAAAATGATTTGCTTGTAGCGTATAGCTACTTGGGATGCACGTTATGACAGTCGCATTCGGGGTAATTTTATGAGGAGATGCAACATGATCGTCAATGGTAAATTGCATATGCGAAGGACGGGAAGAAATTCACGTTTCTCATGGTCAACCAACACGTAGATGGCAGAATTGTGGACTGCTCACGATGTTATCAATAAATCAGTGACAACTTTGTATTCCATGAATTAAATAAATTAGTGATTTCCAAATGAATTTGTAACGCAAATTGACAACGAACCGCCTGAAAAATAATGTTTTCATAGAATAAAGTGTATTTGAAATCATTTGTAATGCAAATTGATTCTATGTTAAAATAATTTTATATTACACGACATTTTAATATAAAAATATCTTCAAAAAATATGTTTGGCAAATAAAGTTTTTGGGTGAGTTTGGAAAGCGCTTAATGCATAAAGCGCCGTCGAACATTGTAAATAAGACATCGCTTCATGAATTATGCGCTGTCTTATTTTTTTTATTTCAACAACGCTCCCCCCAGTAAGCGCTGTATATTTTTAGTTCAACAGCGTGTTTCACGTTAAGCGCTGTCTAAAATCTGAATATAAATTGCTTACATATACATGTAAATATTTATACAATTTATTTGCTTCATTTACATTCATAAATGTCAAAATATTTGGATACTTGACATGTCTATGTCACAAAAATATTCGAACAATAACGCGTTATATGACTAAGTGTTGCAATATCCAAATAAAACACGATTTGGAAAAATATTGTACAACACATTTCAATTCATATATATGTCGACCAATAACACCTTATATTCCTTCAAGTTTATACATGATAATATACTTGTCGTATGTAAGTAATCAAAGCATTCGCAAAGTGCTCCCTCATATCATCAAGCACTGTGTTATCATATGCTCGTTCTCCTCTAGGGAAACACTGTAAAAAAAAATCATAATTACAAAGTTTATGGACACCTCAATTAATTGTTAATGACTAATCAAGTGTCGCTATACACTTACTTGTCGGATGTCGTCCTCAAACGTTCCATTTGTCTCTTGGACAAACTTGATTATGTCCAGAATATATTGCATGACATAGTAGGCACACAGTTCAGTGTCCAAGTGATGTCTCAGGCACTAAAATAAGAATGAAGTTATAATCAACGAAAATTACTAATTAATGAAATATTCAATTGTATAACAATTGTTATATGTTAGCGAATACCTTCACAGTCTTCCACTCTATTTCGTCTGGTGACGGGATGTTGAAGCACAGACTCATGCTCCTGCAACAATAAGGTCATTTTTACATAAGAAATTTGTAGGTTATGTTATAATGGTAACTAAAGTGCACTACCATAGGTTTTACGTGTTAACAAAACTCATTGCTTCAAGCCGCGGATCAAGCCAAATGGCCACTTGCTTCTTCGGGATTAAGACAACTAACATCCTATGATACCTAACATAGATTTAATGTAACCATTGTTTATTAGTCAAATAGCCATCTCATTGAAAATAGTCCAAAAATTTATATAATATGAACTCACTCTTTCACATCTGCGTAGGGAAGGAAGTAGCAATAATTAAGCTCATAGCCGGGCATTCTCAATCTCTTCTAGAAGAACTCCACCCTGACATTGAATTCCTCGGACGGAGTCATATCACTCGGTCTGAAGAATCCAAACCGTATGCCCGGTGGTGTCGTGTCGTGGATAAATCTGCTAGCATTTGATTTAATTAGTACAATTCTTAAAAATCATTTTATAATGAAATCAATACTTACCTTATGTAAACCTCTGCTGATTGGGCACTCAAAGGTTTCAAGAGTGTGAACTCAGTAATGCAATCTTTGTTCAAATCGACAAAGCAATCCTCACCAAACACTTTGCTACTAATGTAAACCGAATACAGAGTTGACTTGGCCATCGTGTTAGCGTGTTCGTAAAGAAAGTGGCATTGCATTTTCATTCTGCTAATATCTTCGTCGTCGAAACTGGAGCATTGCATTTTGAATAATATGAACTCATCATATCCCTGTCGAAAATAAATAATGTCATTCGAATGAGTATCTATGACAAAGTGATAGGTGTTTAGTGTGAAAGACATGAATGTACGTAGTTACCTTTTCATCAATGCATACTAGAGATTTCGGCCATCCCACAAAATCACCCAATGCATCCGATATTGTCTCCATATTCCCAAACTACTTTGGCAGCTCCCTCGATGGTTTAATCGCCTCGTCTACCATCACCTTCACCTTCACCATATCATCATCCAACTCTTGATATTGCACGATTAATCCTTCCATCACTTTGCCAAGTGCCACGATTATCAATCTCTGATCCGAACATCCTTCCACCTGCATTAAGCATTTTTTCCCAACTTGATATTTGAAAAAAAAATTCAAACGTGAACATTATGAATGAACATCATACACTTTAATTTGTTTCTCATGAAACTACTACATAATACCTCAGATATATCTCCAAAGGGGTCTGGATTGGAACCCCTAATATGGATCTGAAGCATCGGCGCGTGCTGTAACTGTGGATCGTGTTGATGATGAAGAAGATTGCCTCCCGAATACCTCCATCCAACCTACAAAACTACCGACTCCACGTGTGCGTCCATGGTACTCATCCCCCCTGTGGCCTCCGTCAATATGTCTCTTCGACCCTGGGACGTTAATAATCCCTGTCCGGCCTGCTCTTCCTGTTATTAATCACTTAACGTCCATCACAATGACAAATAAGTCATGAACTTTTGATAATTTGCTTTGTACAAACAACTTACAATTTTTTCCGCCACCTCCCCCATATACTCATTCACGTACTCTTTATTCTTTCGGATATAACCCTTCAGCCATACCTGGATTACATGCTCATCCCCAGGCAATGTTAACCCTTGAGCCTCCATCTCCACTTTCTTTGCTGCGATGATATTCGCCCTCGCCTTATTGTACCCGCCTCAAGACAATATATGCTGGAACTTGTTTGATTTTGCTCGAGCAATGTTCTTCTCCTAATTTGCAGTGCCTCGAGAGTCGAGCACTATTCCACAAACCTTCTCCAGTGCTCCGGACTAATGAAAGAATACTTCTCTCTTGGGTCATCTCCTTGTTTCGACCCAAAGATGTACTAATTTGCGAGTTCGCTCTTGAAGTTTCTCCACATAACAGCGGCAGCTCGCATCTCCTTCTTCCTCAACTTACTAGTCTTGTCATTTTGGGGCACATCAAAGTATCTCTACAAATGTAAACAAAAAATTGTAAAAATTTTATACAAGCAGAAATTATCATTCGTTTTTCAATTTAAAACATACCAGCGTCTCATCCCACACGGTATCCCTAAGGTCTTTAGGTACCAACTTCCAGCTTTCGTATGTAATTGGCACTCGAGATTTAGAAACTGTTCCTACAAATACAGAACATATTATTTAATTTAAATACGAAAAAACTTGTTATTCATTACGTAAACAAATACAGAACATATTATTTAATTACCAATGTATGTTCTGAATGATATCCTTTGTTCACCGCCAACTGTTCCATCTGCCTCAATCGTCACCTGCTCTTTACTCCCATCCTTATGTTGCTCGATAAGTTTCGTCATACGGGTTAGCCCCCTGCTCTTACGGTTTGATGATGAGCCTCCCTCCGTGCCACATTTGCTAACCATTTTCTTGCGATTAAATAACAAAATACACAAACTACAGTAAACTGCACTACTAATTCCTAACAATTGCATAAGGCTGTACAATATAATAAACAAATTCATAACATACCGGCACAAAAATTATACTTCAGTAGTACTATAAATAAATAACCATATGCTTCGCACAAGTCGGGACCCAAGGTGAAACAAATCAGGAATCGGTGGAGTCAACTAGGGACAATAGAATGTCAACAACTGGCTATCGTAACAAAATGAATCCAAATCTAAGGTTAAATCAAGACGGAACCGTAAATAATTTGTCGGACGCCAGTCGGAAACCTATACATTTACTTGGACGGCGACATGGACACAAGTGTAAACGGAAACTTAAATCGACATACCTGAGCGACTGAGAAATCGTTTTGTATGCTTAGGCGGGCTAAGTCGGCAGTAACAATTCAAAGGCGAGGTGAATCAGACTATCAGAGTGTGTGAATATGTGGAGATTTTTTTGGTGAGTACATAAACGTAAATAACCCATTACCAATTTCTAATATACGACCGCGCTTTTAATTCAGGGGCTGGTAAAACTAATGACTACCACAGTGCTTACTAAGTAGGCGCTGTCTTTCACGGACATACAACGGCGCTTCTTAACTAAGCGATGTCTACAATGTCAGTATTACAGCATTTTTAGATAAGCGCTGTTACACATATCAACTATGACAGCGCGTAGTAAATAGGCGCTGTTAAACATATCAACTAACACAGCGCTTCTGTATGAAATACTTTCTAATAATGGGAAACGTATTACTAACGGAACCCAAGATCCTCCGCACTATAAAAGCGCGTACACGTTCGTATCTAAAACTTCATCCCAATAATTTGTAACAATGACTGACGATTCTGAAGTTGAACGTATATTTGCTTCGTTGTCCGAAGATGAATCTAGCAGTTCTGAAGGGTATGTTTGCTCCGCTCAAGATTTTATATATTCTTGTCATAACGGCGCTGAATGTGTAGAAGATCATAGCTTTAGTGAGGAAAAATACAGACACGAAGAAGAATCCAGTATACAAGGTCAGTCTTCAAAGCCACATCCAGGTGATCAAGAAGTTGACAAGCCATCACTGCATGGGTCTCCTGGGACTGTAGGAATGGAAAGTGTTTGAAATTATGTTCTACAAATTAATGTAACTTCTGTTTGTGTTAAACAATTTTGGTGTTTGAATGAAATAAGTTTGTTACACTTCGTATTCTAACCTTCATATACAAATGCAATTTAGTAACATTGTTTTGCTATTCATGTACAAGCATTATTGAGCGTTATAGGTGGCACATTTTTAACTTGTAGTACCGACACAATTTCCATCGACCTTACATTAACAGTCAGTCACTTTAAACAGTACAATGACGGCAAATTGACGGAATTGCCCACAGTGATGACGGATAGATGACGAATTTATTCAGACTAACTTTATAGTCAACCTACCGCTCTATGTGGCCTATAAATGTAAGCTGAATTGCATATAAACACCACTCCCATCGTTAAACATACATTTATATGTCGACACTATGCCGTGTCGGATTAGTGTCGGATTAAGCGATGACACCGACAACATATATGAAGCAAGTACGCAAGAGTATATTTTGGAACGACTGCCGGATGCAACTGAAGCTGGTACACATAGTAATTATGTTACAAAAAAAATTGATTGGATGCATTGCAATTC
This sequence comes from Rhodiola kirilowii, assembly GCA_033675215.1. Lineage (NCBI taxonomy): Eukaryota > Viridiplantae > Streptophyta > Magnoliopsida > Saxifragales > Crassulaceae > Rhodiola > Rhodiola kirilowii. The sequence goes on from CM066201.1 coordinate 10,738,114, forward strand.
ACTTACAGCGAGTTTACCAAATGGCTTGTAACTTGTGCTGCGAGTTCTTTCTTTTAAAGATCTTTTTTGATTTTTTGTGTAGGTGAGTCAACCACATTATTTGGTTATGTTTCATGACCAGCTCCATTCTGTTCTCCTCCGTCTTCTTCAGAATTTTTCACTCATCTTGAGAGAGAAATTCTGAAGAAGACGAAGGAGAACAGAATTGAGCTGGTCATGAAACATAACCATATAATGTGGTTGACTGACCTGCACAAGCAATCAAGAAAGATTATTAAAAGAAAAAACTTGCAACACAAGAAACTCTTTTCTACGTCTATATTCCGTCAATTTGCCGTCACCGTAAACAAAAATGCACCGCAATTATAACGGAAATATTTTGAAAACAACTAATGACTACCAAAGCGCTTACTAGGTAGGCGCTATCTTTCGCGGACATACAACAGCACTTCTTAACTAAGCGATGTCTACAATGTCAGTACACCAGCGTTTTTAGATATGCGCTGTTAAACATATCAACTATGACAGCGCGTAGTAAATAGGCAATGTTAAACAAATCAACTAACACATCGCTTCCTAACTAAGCGCTGTCTACAATGTCAGTACACGTTTGTGAATAAATGTACCGATAATACTTATCCGTTGTAAAAATTCGTCGACAATTCGTTGTAATTTTGTCACCTAGTGCCGGAGTGGTCCCGCTGGTGGCGAACTCGGTGAGGAGACACCGTTGGGTTTGATGCTACATGATAATTGGCCTTGGATCACTGTAGCTGGAGATGACAAGTGAGTACTTTTATTGTACATATATTTGTGCAGCTTGTTTTACTAACCATATCGTAAATGTTACACCTTGTATTTTTTTCAGCTTTGACCCCCCTTCAGCTGTTAACAAAATCAGGCTTCAATGTATTGTACCTGGTTTTAAGGTTGGTTGGACCACAATGGGGACATGTGATCCACAAGCTCCGGTGAAGTGGTTTCGACACTTTAAGGTAAAATGTATTAAAATTGTATTAGTTGCATAATTTTTGGTCATTTGTTTTCTACATGCAAATATGTTTTCGATTACATAGTTTTGTGTTTCGATTAAATTGTTCGTAACACAACTATGTAATGTACATGTAGAGCTTGTACCGGTGGGATCCAATCCACACCGATCAAATTGAGGCCAACTTTAGGAAGAAGGCGGCTAAGATTCTACAAGATACCTGGAGAGGCTTGCGATCCGGGAAGACTAAAGGCCCAAAATGGTTGACCGAAGATCACAAAGCTGCGGGAAAAGCTCGATTTAACACGGACCCAGCATTCATAGCCCGCATTGAAAAGAACAAGCAAACTTATTTTGTCCAGCATGCCAGAAACGGCCCAGCCTTCCACGCATTCATAGCCCATGCATGAAGAAGCCACCGGACATCGTCCATACACTATATCTTGGTGCCATATCTCCTTACCTACCGGATGAGACTGGTTGTGCAGCTAGATCAATAGCTATGATCGAAGTGTCCCCGAGAACTCAGGAGGATGTGAAGGCGAACCCGCCTGATCGATGGAGAGCAGACACGAGCACACCACTCCACGAGGCCTATGAGCAGAGTGCACGAGTAGCTGGGGAGAAATTTGACCTCACACGTCCATGGGATCCTAACTTGTGATCCCAAATGAGGTATCGTCGAGCCAACGACGTAAAACAAAGGCGCTCGCAAGGAGGCAGCCCGACAAAAAATTTTGTTTTTCCATTTTGTTTTTCGTTTTATGTTGCTTGAGTCTTGAGTCATGTTTTTATACTATCTTTTGGGAAAGGAGAACATTTTTTATGCAGGCAACATGTGACATCCCGAGAGGATCGCGGACCATGCACACTTTATTCGCTGCGCCCACAAGCCATTTTAAATGACTAATGTGTTCTTCAGGCGCGGTGATCAGTCAATATTCTGACTAATTATTCACTACATTTGATGAAAGATAACGTGCATTCTCTCGGTAAATTGTCTATATTTGATGACTTTCTCTAGTGTTTCAGGTAAAATAGGCATATCATCGCTCCTTGGAGCCAAGGTGTTGAAAGAACGGATGATCGATCGAAAAAGGCTAAAAATAGAAGTTGTGCCAGGACAGACCGTTACAAGTCTCATCAGCCGTTACACCTTGGGTTGTAACGGGTGTAACGACTTGAATTTTCCCAGAGATACCAAGGATGCCCGTTATAGGTTTCAGCAGCCGTTACACCTTGGGTTGTAACGGCTGTAACGACATGAATTCTCCCAGAGGTATTGGCTTTAGCCGTTACAGCCATGACACACCTGGCTGTAACGGGTATAACGGGTTCGTCGGCTGGCAATTTACAAGTTGTTTCCAAAAATCAATTTTGGGCTTTTCAGCCTTTTTAGACGATCTATAAAAGGAAACACGACCAGAATTTTGTGCGTGTGCTATTTTTTTTCGGAGAAAAGACTCTAACTTGGGAGAGAAGACAAAGCTTTCATCGTGAGGATTATCGAGCTACATCGTTTACGGTTTACTCATTTTTTCCTTCAATATACACTATTTTTTGTTTAATCACCATGAATAGTGAGTAGTCCTCTTATTCTGGGATCCTACGGATCCCGTGCTATGTAACCCTAACTCTTCATGTGATCCATTAAAGTTGTTATTTATGCGATTCGATTATTCAATTTCATTGTGTGCTTAATATTATTGTTCTATGCAAGTACTTACATCAAAGGGTATGTTTGCATTGCTAGAACGTATTTAGGTTATATGCCGAAAGGTGGATGGGCCCTAGGGATTAACCGGATTACATGAAATTGATATTAGGTCATGTTTACATGAGTTAATAGGAAAACCTTTAGTTTAATAAATCGAGATCGTTGATAATCCGTGGATGGGCGGCGTTCAACGATTGAGATTAATCTAGACAATGATCTGTGGATGGGTGGCTTGTCTAGTGTTATTTTGGTCATATTCCATATTCGATAGCATGAATAATTAACGTAGGATGATTGCATGATTAGTGGGGTTAGCACGGGTGAAGTATGGATTCTGGAATTCTTCCTTTGATAAAAACACAACCTTTACTCTCTGCACGTTTAATTTCTGTTATTTAATTGCTACGATTCAAATCACAACAAAAACCTCTTTCAATCGGAATAGCTAAATAGGTCACTTGTTAGCTAGTATTCACACGCATTGCTCCTTGGATTGGCCCTTGGCTTACCAAGGTATAAATTTTGTTTGACTACGATTTGACCCCTAAAACACTTAATTTGACAACTATAAAGGGTTAAAAATATGCGTGTCACGCGGCGTAATCTCTTCATCAGGCGCGGACCTCTTGGTTGACCACTGACCCAAAGTTGACCATTGACTGACTCGTTTGACCAGAATTCTTATCTTCACACGATGAAACGAGGGGAGTACCTGTTCACTTAGATCTCTTCCTTGTCCTATATTTTTGTGTGTCTTTGAATTTGAGTCGTACCGTGAGGACACAGCTTTGTTCAAAAGTGTGGGGTGGGAGAGTGAGTCAGTCTGTTGTGTCAGCATATTTATTTTTCTTGCATATGTACTGTGTCAGCACGTTTCCTTTAATAAAAAATTTGAAAGTATGAATTTCTCTCTATTTCCTCGATATGCAGTATTGAATTTTGATGATGTGAAACAGATGATGCTGATTAGATGTATTTCTCTCGTGCAATTTGAATTGTGCTTTTACATGTGAATTTAACCTACTACGTGTCCTTTTGAGTTGAGATAAACAGGGATGTGGAGTTGATAGAAATGTCCTAGAGAGACTTAACGAAGCATTCAAAGGACCGAATTTCGAGTTATATGGTTATGTGGATTTTGTGGAGGCAAGCACTTTGAGACTATATGGTTCAGAGTTAGCTCCGCCGCTGCAGCGTTTATGTAGGTAGGTGACGGGCGTCGTCGTACCCGTCAAAAATAATATTTTTTTATCTCCGACTAGCTTGTGGTAAGTTGGGTCGTATCCACAGAGATCGGTGTGAGAATCTGTTCACTAAGTATAAAAGTAACAATGGTGGGTAAATTCCGAACAAGTCAATTAAAAACGCAAATATCAAAACACGATCAATATTCAGTAGAGAAATAGTCACACGAATTCAAGTATCAAATAAAGAGAAGTGCAAGCTAGAACTTTTGATTGTGATGCAAGACTAAATCATTAACCCAACCGTTTTGATTTCTAATGTTTTACAACTTATAGCTCCCCGCTAGGTTGCACTACAAGTTGTCTTAGGGTGTCAATCCTAGTGGTATATTACTCGTATCCTAGTTAACTATCCCCGCTAGGTTGCTAGTAAACTTTGATAATCAAAATTAACACACAAACATTAGCTCCCCGCTAGGGTTCCACTCATGCTAGCATATCAAATCCATAAGCAATGCATAGTATTATAGCACAAAACATAGAAATTCAATATGAGTCTCAAGTCAAAGCATCACAATATCAAGTTCTAGCCTACACAAATGAGTTTAGCTACTCATGGTAATAGAATACATAATCAAGTTTTGAATAGACTGAAATAGAGAGTACTAATGATGATTGGAACAATATGGACGTGTGTCTGTCTCCCCTCTTGGGATGAATATGCTGCTGGAACGAGTTACTGCTGCTGGGATGATGATGTCTGGACCAATGCTTCTTAGGACCAATCCGTTCTCCTCTATTCGACGACTGATGATCGATAATGGATGATTCATTATTCCTTTTAATTCCTCCACCCTCTTCGTCTAACGAGAGCCAGCCGCCCGAATTCTGTCGCTTCGAGTTCTGTTCATTTTTCTTCCCGATATTGCAAATCCAATTTTAGAAAATTTGGCTGCCAGCTCCCGCGCGGACGTCTCCTTCCATTAGCTTCCGCGGACATCTCGTGTATTACGGTAAATATTCAGACGTCCGCGCTTTTAATCCTCAAGCCGTCCGCGTACTGCACTGTTGAAAACTCCAAAGTGCTTCGGTCTTCATTTCTTTCCGCGCAAAACATCTTCTAATAGGCTCTCTTTAGCCGGTATTCCTTCTATGGTCTCCGAATGTACCTGAGAATGAAAACTACACACAGGTAGTGAAATAATATACAGATAACACTAAGAGACGGGGTTTAAACATATAAAATAGTCGTACAACTACGACTTATCAAACTACCCCACACTTGAACTTGTTCGTCCCGAACAAGAACAAAGCTACAGAACGAATTACAATGCACTATCATGCTAATCCTTACATCTCAATCCCAAATCCAGCCACTAATCTTATCATGCTTAAGATTCTAACAATGCGAGTAAAGATAGATTTTTCGATACTTGTTACCTCGCGAGTTGCAATCCAAACGACCTTGGATGTTTGGGAGATAGTCCCCTATAGGTACCACGGACATTGCATTCTTTTCCGAGTTTTGGTCTTTAGATTGAGTCGGCGGCTTTCTGTGACACGTGATTAATTCACTGCTTTCGTTCCGTTGACTCTTGAATTCCTTAACTTGTATGGACTTTGATAAACGACACATCTTTGCTTGAATCAATCAAATTTTGATTTTCTTCTTACTTGATGGTTTGCCTTCGGCTTTTGAATTTGTTTCTTGTCCACATAATCATTTGCACCCTTGAACCACTCCAATCATAGCCTCCGAATAACAGCATAGGAGTGCGTCCCGCTCTTTTCTCATCCTCGTCGTTTCTGCATGAGGCAAGGTAGGGGTTACCCACCCATTCCCAGCTACTCCGACTAGAGATGGACAGTTCGTTTTCTCTGTCCCGCCACCACTGCGAACGCATGAATATACTTGAAATACTTGGTGACGGAGCTACTCTCAGGACTAGGCTAGTGAAGCGTCAACCTCCACCGCTTTTCTCAATCATCAAAACCAAAACTCAGAACTTCCTGCAATTTGCCGTACCTTTGTAGGACATTTCTGTCAACTCCACATCCCTGCATATCACAACTCGAAAGAACAAAGCATCGATTTTTTTTGAAATTTTGCATTTTTAGTCAAATGAGCACAATAGTCATAAAAAGCTGGAAATGAGATTTTTGACATATGAGAAAAGCATAGCAGTGCATCATCAGTTCATTACGACACATAACATGAAAAAATAAAAAAAAATTAAAAATAGACACGACACACAACTTGACTCTATAACACCCCACCCCACCCCACACTTAAATTCATCCGTGTCCTCACGGTACAACTCAAGAGATAAGACAGACAACAAAACAGACTCAAATAAAAATAAATAAAAAGAAGTGAACTGGTACTCCCCTAATAAGCTGGTGGTGGTGCTGGGCTCTGCGATTTTTTCCTTTTGAAATGCACCGCGGACGTCTCTTTCTTTTCCTCCCGCGGACGTCTGAATAATATGTAATAATTGCTGAGGCGTCCGCGCATGTAACTGTCAAGACGTGCGCGATCTGCACTGATGTAGAATTCTTTTCTTCGTTTAATCACCTGAAACCACCAGAAATGAAAAAGAGATGCACTCGGGGCGCATTATCAGATTCCCAATTCCACTAATTAACCTACTCCAAACATGTGTAAAGTAAAAGAAACACACCGGGTTGCCTCCCGGTAAGCGCCTTTGTTTTACATCCTTGGCTGGACATTACCTCTTGCTAGGTAGAATATACTGGCTCCGCCAGTTCAACGTCCTCAGTAGTTGCCTCAAATCCATCATAGTATGGCTTGACTCTTTGCCTGTTCACTTTGAAACTCTCTCCTCCTTCGGGTCCTCGCAATTCCAACGCCCCATGATTGTACACCCTTACAACGACGTATGGACTTGTCCAACGAGAACGCAACTTCCCAGGCATAAGTCTTAATCTTGAGGAAAATAAGAGTACCTTTTGCCCCACTTCATAGCTGTGCCTCAATATGTGCTTGTCATGGTACATTTTCGCTCTCGCTTTGTAGTCTGACTGGCTCTCATAAGCCTCTAAGCGGAGCTCCTCCAACTCACTCAACTGTAGCTTTCTTTCAATCCCTGCATTGGTTAGATCAAAGATGGATGTTTTAATTGCCCAAATAGCCTTATGTTGTACCTCAACCGGGAGATGACAAGCCTTCCCATAAACCAGTCTAAAAGGGGACATTCCAATTGGCGTTTTATAGGCGGTCCTATAAGCCCACAATGCCTCTTCAAGTCTTATTGGCCAATCCTTTCTCGACGGCTTCACCATCTTCTCTAGTATAGACTTGATCTCTCGGTTCGACACCTCAGCTTGCCCATTGGTTTGAGGGTGGTAGGCGGTGGATACTCGATGAATAACACCAAAGTGTTTGAACACCGACGCGACGGAACGATTGCAAAAGTGTGACCCTTGGTCACTGATCACCGCCTTTGGTACTCCATACCTACAAAAGATATTAGTACGCAAGAAATCCACCACCGTCTTACCATCATCATGTTTGGTGGCCTTAGCTTCGACCCACTTAGATACATAATCAACAGCAACCAATATATATTGTAAGCCATATGCAGAGGGAAACGGTCCCATAAAATCAATACCCCATATATCAAATATCTCATCAATGGGCATTTGAGGCATTTCATTTCTAGCAGAAATATTTCCTACGCGTTGACACCTATCACATGCCTTGCAATGGTTGTATGCATCCCTAAACAAATGTGGCCAATAGAAGCCACTATCAAGTATTTTCCTAGATGTTCTCTTTGGTCCAAAATGACCACCACACGCATGTTCGTGACAAAAAGCAAGCACAGAAGAAATCTCAGAATCGGACACACACTTTCTAACAACTTGATCCGAACCAATTTTCCACAAATAGGGGTCATCCCAAATATAATATCTCGAATCATGTTTAAGCCTCAAACGTTGAGCAATAGTGAATGACGAAGGAAACTTACCTCCCACCAGGTAGTTAACTATGTTAGCATACCATGGTGCCTTTTCTTGGACAGCAAATAAATACTCGTCCGGGAATGTTTCGGTTATAGCTCCGGTTTCCTCCTCTCTCACTATTCGGCTCAGGTGATCGGCCACGGTGTTCTCAATGCCCTTCTTGTCTTTTATTTCCACATCGAACTCTTGTAGCAAGAGGATCCATCTAATCAGTCGCGGCTTTCACTCCTTCTTCGTCATCAAATAGCGAATAGCTGCATGATCAGAAAAAACAACAATTTTAGAACCAAGTAAATAAGGGCGAAATTTTTCAAAGCAAATATAACAGCTAAAAGCTCTTTTTCGGTCGTGGAATAATTTCACTGAGCCGCGTCAAGCGTCCTAGACACATAATGGATCACCACAGGCTTCTTTTCCTTCCTTTGCCCTAGCACCACTCCAACTGCGTAGTCGCTAGCATCACACATTATTTCGAAGGGTTGTGTCCAATCCGGTGCTTGAATGATGGGTGCACTAGTTAGTGCAGCCTTAAGATCATCGAATGCTGCCTTGCATTCCTCTGTAAACTCAAATGGTACATCCTTTTGCAGCAATCTAGAGAGAGGCAACGCCCTCTTCGAGAAGTCCTTTAAAAATCTGCGATAAAATCCTGCATGTCCCACAAAAGACCTCACACCACGCTGATCAGTAGGATAAGGCAAGCTAAGCATCAAATCAATTTTTGCCTTATCTACTTGTATTCCTTCACTAGAAACGACATGTCCCAATACTATTCCGTGAGTGACCATAAAATGACATTTTTCATAATTCAAGACCAAGTTCGTCTCCTCACAACGTGCAAGCACTCTACCAACATTAAGCAAGCATTCATCAAAAGTATTTCCATACATGGTAAAATCATCCATGAATACTTCAACACACTCCCTAATCAATTCCGAAAAAATACTCATTACCACACGCTGGAAGGTACCAGGCGCGTTGCACAAACCGAAAGACATGCGTCGAAACGTGAATGTACCGAATGGGCACGTGAAAGTAGTCTTCTCCTGGTCTTTGGCTGCAATCAGAATTTGATTATACCCAGAAAATCCATCTAAAAAGCAAAAGTAAGGCTTACCTGCGAGCCTATCCAACATTAGGTCAATGAACGGCAAAGGAAAGTGATCCTTGCGTGTCACGGCATTTAGCTTTCTGTAGTCGATGCACACGCGCCATCCGTTCTGGATTCTCTTTGTCACCAACTCACCTCGAGCATTAAGCTCCACTGTAATTCCTGTCTTCTTCGGTACTACATGTATGGGGCTTACCCATTGACTGTCTGAAATGGGATAAATCACGTTAGCATCTAAAAGTTTTTGTACCTCTTTTTGAACCACCTCCATCATCAGTGGGTTCAATCTACGCTGCGGCTGTCTCACAGGTTTGGCTCCATCCTCAAGTAGAATCTGGTGCATGCACACAGTAGGGCTCACTCCTTTGATGTCCGCAAGTGTCCATCCAATTGCGGCCTTATGTTTCTTTAGTACCGCTGCCAATCTCTCCTCCTGATTAGGCTCCAAGCCTTTCTTGATTATTACCGGCAATGTCTCACCATCTCCCAAGTAGATTGATGGACCAAAATTATACGAATCAAAAACACAGTAAAACCCACCAAATTAAACTGTTGGTCTATTTAACTTCTGCTTGTTAGTCCCGATTTATTTCTACAGGGTATTTTGGCACTTAGAGAGAAAACACGCTAAGCAGAGGATTTTACGCTGAAAAGATGATAAGAGTCAATCCAAGGTCACGATCAGACGCAGAAAGAAGAATCTCAAGATCCTGACATAGGAATTACTCAAATCAAATCCAACCGAGGAATAATCAAGGACAGCCCGGGGCGAAATTGGACTGATAGTTTTGTGAAAAGACTGCACAAAACTGTCAAAAATCATCCATGGACCAAGTGAACGGTGGCTTAGGTGAAGAAGATGACTCATGGGTGGCCAAGCTCCTCCTTCCTCCTCCATGGTGACCGGCCACCGGTGGCTTCCTCCCCCTTGCCTTGCCATGACCGGCGGCTTTTCCTCCCCCCCATGTGGCTTCTCCTCCTTGCTCCTCCTCTCCCCATGTGACAAGTGTATGGCTCTCATTCTCCTCCCATGGCTATAAATACAAGCCAAATCCTTTGTAAAAATTCATTCCAAAATCAATAAACACTTCTCTCTCTACATTTTGTTACTTTGCAAGTTTGGTTTGAAATTATAATACTCCTGTCGGTTCTTGAGTATTATAATACTGTAGAGAATACTCCTGTTGGTTCTTGAGTATTCAGTAGGAAATTGGGAATACTCCTGTTGGTTCTTGAGTATTCCACCCCTTTCCCTCTTACTGTTTTCAAAAACCCTCGAGTATTTAGTTATGATGTCCTTTTCCATGGATACTCGTAGCTAAACTCCTCATTCGGTCGAAGGTACTTTCTTGTATTATTTAATGTTTTAATTTCTTTTAGTTTCATTTCTCTGTATTCAAAACTTGTTCTATGTGCCATTTATAGTCAGAGTTTCCAAGGTTGAGTGGAAGCTGTAACAAGCAAAGCTCTTCCGTGGGAATTCATGATCATACTCGGTAAGTGGAAGCTGTAACAAGAAAAACTTATCGAGGAGTTCAGCTTATCTTAAAAAACCATTTGGAAACTGGACCAAAGAATTCAAATGGATGCACAAAAGGCTAAGATACTTCGAAAGGAGGAATTAGTCTGGAGTAGAATAAGTGTTGCTTTAAACGATGTTGCAAGTCTTGCGCTACGAAAGGGCCTCGATTCATCTTTGAATACTTAGAAAGGTTACTAGCGGTTATTAATAAACATGTTATAATACAAGGTACCTGAAATCGAATACTTTCCCTTGAATTACGAAAACCCCCCATGTACTTACTTTTATAAACTGCTCGATCAACTACAACCATCAACCACTCATCCACCAGAGGAATCGCAATCACGCATCACCCACTGTAAGTCTTCTTCCCTTAACTCTTTTATTTTTAGTATTTTAATTTCTGTATTTATTTTCTGTATTTACTTTGCCGCACAAAAAACAAAAAAAACCAAAAAATAGTAGCTTAGTTAATCGCGCTAAAATCTCAATCAACCTAAAACACGCTCCCTCACGGTACAATTCCCTCAAAGAACGACTATCCACCTAATTCCCTTGGGTTCGACCCCTACTTACCACTTACTACCCAGTAGTTTAGTCGCGAGTAGCGGAAATATAAATTTATTTGTACAGAGAACATTGCACCTTAACGACAGTGCAGTGGGCTCCGTCAAATTGGTGCCGTTGCCGGGGAATTAGCCATCGGATTAGTTGTTCTTTCCCTCCCATGTCCTCATGACACAACCCCCTTCATATGCATGGACAACACGACATCTGCCACTGTTCGGAGGTACGGATGGAGAAGACCCAGTACAACACTGCCGAAACTTTCACCACGTCTGCCACCTCATTAAACCTGCAAATGAAATGTTAGAGGAATTTAAGCTTAAATGCTTCAAATTCTCTCTAACTGATTTCGCAACGATCTGGTATTACACGTCAACCGCTAGCAGTGCAGTACATTTTGTGGACCTCTGCGTTCCATTTCTGAAAGAATTCTCCCCTCCATCCTTACGACAACAAACCCGTGAGAAGATCATGTGCCTGCAACAATCCCGGGATGAGACTTTGGACGAATACTACACGAGCTTTGACACCATCGTCTCAAACTGCCCGCACCATGGATTCACGAAGAAAATTCTGCTTCAAAAATTTCTTCGTGGGATGAAGGCCGCTGATCTAGCAAGGATTAACGAGGCAATGAGGAGATCAGCTAGGAACTATTCCATAGCAGACATGTGGTACCTCATAAATGACCTGGCCGCAGCCACAAAACGAATACCCAAGGCTGACGGAGAAATGCAGACAGAAAGAGAAGAGACTCCCGAGCCATCAGAAGAAACTCCTGAGCCATAAGAAGACTGGGATATAGAAAGTGTCGGGAGTAACGAGGAAGTGTCAGCAATGGAAGAAGTCCAGAATACCACCGACATGCTACTAATACCATACCCAGCTATCATCAACCAAGCAGCCGAAACCATTTATGACCAGTTCCTCACAAACAGACACGACGAGGCAGAACCGAGCCTTAAGATGCAAGCTTCCCAACTTTTCCCCTCGATCAATAGACAAATCGCTGAAAACTATGTGATCAATGAAGAGGCTGAAAGGAGGATGGGAAAAGGGCCTGAGCAAAATGACTCCTCGATGGAGCATGCTTTCGCCATGACTGGACAAGGCAGCCCTGAACACCAGAAAACCTAGTTCAAGAGGCTAGTGGTCAAAGGTCCCTCACCTTCTCAAAGACGTTGGAAGGAGACATCACCAGAACAACGGGAACTGGACCCAAGCCCATCATCTCGCAAGAAATCGGGAAAAGGCAAGGCAAAAGTCAACACAGGAACAGTGGCAAAATTCGACCTAAGCCACCCATGGGGTCCCAACCAGTGATCCAGGAATAAGGTACTGTCGAGCCAACGACGTTAAACAAGTGCACTGGTCGGGAGGTAACCCGACACTATCTTACTTTCCACACTTTAATTTTCTGTCTTTTAATTTCTGTATTATACCTTTTCAATAAGTCGCTCTCACCCACTTGGTGCATAGAAGATTTGACTATTCAGGAATCGGACTTGGGTGCAATATTAAGCCAGTCAGGGCTACGCTAAGAGTTCCAGGCCGCAGCCAAACTCCCTCGATTATCCAGCCTCGTGCCATGTCGTTTACTCGACACCTTAAAGGGAGTTCTGTCCTTCCCTTTTCCTTAATATCATTTCCTTCTCGTAATTGTCTGCTTGCATGGCTTTTGAACTAAGTAGTGCTAAAAGGTGCGACTTCGTTCAAAAGTGTGGGGTGATATCCGCATGTGTACATAAATAAAAACTTTTTCTTTTTTAGTATTATCTTTTTGAAAGTATGAACTTAAGAATGTGAAAGAGATAGACCGAAATTCATGCATTTACCTTGTGAAAATTCAACTGTCTAAAAACTTAGAACGTAACTTCTCATTTGTCCCTTTGTGCTGAGATAAACTAGGGATGTGGAGTTGATAGAAATTGCCCTAGAGAGGCTTGGCAAGCAATCGAAGGATCGAATCAAACTATATGGTTTTCGAAGTCAGTGGAGGTTGCACTTCGGGTTTCAGTGAAGATTGAAGTCATCTCCGCCATGCAGTGTTTATGCAAAAAAGAAAAAAGGCAAGGACGGGAATCAGACCGTCCTCTCTCTAGTCAAAGTAGCCGAGAAAATAGATGAGTGACCCTCATCTTGACCCGCGCGAAACAACAACGATGAGAGGAGCGGGGAGGTATTTCCATAGGCTTGCGGGCGATGATTGGACCTCCCAAAAAGGCTTGAGAAAATGGACTAGCAAGTCACAAAGACGCAAAAAGCTCGAAGAAGCAAATCAAGAGGCCAAAGGCCCAAAATTGTGAAGGTTTTAACCAAACAAAAAGTGAAGTACTCAAAGAGTCAAATCAAAGGCCAAAGGCCGATTCACAACAAAAAGCAGTCCCTCGCCAAAAGAAAATCAAAGTACTCAAACCAGTGAAACCCGAACCGAATCACGTGCTAGAGAAAGCTACAAGGAAACCATATAGTGAGAGACGATCCCGAGGTTGCAGTCCAGGAGCCTAAAAAAGGGCTATCTCCCGAAACATCCAGAATAATTTGCATCTCGGCACGGAGGTACAAGTATCAAGTTACTTCTATTTATTTATACAGTTCAATTTGGTAATAAGTAAGTAATGCATGAATTAGGATAAATCGAGTCCCACAGTCTAATTTTCATATTTTAAAACCAAACTTAGAGTGCCGCCCTTAAATAGCATTGTTCGGGACGAACAACTAAAAGTGTGGGGTGATCTGATGGACCAAAATTATACGAATCAAAAACACAGTAAAATCCACCAAATTAGACTGTTGGTCTATTTAACTTCTGCTTGTTAGTCCCGATTTATTTCTACAGGGTATTTTGGCACTTAGAGAGAAAACACGCTAAGGAGAGGATTTTACGCTGAAAAGATGATAAGAGTCAATCCAAGGTCACGATCAGACGCAGAATGAAGAATCTCAAGATCCTGACGTAGGAATTACTCAAATCAAATCCAACCGAGGAATAATCAAGGACAGCCCGGGGCGAAATTGGACTGATAGTTTTGTGAAAAGACTGCACAAAACTGTCAAAACTCATCCATGGACCAAGTGACCGGTGGCTTAGGTGAAGAAGATGACTCATGGGTGGCCAAGCTCCTCCTTCCTCCTCCATGGTGACCGGCCACCGGTGGCTTCCTCCCCCTTGCCTTGCCATGACCGGCGGCTTTTCCTCCCCCCATGTGGCTTCTCCTCCTTGCTCCTCCTCTCCCCATGTGACAAGTGTATGGCTCTCATTCTCCTCCCATGGCTATAAATACAAGCCAAATCCTTTGTAAAAATTCATTCCAAAATCAATAAACACTTCTCTCTCTACATTTTGTTACTTTGCAAGTTTGGTTTGAAATTATAATACTCCTGTCGGTTCTTGAGTATTAAAATACTGTAGAGAATACTCCTGTTGGTTCTTGAGTATTCAGTAGGAAATTGGGAATACTCCTGTTGGTTCTTGAGTATTCCACCCCTTTCCCTCTTACTGTTTTCAAAAACCCTCGAGTATTTAGTTATGATGTCCTTTTCCATGGATACTCGTAGCTAAACTCCTCATTCGGTCGAAGGTACTTTCTTGTATTATATAATGTTTTAATTTCTTTTAGTTTCATTTCTCTGTATTCAAAACTTGTTCTATGTGCCATTTATAGTCAGAGTTTCCAAGGTTGAGTGGAAGCTGTAACAAGCAAAGCTCTTCCGTGGGAATTCGTGATCATACTCGGTAAGTGGAAGCTGTAACAAGCAAAACTTATCGAGGAGTTCGGCTTATCTTAAAAAACCATTTGGAAACTGGACCAAAGAATTCAAATGGATGCACAAAAGGCTAAGATACTTCGAAAGGAGGAATTAGTCTGAAGTAGAACAAGTGTTGCTTTAAACGATGTTGCAAGTCTTGCGCTACGAAAGGGCCTCGATTCATCTTTGAATACTTAGAAAGGTTACTAGCGGATATTAATAAACATGTTATAATACAAGGTACCTGAAACCGAATACTTTCCCTTGAATTACAAAAACCCCCCTGTACTTACTTTTATAAACTGCTCGATCAACTACAACCATCAACCACTCATCTACCGGAGGAATCGCAATCACGCATCATCCACTGTAAGTCTTCTTCCCTTAACTCTTTTATTTTCAGTATTTTAATTTCAGTATTTATTTTCTATATTTACTTTGCCGCACAAAAAACCAAAAAACCAAAAAACAGTAGCTTAGTTAATCGCGCTAAAATCTCAATCAACCTAAAACACGCTCCCTCACGGTACAATTCCCTCAAAGAACGACTATCCACCTAATTCCCTTGGGTTCGACCCCTACTTACCACTTACTACCCAGTAGTGTAGTCGCGAGTAGCGGAAATATAAATTTATTTGTACAGAGAACATTGCACCTTAACGACAGTGCAGTAGGCTCCGTCATAGATATACTTTAAATGCTCGGGTAAGGGCTTAAGGTGCAACTCAGGTGCCTGTACAACAGATGGTACAAGTGTAGATTTATTAGTTAAAGCAACTTTATTAGCCTCATACCTGGGGGTTAATGGTGGCGAAACTCTAAGCTCCTGTAGCATGTCACTAGTATCACGAAGCATCCCTATTGATGCGCCACGTGACTCAATAGCCTCCCTCAAAATTATTTCAAGCACATCATCCCTATAGGGAATATCTGAAGACTCCACTAGCTCATCGATCGCATCCAAAGCGTGTACTCCTGCATCATCAGGTGGATATTGCATAGCTTGATATATATTAAAGTTTATCACCTCGTCTTCCACCTCCATGGAAAGTGTGCCATTATCCATCTTAGTTCTAGCCGTCTTCAAAAATGGCCTACCAATTAGAATTGGTGGCTGATCTTGTGCTCCCTCGTCTTCCATTTTCAGCACATAGAAATCTGCAGGAAAAATAAGATTTTCTACCTGCACCAAAACATCCTCGATCACACCCAAAGGTTGGGTGCATGATCGGTCAGCCAATTGAATGGTCAAACCCGCGGGTTTAAGTGGGCCAATACGCAAAGATAAATATAAAGAGTAAGGAAGAACATTAATGGAAGCACCAAGATCTAGCATGCAATTTTCGATCTTCATGTTACCAATAATACATGGAATAGTAAAAGTTCCGGGATCCTTACACTTTTTGGGCACCTTCCTTTGTATCGCTGCTGATACACTTTCTCCTAGCATGACCTGCTCATTCCTAGTCGTACGCCTACGGTTAGTACATAATTCTTTAAGAAATTTTGCGTACCTTGGAATTTGCCGAATAGCCTCAATGAGTGGAATGTTAATTTCCACCTTGCTGAACAACTCCCAAACCTCCTTGTCTGTGATAGACTTCTTGTTCGTCTTAGAAATCTGCATTGGAAATGGTAGAGGAGTGTTAGAATTTGGAAATTCCGTACCTGAATTATTGCAGCCCGCGGACGTCTTCTGTTTATCTTCCGCGGATGTCTCTGTATTTTGTTGTAATGCTTTAGGCGTCCGCACCTTAATTGGTGAGGCGTCCGCGTCCTGCACTGAGGTAGAATCTTCATTCAGCTCTTCTATTCCATTCTTCAATTGTTTTCCATTTCTAAGCATTACAGCGCTGATATTGGACTTCGGGTTAGGAATCGTTTGCGACGGTAGCTTCCCTTTGTCTTCTCGCCTTTCGTACACTACGCTGGCCATTTGAGACATTTGCTTCTTTATTTCGTTAACGTCTCCAGCTTGGTGGTCAATCTTTTTAGTGTGGTGGTCAATCTTTTGAGTGAGTTCCTTGAACATTCCTCTCATTTCATCTCTAAATTCCTTCATCGGATCCTCATCTCCTTGTCTGATTTGTACGGCTGCTTTTGTGGATACGAGGATTGCCCCGCATCGTAATTGTTGTTCCTTTGCCAACCACCCTCATTTTGTCTCGGCTGCCATTTGTTGTTGCCTTGGTATCCATCAGTCCTCCTTGGTGGCAAATCTCCCTTGTTTATGTATCCCACAATATTCACGTCTTCTGATCTTTCCTGAAAAACAGCGTTATCATTATTTATCAAATTATAAGTGGACTTGTTTACCTTACACTCCACTTGTTGATTTCTTTGTGGTTGTTGCGTCACTAATTTAGCCACCATATCCTTCAGTTCCTGCAATTCAGAATGTACATTTACGTTAGCAACAGGTGCAGGTTTATAGGTTTCTTCTAAATACCTTGTGCCCTCCGCAACTTTCTCAATCAACTCCCATATCTCCTCGGGATACATGTCAAGGATAGACCCTTGGGCTGAGGCATCTAGCATTTCTTCTTTCCATGAGAATCATCCCATCTATAAAGTATTCAAGCAGCATCCTTTGCGGGATTCCATGATTCGGACAGTTCTCTTCCAATTGCCTAAACCTCGCCAAATAATCGAACAATGTCTCTCCACGTCCTTGTCTAAGCATAGAGAGTTCCTTACTCGTTTGTGCCGCCTTCGAATGAGAGTAGTATTTGTCCATGAATTTCCGTTGCATTTGATCCCATGATGTAATCGAACCTAAAGGCAAAGACATTAACCAAGATTTAGCTTGACTTTCTAAAGAAAAAGGAAATGTCTTTAGTTTAAAAATATTTTCTGGAACCGATGCTGATTTCATGGACATGCAAACTCCATGAAATTCCTTCAAGTGCCTTAGGGGGTTCTCGTCGGGCATTCCTCCAAACTTGGGCAAGTGATGAATCACCCCACTCTTTATCTCGATGCCATCTGCATCCTCATCCAACCTAATGCACCAAGGTGCCTCATCAATATATGGGGCGCAGACTCCTCTCATGGTGCGTCCCAAATCCCGACGCCTCGCTAGCTGTCCATGTTGGTTTACTCCACCGAGGTATTGTCGATCCAACTCAGCCTCGTAATCATCATAATTCTCGTGTCTAGCTGCACGATGTCTAGCAAATCCATTCACAAATTGCTGATTTCTGGGGGGTGGTACTCTTTGATCAACAGCGGGCAATCCTTGCCTCCGTTCTTGAATGTTATCCCCTTGTACACTACTTCGCTCTTCATTATCACCATCAACACTTCTCTGCGACATTGTTACTTAAACAGAGAGTAATCAAGTGACAAAAATAAAAGACAATAAAATAAACTAAAAGAAATAGAATACTTAGTAGATTCTTTGTTACCAATGCCCGGCAACGGCGCCAAAATTTGACGGGCGTCGTCGTACCCGTCAAAAATAATATTTCTTTATCTCCGACTAGCTTGTGGTAAGTCGGGTCGTATCCACAGAGATCGGTGTGAGAATCTGTTCACTAAGTATAAAAGTAACAATGGGGGGTAAATTCCGAACAAGTCAATTAAAAACGCAAGTATCAAAACACGATCAATATTCAGTAGCGAAATAGTCACACGAATTCAAGTATCAAATAAAGAGAAGTGCAAGCTAGAACTTTCGATTGTGATGCAAGACTAAATCATTAACCCAACCGTTTTGATTTCTAATGTTTTACAACTTATAGCTCCCCGCTAGGTTGCACTACAAGTTGTCCTAGGGTGTCAATCCTAGTGGTATATTACTCGTATCCTAGTTAACTATCCCCGCTAGGTTGCTAGTAAACTTTGATAATCGAAATTAACACACAAACATTAGCTCCCCCGCTAGGGTTCCACTCATGCTAGCATATCAAATCCATAAGAAATGCATAGTATTATAGCGCAAAACATAGAAATTCAATATGAGTCTCAAGTCAAAGCATCACAATATCAAGTTCTAGCCTACACAAATGAGTTTAGCTACTCATGGTAATAGAATACATAATCAAGTTTTGAATGGACTGAAATAGAGAGTACTAATGATGATTGGAACAATATGGACGTGTGTCTGTCTCCCCTCTTGGGATGAATATGCAGCTGGAACGAGTTACTGTTGCTGGGATGATGATGTCTGGACCAATGCTTCTTAGGACCAATCCGTTCTCCTCTGTTCGACGACTGATGATCGATAATGGATGATTCATTATTCCTTTTAATTCCTCCACCCTCTTCGTCTAACGAGAGCCAGCCGCCCAAATTCTGTCGCTTCGAGTTCTGTTCGTTTTTCTTCCCGATATTGCAAATCCAATTTTAGAAAATTCGGCTGCCAGCTCCCGCGCGGACGTCTCCTTCCATTAGCTTCCGCGGACGTCTCTTGTATTACCGTAAATATTCAGACGTCCGCGCTTTTAATCCTCAAGCCGTCCACGTACTGCACTATTGAAAACTCCAAAGTGCTTCGGTCTTCATTTCTTTCCGCGCAAAACATCTTCTAATAGGCTCTCTTTAGCCGGTATTCCTTCTATGGTCTCCGAATATACCTGAGAATGAAAACTACACACAGGTAGTGAAATAATATACAGATAACACTAAGAGATGGGGTGTAACATATAAAATAGTCGTACAACTACGACTTATCAGTAGGCGGGATGGGAAAACAGACCATCCTATCTCTAGTCCGAAGTAACCGGGAAAATAGGTTGAGGGCCCCTATCTTGACTCGCATCAAAAAGCTCGAGGATGAGAAAGAGCGGGGAGGTATTTCCATATGCTTGCGGGCGATGATTGGACCTCCCTCAAAAGAAAGGAAGAAAAGCACAAACTATTCACAATAAAGGAGCAAAGCTCAAGAAAAATCAGCCACGTTGTGAAGTTTTATACAACAAAAAGCGAAGTACATTGACAAGCGTATTTTAACCCTTTATAGTTGTCAATTTATACGTTTTAGGGGTCAAGTTGCAGTCAAACAAAATTTATAACCTTGGTAAGCCAAGGGTCGATTCAAGGAACAGACGCGTGTGAATACTAGCTAACAAGCGACCTATTTAGCTATTCCGATTAAAAGAGGTTTTGTTTGTGATGAAAATTGCAATAATTAAATAATAGAAATTAAAGGTTGTGTTTTTATCAGAGAAAGACTTCCAGAATCCATACTTCACCCGTACTAACCCCGCTAATCATGCAATCATGTTACGTAAATTATTCATGCTATCGAATATGGAATCAAACCGAAATAACACTAGACAAGCCTCCCATCCACGGATCATTGTCTAGATTAATCTCAATCGTTGAACGCCGCCCATCCACGGATTATCAACGATCTCGATTTAATAAACTAAAGGTTTTCCTATTAATTCATGTAAACATGACCTAATATCAATTTCATGTAATCCGGTTAATACCTAGGACCCATCCATCTTTCGGTAATTAACCTAAATACGTTCTAGCAATGTAAACATACCCTTTGATGTAAATACTTGCATAGAACAATATGATTAAGCACACAATGAAATTGAATATTCGAATCGCATAAATAAAAACTTTAATTGATCACATGAGAGTTATGGTTACATAGCACGGGATCCATTGCATCTCAGAATAAAAGAGACTACTCACTATTCATGGTGATTAAACCAAAAATAGTGTATAGAGAAGGAAAGAATGAGTAAACCGTAAAGACGCGATGGCTCGTTGAATTCCTCACGATGAAATCTTTGTCTCTTGTCCCAAGTTAGGGTTTCTTCTCCAAAATAAGAACACTGAATTAATCTGATCGTGTTTCCTTTTATAGCTCTCCCAAAAATGAAATTAGGAAATCTGCTGAAGATTTGTCTCCCGACGGTGATGTGACACCCGTGACAGGTGAGGGTGTCACGAGCTGAGTGAAATTCTCGGGGAAAAAGGGCCTCAGTGACACCCGTGACAGGTGAGTGTGTCACGGCTGTCACGGGCTGAGTGAGATTCTCGGAGGAAGACATGCGCCGTGACACCCGTGACAGGTGAGTGTGTCACGGTTGTCACGGGCAGTTGCTTGCTCAGCACCATTTGTTGGTCTTTTCATCGATTTTCCCGTTCTTTTGTTCTCATGGGTTCGCGGAGCGAGGAAAGCGTTATTGTCCTGAAACACTATAGAAAGACATCAAATATGGACAATTTGCCGGGAGAACAAGTGTTATCCTTCATCGAATGTAGCAAATAATTAGTCGAAATATCGACTGATCAAAACACTCCACACTTAGGATTTGTTCGTCTCGAACAAATGTCCAGCAAATGGCAGAATAAATACATGAGTAAATGTAATGCTCAACGACCATAAAGCTACCCACTCAAGTGACATGTGATCAATTCTAACTAAAAATGAAAATAAAAAGATAACTCACTGTCGTGGAGGATACGAATGCATTTAGCGTATGCATCAAGCCTTTAAACCTCTAGGCTGCCCTAGTAGGACGAGTATAGTCTCGTGAAGGTTTTCAGGAATGGGACTACCTACAAATCCCCTATACAACTAACTAATGTGTATGCATGAAATGATGCTCAACGAGCCACAATAAAGTCATGGCATACCTCGGATTCATCGTGTTACCTCAACTTCAAGTCAAATATCTTCATTAAAGTTTTCGAACAATCATAGATTAAACAGGTTATGCATTCAAACGGTCAATACACACGGCTAGCAATCGACTAATCACACGTTCTAAATAGTTCTATAGCAACATAATAAGAACATGAATAGTTACACAAAACATGCTCGCCATTCACCTATGTCCACGGGTTCTTGGCGCAAAGCTCATTCTCAAGTGCCAAGCACTAGGCAATGACCCGTAAGAGAAGACGAGCCTAGCTTAAGAATTTTTTCAGAGAAATAGTACGAAAACTTGCATCAAAATTTTTTGTGCAAGCACGAGGATCGTCCCTTAGTTTCTAGTACCTGAATTCTCAAGATAAGTTATGATTGCACGCAATGAGAAGATGGAATTATACTACATCAAGCAGAAGGGGGCAGAAATTGTTTCAAGAATGTTTTCCATACACAAGGGGTGACTTTTCTCACCAGGTCCTTGGTATTTTTCTGCTCTCGCAGAATTTTCAGTTCTTTCTCACTGGTTTTCTTTCAAAAATAACTATGCTTGGGGTTAGTTTTTCACCCTCCTTTGAAAATTTAGAACTTTGTTCTTGAGGGAAAACTTGAAGGCCAATTGTCTAACTCCACACTTAAAGCTTGACATAGTGTATGAATAAAGGCGGGCGCATGCAAATCACAACAAGTATAGAGAAACACATACTAGTACTAAGGTCACCTAGAAAAAGAGATGTAATTTACGTTTTTGAACCGGGGTGCCTACTAATATCAAGTCTCAAACATGCTTCAAGAAATACGTAGAACATGTGATAGGCAAAGGCTAGCAATGATACTGACTCAAGAGAATACACATATGAATAAAACTATTTCAAGTCCTGGACTTTGAATCCGAAAGAATGTCGATCAGCCAAGGAGTATCGTAGAAAAAGAGGATTTCAATCGCAATACATAGACCGTTGAGCATTGACGAAGCCCACCGCACTGTCGTTATGGTGCGGTGTTCTCAGTGCAAAAGCTAATTTATATTCCGCTACTCGTGACCTTACTACTGGGTAGCAAGTGGTAAGTAGGGGTCGAACCCAAGGGAATCAGGGGGATAAGTTGTTCTTTGAGGTATTTGTGCAGGATGGGAGCGTTTTTTAGGTTGATTGAGTTTTAGTGCCGAAAAATAAGTGCTGTTTTTGGTTGGTTGTTTTGGTTTTTAGTGCGGAAAAGTAAATTACAGAAAAGTAAATACTGAAAAAAAGGAAGAAGACTTACAGCTGGTGATGCGTGATTGGCAAGTCCTCCGGAAGGTGAGCGCAGTTGATATAGCAGTTTGTACTAAGAAAGTAAATGCAAGGTGGTTTGAATATCAGAAAAGCATTCGGTTTCGGGGGCCTTGTATCATAGCCTGTTTATCATTGGCTCTTAGTGATCCTTCTAAGTATTCAAACGTGCATCAAGGCCATTCCAAGCACTCGATTTGCCACACTGTCAAGTCTTTTGCAAAAGTGTTCGAAAGTGAATCGAGGCCATTCCAAGCACTCAACTTGCGACACCGTCTAGTCTTTTGCAAAAAACATAGAGCACTTGTTCTACTTAGACTAATACCCCATTCCAAGGTATATTAGCCTGTGTGCATCCATTTGGTCAGTCATTCCCGAGCAACCAAATGGTGTTTTAGAAAGGTCAAACTCCTCAGATAAGCTTTGCCATTCCAAGCATCCACTTATCCGAGTATGTTTACGAACCCCACGGAAGAGCTTTGCCATTCCAAGCATCCACTCAACCTTGGAAGTTCTAACCTAATATATGGCACATAGAACAAGTTTTGAATACAGAGAAGAGGCTCTAAGAATTGCCTAAAACATTTTATGATACATGTACACCCCTTCAACCGAATGAAGAGTTTAGCTACGATTATCCATGGAAGAGGATATCATAGCTAAATACTCGGGGGTTTTTGAAAGACAGTAAGTAAAGGGGAATACTCAAGAACCAACAGGAGTATTCCCAAATCCTACTTGCATACTCAAGAACCAACAGGAGTATTCTCTAAAACTATTATAATACTCAAGAACCAATAGGAGTATTATTTCAAACTGTTATAATACTCAAGAACCAACAGGAGTATTATTTCAAACCAAAGCTTACAAATGTACCAAACTTAGAGAGAGAAGTGAATTGTGATTTTGGATGATGATTTACAAAGGATGGGGGTGTATTTATAGGCCTAAGGAGGAGGAGGATGTGGTGGAGAGGAGGACACATGGCAAGAAGCCATGGTGAGTTCCCATAGCCGCCCCCTTGTCATCTTCTCCCAAAGCCGCCGGCCTAGGTGGCGGAAGGGGAGAGGAGGAGAGGAGGTTGTGAGGGGAAAGCCGCCGGCCTATGTGGAGGAAGAGGAGTGGATGTGAGTTTTGTGAAGTTTTCACAAAACTATCGGTGTATTTCAGCTCCGGACTGACTTTGGTTGCTCCTCGGTTGGATTTGTTTTGAGTAATTCAATGTCAGGATCTTGAGATTTCTGCATTCAGCGTGTGATTGTGACCTTGGACTAACTCGTAATATTTGTTCAGCGTAAAATCCTCTCCTTAGCGTGTATTCTCTCTAGAGTCCAAAATACCCTGTAGAAATATATCAAAACTAAGAAGCAAAAGTTAAATAGACAAAAGGTCTAATTTAGTGGGTTTAACTGTGTTTATGATTCGTATAATTATGGTCCATCAAGCATATGCGAGAGTGAATGTGTTATGCAATGCGTGTGACTATGTGATGCCCACTCCACACTTAAAAATGAGCTTAGTCCCTAAGCGAAGAAATAAAAGATAAGAAAAGGCGCATAGGAACTTCCCTCGTGTGTGAAGGCTCGATATCCAAGGAGATTTAGCGATGCTCGGGGAGTGAAACACGACTTGTGAGCTGGTAGATATAAAGATAAAAATACAGAGCTTCACAAGTGATAGGTTAGCATCGAAAATCGTGAAGGGGCTGGTGCACTCCACACTTAGAATCTTGAAATGTCCACACACAATGCAAATGAAAAATTAAACTAACTAATACTTACAGCGCGGGTTACTCCCCGTAGAGGCCTAGTTTAACGTCTTGAAGAGACATAACAAGGGAGGTATGACTAGAAACATTCTCGGAAGTTCCTTGCTGAGATCCCTTCCCGAGAAGTAGGTCATTATCAATGTCGTCAGGTGGTTCCCGGTGCTTCAGGATGTGGTAATGCTTAAGGTGTTGCCCGTCGACCACCACTGACTTTCCTCCCTTGGTACTATGCCCCACGTGACTATCTGGGCATGCTCTCTCCACTGCGTATGGACCACTCCACTTGGTGCGCAGCCTCCCAAGGAATAATTTAAGGCGTGATTTATAGAGAAAAACTCATTCGCCTCGACTGAATTTTCTACGCACCATTCGCTTATCATAACAGGTCTTTGTCCTCTCCTTAAAGATATCTCCCGGGTCAAGAAGTTCATCCCCGCGACTTGCATGTATAGGTGTCAGCTCTCCCTTGCAGGGTTGCTTACCGGAGCCGGTAGTCTGTTCAGTTTCAGTTGCTCCCTCAGTGCTTATTGTGCATATATTCATCGGGATGGGGCATACCTGTAAAACTCTGCAAGGTTCAATAGAGGTCAGTGAAATAGCATCATTAACATCAGCAGAGTCCAGTATATCACAGTCAGCAAACAGACTAGTACTCCTAGACATGTCAGGCAAATTAAAAACAACTATCTCATTGCCTATTCGCAAGGCTAAGGAACCTCTATCCATGTCAATGACTGCCTTAGCCGTGTATAGAAATGGTCTACCAAGATTAATTGGGATATCTACGTCTTCTGAGATGTCCAACACTATGAAATCAGCAGGAAAATACAGGTTCTTCACCTTGACTTGAACATCCTTCAGAATCCCTCTCGGGAGTCTACAAGAATGATCCCAAGGCGAATAGTGACGTTAGTGGGACATAGATCACCCAATTTCAGTTTAGCATACAGAGAATATGGCATGATAGACACATTAGCACCAAGATCACATAAAGCACGACGAACAGGAAAACCACCAATATCACAAGGGATAGAAAAACTCCCTGAGTCTTGAAGTTTGGGTGGCATGGGCTGGTGCATGGCTGCACTACACTCATCGGTCAAGGCCACCGTCTCAGTACCATCAATCTTCCGTTTCCCAGTCAGAATCTCCTTCATGAATTGGGCATAAGTGGGGATCTGGGTGATTGCATCGGTAAAGGGCATCGTGATGTAAATAGTACGAATTTTATCGATGAACTGCATGAACTCTTTATCTCTTCTTGCACCCTTGAGCCGCTGGAGGAATGGAACTGGAGGTCTATAAGGGACTGGCTCTACTGGCTGCGTAGAATTTTTAGCATGGTTTTCAGCTTCCTTTGATGTTTCCCCTTCAGCGGATGTAGAATTAGGCGCTGAATTCACAGCTGGAGTTTGAGTGGCATTAGCTGGCACCATTTCAATATTTTTTCCTCCTCAGAGCGTGATGGTGTTCACTGTCTCCCTAAGACTCGGATCCGGCCTAAAAGGGAGTTTCCCATGTTCTCTGTTTGCTAAATTTGCTAGTTGAGCAATCTAACTTTCCAGCATTCTGTCGTGAATAGTGAGCTGCTCGACCGTCTTTTGTAGGTTTCTTACCTCAGTGGTGGTCTGCTCGGATGCCTTTCTCTATTCCTCGAACATTCTGTGTTGATCATCAGACGTCTTTTGCCATTTGGCTATGAAGCTAGCTAGCATGGCTTCCATGGTTGACGTCGGTCCTGAGTTCTGATCTCGCTGCAGTTGAGTTGGATTGTTATAGCTCCCTGAATTCTGATTTTGTTGTTGTTGAACTTGGTTATTGTACTGAGTCCTGGGCTGGTAGGGATCGTTCTCCTGTTGATGTGTATAAGGAAAACCTGGTGCTACCTGATTCTGCGGCTTGTAAGAGAGGTTGGGATTATTCCTATTCGGGTTATCCCATCGGTTCATGCCTGATCCTTGGTTGTATTGCCCCCACATAATTGGTGTCCTCCTGGTTTCCGCCGTTATTATTTTGACCCATCACTGGGTAGCCATCTGCAAAGTGAGAAGGAGAGCCACAAATCTGATAATAGACACTGACATTGGCAACAACCG
Source organism: Rhodiola kirilowii (assembly GCA_033675215.1). Lineage (NCBI taxonomy): Eukaryota > Viridiplantae > Streptophyta > Magnoliopsida > Saxifragales > Crassulaceae > Rhodiola > Rhodiola kirilowii. The sequence goes on from CM066201.1 coordinate 10,764,694, forward strand.
ATGGCTTCATAGCTAATTCTATCTACAGATTTTTGATTTCGGTTGCGAGCATCTTCACTGTATTAGTCAACTTAGCGATGTCGTTAGTGCCATCAGTGTGGCAGAGGTCTTGCACGCCTTTTCTGTCCTTGGGATTCCCTCGATCGCTGGTCCAGAGGTGGTAGTCTTGAGCTACTCTCTCTATAATATCATAGGTCTCCTCTAGCAGGACCCCGTTCAGTCCCCCACCAGCTGCTTGGTTGATCAGGGTGCGCATCCCCTGGTCGATTCCCTGATAGAAAGTATCAATAATCTGCCATAATTCCAGGTTATGATAGGGACACAGTCTCATCAGCTCCTTGTACCTCTTCCAAGCCTCGTAGAGAGTCTCACCATCCATAGATCGGAACGAGATGATCTTGTTCCTGAAATGTGCTGTCTTTGATGGTGGGAAGTACTGCTGCTGGAAGGCTTCGGCCAGTTTGCCCCATGTAGTGAAAGTGCCCTCTGCGTGACTGTCGAGCCACCTACTAGCCTTATCAGAGAGTGAAAAAGTGAATAGCCTCAGGTAGTAGGATTCTGGAGGGACACCATTGGTTTTGACTATGTTGCACATCTGGACAAACCGCTTTAGGTGCTGATAAGAGTCTTCATTTTGTCTTCCTGTAAACTGGTTGTTCTGCACCATCTGGATGAGTCCAGTTTTGAGCTCCCAAGTGTTGTTTTCTATTCCAGGTGGTGCAATGGCAGATTGGAATCCCGAGACACGAGGGGCAGTGTAGTCCCCAAGAGTCCTGCGCACTGGTTGTTGCACATGATGCTGGTGGTCGTCCCCGACCAATCCATTCAGAAAAGTTGGATTGTTTTGATTCATAGCAATTGCTATGAAATTTCGGTTCAGTACTCGTAGCTTCCGAGCTTCGTTCTGGGCCTGACGAGTTGTTCTTCGTAGGTCCGGTGTGTCCTCGTCTGAAATTTGAATCTGCTTCTTTCGTCTGGGTGTTTTCTTTGGCATGAACTAGCTAGTACCTGCAAGAGCCAAGAATCACCGTGAGTGAAGAAATCAAGGCAGAAAAATCAGATAAAAATAAGGTGGAATATTCTAAACTACACACGTTAATCTAATATCACACTAAACGCTGCTCCCCGGCAACGGCGGCATTTTGACAAGCGTATTTATAACCCTTTATAGTTGTCAATTTATACGTTTTAGGGGTCAAGTTGCAGTCAAATAAAATTTATAACCTTGGTAAGCCAAGGGTCGATCCAAGGAACAGACGCGTGTGAATACTAGCTAACAAGCGACCTATTTAGCTATTTCGATGAAAAGAGGTTTTGTTTGTGATGAAAATTGCAATAATTAAATAATAGAAATTAAATGAGCAGAAATTAAAGGTTGTGTTTTTATCAGAGAAAGAATTCCAGAATCCATACTTCACCCGTGCTAACCCCGCTAATCATGCAATCATGTTACGTAAATTATTCATGCTATCGAATATAAAATCAAACCGAAATAACACTAGACAAGCCGCCCATCCACGGATCATTGTCTAGATTAATCTCAATCGTTGAACGCCGCCCATCCACGGATTATCAACGATCTCGATTTATTAAACTAAAGGTTTTCCTATTAATTCATGTAAACATGACCTAATATCAATTTCATGTAATCCGGTTAATACCTAGGACCCATCCATCTTTCGGTAATTAACCTAAATACGTTCTAGCAATGCAAACATACCCTTTGATGTAAATACTTGCATAGAACGATATGATTCAGCACACAATGAAATTGAATATTCGAATCGCATAAATAAAAACTTTTATTGATCACATGAGAGTTAGGGATACATAGCACGGGATCCGTAGGATTCCATAATAAAAGAGACTGAAATTATATCCTCTGTTCAAGCTTGTGTTCAAGGTACCGTTGCGACAGACCTTGAACTCCTTTCACACCAGTTCAGTAGACAGTTCAAGGTACAGTTGCGACAAACCTTGAACTCCTTTCACAACAGTTCAGTAGACAAAGCAAATAATATGAGCACGCACAGAATGATAACCCAGTTTGGCCACGCCTACTCTGGGGGGTTTCCCACAACCTAGAAGGGACAGCAAATCTTTATTACGAGTTAGAGCTTATACGTGGACTTACACTTACACCTTGTAATTGCCTAGCCTAACACAGCGTCTCTCAGATCTGCAACCAAAGTTTACAGCAGTTAACCTCGATCCCCTTCATCCGAACCTGCAGTCCGAACGTTCTCGACCTTCTCTTGAAGCTTGGATGCTTTCTCTCGAAAGCTTGTTCACCTTTGTTGTGTGCGGCAGTTTGATCGCTTCCAGGCAGTCTGAGTTGCACGTGATGAGACTGCTCTTGCACAGATGAGTTTCCATTGGGGAAACACAAATGGTCGTCGCTTGCTTCTTCTCCAATCGATAGGGTTTGGTCGTGTATATTTGATCTTTGAAAGAGATACAGAATAAGGACGCCCTAGCAATGTATTTATATGCTTGGACGAAACCCTAATCTGCACAAGATAATCCCATCAAATATTTAGGAAATATTCCTAGATATTTGATGTATATCTTTCTCAAATCGATTGGAAGAATATATGGAGATCTCTTGCCCAAGTCAGCTACGCCACCTTTAATGTAGATATTCATTCGAATAGCTGTTGTTCAAATAATTCGCTGGCCGACTTCAAATCAACGAGATCTTCGCTGTCCAATATCTTCCGGGAAATATCCTTGCGTCTGTTCCACGTTGTACATGAGTGCTAGGATATGTTCGAACTCCCCCTGAACTCCTGCTCGAACTGTCTAACTACGTTTTGCCAAATACATGCCACTCAAGGGAACATCAATCTCCCCCTTGGCATTTTGGAAAAACCAGATCTACTAGATAGACAACCTTGAAGGAACAAAAATTGTCACCACTCAAAATACTCCCCCTTTTTGCCACAAACTGGCAAGGGGTCCAACCTAGTTTGAACAGCAAATCAAACTGTGCCAGAACAAGCACACAAAAATACGAAAGTTTAATAAAACTGAGTTCACAGAGATAGTTTTATCGGGGGACCTTCATGCAGACGAATCATCATCAGTGTCGTCCTCAGAATCTGCATCATCAGACTCATCGTCACTTGGGTAGCTGAGGGCACGAGCAAGCTTGTTGATCCGTCTGCGCTGTTCCTTATCAGCAGCAATAATGGCATGCAAGTCCTTGAGCAGATTGCCCCTCTCATCACGGCTGACAGAACCGCTTGTCGTCAAAGCGATTGTGCAAATAAATTTATAATAGTCCGCTACTCGCAACTATACTACTGGGTAGTACTTGGTAAGTAGGGGTCGAACCCAAGGGAACTAGGGGAATAATTGTTCTTCGGGGGGATTACGCAGCGTGGGAGCGTGTTTAAGGTCGGTTGGTTGGTTTTAAAGCTACCAGCTATTTTGATTGATTGGTTGGTTGATTTTAACACTGGAAAGTAAATTACTATTTTAATGATTAAGAGAAATGTTCGGTTTCAGGGGACTTGTATTATATCCTGTTTATCATTGACCTTTAGTGACTCTCCTAAGTATTCAAACGGTGTATCAAGGCCATTCCAAGCACTCGATTTGCGTACACTGTCTAGCCTATTCCAAGGACGTAGAACACTTATTCTATTTAGACTAATACTCCATTCCCGGTTATATTAGCCTATGTGCATCCATTTGATCAATCATTCCCGATCAACCAAATGGTGTTTAGGATGAGTCAAACTTCTCAGATAAGCTTTGCCATTCCAAGCATCCACTTATCCGTACAAGTTTACGAACCCCCATGGTGAGCTTTGCCATTCCAAGCGTCCCCTCAACCATGGACGTTCTGACTTAATATATGGCACATAGAATAAGTTTTGAATACTTAGACTAGATACTAAGTTAATAGTCTTAAAACATTTTATAATACAAGTGCGCCCCTTAGACCGAACTACTAGTTTAGCTACTATTCATCGCGCTAAACATTATACTAAGGAAATTAAAGACAACAGTTAAATAAATTAATACTAAGAGAAACTTACAACCGTTGAAGCGCCAAGGGAGCTTTCCTTTATTTCCAAAGCAAAATTACAACATTACAAATATTACAACTTCTAGAGAGAGAAGTGAAATTGAGTTGAGGTGTGTGAAATGAGGAGGAGGAGCTCCTCCTTTTATAGCCAAAATGGGAGGAGATGGGTGGTGGAGATGGTGTACATGTGCATTTGATCCAAGGGAGGAGAAGAGGAGGAAGGAGGAGGTGCCATGTGGAGGAGGAGAAAGCCGCCGGTCACCATGGGTGGAGGAGCCGCCGGTTGCCGGTGGCCCAAGGGGGAGGAGCTCCTCCCTTGGCCACCTCCTTGAGTGGTGGCCGGTCATCCTTGCCCAATGTGTAAGTTTGTACAGTTTTGTGCAGTCTTTTCACAAAACTGTCAATGTGTTCCTTCCCTGGTCTGTCTTGACTCCACTCCTGATTCTTCTGATTAATTTATTCTGGTCAATTCAACGTCAGGATCCTTGATATTTCTTCAGTCGGCATATGATCTTGACCTTGGATTGACTCTTGTTATCTTTTCAGCTTAAAATCCTCTCCTTAGCGTGTTTTCACTTCAGTCTCTAAAATGCCCTGTGAAAATATATCGGGACTAACACGTAGACGTTAGATAGACAAACAGTCTAATTAAGGGGGTTTTACTGTGTTTCTGACTCGTATAACTTTGGTCCATCAACGGCCCATCCTGGCTCCCCCTCGACTCGACTCCGTGACATCTTTTCCTTTCTGGTTCCCTTCCTTGAGATCGTTCACGTGACGTCTGATGGACCATATTTATATGATTCATTAAGACAGTTAAACCCACCAAATTGGACGCTTTGTCTTGACAACTTTTACTTGTTAGTTTCACTTTTGTTCTACAGGCCATTTCAAGGAGTAAAGATAAAACGAGCTAAAATGGAGTTCTTAACACTGAAAGTGGATTACAAGTCAGAACTGGCCATACTCCGACAATACTCCGATCAAGCCACAACTAAGTCCCAATGACTTATTCCAACAAAGATCAAGAACACAAGTGAAATGCCAAGTCTAAGTTCCTCATCTTTGATATCAACCAAGAAGCAACCAAAAGGGCAACCAAAGGGCAACCGGAGTCATATGCCAACCGATGGCTTTTGGGGAGAAAATATCACAATCCACTCAACTCTCTTCTCTTCCACCACATGGGCGGCTAAATGGGGAGATCATGCCACCTTGCCCGGCGGCTATTTGGCCCTCCACTCCCCTCTTGCCATGTGTTGCATCCTCCTCCCTTCTCCTTGCCTATAAATACCACACTTCCCTCCCTTTGTAAAATGTCCTCAAAATCACAAGTTCTAGTGCTAGGTCCTTGGTTACTTAGTGAGAGAAGCTCTCTACAATCCATTTCACAATCCTTGTAAACACTTCACTTTGATATTGAAAGCTCCAAGTTGTTCTTGAGTGTGTTCTTGATCTCAACCCTTTACATTTCATTGTCGTTACTTCTTGTTTTCCTTGAGTTTTACTTTCAAAACCTTTACTTTCCTTGTCTTTGATTTCAAAACCTTTACTTTCCATGTCTTGTTTTCTTGTTTTCCTATACTTTTAAGCACTTAGCTATGATATCCACCTCTATGGATACTCGTAGCTAAACCCTTCATTCGGTTGAAGGGGTGTACTTGTATCATAAAATGTTTTAGACCCTTCTCTTAGTGCCTCTTTGTGTTCAAAACTTGTTCTATGTGCTTTAAATTCGGGTAGAACATACATGGTTGAGTGGATGCTTGAAATGGCAAAGCTCTTCCATGGAGTTTGTGAACATACACGGTTAAGTGGATGCTTGAAATGGCAAAGCTTTTCCGTGGAGTTCAACCTCTCTTTAAGTGGCTTGGTTTGATCGGAAATGACTGATCAAGTGACTGCACATAGGCTAATATACCTTGACATGGGGTATTAGTCTAGCTAGAACAAGTGTTCTATGCCTTGAAATGGGCTAGACGGTGTGGCAAGTCATGTGCTAGAAATAGCTTTGATACACTTTTGAACACTTAGTATGATCATTAGAGGTCGATGATAAACAGATTTATGATACAAGGCCCCTAAAACCGAATGCTTTCCTTTAATTAAAACATCACTTGTCATTTTACTTTCAGTCCCATATCAACTGCTTACTTTCTGCAAGTCTTGTCCTTCAAGCGCTTACTTTCTGCAAGTCTTGTCCTTCAAGCATTTACTTTCCGCAAGTCTTGTCCTTCAAGCACTTTACTTTCCGCAAGTCTTGTCCTTCAAGCAATTTACTTTTACGCACTTACTTTCAGCAAGTCTTGTCCTTCAAGCACTTTACTTTTTGGTATCTACTTTCAGTTCCGTATTTACTTTCTTTACTTACAGTCATTTACTTTTCAGTACTAAAATCACAACCAACCCACGTTACTTTCAGTACTAAAATCACAACCAACCCCCAACTGTCTTACTTTCCATCTTCGAAAGAACAACTATCCACTAATTCCCTTGGGTTCGACCCCTACTTACCGCTTTACTACCCAATAGTAGAGTACGCGTAGCGGACTTATAAATTTATTTTTGCACAGAGCCATCGCACATTAACGACGGTGTGGTGCGCTCCGTCAACGTCCTTTAAACAGCTTGTGGTCAACGATGAACTTGCTGGGTGCCTTTGAGAGATGGTCAGTCGAGGCCTTCAAATCTGGAGCTTGATGGATTATCAACTCATATATCAGGGACGGGAAGTAAATCTGGTGAAGAGTTCTCTTTGAAGTAGCATGATCAGCGATCGGTTTGAACATAACTCTTCCCAGGTTGAACTTCAGCTTATTCCCTATCTGATAGATTAATTGGGCCATGTCCCGGTTAACCGTTGAACGGTGAGTCGAGGGTCTCTAGTTGAACACCGCAATGAAGAAAAGCATTGAATAGAACGTGGAGAGATCAGCTGTATGCACAACAGTGTCAGTCCTCCACCGATTGAGCCTGCAGTGATAGTCTTTATCACCTTTTCAAAATCTGATTCTTCTTCATCAGCAACTGGATCATCTATGGAGAAGTACACATTGATAAGCTCAGGATCAATCTTGATCTGCCTTCCTCTGACGAAGAAGACACCATACTCTTCTTCTCCAATGACCCCAAACTGTGGGGGAAGGTTTGTCATAGCCTCTCGAACCAGCTGTTCGTTGAACGGTTTGCATCTGTCCAACGTCCAGAACAGATCAGATTCCTTAAGAACCTTGATGACTTCCTTTCCCTTGTACCGGGACTCCTCTAGCAACATCTCTGGTATGATTTTTCTTTTCTGAACACATGGCCACTTCTTCGCAGCATCTCTATTGACAAACCACACTCCTTTCTTGACCAGGCCAACTGGAACAGTATCAGAATCAACAGATGGGACTTCACATCTTCCAGCATCCTCTGAAATAGGGACCGGAGCTTCGCGTTTTCTTTTCTTAGATGAATCAGCTCCCCCTATCAAGTTGCCCACCTTTGCAACCACTTGACCTGACCCCTCAGCAGATCTTTCAAATGCTACCATCTTCTTTTCCTTGTCCTTCTTTGCCCTTTTTAGATTGACAAGAGGAACAAGGTCCTGGCCATCTTCCGAAAGAGTAACTTCCTTTTACACTGGCTTCACAGTATCCTTATGAACTGATGCACCATCCTCCTCCATATGATCACTACGAAGATCATCTTGAGTAACAACTGGGATAGCTATAGTTTCCTTAGCAGCAACTTCTTCTGGAACACCAACTGTCTCACCTTCAGTCTGCACACTTGGTTCCACAGTGGGAACACTAGCAAGTTTCTCAGCAACAGACTCTTTAACCTCACCACCCTGGGCACAAAGAGGTCCCTCTGAATTTTCCATTCCCAAATTATTCTCCTTTTCCAAATCTTCCATGACATTATCAATGTCTTTGTATAGCTTCTCCAACTCTTCATCCTTTTCTGTAGGGTCAGATTCTTCTGGTATGGCTTTTTTGAACACATCTGTCTTCTCTGATGGATTAATCTCCTCTGTCACAGTCTCAGCATGCTCACTTAGACGTTCATTACTAATTCCTTCAAGCTTCTCATCAGAGCCGTCATCAGATACCTCATTAATCACCAATTTCCTCTTTCTTGAGGAAACAAGACACTTCTCTGTCTCCTCATCAGACATTGCAATGAGCTTCCCTCTGATTGAACTGATCTTGGCCAGACATTGTCTTGGAGAAACAACTCGGCGAGTCCCCTTCTTCCTTTGTAAACCTCCCGGACGAACATACCCAGACGCATGGATTTTCTCCCTCCATACTCCTGATTCACCAGCACCTTTAGACACAGAGATGCTGGGCTCTCCTTCTTTCACAATCTTGGCAGTTTCATGTCCAATAACTGCCCTACTAGCTTCATCACCAACCACAACCCTACTGGCTTCCCTACCAACAGCCCTACTGGCTTCACCATCCACACTCACAACTCCGTCCACCACAATCTTTTCAAAAGAGATATTTGCAGAAACCGAAGGAACGGACTGTGAATTAGGAAATATCTTAGTTTGGGGATGAACTTGGCTTGGACCAACATTGATTGATTTAGACATGTCCACCGTGACCGACTGAGGGATTTCAGCGGTTGCTCCTCCGCCAGTCTTCTTTGCTTCGGCCAAAGATTCGATGTCAGATCGTAAAGGCGACGCCTTTTTCACCTTCGGAGCTTTTGATTTCAGGATTCGTGTTTTCACTGCCAGAGCTTTTGAGGGCTGCATGCTTTCCTTCTTCTTTTCAGTGAATTTGAAGCCGGACTTCGATGACTTCCTTGTGTTCACCATCGCCGTTTGAGTAGATGAGTGGTTGAGAAAGAAATCGCTGACTGCTGTTCTAGGGTTTGAACGAAAGAGAGAGTAAGCAGCGAACTGTTTTTGAGTTTCAAATATCCTCCGTCTATTCAACTTCTCAAATTAGACAACTCCTGTTTCAGATAACAGCACGAAAAAATCTTTGAGAATATTAAAAAATATTCATTCCAAAGCTGTTGAGTCTTCTGTTCCAGCTTTCTTCCTTAGGTGGTCAGTCCAATTGTTCAGCTGGAGATTCGACTTTGACTGACCACCGTTGAATGCATTCAGCGGTTGACACCACCTAGATCCACTGAGGATCTGGGTGTTTTACGCCATGAAATGCCGGTATGCCTCAGAGTAATCATCTTCTGGTGCCCTCCATATTCATATTTTCTTGTTCGGTTCCCAGGATATTTCTGTGGGCATAATGTGAACTCCTTCTGTAACTGTGACACCTTCTGATTAAACAGTTTCCTGGGACAGTTGTCAACATGGATTTGTGCGCAACTCCAATCAGATCTTGTGTGCAGGGTCTTATCCACTCCCCCTCGCAGAAATCGATGTTTAGCGTTTGCAAAGGCTAGGGCAACCTGTTGCTTGCCGAAGTTCTCGTCGTCCATGGGTCCCATCCCAATGGTGTAGCAGTTGTTGGCATCCCTTCTTCCTTTCATCAGTGTACCGCCATTCTTGTCTAGGACGAGGCATGAGTAGCTAGAGAATGACACATAATGTCCATAGTCGCACAGTTGACTGATGCTAATGAGATTCCTTGTCAGTCCTTCGACAAGGAGGGTGTTCTTGAGTGTAGGGAGATCCGGAACCATCAATGTGCCACAGCCGATCACCTGACCCTTTCCACCATCCCCGAAGGTGACAATCCACATCTGTTCAACAGGTCTAATATGGGTAAGGTATTGAGAGTTACCTATCATGTGGGCGGAGCATCCACTGTCGAAGATCCAACTGTCTTGCATTATATAGTTTGAGGAGCAGCAGGCCACCATGCAAATGGTCTGGTCTACTTTTGGAACCCAGACTTGTTTTTGTCGAGGTACGGTCTGATGTTGGTATGCCCATCGTTCAGCAAGAAACAGGCGACACTGCAGTCTGATGTGTCCCATCTGGTGACAGTACCAGTAAGTGCGCCACTCTCCCCTTTGCTCCACTGGTGAGAAATCACGGCGTTGGATGGGTGTTTCACGAGTCTTTCCACCATTTGGTGTGCTATGAGTCTTCCTGTGATCAGCTAGGTTCTTTCCTTTGGACTGTCTTACCTTCTGTTCAGGCAGCTGTTTCGACACTTGTTGAGCTTTAGCAAAGGTAGTGCCTTTTGAAGTACCTTCTTTCGTAAACCCCAGGCCTCGATGTCCAGACTCCATCCTCTAAGATCTGAGAATATCATTTAAGTCGTTAGTGCCAGAGTTTAGCATCCTTACCGACTGTTTGAGGTGATTGAGCTCCTTCTCACTGTCTGAATGATTCATCTTCTCAGATTCTAGCTGAAGTTCCAGCTGTTCTATCCTCCTTAGTTGGAACACCTCCTTGCGCTTCAGATCTGTGATGGTTTTTCTTAGACCCGCCATGCTTACAGGATGAGTGTCACGGTCCTTTTCCATGTCGACTTTCAGTGAAGAGACAGTACCCAGGAGCTCTGTTTTCTGAGTAAGAAGACACAATCTTTCCTATTTCATTTCAGCCAGTTGAGTGTTCAGTGAGTCCACTGTGCCTTCGAGTTCCACCTTCTATGTAAGCAGTATCTCGACCTCCTGCCAGACCTTGTCCTTTTCTATAGTGACGCTTGCAACTGTGTCATTCAGCTTCTTGTTGATCTTAATCAGAAGCAAGCACTTCTCATACAGATCTTTATATGTCTGAGCCAGAGATTCCTGCGTGAGTTCTTCATTATCACTGTCTGAGAGGTCTTCAGCTGGGAGTTCCAACTGAGATGGAACTGTTTCACTGGTGTTGCTGCATTCACCCAGAGTTGTGACGAAAGCCACAAAGTTGGTGGTTTCACCTCCTTCTTTTTCTTCGTTTGACTCACTGTCGCTGAAGCTAGCGACCATTGCCTTCTTCTTTATGAGAGTATTTGCACATTTTGAAGCAATATGACCGAAACCCCTGCATTCATGGCACTGAATTTCTTCCTTTCCTTTGTCAGAAGAGTCTTGTCTCATGTCTCTGGACCTTGACCTGCCGGTTTTCTAGTTTCAGAAGTTATTTGATAAAGGCTGACCTTGTTCTAGTCCACGGCTATTGATTTTCCGTACCATTCTGCCAAAATTCTGAGCCATCATAGCTAGTTGTTCAGTAGTGCAGCCACCGTCCAGTTTGTCTTCAGATATGTCCACTTTTAGGGCGATTCCCTTTACTTCTCCGGGTTGAAAGTCATGATTGATCTCGTAGGTTCTGAGTGAGCCCATCACCTCGTCCATCTTTAGTTTGGCGATGTCATGCATTTCCTCTATGGCAGTGACCTTCATGGTAAATCTCGGAGGGAGTGATCTCAGGACTTTACTGGCCAATCTTTCTTCATCAATGGGTTTCCCTAGTGCAGACGCCTCGTTGGACAGTTCCAGAACTCTGGTGTTGTACTCAGTGATGGTTTCACTTTCCTTCATCTTCATCTCTTCAAACCTGGTTATGACAGCCTGCATGCGTGAGTTGCGAACCTTGCCTGTGCCTTCAAAGGTTGTTTGGAGGATGTCCCATGCTTCCTTGGCCACTTCACAGTTGATGATTAGCTTCATGACGTTTTCATCTACGGCAGAGAAAATTGCGTTCATAGCCTTTGAGTTTCCCATAGATGCTTTGTCCTCCTCTTCTGTCCACAGTGCTTCTGGTTTTGGGATCGGTTCTCCAGTGAGATTGTTCATCATGGGTTCCGCCCAACCTTTCAGGACAGCCTTCCATGCCTTTTCGTCTAGCGATTTCAGAAAGGATCTCATCACGGGCTTCCAGGTGGCATAGTTTGTTCCTTCAAGCAACGGGGGTCTGGTAATGCTTTGTCCTTCCTTCAGAGTCATCTTGAACAGTTCATGATCCCACTCAGTGTGTCGAGTGTTTGCTCTGATACCAATTGAAATTATATCCTATGTTCAAGCTTGTGTTCAAGGTACAGTTACGATAGACCTTGAACTCCTTTCACACCAGTTCAGCAGACAGTTCAAGGTATAGTTACGATAGACCTTCAACTCCTTTCACAACAGTTCAGCAGACAAAGCAAATAATATGAGCACGCACAGAATGATAACCCAGTTTGGCCACGCCTACTCTGGGGGGTTTCCCACACCCTAGAAGGGACATCAAATCTTTATTACGAGTTAGAGCTTATACGTGGACTTACACTTACACCTTTTAATTGCCTAGCCTCTAACACTGCGTCTCTCAGATTTGCAACCAAAGTTTACAGCAGTTAACCTCGATCCCCTTCGTCCGAACCTGCAGTCCAAACGTTCTCGACCTTCTCTTGAAGATCGGATGCTTTCTCTCGAAAGCTTGTTCACCTTTGTTGTGTGCGGCAGTTTGATCGCTTCCAGGCAGTCTGAGTTGCATGTGATGAGACTGCTCTTGCACCGATGAGTTTCCAATGGGGAAACACAAACGACCTCGCTTTCTTCTTCTCCAATCGATAGGGTTTGGTCGTGTATGTTTGATCTTTGAAAGCGATACAGAATAAGGACGCCCTAGCAATGTATTTATATGCTTGGACGAAACCCTAATCTGCACAAGATAATCCCATCAAATATTTAGGAAATATCCTAGATATTTGATGTATATCTTTCACAAATCGATTGGAAGAATATATGGAGATCTCTTGCCCAAGTCAGCTACACCGCCTTCAATGTAGATATTCATTCGAATATCTGTTGTTCAAATAATTCACTGGCCGACTTCAAATCGACGAGATCTTCGCTGTCCAATATCTTCCGGGAAATATCCTTGCGTCTGTTCCACGCTGTACATGAGTGCTAGGATATGTTCGAACTCCCCCTGAACTCCTGCTCGAACTGTCTAACTACGTTTTGCCAAATACATGCCACTCAAGGGAACATCAGAGACTACTCACTATTCATGGTGATTAAACTAAAAACAGTGTATAGACAAGGAAAGAACGAGTAAACCGTAAAGACGCGGTGGCTCGTTGGATCTGATGGACCATAATTATACGAATCAAAAACACAGTAAAACCCACCAAATTAGACTGTTGGTCTATTTAACTTCTGCTTGTTAGTCTCGATTTATTTCTACAGGGTATTTTGGCGCTTAGAGAGAAAACACGCTAAGGAGAGGATTTTACGCTGAAAAGATATTACGAGCCAGTCCAAGGTCACGATCAGACGCTGAATGAAGAATCTCAAGATCCTGACGTAGGAATTACTCAAATCAAATCCAACCGAGGAACAATCAAAGTCAGACGGAGCGAAATTGGACTGATAGTTTTGTGAAAAGACTGCACAAAACTGTCAAAACACACCCATGGACCAAGGTGACCGGCCACCTTGCTTGGAGGTGGCCAAGGGAGGAAGCCTCCCCCCATGTTGACCGGCCACCGGCGGCTCCTCCACCCAAGGCAACCGGCGGCTTTTCACACCCCCCCATGTGTCACCTCCTCCTTCCTCCTCCCTTCTCCTCCCTTGGATCAAAAATACATGCCACCCATCTCCACCACCCATCTCCTCCCCTTGTGGCTATAAAAGGAGGCTTCTCCTCCTCATTTCAATCATCCACATCATCCAAAAATAAAATCACTTCTCTCTCTAAGTTTGTGTTACTTGTAAGTTTGGTTTTTTTTGAAATAATACTCCTGTTGGTTCTTGAGTATTATACTGATTGGAAATAATACTCCTGTTTGTTCTTGAGTATTATACTTTAGAGAATACTCCTGTTGGTTCTTGAGTATTCAGTAGGAAATTGGGAATACTCCTGTTGGTTCTTGAGTATTCCACCCCTTTCCCTCTTACTGTTTTCAAAAACCCCTGAGTATTTAGTTATGATGTCCTTTTCCATGGATATTCGTAGCTAAACTCCTCATTCGGTCGAAGGTATTTTCTTGTATTATATAATGTTTTAATTTCTTTTAGTTTCTTTTCTCTGTATTCAAAACTTGTTCTATGTGCCATATATAGTCAGAGTTTCCAAGGTTGAGTGGAAGCTGTAACAAGCAAAGCTTTTCCGTGGGACTTCGTGATCATACTCGGTAAGTGGAAGCTGTAACAAGCAAAACTTATCGAGGAGTTCGACTTATCTAAAACACCACTTGGTCGATCATAACTGAGAGATCAGGTGGATGCACAAAAGGCTAAGATACTTCGAAAGGAGGAATTAGTCTGAAGTAGAATAAGTGTTGCTTTAAACGATGTTGCAAGTCTTGCGCTACGAAAGGGCCTCGATTTATCTTTGAATACTTAGAAAGGTTACTAACGATTATTAATAAACATGTTATAATACAAGGTACCTGAAACCGAATACTTTTCCTTAAATTACAAACCCCCTGTATTTACTTTTGTAAACTGCTCGATCAACTACAACCATCAACCGCTCATCTACCGGAGGATTCGCAAATCACGCATCACCCACTGTAAGTCTTCTTCCCTTAACTCCTTTATTTTTAGTATTTATTTTCTGTAATTTACTTTTCCGCACTCAAAACCAAAAAAAACAAAAACAGTAGCTTAGTCAATCGCGCTAAAATCTCAATCAACCTAAAACACGTTCCCCGTCAGTATAAAGAACAACGTATCCCTCTAATTCCCTTGGGTTCGACCCCTACTTACCACTTACTACCCAGTAGTGTAGTCGCGAGTAGCGGAAAATATAAATTTATTTGTACAGAGAACATTGCACCTTAACGACAGTGCAGTGGGCTCCGTCAAATTGGCACCGTTGCCGGGGAATTAGCCATCGGATTAGTTGTTCTTTCCCTCCTATGTCCTCATGACGTAACACCCTTCATATGCATGGACAACACGACATCTGCCACTGTTCGGAGGTACGGATGGAGAAGACCCAGTACAACACTGCCGAAACTTTCACCACGTCTGCCACCTCATTAAACCTGCAAATGAAATGTTAGAGGAATTTAAGCTTAAATGCTTCAAATTCCCTCTAACTGATTTCGCAACGATCTGGTATTACACGTCAACCGCTAGCAGTGCAGTACATTTTGTGGACCTCTGCGTTCCATTTCTGAAAGAATTTTCCCCTCCATCCTTACGACAACAAACCCGTGAGAAGATCATGTGCCTGCAACAATCCCGGGATGAGACTTTGGACGAATACTACACAAGCTTTGACACCATCGTCTCAAACTGCCCGCACCATGGATTCACGAAGAAAATTCTGCTTCAAAAATTTCTTCGTGGGTTGAAGGCCGATGATCTAGCAAGGATTAACGAGGCAATGAGGAGATCAGCTAGGAACTATTCCATAGCAGACATGTGGTACCTCATAAATGACCTGGCCGCAGCTACAAAACGAATACCCGAGGCTGGCGGAGAAATGCAGACAGGAAGAGAAGAGACTCCCGAGCCATCAGAAGAAACTCCCGAGCCATCAGAAGACTGGGATATAGAAAGTGTCGGGAGCAATGAGGAAGTATCAGCAATGGAAGAAGTCCAGAATACCACCGACATGCTGCCCAAGCCATACCCAGCTATCATCACCCAAGCAGCCGAAACCATCTATGACCAGTTCCTCACAAACGGACACGATGAGGCAGAACCGAGCCTTAAGATGCAAGCTTCCCGACTTTTCCCCTCGATCAATAGGCAAATCGCTGAAAACTATGTGATCCATGAAGAGGCTGAAAAGAGGATGGGAAAAGGGCCTGAGCAGAACGACTCCTCAATGGAGCATGTTTTCGCCATGACTGGAAAAGGCAGCCCTAAACACCAGAAAATCCAGTTCAAGAAGCTAGTGGTCAAAGGTCCCTCGCCTTCTCAGAGACGTTGGAAGGAGAAATCACCAGAACAACGGGAACTGGACCCAAGCACATCATCTCGCAAGAAATCGGGAAAAGGCAAGGCAAAAAGCAACACAGGAACGGTGGCAAAATTCGACCTAAGCCACCCATGGGATCCCAACCAGTGATCCAGGAATGAGGTACTGTCGAGCCAACGACGTTAAACAAGTGCACTGGTCGGGAGGTAACCCGACACTATCTTACTTTCCGCACTTTAATTTTCTGTCTTTTATTTTACTTTTTCAATAAGTCGCTCTCACCCACTTGGTGCACAGAAGATTTGACTATTCAGGATTCGGACTTGGGTGCAACATTAAGCCAGTCAGGGCTACGCTAAGAGTTCAAGGCCCCAGCCGAAATCCCTCGATTATCCAGCCTCATGCCATGTCGTTCACTCGACACCTTAAAGGGAGTTCTGTTCTTCCCTTTTCCTTGATGTCATTTCCTTCTCGTACAATATCTGCTTGCATGACTTTTGAACTAAGTTGTGCTGAAAGGCACACCTTCGTTCAAAAGTGTGGGGTGAGAACTACCTGTGTACATAAACATGTTTTTCTTTTTTAATGTTATCTTTTTGAAAATATGAACTTAAGAATGTGAAAAAGATAGACCGAAATTCATGCATTTACCTTGTGAAAATTCAACTGTCTAAAAACTTAGAACGTAACTTCTCATTTGTCCCTTTGTGCTGAGATAAACTAGGGATGTGGAGTTGATAGAAATGCCCTAGAGGGGCTTGGCAAGCAATCGAAGGACTGAATTTCACTATATGGTTTACGAAGTCAGTGGAGGCTGCACTTCGGGTTTTTCAGTTGAGTCAAGAGTCAGCTCCGCCATGCAGTGTTTATGCATAAAAAATGAAGAAGGCGAGGACGGGAATCAGACCGTCCTCTCTCTAGTCAAAGTAGCCGAGAAAATAGATGAGCGATCCTCATCTTGACCCGCGCGAAACGACAAGGATGAGAGGAGCGGGGAGGTATTTCCATAGGCTTGCGGGCGATGATTGGACCTCCCAAAAAAGGCGCAAAAGAATGGACTAGCAAGTCACAAAGAAGCAAAAGCTCGAAGAAGCAAATCAAGAGGCCAAAGGCCCAAAATTGTGAAGGTTTTAACCAAACAAAAGTGAAGTACTCAAAGCGTCAAATCAAAGGCCAAAGGCCGATTCACTACAAAAAAGAAGTCCCTCGCCAAAAAAGAAAGAAATCAAAAAAGGCTCAACTCAACTGTGAAACCCGAATCGAATCACGTGCTAGAGAAAGCTACAAGGAAACCATATAGTGCGAGACAATCCCGAGGTTGCAGTCCAGGAGCCTAAAAAGGGCTATCTCCCGAAACATCCAGAATAATTTGCATCTCGGCACGGAGGTACAAGTATCAAGTTACTTCTATTTATTTACACAGTTCAATTTGGTAATAAGTAAGTAATGCATGAATTAGGATAAATCGAGTCCCACAGTCTAATTTTCATATTTTAAAACCAAACTTAGAGTGCCGCCTTTTAATAGCATTGTTCGGGACGAACAACTAAAAGTGTGGGGTGATCTGATGGACCATAATTATACGAATCAAAAACACAGTATAACCCACCAAATTAGACTGTTGGTCTATTTAACTTCTGCTTGTTAGTCCCGATTTATTTCTACAGGGTATTTTGGCGCTCAGAGAGAAAACACGCTAAGGAGAGGATTTTACGCTGAAAAGATATTACGAGCCAGTCCAAGGTCACGATCAGACGCTGAATGAAGAATCTCAAGATCCTGACGTAGGAATTACTCAAATCAAATCCAACCGAGGAACAATCAAAGTCAGACGGAGCGAAATTGGACTGATAGTTTTGTGAAAAGACTGCACGAAACTGTCAAAACACACCCATGGACTAAGGTGACCGGCCACCTTGCTTGGAGGTGGCCAAGGAAGGAAGCCTCCCCCCATGTTGACCGGCCACCGGCGCCTCCTCCACCAAAGGCAACCAGCGGCTTTTCACACCCCCCATGTGTCACCTCCTCCTTCCTCCTCCCTTCTCCTCCCTTGGATCAAAAACACATGCCACCCATCTCCACCACCCATCTCCTCCCCTTGTGGCTATAAAAGGAGGCTTCTCCTCCTCATTTCAACCATCCACATCATCCAAAAATCAAAACCACTTCTCTCTCTAAGTTTGTGTTACTTGTAAGTTTGGTTTTTTTTGAAATAATACTCCTGCTGGTTCTTGAGTATTATACTGATTGGAAATAATACTCCTGTTTGTTCTTGAGTATTATACTTTAGAGAATACTCCTATTGGTTCTTGAGTATTTAGTAGGAAATTGGGAATACTCCTGTTGGTTCTTGAGTATTCCACCCCTTTCCCTCTTACTGTTTTCAAAAACCCCTGAGTATTTAGTTATGATGTCCTTTTCCATGGATATTCGTAGCTAAACTCCTCATTCGGTCGAAGGTATTTTCTTGTGTTATATAATGTTTTAATTTCTTTTAGTTTCTTTTCTCTGTATTCAAAACTTATCCTATGTGCCATATATAGTCAGAGTTTCCAAGGTTGAGTGGAAGCTGTAACAAGCAAAGCTCTTCCGTGGGAATTCGTGATCATACTCAGTAAGTGGAAGCTATAACAAGCAAAACTTATCGAGGAGTTCGACTTATCTAAAATACCACTTGGTCGATCGTAACTGAGAGATCAGGTGGATGCACAAAAGGCTAAGATACTTCGAAAGGAGGAATTAGTCTGAAGTAGAATAAGTGTTGCTTTAAACGATGTTGCAAGTCTTGCGCTACGAAAGGGCCTCGATTCATCTTTGAATACTTAGAAAGGTTACTAACGGTTATTAATAAACATGTTATAATACAAGGTACCTGAAACCGAATACTTTTCCTTAAATTACAAACCCCCTGTATTTACTTTTGTAAACTGCTCGATCAACTACAACCATCAACCGCTCATCTACCTGAGGATTCGCAAATCACGCATCACCCACTGTAAGTCTTCTTCCCTTAACTCCTTTATTTTCAGTATTTATTTTCTGTAATTTACTTTTCCGCACTCAAAACCAAAAAAACCAAAAACAGTAGCTTAGTCAATCGCGCTAAAATCTCAATCAACCTAAAACACGTTCCCCGCCAGTATAAAGAACAACGTATCCCTCTAATTCCCTTGGGTTCGACCCCTACTTACCACTTTGAAATCTTCCCATGGTAGATGAGATGTTGTTCTGGTCGAGATCCAGAGCAAATCCTAAAACAACTTATGCGCTAAAACAAGTAATGCGGAAATAAAACGACACGCAAAGTTGTTACCCAGTTCGGCGTTAACGAGCCTACGTCTGGGGGGCGTTCTCTAGCCCGGTGGATAGCAATTCACTATTATTGAGTATTGCGAGTACTGGGTTTACCGTTTACAGAATCCCTCTTAAACAACCTGAGCCTCGGACACTCTAGTAATTGCAATCTAGGTCTCCCCCTAGATCTTTGCTCCCGCTCCGTATCCACCAGAATGATTCTCCGTGAGAATCAGCGCCTTCTCCCGAATGCGCAGTAACAGAACTTCAGTGCGAGCCTTCAGCTTCGTCCTTCGATCAATCTGTTGAGCACCAATGCAGATTGATCCGAGCGCCTTCGAGTGACCAGTGACGGTTAGTTCTCCAGCCGCATGCGTGCGTCGTGAATAACCAGTTACGATTGATTCACCGCCGTTTGCCTCCTCCTCCCTTCAATGAGTATGAGCGTGTATTGTATCTCCGTGAGTGCTGTTAATAACCGAGTATTAGCACTCCTTATATAGAGCGGTCGAACCCCTAAAACAATAAGGATTCCTAAACTAAACCGCATCTATCTTTAGGAAATCTTTTCTAAACTCTTGCGCATATCTCTTGTAGATAATCCTCCGTTCGAATCTTCAACCTAGATTAAGCAACCTTCGATTATCTTCTCGACTAAGATAGCTTCAAGTGCAAGCAACCGACTCCAAGGATATTTCCAATAAACCATAAGCACCTGACTCGACAAAGATTATTTAGGAAATTCACTACTGCGTCAGAGTTGTGCTAAGTCGGCTTAGACAAGTTTCCAAATCCGAATATGGAAACTTCCAACTTCTGTCCACTGATGTGCAAACGCCTTGATCTTCCAACGGTCGACTAGGTTTCCTAATCTGATTTAGGAAACACTTCTTCTACTTCAACTTGTTCTAGGACAGTTGTCTCTTCCAGTCTTGAACAACAGCTAGAACAACTATACTAAGTTTTGCCAAACTACATGCCATATAAACTAACAATCTCCCCCTTGGCATTTTTGGCAAAACTACCTATTTGAAGCTACATGTACTACTAATACAGTTGAATCTTTGAGAAGATTTCAAACTTCCTAGCTGTGCTACTAACAAAGCTACCAACTGAATCTTTGAGGAGATTTCAAACTCCAAACACAATAAAAGCACAACGAATCTTTTAATGAGATTTCAAACTCCAAACATGATTAACACTCTAGCACAACCGAATCTTTTAAGGAGCTTTCAAACTCCATATTTACTCCCCCTTTTTGCCATAAAGTGACAAGGGAGTGCACAAAACATAGCACGAGTTCAACAATAAAAAAACAAAGAGTTCAAAAAAAATGTTTGTAGGAAGAGCGGAGTGCATCACCAGAATTAGTAGTCGGACTCCTCATCACTGGGTTCATCATAAGCCGATTCACCATCATCTTCTTTCTCCGGATAGCGCAGGCTCACCAAAAGTTTTGTGATCTTTTTCTTTCTGGCCATGAGCAGCACTATTCTCTCACTCGCATCAGCTAACTCTTCTTCAAGATGTGTGATCATCCTCTTCCGAGTGACAGCAGGGACATGAGCACTTGATGCATCCAGAGATTGCTCAGATAACTTTTTCTTAGGCTTGATAGGTGCATCTAGGTCCAGATCCACAATATGTGAACCAGAAAAGTGCTTGTGATCTGCAAGGAACACCTTTGGATCTCCAGTCAACTTGTCCTGACTTGTTAAGATATCTGGATGTTGTCCTACCACAAGTTGGTGAATCAGCGAGGGGAAACCAATCGGATGATTGACTTTAACAGAAGATGCATGGCTAGCAATTTGATCGAAAATAAGACACCCAAGGTCAATCTTTTTCCCCGCCCCAAGAGTTTTCAGAATAGCGCCCATTGTATGGCCAAGCGTTGTATGATGATTATTCGGCAGCCAGTTATGAACGGCAATGCTGTGGAGCAAGGAGTGCTTCGAAGAAAGCTCCTTCACCGGGAAGGTCATGGTGAACCACTTTGAACGAACACCGCCAGTAAGAGCAACTGCAATCTTGTGCCAATTGGGGTTCTCACCAATATTCAAAGCTCCTGCTTCAATCCCGAAATAATCATTGATACCATCCGGAGTAATGACCACCTGCTTGCCTCTCACACTAGCCATTCCAAAGGCCGAGTTTTCAATATCTGCAAATCCTTCTGGTAGGTTAGCGATAACTTCCCTCACAAGACTTGCTGCAAAAGGTTTAGCCATTGCAACTGATGGCCACAAATCCACTCCTTTGATCAGACTAACTATCTCCTTGGCTGCATACTTGTCAGCATCCAACACCCTTTCAGCCACGATCTTCCTCTTCTGAACCAGATCCCATTTCTTAGCATGATCATCTGACACAAACCACACACCATTCATCACAACTCCAGATTCAAACTGGACTTTCTTCCCTTTTTCTTTAACCTTGCCTGAAGGAGAACTTTTCTTAGCTTTCTTTGCAACTGGTGAAGCAGCCTTCTCAAGACCAGACGCTTCTACCTCATTTGTTTCTTCGACAACAGTAGGAGAAGGTACCTTTCTCTTCTTTGGCACAACGGCCTTTGTCTTAGCAACAGGTTTTGACTTAGTAATTTGTACCTTACTTGCTGGAACATCCTTCTGAGCTTTCTTTCGCAACTCTGACAGCTTGAGTGAACCATCTCCAGAATCCTTACTCGGCTTCTCCATCTCTTCATCCTCAGCAACTAGATCTGGTTGACTGATATCACCTTCTTTAGCAACTTTAGAAGAGAACTCTTCTTCAACATATTGCTCAACAGCATCAAACAGACTTTGGAGAGACTCATCAACTTTGTCAGACTCCTTATGAGAAGCCTCTTCTTCTTCATCGACCGACACTTCGGTATCTTCTTTTGCAGGCTCAGCTTGCACCTCTGCACTTAAACTCTCAGCAGCTTCTGGAACATCTTCACCAGAATTTCCAGCAGAAGCTATACTCTGCTTGTCTTGACTCACTTCCTTTTCGTCAGACCCAGAAACATGGTGTTCATCAACAGCACCCTCTTCATTACCAACAACCTCATCTTGTTCACTAGATTTTTCATCCTCAGACTCAGACACGATAACCTTACGCTTCACAATCCTAAACTTCTCCTTCACAGGAGTTTTCTTACAAGCAACCATCTTAACCCTTGTACCTTTCATCACAGGAGAGCGTTTTTCTAGCGCACCAGCTACAACCTCCGGCTTTTCTCCAACAATTTCTGAGCCAACCACAGATACACCAGGCAAACTAGGACTACTCATAGTTTTTGTAGATTTGGAAATATTTGAGAGTACCTCTTGTGCCGATTTCTTTGCTGGTTCTTTGGTTGAGACAGGCTTTAAAGCAGACGCCTTTTTGGAGATTTCCTCCGGAACGGATTTAGGAATCTTCTTTTCCTTTGCCTGTACAACTGTTTCCATCACCTTCACCGATTTGACCAACTTCTTCTTCTCAGGAACTGGAACTTTAGGAACCTTTGGGGCAGTCGACTTCTCTACGACATCCGAAGTTGATTTTCCTGTGGGAACTGTGTCACTCGCCAAATTAGGGTTTTCTTTGATAATCTTGGGTGCGACAACCGATTTTGAGGATGCGTCAACTGTCGCTGCTTTGGAAACCTTGTTCTTCCTTGTGGCCACCATTGTAGAGCTTCGTCAAGCTTTGCCTAGGGTTTCGTCGGGAGAGAAAAACAGCGAGATACGAACAGTTGGTTTGAGCAAATTTTGATTTTTAGAAACTCCATCTTATTTTGGCAACCCATAAACAACCTCTCAAAGCTCCCCATGCTGCCACGTGTTTCTTTTCTCCGTTTTTTTTAAATATTTGAATATTTTTGACTATCTTGGTAGACCAAACGTTTCTTCTTGCACCAGACCATGCAATCCACGTCAGCCCTAAAAACATATCACCTTGTTGCTTTGGCTGACGGACTTGATCTGGAACAACTTAGTTGTTGGTGACACACAGATCTGGAGAGGATCTAGGTGTCCGAAACCACATGTTGTTCAAGGCACTAATTGAGATATCTGATTGCTGCTTCATCATATCTTGTTCCACCCTGTATTTTTCCAGAATTGACTTCTTCCACAGTTTCTTGATGTAACAACTCTCAATATCGACTTCGTTCAGTTTTGACTTCTTCCACAGCATCTTGGTGTAACAGCTTTCAAACTTGAATCTTGGATATTTGATGTAGTTTCCCTTAGGGTTAACTCCCCCTCGAATATGGCCATGGTTGAGAAGATCACAACACACTGTCGGTGTCTTCATGCGATGACAACAGCTTCTTCTAACTCTTGTGACATGGGTGGACTTCATAGTGGTTGGAAGACATGCATCAGTGGGCAGATCAAGATCCAATAAATAGCAGTTGGTTGGGGCTCTTCTTCCAGTGAGAACAATTTGATTCTGGTTGTTCTGCACAATGCACTTGTTCTGAGTGAACTGGACATGGTTATCTCCATCACATAGCTGGCTTATGCTGATTAGATTTGCCTGTAAGCCTTCAACGAGAAAGACATTGGTTAATCTAGGTAGACCTGGAACCTTCAATGTTCCTCTTCCAAGAACTCTGCCTTCTATTCCATCTCCAAAAGTCATAGATTTTCCATTGAATCTTTCTATATTCGTTAGAAACTTGGGATTGCCAGTCATGTGTCTAGAACATCCACTGTCGAAATACCATCTTCGCTTTTCTGGAAGAACCGTGCAACTGAAAACTGCGAGACATGTCTCACCTTTTTAATTCTCCAGACTTGTTTCATGGGGGGTTTTGACACTTCACGATGCTGATCCATCCTCCTGAGAAAGTTGTGGAAATCAGGACATCTTGACTTGATGTGTCCCACTTGGTTGCAGTAGAAGCACCTTCTGTTGTCTTGCCTCTTTGTGTGGAAACCCGCAGAATATCCTTGTGAGAGATGTTCCTCTGGAACAACCAGCGAGCGATACCTAGATTTCTTCTGATTGTCTAGATCTTCCAGGGTCTTGGCATGGGTTTCCTTGTCTGTTTCAATCTCAATTTTCAACGCATCTATAGTGTTAAGTAAGATTACCTCTTGACGTTTTAACGCGGCATTCTTCTTCTTTAGATTGAGCATGTCTTCTGGAAGATCACCTTGACTCCTTTCGAATTGTACCTTCAGAGATGAGATAACTGCTAGAAGTTCAGCCTTTTGAGCACAAAGATCATCTCGTTCATCTTTTACTTTAATAACTTGAGCCTGAAGATTGGTGATAGTTTGTTGAAGTTCCACCTTCTGAGTGACAAGAACAGCAGCCTCTTCCCAAAGCTCGTCTTTTTCTTTTGTTAAGTCAGTTATGTTGCTGCGGAGTGTCTTGTTCTGCTCAACTTCATTCAGCCATTCCTAGAACAACTCCTTGTATTTGTTGGCAAAGTCTTCATCAATGATTTCTTCATTATTACTGCAACTTGAGTACTGAGTGGGATTTTCCGAGGATGACTCTGACCCTGCCTCGTTACTGGTTTCTCCTTCATTGTTGACATAGGAAGCTAAGGCGACAAAGTTATTAGTCTCACCCTCCTGATCAGATTCACTATCACTCCAACTGACAGCATATGCATTCTTCTTCTTCTGCGTATTGATACATTCAGCCCGAATATGTCCATAACCCTCACATTCTCTGCATTGTATCCCTTTGCCTTTGTTAGGATCGGAGTCTCCAGATTGGTTCTTTTTATATCCTCCATCATTCTTCTGGAATCTTGAGTTAGGCGGCTGACCGGACTCAGTCCCTTTACCGTACTGCCTCCTCATAAACTTTCCAAAGTTTTTGGCAAACATGGCATACTGTTGTTCTGATAGGTCTCCCATCTTGTCTGGCACAACTGAGACTTCGGATTTTAGACCAATGCTTTTATCCTTCCCGAGTCGATCTTCTTCATTCATGTCCATCTCATGAGACTGAAGAGATCCCATCAGTTCATCCAACCTCATGGTCTTTACATCGTTTGCTTCCTTGACAGCAAGAGCCTTCATAGCGTACTGCTTGGTTAGCGACCTCAGCACTTTCTTACCAGTGTTTCTTCAGACATTGGTTCTCCAAGCGCGAATGCTTCATTAGAGATGTCGAGAACCTGAGTATTGAAGTCAGCTATTGTCTCGTCCTCCTGCATTCTTAGGTTTTTGAACTTTGATGTGACCGTCTCCATTCTAGAAATTCTTACTTTGGATGTACCTTCATGAGCAGTTTGAAGAATGTCCCAAGCCTTCTTCACAATTTCACAGGTGGAGATCATCTTGAAATTCTTTCCATCAACTCCAGAGAATATGGCATTCATTGCTTTAGAGTTCGCCGCTTCAGCTTTCTTTTGAACCTCAGTCCACTTGTCTTTAGCAAGAAGGCTAAGCTTACCTTCTTCGTTGATAGCCACTGGGTGAGTCCATCCTTGTTCAACAGCTTCCCAGACTGATTCGTCTTGAGACTTTAGAAACGCCTTCATTCGTACCCTCCAGTAGCCATATTTGTTTCCTTCGAGCAGAGGAGGTCTCGTGATGTTCTGCCCTTCTCTTAAATCCATCTCACCAGCCTTCGGATCTTACTCTGTGTGTCGAGTATTTGCTCTGATACCAATTGAAATCTTCCCCTGGTAGATGAGATGTTGTTCTGGTCGAGATCCAGAGCAAATCCTAAAACAACTTATGCGCTAAAACAAGTAATGCGGAAATAAAACGACACGCAAAGTTGTTACCCAGTTCGGCGTTAACGAGCCTACGTCTGGGGGGCGTTCTCAAATCTCAAGCCCGGTGGATAGCAATTCACTATTATTGAGTATTGCGAGTACAGGGTTTACCGTTTACAGAATCCCTCTTAAACAACCTTAGCCTCGGACACTCTAGTAATTGCAATCTAGGTCTCCCCCTAGATCTTTGCTCCCGCTCCGTATCCACCAGAATGATTCTTCATGAGAATCAGCGCCTTCTTTCGAATGCGCAGTAATAGAACTTCAGTGCGAGCCTTCAGCTTTGTCCTTCGATCAATCTGTTGAGCACCAATGCAGATTTATCCGAGCGCCTTCGAGTAACCAGTGACGGTTAGTTCTCCAGCCGTATGCGTGCGTCGTGAATAACCAGTTACAATTGATTCACCACCATTTGCCTCCTCCTCCCTTCAATGAGTATGAGCGTGTATTGTATCTCCGTGAGTGCTGCTAATAACCGAGTATTAGCACTCCTTATATAGAGCGGTCGAAACCCTAAAACAATAAGGATTCCTAAACTAAACCGCCTCTATCTTTAGGAAATCTTTCCTAAACTCTTGCGCATATCTCTTGTAGATAATCCTCCGTTCGAATCTTCAACCTAGATTAAGCAACCTTCGATTATCTTCTCGACTAAGATAGCTTCAAGCGCAAGAAACCGACTCCAAGGATATTTCCAATAAACCATAAGCACCTGACTCGACAAAGATGGTTTAGGAAATTCACTGCTGCGCCAGAGTTGTGCTAAGTCGGCTTAGACAAGTTTCCAAATCCGAATATGGAAACTTCCAACTTCTGTCCACTGATGTGCAACCGCCTTGATCTTCCAACGGTCGACTAGGTTTCCTAATCTGATTTAGGAAACACTTCTTCTGCTTCAACTTGTTCTAGGACAGTTGTCTCTTCCAGTCTTGAACAACAGCTAGAACAACTATACTAAGTTTTGCCAAACTATATGCCATATAAACTAACACACTTACTACCCAGTAGTGTAGTCGCGAGTAGCGGAAAATATAAATTTATTTGTACAGAGAACATTGCACCTTAACGACAGTGCAGTGGGCTCCGTCAAATTCCTCACGATAAAATCTTTGTCTCTTCTCCCAAGTTAGGGTTTCTTCTTCAAAATAAGCACAACGAACTAATCTGATCGTGTTTCCTTTTATAGCTCGCCCAAAAAAGGACCAAAAAGCCCAAAAACAAAATTAGGAAATCTGTTGAAGATTTGTCTCCCGACGGTGCCGTGACACCCGTGGCAGGTGAAAGTGTCACGGCTGTCACGGGCAGAGTGAAATTCTCGGGGAAAAAGGCCGTCGTGACACCCGTGACAGGTGAGTGTGTCACGGCTGTCACGGGCTGAGTGATATTCTCGGAGGAAGACATGCGCCGTGACAGGTGAGTGTGTCACGGTTGTCACGGGCTGTTGCTTGCTCAGCACCATTTGTTGGTCTTTTTTTGTCGATTTTTCCGTTCTTTCGTTCTCATGGGTTCGCGGAGCGAGGAAAGCGTTATTGTCCTGAAACACTAGAGAAAGACATCAAATATGGACAATTTGCCGGTAGAACAAGTGTTATCCTTCATCGAATGTAGTGAATAATTAGTCGAAATATCGACTGATCATACATTGTTCATACACAAGAGCCAAAGGCCAAAGAAATTCACTACAAAAGCTGTCCAACAAAAGAAGTAAGAAAGCTCAAAAACCGTGAAGCTCGAATGAATCACGTGCAAGAAAAAGCGATGAAGTATAACCATATAGCTAGAGTTCGGAACAGCAAATGCAGATCATGGGTCTAAAGAGGACTATCTCCCATTCATCCGAATTGATTTGAATTTTAGCTCAAAGGTAACACGTATCAAGTTATTTCAATGTTGAGCATGAGGATTTGAGTAACGATTGAGTTATGCATAGAAAAGCTGAGTCTAGACTAGCAACTCATGTTCATGTAGCATTATCCAGGACGTTGAAGAATATGTGGTGTTATATTTATTTTCCTTCTATGACTTGTTCTTGTTCGGGACGAACAAGTTAAGTGTGGGATGGTTTGATGAGTCGTATTTATACGACTCGTCAAATCAACTAATCCTATTTATTTCGACACTTTTTTATGCGAACAATTAATTTTTAGTATGGTTTTGCATTTCAGGTGTTTCGGAAGCTCTAGGAGGAAACGCGCATAAAAGACGGCATTTCATGCCAAAAACATCACAATGGCAGATCAGACCTTTGGACGTTCGACGGAATGTTGGGAATGGACCACTGATCAAAAAAATACGAGTCACATGCCGTTGCGTAGCTGACTCAATTCCCTACAACTCTCTAGTTCACACCAAGAGCATCCGAGGTCATTTAGATGGTCAAATCAATAGCCAATGTTGGGACACAGTGGGTACCGCGCCAACAGTAGACATTAGCGCAGTGCTAACGTTAAGGCTGGACGCGGCTGTAACGTAGAGGTTGGGCGCGGTCGCTACTGTCAGCACGCATTTGATGACATCAGCAAGCCCAAAACTTGGAAATTGAGCTCAAAAACAGACTTGCTGCTATAAATAAGATATTTGTGTTAGGGTTTCCATCATCTCATAATCCATCATTCTAGACGGCTCTGGAGGAGAAGACGCAAGCTTTCGACATAGAGAAGAATTTTCTATTGCTTTCATTACAAAAATACTTGTGTTTTTGTTATGGCTATAAGTAGCTAATCTTTTAATTCAGTTTAGGGTTTCGTTCATCGTGACAAACGTTTCGAGACTTGATTCTTAATGCAATTTCTTGTTTCTCTAGTTCTTGTGCTTAATTTCAAGGATTGAATTGTGAAGCTAAGTGGATACTTGTCATGGTAAAGCTTAGCCGAACAATTCAATCCCTATCGTTAATACTTATTGGATACTTTTCCGTAAAGACGGGTAGTTTCGCCTAGATTCGATAATACCTTTCCCGGATTATTGGGTTTAGGAGAACTAGAAGTTTAACACCTTTCCCAGGTTAGATTGTGGTGTATTACCTTTTCCGAAATACTTTCAAGCCAACTCTTGACCACAACACGATCTTTCGCGATTATAGGTTTGTTTAAACTATCCTTTTTTTGGGTCTTAATTCTTATGACCTTTTCTTGTGTTATCAGATCATGCTCTGATGAGCTTACTCAGTTTAAATGATAGCACGTAAAAACTATATTGATTATTGAACTCATTGATCGGTTGTGATATAGGGTAAAATATTCGAATGAGATTCAAACACTTATTTGCTAGTCACGTGATCAAAACATTTATAAAAGCTCGGGAATCCGAGATCGAACCCAGAGGATAGGAGTTTAAACTTATGATGCTAGAGATTAAAATAGATGTCTATGGTTTGGGAGGGGGAATGCTTCTCCAAAGAGGTTGATAGCAAATTTCACTATCCAAATTAAAGTTTGATTAACAAAAAGGGATTAACAATCAATAAAAGATGACTAGGGATCCAATCCTCCACTAAACAATCATTGTGACGGTAAATTAGGACATTATTGATGAACTTCTCATGCACACACTTAGAATATAGGCATGCAACATTAATACCAAGTTTAACTCTCGCTCTAACTTAATATTAAGAGGTCACATCTCGCTCAATACCTCAAACTCTCGCTCTATTGGCATTATAAAGTAAGATTACCTACCCTCAAGCCCTAGCTCTATTGGCTAGATAATCATACACGTGTCAAAAACCATGCCATTCTCATTAGAATTAGAGTGTCGCCATGTAACACAAAAACCCTAATGCTTCTTCATTTAGTTCATTTGACATCATGCTTTTCAACACTAGTTACATCAAACATGAAATCAACTAGGGTTCCTATTGAGGACTTCTCACAAACACCTTATAGGCACCCATTAACATTAAGTTCCAATGAAGAAGAATCATGTGCAAAATCATTCATCAATAACATCTATAGCATTTACAAGGTCACAAACATGTTTAGGGGATTCATGGATCCCCAACCAAGGTCACTACTCACTCATGGTGAGGTTACAATCAAAAACAATGACAAAAGTAGAAGAACCCATATGAGATGTAGAGTTTAGAGCTTCTAAACCAATGGAGAATCAAGAGTAATGGAGAATCCTTGTGGTTGGTATCCTTCTTCCCTTAATCAGCTCGAAATCCGTGCCAAAACCCTTGGAATTTTCTGTGTCGGTGCCTTGGAATCCGTGCCAAAATCTCTCCCAAAAGCCCCTCCGAAACCCTAAAAATTCTGGGTTTTATAGCATTGCCGGCATATGCGATCGCATATAAGCGCTTGTGCGATCGCACAAGCTTTCTGGTGGTCGTTGGTATGCGGTCGCACACATTTTTGTGCGACTGGATTCTCTATGCGATCGCATACTAGAAATTGTGCGAGCGCATATCTTTCCTTAGCTGCATTTGCGACTTCGGCTTCCGGGTGCGCGATCGCATATAAATTTATGCGACTGGATTTCTTATGCGATCGCATAAACCAACTTATGCGAGCGCGTAACTGCACAAATTCTGACTTTATGCGATCGGTGCTTCAGGGTGTGCGCTCGCATGAAATGTTGTGCGACTGCTTGATTTATGCGATCGCATAAATTGTCTTGTGCGATCGCACAGATTTGGGGAGCTTGTGCTCCGGTTCCTATTTTGCTCATTTTAGCTCCAGAATGCTCGGTTTTGCTCCAGAATCAACGCTAACTTGTGTTCTCAGCCTAAGCTCTGTAATTGGCCTGAAATGAACCACAAGGCGTTAAATAGCAAGTGAAATCGTGATAAAACGAATGAAACAATAAACATAGAGGCCGCCTAAAATGCGTATATTCTAGAGCTATCAAATCACCCCACACTTATCGATTGATCGTCCCGAGCAAACTAGTCATATAGGTCATCAATCAACAAGGCATTTTGCTCAATCATGATCGGCTCAAAGAAACTCCATATGGTTACGAAAGCTAACTCAAAAGATTAAGAAACAAAACATACTACTAACTAACCACTTTCGTAGGTAGCACGAGTGCATTTAGCGAATGCACCAAGCCTTTAAACCCCTAGGCTACCCTAGTGGACGAGTTGTAGTCTCCTGAGAGTTTTCAGAAACGGGAATACTCACAAATCCCACAAAGAGAACAACCATCCAAATAGACATTTTAAGTTCACAATTTTCAAAGAACTAGGCAAGGTATTTTTCATGAAGTTCACGGTGTATTCAACTAGATACGTGCGTTTCAATCACTACATGAGTCCTCTTCGAATCCTTATGGAATTTCATGAATTAGGACATTCAAGCAAATCAAAGCAAGGACTAATACATCTTTGATCAAGGATTCTAGTCATTTTCTATATTAGTGACTTCAAGAAAATGATCTAATAATTGCAAAGAAAACTTGTTGGATCACTCACAAATGCTAGCAAGGAGGCTAGTCCATTGGCTTGTGAGCTTAGAACTCATTCTCAAGCCTAGGACGCATAGGTCACTTAGTCGTAAGAGAAGAGGAGTTCCAACATTATATTTTTTTTGTAAATACTTGCAAGTCATTTCATGCCTAAGTATAAAAGAATACGAGGTTCGTCCCTTAGTGAATTCTTGCTAGTAAGTATCAATTGTCTCGTTAGTTTTCATGCTAGAGAATGGCGGAATAGCCGATTGCCAAGTCTAATTGAAACGTTAAAGGGGGTAGAAGCCGCACTAAGCACTTTCGAGAGGGAACTTACCTTCCTAACCCTCGGCACTTAGCACATACTTCTTTAAAGTTTCCTTCTTAATGGTGATCAATCATAAGGAAGGGATTTGGGGCTTATTTCATATGATTTTTTTTCTTTTTTCTTTCCGTTTTTTTTTTCTTTCTTTTTTCTTTCTTTTTTTCTTTGCCCTCTTTTGACCCCACACTTAGAACTTTGACAAAGGGCTAAGTGTGAAAAATGGAGCATGACAAACCAACAAGACAAATCCACGAGATAAACAAGGTCAC
Organism: Rhodiola kirilowii; assembly: GCA_033675215.1. Classification (NCBI taxonomy): domain Eukaryota; kingdom Viridiplantae; phylum Streptophyta; class Magnoliopsida; order Saxifragales; family Crassulaceae; genus Rhodiola; species Rhodiola kirilowii. Next base: position 10,796,491 of record CM066201.1, read on the forward strand.
TAAGGTCACCTAAAGGCAATCGTGGCATGCAAGGGTTTTAGAGTTATAAATTTTTTCGATTTTATGCTTTCAAAGATCAACTCTTTAGTCTCAACGAGAAAAAGCTTAGAATAAAAGATAAAGAAATGCTAGTAATTGCTTTGATCCTCAAGAATGAAAGTCAACAATCCAATCCATTAGTCATCTAAAGGATCAATCAAGTGAAATCATGCACGACTAGTTGAATTTGGAATGAAATTTTTCAAAAATGTAGCCTTGCCTAGACTTTTTGTTTTTATTAATAATTTGAAATTTTTGGATGAATTGTGCGGTAGTGCAAGTGTTTTCCATTAAGCATAAGTTGATTGGATTTTAAACGTGAAAGCATATCAAGCAAGCGCAAACATCTCATGTAATATAGACAATGTCAAACATAGGCCACCCCACACTTAGCAATTGCTTAGTCCCTAAGCAATGAATAGAATGAAAAGTAAAGGGGAAGTACACATGCATAGTTCACTCATCGAGGCTAATAGCAATCCAATCAACTAAGACATCTTGAGAAACATAAGAAAGACACTCACAAGCCTAGTTTAACGTCTTGGCTAAGACGGAGCCGACTCTCCTTGTAGGGAATAAGAAGCACGCTTGAGGAGTCTTTTGCTAAGATCCCTCCTCAAGGGGCCTTGGACTTGATCGTGTCAAACCACCTTCAAATCCCATTTGAATTTCCTCCCATCAAGCCTACAATGGACTTTCCTTTGGGAGCATGACCCCTTCAAGTATGAAAATCCCTTAAAAATTAAGGGGCCATGGGAGCTTTTTCCGAATAGTCTTTGGAAATATGGCAAGAAGCTCCAAAACTTGTCTCGAGACTTCGTAATGAAGAAAGGGTCTTCAAAATTTGTCTCGAGCTTGATGGGCACACCCTCCTTTCGTTTTTCAATTATTTCCTTGGGTGCCCGATTCTCAATCTCCCTCACTAAACTTTTGTCTTCTTGAATGCGAAGTGGCTCTCTAGTCTCTTTCATGAAAACCTCAACAAAGTCTCTATACCCTTGAAGTTCTTGTGGCTCAATATCCTCTTCCTCAATCTCATCCTCATCAAGAATTCGGGATTCACATTTAGGCTCTTCTAAAGCGGAAGGGGTGAGTTCTTCTTCATCAATAAAAGTTATTTCCTCTATGCAAGAGGCATCATCATTGAAGAACTCCTCGTCGGAGAGCCAAGGCGTTGATGGAATGGTGAGCTCTTGTGTGTTTTTGTCCAATTGATCTTGAGATATGCTAGTAGTGAAGGATGCTTCACTCTTGCATTCCACCTCGTCTTCGTCACAAGACTCACCATCCATCTCCTCATAAAAAGCTTGGGTACCAACTCTCCAAAGTGTATCCTCCCTTTCTTGATCCCTTTCTTCCCTTGAGGCATTAGATTCGAGAACTTCCTCCTTGGACACCTCTTCTTCATCATCCAAATCCCCATTATCAATTGCTTGTTGCGCCAATATGCTTTCCAACCTTTGTCTTTGAGCAATAAGCTCATCCATGCGTTGGTTAATTTGTAGCATGTCTCTATTCGACTTCTCTTGGGATGCAATGGGTGTGGCAAACATGGCTTCAAAATCGGAGGGCTCATTTGATGGTTGAGGAGGTTGAGGGTATGGAGGGTAGGAGCCTTCAATACCAAAACATTGACTATCATTCCAATTTTGAGCGTGGGTATGTGATGGGTTCCAAGAGTTTTCCCAATAGCCATTTGGTTGCTCCTCTTCTTGGTCATCCCCATCCAAATTATAACGATTAGTTTGATAGTCATGCTCTTGGTCATTCCAATATGGTTGCTCCTCCTCTTGATAATATTCCTCATTAGAAGAGACTTGTCGGTTTTGATTGTTCATCCAATAGTCTTCACAATGGGCATTTGGTTGATCATCTTCATAATAATCTTCATTGTCTTCATAATTCCTTTTGTCAACCCAAGCCTTAACCATACTCATCATGCTATCCATTTTCTTTTCCAAATCACTAACTTGATCTTTGGTCGCATAATTGGAAAAATCCTCTTCATAATAATCTTCATCATGCATGACTTGTTGGTTATAGTGATCCATCCTCGCAAAACAAGATTAACGAAGTTAGTAGGGGATATGAGAGAAAAAGAAGAATATACAAACATAAAGAAAAATATTTACAAGAATAGACGAACTAAAATAATCAAATAGCACCTAGTTAATTAACCTATCCCCGGCAACGGCGCCATTTGATCGGTTGTGATATAGGGTAAAATATTCGAATGAGATTCAAACACTTATTTGCTAGTCACGTGATCAAAACATTTATAAAAGCTCGGGAATCCGAGATCGAACCCAGAGGATAGGAGTTTAAACTTATGATGCTAGAGATTAAAATAGATGTCTATGGTTTGGGGGGGGAATGCTTCTCCAAAGAGGTTGATAGCAAATTTCACTATCCAAATTAAAGTTTGATTAACAAAAAGGGATTAACAATCAATAAAAGATGACTAGGGATCCAATCCTCCACTAAACAATCATTGTGACGGTAAATTAGGACATTATTGATGAACTTCTCATGCACACACTTAGAATATAGGCATGCAACATTAATACCAAGTTTAACTCTCGCTCTAACTTAATATTAAGAGGTCACATCTCGCTCAATACCTCAAACTCTCGCTCTATTGGCATTATAAAGTAAGATTACCTACCCTCAAGCCCTAGCTCTATTGGCTAGATAATCATACACGTGTCAAAAACCATGCCATTCTCATTAGAATTAGAGTGTCGCCATGTAACACAAAAACCCTAATGCTTCTTCATTTAGTTCATTTGACATCATGCTTTTCAACACTAGTTACATCAAACATGAAATCAACTAGGGTTCCTATTGAGGACTTCTCACAAACACCTTATAGGCACCCATTAACATTAAGTTCCAATGAAGAAGAATCATGTGCAAAATCATTCATCAATAACATCTATAGCATTTACAAGGTCACAAACATGTTTAGGGGATTCATGGATCCCCAACCAAGGTCACTACTCACTCATGGTGAGGTTACAATCAAAAACAATGACAAAAGTAGAAGAACCCATATGAGATGTAGAGTTTAGAGCTTCTAAACCAATGGAGAATCAAGAGTAATGGAGAACCCTTGTGGTTGGTATCCTTCTTCCCTTAATCAGCTCGAAATCCGTGCCAAAACCCTTGGAATTTTCTGTGTCGGTGCCTTGGAATCCGTGCCAAAATCTCTCCCAAAAGCCCCTCCGAAACCCTAAAAGTTCTGGGTTTTATAGCATTGCCGGCATATGCGATCGCATATAAGCGCTTGTGCGATCGCACAAGCTTTCTGGTGGTCGTTGGTATGCGGTCGCACACATTTTTGTGCGACTGGATTCTCTATGCGATCGCATACTAGAAATTGTGCGAGCGCATATCTTTCCTTAGCTGCATTTGCGACTTCGGCTTCCGGGTGCGCGATCGCATATAAATTTATGCGACTGGATTTCTTATGCGATCGCATAAACCAACTTATGCGAGCGCGTAACTGCACAAATTCTGACTTTATGCGATCGGTGCTCCAGGGTGTGCGCTCGCATGAAATGTTGTGCGACTGCTTGATTTATGCGATCGCATAAATTGTCTTGTGCGATCGCACAGATTTGGGGAGCTTGTGCTCCGGTTCCTATTTTGCTCATTTTAGCTCCAGAATGCTCGATTTTGCTCCAGAATCAACGCTAACTTGTGTTCTCAGCCTAAGCTCTGTAATTGGCCTGAAATGAACCACAAGGCGTTAAATAGCAAGTGAAATCGTGATAAAACGAATGAAACAATAAACATAAAGGCCGCCTAAAATGCGTATATTCTAGAGCTATCACTCATAAAACTAAGTAATTTCAATTTGTGTCCAAAATGTGGGATCATAAATCTGAGACCAAAAAAAAGACTATTTACTTATGTTTAATCCTTCAAATCTATCATAAATCTCAATCGTCATGGACGTTTGTGTCTCACAATGGTAAAAGTGTCCAATATGGTCTGTGCTTCAGAAGTCGATAAAGTGTGTACCAATGATTTAGAGGTGGATATGTGTGAATCCATGGTAAAGGTGTCGAACCTGGTCTGCGCTTCAGATCGATGGAGAAACATGTACCAACGATTTCAGATCCGGTCGAGATAGCTAATAGAATTTTTAAGAGCATTGTATGTACTAGATATTAAGACTATCACGATATGTATTGAGATGTATTGAACTGTTATGGTTCGTGTTGTACCCACCCTTTATAAAAATAAAAAATCCTTCAAATCTTGGTTATTTTATCTTGTAGAACATTACCAAGGACATGAAAACTGTTGGAACCCTCTGGTTTTGATTATTACAAACACTTAGCTAATATGTTGCCTAAGTGTGCAGAAATCCATAAACAGATTTAATGAAGCAAGTTTCATTAATTGGAAATTGATCGAAGAGATAATTGGAAATAATTGATCGACGATTTGAGAAGAATATTCTGAAGATATTGATTGAAGATCGAAGATACTGATTGAAGATCGAAGATATGATTGGAAATCAAGAAGACCTAAAGAAGATAAAATTGATCAAAGAATATTCTGCAGATCAGATTTGGCAAGTTGAATCTTTTGAAGAAACTGATTTAGGAAAGATTTAGGATGGAATCATGACGAATCAGCATAAAATCTATCAAGTTTGGAAAGTCAGTTTGGGCCGGATCGTTCGGGATCAGAATTCGAGATCCGCTAAAACCCTATATAAGGTATTAGGGTTCGCTGAAGAGATGTTAGGCATTTTCAGGAGAACAGAGCGACTGCATTCGAAGAGCAAGATTGCTGAGATTGCACGCACGAAGGTTCGAGGTTCGAAACTGATTACTTTGTCGGGTTGAGTAGAGGTCATCAAATAGAGTCTAGTGAAAAGACCTAGTTTGTAAACCCTACAAGTATACCTGAATAAAAAGTAATCAGGTTTGCAAATCCTTTCAGAGAAATCTGAAAGGTAGTGGTTTTTTTCTTATCATTATTGTGATAAGGTTTCCACTATATATTCGTGTGCAATTACTTTCAGTCGTTTACTTTCCTGCATAATTATTTCCGCTGCTATCTGACCATCAGACAGAAAAGCACTTCGTGACTTCCGTCTGACAGACTGCTAACACTAACGATCCAACAAAACCAGACACTAGCTCAAGAACAAAAACACTAAATTCATTAAATACACAACTTTGACCTAAACTACACACCGCGTTCATCTTATAGCTATATATAATTAAAACAAATCTACCACAAGACTCGGTACCAGTCCAAATCCGAAACACCGTATTTAATGCAACATTGTCCACATAAGATCCAATGATCGATTATTAAGTTAATATTGTTATAATTGTCTATAAGTCTGATCCCGCCAGAAATCGATCTATCATACCTGTCAAAAACAGTCCAAATATACACACATATATGAACATAAGGAGAGAAAAATTGACTTGACCATGCATTTGATTGTATATATCATCTTGCAAAATGTTTTCATGTGCAAATTGGAATGGCCGTTTGCCAAGTCAAAGCTCTAGCTTATCTTGTCCATTGTGTTGAACCGTGCCACATATGTACACTTCCTTAGTTCATAGGGTGTTGGCTTGCTTTGATCAAATTTGGTCTTGTCTGTCCACAATGGGATGAAGATTGTAATTAATCAATTAGATTTTTGTAACATTGCTCATAATTTCATAATAAGCGATTCTCCTTCATTTTTAAAATCACAATGACTATTCGTCTTATTCATATGGATCTCACGTATTATTTTATAGAAGCTAAATAATAAATCATGACATATATTACTGCTAAGACTGTGCTGGTAATTGCTTGCTGATATGAATATGACTCTTTCACTAATCATAATACAATATGCTATCATTTCACTGATCATTGAGGGACATTTTACCGAGGATATATTCAACGGATGCCACCAATGTTGCATTTCACTGATCATTGAGGGTCATTGAGGGACACAACACAAGAAAAGGTCTAAACGGCCGCGTTCTTCAGCCTTCAGATGGAGTGGTTGACTTCAATTTTTGCGAGTATAATTTAGTGGAAGACTTGAAAAGTTCAAAGTACGTATCTTGGTTTAAAAAAGCACGTCTGTCGTCTAGGCGCGAGGCGATGGTAGGCGATGGCCCTGGCGCTTCAGTGTATCGAGGCGTGATTAATTCCGTAAGGCAAGCGCTTTTTGAGTCACCTGTCACTTTTGGGCTGATGGCCTGAGACGATTTAGAAATTAAAAAAAACTTAAATACGTGCCTCCGAACTCAGTCTTCAAAACCTAAATACGATCGATCGACTTTGCTCTTCGTCAATCATCTGCCTGGGTTGTTTGTGCAGCTCTTTCTTTATCTCTATCTATGAATTTTGCTTATTTAGGTTTTATATGCATTTTAAATACATTAATACTTTTTTTCTAGTACAATATATGACGTAAAATCTATTTACAACTTTGTTGGCACGGAGTGCGCCTCGCCTACGAAAGGCGTGCTTTTTTTTGCGCCTTGCGCCTCAGACACTAAGGACACCTTTGCGCCTTGGTGCGCCTTGAGCTTTTTTAAACCAAGGTACATATTGATTTCCATAAATATAAAACTACCATATAATTTCAGATTTTTTTCGATTTTTAAATATATCGATTATTTTCGATTTTTAAGATATTAATTTGTTGAGAAATCATCAAATATAAACTCTATCTTTTTACATAAATTATAAATCACTTAAAATCATGACCGTTAATTTATGATTTTTTCCAATTTCCGAATTCATTATTCAGTGATTTTAGTTAAATGTTCAATGAACAATGACAGATACACATGCAATGGAGGGACACCCGCCCCCACTTGTTTTCCAAAAGTTTTGATCATTATAGGTTAATGTGTTCAATATTAGTAACAATTTTAACATTTTGCTCCATTAATTTTAAGAGTTCGCTCCCGATAGTTAAAAATTATACAAAAATGATATATCGAAAGGAGATTTCATTTGAGTATTTCAAAGTTAATAAGCTCGATCACCCCACTCAAAAAACATAATAAATCTGCCACTGTCAGTGAATACAATTTATTTCTCGATAAATTGAAGTGAAAAGTAACGATTTTAAGTATTATGATTGGTTTATCATTAAAGTCGTTTTTATGTATGAATTTCGTCAAAATTTACATTATGACAAAGACAACGTAGTTTCATTAACAGCATATACAGCGGGATAAAGTGAGGAGGAGGGGCTGGACAGCAGCTGTTGTTTTCTAGATGATTTGTTGCCTAATTTGAGCAGCAGTTGCTGTCACAGCTGCTGAAGTAGCATTTGTGATTGCAGCTGCTGCTCAAATTAGGCAGCAAATCAATGGTAAAGTAGCAGCTGTTGTCTAGCACCTCCTCTCCATTTTTGACCGTTGTACATGCCCTAAGTGACACGTGACATCTTTCTATGAAATTTAATGTTAATATATATAAATTTGGTATTTTTTTCTTTTTAAAAAATATAACTTAATTACGTACATTTTTAATTTTCAAAATGTAAAAATAAGAAATGAAGAATGGGTTCGCTAGCAATTGCTGACCAAAATTTGGAATCGACAATACGTGCAGATTCATCATTGCGCGATTGATCCGATCTTTGACTTGCATTATTACTATCTATCACATTATCTACAATTCAAGGATATGGTAAATAACTTATATATATAAAAAAAGGATATGGTAAATAATACTGTAAGTAATTCGTACGATGAAATGGTACTAGAATGCGGAAACACAAATTAATTTAGAGAATTTATTCTAGCTAAATGTAGGATTATAATATAATTATATGCAACTTGAGCTCCTAAATTATAAATTAATACTTGACTTTTTTCTGGTTACACTTTTTATTTTTTTGAATCATTTTCTGGTTAGACGTAGACATACTAACATTAGAGTTTTATTAAATTATGAATTACGAATAAAGTACTAGAACTACAAGAGAGAGTTTATATATTCCAAGGTGAGGAATTTTCAAAATTTCTTTAATAAGATTTTGTGGTTACTATCAGTACTCTAGCTAAAATTATTATTAGGTCTTTCAAATGATGTTTTTACTCAACCCTCGTGGACGTTTGTGGGTTTACCATTTTATTAGTAAATAAGATGTATGGAGCAGGGTCGACCCAAAAGAATTTGTGGCCTGAATATAATTATCAAGTTGGGAGTCTTATTAGATAGACTTGGTTGAAAAAATGAGGCATTTTTTTCATGAATATGGTTTTTTTTTTCCACATATTTTTTCATACATGCGGCCTTTTTTTCATGTATAATTTTTTGGTTTTGGATTGAGGCCTGAAGCAAAGGCTTCATCAGCCTCCGCATTGAGTCGACCCTGGTATGGAGTGTTGGAGATTTAGAGGTAATGTACATATCACCACACTAGGAGTAATGTATATAGAGTAGATCATATAAAATAACTGGAACGGCATTCATGCAACAACAAAAACTGATGAATGCAACAGATCCCCAAAAAAAAAAAGACTTAGCGGACGATTTTTTTTATAAAAATAGTATTGCTCACCCACTGAGTGCCGGAGATATTTCACTATCATTTTCATTACCATTTATCAACATGAACTACTCGTTATCAATTTTGTTGATAAAGTGTTATGTGTATATAAAAAGAGACAATTAATTCGAACCTTACCAATTTTACGATTAATTAAATAAATATCAGATTTTTAGAGTCAAAATAAATACATGCAACAAGAAGTAATATGATAGTATTTCAATACAAATGAATCGAAAAGGGCGCAAGTGAGTTAGCTCAATGATTGAGCGCTCCACCCTGCACCAAAGTGTGCAGCTAACATCACCTAACTTAACCAATTAACCCAAATCAAAAAAAAAATACAGATGATTCTTTTTGTCACAAGACCAAATCAAAGTGGGATAAAAAATAAAAGTCAAGAAGCTCCACTCTGACCTGACTCATGAAAAAACGGCTATAAAAGCAACTCTCACACAACATTCCACAAAAAACACACCAACAATGGAAAACCAAGCAAGAAACTTCAACCGGTTCTCGAGCTGCAGAGGCGTGGCTTTCGAGATCAAGCCCCATGCTGACCCCTTTGCCATCCCGCCAGCTACTTTGGAGTTTCCGGCTAGTGGAAGCAGACGCTCCTGGCTCCCTTGGGCCCAAGGAATGTCTGTTGTCGTTCCTTACTCCGGCTCGCTGAGGCGGACCATGAGCCGAGCGAGTAGTCATTTCTGCGACTTGGATGACGATGATCAGGAAGAGTATCAATCCGGCGTCCTTGATGGAATTTCCGAGAATGAGAAGAATGGTGACATTGAGAAGCAGATGAGTCCTTTGTGTGCTCTCTTCGCCGCTAGTGTCCGCGGATCAGTCAAGATCGTCCCCGTCGGTCCCAAGCCTGTTCCCAAGCCCAAACCCAACCGGCTCTCGATTATTCTACTCGACCAGGGGCTCTTCACCGTGTACAAAAGGCTCTTCTTCGTAAGTTTCGTACTCAACATGACCGGCCTAGTCTTAGCGGCCACAGGCCGCTTTTCTTACGGACGAAACAGACCTGCTCTGTTCTCGATTGGCAACATTCTAGCCTTGACCTTATGCCGTACCGAGGCGGTTCTACGCCTCCTATTTTGGCTGGCTGTCGCTTTGTTAGGGCACCACTGGGTGCCCCTTCGGATCAAGACCATGACCACCTCGCTCCTCCAAAGCTTAGGTGGGATTCATAGCGGATGCGGCGTGTCATCTGTCGCTTGGCTCGTATACGCTCTAGTCTTAACTTTGAAGAACAGAGCCGACAGCTCTCCCGAAATCATCGGAGTCGCATCCGCCATCCTTGGCCTCCTATGCTTGTCATGTTTAGCCGCTTTCCCACTCGTCCGTCACCTCCACCACAACGTGTTCGAAAGGACGCATCGGTTTACCGGATGGTCCGCCCTCGGCCTCCTCTGGGCCTTCATCATTTTAACCATAGCATATGATCCGCTCACCAAAACTTACAAGTCCGGACTTTGGTCAAAGTTGGTCAAACAACAAGAATTTTGGCTGACTTCAGCCATCACCATTTTAATCATCCTCCCATGGCTAACAGTCCGACGAGTCCCTGTACGCGTCTCGGCCCCCTCGACACATGCCTCGATCATAAAATTCAACGGAGGGGTTAAATCCGGCATCCTAGGCCGTATCAGCCCCTCCCCGTTTTCCGAATGGCACGCATTCGGCATCATTTCAGACAACAAAACCGAGCACATGATGCTAGCAGGAGCAGTAGGAGACTTCACCAAGTCCCTAGTCGCCAACCCACCGACCCACCTCTGGGTCCGATCCGTCCATTTCGCCGGCCTACCTTACCTCACCAACATGTACAACAAGGCCGTCCTCGTCGCGACTGGGTCAGGCATCTGCGTGTTCTTATCGTTCCTTTTACAGCCGTGCAGTGCGGATGTTTGTGTTGTGTGGGTGGCGAAAGGGATTGAGCAGAACTTTGGGAAAGAGATTAAGGAGTGGATGAGCGGACATCCTAAGGACAAGGTCATAGTGCATGACACGGCTGTTCTTGGCCGACCAAACGTGTCCGAGATGACCGTCGAAGCCGCAAAACGGTGGGGAGCTGAGGTTGTTATCGTCACGAGCAATCCGGAAGGAAGCAGAGACGTTGTGAATGCTTGCCAAGATGCTGGCATTGCTGCGTTTGGGCCCATCTGGGATTCCTGACAAAACACTTTTTTTGTTTTTGCATTGCATACAGGACAACCTTTGCATTGCCAAACCGATGTCGTTTTCAGTAAATAACACTTGCAAGTGTCTTGTAAGGGTATCACAGTCCACACAGTAAGGGGAACAATACTTTATTGTTTATTGCTTTCACGTAACAGGTGAGTAAAAAAAGAGCAAAGAACAATGCTTAATAGGTGAACAATAATGAAGAGGATGTGAGATATGAAAGCAATAAATGGGGCCCACATATATTTATGAAAAAAGACAAAAGGAAACTGAGTTGATTTCCTGTGAGAAAGGCTTATTATATGAGAAATGAGAAAAATTAATAATCATTAGATTAGAAAAATGGACGGCTAAGATTAGTGCTAAATATAATTAAATTCGTATTTAATTAATTGCCAAATACGGTTAAGGGGCAAATTAGGAAGATAAAATTAGGTCAAAACCGCATCCCTATTCTCTCGTCTATCAGACGTATTTTCGAGTTTGAAAGCGACGCGACCGACGGGGAGCGAAATCAAACGTGCGAGCGACTCGACCGACTCGACCGACGGGGAGCGACGGCGAGTGAAAGCGACGGACGGTTGACGGCGGCACGGATTGAACCCTAAAATTTGACGGACAGAGGCAATTTACGGTAGAATGACGGCACGGATTAATGGCGGACGAAGGGAATCAGCCGAAAAAATCAACACATGTTTACGGTAGGTCATGTTCATCAATTCGCTTGTTTGTTTGATTTATTGTGAATTTTATGGTAGGTCGTGTTCTTCGATTCGCTGTTTTAGTTCGGTGATTGATGCGTAGGAGTGTTGCATGGTTAATTTGATATGCTAATGAAATGCGGAGCTTCGTATTCATAATGCGTAGATTTGCATTCAAAATGCCCAGCAGTGTTGGAGGGTAGACATTCAAATTGTGTAGCTCTGCATTGAAAATGCGTAGATTTGCATTAAAATGCGTATCATAGTTTCTTATTTAATTGGCTTATCATTTAAAAGCTAACAGTGTTTCCGATGTTAATGGGCATTCAAAAACGTAAAAATGTTTCTTAGTTAATTGGCTTTGAATTTTAATTGTCCTTTAATTTTAAAATGCGTATCTTCCCTACACAATATGCATAAAGTGTTTACTAGCTAACATGCTTTATATTTTTAATGCGTAGCTTATTTCTTAATCAACTGAATATGATTTTAAAATGGGCTTTGAAGTTTAGTATGCAGTGATGGAATGAAAGTGATTGATTTAAGAGTGCCCATGCATTCTCCTGCTTCAGATGGAACACTATTAGTTACTGAACTGGACAGGTACTTTAAAGAGATGTGTTTGGTCGTCAAATTTCTTAAGTGAAGATTGTAATTAATTATTGGGTTTCAGCATCTCAAGGCTTGTAGCTATTGCTGGTACATCTTATTTCACAGAGGCATATTTGGCAGTCGAGGGGACTGGCATGTGGTTATACTGTCTTTATCATGTCTTAAAATAGTGTATTCTCGAATATGTTGACTTATGGATTGTAATTGAACTTCATCTATCTACCTGCTTGTTGAGGCTGATGAACTAAGGCTGGGTTTAATTTGTTGTTGATATGCTTACTGTTCCTGTTCTAGGCCCAACGATCTGACGAGGACGGGGACAAAAGAATTCAATCTCTTACAGAACATGTTCACTGCTGCATATGAGGAAAGATACAGGGACGCAGGTAAACACTAATTTGAGAAAGTGAAGGTCTTAAAGAGATAAACCAGTTATATCATTTCAATTTCTGAGCTATGATGGGGATATACTCAAACCGAGGACTAAAGTTGTTCATGATATCTTGTTTCAGCACAATGGAGGGATAAACTAACTCATTTCCGTTCACAAAAGAATTGGATATAGCGGAATCTTGAAAGTGAATATGTTACTTCCCTCAATCTCAGGGCTGTTCTGGTACGAAGGCGGATCTGAAGAGTAGTAGGGTTAGCTTGTAAACTTGTAAATGTATATTTAAAATGTACAGCTTGTAAGTTCTTTAGTAACATTGGGTGTTTAAAATGCGTATCTTTCTATTCAAAATGCGTATCAACGTAAGCCAACGCACGCATTTCGTTCATTGGGTGTTTAAAATGCGTTTATTTCTATTCAAAATGCATAACTTTATAATGCGTATCTTTCTATTCAAAATAAGTAACTTTATAATGCGTATCTTTATATTCAAAATGCGTAACACTTTCTCAGTGAAGGACCAAAACATGACTGAATTGTATGTACAAAATTATATTCAACGACTGAATTTATGTAATCATAATTTACATACTTAGTGACTGTTTTCTTGATTTATGACGAATGGAACAAAATGTTTAGTCCCACATGCTGAGAAAATAAAAAAAAGGAAAGAAGAATCAGATGTGAGCTGTTGATGCAGTTTCTCTTTTAGACTTGGAGTTGAAATCATCTGATGACAACTTGAAGATCTGGTGTTTGTCAAATTCTACTTCAATAACAAATTTAATTTGATGAGAATAAAAGAAAAGAAAAGAAAATGCTTATCAAAAATAAAGAAAAGAAAAGAAAATTTTCAGCTATAAAGACATCATATTACAACATCCACTGGAAGTTTGGATCATCAGAATTCAAATGAACTACAAACCATGAAGCAAAACTCAAGACAAGAGGACACATTTCTTGGAAATAGCAAAGATCAGATAACAACTACTACTCTACTTGTTCCCCTTCTTTTTCCACAAATCACCCAACATTCTGATTCCGGTACCTTTCTTCTTACCACCAGTATTTACCTCATCAGCAAAACCAGGAGATCCATCCTCATCATACAATCCGATTGGAACTTCAAACAAGCCGTTGAAAGACATGCTTCTGCCATTCTCTCCGGCCAGCACAGCTGATGCAGCATCTGCAGCTTTCCTCCATTGTTCAGTTTGGACTCTAAAATTCTTCATCTCCGCTTCCAATGACTCTTCTATACCCTCGGTTGCTTCGAGCTTTTTGCATAATTTAGAAGTCTGATCTTTGTGTTCTTCTGGCTCCTGTGACAACTTGAAGATCTGGCCAAGCAGATCTGGATTCCATTTGGGAGTCGCCCCGACTCATGGAATGACTTCTGATGCAGTCATCATTCTCCGAAATGATTAATCGGAAAAAGGAAGAGGCCGAAATCGATTGGTTTCTTCAGAGAGTTTCCCTCATGGCGGCCATCTCTCTTGAAGAAGAAGAAGATCGAACCTCACCGATCGGATAGAGGAGAAAAAGAAGATTGTGGGTCGATAAATTAAGAAATCAATATTACGATGGACAAAATTACATTTACACCCTTAATATTGAATTTAATGCGAAAATATATGCAGATAATTTGGATAAATCAAGGCCTTTCAATTGTAGATCGAACGGTTATAATAATTTCTCATTTCTCATAGGAATTGTCATTTCTCATATGATCATAACTCTAAGGAAACTACTTTTTGTTGGTTTTGAATGAAATAAAAACAAAAAAATGTGAATATTAGAACAAGTCCAATTAGTCGAATTCAAACCCACAAAATAAAAATAAAAATACTATAATCTAAAAAAAATAAGAAAATGTCAGGTTGAACTCAATAGAAAATACTTCAGAAAAATTATATAAATAAGTGGGAATACTAGAAAATAAATTACATCAAAGAAAACACAACTAGAAAATACTTCAGAAGAAATGCAATAACATGTAAAAAAACAACATATTTATTGAAGAAAATGTTGTATTTAATTTTAAAATGTTGCAACTATCAAAAACAGTGTTGCATTTTGCTCTTAGCTCTTTTGATGCATTGAAATATATAGAGCAAATATCCATTTTTGCTCATTACTTTTAACTCTGTTTTGCTACATAACCTTTATGAGAAAATGCTATTTTTACTTATTGCTCATTGCTCACTTACTACAGATGCCCTAACAATGATGTTTCTGTTGAATTTTTTTCTATAATTTCGAATTCGGTCCCTGGAGTTTTATTGATTATGGTCAATTCCATAATGTCAAAGAGGAGGAGAAGTGTTGGTGCCGTTGATCAAACCCAATGCTATGAGCCGATATGCTGCCTCAGTTAAGTGAAGGCCATCCCAGTTAGCGTAAGTGGATGGATCTTTGCAGACACTTGAGCCGGTCTGACCACACCTTGGTAAGAAATTGAAGTTATATGGACCTCCAGCGCCACAGCAAGCGCTCAAAGCGCCATTATTGAATCCTGCATAGCAGATAGAAGGGTATCAGCTAGAAATAAAGTCCATACAATTGAACGATTTGCGCTGAATGAAGTCAAGTAGCTATATTTGCAAAGATTAAACTAGTAATCATTTTGATAGTAGAAAACTGATCTTACCAAAGTGACCAGGCTTGTGAAAGAAGGGCATTGCAGCATGATAGTAATCTGCATAGATGATTCTGACTTGAGGATATTTCTGTCTTAATTTCCTCAAAGCTGATTGCAGCAGCTTGTTATGATGATTTGCGAAATTGTTGTACAGTTTCAAGCACCCATTTGTGTCATAATCTGCTTTGTTTGGACTTTGGAACAAAGTAAGGTATGCGGCTGAGCACCCAATAGGAAGGTTCCCTGGAACCATCAGCTCAACTGCACCCTCTCTTATCAGCGTCTAACATGTAAAAATCCCATAAAATAAGTTAGAACAATAAAAATTTCACTATTTTCATTACAAGCCAGGTGTGATTATAAAAGAGTTTTCATGGCAAACTTACGATAGTAGCATTCATTATTGCTTTAACAACCAAGGGCATTAGAGCGTGGACTTCTTTAAAGCTTACACCAGAAAAGAACGGATAGTTGTAGTCATTGCCCCCAATTTCTCCAACTAGAAATAGTGATTTCTTGTAGTACTCGACACAATCTGTCATAGTCAAGAATAATTATAAGTTTTATCAGTTGAGTATATGACCCCGTGTGAAAAGATGATTTGCTACCTTGCTTTGTGGCGCAGAGTGAGGACTTCAGTTTCCTAAACCAGTTAATTTGAACACTTAAAGAACAATTTGTTGTCAGCGGAAGACCCAAGTTCTTCATGGCAAAGAAATCATGATCAAGTGCAGTGGCTCCGGCCACGGCGAAATTGACTCCATATGGCACACTCTGATTTTCTGAAAGTGTGAGAAAAGGTTGCAAATACGGCAAGCCAAATGCTTCAGCTACGAGATGGAAAAAACAAGTGAGTCTAGCTAATTCGGAAGAGATGCATATTGGCATATATTATGGACTAGCCTGTGAATAAAATGATTTTGTAAGGCACGGGTAATGGAAACTGTTTACCGATGAAATCCACTATAAGTCGGCCATCTGAGAAACGACCAGTCGGTTGTCGGAAGAATGTCTCGCCATAGGGGAGCTTTGCAGCAACAGGAAATGAAATAGCATCCGTGAGAATGAGATTTCCAGTGTCAGATAAAGAATCGCCGAAGTTGAAAATAGCCTGATAAGTATGCTGAGGGGAAGATGAGGCAACATCTGCCATCAAGAAATGACACACGACGATTAGCACTCTCAAGAAATCAATCATCACAGCTCTCATGGCTGCTGGTTAATGCAGCGGGTTGATCATGGTGAGCTTCAAATCATTGAAGCTATGACATCATGGAATTGGAGTGTGTTGCTCATGTTCGTAGTTACTAAGAGGACATGCATGATAAATAATATCAAACTTTTCATCTAAACAATAAACACAAAATATCAGTGAGTCCCAGTCGAGAATCAGAATTCCTATACGGCCATAATTTATGAACTTTTCGAATCTATTTAAAGCTGTGATCTAGTTTCATACAAATATAAAACAAAATTTAAGCAATGAAAAAAAGGGGAGAAAAAAACATTGAAAGTAGCTGAGGTTTGGAAGGTAGGTGTTGATGTTTCATCCACAGTTTCCTCGAAGTGTTCAACTTCTGAGAGTTGATAACCAAATACTTGTTTTACCATGTTTCCTCTACCATTATGGAATTTATAAAAAAAGGTCCATCTTTCTTGTAGTGACTACTACTCAGCTCAAAAAACCTGGTAGTTGGACATGTTAAATTTCGATTGATATAACTTCTCAGGAACTATGTTTTCTTTTCCTGCTAAATACATTGATGTCATACATATGATATGTTACTTGCAATGCAAGATATATACTATGTGAACAACTATTTTCATGTGCTGCAAGGCTCTTTCAGAAATATGAAGTGATAACATAAATGAAAAAAGATAAACAAAATAACTTGTTATTACATATCACATCGAGATTCCTAGCCATCCTCCATCTGGTAAGTTCAAAACTGGATTAGTGTTTTGAACAGTTAGTGCGAGTTAATGAAAGATCAACATACCTTACCTTCTCATGAGCAGATAATCCAAATGAATTGCCCCTTTGGTGTCCATGTCTAAGCTTCATATACTGTTATCATCACCCACCCAGCTCTGTCCGGTATCCTTAATTATCTGTTTTGCTTTCATCATCTCTCTAATCTCACTCACATTATCCCACCTCCCATTTTCCGCTAGAGTATTAGAAAAGGCAACATAAGCACCAGGACGTTTATCAACATTGAGCTTAAAGAGCTCATTAGCAGCCAGATCAGCCAATGTGACATTGCCATGAAGTCTACATGAACTAAGCAAAGCCGCCCAAACATCAGCATTTGGTTTAGCAGGCATCGACTTGACGAATTCCCACGCCTGATTTAAGCATCCTGCTCGCCCCATGAGATCAACCATGCAAGCATAATGTTCCATTCCAGGTTTTATGGAAAAGTCCTTTTCCATGCTTTCAAAAATACTCAAGCCTCTTGTCACTAGTCCAGCATGACCACAAGCTGAGATAGCACTAAGAAATGTTACATCATTGGGTGCAATCGAACACTCTCTCTGCATTTTGCTGAAGAGTTCCAGGGCTTCACTGGAATTCCCATTCTTCCCATATCCATCGATCATAGAGGTCCAGGTATACACATTCCTGTTACACATTTGATCAAACACATGCCTGGCGTCTTCAATCCTTCCACACTTTGAGAACATGTCTATAAGGGCACTTCCCATTTTGATATCCCCAAACAATTTAGTCTTGATAAGTTGACTTTGCACTTGCTGACCGACTTCAACAGCTGCCAAAATGGAGCAAGCACCAATAACACTAGCAAAGGTTGAAATCGTGGGGTCAAAACCCAGCCTTAACATATCAACAAAGAAATCAATCCCCTTTCTAGCAGATTCAGCATTTTTACTGTAACCTTCAATCATAGCATTGAAAACAACTACATCCTTCTCCATAGTCTTCCCAAATATGTATTCAGCTTCATCCACCAATCCCTCATTCATATATCCCGAAATCATGGAGGTCGAGCACACCAAGTTCTTCTCCAACACATCGTCAAAAACTCCCCTAGCATATCTCATATTTCCTCCTTTCACATACGAGTTAACAAGCGCTGTGTACAATACATCATCAGGCTCAACGTCAGCCCTCAAAATTAAGGTATGAACTTGCTTAGCTATACCACCACAGGGCACTAAAAGACTACAACTTTCACAAGTAGACGCCTTCAAAACCATCGAATAAGAAAACCCATCTGGCTTCTCACCCTCCCTAACCATCCTACGCACCATATCAAACGACTTCTCCACACTCCCGTACTTAACATACCCGCTGACCATATAATTATAAGCAGACAAAGTCCTTCTAGGCAATTCATCAAACACCTGCCGCGCATACTTCACATCACCACATTTCAAATGCAAAATCAACAGCTTTATATAAATATTCAAATTCGAATAAAACCCAGTTTTTACAATCCACGCATGAATCTTCGTTCCATGAGTTGGAGTCTCTGAATTGATGTAATGCTGCAGAGATGCCGACAATGTGGCCATATTTACATTGAACACAAACTCAGTTTCAGCAGCAACTTCATCATCCGCATGCCTCGCTGAAACGTGGTTCAGCTTTCTGCTTCTTCCGATCAACGTCGGAATCGATGATCGGAAACCCGGCGATTTCACTGCTCTCATCTTCCCAAATCCCATGAACCCGAATCAAAAAAATCTGAATTATAATGTAAAAAATTTTTTTAAAAAAAACTGTCAAAATAAATAAATAAATAAATCTGTATTTCGAACAATTGGACCGTCCTACAGTTCAGTAGTTTGAACCAACATTTAACTCGCGTTCAATTAAACTATCGAATGAAAGGCCGAAGGAGATCTAGGAACTAGGATAAAAACTGCAGAGCAAAAATGCAGAGAGGTTGGATTGATATGACGTCATTGAACTAGGTAACATGATTTTCAATGAAAAAACAGGTATCTTTGTATTCAAAATGAATAAAATAGTGATAACTTTTTCTCGGAAAATGGTAGTGATCCAAACGTCACAGCTACTCTACTACTTACGTAATCTCGATTCTCGTTAGAGTGAGGAGAGAGAAGCAGCAAGCAGTCATTGAAGCCGTAAGTCTCTGATCTCCAATCCTCACGGATGAGAACAAATTAAGTACCTTTTTGATCATAGCGGTTGAAGGGAGATTGAATTTCGTGGATTTGGGGTTTGCAGGTTTCTGATAAATTTTAGATTTTTAGGTGAAAGATGAGGCCGAGGATTTATCTGTTTGGGGATTCGATCACCGAGGAGTCGTTCGACGTTGGAGGTTGGGGAGCTGCTCTCGCGGACCACTTCGCTCGGACTGTATGTAACTCCCCCCCATCTATGATTTTCAATTGGGTTGTTTAGAGTTTGTGAAGGATTGAAGTTGTGGTTTGATTGGTTGCAGGCGGATGTTGTGCTGAGAGGGTACAGTGGGTACAACACGAGATGGGCTCTGAAGGTGATCGACAGGGTGTTTCCAGATGATGGGGTTTCGCCTATTGCTGTGACTGTGTTCTTTGGAGCCAATGATGCGTGTCTTCCTAACAGGTGCTCTGGATTCCAACACGTGCCTATTGATGAATATAAGAAGAATCTCCAGGCTATAGTCTCCTTCTTCAAGGCATGAAATGAAAGCTCTCCTTTTCTAGCTTTGATGTTTTTTGAATTTGTTCAATTAAAGTTGCAGTGGTAGGACTTGAATGCAACTAGAATATGATAATGTTCTATTAAAGTGTGGTTCAACTACGATTTGAAGTGCTAAGTGTTATGGTCTGAATGGGCTTTGTGGTAAGGTCTTGGGAATGTTATGAGTGGCATGATGCTTGATAAGTTTGGAATCGTTTCTGTTTCTGTCTATGATTGTTGGAAGGAGGAAAGTAGAGGGGTTGTTTAGATATTATTTGGATTGAGTTTCGGGGCTTTAACTTGTAGCGAATGGCTCAAGATCCAAGTATGTGCACCCTATCCCGCTGTTTCTTTTTATGCTAAATTTATTTTTTGTATGAATGCAATTCAGAAGCGTTGGCCTGCAACTGAAGTGATCCTTATAAGTCCTCCACCAATTGATGATGAAGTTCGCCCATTGTAGGTTCCTCAATATACTTGTCTATTCCATGGTCGTACATGCTTTAGATGTATCGCTTTATGCTAGAGGTATTCTGATACAGGTATCCATATGTTGAAAATCTATCTGGTTTACCAGAGAGGACGAATGATGCTGCTGGCACTTTTGCTCATGCTGCCGTTGAAGCTGCTAAAGAAAGTGGCGTCCTTGTTATAGATCTCTGGACAATCATGCAGAAAAATCCTGATTGGAAGACTTACTTAAGGTAAAGAGAAATTGCAAACCCAATTTTTATTGAGTGGAGGCAATACAAAGTTAATTAACCTTAAATTAGTTGAGTTTTAGCGATGATTTGTTTGCTATTGCAGAGATGGTTTACACCTTACTCCGAGTGGAAATAAGGTTGTGTTTGATGAAGTGCTCAAGAAACTGAGGGAGGCAGGCTTGAGCCTGGAAGCTTTACCAGTAGATCTCCCACTCATTGCCGAGATTGATCCAAAGGACCCCCTCAAGGCATTTGAATTATAATATTTCATAAAAAATACATTCCAGTAATTTCTGTACTTCATTTTTCATTGCCATATTTAAAAAAAATGCTCTTGGATGTTTACCCTGAGCTCTGATCCTCAATATACCTGTCTTATTGACTTTTTTCTTAAACCGTTGCTTCATAATTGCTGCTAAATTCATCCATTTCGATTTAATGTGCATGTTCATGTTCCGTCAATACAGGTATGTTTATTTGTTTTCCATTTTTGCCGTTCCAAGACAGACTTTATTAGTCAGTTATACTTCTTAATTCTTATACCACCATTTTATTTCATTGAATGGTGTTTGACCTGTAATTTTTATTGAAATATGCTGTAGGACAAGGTCCAGTCCTTCACTTCTTCTAGGCTTAATATTTAGATTTGGGACTGTTCTGAGTTGACTGTTATTTGTGACCTGAACGTGTACTTTCACGGTTTCACCAATTATTTTCTTATGAAGCAGCCCGCTTGTCAATTGAAAAATGAGGCAATGCTTGCTTAGTTTCCGTTCAGGAATGTTGGATTGAGCGTGCAGATATACAATACTGCAAAGGAAGATGACAAAAATGTAAATGAGGTAATTGGTAGTTTTCAAATCACGTTTGCTTAAGCAAAGCAGCAGCAGCGCAGCTTACCACCTGAGTAAGATTCAGCTCAGCCCAGCTCTTCTACGTAGTAGTGAGTAAATCTTTCACAAATGTATCATTTATTTGCCCTGCTTAATAAGCTCTTTATATGCGCTGATTATATTTATGGGCAACATTGAGCAAGACCTCATTGGAATAAGTAAATCTTTAGAGTGAACAGACAACTCTAGCTATTAGATTCTTATGTAAATTCCAAATATTGCTGTTGGAAACTATATGTTCTTGTACTGTAGTTCATGCAAGATTTATTTAGCCAATAGTTCGTATAAAATTCATGTCGGATAAAAGCTGCAGGCCAGAACCAGCACAAGCGGTAGGACAAGTTGAGATCCACATGATGAACAAACTTCATGTATTTAAAAAATCATTACAGTTGCTGATTTTATTTCAATGGCTACTGGCAAGGTTTTCAAGCTTGGTAGCATGTTGGCACTTAATGTGTTTGAAGATTGATTTCTTACTATTTTCCGGTTATTTTGCTTTGGCAGATTTAGAACACACTTTGACACATTTAGGTTCAGTGGATTTCTGTATCAGGTTGGTCATAGTGTTAAGCACTTTTGAAGAACTAAAATCTAAACAATGTGGTGCCACCAGCTAGATTGCATGAGGAACATAAATGTGATGCAGTGTCTGCGTTTGCGACATTGATTTTTTTTAACTTACAGGTTGACGAGTGCTGTATAAAGTAGGAAACGGAATAGTGGATGCTATGGCCAGAACAGAAGAGAAGAAGTCTCGATGTGGTAAGGATGAGCCTTCCTTAGACCAATTGGTGATTTCTCTTTTCCCTTGTCGTTTTGTTCTCTTCTATAGTTGTATCTTTTTGCCATTTGCTGAATGTAAATTTGTCATGCAAGTAAAAACGGTGTTCCTTTTTTGCTTAGGTTTGCTGATAAGTCATGCTCGCTTTGGCTGCTTCTTTGCCTTAACCTTTGTCGTTTCATTTCTAAGCAAAAGTCAGTTTATCCTTGATCAGCTTTCTTCGGCTTATTTTTATGTGTTTTGCACTTTTTTTGCTAATCTTCATTTACAATGAGCTGATGGACTCGGGGAACAAAATTTACAGGAGTGACAATACCTCTGCATATAAGATGGCCTGCCTGATTAGTGTTCGGTAGACTTGAAATTTATTAGATAGTTGCCTTTATACCGATGATGCATAGAGAGCCATTTTCAAGAAAGTGCTGATAAGAAATGTTGTTTAAATTATGTGCTCTAACTTCATTTCTCTCTTTTGCTAGCAGATGGGGAACTTCTTTGCAGTCCACTACGTACAACGCTATTCCCTGTCGCGGATGATGATCTTAGGATGTTAAATAAACTTTTTTTTCTGATCTCCATTATTTCTGATAGAATAAATATACATGGCAAATGTTAGTGTGAGTGTTTGAACGTCTCAGTATCAGAATAATAATCTCTTTATGCATCATGAAAGTGTACGTGAGGAAGTACACTTTTACAGAAAGGTTTTCACATGGCTATGACTATGCGACAATCTTATGTGGTGTACGTGTACTGAAGCTATATGTATAACTCTCTCATGGTGTACCAAAATCTAAAAGGCTGGGTTATAGGTGGGCCTAGCCGCTTTTGGAGTGACTAGTTGGCTTTGAATCGTCGTAATATTTAGTATAGTATCCCAAATCGGATAGCCATCATTAAAAAGACTACGTACGGTTGTTATATTTGAAACGATATCGTTTTGGTGATGGCACTAAAGGACTAGACTGCCCAGTTAAGAATCCAAATTCATGCCATGCTATCTCATCTTGGAGGGAGGAATAATGAACCCTAATTTTCAGATCAACCCTAATTTAAGAAAATTGCTCCACCTCTCACTAGCACTTGAAGACCCACCGGGTGACTAATGGAGGGAAAATGTATGCAGCATGTTTGGTAAAGAAAAATAAAACAGGAAATGGACTCAGTATGTTTGAAGACAAATTGGTCCCGGCGGGGCTCGAACCCGCGACCTTCGGCTCATAAGACCAACGCTCTAACCAACTGAGCTACGGGACCTTTTTATTCAATATTCTTGCTTTGAATATTTATTACGTAAAACAGACGGCATTGATTAACCCAACTTAAATTTTGTTTGTTTTGACATTCTAGAAAAATACAGTCATAATTGCTCTTTCAAATTGCTTATCAACAACGGACTTCATTCAACCAGTATACAAACCCCCCCCCCCCCCCCCCCACAACGATTCATTCATCTTTACAAAACAATATAGTATCAACAACCTCCTGCCACCAAACTCTTCTTCTTAGTCCTTAAAAAGGTAGTCCACAATTGGCCGCAGCGCCATGAACAAATTGTAGTATGTCTTCTCAGTTGGATGTATCGAGTCGAAGAACACGTACTTGGACGCATCATTGCATACCCACGACCTGGAGTTGCACAAAAATGCAGCCTCCAAGTAACCCGTTCCACAGCATCCGCTAGTCACCTTTTCAAACCCTATAATAACAACAACAATCATATCAAATCAGACACAAGTATGAAGCCTCAATTGCCATTAGAGACTGGTTTGAGCCACAATAATCAAACACTTAAGGTTGCTCGATAGCGTATAAAGGATGAAATAAGTAAAAACAAAAAAGCACAAGCAGTAGTAGTAGTGATCTAGCGGTTATAATCATAATAAAAATAATTTCCGGAGCCAAAAAAAAATGACTATTAAACATATGTTAATTGTGTAACACAAATATTGGCTTACCAAATCTTTCATGTTGTTGGATCATGGCATTCACTGGAGTGTAAATGTCAGCATATGCCAGCTTAACCCCGTGAGCCGCAGCCTCCACGCCCACTTTGGTCAGCTCGGTCGCAAGAAGCTTGTTGTAGCTTCGAGCTATGGCGGAGTATGAGTCAACGCAGCCGCGATGGAGCGGGCTGGATCTCGAGTAAAGGGTGATCACTATAGGCAAGCATCCTATAGGAGGGAGTCCCCCTAGACAGATTTTCTTTGCACCTTCAATCATTAGACCCTGAAATCAATCATCCAACCTAAATCATTGATCATCCTCCACATTTTTAAACCTGGAATAATGTGAGTCCATTTCGGCATTGAATGTCCCAACCACAAATCCAGCTTGGTTTTGCTAGATTGTAAAAGAAACGACGCTGCAACGAAATGTGGGATACCTGAGTGAATTGGTGGACATAATTTACAATTAACTTTTCGAACTCTGAGATGGTGTAGCTCCTTCGTCGGACTGGAAGAGTAATGTAGTTGACGACGAAGTCGTTAGTCCCAGCACTGACTACATACACAGCCTTGCTGACCAGCTCATCGGTTTGCTTCTTCCCGATCTTCTTTGCAAGTCTTGCTTTGTATTGTCTGAAGTAGCCTAGTTGCTCTGGCAGCGGTATTGATCTCTGCATTTAGTTAGATCGTATTTAGATACTTTTGGTCAAATTAAATTAAACTGAAATGAACTGAACCGAACTGAATGGAACAAAAGAAACAAGGCAAGCTAGATACACTGATTTGTGGAGTGAGGGGATCGAATCCGCTCCCAGCGGAGGCGAAGCTGACACCGGTCATCAAGTCATCCAAGCTGAGCTTTGGGTCCAAGTAGGGTGGAATGAAGTCCTTGACACCTGCATAAGATGCTGCAAACAACCAAATATAAAAAAAGCAAGGGACTAATGCATTCCAATATTCTACAGTGACTAAAATTTGTGTTACATGATTAATTAATTACCAATGAAGTCTGTGACTAGTCGGCCATCGGAGAAGCGGCCAGTGGGCTTGTGGTTAGGCAGGTCCTGGCCGTAAGGTGCAAAATCACTCCTGAAAGCTGTTCCAATGAAGTTGTTGTTCCCTGGATCGACCGTCGAGTCCCCAAACACGAATACAGCCGGGACTGCCGGTTTCCTCCTCCCCACAGCTTCAACTTTGCTCGTTGAAATGATCACAGAAATACCCATGAGGATAATCATCAATCTGATGCAACACATTGTCGGCCAAAACCTCATTATCTGCTCAAAATGTGGTCTGACGAGATCAGTTCATAAATGGCTCTCCCCTCTATTTATAATCTTATAACATTTATTGAGTAAGGACATACATGAATGAAGAGGGAAAATGTAATGACTGCTTTAATCAGTAAAGAAAAATGAGGTCTTTTTTTTAAATAATTAAATTAATACCTGAAAATACTAAGGGCAGGTAAATGGTGATTAAAGTTGGTGACCAGATGGAAGTGTGTATATTAGTGACCTTAAATGACTAGGTGGTTATGTCTTGAGTGTCATTTTGAGATTCGTAGTTGCATTTTTTGTAGGGTGCAGTTTGGAAACCAAATTAGGCTCTCTTGTTGTCTTAACTGTTTTCAACCACCAAAGACCAAAACCAAACAAGCTCCAAGCATTTCAACATTTGAGAGGCTTGTGTTTTTGTAAAATCTCAACTTTTTTCCTTAGTCTTTAGGTCTATGTTGAGGGGGGAAACAAGTAAAAAAATGTCACACATGTATTAGTTTATATATAACTATAAAATTGTGTCTAGCAGTCATAGTCTTGTTTAAAAGATCAAGAGATCGATTGTTCGAATCCACTGCATACATCCCTTGTGAACTATCAAAATTCAATACTTATCTAATTTTTTTAAGATTGGAATGACTTAATAATGACAGAAGAAAAATGAGACAAATTGAATCTATAATGAGTTTTTTTTTTTGATGGGGAATCTATAATGAGTTGGATCCTCACAGTTTTACACACATTTAGACTTGGCACTGACATCAAGTGAAATATGAAATGGGTCCTTTCAACTTTGACATGTGGTTTTGGACAGACCCATTTTTGTATGTCAATGTCCAAATAATTGAGAGGGGCCAAAAAAATTGGGGCAAGCAATATGAAAGGGAAGAAATTCTCCCAACTGTCAAATCTAAGCATTTTGTGGCTTCCAGCGGAGCTACTCCCTCTCTGTCCCTCAATATTTGTTCACTTTTCTTGTTGGGCGTCCCCTAATATTTGTTCACTTTCCTTTTATATACATAACTCAATAATCAAATCAATCATCTCTTTCCTACCAAAAAAATTATTTTTATTAAAAAAAGTGTACTTTCCTACACTTTCCCTCTCTCATTATCATTTATTTACTATACGGGACCCACCTCCACATACACTCTCCTCCACTTTTTCTCTCTCATTGTCCTTTATTTACTTTTCTTAATTTCCGTGCCCATTATCCTTTTGGACAAACAAAATGGGACGGATGTAGTATTAAATATCCATCTTGTAATTAAGTGGGGCAACTGAAAGAGGAACCACTGACCCATCTTGGAATTAAAGCTCCACAACTGTATCCAACTTATTATGCAACAAACAAATTTGGGTCATGTTTGCTGGCTTTTCAAAGTGGCACGTACTGAAAGCTGCTATTGCTATATCAGTTTTCAAAGAAAGAGCAGCATCTGATTCTGATCATTACATGACATTTAACATCACAGACTTAGAACATATGGTAATGTATGATTTTTATTGTCTTTCATTGAAGACGGGGAAATTCGGGCGAGGGGAAGGGGCTTGTGAAAGGGAGTGCTTTATCCGGTTGCCGCTAAAGAATTGTCAATTGGGTATAGCGATCTTCTTTGCTTCTTTAGCTGATAGAAACATTGTACTATCAGTCACGGTGGCAGAGGCCGAACTTATATGAAGGTCGGATAATTAAGTGGACTAATGGGTAATTTTACCAGCTTTCTCTTGTTCTCGCTTCTTAGCAGCTTCTGCTCTTTGCTGGCGGATGAGGGCCAGCCGGTCTACAACAATGAAAGAAAGAGCAAGTCTTAGAAATCTTAACGCGATAACCCGGACCACATTGTAAACTGTAAAGATTGAGTTGGCTATCTGAAGAATTCGGGTAGGAAAGCCGAGACATTATAATGGGGTAGTATTGGTAATAATCTAATATTAAAGATCATTCGCAAGAAGGCAATTTCTTGCAGGGAAGTATGATGAATATGCAATGCTGACTAACCTAAGTCTTTCTTGGCTTGCTCCGTCTTTCCCTGCTCCTGAAGCCTCATGAGACGCTCACGAGATTTTTGTTTCTCTAGTTCCTCTCTAAAAACATCAAGAACAACAACTATCAGATGGCTTATAGAAAACAAACCTAGCATTTACGCAACACTAGTAGATACATGATTGCTGGAGTAACAGGCAGTCTGAATTTTAATACAAGAGCCATTATAAACCATATATCTTCCTTCACAAAAAATGAAATTATAACTGAGAGACCTCTGATGATTTTAATTCATTGTGTGATTCGAAGGGACTGGAATATCTACCTCTCTCGCCTTGAGAGTTCAGTTGTCTTTCCAACCTGAATAACGAAAGGGACAATACTAAATCACAATTCCACATTAAACTCCAAAAACCATGACAAAGCACTTGCTCAACTTACATCAACATCCTTAGCTTTCAAGGCCTTTGCTTTAAACAAATTAGGATTTTCTATCTCGATAATACCCTCAGTTCCTTTACGTTTCTGAAACACATACACCCATTCGAAACAGACCAACTAATCTCCATCAAACATGAAAATGAAAATAAATAACGGCAAACTTTAACCAGATTAAATTACTAACTTCCGTCTCTTCTTTGATCTCATCTCCATATTCCTCCTGGTCTTCTTCCTCAACATTTACAACTGCTTCGGCCTAATGTCCCCAAAAAAAAAAAATCATCAACTCGTAAAAAATCTCCATGATGCTAAATTCACAAAGTCAAAATGAGAAAGAGCTGAGACCTCCTAACCTGTCGAAAAGTTCGTGGACGAGCGAAGTGGCCAGAAACTGCAAAATTATGATAAATGTCACAGCTTGTAAACTTATCCAATCAAAACAGAAAATAAAAGTGAGAAATCGTAAAGAAAAATATCTGAGCAATACGCATTTCTTCAGGAGTGGAGAATTGGCGGCGGCCGGTGGGTTTACCCTTGAACTTCCCTCTACCCATCTTCGCCTCTCAACAAACACCAAACCAGCTGCTGAAAGTGTCGAAAAGGTTAAAAAGCCGGCGTCGTTCTTCTCCTCTTCAGATTCATTTCGATGGAATTATAGAATCGGAAACCCTATCGGATCACTTCCGAATCAGATGCCGCAAACCATTAGCGAAGAAAGAATCGAAGCACGACCAGAGCCACTGAGTTGATGCGCATTGTCGACGTGTCATCATCTCCGATTCTAAATGTGAGTCCAGTTGGCCACTGAAACACAAAAAAAAGGGGGTAATATTGGGGCTAAATTTTTTTGTTTGTTTTGATTAAATATTGGGGCTGAATTAACATCTCTTTCCGAGTAATGGTATAAATTATCAAGATTTTTAATCAAGAAAGCATAGTAATGACAACATTTTATTTTATGAAAATACTCTTATTACGTTATTAATTACTATTAATTAAAATTTTGTCTAATATCATGAGATCTATGACCTAAAAGCTCGTAAGCACGGACACCCTATTTTTTGGTGACTTGCCGTATCGGACACTTGTACACGGTTGGATCGGCCGACACTTGTAATTAAACCACCAATCGGCCGATACGGCTTAATTATGAATCTTTTATGCATTCTTGTGACTTTAATGTTTGAATATTTATTTTTAATTTCAAAGGAATTGCACATGCTTAATTATAATTATATTTTTATATAATTTATATGGTCGTGTCCTGCCGTGTACACTTCTTATACATTTGGAGTTTGGCATTTCCACGTGTCTTGTCGTGTCCGTGCTACATAGCTAAAAGGTTCTAAATTCTCATGAGATTTGTGTTTCTCACTTGATCTCAACCCTTTAAACTTTTTATGAATATTTTTTTTAGAATATTGTAATTAAACAAATAATTGTATTTCAATAACAATCGTGATTGCTGAATAAGTCAGTGTTATCGTATATGTAAACTTTAACTCTAAACTCTTCTCAAACTAATCCAACATATGCTCGGTACTGGACCAGCATTTTCAGCCTCGAGTAGCTTTACCTGAACCATTGACATTTCTACGTCTTTCACTGCAGTGTCATTTGATTTGCTGGCAAGAACAAGTTTATTGTTCAAATCCACTACAGCTTTCTTGGCCATCCTCCAGCTTCTTGACTGCCTGATTTTTCGTAGCATAGGCATCTTGTAGCTGTTCCTTTAAAATTTCTTAGCTCTTTTTCAGCTAGGTGAAGTAGCATCTCCTTGGCTACTAAATTTTCCTCTACTTTCGTGGCCTCAGGCAGCGACTGTCGACGGATGCTGTAAAGCACGTCGGAGATGGCGATCGAAGCGCCGTGGTATTGGGCTATGAAGCCTGATAATCAAAAGCCCATATGTCTTTAGTGGCGGCTAGGGTTTCAGCTGTGCAACACGGCTAGGGTTTCGTTAGGGTTTCATTCTTGCCCTATATAAACCTGATCTGAGTATTGTAATTGTATCCATCATCATAGTGAAAATCCCCTGGCTTGGTAGTGCCCCCAGACGTAGTCACATTCGGTGGAGAACTGGGTATCAAATTCCTTGTGTTCTTTGTCGTTGTTTTCTTTCATTACTGCTTTAGATCCTAACAACTGGTATCAAGAGCCGAGGTTCTAGCAGTCGCAATGGGAGATGTAAGACAACCTGTGGAGAAATTCGACGGATCGGATTTCGGATTATGGAAGATGCAAATCGAAGACTACCTATACGGTAAGGATTTACATCAGCCCCTAGATGAAAAGCAGAAGGACATGAAGGATGAAGAATGGAAGCTGTTGGACAGTAAGGCGATGAGCGCGGTTCGTTTGTCGTTGTCCAGAGATGTAGCATATCACACGATCAAGGCCATGACGACGAAGGAGATGATGGACACGTTGTCGACACTATATGAGAAACCATTCGCGGCGAACAAGGTTCACCTGATGCGGCGGCTTTTCAATCTCAGGATGGCAGAGGGTGCGGGGTGGCTAAACACTTGAGCGAGTTTAATATGATAATCGCGCAGCTGAGTTCGGTTAATATCAAATTCGATGATGAGGTACAAGCCCTAATTTTATTATCTTCCTTGCCAGAGAGTTGGAGCGGGACGGTTACAGCAGTAAGTGCGACAACAGGAAAGGAGAAACTTAAGCTTGATGAAGTTAGAGACTTGGTAGTGAGTGAAGCAACTCGCAGGAAGGAGTCAGAGTCTACTTCAAGATTAGCTTTGAAGGTTGGATGCAGAGGCAGGTCAAAGTTCAGAGGGAACGAGGGACCTGTGAAAGATAAGAGCAAAGTCAAGTGCTGGAATTGTGATAGGTTCGGCCATTACAAGAGTGAGTGTAAGGAACCGTCACGGGATATGTTAGGGAGTGCAACCACAGAAGATATTGCAGATGCATTGATCTTGAGAGTCAAAGATCCAGTAGAGGCTTGGGTGTTGGATTCTGGAGCTTCATTTCATTCGTGCAGTAGTGGCGGCCTAATGGAAAATTACATCTCTGAAGATTTCGGGAAGATGTATCTTGGTGATGCTGAACCTTTAGAAGTTGTGGGGAAAGGAGATGTTAGAATCAAAACACCAGATGGATCTATACTGCAGTTGCGTGGAGTAAGGCACATTCCTGCGTTGAAGAAGAATTTGCTATCAGTTGGGCAGTTAGATAAAGATGGTTATGTTGTAATCTTCAGCTGCAGGAACTGGAAGATAGCAAAGGGAGCTAGGGTGATAGCTCAAGGAAAGAAGGAAGGAACGTTGTACATGGTGAGGAATGTTCGGAATGGCATCGCTGGTTCAGGTGGGAGCAGTAATGCGGATTTGTGGCACTGTAGTTGTGGTCACATGAATCGGAGAGTTTCGCAGGGTAGCAAAACTTGAAGAGAACGAAGTTGAAGCTATGCATTGCTTCGACGGGGCTCAAGACGTGAGCTGAAGGCTTGACACTACCAAACGTTCATAGGTTGATGAATGTGGAGATGACGACGATTATGATTGGAATCAGGCTCCAGGTGGGAGATTGTTGGGCTATGAAGCCTGATAACCAAAAGCCCATATGTCTTTAGTGGCGGCTAGGGTTTCAGCTGTGCAACACGACTAGGGTTTCGTTAGGGTTTCATTCTTGCCCTATATAAACCTGGTCTGAGTATTGTAATTGTATCCATCATCATAGTGAAAATCTCCTGGCTTGGTAGTGCCCCAGACGTAGTCACATTCGGTGGAGAACTGGGTATCAAATTCCTTGTGTTCTTTGTCGTTGTTTTCTTTCATTACTGCTTTAGATCCTAACACGTGGATCGGATGAGAGCGATCGGAGAAGAGAAAGAATTGGGGAAGAATTGTGAAACTGTTCATTCACCATGAAAATCCGTTATAACGAATTTTGAATTTGCAGAGTATTACAATCAAGTCCTTAGATTTCACACGATTACAAAACTCTAAACAGAAGAATACAATTGCACCCCTATTGTTACTCAATTTGACATCAAGTAACGAATTGTTAATTAAACTGGAATCAAATTAGGGCACACATTGGAGCTTCGATTCCTCATCTCAATCCGAACTCAACCGGCTTCAATCCGCTTGTCTCTGGTGATGCCATCAACCTCAATACCCCCTCGCAAGCTCAACGTGTGAAGAAAATTGGAAACGTTGAGCTTGGAGCATAGATGTATGAGAACTTCACCCGGGAGAGGCTTAGTGAATAAATCAGCGATCTGACGGGACGTAAACAGGCGATAGGAAACCAGAAGAAATGTGTTGGCGAATCACGTGACAGTCCAGTTCGATATGTTTCGTGCATTCGTGAAACACTGGGTTTCTAGCAATGTGAAGAGTTGCATTATTATCACAGTGCAGAGCAATGGGCAAGGAAACTGTGACTTGGAAATCCTTCAATAGTCTGGTAAGCTATACTAGCTCATAGGAGACTTGAGCCATAGCTCGATATTCGGCCTCTGCTGATGACCTGCTAACCACTGTTTGCTTCTTGGTTTTCCAAGAAATAAGACAATATCCAAGGAGCACACTATAGCTTGTAATTGATCGCCGAGTAATGGGACAAGCCCCCCAATCAGCGTCACAGTAAGCTTTCAGAGACAGTTGCTGATTGGCTGAGTAGAACAGACCCTGAGCAGGAGCTGACTTAAGGTACTTAAGCATTTTATGAGCAGCCTTCAAATGATCTTCTCTTGGTTCATGCATAAACTGACTTAATATGTGTAATGAATAAGCTAAGTCTGGCCTTGTGACTGTGAGATATATTAACTTACCCACAAGTCTTATATACTTCGTAGGATCAGCAAGAACTGAAGATGTAGACTACGATAACTTGTGCTTAGTATCCATCGGTAAAGATGATGGCTTGCAGCCAAGAAGACCAGCATCCTTTATCAACTCAAGGGCGTACTTGCGCTGATTGATGAAAGTGCCAGAATTTGATCTAGCCACTTCAAGACCAAGGAAAAATGTCAAGGTACCCAAGTCCTTAATCTTGAATTTTGAATCAATGAACTGCTTGACTGTATCAATAAGCCTTTGTGATGTCCTGTGATTATGATGTCATCTACGTAGATTAATAGAGCAATATAGTCATGTCCCTTATGTAGAGTGAATACCGAGTAATCATTTAGGCTTGATTGAAAACCATAGTTGATGAGTGCCCGACACGCGTATTTTTAACCCTTTATAGTTGTCAAAGTATGAGTTTTGGGGGTCAAATTGCAGTCAAACAAAATTTATAAACCTTGGTAAGCCAAGGGTCGATCCTAAGAGCAGTGCGTGTGAATACTAGCAAACGGTGTGACCTATTTAGCTATTCCGAATTAACAAGTGTAAAACAGTTTTGTTGTCACGAAAATTGCAGAAATTAAATAGTGCAGAAATTAAATGGTTGTGTTTAAATCAGAGAAAGAATCTCAGAATCCGTACTTCACCCGTGCTAACCCCACTAATCATGCAATCATTCTACGTTGATTTTTCATGCTATCGAATATGGAATATAACCGAAATAACACTAGACAAGCCGCCCATCCACGGATCATTGTCTAGATTAATCTCAATCGTTGAACGCCGCTGACGGGAGCGTCGGTTGCACTGTCGTTAGGGTGCAATGCGTCTCGTACAAATAAATTTATAATGTCCACTACTCGCGACTTAACTACTGGGTAGTAAGGGTAAGTAGGGGTCGAACCCAAGGGAATTAGGGGGATAGATTGTTCGTTACGGCTTACACGGTGCGTGATTTTAGGTCGAGTGTGGACTTACTACTAATTACTAAACTACTGTTTTTGGGTTTTTTGGGTTTTTTGTGCGGAAAGTAAATACAGAAAATAAATACTGAAATTAAATACAGAAAATAAAGGAGTTGAGGGTTAGAAGACTTACAGTGGGTGATGCGTGATTGTTGATTCCTCCGGTATGTGAGTGGTTGGTGGTTGTGTTTGATTGAGCAGTTATACTAGGAAATTAAATACAGGGGGTGTTTGCAATTGAAAGAGCGTATTCGGTTTCAGGTATTCTTGTATTATCACATGTTTATTAGTTTAGTAAATTTTCTAAGTATTCAAACGATGAATCGAGGCTAGCGATAGCTCAAGACTTGCAACATCGGCTAAATCACACTTGTTCTATTTAGACTAGCGCCAGTACCAGTTAGGTACGCTAGTCTATGTGCATCCACCTGCTCTCCTGTTACGGTTTCCCATAATGGTTTTTTAAATATAGTCGACCTCTTTCAGATAGCTTTGTCTGTTACGACCTCCCCTATCCGGGTGTGATCACGAATATCTTAAGGAAGAACTTACGAAGTTGGACCCCTAATGGTCACATTCCCAAAATCGTTCACTCTACCTTAGAGACATTCTGACTTTTATATGGCACATAGAACAAGTATTGAATACTAAGAAAATAAACTAAGCTAATTAAACATTAAATAATACAAGATTATACCTTCCGCCGAATGAGGAGTTTAGCCTCGCCTGTCCATGGAGGAGGGCGCCTAGCCAAATATCGTAACTTTATTGATCCAACCCAACTTACAAAATATTACAAAATGTAGAGAGATAAGTGATTGTGTATGAAATGGTTTTTTGGATGATAAAATGAGGAGGGGTGAGCCTCCTTTTATAGGAGAAATGGGAGGAAATGGAGGGCTAGGATTGATTTGATCCAAGGGTGGAGGATGAGGCATGGAGGAGCCAAGGAGGCGCCGCCACTTGGCGGTGGTGGAGTGGTGGAGCTCAGCCGCCGGTAGGAGGTGGTGGTGGAGGAGCAAATGGTGGTGGAAGCCACCTTCCAAGCAAGTCATCAAGTCATCCAAGGAGGAGAGAGGAAGAACATGTGGTGGAGGAGCCACCACATGGCGGCGGCTCATTGGGCGGAGGAGAGCCGGTCATCCATGGAGGAGGAGAGAGGAGCCGCCGGTGGTGGGTGGTGGTTTTGGGGTGGTTTTCCTCTTTGGCCACCTCTTCTCCAAGTCACAAGTCATCTTGCCCATATGTGAGTTTTGTACAGTTTTGCAC
The DNA here is from genome assembly GCA_033675215.1 of Rhodiola kirilowii. NCBI lineage: Eukaryota > Viridiplantae > Streptophyta > Magnoliopsida > Saxifragales > Crassulaceae > Rhodiola > Rhodiola kirilowii. The sequence continues at coordinate 10,831,359 of CM066201.1, forward strand.
TGTCTTTTCACAAAACAGTCAGTGTAATTTGGCACTGGGTTGACTTGATTCCATCTCTGCACAATTTGTGATGAGTGATTCATCGTCAGGATCCTTGATATTTCTTCAGTCGGCATATGATCTTGACCTTGAATCGACTCCTTATATCTTTTCTGTGCTAAAAGCCTCTCCTTAACGTGTTTTCACTTTAATCTCTAAAATGCCCTGTGGAAATATATCGGGACTAACAAGTGGATGTTAGACAGACAAACAGTCTAACTTGGGGGGTTTATCTGTGTTTTTGATTCGTATAATTGTGGTCCATCAGCCGCCCATCCACGGATTATCAACGATTTCGATTTATTAAATTAAAGGTTTTCCTATTAGTTCATGGAAACATGACCTAACATCAATTTCATGCAATCCGGTTAATCCCTAGGGCCCATCCACCTTTCGACATATAACCTAAATACGTTCTATCAATGCAAACATACCCTTTGATGTAAATACATGCATAGAACGATAATATTAAGCACACAATGAAATTGAATAATCGAATCGCATAAACAAAAACTTTAATTGATCACATGAAGAGTTAGGGTTACATAGCACGGGATCCGTAGGATCCCGGAATAAGAGGACTACTCACTATTCATGGTGATTAAACCAAAAATAGTGTATATTGAAAGGAAGAAACGAGTAAACCGTAAAGACGCGGTGAAGCTCGATGATCCTCACGCTGAAAGCTCTGTCTTCTCTCCCAAGTTAGGGTTTCTTTTCCAAAATAACAACACACAATCTAATCTGGTTATGTTTCCTTTTATAAGCTTTGAAATGGCCAAGGAAAGCCCAAAACAATTTTTGGAAATTTCCCGAGATTACTGTTCACGACGGTTGAGCCGGCCGGCTGAGAATTTGGCCTGAAGTTGAGCCGACCGGTTGAGCTTGCTCCGGAGGACCTAAACTTTCTAAGGTTTTGAGCCGGCCGGCTGAAAAATTGGCTTTGGGTTAAGCTGGCCGGCTGAGATGAGCTTCATGGGACTCCAACTCTCGGACCCTTTGAGCCGTCCGGTTGAGATGTGTGCACGAATTTGAGCCGGCCGATTCGGATCCTCAGAGCCTCTTACCATCCGAATCTGATCTTGATGTAAACTACAAAGTTGTAGGGAATTGAATTAGCTTTCCAACAAGCTTTGAATCAACCCATTTGGACACCAAACGCGATCTGTACGTGCAAAACAAGTCGAAGAGGTCAATCTGTCTAGTTTTGTCCTGTTTTTGCCCAAATCTGCACCAATTGCTTTGCTTTGCTTCTGATCAATCCAAAAGTATTAGATATGTGATATATGACCTGAAACACTAGAAAAGATATCAAATGACAATAAAATGTCGGGAAAACAAACATAATCCATCATCGAATGAAGTGAATAATAGGTCAAGAATTCGACCGATCAAAACACTCCAAACTTAGGATTTGTTCGTCCCGAACAAACATTAAGCTCAAGGCAATAAACTACAGAATAGTTACCCACTCAAGTGTCATGTGATCAATTCTAACTAAAACAAAAAATAAAAAGATAACTCACTGTCGTAGAGGACACGAATGCATTTAGCATATGCATCAAGCCTTTAAACCCCTAGACTGCCCTAGTAGGACGAGTATAGTCTCGTGAAGGTTTTCAGGAATGGGACTACCTACAAATCCCCTATACAACTAACTAACGTGTATGCATGAAATGATGCTTAACGAGTCACAGTAAAGTCATGTCATACCTTGGATTCATCGTGTTACCTCAATTTCAAGTCAAACATATTCATCAAAGTTTTCAGACAATCATAGATTAAACGAGTTATGCATTCAAACGGTCAGTACACACGACTAACAAGTGCCTCATTACAAGTTCTAAATAGTTATATCGCAACGGGATAAGAACATGAAAAGTTGCACAAAACATGCTCGCCATTCACCTATGCTATCTAGGGATAGTCCACGGCCTCTTGGCGCAAAGCTCATTCTCAATTGCCAAGGACTAGGCAATGACCCGTAAGAGAAGAGGAGCCTGGCTTAAGGATTTTCTGAAAAATAGTACGAAAATTTGCATCAAAATTTCAGTGCAAGCACGAGGATTGTCCCTTAGTTTTTAGTACATGAATACGCAAGATAAGTCATGATTTGCACGCAATGAGAAGATGGAATTACACTACATCAAGCCGAAGGGGGCAGAAATTGTTTCAAGAGTGTTTTCCATACACAAGGGGCGACTTTTCTCACCAGGTCCTTGGTATTTTTCTACTCTCGCAGAACAACAAAATTTTTTTCTCGATCTAACTGGTTTTCTTTCAAAAACAACTATGCTTGGGGCCAATTTTTCACCCACCTTCCAAAATTAAGAACTTTGTTTTTGAGGGTAAAACTTGAAGGCCAATTGTCTAACTCCACACTTAAAGCTTGACATAGTGTATGAATAAAGGCGGGTGCATGCAAATCACGACGAATGTAGAGAAACACATACTAGTACTGAGGTCACCTAGAAAAAGAGATGCACTTTAAGTGTTTTTTTTGAAATTTTTGAACCGGTGCCTACTAATATCAAGTCTAAACCATGCTTCAAGAAATACGTAAAACATGTTATAGGCAAAGGTTAGCAATGATACTGACTCAAGAGAATACACACACGAATGAAGCTATTTCAAGTCCTAGACTTCGAATCCAAAAGAATGACAATTAATCAAGGAGTATCATAGAAAACGAGGATTTCAATCGCATTACATAGACAGTTGAGCATATGCAAGAGTGAATGTGTGACATGCGATGAATGTATATGTGACTATGTGCTACCCACTCCACACTTAAAAATGAGCTTAGTCCCTCAGCGAAGAAATAAAAGATAAGAAAAAGCACATAGGAACTTCCCTCGTGCGTGAAAATTCGATATCCATGGAGATTAAGCGATGCTCGGGGAATGGAACACGACTTGTGAACTGGTAAAGATATATAGATGAAAACACAGAGCTTCACAAGTATAGGTTAGCATCAAAAATCATGGAGGGGCTGGTGCACTCCACACTTAGAACCTTGAAATGTCCACACACAATGCAAATGAAAAATGAAACTAACTTATACTTACAGTGCGGGTTACTCCCCAAAGAGACCTAGTTTAACGTCTTGGTGAGACATAGCAAAGGTGATAGAACTAGGAGCATTCTCGGGAAGTCCCTTGCTGAGATCCCTTCCCGAGAAGTAGGTTGTCGTCAATCCCGTCAAGAGGTGCAAGATGCTTCAGAACGTGATAGTGTTTGAGGCGTTGCCCGTTGACTACCATTGATTTGCCTCCTTCGACACTAAGCTCCACATGCCCGTCCGGATGTACTCGTTCCACTGTATAAGGGCCACTCCATTTAGTGCACAGCTTCCCAGGAAATAATCTGAGGCGGGAGTTGTATAGAAGAACTCGCTCGCCTTTGTTGAACTCTCGGCGCACTATCCTCTTGTCATGCCACTTCTTTGTTCTCTCCTTATAAATCCGAGCGTTCTCATATGAATCTAGTCTGATTTCGTCAAGCTCGTGGAGCTATAAGAAATGCTTCTCTCTGGCTGCCTTCATGTCCATGTTCAGCTCTCTAATAGCCCATAAAGCCTTGTACTCGAGTTCGACCGGCAAGTGGCAGGTTTTTCCGTAGACAAGTCTGAACGGACTCATACCGATAGGTGTTTTGTATGCAGTCATGTATGCCCACAGCGCGTCATCTAGCTTGGACGCCCAGTCTTTCCTGTGGCTCGAGACTGTCTTTCCCAGAATGCTCTTGATCTCTCTGTTAGAGATCTCTACCTGTCCACTGGTCTGAGGATGATAGGGAGTGCCAATTTTATGATAAACTCCATACTTTTCAGCAACGTCTCAAAGTTTCTTTCTTTGAAATGAGATCCGCCATCGCTGATGACTGTTCTGGGCACTCCGAACCGAGGGAAAATCACCTTCTGAAACATTTTGATGACAACCTTGGCGTCGCAAGTAGGAGTAGCAACTGCTTCAACCCACTTAGAAACGTAGTCGACTGCTACCAAGATATACTAATTTCCGTAGGAAGGTGGGAATGGTCCCATGAAGTCAATCCCCCATACATCGAAGAGGTCCACTGCGAGAATGCTCTGCTAAGGCATCTCTTGCTGCTTAGAAATATTTCCAGTCCGCTGGCACTGATCACAGGCTTTGACGAATTCGTGTGCATCTTTAAACAACGAGGGCCAAAAGAAACTGGACTGTAGAACCTTTGTGGCTGTTTTCGAACCAGCCCACGTCCACCGTATTGTGAAGAGTGGCAGCTTTCCAGAATATACGGGATCTGATCCTCGTCGACAAAAGTCCTGTAGAGGCCGTCAGCACATAATCGATATAAGAAAGGGTCATCCTAGAAGTACCTTTTCACATCGGAAAGAAATTTCCTCTTCTGGTTGTGCGAGAGGTCGGGAGGGAGGATTCCACAGGCCAAGAAATTAACGAAATCTGCGTACCACGGGACGTTATCCACATCAATGTGCATCAGTTGTTCGCCTGCTACAGAATCAGTCATCGGGAGTGTGTCCGCTTCGCGGTCGAGCTCTCGAAGTTCGAGGCGTGACAGGTGATCTGCAACCAGATTTTCTGCTCCCTTCTTGTCTCTAATGTCAATGTCGAATTCCTGGAGGAGGAGGACCCATCGGATGAGACAAGGCTTGGAGTCCTTCTTTGACAGCAAATATTTGATTGCAGCGTGATCGGTGTACACTATGGTCTTCGAACCAATTAAATACTGCCTGAACTTCTCGAAAGCATAGACGATGGCCAGCATTTCTTTCTCAGTTGTAGTGTAATTGACTGCTGCTCCGGCGAGGACCTTGCTGGCGTAGTAAACTATGTGCAGCTTCTTGTCGATGCGCTGCCCCAAGACTGCTCCTACTGCAAAGTCACTTGCATCACACATTAGTTCAAATGGCAGCTCCCAATCGGTAGGTTGCACTATCGGAGCGGAAGTGAGAGCAGTTTTCAGATTATTGAAAGCAATCAAACATGAATCGGAAAAATTAAACTCAGCTTCCTGGCAAAGTAGATCAGTGAGAGGCTTTGCTGTCTTCGAGAAATCCTTGATAAATCGCCTGTAAAATCCAGCGTGCCCAAGAAAGCTCCTGATCCCTTTCACATCTTTTGGTGGGGGCAGCTTTTCAATCAACTCTACCTTTGCGTGATCAACCTCGATGCCTCTGTGAGAGACCATGTGTCCAAGCACTATACATTCCTGCACCATAAAGTGACACTTCTCCTAGTTTAAAACCAGGTTAGTATCAACACAACGACGAAGAACATCAGTAAGGTTAGAGAGACACGAATCAAACGAGGAACCATACACCAAAAAATCATCCATGAATACTGATGAGTCGTATTTATACGACTCGTCGAGTCAATTAATCCCATATATTTCGACACTTTATAATGCGAACAATTACTTTTTAGTATGGTTTTGCATTTCAGGTGATTCGGAAGCACTTGGAGGAAACGCGCATAAAAGATGGCATTTAAGGCCAAAAAGCGCAGAATTGATCGCAGACCTTTGTGGAGTATTTTGGACATACAGATCTCATATGATGTCCGATTTGGTTGATTCAAAGCTTGGTGCAAAGCTAACTCAAAGGGCTACAACTCTTAAGTTTAAGCCAAGACCAAAATCGGAAGTTAAGACCTCGAAAAATGCCAAACTCAGTCCCAACCGGTCATGTGAAAAGTCCCAGCCGGCCGGTTAAGAAATGTGCCTCAAACGTCCAATTTCTCTGAGCTTTTTAACCGGCCAGCTCAAGCCAAAATCTGTCCCAACCGGCCATGTGAAGCTCCCAACCGGCCGGTTAAGAAAAGTGCCCCAAACGTCCAATTTTTCTGAGCTTTCTAACCGGCCATCTCAAGCCAAAAAATCAGATTTCCCATTTTGCAAAGTGAACCAAAAGACATCCTCTTCCCATGTTCTTCCACCCAAAAGCTTTCACATATTTATTGATCAATTCCCACATTCTTCCATGATCCCTATTATCCCTCCACCCACATCACACCTTTGAACTTGTTTACACATGGTAAACAACACTTGTGTTTTTGGAGAAGATAGAAACACACGGTTGGAGGTAGATAAAAGAAGAAGAGGGAATATGCATACACATTGAAAAAAGTGAAAGACATGTGCATACACAAGTGGAGATATGACAACACATGCTTTGGTGAGGAACACATGCATGTGTTCTTGAATATGCATACTTGAAGAGGATGAGCAACACACGTTTGAGGGGAGACACATGGTGGAAATAAACAAAGGATATTCAACACACAATCGTGTGTTCCTTGGAGAAGATGACAAAGCTTAAGAGGTAAACAAAAGAAAGACAAAAGCAAAGGAAGAAGAAAGAGGACACCACATGTGTTTTGGAAAAGGGAAAGGAATATATGTTTTATTGGAGATGAGGAGTACACGTTGGAAAGGTAAATGGATGCACACATGTGTTCCTTGGGAGAAGAAGACAAGCTTAGAAGATAAACAAAAGAAGAAAAGAAGAAGTAAAGAAATGAGAAGTGTTGTCACTTTCATGGACTTTAAGAAGACAAGGGAAGACACAATTGATTATCCAAGATTGGAGTGGAGAGCTCCTCTCTCTTCTCCACACAATTCATCACACGGAATTCATCATCAACAACACATACAACACTTCTCCCTCTAGTCTTCTTCTCCTTACTTTCAAGCATTTTATTTAGTTTCATGTATTGCTATTGTATTCCCTTCATGAATACTAGTAGCTAAACTTTCATAATTCGGTTTTGGGTTCCCTAATGTTGTAGTAAGGCTTTGAGACCTTGATCTTAATGCTTCTTTGTGTTCACTAGTTCTTGTGCCATTATTGGTTGAACAACGAGGCTATGTGGAGGCTTGAAATGGCAAGACTAGCCGAGAAGTTCAATCCAGATTAGACAACGAAATCAAGTGGATGCTTGAAATGGCAAAGCTTGGTCTATTGGTCTAGTCCTTCTATTAACTGTTTGGTCGATAATAAATCATGACACCAAGCGGTTGCACTAAGGCTAATACATCTTGGAATGGAGTATTAGTCTTGCTAGAACTAGAATCTATGTCTTGAAAAGGACTAGACGGTGTGGCAAGTCAAGTGCTTGGAATGGCCTTGATACATCTTTGAACACGTAGAATGATCATTAGAGGTCAATGATGAGTTGAGCCACAACAAAGGCCCCTAGACCGAATCCCATTCTCCTGATCACCATCACCTTGAAATTTACTTGCACTTGTACTTATATTCAACAACAAAAACCTTTTCAAAACCCCCAACTTGCATTTACTTTCTTTACTGTTTTCTTAGAACAACAAGTAACCATTACAACTCCTCTGTGTTCGACCCCTACTTACCGCTCTACTAATCCAATAGCGAGCCACGAGTAGTGGAAATTATAAATGTTTTTGCACAGGCACGACGACGGCCTGTCAAATACTTCCATGGTGTGTTCCAAAAAATCTGAAAATATGGCCATCATGCAACGTTGAAATGTGGCTGGTGCATTGCAAAGACCAAAAGGCATACGTCTATAAGCAAATGTGCCGAAAGGGCAAGTAAAAGTGGTTTTCTCCTGGTCCTCGGGGTGTATAGGGATCTGGAAAAATCCACTATAACCGTCGAGGTGGCAGAAAAATTTATGCTTTGCTAGACGTTCTAACATTTGATCAATAAAAGGCAAAGGAAAGTGATCCTTAAGAGTAGCCTTATTCAATTTCCTATAATCAATGCACATACGCCAACCAGTCACAGTACGAGTAGGAATTAATTCATTATTTTCATTTCGTACAACAGTCAAACCTCCCTTCTTAGGGACAACGTGCACAGGACTAACCCACTTACTATCAACAACAGAATAAATGATGTCGGCATCTAATAATTTCAGAATTTCTTTCTTAACAACATCATTCAGTTTGGGGTTCAAGCGTCTCAAGGCATCCCTACTAGGTCTAGCATCGTCCTCAAGGTTTATTCTATGCATGCACAAATCTGGGCTAATCTCTTTGAGGTCGCTTATAGAATAACCTAGGGCTGGTCTATGTTTGCGCAGGACATCTAGAAATTTCTGGGTCTCTACATCAGTCAAGGATGCATTAACAATCACCGGGTAAGTGGAATTAGGGCCCAGAAATTCATACTTGAGACTTGCAGGTAGAGGTTTCAGCTCTACCGTACAAGATTCCTTACCTGCGTCTCCTGCGGCATCAGCTGCGTCTGCGCCCTCTATGCTCATAGCGTAGACGTCCATCGGTATTGGGCAGCATGTTACAACCTTGTAAGATTCAATAGATGTTAGTGAAATGGGCTGATCAACATCAGCAGAGTCTAACACATCACAATCAGCTAGAAGACTAGGAGTTCTGCACATGTCAGGTAAATAAAAGACAACACGTTCGCTGCCTACTCGCAAAGCTATAGATCCCCTATCCATGTCAATAACAACCCTAGCCGTGTAAAGGAATGGTCTACCAAGTATAATGGGAATATCAGTGTCCTCTGAAATCTCTAGCACAATAAAATCAGTAGGGATATAAATATTCTTCACCCTGACGGGTACATCCTTCAGAATCCCTTTCAAGAGTCTGCAAGAACAATCCGCAAGGCGAATAGAGATGTTAGTCGGACAAAGATCACCCAAATTCAATTTAGCATATAGAGAATACGGCATGATAGACACACTAGCACCTAAATCACACAAAGCACGACGAATAGTAAGACCGCCAATATCACAAGGAATAGAAAAACTCCCTGAGTCCTTAAGCTTAGGCGGCATGGGAAGGTGCATGGCAGCGCTACACTCCTCACTTAGGGCCACTGTCTCGGTTCCGTCCATCTTTCGCTTCCCAATCATAATCTCCTTCATGAATTTTGCATAGGTGGGGATCTGGGTGATGGCATCGGTGAAAGGCATCGTAATATAAAGAGTGCGAATCTTGTCCACGAATTTCATGAATTCTTTGTCTCTTCTAGCACCCTTGAGTCGCTGAGGGAATGGAATCGGAGGCTTATAAGGAGCTGGCTCCACTGTCTGTGCAGAATTTTCAGTTCAGTCTTCAGCTTCTTTTGATGTTTCTTCTTCAGCAGGCGTAGAATTGAGCGCTGATTTTTCTGTAGAGTTCCGAGTGGTTTGAGCTGGTATCATCTCAAGTTGCTTGCCCCCTCGGAGTGTGATGGCATTGACCGATTCCCTAGGGTTGTGCTCTGGTTTTGAGGGGAGTTTCCCATGTTCCCTAGTCGTAGAATCTGCTTGTTGAGCAACCTGATTTCCTATCATCTGGATTGTCTGCTCGAGCTCTTTCACTTGCCTGTCCTGCTCTTGAGCTCGCCTGTCCGCCTCTTGAGCTCGCCTGTCTGCCTCTTGAGCTCTCCTATCTTGCTCTGCCATGAAACTAGCCATCATGGCCTCCATGCTAGATGATCCGCCAGTCTCCTGTTGCTTGGGCTGCCGCGGCTGGTACGAATAGCCTCCTGAATTCTGATTTTGCTACCCTTGTGACTGGTTATTATACTGAGGCTTTAGCTGGTAGGAATTATTGTTCTGCTCTTGAGCTCAAACATTGTATTGGCCTCGCGGCTGGTACGGCGCACTGCTTTGCTGCTGCTTGTATGGGAGACTTGGAGGTGCCTGATTCTGAGGCTTGTAAGACAGATTAGGATTGTTTCTGTTTAGATTGTCTCACCTGTTCGTGGGTGGTCCATAGATGGGACCAGTCCCCTGGTTATTTTGCCCGACGTAGTTTGCATCCTCTTGGTTTCCGCTATTATCATCTGATCCGATCACTGGACAACCATCTGCGTAGTGAGAAGGGGAGCCGCAAATCTGACAGTACACGCCAATGTGAGCGACATCTGAGGACTTCATGGTGTTTGCTAGCTTCATACTTTGAATCTCGGTGGCAAGTAGCTTCATTGTATCAGCCAACCGAGCAAGGTCATTAGTGCTCTCAGCTTGGCATAAATCCTGCACGCCTTTCCTGTCCCTAGGGTTACCTCGGTCGCTTGTCCAGAGATAGTAGTCTAGGGCTGCTTTCTCTATAATGCCGTAGGCGTCCTTCAGCGAGACTCCACTCAGTGCTCCACCAGCTACTTGATTTATCAAGGTACGCATCCCCTGATCGATTCCCTGATAGAAAGTGTCGATAATCTGCCACTCCTCTAGGTTGTGGTGTGGCACATCCTTGTCAGCTCCTTATACCTCTCCCATGAGTCATACAGAGTCTCACCATCAATAGAGCGGAACGATATGATTTTGTTCCGGAAATGAGCTGTCTTCGATGGTGGGAAGTACTGCTGGAGAAAAGCTTCGGCCAGCTTGTTCCAGGTAGTAAAGGTACCCTCGGCGTGGCTGTCTAGCCACCTGCTAGCCTTGTCGGACAGAGAGAACGGGAATAGCCTGAGGTAGTAAGACTCTGGAGGGACACCATTTGTCTTGACTGTATTGCACATCTGAACAAAGCGCTTGAGGTGCTGGTGAGGGTCTTCATTAATCCTTCCCCGAGAATTGATTATTCTGCACCATCTGGATGAGTCCGGTTTTTAGCTCCCCAAGTGTTGTTTTCTATACCGGGTGGTGCAATGGCGGACTGGAATCCAGTGACACGTGGAGTTGTGTAATCTCCAAGGGTTCTGCGCACTGGTGGTTGCATTCGGCGCTGCTGGTCGTCCGTGACCCCTCCATTTAGCAAAGCTGCGTTGTTCTGATTCATGGCCATTGCTGCGAAGTTTCTGTTTAGTGCTCGTAGCTGCCGAGCTTCGTTCTGGGCCTGACGATTGTTCTTTCGTTGGTTCGGTGTGTCGTCGTCTGAAATTTGAATTTTCTTCCGTCTGGGCGTTTTCTTTGGCATGAACTAGCTAGAACCTGCAAAAGGCCAAGAATCACCGTGAGTGAAGAAATCACAGCAGAAAAATCAGATATCAAACGAGGTGCAATAGTTCTAAACTACACACGTTAATCTAATATCACACTAAACGCTGCTCCCCGACAACGGCGCCATTTTGACACGCGTATTTTTAACCCTTTATAGTTGTCAAAGTATGAGTTTTAGGGGTCAAATTGCAGTCAAACAAAATTTATAAACCTTGGTAAGCCAAGGATCGATCCTAGGAGCAATGTGTGTGAATACTAGCAAACGGTGTGACCTATTTAGCTATTCCGAATTAACAAGTGTAAAACAGTTTTTGTTGTCACGAAAATTGCAGAAATTAAATAGTGCATAAATTAAATGTTTGTGTTTAAATCAGAGAAAGAATCCCAGAATCCGTACTTCACCCGTGCTAACCACACTAATCATGCAATCATTCTACGTTGATTTTTCATGCTATCGAATATGGAATATAACCGAAATAACACTAGACAAACCGCCCATCCACGGATCATTGTCTAGATTAATCTCAATCGTTGAACGCCGCCCATCCACGGATTATCAACGATTTCGATTTATTAAATTAAAGGTTTTCCTATTAGTTCATGTAAACATGACCTAACATCAATTTCATGCAATCCGGTTAATCCCTAGGGCCCATCCACCTTTCAGCATATAACCTAAATACGTTCTATCAATGCAAACATACCCTTTGATGTAAATACATGCATAGAATGATAATATTAAGCACACAATGAAATTGAATAATCGAATCGCATAAACAAAAACTTTAATTGATCACATGAAGAGTTAGGGTTACATAGCACGGGATCCGTAGGATCCCGGAATAAGAGGACTACTCACTATTCATGGTGATTAAACCAAAAACAGTGTCTATTGAAAGGAAGAAACGAGTAAACCGTAAAGACGCGGTGAAGCTCGATGATCCTCACGCTGAAAGCTCTGTCTTCTCTCCCAAGTTAGGGTTTTTTTTTCAAAATAACAACACACAATCTAATCTGGTTATGTTTCCTTTTATAAGCTTTGAACAAGGCCAAGGAAAGCCCAAAACAATTTTTGGAAATTTCCCGAGATTACTGTTCACGACAGTTGAGCCGGCCGGCTGAGAATTTGGCCTGAAGTTGAGCCGGCCGGTTGAGCTTGCTCCGGAGGACCTAAACTTTCTGAGGTTTTGAGCCGGCCGGCTGAAAAATTGGCTTTGGGTTGAGCTGGCCGGCTGAGATGAGCTTCATGGGACTCCAACTCTCGGACCCTTTGAGCCGGCCGGTTGAGATGTGTGCACGAATTTGAGCCAGCCGGTTCGGATCCTCGGAGCCTCTTACTATCCGAATCTGATCTTGGTGTAAATTACAAAGTTGTAGGGAATTGAATTAGCTTTCCAACAAGCTTGGAATCCACCCATTTGGACACCAAACGCGATCTGTACGTGCAAAACAAGTCGAAGAGGTCAATCTGTCCTGTTTTGTCATGTTTTTGCCCAAATCTGCACCAATTGCTTTGCTTTGCTTCTGATCAATCCAAAAGTATTAGATATGTGATATACGACCTGAAACACTAGAAAAGATATCAAATGACAATAAAATGTCGGGAAAACAAACATAATCCATCATCGAATGAAGTGAATAATAGGTCAAGAATTCGACTGACAGGTCTCGTTTCGCCTGTGCAAAAACATTTATAATTTTCCAACTAGCAAGTGGCAAGTCGGGTCGAGTCCACAGAGATCGGTTGAGAATCTGTATCACTAAGTATAAAAGTAACAGGGGGGTTTGTAATTCAAACAAGTAAATAAAACGCAGCGTGCAACAATGATCCGTTGTCAGGGGATCAATCGTCACACGAAATCAAATATCAAATTTCAAGAGAAGTGCAAGCTACTCATCGAATTGCAATACATCATTAAGAAATTGAGTAATATGCAAATAGAATACTGATGGAAATACTGATGTTAATACCACAAACCACACGGTCAAATTACACTTATTGCTTTCTACGATCCTCCAATCACACGGTCACAAGAAACTTGACAAAGATTAAGCACAAAAATCCTTTTCTTTTTCCACCGACAGTAGCCACGTCCAAACAAGCAGCAGCAATTCTCGGCCAAGAAGAAAAACTCACGGACAAAAGATGACAAGAAGAAGACAATTCTCACTTTTCTTCCTAAAATCACACACGGCCAAACACTTGGCCAAAAAGAAGACTGATTTTCTGTCACAAAACCCACGGCCCTCAAAGACTTGGTCAAGAAAAGACAACTTGATTCTCCTTCTTCATTTCTTTTTATTTTCTTAAAACATGGCTCCTCAAATTCTGATTGTTGACTTCTCCAATAAAAACGTGTGTTCAATTCCTCCTCTTCTGATTCCTCGACTCCTCCTGCGGCCATTCGATTTCCGAAGAAATTCTGCTTTATTTCGAGAAAAGCAGAATTGAATTTAGGAATTTTTGCCAGCGCATTCCGTACGGACCCCTCTTGAATTTCGTGACCCGCGGACGTCTTGTGAATTATGGAAATGTATGAGACGTCCGCGCCCTCTTAATCTCTCAAGGCGTCCGCGTAATTCTGACTCAGACTTTGACTATTTCGGTCTTTATTCCTTTCTGCGCAAAATATCTTCAAATGGGCTCTCTTTAGCCGATATTCCTTCTATGGTCTCTGAATGTACCTGAGAATGAAAACTACACAATGGTAGTGAAATAATATACAGATAACCATTAAGAGATGGGGTTTTAACATATAAAATAGTCGTACAATTACGACTTATCAAATTACCCCACACTTGAACTTGTTCGTCCCGAACAATAACAAAGCCATAGAACGAATTACAATGCACTATCATGCTAATCCTTACATCTCAATCCCAAATCCAGCAGTTCATCTTATCATGCTTAAAATTCTACTAATGCGAGTAAAGATAGATTTTTCGATACTTGTTACCTCGCGAGTTGCAATTCAAACGACCTTGGATGTTTGGGAGATAGTCCTCTATAGGTACCACGGACATTGCGTTCTTTTCTGAGTTTTGGTCTTTTGATTGAGTCGACGGCTTTCTGTGACACGTGATTAATTCACTGCTTTCGTTCCGTTGAGCCTTGAATTCCTTAACTTGTATGGACTTTGATAAACTTCACATCTTTGCTTGAATCAATCAAATTCTGATTTTCTTCTTACTTGATGGTTTGCCTTCGGCTTTTTAAATTTGTTTCTTGCCCACATAATCATTCGCGCCCTTGAACCACTCCAATCATAGCCTCCGAATAACAGCATAGGAGTGCGTCCCGCTCTTTTCTCATCATCGTCGTTTTTGCACGAGGCCAGATAGGGGTTACCCACCTATTCCCAGCTACTCCGACTAGAGATGGACAGTTCATTTTCTCTGTCCCGCCACCACTGCGAACGCATGATTAGACTTGTAAACTTGGTGACGGAGCTGCTCTCTGGACTAGGCTAGTGAAGCGTCAACCTCCACCGCTTTTCTCAATCATCAGAACCAAAACTCAGATTTTCTTGCAATTTGCCATACCCTTCTAGGACATTTCTGTCAACTCCACATCCCTGCATATCACAACTCACAAGAACAAAGCATCGAAATTTTTTAAAATTTCGCATTTTTAGTCAAATAAGCACAATAGTCATAAAAACTGAAAGTGAGATTTTTGACATATCAGAAAAGCATAGCCGTGCATCATCAGTTCATCACGACACACAACTGACTCTATAACAACCCACCCCACACTTAAATTTTCCCGTGTCCTCACGGTATAATTCATGAGATGAGATGTGTACAAACAGACTCAAATAAAAATAAAAGACAATAAATAAAAAGAAGTGAACTGGTACTCCCCTAGTATTCTGGTGGTGGTAGTTTCAGATCTTGAAAATGAGGCTGATTTAAATTCTGAACTATTCCGCGGACGCCTTCTCAATTGATTCCCACGGACGTCTCTTGTTTTGTGCGTTAATTCTTTAGACGTCCGCGCACCTTAATGTTGAGACGTGCGCGAATCACACTGAGGAAAATCCCTTTCTTCAATCTTTCACCTGAAACCACCAGAAATAAAACATGCACTCGATGCGCATTATCAGCTTCCCAATTCCACTATAACATGTGTAAAATCAAAAATAAAACACACCGGGTTGCCTCCCGGTAAGCGCCTTTGTTTTACGTCCTTGGCTGGACTTTACCTCTATAGGATCACAAGTTAGGATCCCATGGCCACTCCAAGTCAAACTTCTTTACTCCTCTATGATACTCATATCCCTCATCGAATGGTGCTCTCGTGTCTCTCCATCCTGGCTTCCATCCAAATGTGCCATGTCTCGGCCTCTTCCTCGTGTATGGACGGTCAGAATCCTTGCGAACCTTGAGGTTTGCTGTCTTCCCTGCAAACGTAAGCGTCGACATTTTTGTGCCCAATTCATTATTGGTCCTTTTGTCCACGATGACCGATCGTCCCAGAATCATCGCGAGAGGACTGTTATCGCTGGCATCTCCCATCTGCAAAATATAACAATCAACATCACGGGTAATTGTGAGAGTACCTGGGTCCTTGCACTTTTTGGGTGGTGCCTCATGATTTGTAGGGAGTGGGCTCTCCATCGTTAGGTCGTTTTGCTCATATCCCACCTCCGATTCGCCTTCTAGCTCTTCCTTATCGATCACATGCTCTTCGGGAGCTATCACCTGCACTGGGAATGGTACAGAGGGGTCAAAAACTGGAATTTCCTTAACTGAATCGGCGCAGTCCGCGGAGGTCTCCTGAATATCTTCCGCGGGCGTCTCTTGTATTTGCGGTAAATCTTTAGACGTCCGCGCATAAATGGTAGAGGCGTCCGCGTCTTGCACTGATGCAGATTCTTCGTGCAGCTCTTCTTCTCGCATTTCGTAATCGGCGCTGGCAAGTTGAGACATTTGCTCCTTTAGCTCGTTAATGGCTTCAGCTCGTTGGTCAATCTTTTGAGCGAATTCCTTGAACATTTCTTTCAATTCCTTGACCGGGTCCTCATCCATCCTAACACTCCAAGGTCCCTCCTCACTGTACGGTGCATAATAACCTCGCATAGTGCGTCTTGGATCCCGACGCCTAGGTAACTGTTCATTTCGGTTTCCTCCTTCGAGGTATTCTCGAACCAACTTCTCCTCGAAACTCTCGTGTCTAGCTGCACGATGTCTAGCAAACTCATTTTGGTTTCTGGGGGGTGGCAGTCTTTGATCAAAATCATCGTCATAAACTGGTTCACTATCATAGGAATACATAGCGAACCATAAAACCAAACAAAATAAAATAAAATAAAACGAAAAGAAAAAAGTACTTAGTGAGATTCTTCGTTACCGATCCCCGGCAACGGCGCCATTTTGACAGGTGTCGTTTCGCCTGTGCAAAAACATTTATAATTTTCCAACTAGCAAGTGGCAAGTCGGGTCGAGTCCACAGAGATCGGTTGAGAATCTGTATCACTAAGTATAAAAGTAACAGGGGGGTTTGTAATTCAAACAAGTAAATAAAACGCAGCGTGCAACAATGATCCGTTGTCAGGGGATCAATCGTCACACGAAATCAAATATCAAATTTCAAGAGAAGTGCAAGCTACTCATCGAATTGCAATACATCATTAAGAAATTGAGTAATATGCAAATAGAATACTGATGGAAATACTGATGTTAATACCACAAACCACACGGTCAAATTACACTTATTGCTTTCTACGATCCTCCAATCACACGGTCACAAGAAACTTGACAAAGATTAAGCACAAAAATCCTTTTCTTTTTCCACCGACAGTAGCCACGTCCAAACAAGCAGCAGCAATTCTCGGCCAAGAAGAAAAACTCACGGACAAAAGATGACAAGAAGAAGACAATTCTCACTTTTCTTCCTAAAATCACACACGGCCAAACACTTGGCCAAAAAGAAGACTGATTTTCTGTCACAAAACCCACGGCCCTCAAAGACTTGGTCAAGAAAAGACAACTTGATTCTCCTTCTTCATTTCTTTTTATCTTCTTAAAACATGGCTCCTCAAATTCTGATTGTTGACTTCTCCAATAAAAACGTGTGTTCAATTCCTCCTCTTCTGATTCCTCGACTCCTCATGCGGCCATTCGATTTCCGAAGAAATTCTGCTTTATTTCGAGAAAAGCAGAATTGAATTTAGGAATTTTTGCCAGCTGGTGTTCCGCACGGACCCCTCTTGAATTTCGTGACCCGCGGACGTCTTGTGAATTATGGAAATGTATGAGACGTCCGCGCCCTCTTAATCTCTCAAGGCGTCTGCGTAATTCTGACTCAGACTTTGACTATTTCGGTCTTTATTCCTTTATGCGCAAAATATCTTCAAATGGGCTCTCTTTAGCCGATATTCCTTCTATGGTCTCTGAATGTACCTGAGAATGAAAACTACACAACGGTAGTGAAATAATATACAGATAACCATTAAGAGACGGGGTTTTAACATATAAAATAGTCGTACAATTACGACTTATCATCGACCGATCAGTGCCTCACTGAATTTACTGAACCATTACCTAGATGCTTCCTTTAAACCATGTAGGCTTTTGTGTAGTCTACAAACTCTGCCTCTTGCTTTGTCAGACTTGTAAAAACATGGAGGTAGAGTATACTTCCTCGTCAAGTGTACCGTGTATAAATGCATTGTTGACGTCTAGTTGGTATAATGGCCAGCCTCTTGATGTTGCAACAACTAGGAGAGTTTTAACTGTGTTCATTTTAACAACTGGAACAAAAGTCTCATGGTAGTCAAGTTGAGTGAAACCCTTTGCAACTAGTCGTGCTTTGTATCGCTCTATAGTACCATCAGAGTTTCTCTCTATCTTAAACACCCATTTACATCCCACAACATTTTTACCCTTTGGAAGATCAGTTATACTCCATGTATTATTAGCCTGCAAGGCACTAATTTCTGCATCCATGGCCTTGATCCAGTTTTCATTCTTGATGGCTTGACTGTAACTTGTAGGCTCAGTCTCAGAAATAAGTTGGAGGGTATAATGTTGAAAATGTGGTGAACAATGTATATAGTTCACCTGTTTAGAAATAGGATATTCTGAAGAACTTGCAACATTGTTACATAACTACGAGAGAAGGGTTTCTCACATATAGAGCTGCACATGGTGAAAATGAAAAGCGTTTCTCACATATAGAGCTGCACACAGGGACGAAGCTGCATAGGAAAGTTATCGGGCTGCAGCCCGGGTAAGTTTGAGGCCCAATTTTAAGCATGTAACCTGCGGTTTAGGAACGGCGACGACTGACAAGTGACCACTGACCATCAGATTCATCTTTGAGTATGTGTGGGGGTTTCGAATTCGGTCCTATTCGTTGCGTAGGAAAAAAACTGGATTGGCGAAAATGGGGTCGAATGCGTTGATGGGGGATGAAAAGGATGAGTTTTTCGTCGTCCGGAAAGGAGATTTGATTGGGGTTTTTAATAATCTCAATGATTGTCATGCGCAAGTTGGATCAACGGTAAGATGTTGTCCTTTTTTACTTTCCCATTTTTGGATTTTATACATGTGTTCCAGGGTCAGAATTCGGCAGTGCTTATGTGCAGTTTACGTGTTTGTGAAAATGTCTGTGTGGGATTTTTGTCTTTTGATGGACTGATGACTGATGTTCAGTTTTCATAAAGGGTTTCTATTTATTTACACTAGAGTTGTGACTTGAGACTTCATTGAGTTTTTTTCTTTCTATAATGAATAGATATGTGATCCTCCTGTGAGTGTATACAAGGGCCACTCAATGTGGAAAGACACTGCAGAGTATCTGGCGTCTTGGACTCTCGTAGTCTTAAGGGTGCAGCATTTACAATCAGAGCAGCTGACCTCAAAGATGATATCTTTGGCACACTCTTTCGAGCAACATAATTCGTAGAAGGTGACTCATCTAGTATGCGATCCTCCTGTTGAGGTTCACTTTTTATATAGGAGAGCTACTCTCTGTTTGATTTGATCTTGTTCAATTAGCAGTTATTGCTGGTTGTTTTTATTTTTGTTAGCTAAATTTTATTTTTTGTGTAGATATCAGTAGAAGGTGACTCATCTAGTACTTTGTTACTGCTAAAAAGACCTCTGGAGGATGCAGGAACTCATAGTGCGGTGAGTATTGGTTATTTAGAACAGCCAAATTTTTTTTTTTTGCGTCAAGCCCTGGTAACTTTCAATTCCTGGCTTCGTCCCTGGCTGCACATGGTGAAAATGAAAAGCTGACTTAACTTGTCAGTTAAAAGTGGGAACATTTAGATTGCACTTGCTCCACCTGAACAAAATCAATGAGATAGATCTATGGGATGTGTGGAAGCTCTTTGTCAAGGCAAGCTTGGTATGAGAGAGCGGAGAACTTACGGATATTGTTTTTTCTTCATCTGATAAATGGAAATGTTAAAATTAAAAAGCTATCAGTGGTTAAATTTGGTGAAGTTGAAAACGATGTCTTGAGTCAGTTCCACACTGCTTTGTACATGGGTGATGTAAGAAGGCGTGTGCAGATTTTGCGCTGGTCGTTATTATCTAGCATACGTCACACCTTTAGTACATGAGCTTCAAGAAGAGGCTGAGAGGTTGGATGCCAAGTTGGGCGGGGATTTACCTCGTCTTCCAATAGGAAACATAATATGCTCCATGGCTTGATGAAAAAAAACAGAGCAATTAGTTTCAAAAGTGCCAAGGTTCCAAATTCAGCAAAACCCCAAAAGGAAAGAAAAAAAGACATACATCGTGAAAATTCTCAACCATTGTCTACTAACCTTTACTTGTTTGAAGCTGTGTTTTTCCAATAAAGTGCGGAACCAGAAATTGAAAATTATATCAGTAACTTTAGAGTTGAAAAGTTGAATGTTATTAAATTTTGAGTGGAACCAGAAATTAAAAATTATATAACTAATCTTAGAGTTAAAAGTTGAATGTGATTTAGTTTTTTTTCCGATAGCAATAGAGGTATATAAAGATTCGGAGAACAGGAAAAACAAACAACAGCTAAGCCAACAATTAACAACACAGGAATATAAAACATATCACATAAAATCGCAGTCCAAGCACAATTTGCCAAGGCGTCCGGTGTAAGTGATCGTCACACCTGAGAGAACTCCAAAGCCGAGCAATGCCAAAGCGGCCAAACTGAATAAGTAGCTCAACATCCACTTCAAGACGCCATTAAAGCTCCGGCCGCATTTTCTTGAAAACGAAACTGGGCTGGTGTTCGGTACAGGTACCAGCACCCTTGTAGTGGCCAGCAGCGGCAGTTCCGGAGCCAGCAACTGAAAAAAACAGCAACAACTGCACAAAAGTCAAAACAAGCCAAAAGGCTTGCAAGTCGAAACTCGGCAGGAGCTGAGACGAGCAAAGAACAAAATACACTCAAAACATATGTACAGCCCGCCGCTTGACACCCCTCCAGCCCGCCAAACTCCACCAATAGACAAACACCGCCACGCCGCCAGCCTCCTACTGCCCCTCAACCCCCAGATCTGAGATCGCAGAGGAAGATGGAGAGAAGAAGGAGGTGGGGAGATGAGGCCAAGAGGAGGGCCGGTGGGTAAAGGAAGAAAAGCCGTAGGCAAGCAGAGGAGCTTTTATTGTTCATTTAGATTTGAATGTGATTTAGTTTTTTTCTACGTTATTAGTTTATTCTCATCTTATATAAAAGTTAATATAATATTCAAATATTTATTTGAAAATATATCACTAATTTAAATAATCTGAGAATCATTCAACAAGATGCAAAAGTTCCGGCATAACATGTTCATTAATAGATAATAACTGCGGTGAAGTCCACGACATCAAGACATATCCAAGACATCATGCATATTCGTAGATCCACAATCGATAAGTATTGATCTGAAAACATATTAAAATAAAATAAAATCAATTTTATCAATAGAATCATCTTCAGACATCATGGCTTGCCAAATCAAATACTTTTTTTTTGAAAGTTTTCCAAATCAAATATTTGATTCTAAGGACTTCAGAAATACGAAGTTAGAAGTAGCAATAATTCTCCACACAAAAAACTTGGATATCATCTCAATATGATCTAATTCTTCAATTGTAGGACAAGTCTTGAAGTGTGAGTCAACCAAGGCAAATTGGTCAAGGGCTTGACATTAGTAAAATGCACTATCAAGCCTAAGAAATGTCGACTTCCACCTTATGAGGATATCTTTGTCGCAAAGCATTTCGATTCCTCGTTAATACAACTTGCTCAATACATTCTAAGAACTGGTGCTTTGTTTGACATTCAGCACATAATATTTACATAATAACGTTTACGGTTTATCACACAACATCAATAGTTTTTAGCTCATCTTGAACTTGAGGTTCAAAATATGAACACAACACCTCACATGGAAAAACTTTTCCTTCAACACTATTTATGTGGGTAACAAACTATAATGTAATAAAATAGCTTTTAGAAGTCTATAAAGTAAATTAACTCAATATTTATGTAATAAAAACTAAAGAACTAACAAACTATAAAAACAATAAACTGGAAAAACCATAAAACTTTTAAGACAACTAAAAAAAGTACATGACACATGATTTTCGTGACATGAAAACAAATGTTATTTACTTTAATGTAACATAATATTTTGAAAAATGTTAAATTGTTTAAGGATATATTGTATTTTTTGTGGGTAACACCTTATCTTTTTCTTTTTTTATTGAAAGTAACACCTTATCTTAATTTCTAGATTTGTATGCGCTACAGCGCTAGTAATATTTGTGTATAACGGTGAACGGAATGAAAATTTTACATTCGGTAAATTGATATATGCTAGTTTACCATTTGGTCTCCGTACCGATTATATAGATACTATATATAATCGATATAATATACCTATTTTGAAGGATGAAAAAAAATTAGTAAGAAAAATTACTTTTGAGAAAAAGTACTAAATTGGCGTTTTGAATTATCATTGTTTTTCTAATTACAATCCAAATAACGGATATTTGCAAGTAAAGGGTGAAACCTAAAAATAAACAAATTTGTATAAGTCAGCTAATTATGGACTTAAGTCCGTTAATCATCGATGAATATGTGTCAAGAAAAACTAATAGTAGATTTGTTCTTACAAGTCTATGTCACGGTGTAATAGCATACCAAAATAAAAAAATAATAATTTTGCATCCTCTAAATGAGATTCAAAAAAGTTAAAAATTATATAACACAATTAGAAGTTGAAAACCTTACATTAGATGAGAAGGGGATATGTTCAGTTAAATGAAAAATAGTTACATAAGTTTTGGTCATTTTAGCATCAGTCAGTTAAGTTAATTAAAAAGTTAATTTTTTTATAGGATCATCCTTCATTTTTTTTTATTGTAACTTGATCTTCATTTACCGTTGAGCATTGACCATCTTCGCACTTCTAACCCACGAAACACAGTGCATAAGCACGCCTCAACGAGAGGATATAGCATATTATCTGCAAACGTCCACACGGGACGAGGCATCTGCGAGAGATAAAGGAAGAGGTCCACACCATAAGTGGGACTACGAAAAGCTCACACAAAATGTGAGAAGGAAAATGTCATAGGTGGGGTTTGAACCCTTCACCTTGTAAATGCAAGGTAGAGATTCAATCACATACTCTTGTTGACAATTAAAAAGTTTAGTTAGATCATTCACTAATTTTTTATCAATTTTATTTTGTATTTGGAAATATCGTTAGTTTGAACAAATTAAAAAATCGTAGTACTTCTAACACATTTTGTAATGTTCCTCAACTTTTATATATAACTTCTCATGAAAAAATGAATATAATATAATAATAATATATCTACACTAAACCCGATGAGAAAATTATGTTTATATATTTTAAATTCATTTTTCTTTATTATAGGGTCTGTTTGATTGAACTTAAATTTATGTTATGTTAATTTAATTTATGTTAATTTGTGTTAATTTGTGCTAATTTATGTTAATTTATGTTTGGTTAGCTGAATTTATATTAATTTGTGTTAATTTATGTTAGGTTAATCATGTCATCATCATGGCATCATCATCATCATGTCATCATGTCGTCATCATCATCATCATGCCATCATCATACCATCATCATGTCATCACCATCATTATCATCATGTCATCACCATCATTATCATCATGTCATCACCATCATCATATTGCTATTCATCATCATATTACTATTCATCATCATCACCATATTACTATTTATCATCATCATGATCACCATATTACTATTCATCATGTCATCATCATCACATGACATCATCATCATGTCACCCATCATCATCATCATCATGTCACCGTCAGCATCATCATCATGTCAACATCATCACATGACATAGTCAACATCTTGTAACCATCATCATGCCATCATCATACCATCATCATGTCATCACCATCATTATCATCATGTCATCACTATCATCATATTGCTATTCATCATCATATTACTATTCATCATCATCATATTACTATTCATCATCATCATGATCATCATATTACTATTCACCATATTACTATTCATCATGTCATCATCATCACATGACATCATCATCATGTCACCCATCATCATCATCATGTCACCGTCATCATCATCATCATCATGTCAACATCATCACATGACATCATCAACATCTTGTAACCATCATCATCATCATGTCGTCGTCATCATCATCAAGTCTCCATCATCACATCATCACATCATCATCATGTCACCATCAACATCATCATCATCATGTCATCACCATCAACATCATCATCTCATCATGTCATCATCATCATCATGTCATCATTATCATCATCTCACCATCATCATCATCATCATCATCATCATCATGTCATCATGTCATCATGTCATCATCATCATCATCATCATCATCATGTCAACTTGTCATCATCATCATGACATCATCATGTTACCACCATCATCATCATCATGTCACCACCATCATCATATTGCTATTCATCAGCATATTACTATTCATCATCATCATCACCATATTACTATTCACCATAGTACTATTCATCATCATCATCATTACTATTCATCATATTACTATTCATCATTATCATCATATTCCTATTCATCATCATCATGTCACCATCATCATCATCATTATTATTCATCATCATCATATTACTACTCGTCATCATATTACTATTCATCATCACCATGATGATGATGATGCATGAAGATGATGATGATGGAAGAAGAAGATGATGATGATGACATGATGGCGATGATGATGACATGATGATGATGATGACGGTGATGATGATGACATGATGATGATGATGATGATACGATGATGATGGTAATTTATGTTATGTTAATTTATGTTATGGTAACTGAATTTATGTTAATTTGTGTTATGTTAATTTATATAATACAAATTTAAAGTTCAGAAAATAGGGTCATAGTAGTTCTCAAAATTTATACTGAGCATAAAAGTCAACCCACTTTTAATGAAATGATCCTCATGTCAAAGTCAATAAACCAAAAGTTTGCTGAAACACCCTCACAACGAGGCCTTTTTCTGTCAATGTTATCCCCGTTTCTGATGAATTATTATTCAAACCTAATTCCACATTGCAGTGTCAGTCAATGACCAGCTTACTATGTGTCCCAATATACAAAAAAACAGGATAGGTTGTTCCAGCAAAGGCGGCAGCTATTGCATGTAAAAAGAATCATGGTATGTGTACCGCTACTCTATGTGGCTAAGTTGCCTTTGTCGTTGTTGGTGATTTAGCAGCTTCAGAATGAGCAGGTTTGAAGTTGATGATGCCAGCAAGACCTCGTCCCTTCGCAAGCTGTTCTAGTTCTGCATATTTCTGCTGAAGCAATTCTATATCTCTGGCTAATTCCTCATCCTTTCGCCTCAATGACTTAAAAATGCATAAATTTATAGTCAAAGAAGAAAGTGAATTGGAAAGATAGATGTGGAGAAGTACTGCGATATGTTGACTACCTCCAGCTCTTGCTTACGAGCGTCCTCCTTTCTGGCTTCAGACCTCGCATTTCGTTGGACTTCAAATATCAAAGCAGCTACTGCAACCTTCATGTGCAAGCCGAAAGGTTAAAAATATTACACTGAAGGCTGGCCAAGTTGTATATCACAGGCTTATGCTCAAGCTAGATGACATTCAGAAAATAAACAAGTAATTGACTAAACGTATAAAAGTTCATCTGAAGCCTAGGAATGGTAGCGATTGGACTGAACTAAACTGAACGACTAAATTTAATTACTTGACTAATCTAAGTACTCATATTGACTTAATCTAAGTATTTGACTATGGTACTTGACATTTATAGCAAAAGAAAATCAGATATTAAACTTAAATTAAGTGCTTGATTCAATAATTTAAATGAAGTGCTGAACAGAACAGTTGAACTTTTAATTAAAAAAAACAGGCCCTAAGTAAGCTTAGCTGCTTAGGCTTACGACACTTTTGACGTCAACAGTAAATCAGTTCACCAAATTAACCAATCGCTCAAATAAACAGAATTCTAAATAACATATTGATGTTAATATATGGAAATTGCTGTGTTCATTACCCCTAAAAGAAGTCTGCGATGGGAAAGGCACACTTGAAAACCCAAATACGCATAACATTTTACTGTGCAAGACATAACGTGCGCCAGATATTATTACACCAAAGTTGGATCAAACTAACTTAGACAACCACAGCAGCAAGAAATATTTGATGTGTCACAAATCTTTGAGGTTTCAAGATTGATAAGGAATTACCGAAAAGACAAAGAGCTCGCCAATAAGGTCAACAGCTGCTTGAACTGCCCTCTCTTCATTCAGAGGCCTAATCTCAGCATCAGTTGCTTGACTATAGATGCGCCTTTGCATTGTTGTTGTCAGCCGATGGTTTTTCTGGATTTCATATATCCAGCAAAATAGTAATGTCAGTAAAATTCACTGAGAAACGAATCCAATGTAACTTTGTAAGCTTATAATTATATTTACTTATATCTCCCATTAAATTACTGTAGATCAAGGTCAGTGGCAGTAGCAGCGTAAATCCCTTACATGTTCGTGTCCGTCATAACCTGGAAAGATATCTCTCAGAACTCTACTCCTCCTACTTGAAAGTGATTCACCACAAAACCGGTAGCAACTTTTACTCTTCAATAATATTATTCAATACTAAACGGTGAAACATGAAACATTTCTTCCCTTAGAAATAAAACACTAAATCACTTCACAACCAATGTAGATGGATCGCTAATTTCCAAAAGCCCCTTGCAACATTCAGCTAGTAGAACGCAAAAACTCAAATCTACATTCCATGATAGAAAATAATATACATCAACACTCCTCTCATTTTCCTCAATTTTACATCTATCACAAACATGTAGTAGACTGTAGTCATCAATACCACAAAACCCTATGAAAGCTGAAAATCCTAAACCAGACCATTTCGAAACAAAAACTCAACCAACGTAGAATCAAACAGCATAATACGCACCATTTTTCTACTTCAATTAAATATATACCGAAAAGAAGCCACAAAGCCGATTTAAGAAGCCAATCACCTGCGCAATGCTGATGATGAAATTCCGGAACCTTGGGTGCTTCCCAGCTTGCTGCTTAAGCTTCGCAGCAAGAGGTTTACTGATCGTCCTTACAGCAAGTGTTCCCAGCTTCAGTAAAGGAAGCACCATTCTCGCACGAATTCGATCAACTCAATTTTCAAAACACAGAAACCGATATAAAGTCAACAACGTGCCGATCACCACCGCAATGTTAGGATCACGCAAGCAGCAATGCTGAGAGAAAAATAAATAAACAATGCGCGTCACTACACCGTGGCACTACCAAGTCAGGGTTTTATTCACTATCGCGTTACATACAATTACAATAATCAAGAGAGTAACCATCTAAACCCTAATTATCTAATTAGTAAATAGAAACCTTAAACCCGACTTCCAAAATTATGTACTTACTAAAATGTACCAGCCTAATAATCTAATAAGTCTCCACAACCCGACACACAACGCCTTCAAAATCTCAACATTTGTTTTACCTGCGGATGGATGATCGACGACGCTTAAACCTCCGACGATACACACGCACCAAAAATCTCCTCGTTGCAGCGTTGAACTATACACAAACCACTTTCCTCTTCTCGGCCTTAATGGGCCAGCCCAAAATCTGCTGGGCCCTTTAGGCCAGTCGTTCGTGTTTGGTTGATTTTTCAATTTTGGTAAGTTTTTTTAAATTGAATTCAACTCATCACTTCATTTAAATGTTTAATTTGAATATGATCTAAACTTTTTAACTTGAAAGTTAGCCAACAGGGGATGGTGGCCTCCTTGGTTAAGAAGTGGATCTTTTATGCCCTTCGAGTTCCAAGGCAAATAATTATCTGCTTAATTTCAATTTCACCCAAAAAAAAATTTAAGTTATAATACACGAATATGCGATTATTACTTCAGTTTAGCTTCCCATATTATTTTATCAGTTATATCACATAATATAATTAATAATTTCCATATTCAACTGAAAAATGTAACCATCACTAATATTTAATACCAATAGCATGAAATATCAAAGCTTCAATATTCAAAACTACTGACTGAAACATTACAGATATTAATAATGTAGCTATGGCCATTATTAGTCCCTCAGTCAGTGAAGTGCTGGCCAGGGAACCAGCCCCGGCCTTAGATGATAACAAGTCGGCAATAAGGTCTACTTACACCTGCCTGACCATTAAACTCTGTAGGACATGCCCCGAAATCAAGACACTCCCTGATTCAGTCTCAGCTCATTCAATGCCGAGCAACTTGAATCTATTCAGCTTTAAATAGGTACCTTTAGAGCATTGCAGTATGCAGTTGCCCTGTGTCGCAAGAAAGGCCATTAATTTAGTGGCTTAGGCTTGCGATACTTCCTTGGTCAGACGCATCTTCCTCGTAGTAATATGGGGTCAGCTTCCCTTCTTTGGTGATGGGTTTTATGAAGTTTTCTCCTCGCACTTCCTGCAGCATATTGACAACACGTCTCATGGACGGGCGGTTGATGGGAAGGGGGCTTGTGCAGAGAAGGCCGATGCTGAGGACTTTGTATATCTCGTCTCTGAAGCATGTGTCTAGCTTGGGATCAATGACATGGTCGATTCCCTTTTGATCCAATGTAGTGCAAGTCCACTTTACCAAGTCCTTGTCTCCGAATTCGGGATCATTTGGCCTTTTTCTCGTCACTAGTTCTAGTAGAACCACACCGAAGCTGTATGTGTCACTCTTCTCATTCACACGCAGTGTGTAAGCGTATTCTGTGACAGAGAAAAAAATGGAATACATCAGAAAAATGTCAATAAACGTTGAGTTTGCTGCTAACCTACATTTTTCTAAAATGATTCCATTTGATTAAACAATTGCCAAGTCTAACTATGTTTAAACAATTTCAACGAAGAACATGTTAGGTTATATGTTAGTTTCGGAAATCAAAACTACTACTGGGACAGAAGATTCATCTATCATTCAAATTCCGCTGTCCATTATTGTTGCACCTAACCTGCGGAGCAGATAACTTAATTCAGAGTACTCAATCATGCAACTCTATAGGAGCATACTATTCGATCAACTAACGACAATAGCATCACATGGTTACACCTTACTTACACGGTTCAGAACGTAAAATAAAGTTTGATACGATAAACAACTCAATTGTGTTCAAAGACTAACCTGGTGCAATGTAGCCGCAGGAACCAGCTATGAAAGACATGGACTTTGGGGCCTTCCCAACATCATCAACCACCTTAGCCACACCGAAATCTGCCACTCTTGCGCCATATTCCTCATCCAACAAGATGTTGTTTGATTTCACATCTCTGTGCACAATGGGAGGTACACAATCATGGTGCAAGTAGGAAAGCCCTTCAGCGGCATTAACCGCGATTTTGTACCGAGTTGGCCAATCTAATAACCCGCCTTTAACACTATGCAACAAATCACCCAAGCTACCATTGGGCATGTACTCGTAAACCAGAAGCTTTGAGTCCTTATCTGTACAGCAACACCATAGTTTGACGATATTCTTGTGCCTGATCTTTCCCAATGTTTCAACTTCAGCCTCAAACCCATCATCCTTAACTTGTCCAACTTCAATGTCACCACTATCATCATCCAACTTACTTCTTCCCCAAAGCTTCTTGACTGCCACAGCCTCACCATTGTTAAGAATCACTCTGTAAACTTTACCAGACGCCCCGCTTCCTATCACATTATCCTCATCCAGACTGTCTAGAATCTCACTTTCCCTGAAACTTAACTTGTGAAAAGACATCAGAGTCCATTTTGATCTGTCATTGCCGTATTTCGTCCTCTTAAAGGTTCTGTACTTCATATAGAACCATCCTACACCAGTTGCAAACACTATAGCAGCGAGTATGAAAATTGCCGCTAGCAGCCACATATATCCATGATTTGTCGCATCTCGTTTGCTTTCACATAATCCATCTATGGCACCGCATAAACCAGGATTTCCTAGAAAACTGCCCTTGTACATCTTTTTAGCATACATGACTGGGATTTCTCCTGAGAGCTGATTGTTCGAAAAATTTAATTGATTCAACTTCAAATTCTGCAACTCGAGCGGAATACGTCCTGAAAACTTGTTCCCCGATAGATCAAGATACGTCAAAACACTTAAGCTCCCAATTTCACTAGGAATCTCCCCGGATAACTGATTGTTGGACAAGTTCAGCTCATTGAGATTTTTCCAAGCATGAATCCCTGCAGGAAGTTTCCCCGATAGATCATTATTGTGCAGATTGAGCCTCGTAAGCTGAGTAAGTGTAACAATACTATCCGGTAAAGAACCACTGAATTTATTATCACTGCCAAGGAACTCGCGCAGATTATCCAAAGCTCCAATGTCATTAGGTATCTCTCCGCTGAAATCGTTCCTGGAAATAACCAGCTGTGTAAGGTTTGACGCGCTACCAATAGACTTACCAATTGTCCCTGTAAACGAGTTGCCCGATAGTTCCAACAATGACAAACTAGGCAATCCCCAGAACCCAATTGGAACCTCCCCGGTCAGCCGATTCTCACTCAGCCGGACTCTAATCAAACTCCTACACCCTCCTAAGCTGGCAGGAAGCTGCCCAGTAAACGCATTAGATATCAACAGAAGCTCCTCCAATGCGCCATTTTCACACAAGCTGGAAGGCAGCTCACCTGAGAACTGATTGTTCGACACATCAACCATCACCAATGGCGAATTCTTCCCAAGATCAGCCGGCAGGTAGCCTGTGAGATTATTACTGAAGAGCTTAACCTCATATAAATTCCGAGACTTAGCAATGCTTGCAGGCAAGTTTCCACTCAACATATTCTCATACAAGTTCAGTGATGCTAAAGGCAACTCGCAGAGCTCGGCTGGAATTTCACCCTCCAACTCATTCATCGACACATCGAATAATCTCAGCTCCTTGAGATTCTCAAACCCTGCCGGAAGCTCGCCTGTCAATGAGTTTTGGTAGAGCTCAACTTGGACAAGACTAGTCATGTTAGTGAACGAGTTGGGTATAGGTCCAACTAAGTTGTTCATTGACAAGTCCAGGACTTTAAGATTCTTGAGACCAGTCAAAGAGCTTGGAATTTGTCCAACCAAGTTGCAATCAGCAAGCCATAAAGTTTCCAGCTTTGACAACTTTCCGAGCTCCGGCGGGAGAAGGCCGGAAGCGAATGAGTTGAATGAGAGATTTAACTGTTTCAGGGTCGAGATGTTACCCAGAAACGGAGGTATTGTCCCCTGCAGCAAATTCTCAATCAACGAAAACTCCTCGAGTTTCTGAAACAGACCAAAGCTAGCCGGAATCTTGCCGGTGAAGTTATTGCCAGACAAGTCTAAAAACTTGAGTTTCAGCAGATCCGGGAGAGCGCCGGGTAGGGTTCCGACGAGGTAGTTTTGTGCAAGATTAAGACGCTGTAAATTCCCGCAGGCTGCGATCTCGTCTGAAAGAGTGGAATTGATTGAGTTGTTGAAGAGAGTAACTGAAGTGAGATTCTGGAGATGACATAGCAGAGTCGGAAAATGTCCAGCAATGTTGGTGTTGGAGATGTCGACTGAGATCACTGATTTTGTGACGACGTCGCATCCGACGCCAGCCCAGCTGCACGGCGTGTCATCATCGTCGCTCCAGCCGGCGAAAAATCCATCTGGGTCGTCGAAAGACAGCTTCACTTTCTGCAAGTACATACCTTCTTGATTCAAGCTCAACCCCCACGGCAGAGATGCCAGCAACAATATGAACAACAGAGGCATCTTTCAGTTACTGGGTACTCCAATTTTGCAGCAAAAATCACACGTTTTCAACTTTCACTGGTATGAGAAATGTATAGCAGCACAGGTGAAGGTAAAGGCAAGATCTTTGAAAAAAGAGCGGCTTGCGGTCCTCATATTCAAGGCGAGGAAAGGAACGGATCACGATGAATGGTGGGTCACCGGATCGCAATGGGAATTTAATTTCATAATACTAAGTGTCATTTTTGCTTTGGAGTAACTTAATATCAATAAACAGTGAAATTCCAAAGCTCAAAACTCAAAAGTCTTGCAATGCACACCAACTGTTTGTGAAAATGACGCATTTGAACAGTACCATTCGTTCGACGAGTTACCCAAAAGGAAACCTGGCGTCGGCCTGGCGCAGGGCAGCGTGGGTTGTGATATATGCTTTTGTGCCTGTATCACGCGCCATGGGTTTGACGAGGTGCTCTGCTGTACTTCGTTCCAGTGAGTGGTCAACATCAAGTCAAATCTGAAATCCTTTGTCTGTAAAATTTGTTGTCTTATGCGCTAGTAAAGAAGAAGGCCAAAAGCGGCGTCGCTTTCGTGTATACTGATTAATGAGCTGAAAGGTTCTTTTTGAAATTCGAATTTACCCTCCAGAAGTTTGCGTGTGGTATTTGTATTGTACTCCGTACTTGATTAGGGTTAGGGTTTGTGGTAGATATTATTATTAATGACTTTTATGGCTATGTGCCATCATAACAACGATTGTTTGTGACACATCCCATTAGCCCCGCTAGAAAATGAGTGATTGATATTTCCAAATTATATTAGTTAGGATCGAGGGAAATGTGCAATTATATTAAGGACTCAACTATTGTTTTTATGAATTATTCGTTCAAATGACCAAATCAAAAATTGTCATTGCGTTGTACTTTTTACAAAAATATGATGTTTGCAACGAATCATTTTTCCTAATTATGTAATCACTAATGACATATGTTCTGTTATAACGGTTATTTTGGTAATTTTATAAAAGTAATTTATCAATGTATCATGGAAGGGACAGTACAATAATCTATATTTAGAGGAGCATTCAAATGAGAATCTCTTTAAATTTCGAGAATTTGAGACCTCAACCTTCACCTTCCAAAATGAAAGATGCATTTTGGTGGTGACACGTGTTCCATGTGTATTTTTCAAGATGCATTTAATGCAAAATCAAAGCCACCTTTTTAACTTTGCTTTTTTGACATGTGTCGCATGCAGATTCAAATATGCATCATGAACTAATGGTGAGATTTGGATTGAATTATCAAGTTCTCGAATTTTTAAGGATTATCAACCGAACGCTCTCCTATATATATATATATATATATATATGGGCGCGCTCAAATGTTATGGGTTGTTAAAGTGTTATGTGTTACTCTATTGTGCACCTTTAGATCATTTGAATCTAATGGTCCAGATTACATCTTGCACTTTCGTCTTTTAGGTAAAAGACAAAAGTGCAAAATGACAAACAACTTTGTCTCTTTTTGACTTTTATTTTGCACTTTGACTTTATTTTGCACCTTTAGATCATTTGATCTAAAGGTTGAGATTGAAGTAACACATAACACATTAAGAAGGCCATAACATTTGATCGCTCCTCTATATATATATAGAGGAGCGCTCAAATGTTATGGCCTTCTTAATGTGTTATGTGTTACTTCAATCTCAACCTTTAGATCAAATGATCTAAAGGTGCAAAATAAAGTCAAAGTGCAAAATAAAAGTCAAAAAGAGACAAAGTTGTTTGTCATTTTGCACTTTTGTCTTTTACCTAAAAGACGAAAGTGCAAGATGTAATCTGGACCATTAGATTCAAATGATCTAAAGGTGCACAATAGAGTAACACATAACACTTTAACAACCCATAACATTTGAGCGCGCCCCTATATATATATATATACACATGAAAATGTACTGGTTGTATGTTTATTATCTATAATTTAAGATTAATTATACCGCCAATTGATGAGAAAGTTGAAAGAGAAAGATAAAAACAGAAGGAAAACAATGTTTTGTGAGTAAAATATTAGAGTACACCGTTTCTATTGAGTTTTACTAATTATAGTTTTGTCCATAAAAAAATAGAATTCAGTGTTACCCTACAATTGAAATGCCTAAAAATTTTGGGTTTGATTTTGTTCTTGAAATTTTTGAGACCATTATCTTAATGGGACCGCTAGAATGAAACTTTGGCAGTAGTGGAGTGGAATGGACTAGTGTTATAATTAAGAATGTTAATTCAAATACTCACTCTTTGACTAAGAACGAGACAGGCCTAACCGAGAACAAAGCGAAGACATGACTTGCGCTTGGACTTCGGAGCTCAACCAGCTAATTAGATCTGCACAAGTGTTTATGAGGGTCCTAAACCCTATTCAGCTAGGGTTGGATGTTCTTGTTGATGGGACATGGCATAAAGCCAAAATAAAACCCATCAAAATTTGGAGGGTTAGTTTCTGTCCATTTGAACTCTATTTTGTGATGGTTAAGATAAGATAAGTTACTTTCAATCATCATAAGTTATTTTCAGTTACTTTCGGTTACTATAAGTTTAAGTTACTTTCAACATACCATCATCATCATACCATCATCATATCATCATCATCATCATACCATCATCATCATCATACCATCATCATACCACCACCATCATCATCATATCATATCATACCATCATCATATCATCATCATCATGATATCATCATATCATATCATCATATCATATCATCATATCATATCATCATCATCATCATCATATTACTATTCATCATCATAACATCATCATCATCATACCATCATCATCATAGTATTATTCATCACCATCATCAGTATATTACTATTCATCACCATCATCACAACCATCATCATCATCGCAATATTACTATTCATCATCATCATATTACTATTCATCACCATCATCAGTATATTACTATTCATCATCATAATATTACTATTCATCACCATCATCACAACTATCATCATCAGTATATTACTATTCATCATCATCATAATATTACTATTCTTCATCATCATATTACTATTCATCACTATCATCACAACCATCATTATCAGTATATTACTATTCATCATCATCATAATATTACTATTTATCACCATCATCACAACCATTATCATCAGTATATTACTATTTATCATCATAATATATTACTATTCATCACCATCATCACAACCATCATCATCGTCAGTATATTACTATTCATCATCATAATATTACTATTCACCATCATCATCATATTACTATTCATCAGTCAATATAAGTTTTAGTTAAGTTAATATCAGTGACTATAAGGTCTGTTCTTTTGAACTTAATTTAACTGGAATTTTATTGTACTGAACTTAATTAAACTGTATTGAACTTTATTAAACTGTACTGAACTTAATTAAACTGTATTGAACTTTATTAAACTGTACTGAACTTAATTTAACTGTATCGAATTTTATTTAACTTTACTGAACTGTACTGAACTTAATTTACTGTATCGAATTTTATTTAACTTAACTTTACTGAACTTAATTTGTTAAAATTGAAAAATTATATATATGTATAGTATATTTATATATGTGTATTTGTCATCATTTTTTCAAAATGATAAAATTATATAATTCATTAATTAACTTGCTCAAAAAAGTTTCATTTTTTTTTCAAACTGATAAATATATTGTATTCATATGTTTATTTTCACATGTTCTTTAAATTCATATCAAGTGCAACAAAGTTTACTTCCATTTTAAAACGGATGCAATAGTTTCCCAAGAGGTGTGAACACAAACTTGAAAATCGTTAGATCATATATGTCTTATGCTTTTCTTAAAATTATTTAAAAAATTAAAA
Organism: Rhodiola kirilowii; assembly: GCA_033675215.1. Lineage (NCBI taxonomy): Eukaryota > Viridiplantae > Streptophyta > Magnoliopsida > Saxifragales > Crassulaceae > Rhodiola > Rhodiola kirilowii. The sequence goes on from CM066201.1 coordinate 10,866,447, forward strand.
AATAAATTCAAATTTTGAATAATAGGGTTGGAAACTATAAATAAATTGGATTGACTTGACAAAAATTATATTACATTTTTAACTTAAATTAATTTAAGTATATTTAACTGTACTGAACTTTATTAAACTGTATTGAACTTAATTTAACTGTACTAAACTTTATTGAACTGTATTGAACTTAATTTAACTGTACTGAACTTTATTGAACTGTATTGAACTTTATTTAACTGTACTGAACTTTATTAAACTGTATTGAACTTAATTTAACTTTACTGAACTTAATAAAACTGTATTGAAGTGCAAAAGAACAGAGCCTAAGTTACTTTCAATTACGATAAGTTACTTTCAGTTAAAATAAGATAAAACACTATAAGTTAGAGTTCAAATGGACACACCTTTACTTTACTTTTCTTTTCCTGTAAAAAATAAATTGTTGTTTGATTCACATGAGTACGTCTATAAAGCTTTAAAATTCAATCAAATTTGATAGTTTTCAATAATTTGGTAAACTACCCTATTCCAACACTAAAATTTACAATAAATTGAGTGATCGACTATTAAGGGGTCAACATTTGGCCCTAGGATTCAAAAGCCCTAAACAAAGCCCTACGACCTATGAGCCCTAAGACCGGCCCGACCTTGAGTTTAAACCTTCGAGCCCTAAGCCCTGAAGATTGAAAGTCGAACAAAGGTCGTAATTTCAAAACCCTGTTCGGCCCTCGAGCCCGACCTAACTATGACCTAAAAAAGCCCGACCCTGTCCGCCCTAAAAAAGCCCAACCTAATTATGACCTAACAATACTCTACTCGACCCGACCTAAAAAAGCCCTATCAATAACCCCTTTCATATTTTACTTTCAATAAATCAAATTATAATATACTAGTCAATTAAGTACATTTTATGTATAATTTTCAAATAATGATAAATAATATAATTCAACATATGTATTAATTTTATAGTATGTATGCTTTTATAATTAATTGTAATAATCTATTTAACTTGTATTAATATTATTAAAATATGTATGTTTTTGCGACTTTATAATTTTTTATTGATATGCTTAATTAAAATAATACAATTTTTATTGATATGCTAAATAAATGATTTTTTAAGCCCGGCCTTAAGTTTGGCCCTAAAATATAGGGCCGGTTCGGTTTGGCCCTAAAAGCCCTTTCATTACTCGGCCCTAGGGCAGACATTTTGAGGCAAGCCCTGCCCTGCCCGACCCTAATTTTTTCGAAAGCCCATCCAAAATGTCATATGTTCGGCCCTAAGCCCTTTCATTAAGGGCAGGGCCGGCCCTGCCCTGCCCATTGTCGACCCTAATTACACTAGATCTAGATGGAATGATTGGTCATCAACTCGTATGTAAATTTAAATTATTCAATTGAAGCATGGGAACTTGAATTATTCAATTATAGTATGGGTCATCTAACATTTAATTGAGCGGATTTTGATTTCGCACAACAATTCTTCACTTGCCAGTCAGGTTAGGCACAAGGGATGTAGGAAGCGAGAAAAATCAAATAAAATTATGATAAAAAGTGGCATGGGTGTGGGCCTGAACCCTCAAGCATGTGAAAACAATGTAGAATTTCTTTTATTATACCACACCCTTGTTAGCAACGACTTTCTCAATTAAACACATAAGTTGTACGAGAAAAATATCATTAGAGAAGTTTGGACTCTTAACTCAATGAATATAATACAAAAATTTAACCAATTGATCACCACTCTTGTTGTCAACCGATTTTATGTATTAAAAATCATCTTAAAAAACGCTTTCCATGTACATGCATTGTTAGTTGCAAAATCAAATCATGTAATTATTTCTACGGTCAAATTATTCCATGAAATAGATTCATCTTTATGTAGGATGCTTTGTAACATGTTTAGAGAATAGCAGTGGCGGACCCAGAAAAAAAATTTACTGGGGGCAAAGAAACAATATGTATATATATTATGTCCTAAAATTTTAAAATAATAGTGTGAAGATTAAACTACAAACTTGCATCTATCAAAACCAAAAAACCCAAAAATAAAGACTTGCAAAAATTTTATAACTTTGAACACTTACTATTACTATATAACAAAAATGATTGTTACCACTTGAAAAAATATACTGAACACGTTATTAATAAATTAATTAATTGGCAATACTGCTGATTGAAAAATAAATGAATGAATCTTGTATATATATATATATATATATATTTCTTTTGAACGAATTAATCATCTACATTTTTGTTAAGTAGATTTTTACATTAATTTTCAATATTTGAACTCAATCTTTGTTTTATAAATCAATCAATGGGGGCAAATATATTTTTCTAATGGGGGCAATACTGATTTGAGCAACTAATATCTTTTCAAATATTAAAATTGAATGGGGTCATATGCCCCCAATGTTCCTAACGTAGGTCCGCCACTGGAGAATAGAAGGTCGGCATCATGTTAATTTTAATCGATTCGTATGTATTATAATCCATCTAGAAACGTCAATTTTAGCTATCATACATAATTTTTTTAATGAGATTTTAGAACATTGATACGTAAACAAAAAAACTAAAATATTAAGGGTGTCTTATTTTACGTTTATAATCTCGGTCATTAAGCTCACCGCAACATCTATAAGTACGTATTTATTTAAGTTAAATGTCTGACTTTTAAATTAAAATAAGTATCACAATAAAATAGTTAAATTGAATTTTTAATTTAAGATTTTTAATTTAAAATCATTTAGGTCAAAAGGCGAAAATGAGTTTGGTCTAGTGGCTTGAACTCTTGACAAATGGTCAAATGGTCAAGGGTTCGATTGGTTTTAAGTAAGAGGTGCCTTACGGCCTGTGCTTCAGTGGACGCAATTCAAGTATCAAAACTGGGTTTGTGTCGTGCGTGTGACCTGTTGCTCCAAAAGTAAAGTCTTCATATGTATCGATTGAGTTCTCATGCAATATGTATACGATGTATTCATATGATGCTTGATATGTATGAGATGTAAGAAACTCCTATCACAAAAAATTATTTAGGTCAAAAGAACACAATCCAACTGAATCGATAATATAAAATAAAAGAGGAGAACAAGAGCGAAGTTATGTAGTTGTCCGAACTCCTCTGTCGATGCTTCAATATACTTGAGACTTGGAATCTGCTTGAGTCACGAACGAGTGTCGCTTTCCAAATTTTATATTTCTTCGTTAGGAATCCGAAATATGAGAACTGGGATAAAACAAGTGATGTTTGCACTGGAATATGAAAAACGGAAAAAACAGAGTAATAATCCAATTGAATCCAATCAAATCAAAACTTGAAGGAGATCTCCACCCAGAACACACTCGCTCTCTTCTCTATCTCTGTCGATATCCAATCGACGTTCTTTAAACGATTTTCATTTGTTTTGAATAGTAATAAGCATCGATTCAAAACATCACAGAGTTCCGCGCGTTTGGTCGAAACATTAGTGGCCGCGTTTCAACTATACATTAACGAGATAATGTTCAAAGCAAACGCGCCGGATAATGCTTAGACCAACGCGGTCCTTACTGAGACAAAATCCAATATGAGCTTATATGAATTCAGATTTGTTTTGTTTATTTACAAAACAATCTTTACAAGGTTATACATAATATAAACCCTAAAATCTTCAACCATCCTCCCCCATTTTAGGGTTATACTCTTGAACACTAAATGCGTTCGAACCGAACAAAACCTTGTGCATAAGTGAAATGTCCATTAGGTTTGAACTTCACGTAGTGTAGTATCTTTCAATACTCGAGAATCTGGGTGTTCTAAGAATTGTACCCTTCAACCCATTTGAGTACGGGAAAATAAAACACACACAAGTTTACTACTATTCCAAGTACAACTTCACACTATTTCAGCCATGTGTCCTTATCCATTTATAAGTGTATACTTAGCCAAGCACAAGCTAATTGAAGCGGCTCACTTCACACTTACATAGGTGGATTCTTTTCGCATGCACCTGCAATGCACTTTTCCAAAAGATCCATTAAAAAGATAAACTTCAACCTCCCTTTCTCTGTAGAAAACAAGCACAACTTTGGGATGGATATAACCATGTGCTTCAAGTCTCTCAGAATAGGCTTGTACTTAACTCAGCTCTTCACGTCATACTAAGAGGGAATTAAGGTGTCATACGATAAGCGACTTAGATGTGCTTTAAGCCCATCCTTTTACCCGACTCTGTACCAAGTCCCTATGATGAGTCGTATTTATACGACTCGGCGAGTCAGTTATTCCCATTTATTTTGGCACTTTCCCATGCGAACAGTTACTTTTTTAGTGTTGTTTTGCATTTCAGGTGTTTTGGGAGCTCTGGAAGGAATACGTGCTTAAAGATGGCATTTCGATGCTAAATACATCACATGGAGTTCATAGAAGATCAATCGAAGAGCCAAAGTCAAGACTGACGAGCAGCCCGATGGACGTTTCCCCGAGAGGATCGCGGATGGAGGCAATTTTATGATCGCGGTCTGCGGATGGTAATATGGTCATGATCCGCGGAGCTAATATGTGCAGCGTCCGCGGTTGACGTCAGCAAATCGAGATTTGGAAGCCTGGCCCAAACAAAATTAGGAACTCAACTTCCTTATAAATTAGGGTTTCTGATCTCAGAATCATTATCGAAAATTCCCAACTTTGAAGAGATACGGCTTGAGAGAAGATCAAGCTTTCAACGAGAGAGAAGAGAATTTCTACTTTTATTCAAAAATATTTGTTTATTATTTTCATGGATATGAGTAGCTAAACTCGTCGTTCAGTTTAGGGTTTCGTATTTTGTGAACACGTTTTGAGATTCTTGTTCTTAATGCAATTCTATATTTTGCTAGTTCTTGTGCTAATCTTATGAATTAATCTGTGAGATTAAGTAGATGCTTTGTCGTAAAGCTTAATCGAACAGCTAATTCTTACTGTTAACATCTACTGGATACTTTGTCGTAAAGGTAGATAGTGACACCTAAAATAAATAATACCTTTGTTGGATTATTTAGTTTAGGAGAGAACTAGAAGTCTAACACCTTTGTCGGGTTAGATTGTGGTGTATCACCTTTGTCGGGATACTTAGGGTTGTTACCTTTGTCGGAACAACCACACTTCAAAATATGAGATTGATCATTAGATATCTATGATAAACGTGTCACAATATAAACCCTAGACTGAATACTCTCTCTGACTGATAAAACCTGTTATTGCCTGTTTTTCTTTTGTGCATTCACAATCAATTGCTCACAAAACCCTTGTTTCTTAATTTGTTCACAGATACAACTTCCAAAACCAGCTCTCTAGGGTCGACCCTGCTTACCGCTAGCTAGTAGTTGCAGGAGATAATAAATTTAAGTTTGACGCGTCAGACGACGCGCGTCACCCTAGCTAATCCATTTTGTCCAATGATCATCTAGATTTCACTGTGTCTGGACATAATCAATCGAAATTACCTCGTGAGTGATCAGTTCACAAACCGCGCTATGTCTAACGCCCAGGTGTCTCGATTTATCATAGTACATTTGGGTATAAACCTCAGCCAGATTTCCTTACTATCCCAATGGATAGACATCTATCGGTTTCGGCCACAAAGGAATCTCATGTTCAAATTTCTTAGCCTTTTGCCACTTTACCGGCAACAGCTAGAAACATGAACCCAGATTCCATAGTAGAGCTGGTGATGCAAATTTGCCTCTTTGAGGCCCAATAGATGGCACCTCCCCCAAGTAAGAATATTCAATTACTTTTAGAAGCATCATCTTCTAAATTGGTAATTCAACTTGCATCGGTACATCCTTCCAAGCCCGAGGGAAAAACCAGCCTCAGTCAAGCCATAATTCATGATTCCCTTAAGATATTTGAATACCCGCTTCCCAGTGATGAGTACTAGAATTACTAGTATATCAACTCAATTTGACCTTTGCATAAGCTATATCAGGCCTTGTACTCATCATTGCATACATTAAGCAACCAATGACTTGATAGTACTAAGTTGTGAAACACCTTCACCCGTATTAGATATAAGCTTCACACTTGAATCCATGGGAGTACTTACCGAAGAACAATTTAAACAATTGAATTCCTTAAGCACTTTCTCAACGTAGTGAGACTGTTACAGTGTTAAGCCTTTGTTCTCACACTTGATTCTAATACCAAGAATCACATCTGCTTCTCCCATATCTTTCATAGCAAAACTTGATGATAAAAGTTTTATTTTGGTCAGTACCAAAACCAACATATCATCAACATACATGCAAATGATTACTTAATTACCGGAGTTATCAAACTTGCTATAACTACACTTGTCTCCTTGATTCAATTTGAATCCCGTAGACAAGATTTCCTCATCAACCTTTTGACGTCACTACTTCGGTGCTAGTTTCAACCCAAACAGTGATTTGACTAATTTATAAACCTTGTTTTTCATTTCTAGGCATAATGAATCCTTTCGGTTGCTACACACAGATTTCCTCTTCCAAATCACCATTCAAGAATGTTATCTTGACATCCATTTGGTGTACAACTAGATTTTAATTGCACCAAGAGAAATTAACAATCTAATAGTGGAAATCATAGAAACAGGAGCATATGTATCGAAAAATCAATACCCTCCTTTTGTCTAAAGCCTTGGATAACCTAACAAGCTTTAAACATATATACCGATTCATCAACCTTCATTTTCTTGTAGAAAATAACTTGCAGCCCAATAGCTTGCAACCTGGTGGGAGATCTAATAATACCCAAGTATTATTCCCCATGATAGTATCCCTTTCATCGTTGATTGCTTCTTTCCAGCATGATACTTTTTGAGACCTCATAGCCTCATCACAAGTTCTAGGATCATCATCAATATGATAACAATATGAGTATTGATACTCAATATCATCTCTAGAACCCATAATCAAGTAAACTTAGTAATGCAGTCCAAAGGATTTTACAATTCTTACCCGTTTGCTTCTACGAGGCTCAGACGAAGTACTTTTAGAAGATGTGCTCACATCATCTTCCAACTCAGCTCTTGTGGAGCTGGAAATCAAATCTTGGGGTCAAGGTATTGATGAGAAACGGTTCTCGTCAAATATTGCATCTCTTGATTCAATTACGGTGTGAGCCGAAATAGAATCATTCATTCTAGTTAGGGGTGAGCATGACTCGTCTCGACCCGGTGACCCATCCTGACCCGGTCGACATTTTGGACGAACTTGAACCTGACCCGGTACTAAATAAGTCGGGTTCGGGTTGCTCCTCGGGTGACCCGGTCCTATAACTATACTAATATAGAATAAAATAATTTAACTTCAATACACAAGTCTATCGTTTTGTCTTGAATTTTGTTTCAATATGAGCTTCACATCATTTTGTTACAATAATGTTGGGCGGTTAGCATATTAAAGCTCACTTTCTTTTTCGTAATTTATTTTGTTTTAGGCTTTTAGCTACTTGATATGTTATAAGTCTATCGTTACGACGGGTTCGGGTTATCAAATGTGACCCGGTCAATATTAAGTGTCGGGTTCGGGTTGACCTAAATGACTCGGTCGACGTTTTGGGTCGGGTTAAGGACGAACCTAACCCGTCCTAACCCGTCCCACGATCACCCCTAATTCTAGTCACATAGAACATATATGCTTTGGAATCAAGCATATCTATTAACGATGCAATCAACACCTCTTTCTCCTAAAATCTTTATTTTGGGAGTCGGTAGTCTCACTACCGCTCTACATCCCCAAACTCGGAGACAATTTAGATTTGGTTTCTTTTGTGTCAAAGCTCATATGGGGCAACCTTGTTCCTTTTTGTTAGGAACTATGTTAAGTAAATGACAAGCCATCAACATGGCTTTACCCCAAATCCATCACTCAAAATAGAGTACGATAACAAGGCTTTAGGATTCTATTCTTGCTTTCAGCTACACCATTTTGTTGTGGTGTATAAACAGATGTAGTCTCATGAATGATACCATTCAACTGGAAATATACATAATTGTATTATTCCCCACCTCTATCGGTTCTTAATCTTGGTCAACAACAAGCTTTACTTGTACAAGCATATTAACTTGCCTTTAACCACCAAATTTGCCTTGAAGCATTATTCATATTTAATTCTCTTCTTCACTTAGAAAATATCAATATCCATCTCCATTTAGGAGAACTCATTATGTGAATAATTTATCACACAATCTTGACAAATTGCATTGTCACTGAACTTCAATTTGGTGAGTAACCCACATTAATTATGCAATAATACATGCAAAATAAATCATGTGACATGCGAAACACGAGTTATACAATTACATGTACTCTACTAACATGCAAGTCACAATCCGTAAAATCATAATCAAATTAGAACTTGCACTAGTAAACTTATACATGCTTTACTAACAATTTTTACAGGCTACCATTAGAACATCAGTGCTCAACATCACCATGAACACTAAAATTATTTCAAACCAAAAAACCCCCAAAATAATCACATAAACTTTGATTATTTCAAACCATAATCTCCATCAATCAAGTTTTACCAACTCGGAAAACTTACAAACACATTGACTGGAGTTTATACATCAGAAAAACTATCTTATTATATTCTGGTTGAAAACCTTACAACACATGTTCTATGAAATTTTTATCATGGTATCAGCCGAAAGTACTCATACATTGATTTCATCCAAGGCTTACTGATTATGAATTTACTAACAATACATGCTTCGCAAGGTATACAGACCATCAAAAACTGGCCGATTATATGAATTCACTCATCATAATTAATCATGCATGTTTCAGAAGCCATATACATTATCAGAAAATCCAACTGATAATTGTAAACTTACTAATCATATGCATGCTTTACAAACTCGTATTCGTCAAAAGAATTGAAACAATGAAACATGAGTTTGACGCGACAAATCAATCACTTACTCCCAATGATACTGAAAAGATTCCATGTCGAATATTTCAACAAAACAAGTGGTAGCTTTGATGTATCATCTTGGTAATCCACCGGTCAACAGAGCACTTGGTGTGGCATCGCCCAACTCAATCTCATATCAATCTGAGCAATTACACGCCCCTAGGTCTTTGGTGGACAAAGCTCAGTAACCTAATCATTCATCTTGGCAGCATTCGTCGTCAGATGGCGGATTCCACCAATTGAAATTTCAGATGGCTACTTAATATGCGTTGAGTTGTGGTGATATTTCATCACCTCAGAGAATTGATATAATCAGTCCTCTCGATCTGAGTTTCAGAGTCTTTCTCCAGTCGTAATCATCACCATCATCTACACGACTCTCCCAAGCACCAAGCACATCCTTGCAATTGCGCATAGCCTGCTCTTGTATCATGATTTCGACGGAAAGGGAAACCCTCGAACGATCGAATCCACACCCGACATCTCTACGGCAGTCGGCACCTCCAAAACGCCAAACCGTCACTCGCAACCATCTTCAAAATCCATAAATAAAAACGTGTTGTCATCTCAAGCCCACAGCCTCCATTAAGTAATAGAAAATATAGAATTTGATTGTAGTTCTCCGAACTACTCTGTCGATGCTTTAATATACTTGAGACTTGGAATCTGCTTAAGTCACGAACGAGTGTCGCTTTCTAAATTCTATATTTCTCCGTTATGAATCCGAAATATGAGAACTGGGATAAAACAAGTGATGTTTGCATTGAAATATGAAAATGGAAAAAACAGAGTAATAATCCAATTGAATCCAATCGAATCAAAACTTGAAGGAGATCTCCACCCAGAACACACTCGCTCTCTTCTCTATCTCTGTCGATATCCAATCGACGTTCTTTAAACGGTTTTCGTTCGTTTTGAATAGATATAAGCGTCAATTCAAAACATCACAGAGTTCCGCGCGTTTGGTCGAAACAATAGTGGCCGCGTTTCAACTATACATTAACGAAATAATGTTCAAAGCAAACGCGTCGGATAATGCTTAGATCAAACGCGGTCCTTACTGAGACAAAATCCAATATGAACTTATATGAATTCAGATTTGTTTTGTTTATTTACAAAACAATCTTTACAAGGTTATACATCATATAAACCCTAAAATCTCCAACAATCTATGACGAAATGGTATAGATGTGCATGTGCGTAACGAAATGGAAGATACAACGGTTTATAGTTGCTAAAAAAATGTGATAACATATTATAACATTGGATGTTTGATTGGACATTGGAGTAGCATATGTGCTAGTTGGTCGACCCATACATATGGGTGTATGATCGATCTGTTAGGGTATCCGTAGCAAAGTGAGCAATAAACAATAAAGAGAGACTTTATTGCTTTCTGCTCTCATGCAGTAGGTGAGCAAAAAATAATGCTTGATAGGTGAACATAATGGAGAGGGTGTTGGAAAGAAAAACAATAAGTGGGACCCACTTAAATTTACGAAGAAATAGAAAGAAAATGTGTTTTTTTTGTTGATTTAAACTTAAATAAAAATACGAAATGTCATAAAATGAACGTTAGAGTAACATACAACTATTTAAATTCAAATACAAAAGTAAAATATTTAAAAATAATAATAATCAGTAAAATTAAAGAATTTTGGGACCAAAAAAATTGAAGTGATAATGTGAATAATTGAAATAGTTATGAGTTTTGTTTATTGCTTTCATTGCTACATAATAAAATATATACATATTTTTATTTTTGCTCTTAGCTTTTGCTCTATTGCTGCGTTAAAATATATAAAGCATTTCGCTCTTTGCTCTCTTGCTGCGTTAAAATATATAAAGCATTTCGCTCTTAGCTCTTTGTTCTCTTGATGCGTTAAAATATATAAAATAAAGAATCATTTTTACTCATTGCTTTTAGTTCTACTTACTACATAACTTTTCTAAAAAAATGCTATTTTTTTACATTGCTCTTTGTTCATTGCTCTGTTACTGGATGCCCTTAGGCCAACCTTAGTGATGATCTTTAAATAAAGATCATCCTCCTATTTCCACAATTTTTTTCTCTAAAAGATCACTTCACAATCTTTTTTTCATATTGTTTCTTAACAATGATCCACAACAAAAAAGATCATGTCTCCATTCTTACTCTTTCTGTCTTTCATATTATTTATATACATATTTCCTATCTCACCCATCTATTTAACTTATTAAAAATATGTTTAAAATATAGCAAAATGTATATCAATTCATAGAGCTCAAAAAAATATAATTATTGACGATTTTTATTTTATTTTATACTTGTTATTTTTTAAATTATATTAATTACAAAATAAATACTTTTATTAAAAGAATTTAACTAATCCTAGCATGACACTTGTCATGCTATGGTGTCTCCTTAAGCCCACGATCGATTGTGGAATCACTCATCCCATACAACAAATCTATGAACAACCATGGTACAATCTTTTAAATTTTGCCTATTAAAGGATATAATTAAAAGATTGCATCTAGAATCTTTTTTCTCTCATCCTATTAAGGATGCCCTTAGGCATGATGATCATGTAGTAATTATGCTTGTATGACTTTCACAAAAAGTATATGTAAAGCTCTAAGACGCCAGCGTTTTGAATGTCTAATGAATCAGATGACGATACCATAATGTTTTTTTTTGATGGGGTTAGTGGGTTAGAATTAGTATCTGCTCCTTTTTGGAAGGGTGATGACTTGAACCTGGATCACTTGGGACGCAGGTGGATTGCCCACCACTGGGCTAATCACTTTGTTAAGATGACGATACCATATTGTTGATATACAAGTAATGGTAAATATCATGAAATTTGTTAAGATGGGCGATGACCGATGATAGATGATTTAATAGTTCATTCATTTAGTTTTAACCGTTGCATTTTTTTCAAAAGTTCAGTTCAATTCAGTTAATTCATTTCAAAAGTAACAAGCTGTTGTGACCCACTCTTTGTCTTGAATATTAGCTAGTAGCAAGAAAACCTAGCAGCTGCAGCACCATCAAGCAGGAAAGAGCCAACCAGATGTGGATTGCTGAACCAGAAAAGACCATACCAAAAACCATCGGAGAGGCCTCGTCATTCAACTGGTATATGTCGGTTATATAAGGGAACACCTCGTTGCACTTTGGCCCATTCACTAATGGGCTTCTCAGCCCAGTTAAACATCAATTGGTATTTATTTATTTTTTTTTTGATAAAATCAATTGGTATTTATTGTTATTACAAAAACATGAAGTAATCGTAATTCGTACATAATTATGCTTTAAGCCTAAGGTGAGAAGTAAACTTTATTGTCGAAAAGGTGAATTATGTAGATGAAATTATCGGTTTGAACCTCGCTCCCAAACCCAGCGAAAACCTCATCTACCCACAATGTCGTCAGCCGCCGCCGCACGCTCCTTCCTCCGCTCCGCCTCAGTTCGAAACGCCGTAAGCTCGGCCAGACTGAAATCCGCTTCCAGCTCCCCTCTGCGCATGCCAAAGTTGAGACCTTTATCGCATCGCAATTGCAGGTTCGATCGAAATTTATGAGATGCTGTTCCATTTCTTCATAAATCGTGTTTTGAGATTGTATCTGAATTTGGGTGTTTGCAAAGGTCTCAACTTGCTCTGGCCGGCGTCTATGCTGAGACTATGCTTCCGTTCCACACGGCCACTGCGAGTGCGTTGCTGAATTCGATGCTTTCAGTTACTCGACACGGCCATGGTTGGGCTTTTGAAGGTATCCTTTTATAATTTTTGCTGTATATGAGGTCTTATTATACGTCCATTTATTGCTTATTTTTTGTGCCATTGTATTGCTGTGTGATATTTCACACATTGCTGTTGTTTTATGACATTGGATTTAACCAATTGGCTTGGATTGATTGTTCATAGTGCTGCTTCGTTCGTTTATCCGAACTTGTGGTTACGATTTATTCACAATGCTGCTCCTTTTTCTTCCTGTGAATTTTTTGACCAACTTTGGGTGAACATTTGGTGGTTCCCGACTATTGTCTATATATGTAACATTGCTGGTTCAGTTATTTAGTTCATTAAACCATGTTCCTTTCAAGCCTCTTTGATGATCTCACTTATGTTCTTTCATTTTCAACCCGCTTGCAATCAACACTCATAACAGCTGATCTTTTGTTGTATTGGTAGTTTAGAGTTATGACACTTGGTCTGCTAGCTTTCGGTTGTTGGATGGCTGAAAAACTACAATTAATGACATATAACAAATCAGTAGCCTGAACTAAATTGTTTGCCTGCTTTGTGTGGTCTATGCTCGAGTTCCACTGGCCTTGATATGAACTTAAGTCTTTCTTTACCAACGAACAATGTAATGTTGATTCATCGTGGTACTCTGAACATTTTGATTTTAATTGCTCCTAACTTTTTCTTGAATCGGCAAAGTTAGTTTCTGATTGCCTTGCTCGGAATGGCTAAAATCTTTTATTTTTATTTTGGAGAATCTCACACACATGTTTTGTATCCAACCAGCTTTCAACGATGATGAATAATGAGTGTCAAAAGGACCTGAAGCTGAGTTTAGGTACTTATTATACTCATATTATTGCTAAAAACAATTGAATTGGTGACTTATTAGTTCATCAAATATTGACGTGAAGAGATTGGCAATTAGTGTAGTGCATTCGACGAGTTAGGTATCATATACTAGTAATTCTTATAATACCAGAGGTCGAAATTTAGTACTGCACTTGAGATTGTACACTTACTAATGCTTGTTGATCCTGTCGTGCTCTTGTTAAGCTCTTCATTAATTTCAATGCATTTAGTATTACACTATAATCTCGTCCTGTCCTGCAGATAGCTGAATATGTGGTAGTAAGCAAAGCCTGGTTTCTAATCTTCATAAAGAATGTCTTCTTTACACAGTGTAAGATCACAAGGACTCATCAAGCCCCACACACTTATGACTCAACTTTCAAAGGTATTAAATGGAACTTGCTTACGACTCAACTTTCAAAGGTATTAAATGGAACTCGTGTCTTGAAAAAGTTGTGACTAACATGTTGATTGATTAATCGAAACAAAAAGTTTTCATACTTGAATTTCAAATGCTTCCCAATTTCAAATTTGTCTCAAATTGATCAACCTTGCTCAGAATTGTTCTCCTAAGTTTGCACACAGTAAACTCTATTGTCCTCTCAAACTCGTGCAGCTGACAATCCTTTAGCAGTACAATTCCACACGTGAAGCTTCGTAAACAGTTGAAATTTTGAGATCTAGCCAAGCTAAACGCATCATTATTTAACTTGATGCTAAAATGATGTAGTTTTATACGGGGGAAATATATCGACGTACCGGCCCTCCGTTTTAACATGTTGCCTGAGTTTCAAATTTTTTTATAAAAAAAGTTGTGAATGTTGTGAAAATATTTGAATTTGTGGAGAAACTTAAATGGAGAACATATGAAGAGAAAATAAGAGTAGAAGTACCTTTATATAGGATTAGAAGTACCTGAATATATGAAATTACTAGTAATAAAGATAGAAGAGCGCTCAAATGAGAACCTTTTTAAATTTTGAGAACTTGAGACCCCAATCTTCATCTTTTAAAATGCAAGATGTATTTTGGTGGTGACACGTGTCTTATGTGTATTTTCTAAGATGCATTTAATGTAAAGTCAAAATCACATTTTTTTTACTTTATTTTTTGGACATGTATCACACATCTTATGGTGAGATTTGGATTCTTAAATTCTCGAATTTTTAAGAGTTCTTAACCGAGCACTCCTTAATAAAGATAGGTATGATGACATGTCATAGGGTACTTATTAAACTTTGGGCACACCCTTGAATATTTGGAAAGATGATATATGTCGTCCAATTAATGATGATATTTAATATTTATAACTATGTTAGTGTTTTTTAACTTCATTGGACAGTGTTGATAGTGTTGGGCAAAGATCTCATGAGAAATAAGAATTTTTTACGATCTCATTAGATTAATGGTTAAGATTAACCTTAATTAATATTACAATTTGTTTCTTTATCAAATTAATGTCATAATAAGAGTATTATTGTCTAATTAGATTTTTGATTAACCTTATTCCACAACCTAAATTCCGATTTTCTCTTTTATGAACTGTATTTCAAAACCAATGATGTGTATCTTCGTCCATCTCTCTAGCCTCTTGGTTGAATTCCGGACAATCACAATGAGAAAGCGATTGAGTTGATTGTTGCCCTCCTTAACTCAGCGAAAATATCAGGTGAGAAGCGATATTTTTGGTGAGAAATAAGAAGTAATCTCATTCATTCATCTTTGTCATCAATGGCTATGATTGATTTACATAATACGCAGTTTTTCAAAGGATAATCTGTAGCATTACATAATACGTAGCTTTTCAAAGAATAATTCGTGGCTCTTATATACATACTGTTACAGATTATCCTTTGATAAATGTAGGTTGCTGATCAGATTTATCAGACCAGAACACTATTGAAACAAGCTTTATTTGAGTTCTAAAACGGAGAACTCTTCTTAGAAGCTTTTAGTTTTCGCATTGATTCAAAAGTAAAATACAAAGTTACTTATAATGACTAGACTAACTTCCCATGATCTAAAGCTACCCCACACACACGACTCCACTATCTTTTAACCGACCCACAATCTAATTATATCATGTAGTAATCCATAAGTTTGGATTATAGCTCACATTTTCCCCCTAATCCAAACTTGCCTCCACATCTTCGACTCCTAGTAGCTTCCTCATTTCTGCATGCTTCACCTTCGATAATGCTTTAGTAAGAATATCAGCCCTTTGTTCGCCTAAGCGTACATGCTCCACCTTGATCTGTCCTCGCTCAACACCCTCGCGGATGAAGTGATGACATGTGTCAATGTGCTTGCTACGGCCATGAAAGATTGGATTTTTCATGAGAGCTATGGCAGATTTGTTGTCAACAAATATGGTAACCGGCTTAGGTTCTTCTCCAACCAACTCGCTCAATAAATTCCGCAGCCATAAGGCTTGGCTAGCTGCTGAAGTCGATGCCATCAACTCTGCTTCACATGAGGATAGTGCTACTGTTTTCTGCTTCTGAGAGCTCCAAGTGATCAAGCTGCTGTCGAGATAAAATGGCATTCCACTTGTGCTTCTTCTATCATCTAAGTCGCCAGCCATGTGGCTATACGAGAACCCTACTAGTTCTTCACAATTGCTCCCTTTTGCATTTGTAAGTGTTGAGGCAATTGGCCTCACATGGTTTTGATGATTGACAAACCAGGTTTAATGGTTTACTTGAGTTTGTGTAAGTCAGGAACTTACTGGAGCACTCAGGAACGGGATGCTGAACTCAAGTACCTGTAGAAGTCTCAGAGCTACCAAGAACCTGAGTATTGGTCAACAGTCAAGTCAACGAAGCAGTTGAGGTCAAGTCAACAGAGCAGTTGAGGATAGGAGTCAAATACATCATGGCATGATGGCACGTTTCCTCAACACATCAAGGAGATCATGAGCTGACGGTTATAAGCCATGATCTATGGCAGTTACCTGACAGTTACTTCAGGAACCTATAAGAAGCTAGCAGTTACGGCTCAGATCTGGGCGCTTCCACAATCATTGTTAGAGCTTTCCAAGGTGGGTGTACCCAGTGAGAATATCCAGCGAGCTGAGCGAGTGTGATATTCGAGTGATCAAGCTATTCTTGATCATTGCTGGAAAGCTACGGAGGTGCCGGTGACTACTGTGACGTCGTGAAGTCGGTCAGGAAAGTAGTCAGGTTTTTGCTTGTGTCGATCCAGTTTTGATCCACACTGAATAGGCAAATGTGTATAAACTGAGAATTAAGTTTGTACAGATTAAGTGGTAATAAAAGAAACCATTTAAGTTTATTCCGCTGCATATTCTGTTTATAAGTTTATCTGCATACAAAGCTAGGTTCCTAATAATTCCGATCTTTGTTAAGTCTTCGACTATTACTCAGAAGTCTTTGACTACTAACCACGATCCTATCAATTGGTATCAGAGCCGACAGGTTTTAGATTTTGGTTAGCTTTGCAGGTATGTCAGGTGATACGTATTCAAATCCTCCTAAGTTGAAGCCAGGCGAGTATGAGACCTGGGCGTTAAGGTTTGAAGCCTATGTAATGGCTATGGAGGGAGAAGTGTGGCAGATCATCGAACAAGGACAACAGTACATCTATCTAGAGGGTAGTGAGACTGATCTCAAGCCGAGGGTGCTGTATACTACAGAGGATTACAAGAAACTTGAGAAAAATGCAAGGGCATTACGGGTCCTTCACAGTGCCTTGGAACCTGGAGACCTGAAGAAGGTCATTCAATACAAAGACCCGAGTGATATCTGGGACTCCCTTAAAAAAATCTATGAAGGTTCCAAAGATGTGAAGAGGAACAGAATTCTGGCAGTTCAATCCGAGTTTAATTCCCTAAGGCAAGTGAAGAACGAACCACTGCATGATTACCACTCCAAATTTCAAGGATGTCTGGCCACACTCAACAACCTTGGAAAGAAGTACAAGAACTGGGAAATCACTCACAGATTCATGCAGGGGTTAAGTCCAGAATGGGATGACATCTCAAGGACGTTAGCTGCTCTTCCGACTACGAAGGAAAATTCACTGGAGGAACTGGTTGCAAGCTTGGTAAGCAACAAGGCTATTGAAGACGTCAAACTGGAAAGTCGGGAACCTCAGAAGGCTGCTTGGCAGATTGCTCTAGTTGGTGAGAGTTCCAGATACAAAAAATTCAAGGGAAAAGATTATCACAAAAATAAGGGAAAGGAAACCTCAAAAACTGAGGAACTAAATGTGATGACCAAGGCCCTAAGAGTTACAGATGACAGATACTCAGGTCGGAAACCTAGCAACAGAAATGACCCGAAGAAGAACGTGGAATACTTCTACTGTAAGAATAAGGGACATTACAGGAAAGACTGCTATAAGCTTAAAAATGATGAGGCTCGAACAGAACGTAAACAAAAAGAGGATGACAAAGGAAAGCAAGCGATGTTTGCATGGGGGGATTCAGATGAAGATAATAGCGTGGGAGACGTAAGAAGAAACATCTGTCTGATGGCTAAAGGAAGATCCTCAGGTTCAGAGACTTCGTCATCATCTTCATCGACAAGGAAAACTCCCTCAAAGGAGTCGTCTACTGAGGTAAGTTCTGATGATTCACAATCTGGCTTTTACTCACGTTCTCAGTGCATTGCAGTTGTAAAGAAACTGGTGATAAAAAACGAGGAGCTGAGTTCGGTCATCGCTGAGCAAGACAAACAGGTTAAGTTGATGTTTGAGGAGAATCATCAACAGGCCAGAATGATTCAAAAACTTGAGAAAACAGCAGACAAAAGAGTGATCGACTCAAGTGATCAATTCTATGATTCACCAAAGGGAAAGGAGAGACAAAAGTCGAAAACCAGGCCAGGTCTTGGATATGGAGAGGTGTCCATTGCAAAACCTATGCATAGGCAGGGACAACCAAGGGATACTCCTAGACGGAAGGTTGATTTAGATGACTCCAAAACCTTTGGACAAGGGTATCATATCTGGGAGAAACTCAAGCAAAGGAACAGTCCGATTCCGATCGACTTTGAAAAACAAAAAGAAGGTTTCTGAGCCCAAGAAGACTGACTTCAGAAAACAGAAGATCTGTTTTCAATGTGGGAAAGAAGGACACAGTTGGAAACAATGCAAAGACAGGAAGAGCATTTCTAAGAAAGATTCACAGAACTCGCGCTTCGAGTCAGGAACCTGCTCAGTTTCCAAAAGGAGTGGAAAACCTGGAGAAGTGAACGATCCGTCAAGTTCCGGAGTGGTCAAGAACTCTTCAGACTCAAAAGAAGTTTCAAACCCTCATGTTTCTAACTTTACTACTTTATCTACTTCACAGCTTAAACCCAGAAAAGCTAAGCTTGTTTGGGTTGCTAAGAACTGACTGTTTGTGTACAGCTCGGGAGAGGGACATGTTCATGGCTTGTAGATAGTGCATGCTCGGGACATATGACCGGGAAAATGGAACAGTTCTTCTCTCTGCGACATCACTCCGGTGGCTCCATTACTTTTGGAAATGAAAGTAAGTGTAAAGTCATCGGCTCAGATAAGCTACATTTATCCAGCAAGGTTAGTGTAGATAATGTGAGTTTAGTTAATGGTTTGAAGTTTAATTTGCTCAGTGTTTCTCAGTTGTGTCGTGGTGGTAAAAACGAGGTTGTTTTTACAGCTGTTGGTTGCTTTGTTAAGTGTGTCTCCACAGGTCAAGTACTTCTGCGTGGGAATTGTGCAAATAGAGTGTATTTTGTGGATCCTACGTTCGATCCGGAAGAGTATCTTTGTTTGTCCTCTAGATCAGATGAATCTGAGATGTGGCATCGTAGGTTGGGACATGTGAATTTCCGATTGTTGAAGAGGCTACACAATCAGAATTTGGTAATTGGATTACCGAAGATTACTGAAGTACCTGATCAGGTTTGCAGTGCGTGTGCAAAAGGGAAACAAACAAGAAGTTCGTTTCATTCCAAAAACGTGGTCAGTACACACAATGCATTTGAGTTAGTTCATATGGATTTATGCGGTCCAATGAGAGTGCAATCTCAAGTAGGGAACCGATATGTGTTCGTGATTGTGGACGATTACTCAAGGTATACATGGGTCATCTTCATTCGTTCAAAAGATGAGTTTTTTGAGTCATTCAAGGCGTGGGTTAAGCTTGTAGAACGGAGATTCACTGATAAGTTGAAGAGCATCAGAACAGATCATGGAACTGAGTTTGACAATGGTCTATTTATTGCGTTCTGTATGGATCAGAGCATTGATCACAATTTCTCGGCGCCAAGGACTCCACAGCAGAATGGAGTAGTTGAAAGGAAGAATCGCACACTCGAAGACATGACGAGGACTATGCTTCTCGAGAACAATGTAGCAAGGAACTTTTGGGCTGAGGCAATGAATGCTGCATGCCATGTTCTCAACAGATGTTATTTAAGACCATTCCTCAACAAGACGCCGTATGAGCTGCTAAAGGGTAGGAAACCCAATATTTCTCATTTGCGGGTATTTGGGTGCAGGTGTTATGTCCACTCGAACGGGAAAGATCGTCTTGGAAAGTTTGATCCGAGAAGTGACGAGGGAATTTTTGTAGGTTATTCACTGCACAGTAAGGCCTACAAGGTATTCAATAAGAGAACCAAACAGGTTGAGGAGAGCATCCATGTCATCTTTGATGAAGAGTCTGTGGGTAATAACACTGGACATGTTCCTGATGTTCATGTTGCAGAAGATACTGAGGGATTTGAACTGATTCGTCCTAGGGGTGATATTGTAGCTGATGCTCCAGAGAATCCTGAGACTCCTGAACAAGACAATGATCAAGTTGCTGAGGTTGAAGAACCTGAAGAGCAAGGTCAAGATCCTGAAGTTGGTGCAGTTCACGGTGAACCTGAAGATATCTAAGAGGCTCAGGAGGTCACTGAGTTGAGAAGAAGTACTCGAGTTAGACAGCCGAGTGTCACACTTCGTGATTATATTTGTTATACTGCAGTTCAGGGGGAAACAGTCATGAACGCCTTTGTGTCATTGATTGAGCCAAAGACGGTTGAAGAAGCACTGAAAGATCTGGATTGGATCCAAGCAATGCAAGATGAGTTGCATCAGTTCGAGAGGAACAAAGTTTGAAGACTTGTTCCTAGGCCAGAGAATCGGAAGGTGATTGGCACCCGCTGGATCTTGAGAAACAAAAGGAATTCCGAGGGAGAGATAGTCATGACTAAGGCCAGGTTGGTGGTAAAAGGTTACAGTCAACAGGAAGGCATTGACTATGAAGAAACCTTTGCGCCAGTGGCAAGGTTAGAGGCTATCAGGTTGTTGATAGCGTACTCAGTGCAGTTTGGAATTAAGCTCCATCAGATGGATGTCAAAACGGCATTTCTGAATGGGTTCCTCAAGGAGGAAATATTTGTGGAACAGACTCCTGGATTTGAGGTTCCTGAGCATCCAGATCATGTGTATGTTCTTGACAAGGCCCTGTATGGATTAAAACAGGCGCCTGGGGCGTGGTATGAGCGTCTATCGGAGTATCTGCTAGCTCATGGATATGAGCGAGGTAAGGTAGATAAGACTCTATTTTTGTTAAGAACTGATAAGCATTTACTCATTGTGCAGGTGTATGTCGATGACATCATCTTCGGATCCACAAGTGACGAGGTTGTGAAGTCCTTCACTAAACTCATGGAGAGTGAGTTTGAGATGAGTATGGTCGGGGAACTGACGTTCTTTCTTGGTATTCAAGTTAGACAGCTGGAGAATGGCACTGAGATTTCACAACAGAAGTACCTGAGTGAAGTTGTGAAGAAGTACGGGCTTGGAGATTCAAAGTATGTGAACACTCCTAGTTCTCCGAATGAGTCCCTGACAAAGGATGATGCGTCTCCAAGGACAGATGCTACAAGATATCGTGGCATGATAGGTTCTTTACTGTATTTGACTGCTTCTCGACCTGATATAATGTTTAGTGTATGTCAATGTGCCAGGTTTTAAGCGGAACCAAGGGAATCTCATGTAAAGGCCGTGAAGAGGATACTGAGGTATCTGAAGGGCACTGAGAAGCTGGTCATGTGGTATCCGAGAGTGAAGTCTCTCAATTTGGAGGGATACTCAGACGCAAACTTCGCTGGGGATAGGACTGATAGAAAGTCCACATCCGGTATGGCTCAGTTCCTCGGCTCTTGCTTAGTATCGTGGGGATCTAAGAAGCAGAACTCAGTGGCGTTGTCAACGGCAGAGGCTGAGTATGTGGCGGCAGCAGCGTGCTGTGCTCAAATACTCTGGCTACGAAATCAGCTAAGTGATTTCAATCTTCACTTCAATCAAGTTCCTATACTCTGTGATAATACTAGTGCAATTAGTATTGCTAAGAATCCGGTGCAGCATGGTAAAACAAAACATATAGAAATTAAACACCATTTTCTTAGGGATTGTGTTGAAAAGGAACTCGTAACTATCAGCTTCTGCAGGAGTGAAGATCAGGTCGCCGACATTTTTTCAAAGGCTTTACATAGGGAAGCATTTGAAAAATTGAGAATGGAGCTCGATTTGATGAACTCACAGTGAGGTACCTCTAGACTTTCTCTCAGTGATTGGCTAGAAGAAAGGGTTCTTAATATGCATGATAGTCATTAACATGAGTATTTTCTTGAAGTTCTTGAGTGTCAAGAACTCTGTGTGATTTTACTTCTCTGTTAAAGATGATATAGTACATGCAATGCTGAACTTGTAGTCCTTGATGCCTGAAATACCTTCCGGATATTTGCACCCTAAGAGCCCCATGAAGGAAGTGTATTAAGCCACCTAGCCTTTGTTTAATCGTGTATTTGTCCTATGAACCACGGTCAAATACTTTCTGGACATGCATGATTAAAATGTTTAGGTGTGATTGAGTGCATTGAATTGTGGTGATTTTTATATTCTATACCCTTATGGTAAGCCGACCCACCACAATGCCAATTGAGAAAAATCCATAGTCTGGGAATTGATCTGATATTCACTCAGTCAAAGCTTGGCTGTCCGTGGAACTTAAGGACGTGATGAAGTACTTGAGTCATAAAGGAAGTGGTTCAGATGCAGTTATGGTGATAAGACAGTTCAATGTCTGAGACGTGGAAGTCGGACGGTTTTTGCATTGATTCGTGCAACAGATATTAACGAAGATTTTTAAGGGATTTCAAATTCAAAAAGGGATTTAAAGCATATCTCACTACACTCGTCTACTCAAAGCTTGAAACTCTAAATTTCAGAAACCCTAAACTTCTCAAGTCGGCGTTGATCAAATCGGTAGAGTTTTCAATGGCATCTGCATCAAACACCAGCAATATAGACAGTTCTGACAGTCGAATGGAGATATTCACAATAGCAGGAGTCTGTTACGAAGTCCCGAGAGCGGTGGCGGAGCTGCTTAAATCGAGTAAGTCTAACTCTCAAGTTTCAATTTACAACCCTAAATCTGCAAGATTTGTTGAATATTGCGCTGAGGTTGGGAGTATTGGTGAAAGAGAGACAGTTCATGTATCTAGATTCTTCAGTGCTGTGGAGGTTGATGATGTGATACAGGAAGTAAAAGAAAGGGGCTGTCTATGTGGTAGTGGTCTCGTTGGGGAAGAAGAAGAGGAGTTAGTACCAATCTATTGTGAAGTTAGGGCTGGAATTGTGAAGAACCCAGAAGGGGTTACTGAATCAGGAGACACTGATTCTCTGTTTGCTTGCTCCCAAGAGGAGGAGGATGTTGTCAAAGAAGGAGATGGACCTTCAGCGGATGCAGAACAAATTGATGTGAATCAGTTGTTGGAGGAGTTGGTTGAGATGGGCAAGATTGCCGAGTTCAACAGAACTGGAGGAGCTGAGGACATAGACTGTGAGATAGTTGATACGTCCTCAACTGTCACTGGGAGGAAGAAGAAACATCTGCCTCTGAGGATTCAACCAGTGAGGGAAACTGGCAAGAGGAAACTGCAAGTACAGGTTGAGAACGTTTCTAAGACCGCTGTTAAGAGACCTAAAAGGTCAAAGACTGGAAAAGAAATTTTAATGGAGATGGAGTGCTCGGAGCAGTTCCTGATGGATGAGGGACTTACCAAGGTGTTTGAACTCTTGAAAGCTCAAGGTTGGGAGAAGCTCTGTGAGACAAAGGAGTACATTTGCCCTGAAGTGGTTGAAGAATTCTACCAGAATTTGAAGCTAATTAATGGTCCAGTTCCAGATCTGGAAGTGAAGTTCAAGAAGAGCAAATTCACTCTGTCCAGCAAGGAGTTAGCCATGATCATGGGCTTGGAGCATAAAGGATTTGATCTTTTCTGCAAAAGCAGTGTGTGGCCGAAGGAAGCAGGAGACAAGCAGGAGCTTGTGAGGAGGATCTGCAAGCTGGACAGGGTTCCAAAAGGGTCTGGAATCAGCACTCAGATGATGGAGCCGAATGTGAAGATTCTGCACAAATTGCTTGTTAGCAATTTTATACAAAGAGGAGTCAAGCCCTCCTATGTTCAACATCAGGACCTGATTGTCTTGGAAAAGTTGCTGAGCAAAGAAAAAATCAACCTGCCCAAGCTGATAATCCATCAGATGGCTCATCTGCAGAAGCTGACTCAAATTGGGTACTCGAGGGTCATCAAGAAGGTTCTTCAGGAACGTGGCCTGTATGAGAATCTCTCTGGTGTTGAAGAACCAATTGTGAAGGAGTTTGATCCCGACATCTTCAGAAAGATGCATCTGGTAAGAGATGAAGTAGAAGGGTGGATTAAAACCCCAGCTCCAGAACCTGGACTTAAAGCACCAGATCTGAAGATTGATGAGGAAGAGGACGATCCAGAGGATGAAGGAGATGACACTCAGTGGATGGAAGCTCTGGAGCAGAGTGTCTCTGAGGTGAAGAGGGACTTAAAAGGCCTAAGAGCAGAACTCGGGGAGTTCAGGAAGGAGATAAAAGAAGAAATCAAAGGAGTGCAGGATGCACTCATGGCTCTGATTGAAAGGCTATGAAGTTCTTCAGTCTCCGGGATGATCACTCTTGACTTTATGAATGTCGTGATCAGTTTCCTAATATGGATTTCCCTTCCTTGAACCTATCCAAATTATTCCCTTTGTTGTTTGAGTGTCAAAAACTTGAGCTCAGTTTGCATGTTATGATTGTCTACTTTAACTTTCAAGTATCATGCATGCATTTACGAGTTACTCTAAATTTCAAGTTTTTACTCATGTTTCTGACTGCCTCGTGTGTTAACTTACTCTTCTTTGATGATGCCTAAAGGGGGAAGGGAGGTAGAATATTAACTGAGGGGGAATATAAAATCGAGTTAGGTTCCTGAGAAAAAGGGGGAATGATTATGAATACCTGAAATGCCTGTGTAGGTCCTTGACTTAATAAGATGTTTGTCAAAGTTTCTGAGTGTGCAGGAACTTAGGGGGAATTTGTTCCCAAGGAGAATATGTTCTCATGTGATGCTGTGTGCATGTTTTACATCTTTTAAGTGCCGATTTGGTATTTTCCCTTGTAGGTTTGTCATCATCAAAAAGGGGAAATTGTTGAGGCAATTGGCCTCACATGGTTTTGATGATTGACAAACCAGGTTTAATGGTTTACTTGAGTTTGTGTAAGTCAGGAACTTACTGGAGCACTCAGGAACGGGATGCTGAACTCAAGTACCTGTAGAAGTCTCAGAGCTACCAAGAACCTGAGTATTGGTCAACAGTCAAGTTAACGAAGCAGTTGAGGTCAAGTCAACAGAGCAGTTGAGGATAGGAGTCAAATACATCATGGCATGATGGCACGTTCCCTCAACACATCAAGGAGATCATGAGCTGACGGTTACAAGCCATGATCTATGGCAGTTACCTGACAGTTACTTCAGGAACCTATAAGAAGCTAGCAGTTACGGCTCAGATCTGGGCGCTTCCACAATCATTGTTAGAGCTTTCCTAGGTGGGTGTACCCAGTGAGAATATCCAGCGAGCTGAGCGAGTGTGATATTCGAGTGATCAAGCTATTCTTGATCATTGCCGGAAAGCTACGGAGGTGCCGGTGACTACTGTGACGTCGTGAAGTCGGTCAGGAAAGTAGTCAGGTTTTTGCTTGTGTCGATCCAGTTTTGATCCACACTGAATAGGCAAATGTGTATAAACTGAGAATTAAGTTTTTACAGATTAAGTGGTAATAAAAGAAACCATTTAAGTTTATTCCGCTGCGTATTCTGTTTATAAGTTTATCTGCATACAAAGCTAGGTTCCTAACAGTTCCGATCTTTGTTAAGTCTTCGACTATTATTCAGAAGTCTTTGACTACTAACCACGATCCTATCAGTAAGCCCATAGTGTTGTGTACCTTTAAGATACCTTAGAATGTGTTTCACAACTTGCATGTGCATAGAGGTCGGCTTCTCCATAAAATGGCTCACTATTCCCACTGAGAAGGACATGTCCGGATGGGTGTGTGTGAGATACCTTAAGCATCCTATGACTCGTCGATACTCTGTTACATCCACAGACCACAGGTGCATCATCTTTGTCCTTCCACAGTTTCAACTTCGGCTCCATTGGACATCTAGTTTCATTACATTCATCCATGCCAAGTAAAGAGAGTACCTTTCTAGCATATGCTGATTGCATTAGTGTAATTCTGGCAGCTGACTGCTTAACTTCAATTCCCAGGTAGTAAGATAACTTGCTAAGATCAGTCATTTCAAATTCCTTCATCATCTGGTCCTTAAACTTTTCTATCATCAATGAGCTCTCTCCTGTTATAATCAGATCATCTACATAAACTCCAATAACAAGCTCACCTTCATTACCTTTCTTGGTGTAAACAGCTTGCTCTTGGTTGCACATGTTGAACCCAAAATGTTTCAGGCTTCTGTCTAGACGAATGTTCCATGCTCGAGGGGCTTGGTGGAGTCCATAGAGTGCTTACTCAACTTATACACCTTCCTTTCTTGGCCTGGAATTTTGAATCCCTCGGGTTGATTTACATACACTTCTTAATGAAGTTCGCCATCTAGAAAGGCCGACTTTACATCTAGGTGATGCACTTCCCATCCCCGGCTTGCTGCTAGTGCGATGATCAATCTAACTGTGTCAAGTCTAGCCATCGGTGCAAACACTTCATCAAAATCTACTCCGGGCTTCTGCACGTACCCCTTCGCAACTAATCTCGCCTTGTGTTTAATGACATTGCCATTGCTATCCTTCTTGACTTTGAATACCCATTTCAAGCCTATAGGTTTGTGTCCATCTGGTAGATCAACAAGCTTCCAAGTGTAATTCCTTTCAATGCAATCCAACTCTTGTAGCATAGCCTCACGCCAATTTGGATCCACATTAGCTTCAAGGTACGTGCTTGCTCTTCTGCTCCTAAGAGCATCAGTTCCTCATGATCTAAATAAATGGGCTCTGTATTCTCATAAATGTCGGCTAAAGAGTGAAACTTGTGTGGCCTTCCGTCCGAGGACTCTGGTGTTAGATTTCCAGGTGAAACTGTTGATTATAATGCAAAAGATAAATATCCGGTTATTTCCTATTATTCCTACGAGATATATGTCTATAAGATTTAGGTAACATTATCTTCACTCAACTAAATTTTAGGAAATATTTCCTAATTAATTTAGTTTGGACGTGTGATGAAAGGGTATATATATGTGAGTTTCTTGTATTCTCATACACACAAAATAATGGTGGGAAAACCCTAGTAGAGATTTGAGCAGTGCTTGAGCAATTCCACCTTCCGAGTGGGGTGCACGGATTCGGAGGAGGATTGTGTTAACCTTGGGGGGCGTTCGTCACTTGAGAACCTGTACTGGTAGTGGCAAAATTCGCTTTTAAGTCAGTGGACTTCATACCACGGCACAATCGGAGTAATTCGGAGATCGTCAATCAAGTAAAGTTATTCAAGTTCTCTTACTTATTTGATTTCAATAGCTTTATTTCCTACAATTTTGAAGCGAATTTTTACTATTGAAATCAATATCGGATTATTGATATTGTTGATTCACTAATCAATTGTGTTTTTGCTTAAACACATGTACATCAATAAATGTAACAATTGGAGGACCTCTCGACAATTGGTGATGAAGATTGGGTGAAGCAGCACACTGAATTCCAATCGATTTTGGTATAGTCAAAAAGGAGGATTCTTGAGTCTTGACGATGTTTGACCAGAGTTTGTAAAGTGATTGGAACATACATGAGGCAGTGCTACTGGCGCTGGTGGATCAATAGGAAATCATATTGAAACAATTAGTTTGTTTCAATTGATGAAGTAGCTTGCATGCAAGGATTTTGTTTAGCTCAACCTTGGATTTGTATGAATTCACTAACCTAGTTCATTGATTATTTTGTTCTGATTTTGACGACAAGCATGAGTCAATTTCAACTAACGAGAAAGTTAACGAAGGAGAATATTGGATGGGTCTGAAGCTCGAAACCGCCAGAGGCGTAGAAAGTAGCAGCATATATTGACATGGCCGTTGTTGGTGACTGCTCCCGTATTGTGATTTGTGGCTGAAGCCGTTCAACCAAAATTGGCAATTGGAGGAGAAACCCATCTTTCTCTCCAGTGTCTCTGGCGAAGGAGCAGCAGCGTCGCTGTTTCTTGTGACTTACTGATATATGTTTCCATTGACTATAAATTATTTGATTATTTCTGTCGTCAGGATTTACAAGACGGCTGCTGCAAATATAACGGCCGGATTGAGGGCTTAACAAAGATGCCAGTGGTGTAAGATTCGACATCGGCGGTGGCCGGTTGAAAGCTAAGCCGTGGATGGTCGCGGCGATGGAGGGAGGAGTTGACCGATGTCGACATGCCTGAATCGGAAACCGAGTCGACCGAATGACTCAGTTCACTTGCCATGTTTCCGCCATGTATGGTGGTCGGTGGAGAAGATGCGGCAGCTGTTGTTTTGATTTAAGGATAAAACCCTAGCTGAGCTTGACAGTTTTGAGGCTGATTGTCTAAACTGATTTCGTTCAGATTGAACCAACCTGGTTTGGTTCGGTCAGGTATGACTACTATCATGTGAATTAAATTAGAATTAATTCAGATTGGTACGGGGTTTTATTGGTCCAATATATGATTCGATTCCATTTGATTCAAGTTCGATTTAATCAGGTATGATTAAATTATTTGGGTTCAAATTATTTATTGTTCAAATTATTATGTTACTTAATCTTATTTGGTTTTCTTGTGATTAAAATGGTCTGATTAGATTATTGCACGATTGATTCTTTATGGTGTATTTTGGTAAATCAATTGCAAGTAATAGCTGAACCAATATGATTAAGTTCATTTTCTATTTAACTTGCTTGATTTATTTTGTTCAAGTTGGTTTGATCAGCGTGTATGCATAAATTCAACTTAGAATGTGTTGCATTTTGGATTTTGGCTCAATGAGACAAGCGGAACCTGCTCATGGAACTTGATGTGGCTACGGTCAGGAATAGATCTGCGGATCTAGTTCCAGGAATATACTTAAGGGTTGGAACATCTGGTTCTGGGGTGAGCAAATTGAAACATATGAAGAGTCTGAAAGTTGTGGAGGTTTTAGTATTCAAACTGAAACCATAGTCAGAGCATCATGTATATCTCAAGTTGTGAATGGAACTATTTGACATGTCATTGATCATCATTGGGGACTGTGTGGATGCAGCTTGCTGTTTTCGATGGAAAGAAAGTGTTTCGATTCAATCAGATTCGATTAAACCAGGTTCCATTTAGATGTTAATCATTTAATTGATTAAATATAATTGTTTAAATCATTATCGGGTTTATGATCTCATTTGATGATGAGTCAATTTATTGACTTTCTGATTTAATCATAATTGATTAAATGTGTTCCTATTCTTTTAAGGCAATCTAATCCTATTTAAATTGGTTTAAATTGCATGATCCAATGAGATGGAGCTGGCTCAAGATAGATTTTGATCAAATCTACATGGAGCGACCCCCTATGTTTGTAGTTCCTGACATGAAGGATGAAGTATGCGCATGCATCAAGCAATGTACTGCGATGCGAACTGGGTGACAGACAGTTCGGAGATCTTGAGAGACTGTAGGCCGATTGGTTGAGAAATTCATTGGCAGACGTTCCATTGTAGGGGTAGCCAACTTCTTCTATACCTATCCATTATGATTCGTAAGCCGCCATAGACGTTTCGAAGAACAACGCATATAATGGCAAGAAGAGACACTTTCATGTCATACATGAGTCTGTAAGACAGTTTACTGTGAATGGTGTGGTTTCTCTGTATTATGTGAGAATGGAGAAGAACTTGGTGGATCTTGGACAGGAGGAAGGTAGTTGAGTCATCAAGAGGTATGGTTTTGAGAAATATTATACCTGTGTGTGGTGAGCCATCCCGAAATGGATGATGAGTATGAGCTTAAAGCCTTTGATGTATCTAGCCTCATAGAACGAGGTCACTTGCCTAAGTGATGTCATGAGATGCTTTTGTAGATTCGGTGGTTTCTGTGATTAGCCTCATAGACCAAGGTCACTTGTCTATAAGTGATGTCATGAGATGCTCTTGAAGATATGGTGATTTATTTGATTAGCCTCATAGACCGAGGTCACTTGTCTAAGTGATGTCATGAGATGCTCTCGTAAATTCAGTGATTTCTTTTCTGACCCTCATAGACCGAGGCCATTCGAGTTAATGGTGTCCTGAGAAGATCTATTATAACTAGCCTCATAGACATAGGCCACTTGAGTTAGTGGTGTCGTGAGATGACCGGTGAGTTATATAGATGGAAGGTTGAACTTAAATGTTCTTAATGTTCGTGAAACACCTGCGGTGAATGTGAAGGGATAGCCTCCTTCTATGAGAGATGGGATATCTCTCTCGAGCGTTCACTTAGAGTCCCAAGATGAGTGGTTGTGTTATCGAGGAATTGCTCAAGCTTTGAAGGTGATGTGCGTGTTGTCGGGTCCCTTCAATAATCTAAGAGTTCAATCCTTTGGACACTCTTTGGACCGTTGAACACCCTACTCCACTATGTGTTAGTTCAAACCTTTGGATACTAACATTTAAGTACTAAGCCTTCTACGTACTGCTCAGAATCTCTAGGTCTCGGACTCTTTTGCATTAGTGGGGGATTGTTGATTATAATGAAAAAGATATATATCCGGTTGTTTCCTATTATTCCTACGAGATATATGTCTATAGGATTTAGGTAACATTATCTTCACTCAACTAAATTTTAGGAAATATTTCCTAATTAATTTAATTTGGACGTGTGATGGAATGGTATATATATGTGAGTTTCTTGTTTTCTCATACACACAAAATAATGGTGGAAAAACCCTAGTGGAGATTTGAGCAGTGCTTGAGCAGTTCCACCTTCCGAGTTCGGGTGCACGGATTCGGAGAAGGATTGTGTTAACCTTGGGGGGCGTTCGTCACTTGAGAACCTGTACGGTAGTGGCGAAATTCGCTTCGAAGTCAGTGACCTTCATACCACGGCACAATCGAAGTAATTCGGAGATCGTCAATCAAGTAAAGTTATTCAAGTTCTGTTACTTATTTGATTTCAATAGTTTTATTTCCTACAGAAACGAGCACTGACATCCACCTCACTCTTGGTGGTGATGTCAATGTTTGAGGAGTCTTCATGCCGGAGAACTCTGAAAGTAACATTCTTCCAACACCTTGAGTTTCTTTTGGAGTGCATGGTGCCTTCTACTGTGAACTCTTGCAATGTTTGCACATGTTCATTTTCATCACTCCAGTGCCATTCTCTGCCTTCATCAAAATACAAATCTCGACTAACATGCAACTTACAACGGTTAGGATCATACAAACGGTGTGCTTTACTACCTTCCTCCACTCCAATGTACACCATAGGTGTACTTCTGTCATCCAACTTTTTTTGATGAGGTTGAACCGTTTTTACATAAGCCATGAATCCGAACACCCTTACATGTGCAAGGTGAGGCTTACGTCTATTCCAAGCTTCGAAAGGAGTTATATTAGCCACGCTCTTTGTCGGCAACCTGTTCAACAAATACACAGCATGCTTTACAGCTTCTCCCCACAAATAACTAGGTACATGCATCCCCTTAAGCATGCTTCTAGCAGTAGCCACCACAGTGCGGGTTCTTCTCTCCACGACACTGTTTTGCTGCGGCGAATAAGGTGCAGTGAAATGCCTTTGTATGCCTCCCTCTTCACAAAGCTCAGTGAACCTCTGTGACATGAACTCGCCTCCGTGGTCTTTTCTGAGTGTTCTCAGCTTTTGGTTGCACTCATTTTCAGCCATCACCTTATATTTTTTGAAAGCTTCATAAGCTCCGTCCTTTGTACTCAGCATAAAAACCCACATTTAATATAACGAGTTAGGTCATCAACTAATAACAAGAAATACTTGTTACCTCCGAGAGTTTCTGGGGTGATAGGGCCGCAAAGGTCTGCATGAACCAACTCCAGCATCTTTGTCGCTCTATACTTTGCTTGAGTTGAGAAAGGGAACCTTGTCTGCTTTGCCACCAAGCAGCTTTCACATAGCTGATTTGGGTGCTCAATTCTCGGCACACCAAGCACCATATTCTTCTGAGTCATCAAACCCAAAGCATGAAAGTTTACATGTCCTAGGCGAGCATGCCAGAGCCATGCCGGCTCGACCGAATTCATGAGCAAGCACACAGGTTTGAATGTTTTTAGTTCAATCTTGTAAACTCGATTTGGAGAGCGCGCCTTACCGTCATCAGCAATGTCTCATTCTTATCATACACCTTGAGAAATGCTCCATCAAGCAACACTTTGCTCCCCTGTTCAGTCATTTGGCCAAGGCTAAGTATATTATTTCTCAAACTAGGAATGAAATATACCTCCTCTAATAGCCTTTGCTCCCCATTCTTGCATTGGATCATAACCATGCCTTTTCCAAGGATTTGCACTGCTGATCCATCTCCAAACGTCACCATTCCAGTAACTTTCTCATCTAACTCTTGGAATTTCGTCCGATCACCCGTCATATGGTTGCTCGCGCCATTATCCAAATACCATACATCAGTGTATGTAGTTGACCCACTCTTGCTTCTTAACTCAGGGACAACATTTTCTTCACTTAACATCACTTGCTCATCAGTAAGAGCCATCATGAGAGTCGGTTCATCATCTTCTGCCCGTGACACATTCACTTCCTCGTTGCGCTTCCTGTGGCGGCATTCAGAGGCAAAATAACCATGCAAATTACAATTGAAGCACCTTACCTTTGATTTGTCATGCCTTGCTCCTTGACTAGATTCACCATCTTGCCGAGGAACGTCCTACCAGTTAGATCTTCCTTGATTTCGGCCGCGCTCACGCCAATGAGGTCTGCCACGCCCACTCTTTTCTGCACTCACCCTCCACCTTGGGTTGCTTGACTTATCAGTCACATTCTGCTTCGTACGTGAAACCCATTTCGAGTGAGACAACATCAGTTTTTCTCCTTCAACGTCATCAGCCGCTCGCACACGCTCCTCGTGCGCTTTTAGCCTACCAATCGCTTCATCAAGGGGCATCTTGTCGATATCTCCAAACTGCTCAATTGTCGACACAATTGGGAGGAATCTTCTGCTCACTGCACGTAATAACTTCTTCACAACGTGCATCTCCTCCATCGCTTGTCCGAGACCTCGTATACGGTTAACCAAGCTTGTTAACTTCATTGCAAATTCATCAAGCGACTCTCCATCCTTCATCCGAAAGAGCTCAAACTCTGTTCGCAACGTTTGAACTCGAGCATTTTTCACTCGCTCAGCCCCAATATGCATGGATTTCAAGGCAAGCCATGCATCTTTCGCAGTCTTGTTCTCTGCTATTGCGAGCAATGTATCTTTCAGAATACATTGATAAATGGCCGCAAGAGCCATCTTATCCCTACGGTGATCCGTTGTTGCCACCGCCACATTCCCAACTACATCCCATACACCTTGAGCTTCCATAAACACCTGAACTTTGATTGACCAAGATGCGTAATTATCTTTGGACAACATAGGATAGTGCAGCGTAACTGACCCTTCCCGGATTGGCTGCTGTCTTTCCGCAACCGGCACTCCTGCCAGTTGATTCCTTGCGGTGGAGCTTCCCGATGTGTTAGAGCTTCCAGACATGTTCTTGGTGCGCTGGCTCCTGATACCAAATGTAGGCTGCTGATCAGATTTATCAGACCAGAACACTATTGAAACAAGCTTTACTTGAGTTCTAAAATGGAGAACTCTTCTTGGAAGCTTTTAGTTTTCGCATTGATTCAAAAGTAAAATACAAAGTTACTTATAATGACTAGACTAACTTCCCATGATCTAAAACTACCCCAAACACACAACTCCACTATCTTTTAACCGACCCACAATCTAATTATATCATGTAGTAATCCATAAGTTTGGATTATAGCTCACAGTTCCGGGGAATCGTGTAGATTTTGACAATTATATATAGGAACATCTCGTTGGGCCTTGGCCCATTAACTACTGGGCTTCTTAGCCCAGTACACATCAACTGGTATTATCTTTTTCGATCAAAGTTAAACTTTTAATAAAACAAGAACAAACTGCCGTGAAGGGACATAAGTCCTAGAAAGGATACGACCAAACGGAGAACTGTTCTGATCAGACCGATCGCAGTGGCCAACACTATATACATGGGTTACGCACAATCGTGCCCTTTAATTCAAAGCAGGAGACAAGCTCCTGAAACGAAAAAATTAACATTTAAAAAACTCAGACCGATAGTCAGCTGAGATAAAAGGTTCAGACCGAAAACCTGACGGAGAGAAACTAAGCTAAAAGTAAGACTAAACTACAACTAAAACAAAACAAAACACAAACAATCACTGGCATGCCAACCGGGAGCTTCAAAATCGGACTGAAACCGAGAACCCAAACCGCCAAGAACACCATCCGCCACCGCCCTAAGCCAATTCGACCCTACCCAGTCGACTCCACCACCACGCCGCCGCACGACTGCCATCCTCCACCGACTGACAACGACGACGGAACAACCAACTGCCACCCACCAATCAAGCTAATTGCCAGCACTGCAGCAGATCCGTCGTCCCACCAAGTCCACACCGCCAACGCCACCAGCCGACCATCGTGCCTCGCCATCCCGCATCCACATCGATCGAGAAGAAGAAGAAGTCGCCGAACGGAGCGAATCGAACCTCGGAGGCTAACCCACGCCACCCCACATCATCGGCGAGTAAAAATCAGTCTAGATTCGCAGCCCCCAGTCCTGCCGGCGGGAGACAAAACGGAGAGCTTTGACTGAGTTCTACAAAATTCGAGAGCTTTTTTAGAAGAGAGAGAATAGGGGCTTGGTAGGAGACCCCTACATCAACTGGGGCCCAGTGGGCATGCTCACCCGGCGCCTCCGTGGCCTCCCTGGTTCGAAACCTCATCTAACCTAATAGCTGCTAACAATCTAACACTAACCTACTAACCAATGTAATAAAAAAAACTGGTATTTATTGTTACAAAAACATGATGGAGTCGTACATAATTTTGCTTTGAGGTGAAAAGTAAACTTTATTGTCGAAAAGGTGAATTATGTAGATGAAATTATCGGTTTGACCATCGCTCCCAAACCCAGCGAAAACCTCATCTACCCGCAATGTCGTCAGCCGCCGCCGCACGCTCCTTCCTCCGCTCCGCCTCAGTTCGAAACGCCGTAAGCTCGGCCAGACTGAAATCCGCACCCAGCTCTCCTCTTCGCATGCCAAAGTTGAGACATTTATCGCCTCGCAATTGCAGGTTCGATCGAGATTTATGAGATGCTGTTCCGTTTCGTCATAAATCGTGTTTTGA
The DNA here is from genome assembly GCA_033675215.1 of Rhodiola kirilowii. NCBI lineage: Eukaryota > Viridiplantae > Streptophyta > Magnoliopsida > Saxifragales > Crassulaceae > Rhodiola > Rhodiola kirilowii. The sequence continues at coordinate 10,901,687 of CM066201.1, forward strand.
GATTGTATCTGAATTTGGGTATCTGGGTATTTGCAAAGGTCTGAACTTGCGATGGCCGGCGTTTGTGCTCAGACTCTGCTTCCGTTCCACACAGCCACTGCGAGTGCGTTGCTGAATTCGATGCTTTCATTTACTCGACACGGCTATTGTTGGACTCTTGAAGGTATCTATTGATGATTTTTGGTGTATGCGAGGTCTTACTATACGTCCATTTCTTTCTCATTATTTTTCTGGTGTACTGCTGTGTGATATTCACACTTTGCTATTGTTTTATGCCACTGGATTTAACCAATTGGCTTGGATTGATTGTTCATAATACTGCTTTTTCAGTTTATCCGAACTTGTAGTTACGATTTATTCACAATGAGGCTCATTTTTCTTCGTGTGGACTTGTCGACTAACTTAAGGTGAACATTTGGTATTGCCCGTCTATTGTTAACATTGCCGATTCAATAAATCATGCTCTTTTCAAGCCTTTTTTAGGATCTCACTTATGTTCGGCTGTCAACCCGCTTGCAAGTTGCAATCATCACTCATAACAGCTGATCTTTCGTTGAATTGGTAGTTATGAGTGACAAGTGGTCTGCTAGCTTTCTGTTGACATAGTTGGATGGCTGAAAACTATATCTAATGACATATTACAAATCAGTCTCGCCTTGATAAGAACCGAATTCGTTCTTCACGATGAACCATGTAATATTGATTGATTACGGTATTCCTAACATTTTGATTAACTTCTCCTAGCTTTTATTGAATCGGCAAACTTAGTTTCTGATTGTGTTGCCCGGAAGGGCTAAAATATTTTATTGTCATTTTGGAGGATCTCACACGCATGTTTTGACCTGAAGCTGAGTTTAGGTACTTATTATACTCTAATTAAAACAATAGAATCAGTGACTTAATAGTGCATTCAGAATTTCAGCTTTATCGCTGTTACAAGTTATGTATCTTATTCTAGTAATCTTTATAGAACACGAGGTTGAAATTTAGTACTGCACTAGAGATTGTACTCTTACTAATGCTTGTTGATCCTGTTGTGCTCTTGTTAAGCTCTTCATTTATTTTTAATGCATTTAGTATTACAAATAGCTGAATATGTGGTAGTAAGCAAGGCCTGGTTTCTAATCTTCATAAAGCTCATGTCTTCTTTCGGAACGGTGTAAGTGCACAAGGACTCCTCAAGCCCCACACGCTTATGACTCAACTTTCAAAGGTACTAAATGGAACTCGCTTATGACTCAGCTTTCAAAGGTATTAAATGGAACCCATGTATTGAAAAAAGTTGTGACTAACATGTTGATTGACTGATCAAAACAGAAAGTTTTCATACTTGAATTTCAAAAGGTTCCATTTTTCATCAATGCTCAACCTTGCTAAGTATTGTTCTCCTAGGTTTGCACATAGTAAAGACTCAATTGTTTTCTCAAACTCGTGCAGCTGACAAAATCCTATAGCAGTACAATTTTTAGACGTGAAGCTTTGTAAACAATTGAAATTCTGAGATCGAGCCAAGCTAAATACTGCAATGTATAACGTTGAGATCGAGCCAAGCTTCGTACAAGTTAATGATTTTTTACCTTCCTGGATTCACTTCTTTATTATCCATTATAATTTGATTAAATTCGCTCTATCAAAAGCATATAATAATACATTAACTTTTTTGGTTTTGCATTTTTTCCGAATATTTCTTTTAAAATTCGATCGCAAATTGAAAAAATGTTGATAAATGGGAAAAGCATGTTGTATATTCCCTTTTTTATATAATATTAAAGTTTCGTATAGTAATCGTCTGTATGTAGTACTCTAGATATGTTGAACGAGATCTCATTAAATTATTCATTAATGTTGTTTGGGGAGACTAAAATTATTAACCTCTTGATTACTTTACGATTAAATTGATTCTTAGATTACTGAATACATATAGTTTTATTGTGACTCAAAATCAAATAAATGTACAACTCGTCCCAGACGATGCAGAACATTTGTTCAATAATTGTATTCTAATCAACACTTGGTATCCTACCTCGAGCAGGTCGCGACTTTGAGCTTCAATGAAGCTGGAGAGTGCAGATGCGGCAGCCGACCAACATAAATGGAGTAGTTGGTACCTTGAAATGAAAGAAACCACCTTAGAAATTCCACATTAATTTCCTCATCTAACATTAATATAATTTTTAAATTCATAATTTCATCAGATAAATAATTTCAGATGTGAATGAAATCAAAGTCTGAAGATTCTCACACCAAATCCAACAAGATCACATTAGATAAGATTAAACCAGCTTTTCCTAGAAAGACGCGCATATACGTATGTTTTAAGCATTCTTCCCCCTGTGCCCTTCCACCTCATTGCTTCTATGGTGGCAGCAGCCTCCAGCTGTCTCTGTTCCCCCTTTGTGCCGGCCACTCACGACGCGTGGCGGCTCCTCTTTGACCTGCATGTTGACTTTAACTTCTACTCCATGCAACATCAGTAAACTTTGACACTCTGATTTTTTTTTAAAGATAATATTTCACTATCAAACGACGATACGAATGTACAACCCAAGTCATGTTGTAAACACATATTTAAGAATTTTAATGGTCGATCTTCTAATCATTTAACCATTATCATTCAGATTTCCTCTACAAATTGAATTCATTCTTAGATAGTATATGAAACTCATTTCAATTTTGTTTGCTTTTCTAAAGGTCTTTTCTCTAAGATGTGTCAAAATTCTACTTCAATAAAACTACATAAGGAGCGTTCAAATGAGAATCTTCTTTATGTATTTTCGTTTTTGTCTAAGTGCACTTTCCAAAACCTGAAAAAGCATATATGCAAAAATAATTCTCGAAACTGCACAATTAAGAAAAAAAAGTGAGTGAGACATGTGTCACCTCCACATTCAAATATGCAAAACTTGATCCAATTGTGAGATTTAGAATCTTAGATTCTTCAATTTTTAGGGATTCTCAACCAAACACTCCAAATCTATATAATTATGATTCCAACATGACTTAAAATTGTATTAAGTTAGAAATCAGTTTGGTAATAAAAAGCTCATTTTCACTCTCGTCCTATTTAATCGGTATTCGATCTGTGGACAACGTACGAGTATCTATAAGGGTCACCGGGAGCATATAAAACCCATCATCAAACACAATCATTCAAATCTGAATACCACATATATACACATTCTCATGCACTTCCACGACATCAAGGTTATCTGGAATGTTCCAAACTTGATCAATCGCCACACATTTATAGAAACTGTCGGCTTCTGGCTTTTAACATAAATCATAAGTACAAGTGTATGCATACGTGTTTATGTACGTATATAGATTGAGACACCACCAAGGAGCTTGAGACGCCGACCATGTTGGACAAAACTGGTACAACACCCCTGGCCTAAACACCTATAATAATAAAATAATAAAATAATAAAGCCGCCATGACGGCGTTAATTGGATGACGATTTCAGCGCGTTATGAATAAAGCCGTGTGGTGTCATCCCATACCTGATACCCATTGGATAATATCTCGATATTTTCTAAACTAAACGACACCGTTTAAATTTGGCGTCAAAACGTTTTTATTGTTTCCACCTTATCGTCTTATTAATTGCTATTAATAAATTTGGTTATAATTAATTCGATGAGGACATTTCAAAATGCTTAAAATTAACGATTGATTTTTAATTGTACTTAATTTGTCATATTGATTTTTCAATTTACTCATATTTTGTAAGTCACCATGCCTAACGGCGTCCTAATTGTAAAACGTTCCAAGCAACGGCGGCTTAAGCCGCGTGACCTTTTTGCGCAAAAAATTTCAGTTATGTGACATAATAATGTTAAACAACAAGCCGCTGTAACAAACAACAACAAAATACAAGCCGATCATCTTAGGAGCGTTTTAATAGCAATCAAAACTCAGTAGGATGACGACGGTGGGGTGTGGGATAACGTCACTGGGAGCGGAGATGAGGCGGCGGACGGACGGACGCGCGAGCGACGGATGGGGAAATACGGAGGTCGGTTGGGGGTATACGAAGACAAAAATTAGGCTCGAAACTTAGACATACTTAAATCGCTGTTTCGGACGGCATTTAAGTAAAAAATAAATTCAAACGATCCACATTAGTCTGCTAACTCACATATATACGCCACGAGTATTAATTTGTTTGGCCGAAGTGTAATGTTAAAATGCCCTTGGCAACAGAAAATATGAATAAATTAAAAACTAATCTATGAGTTTGAATTCAATTGACACTCAATATTCAATTTTAAATATTTTGGAAAATACACGCGGAACATTCAGCAACTGCCGACCACGACCACCAGTCGAACCGGTTTCCGTGCCACATTTTCGTTATCTAGTCGATACGCACGCTTCATGAGCCGTCAGCACTATCCTGAACCGTTGGATTGAAGATTGTACAACACATTATTATTACACTTATTTTAATATCTTTATAAAGTGAGGCGGCTTCACTTCACAAGTTCAGATATCACAGTCAAATACCACGTTGACTAACTTCCTGTTGAACAAATCAACCATTCCGCGTTTCAATTCATTCAAGCCCTATAAATCAAACCTTCTTCCTCTCCCCAAAATCCCCTCATCAACCCACCACCCACCCTCCCTCTCCCTCAAAGATTCAATCTTTACCACAAATCTGACAAAATGGCTCCGAAAACGGCGGAGAAAAAGCCGGCCGTGGCGGTGGCCGGGGTTCAGGAGGTCCATTTCAGAGGAGTGAGGAAAAGGCCGTGGGGTAGGTACGCGGCGGAGATCAGAGATCCGAATAAAAAAAGCCGAGTATGGCTCGGCACGTTTGACACGGCGGAGGAAGCTGCCAGAGCTTACGACGTCGCCGCCATCGAATTCCGCGGCGCGAAAGCTAAAACCAACTTCCCGTTCTTCCAAATTGGCGCTAACAACCAGACCGCCGCCATTCGACCCAATCTCAGCCCCAGCCAGAGCAGCACTATCGAATCATCCAGCCGGGAGAACATGATCAACAAATCTCCCGCCGTGTCTTCATCTCTGGATCTCAAACTCACGACCGGCGCCGCCTCCGCCCCGATCAGATTCCCCTTCCATCAATTACAGCTGGCCGCCGGCTCCCCGATCTCCGGTCTCTTACAACCCAGCCTCATCCCAGCCACCAACATGTACATGTTTGACCCAATCGCCTATCCATCCAGACAAACCGCCGCCGCTGGCGTGAACTTCCACGGCCCGGCTCAGAGTGACTCAGACTCGTCCTCCGTCGTTAACACAAGCATCCGCGATCCATCGTCCAGAGCTGCTGTTCTCGACATAGACCTCAACTTCCCTCCTTCTGAGTTCTGACACATCCACTTGGCAATCCCCGATCTGACTCAGCAATCAACAAGACCCGGTGCTGTATTTTTTTCTCAAAGAATTTACTGTAAGACTTTTTAGCTCCTGTGATCGACTTCCGGATCAGTTTTTTCGCAACAGCTTCTGCCATTGTTGTTGTTGTTTCCAGTTTCAGTAGTAATATAAATAACACTTTTTCTCATTTGCTTACGTCTTACCTTGCTCGATTTCATCGTACAAACTTCTGAAGAGAACAAAGTTCTTCAAATCAAAATATTAGTAATAATAAATATAAATTAAATTATTTATGAAGGTGATTTCGAGCTAAGGAGGGCCAGTGGATTCTCGAAGGCGGGACCCACTTGAAGCTCGCCCGTAGTTACTGACTTACGCGTATCGCAGCCTTGTGTACCTGCAAGAAGATTCGATATGATGTTGACACGTGTTGGGAATCCGTTGGTCATGTCACAGCAGCCAGTGAGAGAGAGAGAGAGCGAGCATCTTTTTTCGAATACGTGTGAGTATCGACATGCGATTGTGACGATTTCGGCAGGACGTGGGCCCTCATCTTGACTGGGTCCAACCGCCGTTTCTGTTGAATGATATTAAGGCGGCAGCACGACCCTATGTCTGAACTTCGAGCTAGGAGACATTACACTATCACTGGATCAAGAGTATTCACTGGGCCGGTTTTAGCTAGATTGAGCCGACCGAGATTGAATCTGATCTGACAGGTGTAATTGGGCCGAACTGAATCTGACATTTCTTATTGGATTGACTTCGGACTGGTATTATTGGAGTTGATTGTTGTAACGGACTTAGGGGAATGGGGCGTGCGCAGTAGATTTGGCCTTTGGGATAACAAAGCTGATCAGCGAGCCAGTCACGGCGGCGGTTGGTGGCTGGTGTGCAATAATTGGTTGAATGGCTGCGCCGGGATCCGGCGAGCGGGTTGAGGAGGACGATGAGAAGGATGTTGATGTTGGGAGGGGGGATGACGATTTAGAGGAGGATCTGGAGGAGGAAATCGAGGAAGATCCGGAGGAGGAAGAATTCGAGGAAGATCCGGATGAAGAAGAATTTGAGGACGAGGAGGAGGAGGAGGAGGAGTATGAGGAGGTGGAGGTTGAAGAGGAGGAAGATGCTGAAGAAGTCGGAGAGGTGGCTGGCGATGAAGAACCGGAAGAAGTAGAGGAGGGAGGTGGTGGTGATGATGATGAGGAAGGGGGTGCTGAAGAAGTCCGAGAGGTGGATGTGGATGAAGAAACGGAACATGTAGAAGAAGAAGAAGAAGTAGAGGAAGATGAAGATGTAAGTGAGGAAGAGGTAAGTGGTGATGATGAGCTTCAAGGTGAAGATGAAGAAGAAGTAGAGGAAGATGAAGAAGAAGTGAAGGAAGACGAAGAAGAAGTAGGGGAAGATCAAGTAGATGCATTAGACGAAGATGAAGATGCAAGTGGGGAAGAGGCAGGTGTTGATGAGGAGCTCCATGGTGAAGATGAAGAAGAAGTAGAGGAAGATGAAGTGGATGAATCAGACGAAGATGAAGATGTAAATGAGGAAGAAGAATTCGATGTAGATGTTGACAAGGATCTCCAATGTGAGGAAAAAGATGAACGGGAAGAAGAAGAAAAAGCAGCGCACAATGAGGAAGATGGTGCTAATGAGGAAGTGGTGGAACATGTTAAATCCTTGACTCCACCAATCTCTTCTGAAAAAGATACTACTGGTTTGTTCTCTCGTCTTTGATTCACTTCTCTATTTGTTTACTTTGAGAAATTTACTTGGTATGGAAATTTGCTGATGTTAGGTTCCCATTCTATTCGAAGCTAAGTATGCATTTGAAACTGTGTTGTGGCACAATCTTTTTCATTTGGAGTCTCTTGCAATACATATTTGACATTGTGAGATCGAAACACATCAATCTTGTTTGTTGGTTACATGTCACTTACCTTTCTTTAGTATGCTTGAGTGAGGGCAGAAACTAGTCTGTTAATTTGAGAACAACACGAGCACAGAAAGCATCGATGAATTTGGTTGAGTCTTTAATGAATATCTGAATTTTCACTATTTATTAAATTATGTATTTTCAGTGCTGTCATTCCTCTTAAAACATGAAAAGCTTATTTTGTTTAGCAGAAATAAGCCTCGGAGTCAATGTGAGTTAGTTACAACTAGGAAAATAACAGCCAACTTCTTTCGTTTTAGGATTAAGACATATAAGCCTCTTGGGTAAGAATTGCGATTCTGCACCAACTGCAGATGTATCACGTACTGGAAGCCAAATTGGGTACAAGACTGAGACTGGTGGTCTAGGGGACGAAATAGAAGACACTGAAAACAGAAAGCCTCCTATTTTTGCAGAGGCAGAAGCCTTGAAAAACGAGAAAGTTGACTGTCCTTCCAGAGGAGAGGGAGTAAAGGAAATGAAGTCTGATTATGCTGAAAAAGAAACAAGTCAGGATATCAATAAGATAGAAGCTGAGGATATCAATTTAAGCGCGGTACGTAATGAGTCAATAAGCTTTGAAGCCACAAAGCCTCTTAGTACCAATCCTCCCATTTATGTAGAGGCAGGAGCCACAGATAATGAGAAAGTGGATCATGCTTCAGAAGGCGAGGGGTTAAAGAAAATGGAGTCTGATTGTGAAGAAAAAGAAAGAAGCCAGCATGTCAACAAGAAAGATGCTGAGGATGTTGATGTTTGTGCTCGGAGCAGTGAGTCAAAGGGCACTGAAATTGCTAAACCTTTTAGTACCGTAGACACAAAAATAGTCATGTGTGAGAACTCTGAATTAGTTCTTATCCATGAAGGCGGAGTTGAAGACATGGACTTGGATTCCGAAGAAAACTTTGTTCATGGATCAGATATTGATGGAACAGTTGTTGATTCTATTCAGGAAAATACAGCTCTGAACAGCCACCATGAATTGTCCTTTAAAACTGGTGCTGATGCTTTGAGTAGTAGGACAGTTGTTGCTGAAAGCCTGAAGTCATTGAGTTCCCGAAGGACAGACAAAATGCTAAATAATGAGCCTAATCAAGATGATGGTGGTAGATATATGAATTTGGACTTAAAGAACTGTACAACGCAAGAACCATCAAGGTTGAGTGATCTCTTTCATTTGCCTTAAATTTTAAATTTTAGATATGCTTTTCATAAACCCCTTCAGTGCCTCTAACTGTTTTTAATAGATTTTTTTTATTTTCCAGCATGGTTGCTACTTCAATAAAGAAAAGAAGTTCATCTCCTTGCACTGAACTCATGGATAGGAACAAGCGACCTGCCGTTATATGCGACTACTATGCGAAAGGTTGGTGTATCAAAGGCAATTCGTGTAGGTTTCTTCATGTCAAGGAAAATAAGGATAACATCAACAAGCAACAGGGAAAAGATCCCGCATCAGCAAATGGACAAAATCAAGTTGGTGAAGGTACTACTTTCCTAGTGGATTTGATTGTGCCAATCATTTCTTATACTGCAATGTGCAATGTCCTGATTAACCAACTGTGTGTCAGGAATTGGAGATGAAACTAAACATACATTTCCAGAACAGCATGCAGAGAGTCACATCCGGAAGCTTAATAATAATCTAGGTTATTCTTCAGTTGATTCTCGGTTCCTTCATTCATTAAGACCTGAATTTGGCTGTGAGTTAGTTGCATCTTCAAGTGTCTTTTCCAGTAGATCGAGACCCTCTTCTATTGTGAGTGTTACTGAAGCTATTGACTATAGGCGAAGTCAACAATTGTTCAGTGACCCTCTTCAATCAATTGCAAATCGGTACATCAAACAACACTTACATCCTTCGTCGGCTACGGACATGTATACCTCACGCTATATCTCACCGGTTAATGGATCTTCAAATTCTATAATTTCGTTGAACTCAAATCCTTTTGATGTCCCCAAGGTTTTATCCGGGACGATAGATTTCAATGCTTCTTCAAAGTCTCTTGGATCAAGAGCTCAACGAGATCCATTGAACTCTCATGGAGTGACACTGAAAGCTGAAATGTACAAATGGGAGCCATCTAAGCCATTTCGCCCTTCATATTATTTTTCGATTCCTAGTTTGACATCTCCTGGTAGCATGTACGATCCTTTGCGGGATAGCATTGAGCAGACCAGCTTGGGTATCGGATCATTTAAAGCAGAACTTATCCATTATCCATCACATCAACAGTATCCTGAATCTGCTTCTGCTTCTGCGGGAAATCATTTTGAGATTGACGGATACAACGGGACCAAGTTGGATAGGAATGGTCATTCACGTGTTACTAGACTTCCAGTCGCTGAAGCAGAAGCTGCAGAATCTTCTGTTGCTGATCAAGGTAACTTAGGATCTGCACCTGAAAAAGATAAAGGGTCTGGCACCAGCCGTGGTAAACATCTTTCAGAGACAAATAAAACTAAAGCAGGTTCTGCTGCAAAAAAGAGGAAAACAGTTGATGAAAAAGTCCACAGCAGCGGGGTGGATGTTGATAGGGGATTATATGAGGACGAGCAGAGAGAGTCAAAGACTTTCAGACAGTTCCGCGTCGCTCTAATTGATTTCATTAAGGAACTATTGAAACCAGCTTGGCGCGAGGGTAACTTGAGTAAGGATGCACATAACTTAATAGTGAAAAAAGCAGCTGACAAGGTTCTTAGCAGTCTACACAGCCACCTAGTACCAAGTACTCCTGAATTGGTGCAACAGTATCTATCTGCATCCCAGCCAAAAATTAGCAAGTTAGTTGAGGTAAATTCAATGAGAGTATAGTGCATGTCGCTTTTACACATTATTATTATTGTTTTTGTTACCATAGGAACTTGAGTTGGAATATTTCCTTTGATTGACCTCTTACTTTGACGACGTGCTTCTATTCAGATTTTTGATATTGCTGTTTTCATTTTTGATTGCAGGCATATGTACAAAAGCACAGCAAAACTTGAATGTGCGGTAATTTTCTCCATTGTACAGAGAGTAGGCATCATGTCAATCAGTGGTTGGCCTTTCTTGATGAGCGCATCTTTGATGTTTTTAAAACATCAGAGATATGTGGGTGTACCAATGTACCCTTTTCAGAAAGGATTCAGTCGTCTAGGTTTAGTTTGATATATTTATATTGCCTACCTTCCCGATGAATCTTTCATTAAAGGGTACTTCAAATTACTTTTTTAGAATTACATTTTGAGTATCCTGATATGCTCCTTTATTTTCTTAAGTTGATAAAATTTAGGAGATTTTGTCACAAGAGCTGTTCGATGTAGTGGTTTGCTAATTATGATGATAGTGGGATTCAGAACTTGGGACCCAAATCTAATTTGTAGTATTTTTGCCCACTGCAAGTATTTCTGATAAGCTTCAACTCATTTTTTGCATATCATACTCAAACAAAGTGCCTTCCTTGATGTTTTTTCATGTAGCATCAATGCTCGTTTTGTGTGCTCACAAATAGTCTTTGACTGATTGGTATTTAATACTTGCACATGCTAAGCTTCGTGCCTATCAGGTTTAAAAGATTCTAGTCGTGTAGTCAACCATCGTAGTCTGTTTATGATTTAATCTTTTCTGTTCTGGTTAAGGAAATATCTTGCAAGGGCTAGTCTCATTTCACTAATATTTCTGGTCATGACAAACTGAGGCTCGAATATTTTGAATTGAGGAATGTTTAGCAGCCCCTTGTGACGGTTTTTTAGGGTAGGAAGTGTGAAGTGGCTTTTCACATTAAATTTGCTTATTCTGGAGTAAAACTTGTGTGGTTGATTATCTGTTCTTACGGATGCATATTTTAGACATTCTTCAAGAAAGCGACTATTTATAGTCATAGGATCGCGTTCAGTTCTTAATTTGTCGTGTCATGGTATATTGCAAAGAGGCGCCTGCTGGTACTTGGCATTTCCCAGCTACGTCACGAGCCACGTTTGGAGGGAAAGAGTTGATGAGTGATGACAACGTGTTAGTAACCTTTGGGTTATAGAAGGTAAGAGCGTTGTCAACGTTTTTGATAACTTTGTCTACATATATTGCAATTTTATCTTCTGGGTAAAAATTTTGCTCTATTACTGCTGCAAAATTGATTAAAATATATGGCTTTACTTTCTCAGCCAGAAAAACAACCCATTGTGGATGTCAATTGGTGTTTGTTTTGTGTGTACCATTAAAAAACCTGTTATGCTTGAAAATACATTGTCCTCCACTTTCATGGTTTGTTAATCTCGTAAGTTGGGTCATCGTCTTGCTGTAGTACAGTTGTAGCAGTATTGAGATGCACATATTTTGATGTTCCGACTTCCGCCTTTTTTTTTATATGCCGTCGTTCTTTCTTGATATGCAAGTCTGCATAATGGAGCTGACAGATTTTACTCACTTATGGCATTTTAGAGCATGTTTTTCGCACATGAATAGTGCCATAGTAAAAGCATCCAAGTGATCAGAATAACAGCATAGTGAGTAACTAGTAAAACCAAACTCGGGGTTTTCATCCCCATCAGCGTGTGCACTACACCGATTTTAGGTCCTGTCCAAGATTTTTGCTAGCAGGCTTCAAGGCATACTTCCACGGGTAATTTCCCAATTTCAGATTGCTTTTGTTAATGGAAGATTAATTAATGATAGTAATTCGATTGCACGTGAGTTAAGTCACTTCATTAAAACTAGGAGAAACAAAAAAGAAAAAGTAATATCCTTGAAGTTGGACATGAGTAAAGCATATGATAGGGTTAGATGAAATATATTTTAGAAAAGATCTTGCTTAAATTTGATTTGCCCGAGGGATGGATTTCTCTAGTTATGGGCATAGGGTTTATAGGGTAAAAGATTGAAGATAAGTTCACGAATGATATTATCCCCAGTTGAGGCTGTCTAAGGCACAGTAGAGAATAAAGACTATAATTTAATAAAGGAAATTAAAATTGCTAGGAAAAGTACCTCCTATTATACTCACTTGTGGTTTGCGGACTATAGTGATCTTCTTAAAGTTTGATATGGAAGATATTAGAGAGTTAAATCTCTGCATGGAAAATATGAAGTTTTGAGAAATTTGAGACGGTTATGTAGTGAGAACAGATACGGAGGAGAATATTAAAAATGTGCTTGGGGTTAAAATTGTGGAGAATCATTCGTAGTACCTTTGCCACCAGGTCGTAATAGGATTGAATAGGAGAGAAATATTTAGAGCAATGGAAGAGGGAGTTTATATATTATCATTCTTTGCAGGTAGAAAAATCCATATTAAAAAAGTACTCATGCAAGCTATACTGATTTATTCAATGCAATGTTTCAAACTCCTAAAATGGTTACGTAATCATTTATTAACATTGTCTATTAATATGAGAGAGACAAATCTGTACACTGGGTGAATAGAAATGTATTAGTGAAAGAGAAAGTTGCTGGTGGTTTGGGGCTTTATGAATATGGAATGGTTTAATATGACCGTATTAATGAACAAGCCCTGAGATTATTTAAAAATACTGAGTTGTTGGTTAGCAAAATTCTAAAAGCTTAGGTACTATAACCATGGAAGCATGCTTGGAGTCCCGCCCTCCTATGCCATGGAGGTTCCACAGTGCAGAAAAATTTCGTAAAGAGGCCATTGGTGCTTCAGGGTAAGTAGCACAGGGAATTTAGAGGAGCATACAATTTGGTAAGTATGAATATCTTAAGAGCTGTTACTGTGACCGGAAGCATTCAAACAAAATTAAAATGGAGAGGATTTGGTAAAACCTTATGGAAGCTGATGCTATTGTGCTTAATAAGGTGAATTTTTTTTTTTTTTGCTTGGAGGCTCTTTTTACAATGCGTTACCTGATGCTAAAAAAGTCTATTGAAAAGACGCTGTGAGGTTGATGCAGGTTGTGTTGATTGTGATTCTAAAGTTGAGAATATATTACGTATTGTTAAGGATTGCTGTAAAGCTAGGACAGTTTGGAGGGAGTTGGATATCGATGAGTCGGTTGTTGGGGGTGAATTCAGAATTGTGTTTGGTCTGTTCGATTTGTTATGGGTCTGTGTGCAAAAAATTGAGCTTTGAGATGTTTAAAACAGTAGCGTGGTGGTCTGCCGCTGCTGGGTGTTATGGTTTAGTACGAACCAAGTGAAGCATGGAATGCAAGGTTTGGACTGTAAAAAAGTTGTGCATAGAGTGAAATACTACTTAATTCAGTATGATAAGTAGTGGTTCAGTGGTTGTATTGTATGGGAGAAATATGATTTTGAATGGCTGTGGGGTTATCACCATGCTAGGAATGGGCTGAGAAAAAAAAATTTTGCGACGGATCCTTTGAGCTAGTTAGATGGATTTTGCTATTTTGGAATTGCTAGTCCAAGGGCTGGACTATCTTTTTGCAGGTTGGAAGCCATAGTGTGCAAGTGCTTTTGAGGGGCGAGGTGTAGTGTAATTAGGGGTCGACAATGGGCAGGGCTGACCCTGCCCTTAATGAAAGGGCTTAAGGCCGAACATATGACGTTTTGGAAGGGCTTTCGAAAAAATAAGGGCCGGGCAGGGCATGGCTTGCCTCAAAATGTCTGCTCTAGGACCAAACTTAGGGCCGGACTTATAAAATCATTTATTTAGAATATTAATAAAAAAATGTATTCTTTTAATTACGCACATCAATAAAAAAAATTACAAAGTCTCAAGAACATACATATTTTAATAATATTAATATAAGGTAAATAGATTATTACAATTAACTGCAAAAACATACATACTATAAAATTAATACATATATTGAATTATATTATTTGAAAATTATACATAAAATGTACTTAATTGACTAGTATATTATAATTCGATTTATTGAAAGTAAAATATGAAAGGGCTTATCGATAGGGTTTTTTTAGGTCGGGCCGAGTAGAGCATTGTTATGTCATAACTAGGTCGGGTTTTTAGGGCGGACAGGGCCGGACTTTTTTAGGTCATAGTTAGGTCGGGTTCGAGGGCCGAACAGGACTTTGAAATCACGGCCTTTGTTCGACTTTCAGCCTTTAGGGCTTAGCTCGAGGGCTTAAACTCAGGGTCGGGCCGGCCCTAGGGCTCATAGGTCGTAGGGCTTTGTTTAGGATTTTTGAGCCCTAGGGCGAAATGTTGACCCCTAAGTGTAAGCTATTCTGCAGGGATTATTGGAGGAGGATCGAGGAACCTAATTGTTGAGCAGTGGATTGATGTTTGCTTCTTGCGGAGGCCAACCGATGATAGAATCCGAAGCTTAAGGATCTATGACAGAGTCATTAACAAACAAGCCACCACTCCTATTGACTTGCTTTAGTGTTAATTGTTTTGTTATTTTGCCATGTAGTGTTTTTTTTTCTTTTTCGTTTTGGACTTGTAGGTGTTGGCTTTGGTTTGGACCATCAGGTGTGCGGTTTGTCTAGGTGTTCTGCAGTCTTCTTGCTCTTGGCCGAGCTTTTCAATAATAATAGTAGCAAAAGAACTAAGTAGAGTAGTCATCATCAAGGTCCCGATTTTGAGGCAAGCACAGAGGGACTTGGAAAATGTCAGCCCCAAAATGATTGAGATTCGACTGTTTCAGCTTCATCTCTAAAATAGCTAGGGAGAAATTGCTTAAAATGAATTTACAGATACTGTTCTTGACAAAATTCAATTCGGGTTACAAAGACGATACAAGAAACATGGTACTACAATATAAATGGACAAGAAATGACTCATCTCCTCATTTCCAGAGCTCTTCCATTGGTATGCCACGAGCTAAGGCAACATCACGAAACTGCCTCATTTTCATAATTGCAACCACAGTCCCTCGAGCATTGTTGAGTGCGTTTTTACTGCCGAGCTGCTTTCCAAGGGCATTTTCCACTCCTGCCATTTCCAAAACAATCCTCACTGCACCGCCAGCGATAACTCCTGTACCTGGGGAAGCAGGCCTTAGCATCACCTTGGCTGCACCGTAGTCCCCCTCTGATCTGTGTAGTTATGGCATAAACACACAGAAGAGAAGAAAGTGAGATTCACTCCATGCAGTAAGCAAGTACTTGATGATGAACAGCCAAAGACTCTTAGAACTTTACGCGAAAGTTGGACAAACATAGTATCAACTAAATAGTCGCTAATTTCAAAGCAGTGTACTCCTAACGAATGACCGAGTCTGGCAAGCATTGGTTACATGCTCTATTGTCATGCACACGACACAGACAACATATTTTCCTTCTACTTTTGTTTTTAATTATCCTATCCAGTACCCCAATTCCTACAGTGAGACAAGAAGAGCGAAATCAAATATGAAGAGAAGGGTGTAATTTGATTGCTCGTCGGGTAGTTTAAAAAAAACAACAATACTAGCTTTTCGAACAACCAAATTACTCCCTCAGACTGCAAACACATTTTAACAAACAAAAAACGCTTCTCAAAACTACAATATATTCAGTGCCAATGCAAAATTGTGTACGAAATAGCATCCTGCAAACAATAGGGACCTGATATGCATATGAACAAGCAGCTTAACTGCTCACAATCGGGTTAAAAATTACACTCATTTACGATAACCCAAGACAATCAAATAATTGCGTCAACCATCCCACCACAGTTGAAAGCCACAATGACTCCATAAACAACACCTCCAGACAATGAAAGAGATCAACATCATAACATAATGATTCGAAAGTGAAGCTAATGAGTTTTAGAAAGAAAGAAAGAAAAAGACTACCTGTGAGGAAAAGTGGAATACTTGGTCATGGGCACAGTCACGACATTCCTCCTAGCATTATAAGCCGACTTCTGCACAGCTGCAATCACCTCCTTCGCCTTCCCAACCCCAACACCAACCTGTCCTTGCTTATCCCCAACAACAACCACCGCCCTAAAATGCAGCTGCTTCCCGCCCTTAACCACTTTCGTAACCCTACTAACCTGCACCACTCGCTCCTCAAACCCATCTCGTATCTTCTCCTTCTTCAAATTCCCACCCAACCCGGTCTTCTTCTGCACTTTCGAATCCATCACGTACACATTATTCCCCAGCACGCTCACCCCGCTGTACGCCGGCCCGTACAGCTCCTCATACGCAGCAGCGATTTCGTCCTCTGATTCAAGCGCCTCGTCGTCAAAATTAGGCGGTGGGACGAAGTCGTCGGGTCGGATTGGTGGGTCGAATACGACCTCCTCGTCCGGGTCTAGGTTGTCGAAGTAGGTCGTTTCTACCTCTCCCGATTTCGATTCAGCGACCAATGAGGAGAATTTCCGAGACGAAAGCGATGAACTTTTGTAGTGGGGTTTTAGAATTGAACGGAATGTCGAGGCCCGAGGAGGAGCCGGCGAGCGTAGAGAGAGGGATGAGAAGGAGGAGGAGAGTGAAGAAGCTGCAGACGCCATCGGAGGAGGATGAGGAGAGAAAAAAATCTGCAGATAGACTTTATCCGCAGAAGAACCACAAGTTGGGCTGGGCTTTTCAAAACCTTATTGGGTCTTTTTCAAAGCCCATTCAAATGTCAAACCTTATCAGAACAAAACGGATTGGGCTTTGTTTTCAAAGACCAGGCCCATTAAGTTAGTCGACAGTCGCGATAAAATTAAGAGTGGTGTGTTTTGGACCACTGGAAATGGTGGTCCAGCCACATAGCACGTGGCTATGACAAGCGGTTGTTTACAAGTGACCCACGTCTGCAGATTTAAGTGCTAATGAAAAATGGAAGAAGCTCTATAAATAGCGAAGCATTAGAGAGCAGTTGAGAATCATCTCACAGATAAAACACACAGTGTAGCAGAGTAGAACATGTCGTCTGTAACGAGCAGGAGCCCTGTCTTCAACCTGACGACTTCCATCCCGAGAATCCCATCGGTTTATATCCAGCCGAGCTCCAAAGTGACACGTGTCAGCTTCCCCAGCGCTAGAAAGCAGCACTTCGTGGTTTGTATTCACCCTCTAGATTAATTTACGGTTCTGTTTAGATGCATTATTTTAGCTGAGATGTGTGACTTGTTTTTTTTTTTTTTTCAGGTTCGAAGTTCAGCCGGAGAAGATAAGGCGGAGGAGGCGAGGAAGAAGGTGGTGGAAGCAGCTGGCGACGCACAGGGAGCTATCAATGCTCAGCTGAGTCAAAACCAGAAAGACGCTGATGGTTTGGTCAAGGAAATGAAGGAGGGCGTTACGTCGAACTTTGAAAGTATGTCGGATAAGGCTAAGGAAGCTGGCGAAGCAATATCGGATAAGTTGAATGAGGTGCATAAGACGAATGTAGAGATGGCGGAGAAGGCGGCGGGTAACGTGAAGGAGGGAGGGAACAAGACGGCAGAGGCGATTGAGGGAGCGTGGGATGATGCGAAGGATAAGGCGGAGAAGGTGAAGAAGGCGATGGTGGACGGTTAGATGAGTTCCAGGCAAATGGCGGAATATGAGTTCAAAGAAATCTACTTTAAATAAAGTAGTTTGGAATAATGAAAAATGTGAAGAAAAAAAAATCATAGAAAATAAAAAGAGAAAAATTATTGTTTAAACCTCTAAACACTGTCACTCATTTCAAAATTTGCTGGTCGAATTATAGAATATTCTATTGTCATATTTAATGTGAGGAAAGATTAGGAGCAAAATATATTTTTGATGCCAAATATAAAAATGTTGCTCAGAAATTTTAAGTATGACAAATTTATTAAGAGTATTTGAGAAATTAACACTAAATGAATTTAAAACGATATTTAATTTCATCTATTCAAATTACCAAATTAAGGACTGTCATTGATTTATATATTTTATAATCATTTATAGGATATTATAAAATTATTTTTTTAATAAGAAAATTAAATTTTTTTTGTAAGATATTATATAATCTAATTTATAAAATAAAATTAAAAAATATATAAAACTAATAGTAAAATTTTAAAAATTAAAAAATGAAAAAATTATTTATTAATCAAATGCAAAGAATAACTTTTTTATTTATTTTTACCAAAGGTTTAAAGAACAACCCTGTTTTCAAACAAAAAATTTATAAAAATATTCTAGATAGTTCACAACGTACAACTATGCATTTTCTTTATTAAAAAAAAACAATAGCGATAGTAGAGGCTTTCTAAATTCCTTATCTTCCTTCAGCTGCACAGGGGTCTCCAAACAGCTTTATGGGCTCAAAAGCCTAATGGGGGCCTCGTGGCCCATAGGCCTTAAGCCTAGCCCAGCCCATGCCAAGGCCTATTAAAGCCCAGCCTTAAGCTTGACGGGCCGGGTAAGGGCCGGTCCGGTCTGGCCTATAGGCCCGGCCTATCTTGGCCCATATCGAAAAAGCCCAATGAAGCCTATCAAAAGCCTAGTGAAACCTTCTAAAAATAAAAGAGATGCCACATTTTGTTTCTATGAACTGATTTTTCTTGATGTTTTGCATTGTTAACAGTGATGCTAATGATATTAATGTCCTAAATAAAGAAGATTTGTGGATTCTAAGGTTGTGTTGAGTACCGAGCTTTTTAATAAACTTAGTTTCTTATCAAGTTTACTTTTGATCTTTTGACTATAAGTCAGTGTGTAGCCGCCGTATAAGTTTTTCACAAACATGAAACATTATATTTATAATTGTCATAACAAGATTATCTAGCCCGACCTAGTGATATTTAAGGCCAAGCCCGGCCTAGCCCACACAAGCCCATCAAAAACAAGGCCCATGGGCTGCTTAAGGCTCCGAAAATATATATGGGCTTGGCCCAGCCTAGCCCATTAAAAATTGAAGTATAGGCTAAGGCTTAACCAAGCCTAGCCCAAGCCTATTTTTTTGGGCCTAGGCCGGCCCAGCCCAGCCTATTGGAGACCCCTAAGCTGCAGTGTGTGGTCTTGACAGCAAGACCTCTTTCCAAAGTCCATATCATTTCTTTTTGTATTTGGGCGTCGACATAACTCCAGTGGATCATTTCAACTGATATCTGACCTCGGATCACTTTAGGTCACAAGTGTTTTCAATTTCCTTTTTTTTTTTGGAGGAAAAATAATCGGGAAAATTTTCTTTCCCTATCATTTTCAAAGAAGATTCATTTCGTTTCTATCGTATCATGTGGAGATAGATTGGGTTTCCTGGTGCGAGTAAGATTAGAATAGATTTGTGCGATCAAGATGGAAGATGATGAAAGTGCTCCATATAAGAGCATATACACCATTATCAAAATTGAGAACGTCCTATCCCGTTTTGAGGACGTCTGGAAAAAAAATTGTGCAGCCGTTGAAGCAGAACGTTCTCGCGGACGTTCTAAACCAGCACGTTTGAGCGAACGTCCTACAAAAATCAATTGACTTGTTTTAAACTCCAATTAAACCCCATCAATCGTCCTACGAACTTCTGATGATTGATTGATTCAAACGCGTCGTCTGAATTTTGCCGGAGATGATGATGAACAGTGCTGGAAGTCGCCGCGCGTTGTGCTTGACAATCATAGTTTGTATGCACTTCAAATCTATGTGATTCGAAAGTGTAAATACTAGCCAAAAACAATTTATAATGACCGGTAAGTACCGGGTCGTCCAAGGAGCAATTGTAAACCTAAGATCACTATTCGATTTCACTAAAATAAGTCTATTCCCTAAGCGATGGTTCAAATTGTTGATTGTCAAATATTAAGTGAAACAATGAAATGAAAAGATTGTTTTCAAGGTTTTAAAAGGCGTTCCTAGGGTACTACGTCCCTCCTTGGTGTACTAGACTCTCTATAGGCACAATTTCATGCAAGAACAAGCAATGTAATGATTAGATTGAGGCGTGCGACTATTAAACCAAATTCAATCTCTCGATGTTTTTATTTGATTTAAGGGAGAGGCACCTCGCACGTGAGCTTCAATCTCTCGATGTTTTTAGCTCACGTCCAACTCAGGTTTCTCAATCATCAACGCTAATTGAGTGATCAAAATCCAAGAGTGGTGAAGACCAAGCCTATCTCGATGCTAGGATGAGTCACGCTAGTGATTGTCACCTAGCAAGGGTGAATCTACTTGCATTCTAAAACTATTAGTCTCATTTGCTAGAATACTCAACTTCAAGTTCATGTTCCTAAACCACCTAGGCATTTTATCAAACACTTAGAGGGCATAAAGTTGACATTTGATCAAAGTAGAATCACAACCATAACAAAGCTTCATTCAAACATATATTCAATAAATGATAGAGATTCATACACCAAGGAGGTCCATAGAACCCCTAGAAACTAAAAGGGACTACTCACAAGTCATATTCAATAACAAGCAAAGTAGGTTTTTTACAAGGATGATAAAATAGAAACTAAATAGATGAAGAACTAGGATGAAAGTCTCCCTTCTATCCTTAGAGTAGCTCCAACTTGATGTCTTGATCTCAAAACTCTTGCCCCTTCTCCAAAAACCCTCGATGCTTTTCCCAAAACTCAGCCTTTCTATTTATATCAAACAGTAAAAAAAACTGTCTAATTCTGGTTCTTCAGTGAAGCTCGGGCGAGCATGGTGGGACTCGGGCGAGTGCGGAGTGATACCGAGCAAGCAGCACAAGTGAACCGGGCGGGTGCAATGGGACTCGGCCGGGTGTGAGATTGATCCGAGTAGGCAGCATTGGAGACCCGGGCGGGTGCAATGGGACTCGGGCGAGCTTGGCCTGAGTTGATGGAGATGAGGCTCGGTTGGGCTTCCTGGAGTTCAGGTGAGCTTCTGGCGGCTGTTTGGCAATCTTAACCTCTGAATTTGGTCTCGGCGTCAACTGGAGAGTTGTAGCCCTTTGTGTTAGCTTTCCAACAAGCTTTGAATCAACCAAATCGGACACCATATGTGATCTGTGCATCCAAAATAATCCCTAATGGTCAGTCTATCCCGTTTTGCCCGAAAATCCATGTTTTTGCTCCGAAACTTCAGTTTTCTACGAGAATTGATCTTTTTGAAACCGGGGACCGTAAGGTTGGTTTCTAACCTGAAATGGCAATCAAGAGGGTCAAATGACATCGAAAGAGGCTCGGAACGGATCAAAACACCTAGTAAAAGTAGAGGAATGATAGTCAAGAATTTGACTTATCAGTGCTTCAACATTATCACCGCGTCTCACGTTGACATTAAGCAATAAAGTCGGCATGGGATGCGGTGCAGCATTAAAGTATACATGGGACGCGGTGGGGAAGTGCCGCGCGTTCTGCTTCAATGTTATCACCGCGTTTTCTTTAGACATTAGCAAGTAATGTCTGAATATAACGCGACTCTTAATGTTGCGGTGGGACGCGGTGCGCTCTGATCCAACTCCAACGACCATATTTCCTCCAATCTATAAATATGCACTTAACTTCACTCACAAATCACACACTATTTTCCTCTTAACTTCACTCATAAATCACACAATATTTTACTCAAAATGTCTTCCAATTGGTCTATGTCTGAAGATGTACAATTGTGTATATCTTATTGTCAGCAATCCGTTGATCCAATATCCGGCAGTAGACAGAAGGTTGACAAATTATGGGAAAAATTCATCTTGATTTTCACGACGGTTGGCCTTTGGGTGGTAACCAACCTAGGGCGGAGGCTAGGTTTCATGCTGCACTCGCTTCTTGTTTTGCCAAAGTGAAGCCGATGTTGGTTTTCGGGGGTTCTTGTCTCTCCTACGCATAAAAAAATAGAGAATCCGGATGTATTATGCAAGACGAGGTAATTATTTCATTACAATAATTATTTGTATATTAACTAGTTCTATTTGTTTGATTGTGTTGCTTAATTTCAAAATGAATAGATACGGAAAGCTCAAACAATGTATATTTCGAAAAAGAAGGAGTTCAAACACTTTTCTTGTTGGGAAGAAGTGAAGGCTCACCAAACATTTGCTCGAACAGAAACAAGTACTCCCCCCAACTTATACATACGAAGCCAACGCAGAAATTGATGAAGTACTCGTCAATGAAGTGCCTCCAAGTGTAAGTATTGATGATCTTACATTTTCTGCACCTGAAAGCACCAGAGGTTCATCTAGTCCGGTGAGACCACCCGAAGTAAAAGCGGCCAAGGAGGCAAGGAGAAAGGGAAAATACGCCGGGACTATATCAACTCAACGTCGAGACGATGTTTTGGAAACCATGGCAAATAACCAGAAAGAACATACGAATTGGCAAAGAGAGCAAGTGAAAAGAGCTCAACAAATTCAACAAGATGCTATTAATGTTAGGAAGTTGGAGGAAGATACAAAGATCATGCAAATGAATACATAAATGATGACTCCAACATCAAAAAGATACTTTTCAAAGAGGAATGCCGCTATTGTCCGCCAATATGAAGAGAATGAAGTCGAAGAGAACACTGAATCTTTTTTGAATTGTTATTTACACTTCGATGATTAGGTAACCTAGTGGTTTTAATTAAAATCAATTTATGTAATTTCTATTTCAAATAATGAGTAGTAATAGGAGGTGCTCAATGGATGTATATGCTCTAATAGCCCAAATAATTAAATATGATATATAATCACATGATGGGGTTTCACTAAAGTCAAACTAAATGATTCAGATTAGCACTTTGATGCTAGACTTTATTGGTAACAGCACTTAACAACAACAAAATAAACTCAGAAATTTAAGTAAAAAGGGAATCAAAAGTGCATTTGGAGACGAAAGTCCCGCGACATTATTTGCTAATATTAAAAACTTGATGTCAAGAGAAGACTTTGAGTGATTGATTACTTGGAATCTCGATTGACCAAATGCGTCAACAGTAGATCCGAACTTCCAGCGACATCGACTGCTCTTCTAGCTTCTGCGCCGACAGAAGTAGCCATCCTCTTAAGCTGAACATCGTCCATCAGCTCCAACAACTTCCGCTGAATCTCATCCGCAGCCACCACCCTTTCACCTCCCCAACCCCAGCTCTCGTCCCATATTCCCAACCCGGCTTCAACCACTACCTCCGCATTCAACTTTTGATCTCCGTGCAGCGGCCACGCAAGCACCGGCACACCCATAGCCGCCGCCTCTGTCACTGAGTTCCAGCCGCAGTGACTCACGAATCCACCGATGGCCGAATGCGATAAAATACTCTCCTGGTTCACCCACTCATTCACCACCATCCCTGATCTGCTGCTTTTGATAATTTTTAAAAATGGTTCGCCGAGCAGTTTTGTCAGATCGTCTTTGTCGTCTCTGTCTACCTTACTCCCTTTTACAATCCACACAAACGCGAACTTGCTGGTAATTAGAGCTTTCGCTATTTCTTGTATTTGATCTTTTGACATGGCTGTTCTGCTTCCAAAGCTCAAAAGCACGACAGAGCTCGCAGGCTGTGTGTCCAGCCATTCAGTACACGTCAGCTGTTTCTGATTCCGGAAATGGATAATTGGCGGCAACGGCCCGATCGGTAAAACCGGTGGGAGATTTTGCATAACGCTGCCGCTGTTGAGAACTCTCACGGCTATTCCCTCTAACCCAGAAAACGTATTCACCAAAATGCCATCGAACAAGGGAAACGCTCTAGCGTTGTCTAACAAGAGAGCATGAAAAAAGTGATCCGGATTGGTAAAAGGCGGCGGGATGCTGGATTTTGATACGGGAGTAGTGAGGCCGGGGATGTCAACGTCCCCAGCAGAATAATCCGCCGGAAGCACAGTACTACCGAGGCGTGACATTAGTGCTAGGAATCTAGCTGAAGAGGTGCAGAGAATGTAATTAGGGAGTGGAGGAAGATTGGAGAGGACGGCAGCGATGCGGTCAGCGAGGAGAATGTCGATGACGAGAGTGGAAAAGGGCGATGCTGATTGTAAGAGTATGGGGCGGATGTTGTTAAGAGAGTGTCGGATGGCGTAGACCTGATTGAAGAAAGGGTCGTCGATTATGGGATGTGATGATATTGGGAGGAGGTGGAAGTGGTGGTGGTTGATGGCCGAATGGGAGGAGAGGAAGTCCGAGAGGTGATTGGATTCGGCGAGGGAGACAGTTGGGTGGGCGGTAATGAGGGTGACCTGGCAGCTGCGAGACGATAGAACAGCTGCAAGGCGGAGGAAGGGCATAAGGTGGCCCATCCCGGCGCCAGGAAAAAGTGCAACATGCTGAGCACAACCAGGAGGAGTTGACATGGAGCGCCTTTGTCTCTCTCTCTACCGTTTGCTTTGGTTTTCAAGTTTGAACTTTAATCAAAAGTACATTTGGAGAAGAAGATTTTGTTTTTTGTATTTCAGGAGGAGTTGATGAGATCAAGTACAACAGTTTAGTTTTCAGCTGATAGTTATTCATCTACCCAACTGTGAGTGTATCTAACAGTCATTTTCCACCAGAGATCCAACAACCTTAAAACTTAAATCCGCTCGGATACACTATCAAGCTGGCACGTGCACTGACAGTACAAAAATGTGATGTGACTCCTTCCCTCCAGTCTCTCTTATGGCATTTTGCAACCAATTAATTAAAATGGGTGCAGGAAAAATCAACTGTTTTTCTAATTTTGGACTTGAGATTTGAAGCTGTTTGACTGGATGGGCAAATATTTAGAAAACTACTGTTGAAAAGGACGACCCCCCGTTATGTGGGTGTGGCCTAGTATATTAATGACATCATAATCTATCAAATCTAATTCTTAAATGTCGTGGCTTCTGGAACACAAAGCAGCCATCCATAAGTTAAAACATTCAGTAGATGTTCATTGGTTTTAAACAAGTGGTGTAAGAGTATTATGGCATAAGCTCAACAGCAGAAATTAATCCAACTCGAAAATTCTAATGGCACAAAAAAACAAAACTGACGTACAGAGAATCCGCCTGAGACTGAAGATTTACCGCTCAGCCACAAGTTTTATGTGATGTCAGTACTGTTTAGTCTTGCCGATGTGCAACCTGGCCACAAGAGGTTATTATAGAGCATTAGCAATGGAAATATAGTTTTTTACAAAATGAAGTCAAAGTGCATATACGATGGCAGTTGATATATTATCGTCATCTTATCATTCAACTATACGAGAACGAAACTTAACCGCTTTAGGAGCTCAAAAGTCTAAAAACCCGTGATATCAAAAATGAAGCCACGAGCCAAGGATCAAATAGAAGAGCAAGGCCCTTCGTTTAAGTCGAATGATGATGGTTGATCACAAACTACTGTCTACCCATTTGTCTAAAGCAAACTAAGTCAAATTCAGGAATCAGGAAGTTAGCAGATAAACTTGTGTGCAGAAGCTTTAACACTAAAAATAAATAACATCCTAGTCCACAAAGGAAAAAATGCAGATCTGCCATCTTCACAAACCGAAAGGATATTAGGCACCCAATGTGAAAATTTTTTTTACTGTACAATCATAACACTAAAGAGGGTACATACTACATACTTATGCAGTTATGCTAGTGGGCTACATGGTACATGCAATCAGAACTAGTTCTAAGATGGATGTCTTCTATGCAGAGCAAAAATTACATGTTTAAGGTGTTTTGCTAGAAAACATATTTAAGGATCTTGTTTTGTCAACGCCGAATTAAGTTGCTGAAGCATAGCATATTGCATTCACTTAGACTTAGCAATAAGAATATTGTTCAACATCCATATTAAAACTTGTAAAAAAAGTAGTCACCTTTACGCTTCAGTGGTGACCTCCTTAACATCAGCATCAACAGCATCAGTGGTTGCCTCCACATTCTCACCATCTTCAGCAGGAGGCTGCACTTGTTCGTCTTCAGGCAATGGCTCCTCCACATAGTCGTTATCAAATGCATCAGCTGGGACCTCATAAATCCTAACCTGTGGTTTAGCTGGATCCTTCACGAGCACATACTTCCCCTCATTTAACTTCATACACAAGTCCACAATAGACTTCACAATACCCCACATATTTGCAGTGTTCAAATTAATCTGAGCAGCAAAGTCCTTCGGCTTGTAACCAGCTACAGCCAATATAACATGGTTAAAATGATCCCTAGGGTGCACCCTAGAAACAAATCCCATCTTCATCATATCCGCACTAGCTAACAGTGCTTGAGCAGTCCACTTAGCTATCTTGTTCACATTATTCTTTAACTCAGTGGCCAATACAGCACCCCTCTGTGTCTCCAACTTCTTCCTCCAATCCACACCCGAATACTTGGGATCAAACTCATTCAGGGCATTAAGAGTTAAGAAAGACCTCTGATTGTTAAGCTTCAGAACACTCTGAACCTCACATCTCGCAACCAAATACATATCATTGTCAAGCTTCCAGCGCCTGTACCTATATGCCACAGAAGCATGGTCCTCTCCTTCACTAGCAAAAGGACTAGGCTCGTCCAAACTCACCTTATTCCCATCCCTCAACAGAACTTGCTGCGAAAAGTTCTGATTGATAAAAGCCGCCTCAACGCTCAGTGAGTGCGCAGAGTTGATATCATCCTTAGCCTCCGGCAGAGGCTCCTGAGAAGTCTCATGAACAGCCAGCAAGTCCAGCTGAGAACCATCCCTCTTATCAAAAAATAACTTGTTCCCCACTCTCTGCACCACAATATCCCATGAATAAACACTCCTTGGCGCACACATGAGTGTCGATAAAATTGTATCAGTGGCAAAAACAGTAGCCCTATCCTCACTAGCCAGCCTACGAATAACTGGATCATCAGAAGTCGTCACCTTGAAGAAATTTTTGTTCTTAAACCTCTCCAATCTCCTCTCATTTCTCGGTGTCACACGATCAAACGATTTGTCATAATACTCAAGCGCACCACACATCAGAAGATCTTCAGGTTCCGGAACAGTAAACGAAAGCTTTGAAAAAGTCGAGAACGGGATCTGATCAAGCATATTCCACTCCGGTTGAATATCAACCGACGATTTAAACACCGCCGCCTCACGGCGCTGAAACTGTCCACCAGGCCTATTCATATGATACAACCTATCCCTCTTCGATCTCTCCTTCTCTGCTTCCCTCTTCTTCGTCTCAACCTCCTCATCCCGCCTCTGAGGCAAAAGACGCTGCTGCTGAAACCTCCACCTTGGTCCAAACTTCGGCTTCGGAGGCGGCTTACCGTCCACCAACCGAAACGTCGGATCTTCATCCGCCGCTACACCTGCAGCGCCGAATCCAAATGATTCGTCTCCGGTGAAGTCGAAAACCGCATCTGATGGATTTTTAGCACGGACTGGATTGTTGTAGTTGCGAGTCCAGTCGGCGATTCGACCTACCTTCTCAGAGCGCGAGAATGGTGCAAACGGAAGGTTGCTGAGATGATTAGGTAGCAAAGTTGTTGAATTGTCCGGTGGACCCCAGCCATCAGGATTGTACGGCACTGCTCCGACCTCGAACGTTCTCTCCATTGCTTCGGTTTCTGTCGACCGATTGCAATTCAGAATGAAAAAGAAAAACCCTAGCTCGTCACGTAGAGATGACAGGTCCCAAATTACGGGTTTTGCCCTTGAGCCCAAAAGAATGTGACTCACATTATCATTACATCGAATTGGGCTTACTTGTGAAGTAATGGGTTTTTATCACCAAGACTAGGCCCATTTAAATTATTTTGGTAACGAGCCGCTCAATTGTCAAATTAAATATAATGATTGGGAAAATCATATTCGTCTATTTAAAAATCAAAACATAGCTTTGGCCTCCATTTATGATTTTGAATTAAATTTTTGGGAAAAGTTCAAAATGGTGGTATGAACTACCATCATGTTGCAAATTCTTGTCCGAACTATGGACATTTTCAAAAGACTATCAATTTACAACTTATGTACCATTGTAATTGTGATAAATACATTAAGCATCCATATCTTTTGTAAATTGTGTCATTGGTTCAATTGAAATGTATTTGGTTCGATTTAATATATATCATTAAACCAATATATATTTTAAATTGTTTAAAAACTTTACAATAAATTATTAATTGTATCCTAATTTTTGCCATAAATATATAAATTCACAAATTTCGATCTGAATATATATAATTCAGAAAAGAAAAAATGTGACACATCCCTAGATTAGAAGATAATACATTAGGAGAAATTTGAAGAAACATGTCTCAAAATAAAAAACAACTTTTTGTTTGAAATGAAAACCTGGATTACAAAGACAAAGCCCAAGCACTGAGGCTACAAAAAGAAAAGCAAACATCTCAAAAAGAAAAGAAAAGCACTGAGGCTACAAAAAGAAAACATCTCAAGAGATGTTGACGAAGTGTAACTCCCCTCCCCCGGACTGACATTGGTGTCTCAATTTGATGGTTGAAATGATGTTGATTCTACTGTGCAATTGTATGACCGCTGCCATACTCTATTTTACTCCAATTGAGTTGCAACCTACAAGTTCAAACCAAATTGATCATTACCAAATTCATATCTAAGTTATAATAGAATCACAACTATTAAAGAAAAGCAAACAATATAAGAGAAACCCTCTAAGATCACAAGTCACAAGAAGCATAACAAAAAAACCAGAATATGCTTGAACCTTGCAGAACTAAAAGCAGAATATGCCCGAGGACTAATTTTTTGTTATATAAAAAAATGCAGTGCACTTCTATATGAAACAGCAGCCTACTTCTGAAACAGAAGTAAAACAATACGGAAACAATTAGACCACAATATATGCGAACCAACCAAAACTAAAATACAACCAATCTGACTTTCTCTCATCGTAATTGGAGTGTTCTCTCTTATTTTTCGTTTCGTCTGCAAGGAAAAAATTAGAACATTTATTCAAACAATTTAAATGAAGTTAATAAATTATGATGATAATCACTAAATGAAAGATACTAGTTAGATACCTTAGCTTTGAAAATTTTTCCATCGAAGTTTTTATCCATATTTTGCTGTACTGTTTGAATATCGACACCTGCACTAACCATTTCTTTCTTCTTTAATCTATTTTTTGGATGCCCTTCTTGTAGCTTTTGCAGCAATTATCACTTTCTTGGGGTCATTGACTTGATTCTGACAATTCTTTCCTAAATACGTCAATATTTCTAAATCGTAAGCCGTTTAAGAATTCCATTTTTGATCCAAAACTAGTCCTCTCATTAAAATAAAGATTTTGTGGCTCAGTAGGACCATCTTCATCTGACGTAGTGTCGATAGCTGTCTCTAATTCGTCGGAATCAACATTGATATCTTCATCATCAATATAAAGTACATCAGTTTCCATTCTGTTCAGTGCTTTATTAACATTTTTGCGGGCCTCCGCATTTTCAGCTTCGCCTAGCCAAACCAGATCATCCATATCCTCCGTAAATTCTTGGTCGGAAAAATCAGTAAGTTCTTCACTCTGATCTGAATCAAGATACCCTTCATCGTTTGTAACTGACAATATACTCATTTGCATAATCCTAGACAAGGAACAACCAACAGTTGACCTTAAATATCTCAAACTGAAGTATGAAGGTTTGCGATTCAATTATATAGAAGGAACATAAAAATACTTACTTTTTCAACCTAATTCATGTCAAATCGAGCTGCTACGGTGCGCTGCGGGTTGTGGTGGGGTGCGGTACGGGTGCGGGAGTTGAGCTGATGAGGTGGGAGTTGCTTCGTGGAGCAGGTGCAGTGCGGGTGAAGCCGATGTGGTGGGAGTTGAGCGGATGATGGAGAAGGAAAACGACAGTCGGAGTCGGTGGGGTGAAGCGGCTGATGGAGTGGAGAAGAAGAACAACATTTGTTCTATTTGGTCCTGATGGACTATAATTGTATGAATCATAAACACAGTTAAACCCACCAAATTAGACTGTTTGTCTATTTAACTTTTGCTTGTTAGTTCCGATATTTATCTACAGGGTATTTTGGAGTCTAGAGAGAATACACGCTAAGAAGGAGTTTTTAAGATGAAAATATATTACAAGTCATTCCAAGGTCACGACCAGATGCCGACTGAAGAAATATCATGAACCTGACATGAAATCACTCAAAATAAGTCCAACCGAAGAGCAACCAAAGTCAGTCCGGAGCTGAAATGAACCTATAGTTTTGTGAAAACTTCACAAAACTCACAAAACCTCCTCCACCTCACCATATGACCGGCGGCTTTGAGCAAATGATGACTCATGGGGGGCGGCTCCTCCCTTCCCCCCATGTGACCGACGGCTTTCTCCCCTCCCCCATGTGTCTTCATCTCCTTGCTCTCCCTCTCCTCTTGTGACAAGTGTTGTCATCTCCCATCTCCTCCATGCCTATAAATAGAGATGCCTCTTCACTTGTAATCCACAATCCCACAATTCAAATCACTTATCTCTCTAGATTTGGGCACTACTTTGTAAGCTTTTGTGTTAAATCTATAATACTCCTGTTGGTTCTTGAGTATTCTAGTAGTTTTTGAGAATACTCCGGTTGGTTCTTGAGTATTTTCCTTTACTTACTGTCTTTCAAAAACCCTCGAGTACTTAGCTATGGTATCCACCTCTATGGATATTCGTAGCTAAACTCTTCATTCGGTTGAAGGGGTGTACTTGTATCATAAAATGTTTTAGGCCATACTTTTAGTGCCTCTTCTTTGTATTCAAAACTTGTTCTATGTGCCATATATTAGGTTAGAACTTCCAAGGTTCAGTGGATGCTTGGAATGGCAAAGCTCTTCCGTGGGGTTCGTAAACATACTCGGATAAGTGGATGCTTGGAATGGCAAAGCTTATCTGAGGAGTTTGACCTTTCTAAAACATCATTTGGTTGGTCGGGAATGACTGGTCAAATGGATGCACATAGGCTAATATACCTTGGAATGGGGTATTAGTCTAAATAGAACAAGTGCTCTACGTCTTGGAATGGACTAGACAGTGTGGCAAATCGAGTGCTTGGAATGGCCTTGATACACTTTTGAATACTTAGTAGGATCACTAAGGGCCAATGATAAACAGGCTACGATACAAGGCCCCCGAAACCGAATGCTTTCCTTAGATTAAAAACACCACCTGCATTTACTTCCTTAGTATAAACTGCATTATCAACTGCTCACCTCCCGAAAGACTTGCCAATCACGCAACAACCATTGTAAGTCTTCTTCCTTTTATTTTCAGTATTTACTTTTCTGTCATTTACTTTTCCGCACTAAAAACCAAAACCAACAAAAAAACACTTACTTTTCCGCACTAAAACCTCAATCAACCTAAAACACGCTCCCTCCCTGTACGATCCCTCAAAGAACAACTTATCCCCTTGGGTTCGACCCCTACTTACCACTTGCTACCCAGTAGTAAAGTCGCGAGTAGCGAACTATAAATTTATTCTTGCCTTAGCACACGACGACTGTGCTCTGTCATAATTGGCGCCGTTACCGGGGAATTAGCAAATGGATAGTTGTTCTTTTTTTTTGTTTTACATAATTCGTTATGTCTTCATACTACGACATAGAACCTTGGGAAGTTGGGGGCAGCAACCTTATGTTTGAAATGCTTAGCTGTCTCCCCAAATTCAGAGTACCATTGAAGAGGACTCTGTGATACATTGCCAACAGTTTCACCACATCTGCCGCCACATGAAACCTGAGAATGAGACGTTAGAGGAGTTTAAGCTGAAATGCTTCAAATTTTCTTTAACTGACTTGGCAATAGAGTGGTATTACTCATGTGCAGAGTATGAAAGCTGTTATGAAAATCTTCGAGCCAAATTTCTAAAAGAGTTTTCCCTGTCAAATTATGGCACCGATCCCTGTCAAAGAGCCCAGCCATATTTCGAACTTGAAATTCGCGAGAAGATCAACAACCTAAAGCAATCCCAGGATGAAACTTTGGACGAGTACTTATGGTACTTTGATTCCCTTGTAACGAGCTGCCCGCGCCATGGATTCACGAACTTAGATCTTCTTCAAAGGTTTCTAGGTGGAATGATGCCACAAGAGTGGAATAGGCTTAATGATGCGGCGGGAGGTTCGGTGAATAACTTAGCCATGGATGATCTATGGAACCTAATAGACGATTTGGCCGTAAGGTCAAGACCAAGAGAAGATCAGGCTGAGCCACTCGAGGACGTTACAACAGAGCTGGCATCTAGCAACCAGCAGCAGGCCAACATGATAGACCAAAACCAGGCCGAAGCTGAGAAATCTTGGGCAGAGACAAAGGTGCTCATCAAAAAATGTGCAAATCAGGTCAAGGAGATGCTCAATGCGAAGCCAAGGATTAGCGAGGAGGAGCCTAGATCAGATTATCTCGGGCATTTAGAAGAAAACGGCCCACTGACGCCTAAAGAAGAGCCCACCGAGCCACTCGAGGACGAGGAGGAAGAATTGGCAACTAGCATCCAGCAAATGAGTGCCCCGATACACCCAAACGAGGTCGAAAATGAGGAATTCTAGGCGGCTACACAACTGATCTGGGACCGCATTGCCAAACTGCCCAAATCAATCTCGGTCCTAACTGAAGAGTTGCCCGAGACATACCCAGACCTCAGTGCCGAACTGCCCAATTCAGTCCCGGTCCTCATCACCAATCTGCCCGAGGAAACCACGCCGGTCCCGGACCTGATTACCGAACCAGCCAAGTCTAATATAGTCCACACTGCTGAGCCAACAGAAGTCCCGAATATCACTGCCGAACTAATTGAGAAAATCACGGCAAGCCCGGTCCTCACTGATGAGCTGCTCGAGAAAGACCCGGCCCTTGTGGTGGAAGTCCCCCAACTTATCCCCTCGGTTTGTATGCGGATCACAGCCCCTGAAGATGAAGTGATCAATGATGAGGTGCAAGGGGAGTTGGAGGTAAAACATGAGCCAGAAGAGCCGAAGATGGAGCACTCACTCGTCATGAGACAAGAAAAGCCGGCTGAAAACTCACTCGTTCTAGGATGGCCAATCATCTCTGCCACAAAGAAGAGGCTTGGCATGGGAACAAGCTCAAGGTCGCTCGTGTTCAATGGCACAATACTAAACTTCCAAAATTGCAAAGGTGCCACCCATTCAAACATGAAGAAACGGCCAAGACATGGGCCAAAGGAATGGAAACCCGGAAGGAGAAGCAAGAGAGCTCGACTTGATGAACCAGCAGCTATGGTCAAGGAGTCCTTGCCTTCTCGGGGATATGTGAAAAAGAAGCCTCCGGATCAAGGGAGAGCAGAACTGAGCCCGCTGCCATATGTGTTCTTTGGGCAAATCAAAAGGGCAGCCGAGAAGAAGTTTGACCTCACACACACATGGGATCCCACCTTATGATCCAGGAATGAGGTATCGTCGAGCTAACGACGTTAAACAAAGGCACTGGTCGGGAGGTAACCCAACACCTATCTTACTTTCAGTACTTATATTTTCTGTCATTTAGTTTTTACCAATAAGCCGCTCTCACCCACTTGGTGCATAGAATGAAATGACTATTCAGGAATCGGTTATGGGTGCAACATCAAGCCAGCCAGGCCTATGCCAAGAGTTCAAGGCCCCAGCCGAACTCCCTCGAGCCATGTCGTTCGCGCGACACCTTAAAGGGAGTTCTGTTCTTCCCTTTTCCTTAATGTCATTTCCTTCTCATAATTGTCTGTTTGCATGGCTTTTGAACTAAGTCTTGCTGAAAGGCACGCCTTCGTTCAAAAGTGTGGGGTGAGAACCGCCTGTGTACATAACATGTTTTTCTTTTCCTTTTCCCTTAATATTATCTTTTTTAAAATATGAACTTGAGAATGTGAAAAAGATAGATCATAATTCATGCAATAACCTTGTGAAAATTCAACTGTTTAAAAACTTAGAATGTAACTTCTCATTTGTCCCTTTGTGTTGAGATAAACAGGGGATGTGGAGTTGATAGAAAATGCCCTAGAGGGGCTTGGCAAGCATTCAAAGGACTGAATTTCGCTATATGGTTTACGAAGTCAGTGGAGGCTGCACTTTGGGTTTCAGTTGAGTCAGAGTCATCTCCGCAATGCAGTGTTTATGCAAAAAGAAAAAAGGCGGGACGGGAATCAAACCGTCCTATCTCTAGTCAAAGTAGCCGGGAAAATAAATGAGCGACCCTCATTTTGACCCGCGCGAAACGGCAAGGATGAGAGAGAGCGGGGAGGTATTTTCATATGCTCGCGGGCGACGATTGGACCTCCCAAAAAGGCTTGAGAAAATGGACTAGCAAGCCACAAAAAGGCAAAAGCTCAAAGAAGCAAATCAAGAGGCCAAAGGCCCAAAATTGTGAAGGTTTTAACCGAACAAAAGTGAAATACTCAAAGAGTCAAATCAAAGGCCAAAGGCCGATTCACTACAAAAAAGCTGTCCCTCGCCAAAAAAGAAAATCAAAAAGGCTCAACTCAGTGAAACCCGAACTGAATCACGTGCTAGAGAAAGCTACAAGGAAACCATATAGTGCGAGACAGTCCCGAGAATGCAGTCCAGGAGCCTGAAAAGGGCTATCTCCCGAAACATCCGAATTAATTTGCATCTCGGCACGGAGGTACAAGTATCAAGTTTCTTCTATTTATTTACACGGTTTAATTTGGTAATAAGTAGTAATGCATGAATTAGGATAAATCTAGTCCCACGGTATCACTTTCATATTTTAAAAGTTTACTTAGATAGTGTGTGCTGCCCTTTAATAGCATTGTTCGGGACGAACAACTAAAAGTGTGGGGTGATCTGATGGACCATAATTGTATGAATCATAAACACAGTTAAACCCACCAAATTAGACTGTTTGTCTATTTAACTTTTGCTTGTTAGTTCCGATATTTATCTACAGGGTATTTGGAGTCTAGAGAGAATACACGCTAAGAAGGAGTTTTTAAGCTGAAAATATATTACGAGTCATTCCAAGGTCACGACCAGATGCCGACTGAAGAAATATCATGAACCTGACATGGAATCACTCAAAACAAGTCCAACCGAAGAGCAACCAAAGTCAGTCCGGAGCTGAAATGAACCTATAGTTTTGTGAAAACTTCACAAAACTCACAAAACCTCCTCCACCTCACCATATGACCGGCGGCTTTGAGCAAAGGATGACTCATGGGGGGCGGCTCCTCCCTTCCCCCCATGTGACCGGCGGCTTTCTCCCCTCCCCCATGTGTCTTCATCTCCTTGCTCTCCCTCTCCTCTTGTGACAAGTGTTCCCATCTCCCATCTCCTCCATGCATATAAATAGAGATGCCTCTTCACTTGTAATCCACAATCCCACAATTCACAATCACTTATCTCTCTAGATTTGGGCACTACTTTGTAAGCTTTTGTGTTAAATCTATAATACTCCTGTTGGTTCTTGAGTATTCTAGTAGTTTTTGAGAATACTCCTGTTAGTTCTTGAGTATTTTCCTTTACTTACTGTCTTTCAAAAACCCTCGAGTACTTAGCTATGGTATCCACCTTTATGGATATTCGTAGCTAAACTCTTCATTCGGTTGAAGGGGTGTACTTGTATCATAAAATGTTTTAGGCCATACTTTTAGTGCCTCTTCTTTGTATTCAAAACTTGTTCTATGTGCCATATATTAGGTTAGAACTTCCAAGGTTGAGTGGATGCTTGGAATGGCAAAGCTCTTCCGTGGGGTTCGTAAACATACTCGGATAAGTGGATGCTTGGAATGACAAAGCTTATCTGAGGAGTTTGACCTTTCTAAAACACCATTTGGTTGGTCGGGAATGACTGGTCAAATGGATGCACATAGGCTAATATACCTTGGAATGAGGTATTAGTCTAAATAGAACAAGTGCTCTACGTCTTGGAATGGACTAGACAGTGTGGCAAATCGAGTGCTTGGAATGGCCTTGATACACTTTTGAATACTTAGTAGGATCACTAAGGGCCAATGATAAACAGGCTACGATACAAGGCCCCCGAAACCGAATGCTTTCCTTAGATTAAAAACACCACCTGCATTTACTTCCTTAGTATAAACTGCCTTATCAAATGCTCACCTCCCGGAAGACTTGCCAATCACGCAACAACCACTGTAAGTCTTCTTTCTTTTATTTTCAGTATTTACTTTTCTGTCATTTACTTTTCCGCACTAAAAACCAAAACCAACCAAAAAAACACTTACTTTTCCGCACTAAAACCTCAATCAACCTAAAACACGCTCCCTCCCTGTACGATCCCTCAAAGAACAATTTATCCCCCTAATTCCCTTGGGTTCGACCCCTACTTACCACTTGCTACCCAGTAGTAAAGTCGCGAGTAGCGGACTATAAATTTATTCTTGCCTTAGCACACGACGACTGTGCTCTGTCAGGTCCCTATTTGGTCCGGCTAAAAACCCTATTTGGTCCAGCCAAAAACATTTTTTTATAAAACCCAATGACACAATTTACAAAAGATTTGGATGCTTAATGTATTTATCATAATTACAATTTGGTACATAAGTTGTAAATTGACCGTCTTTTGAAAATCTCCATAGTTCGGACAAGAATTTGCAACATGATGGTAGTTCATACTACCATTTTGAACTTTTCCCTAAATTTTTTTATACATATATTACAAAAGCATTATTTAGACTCTAACCTAATTTCAGTTTATGTAGCCTGTGCCGATTGCCGTTTTTCCCAAGCCTGATTTCTTCATCGCCTGTTGACAAAAAAGTCCTCGTCGGTGGCCATCACCATATTTGCTGAACCATTTCTGTGGGGAGGCTTGGCAAGGTTTCGGATCTAGAGGTGGTTGGGTTAGCTCGAGGCTTGTGGTAGGTGGTGTGAGATGGAGGAAGTTGGTAGGGAACCGGATCTGGTGGTGCTGGGGATGAGCGGAGCTTCGAGCAGTGGAAAGAGTTAGCGCGGAGGAGGGGGAGAGGGTAGTCCTTGTTAGTCACTTTTTGGGTGTTTTTCGTGGTGTTTATATGTGTTAGTGGTTGTCCTCTCTAAGCGTGATTGTGTTCGCTTAAGGGAGTCTTTTCTTGTCGAATGCGTCATATTCGTTCTGATTGTTTTGGTGGTTTTTGTTCATGTCTAGTTATGTATGCACTATGCATATGATTCCTATTTCGATTATGATGTTGCTAGAGATCAGTTGGAGGGCCCACCATCTGAGGCGTGAGGCCAAGCGGAGAAATAGTCCACTTATCTATTACACATGTTTATGTTGTTGGATATGGTATTCTGGTCCCAAGTAGAGTTTCTCTAGCTGTAAGTTCTCTGTATCGTCTTTGTAACGGTTTCAGTCAGTTTATCAGGAAAAAAAGTTATTAAATGAAAATTTAAAAGTTAGATATCTAATTTGAAATCATGGCATCAATCCAAATACTATTTATAAATTATTAAAAACAATACATAATTTTAGGAAATACATGATGTGTAGTACAAGTTCATCGCCTTATCACTGATTTCTTTTTGGCTGCCCAAATATTATTGAGGAAGCTATAAACTATATGGTTATAATAACTCCATTTACTACAACACAACCCTAGAATCTCAATGTTGTGATCATATAATGAGTTCCATCAGTGGACAAGACTACATAGCCTTTCTTGTATTCTCGATGTTCCTCCGTAGCCCGCTCCAGCCTCCTCAACCTGAATCTAGCAACAACCACAGAGGTTAAGTTTAGGAGAAGATGGGTGATGAATGGATTTGAATTCGGTGCAGCACAGCGAAATGTTATGTGTCAAAACGACGTTGTATTGTTATGTTTGAAAAAAAAATCTATGGAAATGACGCTATTTTTATGGAAGCGACAACATTGTAGCACTGGAAGTATTCGGTTATGCTGCACCTGATTTTTATTGTCTCCATCACTCAAACAGTCGTACTACATGGATTTAAATTTAGGGTTCATTTCCATAGATATTTTTTTCAAACATAACAAGACGACGTCGTTTTGACACATAACATTTCGCTGTGCTGCACCGAATTCAAATCCATTCATCACCCATCACTCCATCACTTGTTACTTAAGGTTTTAATTGTGTTGCACCGAAATAAAATCCCAAACAGCCCAGTAATTTGCTGTCAAAACAAAAACGACGTAGTTTCGTAGGTTTTAAATAAAACTGCGTAATTTTGAAAAGGGTTCAGTTTTGAACTTAGGGGTTATATTAATGAAACAACGTAGTTTTGATATTATTTTATCTAAACTATATCATTTTCAAATCGCTGTTTTTTACTTGGATATAAATCCGTATTGCACTACTTGCTCGAGTCTGGGGCTCCTTGACCTTTAAAAGAAATGATGAAGGTGTGAGATACTGACCTTAGAATGTATGATATGGAACACTTTGTCTGAGGACACATAGAAGTTGGCATTGACAATCTCAGCTCCTTCTTCACGAATCACCCGGACAGCATTGCTGAACAATGTGAATTGATGATCTAAGCCGGTGATCATGATGACCTCTAGCGCTGAGCCCATTTGATGAACCTCGATTTGCAGCTCAAACTGATCATCATCAGCGCAGGTCTGCTGCCTGCTGCCACTACCCCCTTGCAGCTTCTCCTTCTTCAGCCTCAGCTTCTCCAGTGACACTTGCAGCTTCTTTATGTACTTTGCAGCTTCATCCAGCTTATCTGGCAGAGACGCCGCATCCTGCATAACAACATAAAAAACAACATTAACTGTTATAGCAAGAGTTGGTAAAAATGGAAGGTAATTTTGTCAAAACAGGTATTCTTGGTTCCATGTTTTTTGAACAGACCGATCTTAGTAGGATCGGTCTCTTGAAGCTTAAATACCAGTTTTCCAAAAGCGGCTTGGATTTCTTAGAGTTCAAGAAACTAGATTCTTTAAAAATAAGAAAGAATGAAATTTCAGAGTAAAAAATTAGGTGTAAATCTGATTTTGGTGTAAACCGACAAATTATAGTATACTTTCTACGAATTATGTCATGATTTTAATTAAACAAATTATATGTCATTTTTCCGAATATCAAAAACAAAAATTATATATCATTTTTCCTAACTATAGCATAGTTTCTGAGAACCCAATATATATTTTTATTTTTGTAAAAATTGAAGGTTATGAAGGACATACAGCGTTTGTGGTGTAATGTGGGACGAGGGAGCTGAGCTGGGCGTAGAGGGACTTCATTTGGTTCCTCCTGTTTTTCTCAGTAGTCTTTCGGTCCGTAGAGCCAGTGGAGCAGCTGGGTAGCTTGTGTCCATCCATGAACAAAGTAAATATCTTCACTCTACACAGCCACTGCTTGTTGGTGAATCTGATGCTGAACTGAGATGACCAAAACCAAACAACCTCAGAGTCTATTTATACACTGCTTCGGCTTCTGCAACTGTATTACATTATTTTTTATTAAGTTGGTGGGACTACATAATTAAATAAGAAATACATCATTCTACAATTATTGTATTATAGTAATATTTAATTTGGATGGACAACAATTTACGTGGAATTTTGTGACTGTTCAGACTTCGGCCTACTAATTATTAGATTCACACGTTGGGAACTGGAATTAATGCATCATTTTAACAGATGACTGGGAATCATCTAATAATTAAAGAATTGAAAAAGTAAGAATAATTAAAGAGATTCATATTATTCATACAGTGTGAAAATCACTTGCAGCACATGTGGAAAAAACTACTACTAAACTAAACTCCAGATTAACTTTTTTTTCCAACTGAAAATGGATGGATGGGATATTGGGAATTGAGATAAAGGTGGGTCCATCAGTCTGATTCTTTCATGTGCAGAAATTAATGCTAAATTATTAGTATGAGATTCATATGACAGCTTTTTGTTTTTGTTGGTAGTTTTGGGCTTTTGGCCGGTGAAGGCTGAAGACTGAAGACTGAAGAGAGTACATGTCTGTCATACATAGATTTAACTTCTTTTTTACTTGAAAAAGGAAGTTATTTATGATGAATGTAGGAAACATCCATCGTCAATATTGGCATACAGATATTTAACTTTAGTCTATGCAATGTGCATACAAATTGTCCAATGTCTAAAATGTCTCTCATTCCTTTATAAATCAGATTCATATACAATATAACCAAGCAAACAAAAACAGTCAGATATTTGTAGGATGATCGTTCTCCAAAGTCAGAAGATTCATGGTTTTGCTGACAAGTGACAACCTGTCAAATGTAAATATATTTTTACTATTGAGGTTGGGTGGGACTTGTCTATATGC
Organism: Rhodiola kirilowii; assembly: GCA_033675215.1. Classification (NCBI taxonomy): domain Eukaryota; kingdom Viridiplantae; phylum Streptophyta; class Magnoliopsida; order Saxifragales; family Crassulaceae; genus Rhodiola; species Rhodiola kirilowii. The sequence goes on from CM066201.1 coordinate 10,941,825, forward strand.
TTAATTGCCTACGGTTGAACTTTATTTTTTGACACCCTCCATTCGTCCGAGAACACAAAATATGAAGCAAAAAAAAATGTATTTATAGACAAAAGGAAAAACACAGGTAGAGCAAACTCAGCTAAGGGCATATGCATCCGCGACGAAGGGTAAGACTTCCTCACCCAACACTACCTCCAAACAAAACACATAATGAGGTAGGAAGTGATGGGTGAGGAAGTCCCACAATTTCTTACGGGTGCATATACCCTAAATAGAACTCTTTAGAATTTACAGGAAGGTGAATTCATTATCAGCAAGCATGAAGTAGAAAGTATTTCTAAATGGGATACCCTGTAACAAGGTACCAAGTATCATGTGAAGTAGAAATTAAAGAGAAATGCGTGATTTGCACTCCTTGATCTATTCATAGCCACGGTTCACATGAAACACGATGATAAAGAGTATCTAAATGGGGAATCGAAAACCAAACCTTGTTTTGTGATTACATTCGGTCTTGGTAAAGACTAATAAAGCAGCCATGGCTTCATGAGAAAGGTTTACGAGAATTTCGGCTTAGGCATTGGAGTATTGTTGGGTGAGTGCACAGGGCCAAGCTTTTGAATCAAGTGACGAAGTCCCTTTTTGTGATCATGACAGATTGGGTTTTGTGTTAGGCTTAAAGTCCCATCACGGGCAAGAGAGCTATGAAAAGTTTCCAGCACTTTCACGATTTGCCAAAAATCAGGCCGCTTGTCTGGTTTCGACGACCAGCACTGCTCTATCAACGCTTTCATTGCAGGAGGACAAACATCCGGGATGACAGGTCTTAGTTTCTGTTTCACATAAAATATACTTAACAGTCACAATTTTATAGATGAGAACAGCTAGAAATTTTACTAAAAAACAATTTCTAACAGATGCATCATATTTAGGAAGTCAGCAATCCTCACAAAATATTAAACTATCCAAACCCCCCGCATCATCTTCTAGAGATGAGGTCTGAAAAACAGCTTTTGATTTCAGGTCTACGTTCGATGTTCATTAAACCCCAACCATAACGGGAATATACATATGCTTTTATAATGAAATTAGATAAGACGCGTGGCAGCTTTTAATGCATTGGTAACTATATGTAAATGATCTAATGATGGAAACAAAGTAGCGGAAAAAACTATTCACCCCTGACTTTCGTAACGAACATGCTGATATAGTTAATGGTTTCAGAAACAAACCTTATTCACTACTGCATAAGCTGCCTGTATAGGCGTCATATCCTCATAGGGGATGGACCCGGAAATCATTTCCCACAAGATGAGTCCAAAGCTATACACATCGACCTTCTTTCCATACGACTTGTGTTTGATCATTTCAGGAGCCATCCAGCGGTAAGTGCCTGGATCATCAGCCAGAGCATCACAGTATGCCTCCTCACAAGCGATCCCAAAGTCCGCAATTTTCATGTGGAACTCTTGATCAATAAGGATATTCTCAGGCTTGAGATCGCGATGAATGACTCCTTGAGCGTGGATAAACTGCATTCCACGGGCAATCTCTAAAGCAATTCCCATTATTTTTTCCAAAGGTAGAGTCTTGTGCTCAAGTTTATGCAAAAACGCCCTTAAGGAGCCTCCAGAAAGGTATTCCGTCACCACAAAAAACACTGGAGGCTGTTTGCAGGCTGCAACAAACTGCGCAATGACATAAAACACATGAGGGAAATACAAAACCACAATAGAAAGTTTGAGTAACTTCCGCATACTTCAAAAATATGTTTTTCGATAAAGGTTCATTACCTTTATCACATTCTGGTGGTGGATCCTGGATAGAAGGTTAACTTCTCTACTGAATTCGTTTTCTAATACAGCTGCCATTTGTCCATTTTCGTCATCATCTGGTACAGTAGTAATTTTTACAGCTACAGGTTGGTCTTTGTAAATACCATGATAAAGCCGGCTATGTGCCCCGTGAGCAAACCTGTGGCCGAGTAATAACTTAGAGAGATCAGCCATCCATTCATCCGTAGCCTCCACCGCTCTTACTTTTACACCACTATGATCGAAATACTTAGCCCAAGATGAATCTTTTCTGCTCTTTGGCCCATCGGAAATCTTCATGGAACCCAGGTGCCTTAATGGACTAGTACCGGAACAAGCTCTTTGATTACTAGACTTGGATTCTTTGGGCTCCTTGTTAGAGACAATCTTTCCACTGGATTTCCTTTCAGGTTTACTTCTCTGCGGCAATGGAGTTGAAAATCTCTTCCGATCTGATCTTGCTTCCTTGAAAGTGTCGGAAATAACTGTTTTTTCCGTTAAAGGAGACAAAGATCTCTGTTTACTCATTACAAGCTTTTCTGGAGTCCTTGTGCTACTAGATGCTAAACTCCGAGTCTTTGCAAGAGAAGAGGATGAAGGCATTAAATTCAACCTCGGAAATCTTTCTTCTTGAATGGATAGAGGGATTGAGGCCATCCTAGCTGAATCAAGACGGTGACAAACTGTGTGAGAAAATTTCGTTCTCCTGATCCAGGAAGTAGCCTCTTCATCCATTTTCGCAACCGAATAAGAGGAACCTGAACAAGGAAACTAAAATACTTGATAACAACTATCTTCTTTCCGCTTCTCAACAACAAGCTGTTTCAACGGCTTTAATCCAGTAGCATATTCTTCAAACCTGGCAATTGAAACAAGGGAGCTCGAGATACAGATCGGTCTACAACACATCAGCAAAAAAACAACAAGATGCAATTCCCAAACATCCAAACACCAAATAAAACTATAGAAACCGCATCTAAGCAAAATTGCAAATTCAAACTTGTGATAAAAACACATCAAGCCTCATCAAAACGAACCATTCATCCATTCAGCATATGGAAAGGTGCAGCCTTTGCTTGCCCGGACAGAAAACCTCAACTCTTCTTCAAAGTCAAACTCCAGATATGCCTGGAAAACCACACACATAACACCCAATATAAACAAATTAAATATAAAAAAAAGAAAGAAAGCAAAACCCATCCCGTATAACCATTAACCAATTCTCCTCAGTCAAACATCATTAATAAACAAACACACATGATTGCAACCCTCGGAAGAAAATTTTACCATTGGATCAAAATAATAAAATACCATTAAGAAAAAAATCCCTAAAATTACAAGGACCCAGATGATGAAATCAGCTGAAACCATCGAATCAGATTCACACCCACGTTCAGATCCCAAGTAAAGATCTGACCTTTCAGCCTCACACAGCTCCCACGGTCACAAAAATGTACTCAACTGCCAGCAAAATCCAAAACAAAAAATTACAACCGCAAAAAACATAAACAACGTACCGCATACGGATCGGTCGGGGGTTGGTCAAAAGAGGCGAGACAGAATCTCAAAACACCTTCAAAACAATTGATGGTTGTGGTGGATGGAGGAAGAGACGGAGGAGGGTTTGTGTGGTTGGCGGAGGCCACAGGGTACGATAGCTGGTAGAGAAAGGAGTTAAAGAAAAAAGACGAGAAAAATCGGGTTTGGGATGAGATTGAGGCGAGAAGAGAAATTGAAGAATTTGGAAATTGTTCTATAGGTTTTGAAATTCACATGCGTCGTAATCACGGAATGAGGTACGGATTGTTGTTTTGTTTGGTTCGTTGGGGTCGGGGTATGTGTTTTGATGAGATCCGTTTCATCGTACGGCTGTGCTGTTGGGGCGTATTTGGGTTTATGATGGGCGTAAAGTAGAGGATTAGAAAAGTGCGACTGCGTTGAGGCTAAGTGGTTAGCTCAGTGATGGCGTACTCCTGTGTGCCCTCGAAAGTTGAGGGTTCAAGTCCTCGCATAATTAAAAATTAACATTCTAACAATTAACAGATATTAACACTAACCTAACAAGGCACATTCTCATAAAAAAAGTATAATGCGACTGCGTTGCATATTTTGATTTGGAAAAAAAGAATCGAATAGACGACCTTCAGATCTTCAGTCTTACACTCTCCCAACTGAGCTATCCCCGCTCACTAAGAATAATTAAACATATTAGTTTATATAGCGTTACTTAATAAATAAATTTATGATTTCAGTTTTGTTGAAAAGTGTGTTAAATTTGTTAATGCAAAAACACAAGTTCTGATGGAAGACTAATTTTTCATTGATTGAAAAGTCAGCTTATATAAGCTTTACACTAACAGGAACATGTGAAAGTGGAGAGAGTACATGTCCATGACTTGTACCTTATTCCTACAAATAAGCAAAGTGGTTTACTCTAACCATAAGATAACACTGAACAGAAAAACCTATTTAATAGCACCTCACTGCCATGATGCAAAGTTGAGCTCTTCATATGACTCGGTCTGACATACTAAATATTCTCCAACAAATCCTCCCCTTAAACTGTAGACGCCTGGAAGGTATCCAGTTTAATATTCTCTTGCTTGAACTCCAAGCATACCACGTAATTTGCAGAACACTTCCAATGTCAAAGGTTTTGTCATAATGTCCGCAACTTGTTCCCGGCTTCCACAAAACACCAGCTTGACTATTTCCTGACATGTGAGCTCACGAAGATAATGATATTTAACATCGATATGCTTCGTTCTTCTATGCATAACAGGGTTCTTGGACAATTTGATAGAAGAAGTGTTATCGCACATGATCTCAATGCAATCTCCTTTTGAATAACCAAGCTGAATCAAGACAGCCCTCACCCAAACACAGTGGCAAGCACAAGCTACTGCTGCTACATATTCCGCTTCAGTCGACGATAGTGTCACAATAGCTTGTTTTCGAGAGCTCCAACACACAGTTGCTCCACTTAACAGAAAGACATAGCCGGAAGTGCTCTTTCGATCATTAATATCACTGGCATAATCACTATCTGTATAGGCTTTCAGACCTAAACCGCACTCTCTTTTATAAAACAAACCGTAATTCAGCGTACCTTTCAAGTACCTCAAGACTCGCTTGGCAATCATCAGATGTTCCTCCATTGGGTGCGCCATGAAACGACTAATCAAGAAGACAACAAACATTATATCCGGTCTGGTAACTGTGAGATACATTAAACATCCCACCAATTGCTTATAAATTGTACTGTCCACCTTACTATCATCTCCTTCCCTTGAAAGTTTTGTTCCAGGAACTATAGGATTCTTTGCTGCATTACAGTTCCACATGTTAAATCTTTCTAACACCTCCTTTGCATACTTACTTTGGCAGAGGTGAATTCCCTTTGAATTTTGTCGAACTTCAACTCCCAAAAAATATCTCATCTCTCCAAGGTCTGTCATTTCAAATTCTCTATTCATGGAGCACTTGAACTCTTTACAAAGTAATTCATCACTGCCGGTATAAAGAAGATCATCTACATAGAGACTTACCATAAGTAGCTTTCCATCAGTCTTCATAATAAACAGGGTATGATCATGGCTGCTTCTTTCAAGCCCCACACGCGTGAAGTATCCTTCAATTCTGCTAAACCAAGCTCCGGGAGCTTGTTTTAGGCCATACAAAGCTTTCTTGAGTCGATAAACTTTGTTCTCTTCACCCACTTTAACATAACCTTCAGGTTGATCGACATATACCACCTCTTTCAATTCTCCATAAAGGAAAGCACTTTTAACATCTAATTGAAATACCTTCCATCCTGATTGAGCTGCAATAGCTAACATGATTCTAATTGTATCCCAGCGAGCAACAGGAGCAAACACCTCGGTGTAATCAACTCCTTTCTTTTGAGAGTACCCCTTCACCACTAATCTTGCCTTGCACTTATCGATCTTTCCATCTTCATTTAATTTTGTCTTAAAGACCCACTTGACTCCAATAGATCGTGCATTAGCGGGCAGGTTCACAAGCTCCCACGTTTTATTCTTTTCTATTGCTTCAATCTCATTGTTCATCGCATCTCTCCATTTTTGATCTTTTACTGCTTCACTGTAACTTGTAGGATCATCAAGTGATGTGAAAAATGCTGCTGCATCTTCATTTTCTTCCTCAGAAATTCCTTCTCCTGAAACAAAGTCTCGCATCCAAACTGGTTCTTTCCTACTCCTAGGACCAATGTGCTGCTGATCCTCTATGCTTGATATATTTTCATGACTCGTTGGTGATGAGCTAATTAGATCAGTAGATAATGAGCTTTCTGAACTTGAACTACTAGTCAAAGGAATTGTACCTTTACCATCTTCTTCAATTGTTTGGTCCAAGTCAGCCTCAATGTCCTCCCCCCATTCAAACACATCATCTTTCTTTTCTTCAGGACTCAGGTTCCAATTCCACTTCTCATTCTCTTCAAAGATGACATCTTTACTAATAACGATTTTCTTTGTTACTGGATCAAATAATCGATAAGCTTTTGATTCATCGCTAACTCCCAGCATCACACACTTATGGCTCCTATCATCAAGTTTCACTCTTTTCTGTTTTGGTATGTGTACATGAGCTACACATCCAAATATTCTCAGATGCTCCACGCTAGGCTTAATTCCCGACCAACATTCCTCAGGTACCATGTTCTCTACTGTTAAGTATAAGCACTTGACAAGTTATCCCACATCGCCCGTTTCAAAGAAGAATGACTACCATATATTGGGTTACACCACCACAACTCACAAGCCAAGGCTTTTGAGTTGAATGAGGGTGTAAGTCGGCATATGCTAGCATTTCCACCTGGTATCAGAGCTGAAGGCACACGACCTAGGCCTTGTACGTGACGCGAGGGATGCGCCTATGTGCGCCAAGTGCATGACGAGACGCCCGTTTGTCCGCCATGTTGGTCAAGGGGAGTTGCAAGTTGCACACCCGCCACACGAGCTTATGCGTAGGTTAACAAGTCGCATATGCGCGCCTACTGCTTTCCGCTACAATAGTTAGCGAGATTTCACGGAGCACGTCCAACTTCCAAAGTGAGGGGGAGTGTTAAGTATAAGCACTTGACAAGTTATCCCACATCGCCCGTTTCAAAGAAGAATGACTACCATATATTGGGTTACACCACCACAACTCACAAGCCAAGCCTTTTGAGTTGAATGAGGGTGTAAGTCGGCATATGCTAGCATTTCCACATCTACTGATGAAGTGTAACTCCTATTTAGAATATAGGTGGTCCATTTTGCTGCTTCAGGCCAGAAAGTCTTCGGTACAGCTCTGTCATTGAGAAGACATCTCACCATGTTTAAGATAGTGCGATTTCTTCTTTCAGCGATACCGTTTTGCTGTGGCGTGTATGCAGCTGTCAACTGTCTCTTTATTCCCTGCTCTTCACAAAATGAGTTAAATGACGAAGAGGTGAATTCACCTCCTCTATCAGTTCTTAAGCAACTGATGGCTGCGCCTGTTTCCTTTTCCACCATGATTTTGAAGGACTTAAAGATTGTGAAAGCTTCATTCTTCTCACACAAAAAATATATCCAACCTTTTCGACTAAAATCATCGACAAACACTAATGCGTACCTCTTTTTGCTATAAGATGGTGGCGATATCGGTCCGCACAGGTCAGCATGTACTAACTATAACCTTTTTGTTGCTCGAAATTTGCTTCGTTTTTGAATCCATTCTCTGTGTTATTTTCCGACATTGCAAATCTCACAGATACCAACATCTCCTTTCAATAATGGTAGACCTGTTACAAGTTGCTTGGATTGCATTGCGTGAATGTACCTCTGATTTAAATGTCCAAAGCGCCTGTGCCACAATTGCAGTTTGTTGTCATCTTCAACTTTATAGCATGTTGCTGATGGAGTAGCTTTCTTATGTGCAAAGACCAAAAACATTCTGTTGATTCTCATCTTGGTGTTCACAATCAATCCTCTGTCAGGGTGATAAATTTTACAAAAGCCATCCTTGAAAAGAATATGCACACCTTTCTCCTGCAACTGGCCTATACTCAGAAGGTTATTTGTCAAATCTGGAACATAATAAACCTTACCAATGGTTTGAGTAATGCCTTCAATCTCCAGTCTTATGCTGCCGATTCCTTTTACTTGCATCCTTGTGTTATTGCCGAGTTTCACCGTGGATTGAAAGCTTTCATCAATCTCCGAGAACCATTCCTTGTTGCTCGTCATGTGATTCGAACAACCCGAATCCAGAAACCAAGCTTCATCCATCTCTGTATTTTCCTGTTCAGCATATGCCATCAAAAGCATATCCTCTTCTTTATTCGACTCCACATTTGACTCCACAAAGTTCACCCTTTTCTCCCAAGTAGGACACTCTGCAATGAAATGTCCTAACTTTCGACACTTATAGCATTCAACAGTTTCTCTGTTGACAACTTTACCTCTTCCTTGGCCACGGTTGCCATTGCTACTACCTCCTCTTGCAATGCTTCCCCTGCCTCTTCCACGTGCACTGTAGTTTTCATAATTGACTTGTAAAACGTGTTCATCATCAACACTTTTACGTACCTTTTGTTCATGCACGAGTAGTGTACTTTGCAACTCATCTACCGAAAGCTTATTTATATCTTTCGACTCCTCTATTGAGCAGACAACATAATTAAAGTTGTCTGTCAATGTCCGCAACACTTTCTCGACTATCTTTTCATCATCCACGCTTTCACCATTGTTCCTCATATCATTTGATACACTCATCACCCTTCCAAAATAATCAGCTACAGATTCCCCTGGCTTCATTTCAAGTGTCTTGAAAGTTCGCCTCAATCGTTGTAGATTCGCACGTTGAACACGAGCGTTTCCTTGATATTTGATCTTCATAGAATCCCATAACTGCTTTGCTGTGCTTTTCTGTGTGATGGTTTTCAGAATAGACTTGTCAATGGACTGAAACAGGTAATTCTTTGCCTTAAGATCCTTCATTTTGGCTTCGTCATTGACTTTTTGTTGAGCCGCGCTCAGTGCCTCAGCTTCTTTCCCTTCCTTGATTCCGTCTTGGATTACACTCCAATACTCTTTCGAACGAAGGAGATTTTCCATGATCAAACTCCAATGATCATAATCTCCGTCAAACTTGGGCACACATGGTGCCGCATAGCCACTCCCTTCCGCAGCCATTCTTTTCTCCTTCTTCCTTAATCTCTCGTGTTTATTTCTCACAATCAGGCCCTCTTGCGAAAGCTCCTGATACCAAATGTTAATGCAAAAACACAAGTTCTGATGGAAGACTAATTTTTCATTGATTGAAAAGTCAGCTTATATAAGCTTTACACTAACAGAAACATGGGAAAGTGGAGAGAGTACATGTCCATGACTTGTACATTATTCCTACAAATAAGCAAAGTGGTTTACTCTAACCATAAGATAACACTGAACAGAAAAACCTATTTAATAGCACCTCACTGCCATGATGCAAAGTTGAGCTCTTCCATATGACTCGGTCTGACATACTAAATATTCTCCAACAAAATTATCTATCAATTTAATGTCATGAACTTTTATAAATACCTACAAATTAAAAAAAATCAATGACGATTTTTGTATATTTTTTGATGGATGACGAGGAATGGTGTTGGACAAAAGAAATAACAAGTATCAAATCATGTAATTTCCGTAAATATATACAAGCAAAGTAAGAAACGGTAGTAGGAAAAGGCATTTTAAGGAGAATGAAATTCGGTTTCATATATTTATATTAAATTTAAAAATTATCAATTATTTAAGGACAATTATAGAAATATTGTTTAGGATTTTGCTAAAAATTCCTAAAAGTTACAAGAGTTAGGATCAAATGAGAAATACTCAATTTGGTGACAAATTGTTGTATCGATCTTTAGAATTTTGCTAAAAATTCCTAAAAGTTACAAGAGTTATGATCGAACGGTCTTGAATTATCCAATTTATTTGCATATATTTTCGCATTAAATTCGATATCAAGGGTGTAAATGTAATTTTGTCCACTATAATATTCTTTTTTTATCAAGACTTGTTCAACTGTAATTAACTTCCTATTTTATCGCCCACCATGATATTCACAACACCTTACACTACAAAATTTTGGATTTCTTCCGTCGCAAAACACTGACGGCCACGACACCAGATCATAATCCGTTGTAATTCCGACGAATTTTCGTCAACAAAATTTGTAATATTTAAATTCGTTTGAATTTCGGAAAAATTCCGTCACCAAACATTCTGTCGTGAATGGTTACTCGGATTGTCGACATAATTTTTGTGACGAAAAATTGACGGAGAGGTTGCGCAAATATTATTCGCTCACAGTCCATCGAATTTCAGTAGGTGTATACCCTAGCTCAATTCCCCCCACATTCCATCACCATTCCGTCACCTGGAAGTGGCAGAATTTATTTTTCATTTTGTCCGTCACATTTCCGTCACTATTCCATCATCCAAAAACCATTTTTAATTTTATAAACATAATTTTGTTGTTGTCGTTTGTTTAGTGACCGTTGTTTACTAATTATTCCGTAAGTGAAAAATAATACAAATTTAGTGTAATGACGTTCCATCGAATTTCCCCCTCTATTCCGTCACCGGACGACTAAATTTGAAATATAACAACATTACATTTTTAGTTACCCTTATTTAGTGACCGTTGTCTATTTCCACATTTTCCGTCCATATTACATGTGTTTTCCGTCACCGTCGACGGAATCGTGAGGGAATTACGACGAAAAAATGTATCCAGACAGATTTCAGTTTTGCCCTATATATGAGAACTCTTTTACATCATTCAACACACAACATTCATTTCCAACATACTTCCTTCTAATTGTATATTCTCAACATGTCTCCTTCATTTGATCTTGTTGGTTTCGGTGACAATCCACGTGACGTCGATCGTAGAGTGCATATTACACCTGTTGGAAGAGACCGGTAAGAACTCATTGTACCCTTACTGGTTTTGTTAAATCCACCCATATTATCTGATCCCTAATTTTGTAACAGTTTTGAACCATCCGATATTCATCGAAGGCTTGGAAGGGAATGCATCTCAAAATACTGGAATGCAACGTGGACATCATGGAACATGATCCCAGAAAGCGCTAAAGAAATTTGATACGAGGAGTTTCAGGTAAAAAGTGAAAACTCATCAAAAGTAATTAATTCAGTTTTTTAGTATATTGTTGAAAAATGTTAATTAGTATTAAAAATTATTTGCTTGTAGAGTATATCTACTTGGGATGCACAACAAGATAGTCACATTCGGCGTAATTTTATGAAGAGATGCAATCTGATCGTCATTGACGGATGTGTATGCTAGGGAGGGGAAAGATTTCACGTTTGTCATGGTCAATCGACCCGTAAAATGGCAGAAGGGTGAACAGCTTATGATGTTTTCAATAAATGAATGATTACTTTTTATTCCAAGAATTAAATAAATTATTGATTTACAACGGCTTACAATATTTTCAATAATTTTTATATTGCATTTCTGTTTTCAAAGTCAAATTGTAACGCAAATTAACAACATTACTATGAAAATTCATGGTTTTAGTATTTTGGAAAAAATACTTATCAAATAAACTTTTTAATAATTCACCAAATTAATAAAAATGTTAGACTACGGAAAACTGATGGAATGTTGACGGAAATAATTTATTAAAAAATCATTATTGGTTACCGGATCAAGGATGAAATGTTGACGGAAAATTCAATATTCGTTGAACCAGTTGTCTTATTATTTGGTCGACAGACTATTAACGGAAAAATGACTGAACGTGTCATCCTTCACCCTATAAATACATGTACAAGTTTGTGTGAAAAAATTCATCCCCATAATTTGTTGTAATGAGTACGGATTCAAAAATTGAACGTATATTTGCTTCGTGCACTACTACAAACAACACAATATGCATTGGTTTTTTGGGTCATATGCATCGGTTTTGGTTCCGATGCATAATGAAGCATTGCATAATGTGCGGACTTTATGCATCGGTTCATAAAAAACCGCTGCATAATGTGCAGACATTATGCAAAGGTTTTTCCTTGAACCGATGCATAATGTTCAGGCATTATGCAATGGTTTTTTTGAGAAACCGATGCATAAAGTCCTCACATTATGCATCGGTTCATAAAAAACCGTTGCATAATGTTCAAACCGATGCACATTATGCAACGGTTTCTTCAAAAACCAATGCACATTATGCAACGGTTTCTTCAAAAACCAATGCACATTATGCAACGGTTTCTTCAAAAACCGATGCATAATCTTCAAAAAAAATGGCTGATTTGCCGAGGAGCCAAGTATACATCAATATCATTTCCAGGTTGCCGAGGACTCGACATCAACAAAGAAAGCATCAAATACCTACGCTTCATGGTTAACTTGGGAGATAGATTGTAGATAACCAAAATCACAGGCCATGTACTATGCTGACTACTGAGATTTCCATGTGGATTCACCCCATCAGTAAAAATTCCAAGGCGTAAATTTCTAGACTCTCCTCCAAACACTGGGAATGTATTGTCTACTTTAGCCCATTGTAGTGAATCGGTAGGATGACGCATTTTTGTATCAGCAACACGTTTCTCAGCATGCCACCGCATATTATTGGAATCTTTCGTATCAGCAAATAATCTCTGAAACCTAGGGATCGGTGGAAGATACCATAGTACTTTCGAAGGAGTGCCTTTGGATTTACCTTTTGATTCTTTGTTTAACTTGTAGCGAGAAGCGTTGCACACTGGACATTCTTTGAGTTCACTAAAAGCATTTCGATACAAGATACAATCATTGGGACAAGCATGTATTTTTTTGTACTCGAGGCCCATGTGATACATAACATTCTTAGCCTCGTAAGTACGGTTAGGTAGGGTGTTCCCCTCAGGAAGCATGTCTTTCACCAGCGCCAATAATTCAGTGAAACTCTTGTTGCTCCATCCATTTTTCGCTTTGAGATTGAACAACTTCAACGTTGTCGATAGCCTTGTATATTTGGAACACTCTTCATGCAAGGGTAATTCGGAGTCATTCCTCAACGACTCCAAAACATGTGGCGTATCAACAAAGTCATTGGCGACGTTGTTAACCATCTCAATTAGATTATCCTCTTCCCAATGATCATTATCCTCCGGCAAGCTTTCTACGGGTGGAGGCTCAAAGTTTTGTTGTTCAACCTCGCCATGCAAATACCACACCGTATATTGTGGGTTAATCCCCTTTAACAAAAGGTGTTTACATAACTTCTTCGGTTTGATCTATTTGTAATTCCAACAACCCATACACGGACAAAAGACACGTTCAATGTTGTTTCTAGACGCATATGCCGACGCAAATGCACAAAATCCATAATCCCTTTCTCGTACTCATCACTCAACCTATTACCGGACACCCACTCTCGATTCATTATAATTCCACTACATGAAACGTGTAAATATTATTAGTTACATACTACTAATTTATACGAACAAACAATTATATTTGAGTGAATTACAAGCACTCCAACAATTAAAAAGTAGTAAATGAGTTACATAAACTTGCGATTTACCTTATAATAGAAACCGCGAAGAAGAATCTTAATGGTGGGTGTGCAACAAGTACGGACTAGAGCTACAAATAATAAGAACGAATTAGTAAACAAGGAAAAATAAATTCAAATCTCCATGTTCATATTAAAATAAAAAAGATTGATAACCATCAAATACCAGGAATTGAAGAAGCGAAGAACCACTAACGGGAAGAGGATGTAGATTGCATATGTTAACCCTAAACAAAAGAACATCAATTAAATTAATATAATTAAATTCAACTAGATATTAACTTCATTCAACGATGAAAGAGCAATAATGTCCAATTTCGAAAGCTATACACAATTAACACAATAGAATACCTTGCTTGATATGATGTTTGGAGGATAAACAAGGTACAACTTCCACCGTATAGAAGTAATACGCCGCTCGAATGTATGTTTTCAAACAAAAATATTAGCATACACATGAATTCAATTAGTTATTTACATCATTCAACGATGATAGAGCAACAACTACAATTTCAACTAAATACTAGCATACTTGATTGTTAGTGGATTACAACTGCAAAATACCCCTAACTATTACATACTAAAATCTCAGCCCTAACCTGTTGATTCGGAGCCGATTGGAGGAGGAGGAGGAGCAATGGCGAGGATGGCAATGAGCGGCGTCGGACCGAGTGGCGCGGAGATGACTGGCGAGGAACAATGGCAATGGAGACGGAAACGATTGGAGGCGACGGACTCGGTTCTGCGATTGGAGGCGACGGAGACGAACTGACGGATTGACGTAGACGATTGAACGCGACGGAGGCAATGAGATGGAGGCGACGGAGGCAGTAAGACTGAGAGCATCGATTGCAATCGATAGGCGGACTGACGAATTTCAAAATAAAACCTAAGTGTTTTATTGCACAATATGCATCGGTTCAGTTAAAACCGTTGCATAATGGTAACCATTATGCAACGGTTTCCTTATAAATCAATGCATAACGCAGAACCGATGCCTATTGTTATTTTTGAACCGATGCATAATGATTGATCTGTAGTAGTGGTGGTCCGAAGAAGAATCAAGCGGTTCCAAAGGGTATATTTGCTCCTCTCAAGATGGTATATATCCTTGTGATTGGGGCCCATATTGTGTAGGAAATCATAGCTTTAGTTGGGCAAAATACATAGACGAAGAGGAATCCAGTAGACAAGGTCCGTCTTCAAAGCCAGATACAGTTACAGGTGAAAGGTGATGAAGAAGTTGACAAGCCGTCACCGCAAGGGTCTCATGGAACTCAAGGATCCCAAAGTGGTTGAAAGTTTTAAGTTCGAGTTGGGAATTAGCTAAAACTATCAGTTCTTTCTGTTTTAAACCAATCGTACTTTGTTATTTTTAAATTAAAATATGTTACATTTAGTCTTCTTACCTTCGAATAATAATAATATTTCTAATTTTGATGTGTATAAATGCAATTAAATTACATTATTTTTCGTAATGAAGTTCGTCTATTATTGAGCATCATAGCGAGATATTTAGTGTCCATTTTATCGACTGTCATTTACCATTTTATCTTGTCGACACAATTTCCGTTGACATTACATTATAACTCCGACACTGTCGATGGAATTGTGACGGAAATGGCCTTACAAACACAGTCAAAGTCATACAAAAATACATTATTGAGTGTCAGTAACCAAATAACCTTGTCGACAAATTTTTTTTCTATTTTGCGTTACATGTCTGACACTGTTGACAGAAAGTCGATGAAAAATGGATGAATTGCCTTCCACCGACAAAATAATCCAATGAACCTACCGCTTTGAAGGAGCTATAAATGTAAGCTGATTTGAATGTAAACACTCTCATACTCCAAATGAAATACAAAAATTGTACTGAATATGAATCCACATCATCGTATTCCTGGTCTTGCTGGTCGTGTTCTCTAGTTGCTCCGAGAAAGATCGAGTGTCAGATTAAGCGATGATACCGACCACATATCCGAAGAAACTACGTAAGAGTATCTCTCTGAATGACTGGCGGAGTCAAATCGAGCTGGTGAAAATAGTAATTATTTTACCCAAAAAAATTGGTTGGATGCCTTGCAATTCACTTCGAGCGAGTTATTCACCTGGATGACTGAGTTCGATATCGATGTACCAAACACGCCACTAATCAAAATTACACCAAACGGTCCAAAGAAGGCTGACAAGGTACTATTCGAATAGAACATATCTTTCCTAGCATTTAGAACCGTGATATTTGTTTGACTATTTCAAACAATCATTTGTCAGATTGTGGGAGTTATTGACACATGTCAATTGAACATGGATGGATTTGGTTTCGACGTCACTCTAAAGGTACACTTCTTTTCCTCTTTTATATTTAATGCTATTACATCTTAATAAAATAAACATAATACAATGTAGGATCCTACCGCCGTAGTGCGCGCGAGTGTTCATAGCACTGCTGGTTGGGATAAGAAAACACGCGATAGTATTAAAGTCGGCTCTGTCCTCGTTCTCCAAAAGGTTGTCGTTGCACACAGCTATGTCTGCAAATTTGTGTTCTTTTTCACATTTTATATATTGACGTACAATAACTATTCACTAGGTTTTTGTGTGTGGTGGGATCGTTCAAACAAGTGTATCTTAAATATTATTGGAAAGAATCTCGACAGGGTGTACGTTGATGAGAGCTCCGCATGATGTCACTATAATCTTTATGTAATAATACATACAATTTATGTAACATTATTCGCAAGTGACATAATTTACTGTGATAATATCCTGACATTTTAAAATTTTTTGTACGTCTCGATCATATTACTATTTATAATATCAATTGTTATGTCATGTTCTAATAATTCATGGTACATATATATTTATCAGGAGCGCTCCATTAGATCATGATGCATCTTTGAATCCGCATGTGACACATGTCCAAAAAGTAAAGTAAAAAAAGTGGCTTTGACTTTGCATTAAATGCATCTTGGAAAATGCACAAGGGACACGTGTCACCCCCAAAATGACTTGATGAAGCATTTGGAAGGTGAAGAGTGGGGTCTCAAGTTCTCGAAAAAATAAGAGGTTCTCATTTGAGCGCTCCTCGTAAATCAACTAATTTAACAAAAAATCTATTATTTTATTCGTCGATATTCAATCTTATGTTACCGTTGCAACATTCCCACACCATTCCGTCGATATGCAGTCTTATGTTACCGTTGAACATTCCCACACCATTCCGTCGATATTCAATCTTATGTTACCGCAACATTCCGACACCATTTCATCGATTTTTTGTCGTTCGACTCTAATATAGCTGTTGGAAAGTACAGTTACCGTTAATATACATCTGTTGTAGTTGTTCGACAAAAATTCATCTGATTTCTGTTACCAAATGACGGAATTTAAGTGCAGGATTGACGAAATTATGAACCTTTGAACTTACAACCCTACCTCCTATAAATATCCTCAAATTCTCTGTTTTCCCACTAAATTCCGCATGTACTCCCTCATTTTCCTGGCATTGGAAATTTTTGGAAAATTAGTAATGTTATCACAATCTTCAACACCAGTTTAAAATCACAGGGCCCAACATCACAATCTTCATGAATGGCGCAGGGCCTAACATCAGCGCCCAGATTTCTTGACCTGGGGTTGAGCACACTCCGCCAGGCCCCGACCAGCCGAAGGACCTCGCATAGCAGGCAGGCCCCGACCAGCTGAAGGACCCTGCACAGCAGGCCGGCCCTGACCAGCCGAAAGACCCCGCTCAGGAGACCGAGACACACGCCCAATGGCTACGCAATCCGAGCATTAAATGACCCCGAGCGTTACTAAATCTATGGAGCCGTTACCATTTGACTCTCATGGAGCCGTTGGAGGATGCACATCCAAGGTAGCCGTTGGTCAAAGTCAAGCTCCATGAAGGCCATCAATGCAACGCCGGTTACTAGTTTGACCCAATAACGACTAGTTGGGTATACAAGGAGCAAGAGGATCACTTCATTCGGTATCAAGAGAATTATCAAGCCAAGAGTTCTACACTTTTGATCTTCTTAGCTATAGTCAAGGATTTGATCCTTTGAGGCTATGTATCCTCCCGTTACAAGGGTATATCGAGCATATCTCTATTGTAACCCCCACGCCATTCCCTTTATTCCTTTCATTTTGTCCTTGTTTTTCCCAATATTCAATAAGATCGATGTTGGCCTACTCAATTACCCATTCCGCTACACTTTTACTCGCTTTTTGGGCAACTTGATAGGTCACCGCCTATCAAGTGGCGGTGTAGGTGAGCTCGTGGTGCGGTGATGGCGGTGGGTGGTGGTTGGGCGGGTTGGAGGGGGCTGTGGTGTAGTTTTCTTTTTGTGTTTATATTTGTATTTGGTTTGTTTCTTTTATGCTACTCTTCCTCTCTAAGCGGTTTCGCTTATGAGATTTGTATGTTTTACTTTTCATCTTGCTCGTGGTTTTTTTGGGGTCATTCGCTGCTTTTTGCTCAAGGGGCACGCTCACTTCCATGGGCGTGAGGTGAAGTGGAGTTGCCGGTTGTTCCTATTTCGGTGTATTCCTCTGTCCGTGCTGCTCCCAGCTAGATGGTATTTCCTAGCTTTAAGTCCTCTATTATGCCTTGTCTAGATCTAGCGTGTTTGCCTTGACATGAAGTTATTCGATTGCAGACGACTGGATTAGCAAGATCCAAATTGTCGAGTTACTTTATGATAGTTTTGGCCAGAGCTTCTTTGCTTCTTTGAAGTTGCCTTACAAGCTTCTTCTTCTGTTTGGGCCAGTTTGGTATGAAGGATATCTGCATACAACGAAGGGGGGAGAATAGGTTGTTTGGCTTGTTAGATTGTTTGGGTCTGTTCTTTCTTTTTGTTGTGTTGTTTGTTAAGCTCTATGCCTTTTCCATAAAAAAACAATATAGAATAGTTAATATTCTAAAAGAATCCTCCTTCTCTCTTTGGCCAAACCCTAGCACAGCCCAGTTCTCTGTTTCCTCCCCCTTACCCCTCCCCTCTCTACTCCTTCATCTTTCCCATGTTTGCTCCACCGTCCCTCCTTCGTTCTCTTCTTTTTTTGGTCCAAAGCTCTGTGCTTCTCTGGATTTTCGTCATGTTCAGATCTACAGTTTGGGTGGTGCGAGGTTGAAGACTGATGAAAGGGAAGCTAAGGCGGCGTTGGTGGTTCGACCTGGTGGCAGTTGGATGGGTGGCGTTTGGGGTGATTTTTGGTTGTCGATCGGTAAGTGGGAGTTATTTTGCCCTTACTTGTTTGTGTTTTCTTGTCCCTCTAAGTGAGCTTATGAGGGTAAGTGGGAGGGTTTTCTTGTCCCTCGATCGGTGTTAGACCGGTATTTTTCGGCAGGCAAATGCTGATTGGTTGCTGCTAACTTTTGTCCTGCCTTCTTCATGCTGTGAGGGATGAGATGATGTGCCCACTCAAGAGGCGAAGTGGAGCAGCAGACTCATATCTTTTCACGTTGTATTTTTGTTGTCTGTAATATTTCTAGTTGGATGTTCTTTCCCAGCTTTAAGTTCTCTGTATGCCTTTGTCTCTGTAACTTGCAACTTTTCAAAAAAAGTTTTTTTTTTTAAAAAGAATCTAAAATATAAATATAGCTGATAATAGGTCACGATGTTGTGGTAGATATAGTTTTTTTCTACTTGAAAAGGTAAATACAAGTGGAGAGAGTCCACAACATTAGACCACCAATAAACAATTTCTCTGAATCCACATTGACTGTAAATCTGTAATATGGTGGTGCAAAGAACGAGAATCAAGTTATATACTGTTAAATAATTTAATTCTTCTTTTTAATCAGAATCCAACTAAATTAAATGTTTTTTAAATTAAATTTCACTATAATAAGCAAGGAATGGACAAACTCCAAACTCATGCCGGTGCATTCAAGGGGGTTCGAACCGTCCACCTCTTGATCATTCGACCAAGACTATGACCGCTATACCACTACCCATGATGCACTAAATTAAATACCTATCTTGAGGACTTTTGCTTAATCATATGGTATAATTCTAACCATGACCCATGATCAGATGCCACATTTAAAACTCAATCATTGAAAAATCAACCTAAATTTTAAATACAGACCCTTAACAATAATGTGAAAACAAAAAAAAATTACTCCATACATGATAAAACTTCCATGAATCCATGATATAAAGAATGGGAGGACACGGCGTTCGGTTGAAGCATGGTTGTTAAAGTGAGGCAGTGAGGCACGATCCGAATCGTTCATCGGCTCGATTCGACGCACGTGATGAAGCCACATGTCCCACTCACTTTGGCGCATTCACACTACTTTTGTCAAAAATAATGTGAACACAACTCTTGGACAAGTGTCGAAGTTACGTGAGTTTGACGGCTGAATTGAACACGAGATCGTTCCTCACTGCCTCACATTTCATGAGACTGTCTCATTTGATCGCTTGCGGGAGGACACCCCATAAAAAAAATGGGAGGACACGACGGCGTTTCGCAGTTTCTCCTATACTCGCAGCGAGACGATCGATCATCAGCTTCGTCACGTCATCGTCGTCTCTTCTCCGGTACGAATCTGACGCACACTCTGTTCACATTAGCGGAGACCTTGACCATTTCATCATCTCCCGGTTTTAGATTCGCTTTGGCGTGTAGCGATTTCAGACATTTCTGCGATCTTCGGTGCTCGGTATTTCGCGTTCGTAGCTGATGATTATGATACGGTGGAAGTGATTGCAATTGTTGATTTAGATTTTTTCAAAGAGGTATTCATTTGTGATCTGATTGGATTTCGTGTTGCTTAAAACCTAAGTTGCGCGGATTTGGGACTGGATAGCGAGTTGTCGGCGCCGTTGGAGGATGCGGCAAGTGATCCGCGACTGATTTGTGAGTTTTTGTGTTTTGTGTTTTTTGGCTGATTTGTAGATTTGGTTGATTGAGGCTGGTTGCTTATTTGTGTATGTTTTGTTTTGATTTGGAGACGAACTTGATTGTTTGGAATGAAATTGAGTTGTTGTTTGGAATATTGAATTGATTCAGTGGAAGTTGGGAGGTGTGTTCTGATATGAGAGAAGAACTGCGATGTGCTGGAAAATAAAGGATAGGGAACTAATTTCTGTGATTTTGAAGGTAGAGTGAGAATTGGAGGACGAAATCAAGGCTGGGTGTGTAGTGTAGGGAGAGCCTGGATTGGTCAGGTGGATTGTGAAGGCCGAGGAAGAAGAGGAGGATTGATAGATTGTGATTCCGAATTGAGTAGAGGTTGTATGGTGTCCGGAGGGAGATGAGTATAGGCTATGTGGGATTGGTGGAACAATGACTGGAGGGTCATTGGGTCAGCGAACCGGTAGTTATGGGTCATTGCAGCAACCATTCTCGAACATGGTTTTGCCAAGTCAGACAACAATCACGCCACCACGCAAGCCTGTCAAGATGCTCAAAGAAAAAGAGAAGCTGTTCCATTGGTTCCTTAAATTCGCCGGTAGGAAGAAAGTAGGGATGATGTTCCTCTGCATTGCTTCTGCTGCGGTTTTTGTATGGGTGTTATACGTCGGAAAAGGTTGGATTCTCTTTCTAGCATCTTTTATGCTTATTTCTTTAGTAGTTACTGTTTTGAATTCCTTCAGATTTTCCCATCTACAAAACGTAATTGCATCTTCCTATATTCCATTTGAAATGCGGCACCAAACTATGAACATACCATCATTAGCTTTTAGCTTCATCTTTTATTCAGCTGGACGAAGTGATAAAAAATGGTCTAATTTTTTAGCTTCAGATTTTCTTCTTTTGTTATTTTAAATCTGGTCCCTTATTTTCTCCTGACCCTATGGTTCAACCAGCTCAATTTGTATGTATATTGAGTCACATGAATGTATCCATTACTTTTTACTATCATGAGCTCATCAAGTCTCATATGATCGAGACAAATAATTTCTTTTTTATGCATTTGTGTTTTTCTTTTCCAGGAGAAGATTCGCAAGAAGGTTTCCAAAATTACAGATTCAATAGAAGCATTATCTTGGACTCTACCCCTGTATACATACACCCAGTTCGTGAGAAAGAGAGTATTTCTACCTCAAAAAATGTTTTTGCAAGTAAAGTAATGGTCAATGCTACCCCGCCTCCTATGTTCCTTGGATACAAACTTCCAACAGGACATCTATGTGAGACATTTACATTGCCTCCTCCTCCGGCGGATAAGAAAAGAACTGGGCCACGTCGTAAGTTAACCTTGCAACTTGTGGTATCCTTTAGATTTGTCATTTCAATCAGTTTGATAGCAGCCTAGTCTCATTTATTGACCACTTGTTGTCTACTTTTTTTGCCCAATCTACTGTCTCGTTGAACATCTGCTCCACTTCATTGATCAACCTATATTGGTCTCACAATCTTTATTTTTTATTTTTTAACAGTTCTTAGATATCTGCTCAGTGTATATTACTTGACTGGATTGATTGTTTGAATGGGCGGCAGAATAAGTTCTATTGCTATATGTGCAGCATGTCCAGTATGTTACCTTCCTGTTGAAGAAGCTGTATCTTTAATGCCAAAATACCCATCACCCTCTCCTATAATCAATAACCTGACGTATGCAACTGAGGGAAATCTTGCCAAAAGCGAGTTCGGAGGCTCTGATTTTGGTGGGTATCCTTCATTGCAACAGAGAGCAGACTCTTATGATTTGAGAGAGTCAATGACTGTGCATTGTGGGTGAGCTTTCTATTAGATAAACAGATTTCAAGCAATGTACTTTCAGGATGTTCATTTATTTTGCTCGGCATTTCTCGTTTGGCCACTGCACCAGTCTGCTACGTCTTAGTTGTGGTATTGAGAAATTTTCACTTATCCATCAGGTTTGTAAAAGGAGCCAAACCAGGGCGAGGGACTGGATTTGACATCGAGGATTCTGACCTTTACGAAATGGAGCAGTGTCATGGTGTGGTTGTTGCATCTGCAATATTTGGTATTTTTGGTTTACGAATATGAACATAAAATTCATGATTAACTTGAGCTTGTGGATCACCCTGTTAGGTGATATTCTTATAATTAGGGAATTTTGATACATTGCGTCAGCCCACAAATGTCAGCAAAATTGCAAAGAAGACCGTATGCTTTTTCATGTTTGTGGATGAAGAAACTGAAGCATACTTGAAAAATTCTTCTGGTTTGGACAGCAGTAAGATGATGGGTTCATGGAGAATCACTCTCGTAAAGAATCTTCCTTACACTGATTCTAGACGAAATGGGAAGGTAGTGTAGTCGCACTGTCCTCCTTTTAACGATTTTTTGTTGTTGCATTTCTGTGGTTGTTGTTGTTGTTTGAATCTTCCTTCGTTGTCGTGTTGTCTTTTTTCTTTCTATCTTCAATATCACACAATGATTTGCCTGCATAACATGAAACTGTTATGTAGTGAAATGATAAATAAACTCTTTTTAGAGACTTGGTCATTTTGAAGTGAGCTTCTTCTTGTTCAACAATAGATTACAAATGTTAGTCTGTAGTTGTCATATTTATTTCTTGATTTTCATTGCTGCATATCGTCTCAGGGCTTCTGATTACCTGGTCCAATGGCTAAATGTATGTGTGCTCTGGTGACCATGTTGCTTTTACGCCCACATCTGCTGTTTCCTGCTTCTTCTTTTCATTTTTTATGTTTGCTTCATCCAATATTGGTTCAAGAACATATTTGTTTATTATTTTTCAATACAAAATACTGAAGAAGACAATTATGTATTAACTAGTAACTAAAATGCTCGTCATGTCGCTCTTGCATGGCAGGTTCCAAAACTTCTGTTGCACCGACTGTTCCCGAATGCACGTTATTCTATATGGATTGATGGAAAACTTGAACTCGTCGTGGATCCTTATCAGGTTCTTGAAAGGTATGCTTTATTATGTTTAGCATGCTGAAACATGTGTTAAAGTTGCACTGTTTTCTTAGATGTTACATATGTTTTATGTATAGACATATTAGAGTACAGAGGAGCGTTCAAATGAGGACATCGGTTTTTTTGTAAGGACGTAGGGACAAATCTCATCCATTAGATCATCATCCATCTAACCCCCCGTGCTTTGTGGGCGCGCCACGTGTCCAAATAGTAAAACTCACTACCAAAAGCAAAAAGCAAAAAGTAGTGGATTTTATTATTCTGCACACGTGGCTCGTTGTGGTTGGTTGTACTCACGTCCTCATTTCTGGAGGTGTCCTCAATTGAACGCCCCCCTTAGAGTACATCATTATATCTTAATTGTCAACAGAGTCACAGAGGAAAAGTCCTTTTTATTTTTCAGTAGTATTATCCCTTTGTTTGTGATCTCGTTTGCTGGTTGAGGAGGAGATAGCCTATTGCTTTATGCGATGCATGACATGGTTCTTATCAGTAGTTGGTCTTGACTCTTGATAGACCTCAACTGAAAGATGTTTTAGACATACAAAAGGTTGCTATACTGTCGTTAGATGATCAACAGTGCTCTTCTAGTTCTATGCATGCATGTTGGTTTAATATTTAAGACACTGTTTGTAGACTATCTGTATTAATATATCCAGCTGGCATATCTAGATCCATACAGTCTTATAGAAGCATATTACACTACCTTTAGTTCATTCTGAGTATATTTGTTTTGTTTGAAAGCTCAAGGACGTGCACTCTTCAACAGGTTTTTATGGAGGAAGAATGCTACTTTTGCAATTTCCAGACATTATAAACGGTTTGACGTGTTTGTAGAAGCTGAGGCGAATAAGGCAGCAGGAAAGTATGATAACAGCTCCATTGACTTTCAAATTGACTTTTATAAAAGGGAAGGTTTAACCCCGTATACTTCTGCAAAGTTGCCAATAACAAGTGGTAAGCTCAAAATACAACATGCATACTTTTCTTCTGTTAAAACAGTTGCATAAGAAATTCACAATTACAACCGATGTACTGGGGTGCAGATGTGCCAGAAGGATGCGTGATAATAAAAGAGCATAATCCAATTTCCAACTTATTTACTTGCCTCTGGTTCAACGAAGTTGATAGATTTACTTCAAGAGACCAATTGAGTTTTTCTACAGTGAGGGACAAGATTCGATCAAAAGCAAATTGGATGGTTAATATGTTTCTGGATTGTGAAAGACGCAACTTTGTGGTTCAGGTAACATTCTCTTTTAGTTTCAGATTATGCAGATTGTCATAAGATAAACACATCTTGTTATCAGCTCAATCATATTGATTTTTTTTACTGGTGATACTTACAGGGTTACCACAGAGACGTTTTAGAACGAATGTCTCCCCCTCTTCATGTAGTCGTTCATCCTCCTCCTCCTCCTCCCCTTCTTCTGTCACCACCTCCTGCAATAGAAGTTACATCCTTGAAATCCGCACAAGACAATTTGCAGTCTCCAGCCAAGAAGCTCCCCCCAGTCAAGCGTGGGAGAGACAGAAAAGCCAGTTCTAGAAGACATCGCAAAGTTACAGTGGGCACCAACAGTAGCAAGGAGGAAACAACAATAATGCAGATATAATATCAGACATTTCAGTCTGCCATTACATATTCTTTTCCGAAATTATTATTCTTTGCAGGGACTGAGGATACACAGGGCAAGCCGAGCTATTAATGCTGAAATATGCAAGTCTGGTTTCAGTTCTTCTCATTCAGTTTTGCTGTATACAGACAGACCTGTCGCTGCCTAAGTAGCACGGACACTTCAATATGGGTGAGGTATCGGTGTCGGAAACCTTCGGACACCCGGAAACCTTCGGACACTCCAGAAACCTCCGGACACCTTAGTTGACCGTTTCTTGAGATTTCTGAGACAATCAATGAATCGAAAACTTCTATGACACGTAAAGAAACCTCTAGAAACGCAATTTAGTATTTTATTGTGAAATATTTTTAGATAAATTGAATTTAAAAGATAAATTGAATTATTTTAAATTTAAATTTGATTATTTTGAAAATTATAAAATTATTTATATATTAATATATATTTAATACAGCGGTGTCCCCGCGGTTTCTTTTTTTCTTATTTTGAATTTACGATGTCGCGGTGTCCTACGATATCCGTGTTGCGGTTCCGTTTCCGTGCTACCTAGCTCGCACACAACTAGTTGTTGTTCCAAGTAAGTAGATATTATACAAAATTTTCTATAAATATATGTTATATCTAGAACCCCCTGTTTTTATATAACATACAAATATCTCATTTTGTCCACTTTTCTTACTGTAATTACAACATCTTAAGGAGGTAAAGTGGAGTGGCTCAGTGGAGCACTCCCCCCTGCGCTTGTGAAGCGGCTAGGGTTCAAATCCTCACTCTAACATCTAATTCCTAACAGATACTAACTTGGCTAAACTAGCCCACATCAAAAAAAAATTACAACATCTTAAGGTTCAGGCCAAAAGCTAAAACTTCGATGTCTGTGTCGGGAATTCGATCAGGGCTAACCATTTAGCTACCTATTCAAAAGATTGAATGGGAAACTACAGTCTCTAAACCAATTTCGCCATCTTATAAAAAAAATTTTGATAGAAAAAAGTGGCATACAAGGACCCGAAGATAAAGAAAACAGCAACAGCAAAATAGACGACCAACTAAATTGGAATAGAACATGTAAACAATAAACGTAATCCAAGCATAGTTATCCATCCATCCACTGCTGAATGATCTTCACGCTCCAAGGACCGAGTCATGCCAAAACTGGCCAACCAGATGGAGTGACTCGTCAGGCAACTTCGAAGCGACGATGAAGAGCTGGCCAGATTCCACTGAAACACTGAATAAAGCTACACAAGTGAACTTCATAACCGGCTCTCTGCCAATGGGAGGACGCCACCTAAATTCCATAGAAGGCATCATAGAGGGCTGAAGAGCTAGGACAAGTTATCTAGCCGGGAGCAGTGATATGCTTCACTTAGCCTCACGCCAAGGGAGGTGATCAGATCATCAAAGACAGAAAACTACTAAAGCAACAAGTGCAGCCACCTAACCTAAAAGTAAGAAATCAAACAATACAAAGCGACTGGAGAGTCGCCGTCACCGCGACAAATAAAAGGCAAAAAAGCAGGCGTTTGAGCCGCACAAACACCTACAAAATAACCTATGATACACTAAACTAACCTAGTCTAACCTAACTAATAAGAAAAAACCGAAAGAAAAAACATATATACAGCTGCCAAACAAACAAACACCGGCAAGCGCCTACGACCTCCAGACAAAAACTGTCACCAAAACCACCATAAAAAAATAGCAGCAAATCCACCACCAACAGCCACGCCCCAACCACACAATCATACATCCAGAGACCTCACAACCCATAACCAAACCCGCCCACAACGCACAACCCCTCTCACAAACAGCAGCCCCGTCACCGACGCAAAGGGCCTCCATCAACCCGTCAGAGCAGCAACGACCAGAGACGATGCCTGCGCAGCACAAAGTGACTGACTGATACCTTAAAAGGGAAACCGGTAGAGGAGGGAGACAACGAAAGAGGTGGAGATGACGGCGGTAGGGTGAGGCGAGAGGTACCAAGGGATGGAGGAGCGCTGCAGCAGAGGCAACATGACACAAAAAGGCAATTAGTGAGAGTTCCGATTGAACCATAAGCCGTTATATATGCATTAATTAGACCTACATTATCCGATTGGACCCGGCAAAAATACTCTAACAACTCAAACCAGTTAGGTTCAAAGTCCTTAAGAGCATCCCCACCATGATCAAAAAAACCATATCATCCATCTCGCTCTCCTATCTAATCATCTTCATGATCAAATGAATCATATGCATCTCACTCATGATCAAATAAAAAGTTCATCATCATTCTCTCTCATCACTACATAAATTATTACTCATAAATAATAAGATTAATAAAAATATATCAAAGTGTATCTCGTTTTATAAAGCTCAAAAAATTATGAATATTGTTATTTATTTTGATTTTTTTTACTTTGTAATTTAGAAGATATATTCGTTGCAATATCAAAATAAAAACTATATGGTTTCTTACACAGGACACGTGTCGCGTTGCGATTGGTTCACGGCTCATGATCAAATCCATGATTTTTTGTAAAAAAGATCATGGGATGATCAAAACTATGAGGCTAGATCTGGTGCAAAGTCCAGATCTTGTGCAAAATACAAAATAATCAACACCATCCATTTGTAATATCCTGTGGGTGTAAATTAATAGGAATAAAATAATAATAAATGTATTTTGAACGTGTATAAACTCATTCAAGGGCATAATTGACGACAAAACAAAAACCAAAATCCAACTATCTCTCTCCTCCAAAATCCAGATCTGAAACTTCTCCAGAAGAAACCCATTTCACCATGTTCATACTCTCTCTCTCTCTCTTCCTCCGCGCTCCAAAGTCAGATCCAACAATTTCAATTTTCACCAGCGATTGTTGGTGCTGGATTCGTTTTGGGATTTCAATTTCAATTTGAGATTTTGGGATTCGTTTGCGACATCGGCGCTGGATTTTGTCCGCGATTGTTGGTTGACTATCGGCTGAGTCGGATCGGAAGATGGTTGGGATGGTAGAGCGGAATGAAAAGAGGGATCGGTGGATGGTTGGGGCGGTCGAGCCAGCCGACTTGGATGATTGCAGGATGTTTTGGTTGAAGAAGAAACCCTCAATGGGTTTTTGGTGAGCTGTATGAAGTGTTAGGCGTGTGGATTTCGGTGAGATGTATGAAGTGGGGTTTGTTCATTTGTTTTTATTACTTGAATGGTGGGGGATACGGTTTGATTGAATGGTGTGTTTGGTAATGGGAGAATGACTGGGAAAATCATGGATGAATTCTTAACGAATTGTAGTCTAATTTTGACGAATTATGTCATAGTTCGTCAAAAGTGGACTATAATTCGTCAAGAATTATGAAGAATTGTCAAATAATAAAAGTTTGAACATGTATAGTCATGACGAACTATAAATTGGCATGACGAATTATAATAAATCAGACTTAATTCATTCAAATTGACAAAGTAAAAATTCGTCGAAGTCAGTTTTTGACACTATGGATCAACTTCGACATCAATGGAACTCAACCCAAACTCAAATCAACAAGTTTTCATAAAGAAAAAATCGAAACTGAACATGACGAACTATAAAATGGTCGTGACGAATTATAAAAAATCGGACTTAATTCGATCAAATTGAAGGAGTAAAACTTCGTTGAACTCAATTTTTGACGCTCTGGATCATCTTCGACATCAATGGAACTCAACCCAAAATCAAATCAACAGTTTCATAAGGAAAAATTCGAAACTGAACATGACGAACTATAAATTGGCCGTGACGAATTATAAAATGCCTTGACATATTATACAATGATACTGCCAAATTCTGGATGAATTTTAGTTACATTTGACGAATTATAGCATTGTTTGTCGAAGTGTACTACAATATGTCGTAATTCATGACGAATTATAGTCCAATTTTGACGAACTATGACATAATTCGTCAAAATTGGACTATAATTTGTTAAGAATTCGTCGATGTTTGTGAGCAGCAGGAATAATCTGGTTACAACATGAACTTGGGAGGACATGTTTCAGCATAAATATGTCAGGCAGAAGGATGTGATTAGGGCGGGAGTGAGCCCAAGAGAATTCCGCTTTCAGAGATGATGACCTTCTCTATCCATGGTGAAACCAAAACTCAAGCTCAGGATCATTCTGCCGCATCTCTTCCTCTTTCAAAACTACTTCACCACAGCTGACTTGTCTCTTCAATCATTCTGCTTCATGTTGAGACCATTATCACTGCTCTCCTCCGAGCAAATGAAACAAGCCTCCATCAGTGACACTCATGTCACCATAATTTCTGGTTCACCAATCTGTGAACCAACCTTCTTCAGACAAATTTTCATCTCCTTTTTCAAAACCCTTTCTTCTCTTAAACAACATATCAAGCACCTAGTGTGCCCTTTTAAAAGCTCCTGCTCACTTTCTATGCCAAACAATGTCAGGATTCCACACCTCCATGTTTATTTCAGCATCATTGACATTCATGCCATCATCCTCTTTAGATCACCTTCAGTGAATCAACTGCAAACAAACTTCTCTTACACACCTCTCTGACACAGTAGCTTGCCAACGCCAGTTTCAACCCTAGACATGCCCAATATGCCTCTGCAGTACGACAACCGCGCGAGCCTCTCCTCAATCAACCGTGATTCCTCCGCCGCAACCAAAAATATGAAGGATCTATGCCGTCGCCTGGATCAATCCAAATCGAAAATTAACCACTCGCGTGTGGCGTCAACAACAACGACCAAACCGACCCTTCCTCTCTCGCTTCCAATTGCTCCACAGCCTTCCTCGCCTTAATTGGATGCACATCTCTGCTTTATCTCTCTCGCACTGCCGGCAACTGTCGGTAATTGTTTGAAACCGTCGCCTTACCGTCTGTAACCACCGTCGACCTTTCACTTTTTTTCTTTACATGAATCCAGCGGATAGCAGCATGGAGGCTACTGCCGCCGGAAATCCAAACCAGGATTTTGCTCTTGATACCACTGTTAGAAACTGAAAGCGGAATTCTCTGAAATTCAATTTGATTTTGTAGAGATGATGAAGTTGGGAGAAGGGAGTAGAGGGGCGATGGAGATTCAGATCTGCGATTTTGTTTCATGGAGAAGATGGGAGAGAAAAGAGTTTTTTTAATGGAGAAGAAGAGAGAGAAATAAAGATGGTTACGTGAAAACCAATTTTGACTAATATATGTCATATTTGCCCTCCACGTATTAAAAACGAAATTAAATATATTTGTTTTCAATTAATCAGAGCCATTTAAAGATTTAAATGAATGATTGAGATAACTTTGTATTTTTTACAATAATTATCACTTTGCACCTGATCCTAAACCTCAAAACTATGATTAAAAAAATCATGATGATGGTGTTGATCAAAACTATGATCAAAATCATGATAAAAAAAATCATGAAATAATCAAAACTATGATAAAAAAAATCATGAAATAATTAAAACTATAATTTTTTTTGGATCATGTTACTTTTCTATGATAAAAATAAACCATGGTGGGATGCTCTACAAGCAAAAGCTATCAGACGAATCGATTAGACCAAATCAGCTCAGCCTCGACCTCGAGCCGGTCACTTTCTTTCAAAGCGTTCTTCAACATATATAAAAAAAAAAAATCCAAATTCGCTGCCGACTCAGCCTTCGTATTCTTTCGCAGACGAACGCTCACTGCCGTCGAACGACCCTCCTTTCGCCTGTCATTGGTATGTTGCATCTATACGTTCATCTCATGTCAGCAAATGTTTAAATTCGTGTTTTGATAGCATTGTGATTAGTTTTGTTTCGTATCTTGATTCGGGCTTTGTTTATGCTGAATTGGTGAAAATTGAAGCTTTGGTTAAATTGAGGTCTTTAGGATTATGATATGTGTTTAAAGGGTAGGCAGCCCTTTTTGATGAATTGTGATAATTTTCAAATATTTAGGTTATTATTATTATTATTCGTTTTAGCAGAGAAAAGTTGACATGGGTACTTTGCAATCCACTGAGTTTGAAAATGAAATATCATTTTATTACGCGAACCGATCAAGGATACCTTTTCATTCACAGACACGGCAAGAAGTTAGAAGATAGATGGAGCTGGGACAGTGAGATCTGATTGTAATTGAATCCAGATGCCCACCAAGTGTATATTATAATCCTTAAACGTGTTGTGAAAACTGCGTTCCGCAGGTTTGGGGTTGACCAATAAATTGTCTTGAGGTTGGAAAGGTGACACCTTTGATCAATCTGTTGGTTTTAGTTTTAGTCTTTTTTGCTATCCTGAATACCATGTCACCATATCTGAAACTTGAACAGCAGAAATTGGTGTCTCTATTACTTAAATATCAGTCAAGGTGCTTAGCCATACGTCAGGTTCACTCTCACTTGATCACCACTGGTTCCTTTGTGCGTTCTCACTTCTTAGTTTGGAATAAGTTGCTTACGCTCTACTCGGTTGGTCCATACCCAAAAGAAGCGCTTATGCTCTACAAAAGCCTACAAGCTTTAGCATGTCCCGTTTCGCCCCCTCCATTTGATAGTTTCACATATTCCTTCCTACTGAAAGCTTGCACTAATCTTGGTAGCGCTGTTACTGGTTCTCAATATCACGCTTTAACTTTTAAAGCTGGGTTTTCATTCCATGTGTATGTGCAAACGGCACTGGTGGACATGTATGCCTTTTGCGGCTCACTTTTCCAAGCTAGAAAAGTGTTCTCTGAAATGCCGGATAAGAACAGTGTGACTTGGAATGCACTGATCACAGGGTTAATAAAATGGCGCAAGATCAGTGATGCACGTTCTCTCTTTGATGAAATGACAAGTCGTACAGTTGTATCTTGGACCGGAATGATTGATGGGTACACTAGGATGAATCAGCCCAAGGAAGCTATGTCATTGTTCCATAAAATGATTGTGCAGGAGGGCATTGATCCTTCTGAAATAACATTGTTAACGATTCTCCCTGCCGTTTCTGTTCAGGGCGATATCCAGCAGTGTAGATCAATTCACTGTTATGCAGAGAAAAAAGGGTTCATTCAGCATGACATACGCGTTGCAAACAGTATGATTGGTGTTTATGGTAAATGTGGGTGTGTAGAGAGTGCAGCAAAAGTCTTTGAAGAGTTATCCGCCACCAGGAGAAATTTAGTTTCATGGACATCCATAATCTCTGTGTTGGCAATGCACGGAAGGGCCACGGAAGCGCTGGACCAATTTTGTAAAATGGAGTCTGAAAACTTTAAACCTAACCACATAACATTTGTGAGTATCCTGAATGCATCTAGTCACGGTGGACTGATAGAGGAGGGGATGGGTTTCTTCTCAAAGATGATCAACAAGTATCAACTTCAACCAGATATCAAGCACTATGGCTGTGTAATTGATATGTTGGGGAGGGCAGGAAGGTTGAAGGAAGCAGAAAGTATAGCAATTGGAATTCCGAAGGAGATGGAGAGTGTGGTCATCTGGCGAACACTTTTGGGTGCTTGCAGTCTTCATGATGATGCTGAGATGGCCAAGCGAGTTACTGAAAGAATATTCCAGATGGAAAGCAGATATAGTGGAGATTATGTGCTTTTGGCCAACATATATAGTGTCACTGGAAAATACGAAGATGCTGAGATTACCAGAAATTTGATGGATAACAATAAGGTTTTTAAAGTCCCTGGTCACAGTGTGCTATGACTGATTCAACTTATAAATTACATTACTGCTCTGGTGCTTCTGGATGAAAAAAGAATGACGGGTAGGCTGCAGGTACTTTTGGGGTTCTTATAATTGGTAAACAGTATATATGGTGACCGTTAACTTATAATTCCTACAAAATCTTTCAAAAAGCTAACAACTTAAGAACCTGGTATTTGTTGAAATGAAATTTTACAAGATTGAGTCTTAAATCCAATTATTTGCTTATTTTTTATTCAAACCAAATTGTGCTTAACATCTATTGATAAATTCTCCTTATCGATGAATTTTTGAAGCCTCTTGAGGCTCCATATAATGTTTATTTGAATGCTTAATTTTTAATTGCATGTTCAGCATTTTCAAAATTGGCAAGATTGTTTTGTGTTCTTTATTTGAAGAGTGGTTGAACATAATATGTGCAATGACACTGTAGTAAATCAATTTCGACAGAACCTTGAACATATGTTTCAATGTTGTGGTGCTTTCTTGTCATAATTGGTATTTATTGTGCTTTATTGTCGACCGTGTTGCGCAAATGTTTTTTTTTCTGCTGCCTACTATAAGCCCAATATAAACATATTATGTTAGTCTATCTGGTTGGCCACTGGATTATCTCATCCTTTGCATCGAATTGAGCTGGGCTTTTTGGTATCACTACGAGCATGTGCTTAAACACTTGTTTTGCTGGTTAATAAGTGTTTGACCTTTTAGCACTTGAAATCTGTTTTTATTAACGTCCATGAGGTTTGACATTCTTATTCGAAAAATTCAAAGTTGTCTAATATTTTCTCAGATGGAGGACATGGACTTTGAGGAGTATGTAACCCATGGATGCGGATCAACCTCAGAGGCTCAGATGCAGTTTCAGAGTTTGGAAACAATCCTTGTTTTTTTTTTGCAGTGATCCTGTTGTCACTTTGAGGAAACAATCCTTGTTTTGACTGGTAATATTTGGTTAGATGTTGCTAGTGATCCTGTTGTCACTCTTTGTGGCAATCTCTA